>CM071686.1:30674799-31933799 GCA_036553675.1 Solanum okadae | reverse complement strand
CCTGTACTATTGTATGGGTTGCGTCCCAATATTTCTATTCTCTTATGTTTAGATGGTTTGAGACAAATATGTTAGACTTCTGCTCCTTTTATAAAAGACTTTGATTATATTAAAAAGTATTAAATTCCCGTTCATTTCTATTATTTTATGTTATGATATGGTAAGTGACTTATATGAGGCCTCTCGGGGTCTTATACGCCTTGTTACATCTAGAAGGTATCCTAGGTCATGACAAAAGGAGTATTGTCACGCCCCGAGGCTACCCCCTTGACATAACATGGGACCTAGGATCACGAGTGACCCCAATCTAACCCTGTGTCTGGTATATCATAAGCATACTGAAAGATAACTAAATAAGCATGAACTAAGCGGAAGCTAAAACAATAGCTACCGGAAATGGGGAGCAACCTAAGAAATCTGAATATATAAAACATACTAAGAGTTTAGTGATAATTGAAAGATAAACTCAACAATCCAAGCTGATTCTACTACTATGTCTGAAAAGCCTCTAATTGAGTTGAGTTGCTGGGACATGCTCCCAGCTAACTCTAACAAAATTGAAATTGAAATGTAAAGACTAAATTGAAAGCATGTATATTTTCCTCGGAATATGAAGACTCACCACTGAAGCTGCTGAATATTGATTGAGAATCGATCTAAGCGCGGTCTGAATGCTTAGCAAGAATGTAAGTACTGAAAAGATAACCTGTAGCGACCCTTTCGGAAGGATACTACCACTTAAGAAGGAATATACTTTAATATTTGCAACATTTAAAAGAGATTAATGTAGGGAGTATTGATTTAAAATCTAGTAGGGGGATTATGTTAAAAAAATAGTTAAGGATGTGCATCTTACCCATTTAAACATTTATTTGTGTCAAATCGAAACTGCGTAGAATTTTTACTTATGGCGGAAAAACCCTTCCAAGATAATCTAAGCAGATAACTTATCAGATTTTCACGCATATATTATCCTCACACTTAAAAATGATATAAAAAGAACGTTACCAACTTCCGAGTACCCAAATTAGCCGGTTCATGCTTCACACAACCATTCAAAACAAATAGTAAATTTAGTATATTATAAGACTTGGGTTTACAAACCCCAAAAAGAATAAAAACATATAGCCATACTTATATTACAACCCATGGTGACATGATCAAATTAGCCCTCAAAATTTCATGTAAATATACAACAGATAGATCATGTACAAGTCCCAAGGTTTATACAAAATATAGATGCCTATATGCAAATGTGATCTTCCTTAAGGCGCTCAAAATCTCCATCTCCAATGGCCAGCTTCATGCATCCTCTCGAACATTCCCTATGATAGAAACAACTATCGCTAAGCATATAGCTTAGTGGTGTAAAAACTATAGGTTCAGGCCCCTCAGATCCTCCAAGCTACCTTTTTCAAGCCATGGGCAGCACAATTGAACATAATAAATAAATCAAGTAAACAATATATAAAGAGTGTTAAGTTCGATATTTAAAGATCTAAATGTCCAGAACGCTCATAGCACCATTTTCCAAGAGATTCAATAACAAGGCTCTCCCAATATATACATCATGTCATCACACCAAGCATAATGAGGTATCAAGAAGGATCAACTCCCTGCATCAAGAAGGGTCGAAGCCCAATAATCAAGAGAACCAAGAACAATATTAAAAATGGCTTTCTAGTTCGTACCTAAAATGGACAACTTCCATACTTTTAAGACGATCTAAAAATCCAGAGTCAAGATGGCAAATGATCCGAATCAAGAGGCATGCCAACAGTGACAAAGTCACAGCCACAAGAAGGACAAGGTCCCAGCAAGAGTGCCAAGTGATCAAACAATCTGTACAAGTGGGTGAGTTACACAAGTGTCTTTAATGTCTTAAAGGATACCAACATGACAATGCAAAGTGACAAGAAGTAACCAAGGTACCAAGATAAACTTTCAAATATAATAGCAGGTAAAAAGATTACAAGTACAAGTTTATACACAAACCTCAATGCTTTAGCATAGAAACAGTCCAACACAACTTCAAGAGTTCAAATCGTAGACCAACCAACGTATCAAGGTCCTCAACTTGTTCACGAGTATATACAACCTTAAAAATAAAATTGAATAACCTGTTTAATTACTAGAAGTTCAATAATGTTGATGTAAAATAGGATTATCATCACAAGTAAGCTTAGCCTGTACAAATACGACTGTGCTCCCAAAATAGTAATTCAGGCCAGCCTAGCAACTTAGATTTGAAATGGAAAACGGCAAAACTGGACTTTATATGCTTCATAAAAGATGTAGGTACCTTTCTTAAGGTTGTAAATAATCAAGAATCACCGCAAAATATATTTTGTACAAAAAGATATAACCAAAACACTAACAGTTGATCATACAGGATTTCTAATTCCGAAATCTGGACAGAACTTGTCTTATGTTGCATCCCATATTTCGTATTCATAACAGCTAAATTAGAGTTTTACGTAAACATAAGGGTTGTAGGTATATGAAGTAGCTTTACAAATCATATTTATTCACTGTAAACAAAGTTCTAGAGAATGAGATATGCTTAAGATACCAAACACTACCCAACATAGAAACAAATTTCATCACTTACCAAAGAGAAGGGTGTTTCTCAAATTCCAGCCAAAAGGACCATGTTTTTCTCGTGATTTTGAAGAACAATCTGGTTAGATAAGGTTCTAAGGTTCTTAGACTTGAAGAAACGAATTTAACTCAAGGAGGTGTAAAAATATATAGTCACAAAAGTGATGTTTATCACTTGTATATCTGTCCTTCAAAGGTGCTGCCCAAATAAAAGTATGCTGCCCAAAATGCATATATATATATATATCTATATGTATAGACCTCACCAAACTTTCAAGTTGTAGGTATTATTAATTAGAAAATTACATAAATACCCCAATACAATCTCTTAAATTACGATAACAATTATGTTAAGCAAGATTGCAAATATCACAAAATTTCAAGTTCCCAAAATGAGAATAAAACATATTGTAGTAATTAAGCAATGGTGTATCGACATGCGAGTCTTTGTTTAAGCATTTAGGAGTGTTACAAAACCGAGAGCTATTCTTAATGCAATGACCAAGTACTAATCATGAACATGACATGCTAAACTGAATACTGAAGTATATACTGAAAACCTGGTCAAATGCACTAGGAGTCTGACTATGGGAGTTACTATTAACAAACATAAACCACGTGAGCTAAACGTGGAGTCCGATGTATACACCCCATCGAGAGGACCCAATATACCTTGACAGGGGTATAAAGGCATGACTGATGTGATCACTAAATCTGATGTGCACTAAAGGGGACTTATACTTCTATGGGGGGACATAGTTCTGGGATTATGAGGGTACGCTGAGCCCTAGTCCAACTCGGTGCTAAGTCTACTCCCAACTGAATATGTATATGACACAAATGTAATTGAAATACTAAATTACTCAAATACTGACAAGCAGTCTGAGAATGCAACATTTATGTACTGATAACGTGACATTCAAAATCTGGAGTATGATTATCTGTTTAATTGACCTAACAAGTATAATTCGTGAACTAAGAGAATTTATACAAACTAGGGTTCTAAGTTTCATACAAGGAATTAAGCAAACTTTCCAAGAAAACTGATATTTAGTCTATGGAGTATATAGCAGCTGAAATCATAATAATTTCCCAAGATTTTACAAACCCTAGGTTTAAACAAGCTATGTAGAATCAAGAAACTAAATTAATTCTAGGGACCTAGTGGATGAAAGGGATCCACTAGTGAAATCCCACATATCTGGTGATGAAATAGATAGAGAAATACTTCGATTTTGAGGCTGAAACATGAAGCAAACCTTCTGGTTGTTCTTGGGAAACTGGCGCCTCTTTCTTCTTTTTTTTGCTCTAAGTTTGGATGATTTTTGGTGAATAAAGGTTCTGGGTATGTCTGACTAAGTTATTAGGCTTAAACTGAGTAAAATGCCGTAGTTTAGGCATTAAACAACGTAGTTTAAGAGCCCAACGCATAGGGGAAAGGAACGAAATGAACCTGACTTTAATTTGATGAGTGCGACCTACTACAGGACTTACGAGCAGTTGTTTGACATACCGACCGTCTGTAGGGGTCATCGGTCAAGCTCTGCCCAGCAGGGCTTCACTAAACGAGCATAACATTTTACTCTGAGATGGGATTTTAGCAAACTCGGTGGCGTTGGAAAGAGGATTTAATTATCTTTTATTTGATAGGTCATGGGCCTCCTAATTCGGCTGATGCTAAAAGATATGACTGCTTGAAGTTGACCCATCAACCATTTCCCTCCAATTGGCTGCTGACCCTCACCTACTATGAGACCTACAGTCCGTAGATCCAACCACGGACCATCCTGGTCGACCGTGAGTGGGGTCATAGACCATAAACATTTTGTGTCCAATGACGGGCCCCACCTACTAACCGTGTATAGACCAAGGACCGTCGGTGGCTTCCGTGGTTGTTGCACCAAGTCCTGGAAAGCTGAATTTTTGTATTTTGTCAAATTGAGGTGTTACAATATCTCCCCCTTGGGAACATTCCTCCTGGAATGAAGTCTAAACAAGCTGAGTATGGAGGGACGTAGCTGCAATCCCTACCACTAAGTACTAGAAACTAATATCTAACTAAACTGAGTTCCAAGAACATGCAAATATGCTGAAATGCAAGAACAACTGAAGAAACAAGATACTAAGACTGAATTTACGCAAGAATAAACTAAGAGACTGGAGAGGAGCTATTAAATCAAGATGAAATGGAATCAGAAGGAAAGAGTTGAGGATACTTGGCCATCATGGCTGCTTCTGCTTCTCAAGTAGCTCCCTCTATGGACTAACTCGTCCACAAAACCTTCACTGAATCAACTTCCTTATTCCTCAACCTACGAACCTGATGGTCAAGAATTTCAACATGCACATCTTCATAAGTGAGACTATCCTTCACAACCACACACTCTAATGGTATTATTGTTGTCGGATCACCCACACACTTCTTCAATAAGGAAATGTGAAAGACTAGATGAACCGTTGCTAGTTCTGCTGGCAACTCTAACTCATAAGCTACATTACCAACCCTTTTCAGGATTCTGTAAGGACGTACGTATCTAGGACCGAGCTTCCCTTTTTTGCCAAATCTCATCACCCCCTTCATAGGTGACACCTTATGTAAGACCCAATCATTGATTTCAAACTCTAAGTCCCTTCTCCTCACATCTGCATAGGACTTCTGATGACTTTGAGCTGTCTTTAGTCTATCTCTTATGAGCTAAATTTTTCCATAACTTCATGAACGGAATCTGGCCCTATCAAGGCTGCTTCACCTACTTCAAAATAACCAATCGGTGACCTACATATACGCCCATATAGGGCCTCATAAGGGGACATCTTAATACTGAAATTGAAGCTATTATTATAGGCGAACTCTATGAGAGGTAGGTGGCATCCCAACTATTCTTGAAATTGATCACACAACCTCTCAACATATATTCTAAGGTCTGAATGGTATGTTCTGCCTGACCATTCGTCTGTGGATGAAATGCTGTGCTGAGATATACTTGGTTACCAAGACCTTTATGAAACGATTTCCAGAAATGAGAGGTAAACTAAGGACCTCTATTTGAGATGATAGACAAGGGAACCCCATGCAACCTAACTATCTCATGGATATGGAGTTTGGCGTAGTCCTCTGCTGAATCTGTAGTCTTGACAACCATGAAGTGAGCGGACTTAGTGACTTTGTCTACTATCACCCAAATAGAGCCATGTTGTCTGCAAGTACAAGGTAAACCCATAATGAAGTCCATATTTATCTCTTCCCACTTCCATGTAGTAATGCTAATCTCCTGAGTCATACCTCATAGTTTCTAATGTTATACCTTAACCCGATGACAGTTAGATCACTTAGCCACAAAATCTTCTATGTCCCTCTTCATGCCGTTCCACCAAAAGACTTCCCGTAGATCACGGTACATCTTAGTGGCACCTAGATGAATGGAATACCTAGAGTTATGAGCTTCTGTAAGGATCTGCTGCCTCAACTCACCCACATTAGGAACACTAAGCGACTCTCGTAACGAAGTACACTATCTCCCCCTTGGGAGAAAACCTTAACTTTCTGCCTATGAACTTCACCTTTCAACTAAAGTAACATAGGATCATTATCCTATTTTTCCTTAATCTCCGCTACTAATAAAGATTCTAATCCATTCTGAACTATCACCCCACTATCTGATGTGTCCGTAAGGAAAACTCCTAAGAGGATAAGCCGGTGAACATCTTTGTCTAGCTCTTTCTTTTCTTTCTCAACATGTTCTACACTACCCATGGACAGCCTACTGAGAGCATCAGTCACTACATTGTCCTTACGAGGATGGCAACGCACATTCATGTCATAGTCTTTGAGGAATTCAAGCCATCTCATCTGATGAAGATTCAAATCTTTCTAGGCGAACACATACTGGAGGCTCTTATTATTTATGAATACATCAACATGAACACGATACAAGTAGTGTCTCCAAATCATTAGGGAAAATACTATGGCTGCAAGCTCGAGGTCATGAGTCGGGTAGTTCTTGTCATGAACCTTAAGCTGTTTAGAAGCATAAGCTATGACCTTACCTCATTGCATCAATACACAACATAGGCTGACCTTGGATACCTCACAATAAATCACATAACCATCTGAACCATAACACTGAAATTTGACCTTCTTCTAAGTCAACTTGGTCAATGGGGAAGATATGGATGAAAATCCTTCAACAAATCTCTTATAATAACCGACAAAACCCAAGAAACTTCTGATACTTATTGGAGAGGTGGGTCTGGTCAGTGTTTCACTGCCTCAGTTTTCTGAGAATCCACTCGAATCCTTTCACTAGATACCACATAACTGAGGAAAGTGATCGACTGTAACCAAAATTCATATTTGTTGAACTTAGAATAATAATTGGTGATCTTTGAGAGTTTGCAGAACAACTCTCAAATGAGTCGCATGCTCCTCCTTACTTAGAGAATAAACGAGGATACCATCAATAAAGACGATAACAAACAAGTCCAAATACTGTTTGAACACCCTATTCATTAAGTCCATGAAAGCTGCAGGAGCATTTGTTAGTCCAAAAGACATAACTACAAATTCATAGTGACCATAACGAGTGCTGAAGGCTGTCTTCAAAATGTCACTATCTCTGACTCTAAGCTGATGATAACCAGATCTGAGGTCTATCTTAGAAAATCAACTAGCACCCTGAAGTTGGTTTAACAAGTCATCAATACTGGGGATGAGATACTTATTCTTGATGGTGACTTTGTTCAACTGATGATAGTCAATCCACAACTGTCTTCAAAATGTTACTATCTCTGACTCTGAGCTGATGATAACTAGATCTGAGGTCTATCTTAGAAAATTAACTAGCACCCTGAAGTTGGTCAAACAAGTCATCAATCCGAGGGATGAGATACTTATTCTTGATGGTGACTTTGTTCAACTGACAATAGTTAATTCACATTCTGAGAGAACCATCTTCCTTTTTCACGAATAACACTAGAACACCCGATTGAGAGATACTAGGTCTGATGAAGCCCTTATCTAGTATGTCTTTCAACTGCTCTTTCAATTCCTTCAGCTCGACTGGAGCCATTCTATAAGGAGGAATCAAAATGAGCTGCGTATCTGGAAGGTGATCTAATTCTAAGTCGATTTCCCTCTTGGGAGGAACTATAGGAAGATCTTCTGGAAACACTTCTGGAAACTCATTTACTACTGGAACTGACTGAAGAGTTGGGGTTTCAGAGTTTGAATCCTTAACACAAACAAGATGATAGATATACCCTTTGGAAATCATTTTTTCTGGACTTAGGGTAAGAGATGAATCAATGCATAGACAGTTAGCTACTACCCCACTATTCTAAGACTGGTTATTGCGAAACTTAAACCGAACGATTCTAGTTCTACAATCGATTGAGGCATAACAGGAATGTAACCAATCCATGCCTATAATGATATCAAAATCTACCATTTCTAACTCTACAAGATCTATTGAGGTGACTTTCTGAGAGACCGTGACAGGGAAATTTCTCTATACCCATCTAGCTATAACTGGGTCACCAACTAAAGTAGATACTGAGAAGGGTTTTGAAAGAGCTTCTGGACTAACACCGAATTTACTACTATATAAAGAGTTACAAAAGATAGTGTAGCCCCTAGATCTAACAATGCATAAACATCTCAATGAAAGACTCGTAACGTACCAGTGACTAGATTAGGAGAATCTTCCTGGTCCTAGAGAGCCTTGAGAGCATACAACCTGTTCTGTGGCTGACCGCCACCTGTACCAGATGAAGTACCCTGCTGAGTTGGCTGACCTGCTGGTGCTGCTAGGGTCGTAAACTAAGCCCTATTGTTGTTACCTCCTTGCCTCTGCCTGGCAGAAGGGCAATCCTTCAATATATGGACAAACTGACCACTCCCAAAGAACCTTTCCTTGCTTGCAAGACACTCGCTAGAATGGTTCTTAGCACACTTTGGACAAGTTGGGTAAGTCATGTTACCTGAAGCACTCCCATGAGATTTAGAGCCTGATGCCCTACCTTTCTGATTTTTTAGATGGAGTACTAGCTGATGAAGGTGCTGGGGCTGTAGACCTCTACTGAAACTGTGAGCGATTCCCACTGTTTGACTTTTTTTTAAGTATTCACAGTTTGTTGTTCTGGCCTTTTTGTTATCCTTAGCCAATTCCCTAAACTTATCTCCCTCAACTTGCTGAGCAAGAGTCATTAGTCTAGAGATATCCTTATCCCCTAGAAGAATAGAATTCTAGCACTCGGTCTTCACCAGATCCGATACCCCAAGAAACAACTTACTCAACTGTGCCCTTGAATCGACAGCCATTTCTCTAGCATACCTAGAGAGCTGGGTAAACTTTATCTTGTACTCTTGGACCAACATAGAACCCTGCTTCAAGTTCATAAACTCTTGTGCCTTATCTTCTCTTAATTCCCTTGGGGAGAACCTCTGTAGGAAAGTTCCTGTAAAATAATCCCAAGTCACAGGAGTTGCATCTACACCCCTATTTTCTTTCCACTGAGTGAACCAGATATGAGCATCATCCTTAAGTTGGTAGGATGCCAACTCAATACTCTCAGTTCCAGTCACTTGCATTACTCCAAAAATTTTCTTAACCTCATCAATGAAGTTCTGTGGGTCCTCACCAACCTTCGACCCTAGAAACTAAGGCGGATTCATCCGAAACTAATCTCGAACCCTAGCTGCAGCTGAACCACAATTAGTGTTAGTAGGAACTGTGGCCTTCTGATTGTTCTAATTGGCCACACTTTGAGCGAAAAGTAGGATCGCACTATGAAATTCTGCATTTGTAACCTCATGATTTGGGATTCGAGGAACGGCATTAGCATTGCGTGCATTAGTATTCCGTGCGTTAGCTTAACGAGGATGCATGATCTGAAATGCATAACGATGAATTAGAAAGGGGATCATACCACGCACGATAAGAATAACAAAGAAAGTGAAGTTTTTGATAAAACACTTCGTAGCCTCCACCTGATAGATGTGGTGCACTTCACACCCATGAAAGAGACTCTACATAGTATGAATTTTAGACATCCTAGGAATTTTAAATCTAAGGCTTTCATACCAAGTTTGTCACGCCCTGAGGCTACCCCCTTGACAAAACACGGGACCTAGGATCACGAGTGACCCCAAGCTAACCTCGTGTCTTGCATATCATAAACATACTGAAAGATAACTAAATAAAAATGAACTATGAGGAAGCTAAAATAGTAGCTATCTGAATTGGGGAGCGAACCAACTAATATGAATATATAAAACAAACTAAGAGTTTAGTGATAGCTGAAAGATAAACTCAACAATCGAAGCTGATTCTACTACTATGTCTGAAAAGCCTCTAACTGAGCTGAGTTACTGGGACATGCTCCCAAGCTAACTCTAACAAAACTGAAACTAAAATGAAAGCATGTCTATTCTCCTCGGAATAGGAGGACTCACCACTGAAGCTACTGAATGCTGACTGAGAATCGATCTAAGCACGGTCTAAATGTTCAATACCTAAACCTAAATAATGAAAAGATGTAGTGCAGATTATGCGTCAGTACTTGGATAGTTCTAAGAATGCATGATATAGATATTAAACTGAATAAATTTATGTAAAAGCTGAACAAAATATCACTGAGCAATACTACAAACTGAGCAAGAATGTAAGTACTGAAAAGATAACCGAGAGCTAAATTGAATGCAATGACCAAGTACTAATCATGAACATGACATGCTAAACTGAAAACCTGGTCAAATGCGTTAAGAGTCTGACTGTGGAAGCTACTATTAACTGATATAAATCACGTGAGCTAAAGGTGGAGTCCAATGTATACGCCCATCGAGAGGACCCAATATACCTTGCTAGGGGTATAAAGGCTTGATTGGCGTGATCACTAAATCTGATGCCCAACAAAGGGGACTTAAACTCATACGGGGGCAGGTAGTTCTAGGACTATAGGGGTACACTGAACCCTAGTCCAACTCAGTACTAAGTTTACTCCCAACTAAATATGTAAGTAATGCAAATGTAACTAAAATACTGAATAGCTCAAAATACTGACATGCAATCTGAGAATGAAACATTTATGTACTGATAATATGACATTCGAAATCTGGAGCATGACTATCTGTTTAGTTAACCTAGAAGCATAATTCATGAACTAAAAGAATTTATACAAACTAATGTTCTAAGTTTCATAGAAGGAATTAAGAAAAGTTTTCAAGAAAACAGATATTTAGATTATGGAGTATATAGCAGCTGAAATCATAATAATTTCCCAAGATTTTACAAATCCTAGGTCTAAATAAGCTATGTAAAATTAAGGAACTCACTGAATTCTAGGGACGTAGTAGATGAAAGGAACCCACAGTGAAATCCCACATACCTGGTGATGAAATCTACCGTAGAAATCCTTCGATTTTGGGGCTGAAATTTGAAGCAAACCTTCTGGTTGTTCTTGGGAAACTGGTGCCTCTTTCTTCTCTTTTTTTCTCTAATTTTGGATGATCTTTTGTGAATAAAGCTTCTGGGTATGCCCGACTAAGTTATTAGGCTTAAACTGAGTAAAACGATGTAGTTTAGGCATCCAACGATGTATTTTAAGTGCCCAACACATACAGGAAAGGACCAAAATGACCCTAATTTGAATCTGACGAGTGCCACCTACTATAGGATTGGTGGACCATCGTTTGACATACCGACCGTCAGTAGGGGTCGTCGCTCAAGCCCTGCCCGACAGGGCTTCACTAAACCGAGCATTACTTTTTACTCCGAGATGGAATTTTAGCAAACTCGGTGGCATTAGAAAGAGGACTCAATTATCTTTCATTTTATAAGTCATATGCTACCTATTTCATCTTGTGCTAAAACATATGGTTGTTTGAAGTTGACCCAACAACCATTTCCCTTCAATTGGCTACTGACCCTCACCTACGGTCAGAACTACGGTCCAGCCACAGACCATCCTGATCAACTGTGGGTGGGGTCAGAGACCATTAACATTTGGTGCCTAATGATGGACCCCATCTACAGACCATGGACCGTCAGTGGCTTCCATGGTTCTTGCACCAGGTACTGGAAAGCTGCATTGTTCTATTTTCTCAAATCCGAAGTGTTACAAGTATGATCAGGAACATGCTAAGAATCCGGAAAGCAAATGTTGTGTGTTTTCAAGAGACAAAATTGGAGGAGGAAATTGCAAACATAGTTAAGGAAATTTAGGGTAGTAGATGATCATATTTTGTGCAACTAGAAGCTAGTGGGACTAGGGGAGGCATACTAATTATGTGGGATAAAAGAATATGGGAAGGGAAAGTAAGTTTTGTGGGAGCGTACTGAGTTTCATGTTGTTTCTATATAAAAAAAATAGGGTTTTAAATGGCACCTAACGGGAATCTCCGCCCCAGATGACAGAGTTGAAAGAGAAGAAACTTGGTGGGAATTGGGGACAACTAGATGTCTATTCACAAGTCCTTGGGGCTGATATGGGGATTTCAATAGAGTAAGATATCCTACTGAGAAGTTCAGCTGCAGCAGAATCAGCAAGTCAATGAAAAATCTTTCACAATTTATTGAAGACATGGAATTAATGGACTTAGACATAGTAGGGGGAGAGTTCACATGGAAGGGGAAGTAATTTTGTGGGAGCGTACTAAGTTTCATGTTGTTTCTGTATAAAAAATTCAGGGTTTTAAATGTCACCTAATGGGAGTCTCCGCCCCAGATGACAGAGTTGAAAGGGAAGAAACTTGGTGGGAATTGGGGACAACTAGATGTCTATTCACAAGTCCTTGGGTCTGATATGGGAATTTCAATAGAGTAAGATATCCTACTGAGAAGTTTAGTTGTAGTACAATCAACAAGTCAATGACAGATCTTTCACAGTTTATTGAAGATATGGAATTAATGGACTTAGACATAGTAGGAGGAGAGTTCACATGGAAGCAAAGGTTACAAACATTCCACATTATTAAGACTAGACAAGTTAATAGTCTTTAACGATTGGGACACAAGATTCAAGAATATCAAGCAGTCTATTCTGTAGAGAATTGTCTTAGATCATTCCCTATTGAGGCTACAATGTGTATAAAAGGAGTCAACCAAATCATATTTCAAGTTTGAAAATTTGTGGCTGACTACAAAAGTCTTCAATGACAGAGTAAAAGGTTGGTGGGGTCTTTTTGTTTCCAGGGAATACCAAACTTTGTACTGGTAGCAAAGTTGAGGGTATTGAAAGGAAAGTTGAAAGAGTGGAGCAAAACCAGTCAAGGATATCTGAAACAACAAAAGCAACTTGTGCTCAGCCAATTAGCAGAACTTGAAATAATACATGATCAAATAATTTTGGAGGAAGGGGTGATAGTTTCCAGATTAGATCTTAGCACTGAGTTGGAAAAAATAGTCATAAATAAAGAAACAACATGGAGACAGAGATCTGGGGTAGTTTGTCTTAGACAGGGGGACAATAATATAAGTCTCTTTCACAAGATACTAAATTCACACAAAAGAGTCAGCACTATTGACAAAATCAAAGTGAGGTAGGATTTAGTGACTGAACATGCTGAAATACAAAGAGAGATCACTGAGTACTATGGGAATCTATATTCTGAAACTAAGGATTGGAGGCCAGAGTTGGAAATGAGGGAGTGTCCTTTTGATTTATGAAAATGAAAACAACCAACTGATGACCCCTTTTGAAGCTCAAGAAATATTAGAAAGTATCACAATATTTAATGGGGACAAAGCCCCTGGCTCAAATAGCTTCTCTATGGCTTTCTTTAGTTAGTGTTGGGATATCATCACAACATAAATGGTTACAAAATTTCAAAGCTTCTATGTGAAAGGAGTGTTATAAAAGAGTATAAATGCTATTTTTTTGTGACTTTGATAACCAAGAAAATATGGGCAGAAGAACTAATTGATTTTAGACCAATAAGTTTAGTGGGGGAGTATACAAGATAATTGCAAAACTTTTGGCTAAAAGACTAAAGAAGGTGATGCATAATCTTGTGAGAATGCAAAAAATGATTTTATCAAGAGCAGGAAGATTATGGATGCAATGCTGATACCCAATGAATAGGGATAACCAACCAGGGATCCTATGCAAGCTAAATATCCACAAGGTATATGATCACCTGAATTAGAAATTTTTTATTAAGATGATGACAAGGATGGGTTTTGGTCAAAGATGGTTAAAGTGGATTAGACAGTACATAAGCTCAGTGAAGTTCTCTATTATAATCAACAAAAACCCACGTGGTTTTTCCCATCAAATAGGGGTCTGAGACAAGGGGACCCCTCTCATTTTCTTTTTATTTTGGCTACGGAGGGGTTGAGTAATCTACTCCAGACTGCAAGAGCAAATGGTTGGATCAGAGGTTACCAAGTGGGGGAGAATACAATAAACATTCTAGAGATAACTCATAAATTAGTCATATGACACTCTAGTATTTTGTAAAGTTATAAAGGAGAAAACATTTATTTTTAAAGTTATTTTAAATAATTTTTAGGTTGTGTCAGGTTTGTGCATAAACTGGAACAAGAGTTTCATGTATCCAGTAAACATAGTACCAAATATTAAGGACTTATCTTACAAGCTAGGAGGGAAAGTAGGTGAACCACCAACAACCTACTTGGGAATACCTTTGGGGGCTACGAGTAAGTAAAGTGGAATATGGATTGGTGTAATAAAAAAATGTGATAGGAAGCTTGTGAACTGGAAGTGTCAATATCTATCCTCGGGTGGTAGACTAACTTTAGTTAATAGTGTCCTGGATGCCTTGCCATCATACATGATGTCAATATACCCTATACCAGTCAAAGTAGCCAAGATGTTAGATGCAATTATGAGGAACTTTTTTTGGAAATGAGTGAAGATAAGAAGACGTTTCGTTTGGTCAAATGGGAGTAGCCTCTAGTTAGGAAGAGAGGGGATGGACTCAATATTACAGATTTGAGTACACATAAATAATAGCTTGATGATGAAAAGGTTGTGGAAATTTGCATCACCAAAAGTGTCTCTATGAAAGGAGGTAATCACAACAAAATATGGCATGGAGGATAAGTGGATGACAGCGGTGGTGACCAAACCTTATTATTGTAGTGTGTGGAGATCAATCAGGAATTTAAGGCTACTAATCAAGGATACAAAAAACATTAAGGTTGGTAATAGATAAAAAGTAGCCTTATGGAATGGCATATGGTGCAGATAGGAGACACTCAAACAAGCATTCCCTAAGCTACATAATCCAAGTCAAGCACGTGAAGCATCAATGCCAGACTTATGGACAGGACAAGGGTTGAACTTACGTTTGGAAAGAAACATAAATGACTGGGAAACAAAATTCATAGCAAGATTGCATGACATAATGGATATGGATACCAATCTAACATAAAAGGATGATAGTTGGATATGGAGAGTGGAGAGAAAGGGAGAGTTCACTGTAAGATCTGCATATCAAGAACTGAGGCCTATTGAAGTGCAGCAAGAAGGATGGCCTATAAGATGATCTGGAGAACAAAAATTTCATACAAGGTGAATTATTTCACATGGCTTTTGTAAAAGGAGGAAGTCTTGACACATGCAAACTTGAGGAAACACAACCTTTGCTCTAGATGTTGTGTATTTGAAGAGCAGGTGGAGACAGTCAACCATCTCTTTTTACACTTCAATTGGACAGATCAATTATGACAAATATTCATTCACAAGAGGAAGATTCAGTGGATGAAACAATAGAGAATCACAGAAGTTCTAAAATGTTGGAACAGTGATGGAAATGCAAGAAAAAATAGGAGAGATGTAGGATTATCCCACTATACATTTGGTGGATAATTTTGAAAGAAAGGAATCAGAGATGTTTTAAATGAAAGAACAACAATATTCAGAAGATAAAGATAAACTACCTAGGTCTTTACTATATTTGGTGTAAGCAAGTAGTTATAGGAAATTCTGAATATGTTAATAATGCTATTGACTGGCCGTAACTAGAAGATCATAGGACCAATGTAACTATAACTTTTTGCAGGGAGACTACACTTTGATGTAGTATACATGTGGATATATAGAAGTAAATGTTACCTTTCTCTAAAAAAATTCCTTCTCAACAACATTAATGAATATTTGATCACCTTCCAACAGCGACAACCTTGTCTGTTCAGGGATAACTATGTCCTTCCACTTTGTTATGACAACAAATTATCAGGTGTCATGTGGAAGCTTGCAAAGTAAACCTCAAATGACTATGAATAAGAAGAAAAACGAGAATTATATCAAAAGAAACAAAGATTTGATGTGGTTTGATCAACTGACCTACATTCACAAAGGAGATGACCAATCCACTATATAAATATGAGAGTACAAAATATAGAGAGAAATTGTCAAGATTTTGCTGATTGTCTCTCAAAGTGATAATCCTTCCTTTATATAGAGAGTATACACATTACACATCCCCAATGATCAATTAGTCCTATCCCAAAAGATTAGCTATTCAATCCCTCTAAATTTTCCATTCAAATGCATCTAAATATCCTATGTTATCCCTCCAAATCTGCTATTTTATCACAATATTATCCTCTATGATTATTACAACAAATCTCTATAATTACAACACTATATACATTAATATATAAAATCACTCTTTATTATTCATCATGCTAACATCCCCGCTCAAATTGATGTTGGTGGATCAAGAAAGATCAATTTGCCAACTAGAAACTGATGTCGTTGTCATGAATTTTAAAAATGAATTAGCTATCTAAAGATTAATGGATACGTGCGGAAGAGTGTTATCTCTTTTATTGAGGTTAGTAAAAACAAATACGAAAACGATGAAATACACAGAAAATAAATAATCCGAGTCTACAGAACTCATTGTGTATCCTTAAGAAATTTAATCCCCTCAAGTAACCGAGGTTGTAGATTAATTCTTCCCAAGATAAAATGGATTAACTATTAAAGAGGTAGCAGTACCTCAAACTTCAATAGTTTCAGTGAACTCAAAGAACAACAACGAGAGCGCACACAGACTCAATCGATTGACAATTTGATTTGTAAGAAAATGTATGCAGAAGAGAGAAAGTTTTCCGTGTTAAAAAATGAGAGAAATACCTCTCTTTACATTATGCATGAATTTTCTAATAATTATGTTATGCAAAATTAATTCCGTAAATTAATTAATTAACATTCTAAATTATTTTTAAGCGGAAGGAAATTAATTAATGAGATTGATTAAATAAATTTTGCCAAAAATATTATCAATAAATCACATCATTTGCCGAAGCCGATGCCGAGGCCAAGCGGACGACGAAAAAGGTGTGAGGGGGAACCTTCTACTTTACTCTTTAGCAGCTAAAGGAAGTGTTCCCTAATATAAGGACAACACTTTTCCTTTATTCTACCAATATGGGAGAAATAACTTTTCATTTTCAGAGACTTTCCATTTGAAATGACTTTTCATTTTCCCTCCAAATTGGTTCCCCCACATTTCCCAATTTCTCATTCATTCTTATTTCCTATTCACACCTTGCTAAAACCCAACAAAGAGTAATGACTACATTATCTAAAACTTCTAGCATATAATAATAATTTAATTCTATGTGTTTGGTCCTCTTATGATAAACCAGATTAGTAGCAATCTAAATAACACTTGTATTATCATTATCGAGAGAAGTAGGATTAGATTAAAAAAATCCAATCTCAACATGTAATCCACGAAGTCATACAACCTCAGCACAAGTAGTAGACAAAGATCAATATTTGGCCTCTGCTAAGGATTTTGATACACGGTCTTTCTTCTTACTCTTCAGAGATATCAATGATTCTCCAAGAAACATGCACCAACCAGTAACTGAACGACAAATATCAGAACATCCTATCCAATCAGAATCATTAAAGGCATTAAGACGAATAGGAGAACCATTAGGATAGAATCATCCATTAGTAGATGTTCCTAGAAGATACCGAATGATGCGACGAACTGCCAACAAATACATATGACGGGGAGCTTGCATAAATTGACTAACTTACTGAACTACGAAAGAGATATTAGGAAAAGTAAAAGTAAGGTAATTTAGGATCCCAATTAATTGTTTAAATATAGTTGCATCAAGAAGAAGATCATCTTCCTAACGATGATACTTCACATTCAATTTCAATAATGTATCTACGAAAGAGGAATCTTGAAGGCCAGCCAAAAAAATCAGATCCTGAGTATATTTGCGTTGGTTTAGAAACACACCTAAAGAAATATTATGAACTTCCAAGCAAAAGAAATATGTAAGAGTACCAAGATCTTTCAGATGAAAAGAATCTTTAAGTTACTGTTGGAGACTAGTGATTAATGAAGAATTTGCACCCTTTATAATAATAATAATTATAATAATGTCATCTACATATACCAAAAGAAGAACACAACTTGTATATGGTTTTTGAAGAAACAAAGATGAGTCATATTTGCTCTACTCAAAAGAAAATTGTAGAAAAGTAGATCGAAATTCGTCAAACCAAGCCGTAGGAGCTTGTTTTAGTCCATAGAAAGACCGCTTCAACTTGCATACATATGATGTAGGTGATGAGAACAAACCAGGTAGAGGTTTCATATAAATATCTTATTTAATATCACTGTGGAAAAAACATTTTTGACATCCATTTGATGAAGAGACTAGTTTTGCGAAGAACCAATGGCAATAATGTTCTCATCATAGTAATTTTTGTTATTGGTGCAATAGTCTCTTCATAGTCCACACGATACTCTTGTCTATTACGAAGAACAACCAATCGAGCTTTGTATTGACCAAGAGTGCCATCAAAATTAAGATTAATTGAATGAACCCATTTACATCCGATTGGATGGACATTTCAAAGACATGAAACATTGTCCCATGTGTAATTTTGTTTAAGGGTCAAAAGATCTTCCTCCATTGTTTTCTTCCAACATTCATGCTTGGATGCTTGTGCGTAACAAGTCGGAACAAAAATGGTGGATAAAGTAGAGGAAAAGCCATACCAATTAGGAGTACGAGATACTCTAGTAGATCACCAAGTAGGCATAGGAGGATCAGACCTTGAAGAATTATCAAATTCTAGTTGTGGTGCATTCTCAGGTGGCGGATCAGTTTCGGGATGGGGCAGAGTTGGCAGATGTCATTAATAAACAAATACAGGTTTTAACCACTTAAAAGAAGATCACAATCCTCAAAATTAGGAAGATAATGAGAAACAGAAGATGACTCGACATGAGTAGAGAAAAACAATTGATTTTCAAAGAAAACAACATTTTTAGAAGCATGAAATTTGGTAGAATATGGATCATAGCAAATAAAACTTTTCTGTAAAGTACTATAACCCATAAAAGCACATTTAGTAGAATGAACATAAAGTTTATTGCATTGAGAAGGAGGCAGATTGTAACACCCCAAAAATTTCTAACTTCAGACTCGAATCATTATTCATTTACTTGTAGGGTCATATCGAGTGATTCTTAAATTTGCCCATATGTGTAAAGGTAAATTCTTTAGTGTGAGAATGATTTTGGATATCAATTAAGGTCATTACAAAAACTCCTAGCACAAAGTTGAGTTGAAAGTTTCCTTGCTGATTAAGTTTTGACATAGGATTTTACTTAGGTCAACATAAAACGACCATAACTCTTAGAATATAAAGACTCACGTGGTCGATAACCTATCAAAATAAAGGTCTTTGAATTGTCTTTCCAATTCCACCAAGTTTGCGTCATTCCATGTTTGGAGTAGAGAGTTATGATCATTTTTCTAACTAATGTAGTGCAGTTGCGTTTTAGCCGTGGGAAAATTCTAAATTAGGTAATTTTCTTCTCTTTATACCACTAGGAAAACCATAAAAATGGATTCTTAATTCCTATAAATCCCTAAACAATCCTATTTCGATCTTTTAATCCACCATTCTCTTTTTTCTCAAACCCAAAGGGAAAACTTTAAGGAAAAATCAAAATAGATGACTTCATTCAAGATTCTTTCCATCTTTTTCAAGTCTCTTCTTCAAGGTAAGTCCTTTTCTCCAAAAATTTCATTCTTTAAAACTCAAATTCCTCCATACAATTATGAATCACTAATGAAAATCATAATTCTTGGCCATAGAGTTTCAAGAAACTAATTCAAGAAATCTTTTTTTGATTGTTCTCCTTCAAGCTAGGGTTTCAAGGCTTCTAATCAAGTTCTTCTTCAAGATTCTTCAATATTCTTCAAGAACCTTGTTCTTCCAGGTCTGTAAGGATATCACAGTGTTGGTCTAGTTCGTCCTTATGCCCTACATGTACTTTCAAATCATTAAAAGACTAATCTAGGATTCTACCCCTAGATTTAAGTGTTCTTAAGATGAGTTAATTTTGAGTTCTCGACTTCCTATTTCTTGTTGAAAATCTATTCCTAATTATTGAATTGATATATGTTATGCATTAACGTTCTTGATTTGAGTCGTTCATGCCTATAATTTCGCATGAAACCTATGAATTGAGTTATAAATTTTGACAAGCTTTCTAAAGCCAACACTTGAGTTTTAAACTGAGTTTTTTGAGGATGTAAAGATGAGTTTTGAGAAAGATTTATATTCATATGTTTCTATATGGTTATTGAGGTAATCAAGTTGAGTCATTCCTGTCCATAATTCAACATGAACCCTATGATTTGAGTTATATATTTTGGAAAACTTTTTAAACCCAACACTTGAGTTCTTAAACTGAGTTTTGGGAAAGTAAAGATGAGTTTTGAGAAAAAAGTTTCTAAAACATGTTTAGTATGACAATCAAGTAGGCCATCAATATATCGTTAGTATGGTATCTAGATGTACCATCAATATTTATGTAGTATAACTTCCCGAGTCATCAATGATCATATTAAAATATGATTTTGATATGTTTTTGAGTAACAGTTTTCAAGTATGAATTGAGTAAGAGTATAATGGGACTATGTATTCCCAAATGTATCAATTTTTACATTGATAAAAGAGAATCTAAGGTTTCTAAATGAGTTATGAGTTCAAAAGATACCCAGAGAAGTTACCTTTTTTAAGAGGGTAGTTTGAGAAATTATCTCAAATCATAGGAAGAGTTATGTTTCTTAATATATGAGCATGAGTATATATTATTGGGAGTAGTATTGAGCACCGATATGGGGACGAGTTCAGAAAACTCAAAGTCCTCATAAACCATGTCTGCTAACATGGGTAAAGGGTCATACTTTTTTTGATGATTCCTTATTGCTTTTTAGCATAACATAGTGGATCCACTTAGTTGAGGAGTTCTATACCCCGGCAAGGTATAAGACAGTTCTGGTAGCGTGGGCGAGACGATGTATCATGTAGCTTATAGTGATGGTTGTCGGTTAGAGAATCTCCAATAGAGTTAAAGTGTATTTTTATATATCACTTAGTATGTTGAGTTCAGAGATGAGAGAGTATTTTGTAGTGTTTTAAATGATTTTACACCTTTATTTCTGTACATTCAGTTGAGTATATATCTATATCTACTACAGTCCTTTCATTTAGTTATTTGTTTATTCTGCCAGTTTACATACTCGTACATTCTATGTACAGATGTCATTCGACCTTTATCCTTTTATGATGCAAACACAGGTTCTTAGGACCCTCAACATGAGTCCATTGAGATCACTTCATTTTTTTGCCAGCTTTTGAGTAAGACCTACTTGCTTTCAGAGGACTCTAGTTTTATGTGTTGTTAGTATTAGTAACATTTTTAGTAGTCATGGGTTTTGTCCTGACACTCGTCTATATATAGTAGAGGCTTCATAGATAGACAGTCTTGGAGAGTCTTTTGGTTTTAGATATTATATTTAAAAGTTGTGTTTCATACCCAGTATATTCTGCGAAGTTTTCAGATTCAGTAAACTATTTTTAAACATTTCTTTCGATTTGATGCTTATGTGTGTTTTAGTAAGTCTTCTGCTTGTAGTCATCCAGGATAAGGGTTCACTTGGGGGCCAAAATTAGTTTTCAAGTGCCGACAACGTCGAGGGTGTAGGCCCGGGTTGTGATAAACTTGGTATCAGAGCACAGTGTTCAAGTTTCCTAGGGTGTCTATGAAGCCGTGTGAAGTAGGATCTTATTTATGGCTATGAAGACCCCACTTCTATATATGAGGGACTACAGACATTTAGGAAAAAATTCCCTTCTTTCGTACTCTAAATCGTGCAGTAGAGCTATCTCATATGGAACTTATTCAAACTCGTGTGTTTCTCAGTTTCATTTGACTACCCCTCATACTCAAAGTAGTTGAAAAGCAAAGCTGGTTCCATATTGATGAGTTACTCTCAGTAAAAGTCTTGAGGAAGTCATGAAAATGCAAAGGAGCTTAAGAGAATCCCATGAGTGATCTTAACTATTGAGATTCAAAAGAATGCACTCTTATTCATATGAATCATGCGTTCGAGCCAAAATAGAGATGTATTCCTAGACTCTTTTCTCTAACATTATTTCAGTTGAGACCCTTATGTGAAAGAGTATTGTAACACCCCATACCCAAAAGAGGAAAGCTTAGCAGATTTTAGAACTCCCAGGTGTCATCCACGAGGGCCTACCAGGACCCGTGGTGTGGTCCACACCTCATAGGTGAGCCCCGTTGATGGACACCATGGAACTGCCTAAGGCAAAACCACGCCAGGACCCACGCCCCATGGATGGGTCCAGGACCCATGGTTAGGGGTGTTGTGGGTGGCCAACAAAGTATCTGAACTCAGACCACATTTGATCAGGACGGACAGTATGTCCATCCACGACCCATCAATGTGGTCTCATAGGTCAGGCCTCGTTGATCAGTTAAGAGGTGCACAAAAGGACATTCTGAGTCTAATTATAATTAAGCTGTGTCATTTTACCCTAGCCTAGACCACCTATATAAATTCTTTAGACCCCTAAATTCATTCAGCCTAAGTCACCATTTCAAAACCCCAAATAAATCCCAAGCTCCTCTCCCAAATATTCTCTATCTAGAAAGTTGAAGAAAAAGAAGAAGAGGGTCAAGCTAGGCCAAGTCAAGTCTCCAATATTCCAAGATTTGTGGGCTTTGTAATCAAGGTATGATGGTTTATTCAGCCATGGAACCCCATGATTTCCCCAAATTAAAAGAAGAATTCCCCAAGTCAAACTAGAGTTAAATTCCTAATTCTCAAAGACATCACCAACATGCTTCAGTCTACTTTCCCTTATCTCCAATGGCCTAACAGTTGTGAAAGGTTGCTGAAAATTGTGGAGGGTTGCTGGCAGGAAGTTCAGGTTAAGGAAGTGAAATGGATCAGGCCACCTGGTAATATATTCAAGTTAAACACAGATGGAAGTACATTAGGAAATCCCGGTCAGATTGGAGGTGGAGGAATTCTTAGAGACTCTAAGGGTAATATGGTGTATGCATTCATCATTCCCTTAGGAAGCGGCACCAACAACCAAGCTGAAATCCTTTCAGCTGCTCATGGGATTTAATGGTGCCTTCAACATGGCTTTCTCACAGAATCAGACCTCCTTGGAGCCTGCAGCAACACATTTCTCCTCTTATCAACACCATCAGTCAGCTGGAATTTTTTTAGTGTACACACACTTACAGGGAAGCTAACAATATTGCATATTTTCTCTCTAAAAGAAGTCACAAAACTGACATAGTTCATCACTACTACACTTATCAACAACTACCAGTAGAAGCCAAAGTTAGTTATTTTCTAGAAAAGATGGGCATGTCCAACTTTAGAAGAAAGAGATTGAAAAGAATTAAACAACCTCCATGGTGTTGCACTCCTTAGTCAACTACCCTATTCATTATAGCTTTTCTGTTAGATTTATCTTTTTGGATAGGCTTTGGTTTTATTCTCTTCTTACTTTGTAAGGGGAGAGTCTCCCTTGTTTATACTTCCTAGTTACTTTGTATCGAGAGGAGTCCTCTCTTCTAGGTGCGTAGAGATTAGGTTTCCTTTATAGTACGGGGATGAGTTGACTATCCTTAGGAGGAAGGTTGACTCTTGAACCACCATAAGAGTGGATTATGGTTGTTTATGACTGTTTATGATCGAATTACATTTTTTTTAGTATGATTATACATGTATACATGATTAACCAATAATTCTAAGATGAATTTGATATCAATAGGTTTTATGTCACGAAAGGGGAAATTGCGGATTTAGATGTAATCTTCTAGGATTGTTGAGATACATTGTAGATTGCTTGAGATTAGAGTATAAAGATATGAATTGCTTAAGAGTAAGCATGTAGACATGAATTGATTAAAATAAAAGTATATATGATAACTGATGACTTGTCGGCTTTGAGGCTAGAGTTGTCTTGAAACTAAGGCATGTATGATGAATGATGATTAGTATTGCTTTTAGACTAAAGCTTATATATTGAAGTGTGTTTATTAGGGCTTCGATAGTAAAGATTATATGTTGAATTATGTCTAGTAGGGCTTGAGAGTAAAGCTAATATTATGAGTTATGTCTAGTAAGGCTTTGAGAGTAAATATATATGACAATTTTTGAATTGTAGTTAGAATTGTAGTGGAAGGATTTACCCATATGCTTTACTCTATGTATGTATGAATGTATAATGTGAAAGTTTTTCTAATATAAAATGATTCTAGGTTCAAAGGCTTGCTCACCTAAAATGATTCAAAGCATGTATGAACTATGATAGCTTGAAGTAATGTTATGAGTTCCCTTCATGAATAGCTTGACTTGGTAAGACATGACGAAGCATGGTAGCTTGAGTTAGTAGATCTCATGGATAACCATGGATTGAGCAATAGTACCCTTCCAATAGTTAGCTTGATCTAGCATGAGATGATGCTTTCATAATAGCTTGACTTGGTGAGGCCACACCATATCATGATAGCTTGGATTGAGAAATAGAACCCTTCCTTGATATAGCTTGGACTTACATAGTAATGTGCTTTCCAAGATAGCATGGTCTAGCATACTGAGGTGCTTTTCCTTGGTAGCCTTGAATTGGTAAATCGTAACCATTCTTGAATAATGATGTGTTTTGGACTAGTAAAGACGTACTCTTCCATGAATAGTAAGTATAGTTAATAAGGGACTAATCCTTAATCAAAGTAGCATAGTTATGATGAATCAAGCTTTACTTCAAGGAAGTATTGTAAGTATGTTTTGATATGAGATTACTTGTTATGATGTTAGATTAGCTTGGATTGAGTTTCCCTTCCTGATATGTATGACTAAGAAGTGGATGACCTATGTATTGAGTAAGAACAAGTTGAGGTTACTTGGGAAGTGTTCCTCTTATAGTATGTTGATTTATGTGCATTGAGTATGCTTATGACTTATGTTGTTATCTCTCATGATTATAGTACATGTCTTATGTTGACTAATGCCTATGTTATACTTACGTTGATGATTTATGCTAGGCATCATATTTAGTACCTTTTTGTAATAACACATACTCTTGCCTACATTCTTATCAAATATAGGGTCCGGCGATATTGACCTCCATCCTCGTGGCTAGGTTCATAGTAGATAAAGAAGAGAAGATTTGGTGAGTCCTCATACCATTCGAGGATTTGACCCCCTTTCCTTTATGTCTTTTATTTTATGTTTCAAAACTTTTTTATGGGTTGTGTCCTTAAAACTTTCAAGTTTTAGATGGTTTCAGACAAGTGTTAAAGAATTTCGCTTCGTTTTGTGAAACTTTGATATTATTCAAAATGTTTTAAATTTCAGTACTATTTTCTATTATCTTATGTTATAATTATCTAAGGGGTTTGTATGAGGCGTCTCGAGGTCTTGTATGCCTTGTTACATCTAGGGGATACCCCTGGGTCTTGACAAACTTGGAAAATATAGCACAAGGTTTAGAATGATTCTAGGATGTCTCAAAACCACGCCAAGTAGAGTCTTGTTCATGAGTGTGATGAACACCACATTTATGAATGAGAGGCTACAAGATTCTTACGAAACTTCACTTCTTCATTACTCTATGCCGTGCCATAGAGTTTAACTCTATAAGGTCTTTATCCTAATCCTTACTCAATGGTATGCAGGATATGACTACTACAAGGGATAATGCTTGAAGGAATGAGGAAGACAATTTGGATTAAGAAGTTCCCCCTTAAGTTCCTCCATAAGCTCCGATTGACCCTTTGATCAAGGATGTGACTAGTGCATAGTTTAGGTCCACTTTTCAAGTGTTGGCTCAAGCCGCGATAACCCAAGCCAATAGGTGGTAGCTCCCGTGAACCCAAGTGTAGGTACAATGGCTTCAACAATGAGGGAATTTATGAGGATGAACCCTCTGAAATTTAATGGTTCAAAGCTTGAGAAGGATCCTCAAAAGTTTATAGATGAGGTCCATAAGGTGTTAGACATATAGGAGTTACTCCGGCAGAAAAGGCGGAATTGCCTGCTTACCAACTCAATAGGGTTGCACAAGTTTGGTTTAATCAATGGAAAGAAGCTAGACCGGTAGGAATGGGTCCCATAGAGTGGGAAAGGTTCAAAACTGCTTTTCTTGATAGCTTCTTTCCTCTTGACATGAAAGAGCCTTTGGTGCTTGAGTTTACTAAGGACCCATTTGGCCATAGATTGCCCAAGTTATATTTGGGGAAAAATTTGGCAAATAGTGTTTGTTCATAAAATTTGCCATTATTTGCAAATATATTTGGAAAATATCCCAAATTCCCAAATACTAGTTTTTTCTTGTATTTGGGCAAAATCTCATTATTTGAGATCTTTTAAATATTGAAATTTTACACCAATTTTTTTATCTTTTATAAAAACACCCTCTATAGTAGTTGTTTGCGTTTTATTACATAATTTTTTACGTGAACACCAAAGTTGTGATGGAATATTCAGTGAATATGAAAGTGGTGATATGGTTGTTGATGAAAACGATGAACAATCGGCTCAAGGTAACAAAGTCATGTGCTTTGTCTACTTCAGAATGTATGGAATGATGCTTGTTGCACTCACTCCAAACTACCACATTGCTCCAGTGTCATGGACACTACTTGTTATTTGTTGCAAGGAAGATCCAATTGACTTATAATACAAACTTATGGTTAGTTTGGATAGTTTTTAAAACTAATGGATATAAATCATATTTTTCTAAAATAGTGAAACATGTTTTCCAAATACTAAGGCCAAACACATAGTGAAATTTCACCCAAATTTTCACCCAAATAATATTTGCCAAGAATATTTGGAAATCTATGGCAAAACACTAGCTAACCTCAGCAAGGTAATACGAGTGTTAAGAAATATGCTTTGAGGTTTACTCAATTGTCGAAATATACTCCATCTTAAGTGGCTGACTCTAGGTCGAGAATGAGTAAGTTTGTGCCAGGTGTGTCCGATTTAGTAGTGAAAGAATGTCGTACCACCATGCTCATTGGTGACCTGGATATTGCTCGTCTTATGACTCATGCTCAATAGATCGAAGGGGAGATACTAAAAGGGAGAGCTAGGGAGAAAAAGAGGTCTAGAAAGGATGATGGTAATTCTTCAAATCTAAGGTCCGATGGACATGGTCGTCTTAATTATCGACAAAGGTTTTTCATGTAGGATTAGTTTAATGCTCCTAAGTATAGTGAAGATAGGATGTCTAACCCTAAACCGCAAGGAATTAATAGTGAATCCCTATGGCCTACTTGTGCTGGATTTGGAAAGAGACATGAGGGTAGGTGTTTAGTCGGTATGGAGGGTTGCTTTAGTTGTGGTGAAATTTGTCACAGAATCAGGAATTATCCAAAGATGAAGGCTAAGGGAAGAGAGGGTAAGCAAGTTCCTCCTAGTGGTTCAGATACAAATGCTCCCAATTAGAATAGGTTCTATGCTCTATAAGCTAGAGGTGAACAAGTGTGTCCTCCAAATGTTACTACCGATATGTGCTTTATGCTTTATTAGATTTTGGTGTTGCTTTGTCTTTTTTGACTTGATATAGTTGGTATGCTAGACTTTGATGTTGTCTTTGGTATGATTGGCTGCATTATTGTTATGTTTTATTGATAGTAGAACCCAATAAGGTTATTATGAGTTTTGGGTATGTTGAACAGATTTGATGAATAGGGTGTTTAGATAATACCTCGAGATGTTCAATTAATAGACTCCTATAAAGGGTAAGTATAGTTCACCATTGTTAAGAATCGTCTTGTGTGACGAAAGTGAAAGCTTAGTGATAACTCGATCCGACCTTAGAATTGAAGAAGCAGTGCTTAAAAAGTCTGTTTAGGCTTTCTCCTGGGGGTGGGGGAGATCCTGTGCTTATATAGCAAGGTCATTGAGTGTTCCTAATGTTCATGATTTGGGTTACTTGAATTTCATACCTTTGAAAGGTGTAATGAGTTTGGGAAGTTTCGTTCCTGTTTTGTTGGCCCATATGAGATCTTAGACCGGCAAATTAATAAATAAAAGAACAATGAAGTTTCTTCTGTGAAAATGTTATGGAGGGATCTTTTAGTGAGGGTTTTAGTTGAGGATGCTACTTATATGGCCGAGGCCAAGAAGATGTCCCGATATCCTCATCCTTTTCCTTCTACTCCTCCTCTAGCTTGAGATGAAGAGTTCCTCATGGTTTGTTCTTTGTGTGAAGTCATGTGTGTTTTAGATGTTCATGATTTCTTTATGATTATGCATGTTCATGAAAAACTTATGTTTAGAAAGAAAATGAGTTTGCATGATTGATTTTCCTCAAGTTGTAGTGCATTGAGTATTAGTTGCCTATAGACTTCATGAGATGAGTTGTGAAACATGCATTAGATTGGAGTGAGAGATTCCTCCTTGGATGTATGCTATGAATATAGATTGAATATAGGATCCATGAGATTGTGTTGAGCATGCTTTTAGCTTGGAGATGATAGTTCCTCCTTGAACATGAGCAATGTTA
Organism: Solanum okadae; assembly: GCA_036553675.1. Lineage (NCBI taxonomy): Eukaryota > Viridiplantae > Streptophyta > Magnoliopsida > Solanales > Solanaceae > Solanum > Solanum okadae. Next base: position 31,905,332 of record CM071686.1, on the reverse strand, counting down.
AGACTTTATGCATTTTGGGTGCTAGATGTAGTTCCTACCTTCCTTGTTATGCATTGAGCATGTTTAGCTTGGAGTTGGTGATTTCTCCTTGGTTGTGTGTATTTAGATATGTTGCACGCGTGATGGGTTTCTAGTCTTGAGTCATTTCCTTTAAGAAGTGCCTAAAATTCCATTCGAGGATGAATGTTCCCAAGGGGGAGATATTGTAACACCCCGTTCCCGAAAGAGGGAAGCTTAACATATTTTAGAACTCCAGCCAACCACAGCCCGTGGTGTGGTCCAAGCCCTATCGGTGAGCCCTGTAGATAGACACTGCCTAGGGCAGAACCATGCCAGGACCCATGCCCCGTGGATGGGTCCATGACCAATGGTTAGGGGTATCGTGGGTGGCCAATAGAGTCTATGAACTCAGACAACCTTTGACCTGGACGGACCGTAGTTCCATCCACGGCTTGTCAACGTGGTCTCGTGTGTCAGACCTATCAATAAATTAAGCGGCATAATGGGACTTTTCGATTTTAATTGTAATTAAGCGTTGTCATTTTACTCTAGCCTAGACCACCTATATAAATACTTTAGACCTCTAAATTCGTTCATCCTTAGTCATTATTTCAAAACCCCAAAGAAATCCCAAGCTCTTCTCCCAAATATCTTCTATGTAGAAAGTTGTAGAAGAAGAGGGTCAAGCTAGGTCAAGTCAAGTCTCCAATCATCCAAGCATTGTGGGCTTTGTAATCAAGGTATGATGGTTTATTCATCCATGTATTCCTTTCATTTATGGAGACCCATGATTTCCCCAATTTAGAAGAAGAATTCCCCAAGTCAAATTAGGGTTTCCCTATGGTTGTTTATGATTGTTTATGATTGAATTGATAGAATTACAAGTTTTTAGTATGATTATACATGTATCCATGCTTAACCTATGATTCTAAGATAAATTTGATATAAATAGGTTTTATGCCATGAAAGGAGAAATTGAGGATTTAGACGTAATCTTTTAAGATTGTTGAGATACATTGTAGATTGCATGAGATTAGAGTATATAAATATGAATTGCTTGAGAGTAAGCATGTAGACATGAATTTATTGAAATCAAAGAATATATGATGAATTATGACTTGTAGGCTTTGAGGGTAGAGTTGTCTTAAGACTAAGGCATGCATGATGAATGATGATTAGTATTGCTTTTAGAGTGAAGCTTATATGTTGACATTGTTTAGTAAGGCTTTGAGAGTAAAGCCTATATGTTGAATTTTGTCTAGTAGGGCTTGAGAGTAAAGCTAATATGATGAGTTATGTCTATTAAGGCTTTGACTGTAAATTTATATGATGATTGTTGAATCGTAGATATAATTGTAGTGGAAGGATTTACCCACATGATCTACTCTATGTATGTATGAATATATAATTTGAAAGGTTTTCTCACATAAAAAGATTCTAGGTTGAAAGGCTTGCTCACCTAAAATGAATCAAAGCATGTATGAACTATGATAGCTTGAAGTAGTGATATGAGTTCCCTTCATGAATAGCTTGACTTTATAATACAATACCAAACATGGTAGTTTGAGTTAGTAGATCTCATGGATAACCTTGGATTGAGCAATAGTACTCTCCCAATGGTTAGCTTGATCTAGCATGAGAGGATGCTTGCATGATAGCTTGACTTTGTTAGGCCACACTATATCATGATAGCTTGGATTGATAAATAGTACCCTTCCTTGATATAGCTTGGACTTGCATAGTAAGGTGCTTTCCATGATAGCTTGGTCTAGCATAATGAGGTGCTTTTCCTTTGTATCCTTGAATTGGTAAATCGTAACCATTCATGAGTAATGATGTGTATTGGACTAGTAAAGAAGTACTCTTTCATGAATAATAAGAATAGTTAATGAGGGACTAATCCCTAATCAAGGTTGCTTAGTGATGATGAAACAAGCTTTACTTCAAGGAATTATTGTAAGTATGTTTTGATATGAGATTACTTGTTATGATGTTAGATTAGTTTGAATTGTTTCTTGAGTTGCCCTCCCTTATATGTATTACTAAGAGGTGGATGACCTAAGTATTGAGTAAGAACAAGTTGAGGTTACTTGAGAAGTGTTCCTCTCATAGTATGATGATTTATGTGCACTGATTATGCTTATGACTTATATTATTATCTCTTATGATTATAGTATATGTCTTATGTTGACTAATGCCTATATTATCCTTATGTTGATGATTTATGCTAGCCATCTTATTTAGTACATTTTTGTACTAATGTATACTCTTGTCTACATTCTTATCAAATGTAGGGTCCGGTGATATTGACTTCAATCCTCGTGGCTAGGTTCATATTAGAGAAAGAAGAGAAGACTTGGTGATTCCTCAGAGCATTCGAGGATTTGACCACCTTTCCTTAATATCTTTCATTTTATGTTTTAGAACTTTTGTATGGGCTGTGTCCCTAAGACTTTCAAGTATTAGATGGTTTGAGACAAGTATTAAGGACTGCCGCTTCGTTTTTTGAAACTTTTATGTTATTGAAAATGTTTTAAATTACCGTACCATTTTTTATTATCTTATGTTATGATATGCTAAGGGACTTGTAAGAGGCCTCTTGGGGTTTTTCATGCCTTGTTACATCTAGGGTGTACCCCTGGGTCATGACATGTGTTTTGGAGCTTGGGTAATATTTACATCCGAAAAGATAGAATGAGTTATGACACTATAAGCAATAGTAGTAAGAGTGCCCAAAGTTAGAAGAATGCATGCAGAGGTCCAGTAATCTAAGAAAGGGAGTTAGTGAGGAGGCACGTTATGTTATTATAGTCATGCACCCAGTAGATTATTAATGAGGAGTTTCCATTATGGGTAGACTAAGAAGTAATAATTTTGTATAGAGTTCATGACAGAAGGTAGATGAATAGTTACTAGTTAGGATGAGTTATAGTATACTTTAACTAGAAAGGAGGTTATGATGATGTGTCATTGTGTTAGTAATGACAAAGTGTAGGTATATAATAGAAGAGCAGGAATATTCATGAGGTAATAGCTCTAAGCTAGGCTTATGATCTTTAAGGGAAACCCCATAATATTCAAAGGGTTATAGAACTAATTAGGCAATGATGTATAGTTAATTAGTAAATAGTACTTCAGTCGTGAAATGGAATATGACGATAATTCGTAAGTATGTAGACAGAGAGATAAAGATTGACCACTTCTGATGAGATTTTATTGGGCGAGTGTTTCTTAATTTGTATCTCTTAGTTGTAAGTTAGTATAGTAAGCGAGAAATCATAATGATAGATGACTTTATTAATAAACATTAGGCTTGAATTTGAGATGAGAGCGGTAGTAAAAAAATGGAAACATGAGGGTGATGATGTTAGTTTGAGATCTAATTTGGTAGATTTGACATAGAGTAGGTAAGAAATTAAGGTGTTACCTTTTACAAGTGTGAGTGCTACAATTATGATATTCTAACTTTTCGATGAGAGCAATGAAGTGTGGCTAAGTCATTAAATTAACAAGATAATTAAGAGGTGTGCCTGAGATCGAATGTAGTTAGCTGAGGTTCCAATTAAGTTAATGATTATTTTTCATGTGTGCCTAGATAGTATAATTGACCTATTAATGTGTAATAGGTTGAGGTAAGCATTACTTTTCTTCCCTTAAGAGCTAGAGGAAGCAGCGTTATAAGCCATTGAGAAGAGGTTAAGAGAAGCATCTTACAAAGAGGTCTTAAAAGGAATCTTAGTACCTCCTTATAGAGAGTTAAGTAGCCATGAGATAAGTCTTTCCTGAGTATTAGAGTAAATGGAATATAGACCAGTTTAGAGATGATGAGAATGGATCCATGGCTTTAGAGTGTCAACTCCAAACATAAGGGAGAGATGATAAGATTAGAAATCAAGTCAAGTGTTGAGGATGAGATAGTGATGTCTTCAGAATGAGTTTAGAGATATATCATTATGTTCAGAATCTTGCATATTCCTCGAGCGAAATTATTACAACATCTTGTGGATATTTGTAATATCAGAATTGTGTGTATGACCTATGCTCATACACTTCAGAGAGATTCACATCTATGCTCAGTTTCCAGAATGAGGGGAAAAGACTTTAGCCCATTAATCTTAAGCATAATGCATAAAGTTATGGATATCATCCTCATGATATGAACCTATTCATATAAGTATTCATGCCACATAGTATGTTCAGTCTCACAAGTTCATGATTTACTCTCAATGGCTAGCAACATTATGTTATGCCATGCATATTGTTATATAAGAATTCTCGAATGAATCATGCTTATGATCTTTCATCCTAAAGTCCTTTCAGTAATCCTTTGTTGTTTTGGAGAGGGGTGTTATTGATAGTAGTTGTGTGATGATGGAGGAGAGGATTGTTATTTCTTATTGTGATATTGATAGTGTGTTTATTCCATCTAAGGTTATAAATGTGGAAGAAGAAGGAGATAAGGTTTTACAATGAGTATTAAGTCAACTTCCTAGTGGTAATGCATGAAAGTTTAGTTAATAGAGATGATAAGAGGATGAGAAGTTCTTAGAAAGTGGGTAAGTAGGAGTCTATGGAGCGGTTAAGGTTCTAAGATTGAATGTGGTATTGTTAACATGCAAAAAATGTGTGATACACTAGGTGTTTCGTGATATGAGCTCAATGTTAGCTGAATGTAGCTGTTAGGAGTAGTGTTCTTAGGATTAGATTTCCTACAGAGGTATAGAACACAAATATTGTGATTTAGATCAGAATAATCACCCTATGTTCAGTGATTTGTGATTCTGAGTTAGACTTGAATATATTAAGAGTAACCCCTTTCCATTCTCAAAGAAGCTGTCATTCGAGGGCGAATGATCTCATGGAGGACATATTGTAGACCCCAAAAATTTCTAAGTTAAGACTCGAACCATTCTTTATTTACTTGTAGGGTCATATCGGGTGATTCTTAAATTTTCCCATATGTGTAAAGCTAAATTATTTAGTGTGGGAATGATTTTGGATATCAATTAAGGTGACTAAAAAAAACTTCTAGCAGAAAGTTGAGTTGAAAATTTCCTTACCGATTAAGTTTTGACATAAGATTTTACTTAGGTCAACTTAAAATGACCATATCTCTTTGAATATAAAGAGTTATGTGGCCCATAACCTTTCAAATTAAAGGTCTTTCAATTATCTTTCCAACTCCACCATTTCTGCGTCATTTCGCTTTCGGAGTAGAGAGTTATGATCATTTTACTAACTAATGTAGTGCAGTTTCGTTTTAGCCGCGGAAAAAATTCTAAATAAGGTAATTTTCTTCTCCTTATACCACTAGGAAAACCTTAAAACTGATTCTTAAATCCTATAATGCCCTAAACATTCCTATTTCCATCTTTTAATCCATCATTCTCTTCGCTCTCAAACCCTAAGGCAAAACTCTAGGAAAAATCAAAGTAGAAGACTTCATTCAAGATTCTTTCCATCTTTTACAAGTTTCTTCATCAAGGCAAGTCCTTCTCCAAGATTTTTTTTAATTTCCAACTCAAATTCCTCCATACAATTATGAATCACTAATGAAAATCATAATTCTTGATCATAGAGTTTCAAGAAACTAATTCAAGAAATCTCAAGAAAGGTTTTCTTGATTGTTCTCCTTCAAGCTAGGGTTTCAAGGTTTCTAATAAAGTTCTTCTTCAAGATTCTTCAAGAACCTTGTTTTTCCAGGTATGTAAGGCTATCATACTGTTGGACTAGTTCTTCCTCATGCCCTACATCTACTTTCAGATCAGTAAAAGAGTAATCTAGGATTCTACCCCTAGATTTGAGTATTCTTTAGATGAGTTAATTTTGAGTTCTCGAGTTTCTATTTATTTTTTAAATTCTACTCCTAATTATTGAATTGATATATTTTATGCATTAACATTCTTGAGTTGAGTCGTTCATGTCCACAATTCTGCATGAACCCTATGAATTGAGTTATAAAATTTGAGAAGCTTTTTAAAGCCAACACTTGAGTTTTAAACTGAGATTTTTGAGGAAGTAAAGATGAGTTTTGAGAAAGATTTGTATTAATGAGCTTCTATATGGTTATTAAAGTCCTCAAGTTGAGTAATTTATGTCCATAATTCCACATGAAGCTTATGATTTGAGTTATAAATTTTGGAAAGCTTTTTAAAGCCAACACTTGAGTTCTTTAATTGAGTTTTGAGAAAGTAAAGATGAGTGTTGAGAAAAGAGTTTCTAAAACATTATTAGTATGACAATTGAGTATGCCATCAATGTATGAGCAATATGGTATCTAGATATACCATCAATGTTTATGCAGATGACTTCTCGAGTCATCAATGATCATATTAAAATATGATTTTGATATGTTTTTGAGAAAGAATTTTCAAGTATGAATTGAGTAAGAGTATGAGGGTACTATGTATTCCCAGAGGTATCAATTTTTACATTGATAAAAAAGAAACAGAGATTTCTAAATGAGTTATCAGTTCACAAGATATTTTAATAGTAGGTACCTCTTTTAAGAGGGTAGATTGAGCAATTATCACAAACCAGAAGAAAAGTTATGTTCTTAAACATATGAGCATGAGCAAATATTATTGGGAGTAGTATTGAGCACCGATATGGGGATGGGTTGAGACAACTCAAAGTCCTCACAAACCATGTATGCCAACATGGTAAAGGGTCATACTTTTTAGATGATTCCTTATTGCTTTTTGGCATAGCTTAGTAGATCCACTTCATTGAGGAGTTCTATACCCCGAAAAGGTATAGGACAGTTCTAGCAGTGTGGGCGAGACGTTGTATTATCATGTAGCTCATAGTGATGATTGTCAATTAGAGAATCTCCCAATAGATGTAAAGTGTATTTTTATATATCACTTATTATGTTGAGTTCAATGAGGGTGTTTTGTAAAGTCTTAAATGATTTTACTCATTTATTTCTTTACATTCAGTTGGGTATAGATCTATATCTACTGTGTCCTTTAATTTAGTTATTTCTTTATTCAGCCAAATTACATACTTGTACATTCCATGTACTGAAATTATTTGACTTGCATCCTTTTATGATGCAGATACATGTTCTTAGGATCCTCAGCATGAGTCCATTGAGATCACTTTGTATGCTTGCCAGCTTTTGAGTAAGACCTTGTTGCTTTCAGAGGACTCCAGTTTTATGAGTTGTTAGTATTAGTAACATTTTAAGTAGTCGTGGGTCTTGTCCCGACACTCGTCTACATATAGTACATGCTTCATGGATAGATAATTTTGGAGAGTCTTTCAGTTTTAGATATTTTATTTAAATCTTGTGTTTCATACTCAGTATATTCAGCGAAGTTTTGAGATTCAGTAAACTACTTTTAAATGTTTCTTTCAATTTGATTTACGTATGCTTGAGTTAGTCTTCTACTTGTAGTTAGCCAGGATGAGGGTTCGCTTGAGGCCAACAATGGTTCTCGAGTGTCGGCCACGTCCAAGATATAGGCTCGGATCGTGACACAGATGCACAAAACAAACACAACCAAATGTATGAAAATTATCATAGCTAGGATTTTTATGATAAATAAGATAATATTAGGACTCAATTTAGCAATTTAGCAATTTAGATGATAGTCTATTAGTTGAATGGACAGAAGTAGACAAAGCCTCCTCTCAGTATTTGGATGGGACAGATGACTCAATCACTAAAGTACGAGTGACATCAAAAAGGTGGCAATTTTTATGCTTAACAACCCCATTTTTCTATGGTGTACATGGACAAGAGCATTGTGAGATAATTCCTTTATAAAGAAGGAATTTTTTGAATTTATAAGACATATATTCTGCACCAGAATCAGATCTTAATAATTTGATGCTTGTAGAAAATTAATTCTTATTCCCCTATAAACCAGAATTTGATAAATGAGACAACACAATATAATTTGGATATCCTATACGCTTATGTCAAACCTCAGTCTTTCTAGTTGTAGAAGTACAAGGCAAAGTTCGAATAGGAGGAATGGAAAAGTGTATTGGAAACAATCTTCCAACTTTAGCCCCGTTTAAAATTACCATCCTTGACACCTCATCCTGTACAAGACAACCATTACGAGAAAATTTCACATCAGAATTGTTATCAACCAATTGTCCAATTGAAATAAGACTAGTAGAAAGCTTTGGTGAAACAAACATATTTTTGAAAGTTGGAGTAATATCCCCAACCTTAGTAATAGATAAATTACTACCATTGAAAATTTGTATTTGTGATTGATCTTGATACTCCCAAATATTTTTTAGTATGCTTGTTGAGTTGGTCATATGATTTGAAGAACCCAAATCAATGATCCAAAATTTAGATGTAACACCATTACCTTGTAATCCCAATGTTGAATAGGCTAACACGATTATTTGTTAAACCATTTCAGAAGTAACGACTGATCTTGAAGATGGGTTATCATTAGGGGAAACATTTATCCTGGCTTGAAAAGCATTGACTCTACGGGTTTGAGGGTGTGTGGGACATTCTTTGATAATGTGTACTTATTGTTTACAATAATTATAGAACTTCTAACAACATTTTCTAGCAATAAGACCATATTCTTGCTACTGTAGCATTGATTTTTAGTTATATCCATGTCCTTTCCTTTACCTTGAGCGGCAAATGCAACAATGACATCCTTTTCTTGATTGTAAGCATTTTGTGTTACAAGACACTGCTTTTCACAAAGTAATTCCCTAAAACATACATCCATGAAGGGAGAGGGATCACTATTCTTCATGTTAGAGCGAGCACACTCAAACTCGGACCGTAATTTCATCAAAAAATGATCTCGTTTACTTTGTTCTTCAACTGCCCGAATAATAGACAAATATTTAAAAGTTATTTTGACATAAATAATATCTGTAATTTTAGACCATAAGTTCCAAAATCCAGAATAATAATCCTAAACAGAGAGACTTTCTTCAGAGTAATTAACAATTTCCAACACTAACTAAAAGTTTCTGCGCTATTATCCTTGTTGTAGACCTTTTGTAAATAATCTCACATAGCCTTAGTGATCTTGTAATGCATGCGATTAAGAACAATAAAAGGGTCAATAGACCCTACAATCCATGTCATCATGTGATCAACTTTAATCTTTCATTCACCTAACTTGATAGGGTCAGTAGGAGCAGGATCACTACCATCTATATGGCCCCATAGTTCTTTTTTTCCAGTGACAGATAACTCAAATTGAAATTCCCAAGAAGAATTTTTTTCTTGGTGAAACAAACACTCAAGGATTCAAAATGATGTGAATTCATGCTTTTGAATAGAAATGAAAACTAGAAACACTATGACTATAAAACAACTAGAACGACCAATATCAAGTGTCCTGGGTGTTAAGGACTAATTGTCCTTGAATAGTCAACAAAATCAAGATTTTTTAAATAAAAAACTCTATTAAACAAGACAACCAAGAGAAGGCTCTAATACCATATCAAGATTTTACTGAATGCCTGTCAAAGTAAGAGTATTTCCTTTATATAGAGAGTATACACATTACAAATCCCTAAAGATCTGTTATTCCTATCCCTAAAGATCAGTTATTCAATCCCTCTAAATGTTCCCTTCAAATCCCTTTAAATTTCTTATGCTATCCCTCCATATCCACTATTCTATCATAATATTATTTTCTATTATTATTAAAATAAATATCTATAATTAAAATAATATATACAATCACTCTCTATTATTCATCATACTCACATAAATAAGCTCAACCAATTCACGCGGAATAAAAGGAGAATCACACAAGTGATAATATATTACTTGTGTCCCACAAATTCTACCCCTAACCAACACTCTCAAAGCCCCTAGGATTACATTGTGAATGCTACTATGTTAGAAGGAATGAACCATTATTTATAGAGTCGTGAAACTTTTCCTACAAGAAAAGGATTAGCCAAATTTGAGAACTTTATGTTTTCCTTATAAGAAAAAGAAAAACCTATTTATGATAAGAAACTTAGGGAAGTTAATACCAACACACTTATGATGAGCCAAATATTATGTCCTTTGAGCAATTCATGATTCAATATATGGTAGTGGTGATTTTTTTTTGGAAGGTAAAGTGTATAAGAAGAACTTGACATGATGCATGGTTGATGATAATAGAGTAAGATTTGAGAAGATAAAGGAAAACATATCTAGTATGGTTGATGGCCTTCTTACTTCATTTTTGCCCACTAATTCGGTTGTACTCTTGTGTAATGTATTGATAAGGAGGTAATACATCCAAACTCTTTATTGGTTTTCTCTTCTTGCTAATTTATGTGAAGAAATCGATTTGCTTAATTGAGGTTCCCAATCACCAGATTATAAACGTAACAAGCTTACCAATTTTTAATGATCTTTTGGTCCTCATCTCTATTGCTATTTTGTGGTAGAATAGTCATAATATCAATCTAGATAGTCCAACTTAAGTTGCTCTTTCAAGTGCCCTAGTTTTATATAGCATGAAGCAGTGTTCTTCTTATTATAGGGTTTGGACTTGAAGGGTTAATTTAGGTACGAGTAAAGTTCGAAGGAGGTGGAGAAGGTGCTATAAAGGATAGCTTTACTTTTAGTGAAATTTGGTGCTGGAAGATCCATTTCCAACATCAAATAATTTGGGGATATCTTAAAATCGAGTGTTTTTCTTTGCACCAAAGGGCCTAGTGGTATTGAAATTGATTGAGAACATGAGGTTTCATATTCAAATCCCATCAAAGGAAAAATAAACTAGGTGATTCCATTGGTCAAAGATTGATGAACAAAATTACCTGGTACATTTGTTGGTAGGGAGGTAGCATGTGCTTCATGAATTAGTCGAGGTGCATGTAAACTGTCCTAGACATCACTGTTATAGAAGTAGTATTTTCCTTTCTTGGTTCTGAGTGTTGGGGTAGCGAAAAATAGTAGTACAAAATGATGAATCTTGTTTTGTGAGGGGCTATTTTGAGGCCATTAGAAAAATTAATATCCTCTTGATCCCTTGATTTATCTTTCCAAAACTACATTTTGGCATATGATGAAAAAATCAGATTCCGTTGACTTCAAACATGCTCCGTTCTTGCCCAATAAAGTGGAAGGGAGAATGAAGATGGAGATGAGGAAAGAGGATAATTTGAATATGAATTGACATCCTCTAAGATAAAATCTTAATCTGATGTAATTATAGTATACTATTGTGACCTGTCTGAGTTTTTGGCTAATATCATCCCTCAGCTACACTCAAAACTCCTTTTATTATAGCGGTAAAAAAATGCTTCGATTATCCTAAAAGGAGCAAGATTCATCCTTCTGTTAGTTTCTCTCGGTAATCTAAAGGATTACATCCACTTTTGTACCTTCTGATCATTCTCTTAGTTGATATTTGGTAAGTCTAGTTATATTGGCCAAATTTATGGTGCATGTATTAGCACTTGTTCTTTTAAAATTTACATGCACTCATGACATTTATACTCCCCTTTCATGTAAGTGAAGTTTGGATTCATGATGCATGAACATGTGGTGTCTCTGAATTTTTTTACTTGTTGGGACTTTTACTTTTCTCCTTAATTCATATAATTATTTTTAAAACTTTAGTTTTACAAACAAAAAAAAATGTTAACTATAAATTATGATTTCTAACACTTCTGGTGTCTCAGTTAATGTGTCACTTTTTTACTTCTCAAGAGTCAATTTAATTAATCTTTGAAACTAAATTGGATTAGATCATATAAAATAGACTAGGCTTAATGCTCGAAGTTCTTTCAGTTTTCTTGAAATGAAGGGAAAACTATATATTTTTCTACCTATCTGATTAGAAATCATATCGAGCTATGAAATATTTTCTTGGAATAATACTGATTATCATCGTTAATTCAAAGAGGAACATACTTCCTGACAAAGTTGTTGCTGCTGTGAAGTTGAGGGTGAAAACCTCCTTCGTAGTCCATCCACTTTAAATAAGAATTATCTATCAATTATCTAAGAGAAGGATGAAAGCAAACAAAATGGAGGGTATGTACGCTTAACAATTAGTTTATGAATATTATCATTATTGGAATAATAGAGAGTGTTTTTTTGTTCACTATGATGGAACAACGGTGTAGTTCAAGTCTCAGGTATAATTGAAGGATGTTTTTGACCAAAAACTCTGACCTGTCTCCCTATCCTTGCTATTTCTACAAATATATGTACTTTATTCTATATGCAAGGGATATGGAGGAACGGTACAAGATCCCAGAGCCTTTTTATTGTCAGAGAAAATAAGATCATGTGTTGGACCTCTATATATTGTATTGTTTCAATATCATAGTCAAGTATGTTGACTAATTCTTCAAAATAGTTCTGTTGCACAAAATCAGTTTGTGAATTAGTGGGTTTAAGTTTTTACCTAGTCAATGCATTATCTTCTTATTGTGGTGGGTCATGTTTACCACTTTTACCATGTTTTTCCATTATTAGTTAGTTGCTTTATTTTAGCTTACACGGTTAACTGTTAGCCTACAAATGTCAGTAAGTGTTGTTGTTTCAGTAATAGAAAAAGATTGAGTAGTACAAAAAAATTGTCTCTAAAAGCTAATTTATTTTCCTTTCATCTCTTGATCCAACAGTTTTGTATAAAATCAATTAGAAAGCAAAAGAAGTGAACCAAAAAAGAGTCCTTCTTCTTCTTTTTCTTTTTCTTCTTCTTCCTCCTCCTCCTCCTCCTCCCCCTCCTCTTCTTCTTCTTCTTCTTCTTCTTCTTCTTCTTCTTCTTCTTCTTCTTCTCTATTTCCAGGTGCATTCCTCTGGGAACCAAAGTAACGTGAGAGAGTGAACCCCATCAAATTTTATCCAAAAAATCTAATCAGAGACGGAAAATGGCGGTAAACTCTAATTCTAACTCTCAACCTCTTCCAATATTCAAAGGTATGAAGTACCATTTTTGGAGTCTTAAGATGAAGACGCTTTTTAAGTCTCAAGATATATTGGACTTGGTGTTAGAATGGATTTCAAGAGCCGATGAAGGCCATTCACATGAACTGCGGGAAAATCGCATGAACGATTTGAAGGCATTATTCCTGATTCAGAAAGTCGTTGATGATAATATCTTCCCTAGAATTTTAGTAGCAGTGACTTCCCCTAAAATTTGGGAAATTTTGCAACAGGGGTATATGGAAGATAAGAAGGTAATAATAGTTAAATTACAAACTTTGTGTCGCAATATTGAAATTCTAAGTATGAGAACTAGTTAACCAGTGCAAGCTTATATGTCTAAAGTCTGAAATTTTTAATCTGATGAAGTCTTATGGAGAGAATGCTAATGATAAAACTATTGTAGAAAAGGTTTTGAGGTCTTTAACCACTAATTTTGAGAATGTGGTTGCTTCTATAAAAATATCCAAGGATTTATCTGATTATACATTTCATGAATTAATGGGTTCTTTGTTATCTCATGAAGATAGGCTCAACAAGTCTTATGAGAATGATGAAGAGAAGGCATTCCAGGTGAAAGAGGACTCATCTTTCTCCAAGGAAAAATCCTCAAATTTTTTCTGGTAGATGTAGAGGAAGAGGTGTATTTCATGACCGAGGTCGAGGCCATGGTAGAGGCGGGAGGACAATTTAGTGCGTTACGTCAGCACAAGAGTGACTTGAAATGCCGTTATTGTAAGAAGTCCAGCCACACATAAGCATATTGCTGGTTCAAGCAAAGAGATAAACAACAACACGCCAATTTCTTCGAGAGAGTTGAGGATGAAAGTAAGTTGTTCATGGATCATTCTCCAATTACTGACAATTATGATGGTGTTTGGATTATTGATAGTGGATTCTCGAATCATATATCTGGTACAAAGTCTTTATTTAGAGATCTTGATGAGTCGAAAAAAGTGAAGTTCGACTCAGTGATAACAAACAAGTAAGAGTAGAAGGTTGAGGTACCATAGCCATCAAAACAAAGCAGGGTAATTCTAAACTTATCTGTAATATAAGTTGAACATTAATGGGTTGAAACTGTTAACTAGAAAGAACATGGTAGTTGATTTACTAAAAGTGGGTTAGCTTGGGTTATGTGAATGGTGCATATTTCAAAAACAAAGTAGAAAATATTTCCGTGTAGAAAAATCTTGGAGAGCTAGTAGTTGCCTTGAGCTTGTACATGCTAACTTGTGAGGATCAATGAAGACTGAGTGACTTTATGGGAGTTGATATTTTGTTTTGTTTACCGATAACTATAACTGTATGACTTGGACTTACTTTTTGAAGTTCAAATCTGAAGCGTTTGAGAATTTTAGGAAATTCAAGGCACTTGTGGGGAAGCAAATAGGTTTCAAGATAAAAGCTCTTCGCACAGATCGTGGTGGTGAATTTTTATCTAATGATTTTAATTTATTTTGAGATGAGAATGGAATTCGTAGGGATCTTAGAACACTATACTCGCCACAAAAAAATGGAGTCGCCGATCAAAAAAATCGCACAGTGGTTGAGATGGCTAGAAGCTTACTTAATGCAAGGGGACTTCCAATTCAATTTTTGGGGAGAAGTAGTGGTTGCAGATGTGTCACTCTTGAATATCTCTCCAACAAAAGTTATTCTAGATCGATCTCCATATGAAGCATGGATAGGTCAAAAACCGTCACGCCCTGAGGATACTCCCTTGACGTAAGATGGGACCTAGGATCACAAGTGACCCCAAGCTAACCCTGAGTCTGGCATATCATAAGCATAGTGAAAATAACTGAATAAGACATAAACTATGCGGAAGCTAAAATAGTACATAACTAATAATGGGGAATACCCAACTTATCTGAATGTATAAAACATACTAAGAGTTTAACAATAACTGAAAAATAAACTCATCAACCCAAGCTAATTCTACCTCTAACTGAGTTGAGTTGCTTGTACATGCCCCCAGCTAACTCTAACAAAACCGAAAACTGAATATAAAGACTAAAATGAAAGCATGTATATTGTCCTCGAAAAATAAGGACTCACCACTGAAGCAGCGAAATGTTGGCTGAGAATTGATCTAAGCATCGTCTGAATGCTGAGTACTTGAACCTACATCATGAAAGGACGTAGCACAGAGTATGCGTCAGTACTTCGAATGTACTAAGTATACATGATATAGATACTAAGCTGAACAAATATATATAAGGTGAACAAAACATAACTAAGCAATGACATAAACATAGCAGGAATGTAAATACTGAAAAGCTAAACTGAATGCAATGACCAAGTACTAATCATTAAAATAACATACTGAACTGAATGCTGAAATATATACTGAAAACCTAGCCAGATGCACTAAGAGTCTAACTATGGGAGCTTCTATTAACTAACATAAAATTACAAGAGCTAAACGTGGAGTCTGAAGTGTAATCCCCATCGAGAGGACACAATTTACCTTGCTAGGGGTACAAAGGCATGACTGGCGTGATCACTAATTCTAATGCCCAACAAAGGGGACTTATAATCCTATGGGACCACGTAGTTCTGGGACTATGAGGGTACGCTCAACCCTAGTCCAACTCGTTGATAAGTCTACTCCCAACTGAATATGTATATGACTGAAATGTGACTGAAATACTGAATTACTGATAGCTCGAAATAGTGACATGCAATCTGAGAATGAAATATTTATATACTGATAATGTGACTTTCGAAATCTGGAGCATGATTATCTATTTAACAGACCTAGCAAGTATAATTCATGAACTAACATAATTTATAAAAACTAGGGTTCTGAGTTTCATACAAGGAATTAAGTAACCTCTCCAAGAAAACATGTTAATTTGATTAAGGATACTACAACAACTAAATCACAACAAAACTCCAAGGCTTTAGAAACCCTACGTCTAAACAAGTTATGGATAATCAAGGAGCTTAATGAATTCTAGAGACCTAGTGGATGAAAGGAACCCACTAGTGAAATCCCACATACATGGTGACGAAATTTACGGCGAAAATTTTTCAATTTCGGGTCTGAAATTTCAAGCAAACCTTCTTTATTGTTGTTGGAAAATTGGGGCCTCTTTTTTCTCTTTTTGCTCTAAATTTTGATGATTTTTTGTGAATAAAGTTTTTGGTTAGGTTCTGACTAGATTATTAGGCTTAAACTGAGTAAAACAACGTAGTTTAAATGCCTAAAGCATAGGAGAAAAGACCAAAATGACCCTAACTTAAAATCTGATAAGACCATCGACGACCCCTGACCGACGGACCGTGAACTGAATGACAGTCCGTCTTGGCAGGGCGTCAGTTGCCGTTTGAGACTTGGTGATGCGGGTCAGGATCCACGGACCCTGGACCATGGTACGTGGTCCCACCTAGAGTCTGTAGGTCCTGCCGTGGGCCATGATTTTTCTAGGACTTCAGGGTGCCCAACCAAGGACCTTACCTATGGTCCGTAGCTCAAACCACAGGCCATGATTTGGCCTCTGTCAGTGGCACCTGAAACTGTTAAAATCTACTATTTGGTTTTTCTCAAATCTGGGGTGTTACATTATCTCCCCCTTGGGAACATTCATCCTCGAATAAGGTCTAAATTAGCTGAGTATAGAGGGAAGGAACTGCAATCCGTACCACTAAGTATTATGAACTGATATATCACTGAACTGAGTTCCAAGAACATGCAAATATGTTGATATGCTAGAACAACCGAAGGAACATGATACTAAGACTAAATTTACGCAGGAGTAAACTGAGAGACTTTAGAGGAACTATTACCTCAAGTTGAAACAGAATCGAAAGGAAAGAGATGAGGATACTTCGCCTTCATTGCTGCTTCTGCTTCCCAAGTAGCTCCCTCTACTGACTGACTCCTTCACAAAACCTCACTTTCTTATTTCTCAACCTACAAATATGACAGTCAAGAATTTCCACATGCACTTCTTCATAGGTGAGACTATCTTTCACAGCCACACTCTCTAATGGTACTATTGATGCCGGATCACCCACACACTTGTTCAACAAGGAAATATGAAACACCGGATGAACCGCTGGTAGTTCTACTAGAAATTCTAACTCATAAACCACATTACCAACCCTTTTCAGGATTCTTTACGGACCTACATATCTAGGAGTGAGGTTCCCTTTCTGTCCAAATCTCATCACCCTCTTCATAGGTAACACCTTCAGGAAGACCTAATCATTGATATCAAACTCTAAGTCTCTTCTCCTTATATTTGCATAGGACTTCTGACGACTCTGGGATGTCTTTAATCTATCTCTGATGAGTTGAACTTTCTCCATAGCCTCATAAACCAAATTTGGCCTAATCAAGGTTGCTTCACCTACTTCAAACCAACCAATCGTGGACTTGCATCTAGGCCTATATAGTGCCTCATACGGGGACATTTGAATACTGAAATGGAAGTTATTATTATAGGCAAATTGTATGAGAGGTAGGTGATCATCCCAACTGCCCTTGAAATCGATCACGCAAGCTCTCAACATGTCCTCTAAGGTTTGAATGGTACGTTATGCCTAACCATCCATCTGTGGATGAAATGTTGTACTGAGATTAACCTGAGTACCAAGACCTTTATGAAATGATTTCCAGAAATGAGAGGTAAACTAAGGACCTCTATTTGACATGATAGACAAGGGAACCCCATGCAACCTGACTATCTCATGGATATAGAGTTTGGCATAGTCCTCTACTGCATCTGTAATCTTGACAACCATAAAGTGAACGGACTTAGTGGCTCTCTCTACTATCACCCAAATGGAGCCATGCTGTTTACAAGTACGAGGTAAACCCGTAATGAAGTCCATATTTATCTCTTCAGACTTCCATGTTGGAATGTTGATCTCCTGAGTCATACCTCTTGGTTTCTGATGTTCTACCTTAACCTGTTGATAGTTAAAACACTTAGCCAGAAAATTTGCTATGTCTCTCTTCATTCCGTTCCACCAAAAGACTTCCCGTAGATCACGGTACATCTTTGTGGCACCTGGATGAATGGACTACTTAGAGTTATGAGATTCTGTAAGGATATGCTGCCTCAACTCACCAACTTTAGGAACACATAAGCGGACGTGGTAATGAAGCACATCATCTCCCGCTTGGAAGAAAACCTCAACTTTCTTCTAATGAACTGCACCCTTCAATAAAAATAATATAGGATCGCTATCCTGTTTTCCCTAATCTACGCTACCAATGAAGATTCAGATTCATTCTGAACTATCACCCCACCATCTAATGTGTCTGTAAGGTAAAAACCTAAGCGAGCAAGCCGGTGAACCTCTTTGGCTAATTCTTTCCTTTCTTCCTCTACATGGTCTACACTACTCATAGACAGCCTGCTGAGAGCATCAGCCACTACATTGGCCTTACGGGTGGTAAAGCACATTCATGTCATAGTCTTTGAGAAATTCAAGCCATCTCTTCTAACGAAGATTTAAATCCTTCTGGGTGAACACATACAAGAGGCTCTTATGATAAATGAACACATCAACATGAACACCATATAAGTAGTGTCTCCAAATCTTTAGGGAAAATACTACGGCTGCGAGCTCTAGGTTGTGAGTCGGGTAGTTATTCTCATGAACCTTAACCTTCCTAGAAGCATAAGCTATGACCTTCAATCGCTGCATCAACACACAACCTAGGTCGACCCTGGATATCTCAAATTAAATCACATAACCATCTGAACCATCTAGTAAAGTCAAGAACATAGCTGTAGGCAACCTAGTCTTCAGTTCAGAGAAGCTTTTCTCACACTCATCTTACAATTGAAATTTGACCTTATTCTAAGTCAACTTGGTCAATGGTGAAGCTATGGATGAAAATCCTTCAACAAATATCCTATAATAACTGGCCAAACCCAAGAAACTTCTGATATCTATTGGGGAGGTGGGTCTGGGCCAGTGTTGTACTACCTCAATTTTCTAAGAATCCACTCGGATCCCTCCACTAGATACTACATGACCAAGGAAAGCGACGGACTATAACCAAAATTCACATTTGCTGAACTTAGCAAATAGTTGGCAATCTTTGAGAGTTCACTAAACTACTCTCAGATGACTTGTATGCTCCTCCTTATTCTGAGAAAAAATGAGGATATCATCAATAAAGATGATAATGAACAAGTACAAATAAGTGTTTGAACACCCTGTTCATTAAATCAATGAAAATTGCAGAAGCATTTGTTAGTCCAAAAGACATACCTACAAATTTATAATGACCATACCGAGTTCTGAAGGCAGTCTTCGGAATGTCACTATCTTTGATTCTGAGCTGAAGATAGCTGGATCTGAGGTGTATCTTAGAAAAGTAACTAGCACCCTGAAGTTGGTCAAACAACTCATCAATCCTGGGATGAGATACTTATTCTTGAATGTGACTTTGTTCGGTTGCCGATAGTCAATGCACATTCTGAGAGAACCATCTTTATCTTTCACGAACAACACTGAAGGCACCCTATGGGGAGTTACTAGGTCTGATGAAGCCCTTATCTAGAATGTCTTTCAACTACTCTTTTAATTCCTTAATCTTGGCTGGAGTCATTTTGTATAGAGGAATCGAAATAGGTTGGGTATATGGAAGGAGATCTATATCGAAGTCGATTTCCTTTTCGAGAGGAACTCCGGGAAGGTCTTCTGGTAACACTTCTGGAAACTAATTTACTACTTGCTTTCACGTATTAGGACACTTCATCCAATTCTAAGTGTCAACGATCGTTAGTCAGTATAATAACCTAACTAAATGAATTGGAGTCGAATCCCACAGGGAGTGGTACGTGCTTAAGAATCAATAGGAAAGTACGAATAGGCTCAGGTCAATCATAGGAATAGACATTATTGAATAAAAACATAATTCAAATTTAGGGGTGACACGAATGTCAAATAACAAGGGGGTTTTGGTTTCAACTATCAGCTACAATGACACCAAATAACACGAATTTAAAAACAATGAGACGGGTTCTTAGGATGTGATTCGATTATAGGTTAATATAGACAAATGGGTAATTTCAACTGTTAGTAAATATTTGTAAATTAGTGAATACGCTAGACAATAGAGGACGTAAACTTTCTCTCAAACATTTTACCTAGAATCAAGGCGGTTTCTCTCGAACACCAACAAGCAACCAAATAAGAACAACCTACACCTTAGTCCATTTACTTTCTCGAGCTGAATATGTGGAAAAGGGTTTAGGATTCACTCTCTCTCACTAAACTCATGACAACCCAATACCCACAGACCATCAATTCAATAATCTTGGGTTTAAGACCTCTCCCTCGATCAAGCCAAAAACACGAAGTTAGGACTGCATTTGCAACTACAATCCTTTAATTTTAACCACAATTAATGACTAAAATAACTTCTCAACAACATTTAAACTAACAATGAGAAATACCCATCAACTAAATCAACCTATAATCACATAATTACACCCCAAGAATTAGGGTTTTAACTAGACATCATAAAAAGATAAGATCGTTACCCAATGGTATTTCCATTAAATAGGTAAGATTAATTTCTCCTTTACAAATGTCCAAATTGAAGAATCTCAAAGACCCACTTCCAATTTCTCAAAAATGGAAAACTTCAATTCTTCAAAGCTAAGGAAAATATTGTCTCAAAACTCAGAGTTCAAACTCAAAAATAACTTTAATGAATGTTCAGAATAAAATTTGATACTAAAGAATTTGGTTGCAGTCTCATAAGAGTATCTCTCAAGGCCACCCAAGATAAGTCGATCGATTAATCCTCTATTTTCGGGATTAATACTCCTATAGAGACACTCCAATAGAGCTAGATCAAGAATTTCATGAGTTGGGCATTGTATCAATAGTGCTTTAAACCTCAGCCACGACTCATGAAAAAGCTCACCTTCCAATTGTTTGAAGGTCAGGATGCTATCCCTGAAACCACATCAATTCCACCGAGAGGTTCTCTATTGGTTTATAGTCATTAACAACACTCATATCTCCTGTTTTGGTAAAAACAACTGAACAAAACAAAACTAAAAATTATGTAAGTAAATTACGACTACGCCAAGCAAAATTTGCCTTAACCAAGAATTTTCAAGTAACATCATTCCTCGGTAGCAGCGCCATTTTGATGTTTGCGTAATCAAGACACAACTTCCAATTCAAGTGTCTATTATCATACAATAGTAATACAACCCAATTGAATGGGTTGGGGTCAGTCCCAAGGGAGCGGTTCCTAAAATTTAATGGTTAAGCGCAAAATATGCTAAAGTTAACCGTAGCAAAAAACTTTATCGAGTATAAACATACAAAATCTAAAATGGATGACGCAAGCGTCAATTATCAATGGGGGTTTGTAGTCAAGTGACAACTAAAAAATAGTAAAAATATAAGAAAACGAGATAGAGAGACGAGATTCTTGGGATGTGATAGGAATACGGGATACACTAGACTATCGGGTACATTCTTTTGATAGTAAATTGTTGAACATTTGTGACTAGGCTAGAATATAGTGGGGGGTAAATTCTCTCTCAATCAACTTACCCCAAATCAACTCGGTTTCTCTCGAACACCGAGTTGCCGCTTTAAGCACAACCTCCGCCTTAGCCCATTCACTCTCTTGAGCTGAATGTGTGGGAGAAGGACTAGGATTCACTCTCTTGAGCGGAACTCATGTAGACCCAATACCACTGGCTATCAATTTAGTAGTCTTAGTTTTACGACCTCTCTCTTGAGCAAGTAGAAAACACTAAGATGAAATCGTATTTGCAACTACAACTCCATTAAGTTCATACACAACTAATAAACAAAATCACATTTAAAAACAAATAAACCATCAACAAGCAAGACCCAACAAATAATCTAACCCATATTCACAAAATCTCACCCAAAGAATTGGGGTTTTAGCTAGACATGAAAAAGAGATAAAAATCGATAACAAAAGGTGTTACCATCAAATGGGTACAACAAATAAAGTCTTTAAACACGTCAAGGATGAAGATTCTTGAAGACCCACTTCCAATTTTTTGGAGTTGAAACCCTTTGAATCTTCAAGGCTCACGAACAATGTCTCCAAAAATGTAAAAATTGTTCTATGCTAAAATAATGTTCTCCAACAGCTTGATACTAGGTTACAGATTTAATCTTGTATTTATAGCTATGAAAAAGAGTTATGCAAAGGATCCACAAGGCGCTGTTAGTCGAGATCACCGAAGTACTTGGCGATCCACCCTTTGGTGTGGTTCCTCTCCTTTTAGCTTTTCCTTCTGCATCTTCGCGTTTTGAATCATTCGGCGATATAGTGATGCTTTACGGAACTGCTCAGTGATACGCCGACTACTCCCCTTTCCTCGCTGGCTTGACCTATTTCTTCAGGGCTAAGCACACTGGAACATTAGGGGAGGTTGTAGGCCATTTGGCGACACGCCTAATAGATTAGGCGATCATCAGGCCATATTCGTTTCCTTCTTTCAACCACTTTGTTCCTTTTTGCTTGATAGCGTCCATGCTTTGTCTCTCAACTCAAATACCTAAAACTTAATGATTTACATCAGATATAGAGACAAAATATACATTTGAGGACACTGATTCTATCAAAATATAACCCTGAATGAATCAAAATTATGGACTCATCAACTATAATTTTGCGGCCTGGCCCCTGGTTATCAGAAGCAAGATCCAGTAGTGTGGCTTTTATACCAATGACCCTAACCCATCTGATAGTGAGGGTATGGGTTCTGATGAGGATGACCAGATGGAGGCACATAGGGCTGAGTTACGATCCAAAAAGCTGAATGATCCATCCAGGATCAAGATTCTCAACCTACCACTCCTACTTCTATAGTACCAGAGCAGACGATAGTGCTGGAACCTCCAGTACAGGGTCCTCCACCCAAGTCAATGAATAGATTAAAGGCTGAGGGGCTGAGGACGATTCCTAAGGAAAAACATCTCTCTATAGATGGGGTTATTGACAGGCACCAAGAGATAATGGAGTGCCTGAGATACCACAAGTTCCAAATCGTCACCAAACCTCGTGGTCCTTATATTCCAAACTGGGTAAGAGAGTTCTACATTGCATACAGTGCAGTAATACCTCAGAAAAAGTAGCTAGCAGTAACTTTCGAAGAGGTTGACTATATAGTTGTTAAAGGCCGGAGGGTGAACTGTGATAGTGAGGCTATCAACGCAGTCTTGGGCATGTGCACAAATATTAGGGATCACTACCAACACTGGATCAAAACAAAGAAGCTAGATGAGATGATAAAGTGGCTAGCCCTACTGATCTCAGATGATTCTCCGAAGTGGTTGAAAAAAAGAGCTCAGATTGAAAAGAAAGATCTGTAAATTACCGCAAGATTCTGGTTCTGTTTTATCAGCACCACAAATATGCCATCCCAGAATAAGTCAGTTCTTTGCGTTGCCAAGGCAGCCTGCCTGGGTTGCATCATAAAGAAAACTTAGATAAATTTGGGTACGATCATTGCTTCAGAGATACTCATGTTTGGAAGGCAGGCCAGACCTCACTTCCATTCCCAGTATTCATCACGGAACTGTGCAAACGAGATCGGGTACCTCGATATGCCAAGAAGGATGTGGAAGTGATGCACACATCCTCTAATGATGTCCAGAGGATCGAAGATGAGTACCTTAAGGATCAAGCATAAAGGAAGAAGATAGCCTCGGTAGAGTTAGTGAACATTGAATCATCACCTGCAGAGGCACCTTTGCCTACTCCGGTCCCTGGGCCTTCAGGTATATCTATTACCACTGATACTCTTGCTGACACTCCAGGTTCTTCTGTTATTGCACTACCTCCCAGACCTCCTGTTGTTGCTATTGTTTCCCAGCCTCCACTCACCTAGACTTCCCTACTCCGGATAGGACAACTGGCCCATTCTGCTGATCGTCGGGCCACCAGTTTAGAGGTCTCTATTCTGAGCACGATTCAGACTGCCCTCCCTAATACTGTGACTCCACTGAGCACTGCATTTGATGCCCTAGCAGCCAGGATAGTGGTGTGCGAGCACAACCAAGGGGCCACGGAAGAGGTGACGACTTTAAAGGCTCCCATCACTGAGTTGTAAAATGTGTGGACTACTTCATGTCCACTGATATGTCCATGCTATTTGGAATAGTAGAGATTCCAGATGTGCGAGAGATTTCTCAGACTACTACCGGACATGGGGATAGATCGAAGCGGACAGTCGATCCTGAGTCTGAGGCAGAAACTGATGAAGAGATGCTTGAGGAGGCTAAGAGGGTTGCAGATGAAGATATGACTGAGACTAAAGCAATTATGATGGTTGTTGTTGCGCAGGCTTCCTTGGAAAATGCACCTATTATTGGATCCAGTGGAGCCGGTCCTTCTGAGGTCACTCTGGGCACCGATAACCAAACAGACGGACCAACCACTTAGACTGGATCCACTCTTTACCTCCATCTCTGTCTTTCTTCAATTTACATTCTGGATATTATATTATTTGCATTTGAGGACATTATTTTTAATTATGGTGTGGTGTGGCCCATCTTTGTGTGCTATATTCTTGTTGGGTTGTGAATCATAATGTTGTGTTTTACACTGCTTCTTGTGGATGTTTGAGCTTGTGGCTCCTTTTATTTTAATTGCAAATGATTTTGACCCTTCCAAAAAAATTTAAATTTTCGCCACCTCTCGTATGTACTTGATAGTGGCTGTTCTTTAGCAAATTTAAGTCTCGGTTTTGATCAATACTGATGTCTTGAATATTGCTCATAATTGAACGAACATGTATGTACAGCTACAATGAGAGCAAATGAAGTTGCATAGAAAATATGTGAACTCTTTGCATCTCATTGTGATTACCCATGTATCAAATTGATTCTCTTGCAATGAACGTTGCATACTAGCGAAAGTGTAGAGTTTTGTTTGACTTTAGTGTCGATGCATTGTGTGATGAGCTTACTGTGAACCTTGCATGAATACACATAGAATTTGTTCCGTTGGTCCGATTGACTAAGTAAGGCTATCTCTTAATATGATCTTAGGCAACTTTGAAGAGTGTGAGCCAATTTGACATATACCTCTTTTGTGGCCTACCTTGTGAGTGTGTGACCCTCTCATGAACAACCCTTGAACCTTACCTTTCTTTGGATGAAACCTGATGACAACATGACCTTTCTTCACCCATTATCCTTAATCCTCGTGAATCGTGGTTAATTGAATAGCTAACTTAGGCCAAAAGGCTAAGTTGGGGGTGTGGTAAAAAGAAAAGGGAAAGTCAAGAAGTGCAAGGAAAGTATCCTTTAACCCATGGTGTTAAGAAAAATGGAACCCATCCATAAAAAAAAGAGAAGAGACAAAAAGAAAAAGAATGAAAAAGAAGAGTTATGGAAGAAAGTTGAAAAGTACAAAAGAAATGGGGTTTCCAAACAATCCATGGGATTGGAATAATAGGATGACTTATAAGCACTAAAGAAAATGATGAAGGTTGAGAAAAGGAAGTGTCGTGAGCACCACATTTCAAGATCACTGAGCCTAAATGACCATACATTTGCACTCAACACCATTACAAGCCTTGAAAATACCTTTTTGATCTTGAGTAAGCTGAAAAAAATGTCGATTGGAAAATACGGGCTAACCTATGGGTAAAATAAGGAATTATGTTACTCTTTTTGAGTGTGAGCGTTGCATTTGATTCCAAAACTTTAAATTGTAAACCATTGTGTGAATATGAAATCTTTCTTTGTGTGAGGGCATTTGAACACTTTTGTTGAGCTTGAACTTGCATTTTAGGCAAGTATTGTGAGCATGAGATTCTTTGATAATGGTGAATCACAACTTGAATCTTTGAGTGAACAATTGATCTTTATATGAGTAAAGTGTGTCTTGTTGTGTGCATTCATGATTGAGTCTTGCGTAGCCCTATCTGAGACACCCTTTCTGAATAGCTGAACTCCAGTTTTCTTGAGGACAAGCAAAAGTTTAAGTTGGGGGTGTTGATGAGTCCACAATTTGGACTCATTTAGGGTTATATTTTGATAGAATTAGTGTCCTCAAATGCATATTTTTGTCTCTATATCTGATGAAAATCCTTAAGTTTCAGGTATTTGAGTTGAGAGACAAAGCATGGACGCTATTGAGCACAACGGAACAAAGTGGCTGAAAGAAGGAAGAAAAGATGGCATGACGATCGCCTAATCCCTTCGGCGTGGCGCCAAAAGGCATGCAACCTCGCCTTTTGTTCCAGTGCACTGAGCCTTGAAGGAAAAAGTCAAGTTGCCAATGAAATGGAGAACTCGGCGTGTCACCGAACAGTTTTGCGAAGAAGTACTATATCGCCCAACGACTCAAAAGGCAAAGAGGCTAAAGGCTAAAGTAGGAAGGCGATGAAATTGACCAAATGGCGGATCGCCGAATGTATGAGCGATCTCGACTAACTTCGCCGAAGGGTCCTTCGCAAAACATTTTCAAACACTATAAATGCTTGTTTAAATTTCTAGCATAGCATCATATCACTATTATTCTTACAACTTTTTACAGATTTTTTAGAGAGTCTAAGTTTTAGAGGGTTTTGGAGACTTTGTTCTAATACCTTGAAGATTTAAAGGGTTTCAACTACGAGAAATTGAACTTGGGTCTCGAAGATTCTTCACTCTTGACGTGTTTTAAGACTTAATCCTTCATACCAGTTGATGGAAACTGATATTGGTATAAATTTTTATCTCTTTCACATGTCTAGATAAAACCCCGATTCTTGGGGTGTGATTTTGTGAATATGTGGCCACCTTTGTTTATATTTGTTTTGTTTATATATTTGGGTTGAAATTTATATTGGTGTTAATATTACATTTTTGTGGATGTTTAAGCTTGTCGCTCCGTAATTTGTATTGCAAAATGATTTTGACCCTTCCAAAAAAATTTGCCACCCCTACTGTGTTGAATGTGGTTGTTTTTTCACAAATTTGAGGATTGGTTACGATTAATACCGATGATTGGAATAGTGCTCTTAATCGTTCAACCATTAATGTCCATCTACGATGAGACCAAGTAAAGTTTCATAGACAATATGTGAACTTTTGCATCTCGTTGTGACTAGCCATTTATTAAATCGAGTCTCTTGTGATGATCGTTGCACACTAGCGAAAGTGTGAAGTCTTGTTTGACTTTAGTGTCGATGCTTTGTGTGATGAGCTTACTATGAACCATGCATGACAACACCTAGAATTTGCCCCGTTGGTCCAGTCGACTAAGTAAAGCTATCTTTTGATATGATCTTAGGCAACTTCGAAGAGTGTGAGCCAATTTGACATATACCTCTTTTGTGGACTTCCTTGTGAGTGTTTGAACCTCTCTTGAACACCCCTTGAACCTTACCTTTCTTAGGAAGAAACCTAATGACAACATGACCTTTCTTGACCCATTAGCATTAATCCTCGTGAATCGTGGTTGATTGAATAGCCAACTTAGAAAAAAGCCTAAGTTGGGGGTGTGGTAAAAAGAAAAGGGAAAGTTAAGAAGTGCAAGGGAAGTCTCCTTTAACCCATGGTGTTAAGTAAAATGGAACCCCTCCATATAAAAAAAAATGAAAAAGAAAAAGAATGAAAAAGGAAAGTTGTGGAATAAAGTTGAAAAGTACAAAATAGTTGGGGTTTCCAAACAATCCATGGGAAGTGAATAATAGGATGACTTATGAGCACTAAAGAAAATGATGAGGGAAGAGGAAATGATGTTTTGTGAGCACCACATTTCATGAGGATGAAAGTCACTTAGTCTAAATGACCATACCTTTGCATTAGCCCCATTACAAGCCTTGAAAAGACCCTTTTTGAACAGCTGAAATCTAGTTTTCTTGAGGACAAGCAAAAGTTTAAGTTCGAGGTGTTGATGAGTCCACAACTTGGACTCATTTAGGGCTATATTTTGATGAAATTAGTGTCCTCAAATGCATTTTTTGTCTCTATATCAGATGAAATTCCTTAAGTTTCAGGCATTTGAGTTGAGAGACAAAGCATGGACGTTATCGAGAAAAAAGGAACAAAGTGGTTGAAAGAAGGAAGAAAAGACGGCCTACAACCTCTGCTAATGATCTAGTGTGCTTAGCCCTGAAGAAAAAGGTCAAGTTTGTGCGGAAAGGGAGACGTCGGTGAATCGCCAAGCAGTTCCACGACGCATCACTATATCGCCCAATGATTCAGAACGCAAATATGCTGAAGGCAAAAGTTAAAAGGCGAAGTACCAGACCCAAGGGTGGATCGCCGAGCAGTTCGGTGATCCCGACTAACTGCGCCGAGTGGATCCTTCGCATCACACTTTTTGACAGCTATAAATACCTGCTTAATTCTGTAGCTTAATATCAAGTTGTTGGAGAACTAGGTTTTAGAATAGAACATTTTTTACATTTTTGGAGATATTGTTCTTGAGCCTTGAAGATACAAAGGGTTTCAACTCCAAGAAATTGGAAGTGGTTCTTCAAGAATCTTCATCCTTGACGTGCTTAAAGACTTTATTTGTCGTACCCATTTGATGGTAAGACCTTTAGGTATCTATTTTTATCTTTTTTTCATGTGTAGCTAAAAGCCCAATTCTTGGGTTGTGATTTTGTGTAGATTGGGTTAGATTATATGTTGGCTCATGCCTGTTGATAGTTTATTTGTTGTTTAAATGTGATTTTGTTTAGTAGTTATCTATGAACTTTATGGAGTTGTAGTTGCAAATACGATTTCATCTTAGTGTTTCCGTCTTGTTCGAGAGAGAGGTCGTTAAACAAAGACTACTAAATTGGTAGCCGGTGGTATTAGGTGGACATTGGTTTAGCTCGAGACAGTGAATCCCAGTCCTTCTCCCACATATTTAGCTCGAGAGAGTAATTGGGCGAAGGCGGAGTCTGTGCTTAAAGCGACAACTCTGTGTTCAAAAGAAACTGAGTTGATTTGGGGTAATTTGCTTGAGAGAGAGAATTTACCCCCACTATAGTCTAGCCTAGTCACAAATGTTCAACAATTTACTATCAAAAACATGTACCCGATAATCTATTCTATCCCGTATTCCTATCACATCCAAAGAATCCCATCACTCTATCTCGTTTTCTTATATTTTTACTATTTTTTAGTGGTTACTTGACTACACACCTCAATTGATAATTGACGCTTGCGTCATCCCTTTTAGATTTAGTATGTTTATACTCGATAATGTTTTATGCTACGGTTAACTTTAGCATTTTTTGCGCTTAACCATTAATTTTCAGGAACCGCTCCCTTGGGACTCGACTCCAACCCATTCGGTTGGGTTATATTACTATTGTACTATCGTAGACACATGAATTGGAAGTTGTGTCTTGATTATGCAAACATCAAAATGGTGCCGCTGCTGGGGAGTGGTGTTATTTTAAAATTCATGGTTAAGGAAAATTTTTCTTATGGTAGTCATAGTTTACTTTGTTAATTTTTAGCGTTGTTTTGTTCGATGGTTTTTATCGATACAGTGGAGATGAGTGTGGTTAATGACTATGAACCAATAGAACACCTCTCGGTGGAAGTGATGAGGTTCAGGGATAGCATCCTGACCTTCAAACAGATGGAAAGTGAGCTTTTTCATGAGTCGTGGCTCAGGTTTAAAGCAATTTTGATACAATGCCCAACTTATGAAATTCAAGATCTAGCTCTACTGGAGTGCTTCTATAGTAGTGTTAAACCCGGAAATAGAGGATCAATCGATCGACTTATCCCGGATGGCCTTGAGAGATACTCCTATGAGACCGCAGCCAAATTCCTTGACTGTGTGGCTAAAACCAACAAAGATACTGAGAAGGACTAGCAATTGATAATTTTTTTCGGTCAGATGGGTAACTTGACACAAAAGGTGAGGAACTGGAAGTGATGTCCAAAAAGAATAGCAAATGCATACCACCTACTGAGCAAGGAAGGTCAATGGTCAATGAAAATAGACGTATCGAGGATATATGATTAACCTTTCTCCAAAAGCTAACTGAGCAAGATAGAGTGTTAGAGGAGATTACAGAAAATGTAGACATGCTAAATCAGATGAGCGATTCTCACTCTAGATCTATCTAACTAATTGAAGCTCACTTGGGTCATGTATTTCCTCAGCTCCATCCAAATGAACAAATGCAATCACGTAGTTGTATTAGGTTTAACCTCAAAAATTAGGTTTGAGTGTTGACTTGCGTAGTGCCACGACGTCAACTAAGGCGCTGTTTGGGAGGCAACCAAAAACCCTTAAATGCTTTAGTTTTGTTTTTGTCAATAATTGTGTGATGGTTGTGCAGTTTTAAATGCGAAAAGTTTTTGGAAAATACAGATTGCCAAGAAAATGGTCCGGTCAGTGTATCGCCAAAGAGGTCGGCATGCCCGACTTGATTCGCCG
The DNA here is from genome assembly GCA_036553675.1 of Solanum okadae. Classification (NCBI taxonomy): domain Eukaryota; kingdom Viridiplantae; phylum Streptophyta; class Magnoliopsida; order Solanales; family Solanaceae; genus Solanum; species Solanum okadae. The sequence goes on along the minus strand of CM071686.1, from coordinate 31,875,069 downwards.
TTTGGCTCGGCACAATTTAAACTTAGAGCCTGTAAAACTTGGCGAGCTAAAGAGCAGTTGGGTGAGTCGCCGACCACGATTAAGATCTCCGTCTTAGCCCCCAAGAAAATGCAGGTCCAATAGAAATCGGTGGGGTAAGAGACCTTTAGGCTCTTCGCCGAGTGGATTGGCGGACGCGACTAATGTCACCGAATGGTCGCAAACTGGACGGTTATATATGCCTAAAGGTTTTAAAAGTTTCAAACTCTTCACTTTCCCTCACTTTTTACCTTCACAAACTCACACCAAGTTAGTATTCTCAATATTCATTCTTTTCATTAGTATTTTGGTTGTTGATTGGTGCTCAGAATTAGGATTTCTTTGCCGCCTAGCATTTCAATCCTATTTGAATTGGTATCTGACATTGGTTTCCGAACCCCGAGTTTACCTTTAAAAATTTTGTACTATTTACGCTGATTGTATCTTAGTGATGTGTGTTGGGCCTTTATGATAGGAATAGGTTGTCTTAATGCTGATGTTCATTTAAATTTTTTTCCCGTATTGCTTTGATCATCGAATGCCCATAATTTGTGTGTTTTTAAATAATTTAATTTTTTTTGGGTTGTGCTTGCATATTGTTTAGATTGATTGGGTGAAGTCTAAGTAGCACATGTTTGTGCTAAATGATGTATATTGCTCAATGATAGAAAAGGTGACACCCTTCTTAAGGGCCATTGTTGTCAAATGGGCAAATTTGGCAAATTTGGCAAAATCGGAAGAAGTCTCAGTATTTCGGGGTGATGGGTGCTATGGGTCTGAGCCTTATTTAACTATTGCATGATTTGATTTTGTTTTCAGAAGTTGCGGGGTTGAATTCGAGAAGGTGGATTGAAAATAGGCACGTTGGGTCGTTTGGAGAACTGGGTCGAGCTCGCCGAACCACTCGGTGGGTCACAAAATCACCCCTTATAGCCTTTATTTTCATGCTATATGTGATGTTTGAGTTTGTAACTTTCGGCAAGAAGCCTAAAGTTACAGAAAGCACTTGGTGACTCGTCAAAAGTATGCTTGATCGCCCTTTGTCTGCACCCCTGAAACCTTTGTCGCACAGTAACTTTCGGCAGAAAAAACCTTGCTCGCCGAAAGAAGTCGGTGATTCGCCGAAAGGGCCTTCCCATCACCGACTTGCCATAATTTTTTAGCCAATCCCTTCGGCAAGCCCGATCTAGCTCGCCAAAGAGGTTCGGCAACATATCGACTTGATCAGTGAGTCTGTCTGCAATAGATTTTCTATGCTAAGGTTTGATTTTCTCATGATCTCTCCCGATCTTTTGTCGATATGGTATGTACAAATCTAACCATGCCACCCAAGAAAATAGCACAAGGCATTATTATAAACGAACGGGGATGAAATCTCCCTCAGAAGATAAGGCAAGAACTCATATCGGGAGATGAAGGAAAAAGAAAGAAGTACATAGCTAGGAAAGTAACTGCTAACACCTGGACTGATTTTACTAAACCTGAAGATTAGGAGCTTCTAATTCACCGAAGGAATAAATACCATGCTAGATCTCAATCCTCGCCCACCAGAATTCCCTCAGCTGCCACCCCTCTTGAAACAGGTCCAGTGCTAGCACAGGCACCTCTAGTGACCCCTGCACTTTCTGTCGCTCCTCCACCTCGACTGCTCAACAAATTGAAAGGTGAAGGGGCACGGACAATCCTAGAGGAAAAGTTGTTATCTACAGAGGGCCTGGATGGAAAGTACCACGCTGTCAGGGACACTATCCACTACCATGAGTTGGAGCAGTTCACCAGGCCCCGAGGCCCTTATATTCATTCATGGGTCCGAGAATTCTAAACAGCTTATGGGGAGTTGTTTCCCAAAAGCTAGAAGAAGGCAAGCGAATTCAGACCGGTGAAGTTGGTCTTGGTCAGAGGCAAAGAAGTTGGGTGCGGCAGTGAGTATATTAAATTTGTTTTGAATAAACCGCTGCACTCTTCACTTCCTTACGAGGGGTTGCCCATTGCTTAGTCCTTAGATGACTTGAAGGGTTGGATGACTCCCTTGATTTCTGACACCATTCCCAGGTGGATGACTCTACGGCTCACCTAATGACCCCATCTCACCTTTAATTTCATGTTATATATTTTGATTGGTTTCTGAACCTTTCGGCGAGAAGCCTGAGTTCACCAAAAGCACTCGGCGAAACGCTGAAAGTCTTCTTGTTCGCCCTTTGTTTATACCCGTTGAACCCCCACAATACTGAAACCTTTGGCGGGCAACCCCTTGCTTGTCGAAAGTATTCGATGACTCGCAAAAAGGATTGGCAAGTCTACCTATTGCTGATTGTTCTTGTTTTGTTTGACGAATATTTTCTAACTTTGCCTCGATGCTTTACAGACTTCGCTAGATCTAAAGTTGCAGGGAGAATCATGCCAAGATGGGAAGTGAGGGTAAAAATCCTAGTTCCAGCAAGAGATCTATCCCCCGAGAACCCAATATTCCTTCGTGGATTCGTGCATTCTACACAACTATACATTCCTTTTTGGTGGCTCATGACTTGGACAATCTTAGAAATTCAGTTGCCGCTGAACCTTCTGAAGTAGCTACGGGGAGTATTAACCAAGTCCAGGCTCATACGTCGGGCACTGATGCCCATATGGAGCAACCACTTAAACAAGATCCCCTCTTTACCCCCCTCTCTGTCTTTCCTCAATTTACATTCTCGATATTTTATTATTTGCATTTGAGGACTAATTGTTTTTAATTGTGATGGGGTGTGGCCCACCTAAGTGTGCTACAATCTTGTTGGGTTGTCAATCATAATGTTGTGGTTTACACTGCATCTTGTGGATGTTTGAGCTTGTGGCTCCTTTTATTTTAATTCAAATGATTTTGACCTTTAAAAAAATTAAAATTTTCAGCACCTCTCGTATGTACTAGGTAGTGGTTGTTCTTTAGAAAATATATGTCTCGGTTTTGATCAATATCGTGATGAATGTTGCATAGAAAATATGTTAACTCTTTGCATCTCATTGTGATTACCCATGTATCAAATTGATTCTCTTGCGATGAATGTTGCACACTAGCGAAAGTGTGGAGTCTTTTTTGACTTTAGTGTCGATTCCTTGTGTGATGAGCTTATTGTTAACCTTGCATGACAACACCTAGAATTTACCCCATTGGTCCGGTTGACTAAGTAAGGATATCTTTTGATATGATCTTAGTCAACTTCGATGAGTGTGAGCCAATTTGACATATACCTCTTTTATGGCCTACCTTATGAGTGTGTGAACCTCTCTTGAACACCCCCTGAATCTTACCTTTCTTTGGAAGAAATCTGATGACAACATGACCTTTCTTGACCCATTATCGTTAATCCTCGTGAATCGTGGTTTATTGAATAGCCAACTTAGGCCAAAAGCCTAAGTAGGGGGTTTGGTGAAAAGAAAACGGAAAGTCAAGAAGTGGAAGGAAAGTCTCCTTTAACCCATGGTGTTAAGAAAAATGGAACCCTTCCTGATAAAAAAAAAGAGAAGAGAGAAAATGAAAAAGAAAAGTTGTGGAATAAAGTTGAAAAGTACAAAAGAAATGGGGTTCCCAAACAATCCATGGGAAGTTAATAATAGGATTACTTCTGAGCACTAAAGAAAATGATGAAGAAAGAGGAAAGGAAGTGTTGTGAGCACCACAATTCTTGAGGATGAAAGTCACTAGGCCTAAATAACCATACCTTTGGAGTCAGCCCCATTACAAACCTTGAAAAGAACTTTTTGATATTAGGTAAGCTGAAACAAATGTCGATTGGAAAATACGGGAAAACCTATGGGTAAAATTATGCATTGTGTTCCTTTTTTGAGTGTGAGCGTTAAATTTAATTCCAACACTTTAAATTGTGAACCACTCTGTGAATATGGAATCTTTCTTTGTGTGAGGGTATTTAAACAGTTTTGTTGAGCTTGAACTTGCATTTTAGGCAAGTATTGTGAGCATGAGATTCTTTGACAATGTTGAATCACAACTTGAATCCTTCAAAGCACAATTGATCCTTGCATGAGTAAATTGAGTCTTGTTGTGTGCATTCATGATTGATTCTTGTGTAGCACTGTTTGAGACACCCTTTTTGAACATCTAAACTTTAGTTTGCTTGACGACAAGCAAAGTTTTAAGTTGGGGTGTTGATGAACCACAATTTGGACTCATTTAGCGCTATATTTTGATAGAATTAGTGTTCTCAAATGAATATTTTGTCTCTATATTTGATGAAAATCCTTATGTTTCAGGTATTTGAGTTGAGAGACAAAGCATGGACGCTATCGAGAATAAAAGAACAAAGTGGCGGAAAGAAGGAAGAAAAGACTGCCTGACAATCGCCTAATCCATTAGGTGTGTCGCCTAAAGGCCTACAACCTTTCCTTTTTGTTCCAGTGCGCTACGCCCTGAAGGAAATAGTCAAGTTGGCGATGAAATGGAGCATTGGGCGTGTCATTGAACAGTTTCGTGAAGTAGTACCTTATCGCCCAACTACTAAAAACGCAAAGAGGCTAAAGGCTAAAGTAGGAAGGCGATGAAATCGACCAAACGGTGGATTGCCGAATGTATTGCTGATCCTGACTAACTTCACAGAAGGGTCATTCGCAACACATTTTCAAACACTATAAATGCTTGTTTAAATGTCTAGCTTAGCATTATATTACTATTATTCTTAGAACTTTTTACAACTTTTTTTAGAGATTCTAAGTTTTAGAGGGTTTTGGAGACTTTGTTCTAAGACCTTGAAGATTCAAAGGCTTTCAACTCCAAGAAATTGGACTTGGGTCTCGAAGATTCGTCACTCTTGACTACTAAATCTATTTTACATTTCTAGCTAAAACCCCAATTATTGGGGTGTGATATTTTGAATATGAGGCCACCTTTGTGCATATTTGTTTTGTTTATATATTTGGTTTGAAATTTATAATGGTGTTAATATTGTGTTTTTGTGGATGTTTAAGGTTGTCGCTCCGTATGTTATATGGAAAAATGATTTTGACCCTTAAAAAAAAAATTCCACCCCTTCTGCGTTGAATGTGGCTGTTCTTTCACAAATTTGAGTATCAGTTTCGATCAATACCTATGATTTGAAGAGTGCTCTTAATCGAACAAACATGAAAGTGCGGCTACGATGAGGCCAAGTGAAGTTGCATAGACAATATGTGAATCTTTGCATATCATTGTGACTAGCCAATTATTAAATCGAGACCTTTGTGATGATCGTTGCACACTAGCGAAACTGTGAAGTCTTGTTTGACTTTAGTGTCAATGCCTTGTGTGATGAGCTTACTATGAACCATGCATGACAACACCTAGAATTTTCGCTGTTGCTTTGATCATCGAATGCCCATAATTTGTGTGTTTTTAAATAATTGAATTTTTTTTGGGTTGTGCTTGCATATTTTTTAGATTGATTCGGTGAACTCTAAGTAGCCTGTGTTTCCGCTAAATGACATATATTGCTCAATGATAGAAAGCGTGACACCCTTCTTAAGGACAATTGTCGTCAAATGGCCAAATTTGGCAAAATCGAAAGAAGTCAGAGTATTCCGGGGTTATGGGTGCTATGGGTCTGAGCCTAATTTAACTATTGAATAATTTGATTTTGTTTTTGGGGGTTGCAGAGTTGAATTCGAGTAGGCAAATTGAAAATAGGCACGTTGGATCATTTGGCGAGATGGGTTGAGCTTTTCGAACCACTCGGCGGTTTGCCAAATCACCCCTTATCACCTATAATTTTATGCTATATGTGATGTTTGAGTATATAACTTTTGACTTGAAGCCTGAAGTCGCCGAAAGTATGCTTGATCGCCCTTTGTCTACACCCCTGAAACCTTTGTTGCACTTGAACTTTGGGTGGAAAAACACTTGCTCGCCGAAAGAAGTCGGCAATTCGCCGAAAGAACCTTCCCATCGCCGATTTGCCATAATTTATTAGCCAATCCCTTCGGCGAGCCCGATCTAGCTCGCCAAAGAGGTTAGGTGACTCGCCGACTGGATCGACGAGTCTATCTGAAAAACATTTTCTGTTCTTAGGTTTGATTTTCTCATGATCTCTCCCGATCTTTTGTACATATGGTACGTACAAATATAACCATGCTCCCCAAGAAAACAACACAAGGTATTAATATAAATGAAGGGGGATCAAATCTCCCACAAAAGAGAAGGCATGAACTCCCACCGGGAGACAAACGCAAAAGAAAGAATCACACAGTTAGGAATACACACCAGGCTTGACCTCACTCCTCGCCCACCAGAGTTCCCTCAGCTGCCACCCCTCCTGAAACAGGTTCAATGCCAGCTGAGGCACCTCCAGTGACCCCTCCACTCCCTATCTCTCCTCCACCTTGACTGTTGAACAAATTGAAAGGTGATAGGGTACGGACCATCCTAGAGGAGAAGTTGTTATCTACAGACAACCTGGAGAGAAAGTACCCCTGTGTCAGGGATACTATCCACTACCATGAGTTTTAGTAGTTCACCAATCCCCGAGGCCCTTACATTTCTCTCTGGGTCAAGGAATTCTATACAACTTATGGGGAGTTGGTGCCCAAAAGCAAGAAGAAGGCAAGCGAATTTAGACCGGTGAAGTCGATCTTGGTCAGAGGCAAAGAAGTTGGGTGCGGCAGTGAATATATTAACATTGTGTTGAATAAACCGCTGCACTCTGCACTTTCTTACGAGGGGTTACCCATTGCTTAGTCCCTAGTTGACTTGAAGGGTTGGTCGGCTCCTCTGATTTGTGACAGCACCCTGAGGTGGACGACAGTGTGGCTCACCTAGTGACCCCATCTCGCCTTTAATTTCATGCTATATGTTTTGATTGGTTTCTGAACCTTTCGGTGAGAAGCTTGAGTTCACCAAAAGCACTCGGTGAATCACCGAAAGTCTTTTTGTTCGCCCTCTGTCTGCACCCCTTAAACCCCCACTGCACTGAAACCTTCGCAGGGAAACCCCTTGCTCGCTGAAACAATTGGAAAGTATTCCTGCAATAGATTGTCCTTGTTTTATTTGTCGAATATTTGCTAACTTTGCCTCGAAGCTTTACAGACATGGCTAGACCTAAAGTTGCAGGGAGAATCATGCCACCCCGACAGATAAGACTGAAAAATTTCAGGAAAGATACAAATGAAGCAAATCATCCCAAGACAAGAAGTGACGGCAAAAAGCCTAGTTCCAGCAAGAGATCTATCTCCCGAGATACCACTTTCCCTTCGTGGACTCGTGGATTCTACATAGCTATACATTCCTTTTTGGCAGTTCATGACTTGGACAATTTTCGCAAATGAGTTGTTGCCTAACCTTCTGAAGTAGCTCCGGGGACTTCTATCCAAGTCGAGGCTGACACATCGGGAACTGATGCTCAGACAGACGAAGTGACCAATTAGATAGGATCCCCTCTTTACCTCCCCCTCAGTCTTTTCTCGATTTACATTCTAGATATTTTATTATTTGCATTTGAGGACAAACTATTTTTAATTGTGGTAAGGTGTGGCCCACCTTTGTGTGCTATATTCATGTTGGGTTGTGAACCATAATGTTGTGTTTTACACTACTTCTTGTGGATGTTTGAGCTTGTGGCATCTTTTATTTTAATTGCAAATGATTTTGACCCTTCCAAAAAAATTTAAATTTTCGCCACCTCTCGTATATACTTGATATTGGTTATTCTTTAGAAAATTTAAGTTTCGGTTTTGATCATTATCGATGATTTGAATAGTATTTATAATTGAACGAACATGAATGTACGGCTACAATGAGACGAAATGAAGTTGCATAGACAATATAAGAACTCTTTTCATCTCATTGTGATTAGCCATGTATCAAATTGATTATTTTGCGATGAACGTTGCACTCTAGCGTAAGTGTGGAGTCTTGTTTGAGTTCAGTGTCAATGCCTTGTGTGATTAGCTTACTGTGAACCTTGCATGACAACACCTAGAATTATCCCCGTTGGTCCGGTCGACTAAGTAAGGCTATCTCTTGATATGATCTTAGGAAACTTCGAAGAGTGTGAGCCAATTTGACATATACATCTTTGTGGCCTACCTTGTGAGTATGTCAATCTCTCTTGAACACCCCTTGAACCTTTCTGCTCTTTGGAAGAAACTTGATGACAACATGACCTTTCTTGACCCATTACCCTTAATCCTCGTGAATTGTGGTTGGGGGTGTGGTGAAAGAAAAGAGAAAGTCAAGAAGTGCAAGGAAAGTATCCTTTAACTCATGGTGTTGAGAAAAATGGAACCCCTCCATACATATAAAAAAAGAGAAAAAGAAAAAGAATGAAAAAGAAAAGTTGTGGAATAAAGTTTTTAAAAAAACAAAAGAAATGGGATTCCCGAATAATCTGTGGAGAGTGAATAATGGGATGACTTATGAGCACTAAAGAAAATGATGAAGGAATAGGAAAGGAAGTGTTGTGAGCACCATTTTTCATGAGGCTGAAAGTCAGTCAACTTAAATGACCATTCCTTTGTACTCAGCCCCATTACAAGCCTTGTAAAGACCTTTTTTATCTTGAGTGAGCTGAAAAAAATGTCTATTGGAAAATACGAAACCTATGGGTGAAAGCATGCATAATGTTATTCTTTATGAGTGTGAGCGTCGCATTTGATTCCGGAGCTTTAAATGATTAAACCATTGTGTGTGAGTATGGAATCATCCTTTTTGTGTGGACATTCAAATACTTTTGTTGAGCTTGAACTTGTATTTGAAGAAAGTATTGTGAGCGTGGGAATCTTTGGTAATGGCGTGTCACAAATTGAATCTTTGGGTACACAGTTGATCCTGGCATGTGTAAATTGAGTCTTGTTGTGTACATTCATGATCGAGTCTTGTGTAGCACTGTTTGAAACATCCTTTTTGAACTGCTGAACTCTACTTTGCTTGAGGACAAGCAAAAGTTTAAGTTAGGGGTGTTGACGAGTCCACAAATTGGACTCATTTAGGGTTCTATTTTGAAAGAATTAGTGCCCTCAACTGCATATTTTGTCTCTATATCTGATGAAAGTCCTTAAGTTTCGAGTATTTGAGTAGAGAGACAAAGCATGGATGCTATCAAGCAAAAAGGAATAAAGTGGCAGAAAGAAGGAAGAAAAGATGGCCTGACGATCGCCTAATCCATTAGGTGTTTCGACGAAAGGCCTAGAACCTCTCCTTTTGTTCTAGTGTACTAAGACCTGCAGGAAAAAGTCAAGTTGGTGATGAAATAGAGCAGTCGGCGTGTCGCCAAACAGTTCCGTGAAGCAATACCATATCGCCGAACGACTCAAAACGCAAAGAGGCTAAAGGCTAAAGCAGGAAGGGGATGAAATCACCCAAACAACGGATCGCCAAATGTATCTGTGATCTCGACAAACTTTACCGAAGGGTCATCGCAACACATTTTGAAACACTATAAATGCTTGTTTAAATTTCTAACTTAGCATCATATCACTATTAATCTTAGAACTTTTTACAGTTTATTTAGAGAGTTTAAGTTTTAGAGGGTTTTGGAGACTTTGCTCTAAGACCTTGAAGATTCAAAGGGTTTCAACTCCAAGAAATTAGAGTTAGGTGTCGAAGATTCTTCACTCTTGACGTGTTTTAATACTTAATCCTTCATACCCAATTGATGGAAAATTATATTGGTATAAATTTTTATCTCTTTTACATGTATAGCTAAAACTCCAATCCTTGGGGTGTGATTTTGTGAATATGGGTTAGATTATCTATTGGGTCTTGCTTGTTAATGATTTATTTGTTGTTTAAATGTGATTTTGTTTAGTAGTTGTGTATGAACTCAATGAAGTTATAGTTACAAATATGATTTCATCTTAGTGCTTTCGGCTTGCGAGAGAGAGAGGTCGTAAAACTAAGACTACTAAATTGATAGCCGGTGGTATTGGGTCGACATGGGTTTAGCTCGAGAGAGAGAATACTAGTCATTCTCACACACATTCAGCTAAAGAGAGTGAATGGGCTAAGGCAGAGGCTATGCTTAAAGCGGCAACACGATGTTCGAGAGAAACCAAGTCTATTCGGGGTGAGTTGCTCGAGAGAGAATTTACCCCACTATAATCTAGCCTAGTCACAAATACTAAACAATTTACTATCAAAAGCATGTAACCGCCAGTTTAGTTTATCCCGTATTCCTATCACATCCCAATAATCTTTTCTCTCTATCTAGTTTTCGTATATTTTTGTTGTTTGTAGTTGTTAATTAATACAAAACCCTCAATTGATAACTGACGCTTGCATCAGCCTCTTTAGATTTAGTATGTTTATATTCGATAATGTCTATAGCTATGACTAATTAGAACTAAATTTTATTTTTCTATTAATTCTCAAAGCCACTCCCTTGGGACTCGACCCCAACCCTTGGTTGGGTTATATTACTACTGTACGATCATATACACTCGAATTGGAAGTTGTGTCTTGATTATGCAAACATCAGTGGTTGTGTTTGCCTTAATGATTTGGAGGCATTACTTATATGATGTCCATGTTGATGCTTTCACCCACCACAAAAGTTTGAAATATGTGTTCAAGCAAACGGATCTAAATCTTAGCTAAAGAAGGTGGCTTGACTTTCTAAAGGATTACGACAAGAGAGTTCTCTATTACCTTTCAAAGTAAAATGTGGTGGCGGATGCCCTTAAATAGTTGACTATCAATGGGTAGTGTTGCTCATGTTGAGGAAGATAAAAAAAAGTTGGTTCTTGATGCTCATAGATTGGCCCGATTGGGTGTTCGGTTTGTTGATTATTATAAAGGTTGTGTTATTCTTCACAATGATTCAGAATTGTTGAATTAAAGGAAGCGATGCTTTAAGAGTCCATTGAGGCTATCACCCAAGGGGGAGATGGTGTAATTCAATATCATGGTCATTTATTTGTTCACAATATTGATGACGTGAGAGAGAAAATCTTATCAAAAGCTCATAGTTCACTATAATCCATTCACCCGGAACAACCATGATGTACCGTTGCTTGCAGGAGGTCTATTTATGGAATGGGATGAAGATGAATATTGTGGAATTTGTGGCTAAGTATCCTAATTGTCAATAACTGAAAGTTAAGTATCAAAATTTGGGATATTTGTCCCAATATAATAGTATTCCTACTTGGAAGGGAGAATATTTGAATATGAACTTCATTGTTTGTTTACCCCGTATCCGGTGATAATATGACTCAATTTGGGTTATTGTAGGTCATATGACGAAGTCGACCTATTTCATTCCTGTCAAGGTTTCTTATTTGGTGGAGGACTATGCTAAGTTGTATCCAAGGGAAATGCCTAGGTTGCATGGAGTGCCCCTATCCACTATCTCCGATCGTGGTACCGAATTCACATCTCAATTTTGGAAGTCTTTACAAAAAGGGATTGGTACTCATGTTAAGCTTAGTACGATCTTTCATCCTTAAATAAATGGGCAAGCGGAGCGTACTATCCAAATTTTGGATAATATGTTGAGATATTGTGTGATTGACTTCAATGGTAATTGGGATGATCATTTGCCTTTGATTGAGTTTACTTACAATAAAAGCTAGCATTCAAGCATTGGTATGGCTCCATGTGAGGTTCTTTATAGTATGAGATGTAGATATCCTATAGGGTTGTTTGAAGTTGGTGAGATTGTTTTGATAGGTATCGACTTGGTACATGAGGCTATGGAGAAAGCTCAGCTAATTAGAGAAAGTTTGAAAATGGCTCAAAGTCAACAAAAGTCCTATGCCAATGTTAGCTAGATAGAAGATGTTGAGTTTGATATACATGATTGGGTCTACTTTAAAATTTCACCCATGAAGGGTGTAATGAGATTTGGAATGAAAGGGAAGCTTAGTCCCCGTAATGTGGACACATATTAGATTTTGAGGGGTATTGGTAAAGTTGCTTATGAACTTGATTTACCTAATGACATAACATCAGTACATCCGGTTTTCCTTGTCTCTTTGTTGGAAAAATGTGTTGGTGATCCAACATCCATTGTACCATTAGAGAGTATTGGTATAAAGGGGAGTGTTTCTTATGAAGAAGTTCAAGTAGAGATTTTAGACCGCCAAGTTAAAATGTTGAGGAATAAGGAAGTTGCATATGTGAAAGTGTTGCGGAGGAATCAAAGGGTTGAGGTTGCTACTTGGGACGTTGAGGCCGATACGATGTCCCGCTATCCCCGTCTCTTTCCTCCCATCCTAATTGAGCTTGAGGTATTTAGCTCCTCACGGTTCATTCTTTAGGATTCATGTGTCTTAGTCATTCTCATATTTCCTCATGCATGCATTCTCATGAAGATTTGATTTTTATGATTTTGAATTAGTTTGATTGATAGCTTCATGATTATGTGCAATTGAGCATGATTTGCATGTTTGTTTTATGAAATGATGTTTGAATGTGTTGTAGTATGGTGTTGATGTTCCTCCTTGGTTATGTGCATTTTTGTGTAGTTGCATTCATGTTGGGCTATTAGATCTCTTTCTCTACCATTCTTTTATTGCCTTGAGTTCCATTCTAGGATCAATTTTCCCAAGGAGGATATATTGTAACACCTATGATTTTAAAAAGGAAGAGACTGCATTAAATTGCAGCACGAGGTTCAGGTCTACGAGACCAATCTACGGCTCGTAGGACTTTGTACAGGTCATAGACTCGTCTTATAGAAAGGAGGGAAATAAAATTTTCAATATCTAGTCCCAGTACCTCTTTCTATGGTTCACCAGGATTACCCGTCAATCTTAGTACGAGGTGTAGATAGGTCTCGTAGGTAGGTCTCAGACTTGGTGAAGTTTTAATGGCTCAAGTTTGTTTTTATGGTTGGTGTCTACGGACCGTAAGAGGACCTACGAGTTGTAGATAGGGTGTGTCAAAATTTGGTCCCAAATTAAGGTTTCTGAACTTTTCTACGCTTGACCCGATCTGTAGGAAGTTCTACGGATCGTCGATCTAAATCGTAGACGGGCTTCAACAGTTATTTTAAGGAGCTTTGAGTCTTTTTTCCTAATTGTTTTAAATCAAAACTATGACATTTTAGACTTCATCCTAAGGACTATATAACACATTTTGAGTTCTAAACTACCCACTCAAACCCTATTCTCCTAAATCTCAAAAACCTAACATAATTCATCCTCCCTAAGTTATCTCAAGACGAAAGAAGACGAAGAACCTAGGGTTAATTCAAGTTCATCAATCCTCCATTCTTTTTAGATTTAAGTATCAAGGTATGTGGGTATTTAACCATGGAATACATTCTTCCATGGGGTCCAAAAGGTTTCTAATTTCTCAATTCAATTTCAATTGATCAAGTTAGCATTTCAATTCAATATTTATGGGTTTCATTCAAGTATGAGTTATTATTGCTGATTACGTCTTCTAATGCATGATTCACGTTAATACATTATATTTAGTTGAAATTATGTTGAACCATGCCTAAATTATGATTTTCAGCTATGAACATATGATGAGCCCATGAACTATGAATTTAAGAAGATATGCATGTTTTTATGATATGATTGTAAAGGATTTGGGTATGATTTGCAAATAGAGTACCAATGTTAGTGTGAAAGTTTTTCTCACGTGATATTATAATCATTATTGTGAAAGATATTTCTCACATATGGATTCACATTGGTGAAAGGTTTTCTCATCCACGTTGAATTGTGTGAAGGGTGCTATTCAATGTTTTGATCTTGAAAGATGTGGATTGGTATCGATCATTGCATTTCTTATGTTCTATTCATATTTGAATTTTATCTTATTCTGTTGGGTTTTAGACTTAGCACTGAAGGGGCTTTGAGGTGGAGGCTCAAATAGGATAGTCTCTAGTAGCAACCTCTATTCCCAAACTACGAGCCCCCTTACGATTATCTTAAATTACCTACCTAGTGGATCTACTTTACCAAAAGTTAATATGTATTATTCTACCTTGGAAAATAAATTCCCCTTCTTTTGGTATGACGGATATATCATATTCAATGATATAGCTCTCACGATCTTATTGTTATTTAAAGCTAATATCCCACAAAATGATTGTGTTTCTTCAAAAAAAATTGTATGTCCTTTATATTAATGTATTTGACTATATTTCATGATTCACATGTCATTTCTCCTTTAAGCTTTTAAATGTTTAAATATTGGTCATGCCTTACACGTTTAAGTCATTCATGCTATCATGCCTATTTTATGCATATTGCCCCATACTTATGTCTACATTGTTTTACTAATGTAGGCTCTGCCGCTCCAACCTCCCATACTCATAGCTAGTTCGTTCCCTTGGCTTTGAAGATTGATGAGTCCTCATGTTTTGAGGACCAAGATAATTTTATAGCTTTATGTCATTTCCGTTTTCATACTTTGTAATGTTATGTATGGGTTACATCCCAATAACTTTCTTTACGATGTATTAGATGGATTATTGAGACATATATTAGAATTCCACCTTGTCAAACTTTTCCGGAATATGAATGCTAATTTTGAAATATTTTATTTAATTTATCTTATATGACGTATGCTAAGTGGCTTGTGTAGGGCCTCTTGGAGTCCTATACCCCTTGTTGCACCTAGGTATACTTTGGTTCGTGACAACTACTCGCAAGTTAACAAATGATAAAGATACGTAATGCAATGAAATGCAATATCAAGTATACTGATTCATGTCACCTAACGATACACAGATGTTATCTTTCAGTCCGGGAACCATGGGGGACATATATGTCCATGCATCTTTCGTGGTGTGCCAAACAACCCTAAAATCAATATATCCATCACGGCGCATGACACGGGCCTCGATAATAAAATTCATTGTGGCGTACGACACGTCCCTGGAATAATAATATCCTTCACCGTTTGTGACACGTTCCTCGAAACTGTACATCTCTTATTACCTATTATTTCTCAATTCAGATAATACTTGTCAAAACTATATCTCAGAACCATTGCAAATGACAAGTTCACACACTTAATGATGAGACGATCATTTCCATACCAGTGCACAATTTACAACAATACAATCGTGATATAACATCAACAATGAATCAACAAATCTTTCCAATTATTCTCAACACATCATACATTAATATATTATCAAGTTACCTTTTATTGCCCTTTGATTCATTAGGATCATTCAATATGAATACGTCAACCAATCACAAAGTCCCATTATTCTCTAACACACACCACAAGAAAATACATGATTATATACACTTAACAAAGGTCAAGAAATCCACTAACCTAAAATAATTGAACAATCACTAAGAAACTTGAGTCTTCCCCTTTCAATGGGCTTTCAAATCAATGCAATTTATTCAAATAAATAATTACCATAAGATTTTGAAGCTAACAACAGTCATATTACTATATATCTAGCCTAGACTAGAAAATTCATCCAAATCTATAATGAAACTCCTAAATCTTGATGCCAACTAATATGCCAAGTCTCACATTTCCCCAAAATTTTGAACCTAGGGATAAGTATTAATTTTTCCAAATAAAATAAATCTAATGATATTCATGTAATATAGTATACCTAACATTTAATTACATGTACCAATACGTTGGGACATGTATCATAATGTGATGACCATGAAGAAATTTGCAACTCCAAAATAAATACAAAATCAGTAACCTCTAATAACGAAACAATAGTTTAACCCACAATCACTTCCATTCTATTATCAATGTTAATCACACCCATTCTACTACCACCGCCAATCATTTCCTTATCATTGCCATGATTGTTCCACTCCATATTGTTATCATCTTAGGTCCCAAAAACACGGAAAACCTCACTCAATTTGCAGTAATTAACTTCTTATTTTATTAACCCAACAATATTATAATACTATTATTCATATATTCAACAAATAATGTAAATAGACATAAAATTGGAAACTCACCTAAAGTTTACATGAATCTTTGTCGCTCTTTGCTGATGCCTCAACAAAAGTTTTGTTGGACAATAATTTCTCCTTTCCCCTTCTTTAAAAAGAAAAAGTATGAACCAGAAGTGTTATCAATTAATTAACCCTAGTTAAATTACTAGTTCAAAATTCCCAAAATCACCTTCTAGGTCAATATATCTTAAGATATGGGTGAAAACTTTAAAATTGAGTTCTGTCATTACACGCATTTATTAATTTTGTACATACGAGTTTAAAAAGTTTACATTAATTTATGTGGACACTCGTGCAACACAAATGTCTGAGAACTAGTTATAGTAAAAGTGAGTTTGTGCAGTGATGACTTATGTGTAAGGTATTAATTAAAATAAATTCCATGGAAAATCTTTTCTCAGAAAATAAGTTGGTTTCGAACATATATTCTCATGTTTGGTATGTGAGTGCAAAAACATAGTTTTCCTAAATCCATAATGGTGTACTTATTTATTAAGGGCTAGGGTTAAGGAGGAGAACAAACTAATGGGCTAAGAAACATATTAGCATCCCTTTTGGGTTGACCCGACCGAATAGATATTTCCAACAATAAATATTTGATTTAAATTGAAAATGAAGAAGAAAAGATCAACTTAGTAAATAAGATTTGAGAATGGTGTTATAAAAATAGATCAAGTTCAGATAAGTTTAGATGAAGAGTAGATTAGCGACTTTTGCAGCAATAACAGAGTTAAGAAAGTATTCTTAATATATGGATGGAAACTATAAAAAGAACTCTTTCATTACACACATTTTTAATATTACGAGCTTTACCGCATGTGGTTGCCACGTCTTGTCGCAATCAGCTTTGGGCTTCACTATAGCCCGTCTGCCATTCTGGCAGTGTTTTAGTCGCAAGTGCGAACTTCTCTGTGGGAACCGTTTCTTTGCAAGTGCAAGGATACATTATTGTTTGACTTTTGCAGGGGCGGCTCTATTTTTGGAGATGTTGGATCGTATAGTGTAGTACCCAGATATTGTCCTGTTGGGTTTGACAACATTTGTGGCACTACTGGGAGTGTTTCAGGACCATTTGAAGATCTATAATTGAATTTCAGAAATGCGAGTTTGAAGGTCTAATATTCTAAGGTAGTAATAGGCCCTAGAAGATGTAAATGGCATAGCTATTCGTTTATTAGTGAATTTGGATGTTTGTTGTGATACAGACAGTTTGTTTGTTGTTGAATCTGCACTGGTTCATTTTAAAGAGAGGTTAGCGAGTAACTACATTTGCTGGTGGATGGTGATTGGTGACTGTCCATGATGTGATTGTTGGAAGTCATCTCTGTTTGTGAAATATTTTGATAATGGGTAAATGTGTATGGTAACGTGACGTTGCCGTGCATTCGATGTGTATGCCAAGTCTTGACATCCCGATACATGGAGAAGTTTATCGATAATGTGTATTTTTAGCTGTCCATAATATGAATTTGTATTTTATTATTCAGTACGCCATAGTTGGTGATGGGTCACGCAACTTTACGTTGTGTTGTAACACATGTATGGGCGAGGGTCGCATTATAAATTTGTTGTTATTACATTTATTTGTAACTAATTCTGCAGGACTTAACAGTGTTGGTTGTTAGTTATGTTATTTCATAAAAAAAACACGTCCCCTTGAAATAGTGTATAATAATTTAACTGGTTATTTACATAATTGAATCTACACAACAGTAATGTCATATTTGGTAGTTCTGTGGTATTGTTCATATAGTCTCTTATTCCACCAAACTTTTGAATACATCCAATTAATCCTTCATTTACTTCAATTTGTGTGTATGTTTTTCCATGTTTGATTTCTTCCAATTCTTAGTAGTAATCAAATCTCGCCTAAAACATCTTTGTACATAATATTTCTTGTGCATGTCCCTTTGTGCTGATCTGGTTGTTCAGTCATGACTAATACTTTTTTCTCCATAGATATTACTCTAGATAGTGCTACGTACACTTAGCCATGTGAGAAAACATGTTGTGGTAGGTACAATCCAACATTCGGTACTGTTTGGCCTTGTGCTTTATTTATTGTCATCGCAAAACATAGACGTATTGGAAATTTTTCCCAATAAATTTGAAAGGATATCCTTCATTCTCAGGGCACTTGCTTTGTGGACTATTCTCCTGTTGTTATTTCGGCATGTATGACATTCTTGTCAAAACCTCTACAAATTAATTGTGTCCCACTGCACAAACCATTCTGAGGGTCTAGATTTCTCAACATTATGATGGGCGCATTTTCTTTCAGCACTAACCTTATTTGTACAATGTAAAGATTCATTAATTGTTATGTATTTGTAAGCACGCAATTGTTGACTTCTCTTTTGCGCTATGAAGAAAGATAATAAGACATATGTAAAAGTTTAGAAGGATTTGAAAATATACCTATGTGGTGGGAGTCCATTTGTTGTTAAGGTGTTGAGGTATTCTTCTTGATAGTGGTTGTTGCTATCATCTTTCGCTGAGTCAAAACTGATATATGTTTTTACTTCTCCAGGGAATTTCCCAATAAGCATTTCATTTAGGTTATCTACAAATTCATTTCTACTGGCTAAGATTGCCAGTTCTGTTATATAGTCAGTAGATCTGTAATTTTGTTGAAGAAGTGGAAATATTTCCCTGACCAATGATTCTTCTGGATTACTATTCGGACTTAGTTGGATAGGCATTTGTTCTAGAAGTGCTATTAAATTATTCTTCATTGTGGTTTCTTCTCCATTTCCAATACAAAGCAAAAAGTTACTCAAAGTTTTATCTGCTCTTGCTCGCATATTTAATGAAAATATATATCTCATAAATATTAGCTATTAGATAAATAATAAAAAATAAACTAATACAGACTTCAACATGCGTTGTTAGAAGTCATATGAAGTTTTCTTCAATGAAAATACTGAAATATTAAGAAATGGTAAATTAGTAAAACAAAAGGGCTATCTTTACATAGTAATAACTATTTTGAAGCAAACTTCCTAACATTCTAAATTACATCAGTAGCATTGATAAATAAAGTAATTTTTCTTTCGTGATCATCAAAAAAATAAATTGTGACAATTCTCTAACTCTTGAGAAGTTTAATACTTTTGGGAAAAGATATTCAGAAACATATATCTACATCACAAGAGAAATTGTTGACAAAAACAAATGAATTTATACTACAATAAAAATTAAACTCATACAAACTTCAACCGGCGTTATTAAGCAATAGTAAATCAGCAAAACAAAAGGGCAATGTTTATATTGTAATAAATATTTTGAAGCAAACTTCCTGACAATCTAAATTACATAAGTAGCATTGACTAATAAAATCATTCTTTTGTCTTGGGCATCAAAAAACGAAATCATGACAATTCTCTAACTCTTGAGAAGTTTAATAATTTTGGAAAAAGATATTAAGAAGCATATATCTACATCACAAGAGATATTATTAACAAACACAAATGAATTTAGACTACAGTAAAAATTAAACTAATATAAATTTCAAATGGCGTTATTACAAGTCATATAGACTTTTATTTGTCGAAAATACTTATGTATTAAGAAATAGTAATTCATTAGAACAAAAGAATAATATTTATATAGTAATAACTATTTTGAAGCAAACTTTCAGACAATCTAAATCACATAAGTAGCATTGATAAATAAAGTTATTTTTTTGTATTGAGCATCAAAAAACAAATCGTGACAATTGTGTAACTCTTGAGAAGTTTAATAATTTTTGAAAAAATTTGTCAGAAGCATATATCTACATCACAAGAGAAATTGTTAACAAAAATAAATGAATTTAAACTACATCATGTTAACTTTATATATTGGAACATTACATACTCATGTATATACTAAGTAAAAAAATAATTATTATATTATCAAAATTATTTTCCTCAAGTACTCGAGGTTAAAGAATATACCCTCTTGGGATAGAACAATCTACTTTATCAGAATAGTGGTACCTCATATTCCACTAAGCTACGAACTCACTCAACGAAAATAAATCACACAATATTTTAAAAATGCAAGAAGATGAAGTGTAGAAGATTAAAAAAAAATTGTAGATGAAAAATGAGAGGAAACGCCTCTATTTATAGTCAATGAAGGGTAGTATGAACAACAATTTTTTGGGTCTTATCTGAAAAGTAATGACCTTTCCAAGAAGTCACAACCATTAGGAAAAGTCACAACTTATTGAAAAAGTCACAACTCTTTGGAAAAAAGTCACAACTCATTGAAAAAATCACCACCTTTTGAAAAAAGTCACAACTCATTGAAAAATTCACAACTCACTGAAAAATCGCAACCCTTTGAAAAAAGTCACAACTTATCAGAAAAAGTCACAATTCATCGAAAAAGGCACAACTTGAGTTAGGGATATTATACTAATTTAACATTCAAGTTGGGAGTTCATGATTTTAAGGCACTAGAAACCCGACCTCAACACGATGGAGCTTCCATCTAAATATCCTCTCGGTGCTAAGCATAAATCCCATGGAATAGTTATTAAGTCTTGACTTATCTTACCATTAAGAGATAGGGTAGTCGCCACATTCCTTTTCATAGGATAGATCCTTAGACCATGTGTGAGAAAACATTTCACTATCCATGATGTTTTCATAATAGCTTGTAAGGTCCATAGTCTAATGTGGCAAAGCTTCATATAACATATAGACAATCTCATCTATAAGATTTTCTTGAGTAATAAACATAATTTCATGAACATGCATTATTTTCAATAATTCATAAGTTTAATCATGTTTTCAAAGTCAATGCATCCCCAACTTCATTAAATTAATCTATTAAAAGGGCATCCATATCTTTACAAATTCATCATTCATGGTTCATGATCAAAACACGGGTTCATGAGAAATCAACTAAAATCATGAAATTATATCAATTCATCCATAAAAAATCATAAAACAATCAAGTAATTCAACATTAAAAAAAACCCATGACATAGAAGAAAACCTTAACTCAATTGGGGATTTCTAGCTTTACAAATTGGAGAAATTGGGGACTCCATGGAATAAAAGGCTCCATGGATGAAAAATATCATACCTTGATGCTAAAAGCTTTGAAGAAATGGAGGGTTTGGAGGATTGATCTTGAAAATCTAGCTTTCTTCTTCAACTTCTATAAAGAGAAATATTTGAGAGGAGGAACTTGATCTTCTTTCGAAAATTTGAGAGAATGAATTGGGTTTTTGGTTATTTGGGGGTTTAAAATCATTATAAAGAGCTTTGGGTGGAAGGAAAAATGACATAGGATTGAGTTAAAATAATTAGGGAAAAGACCCAAAAGTCTCTGACTAAAAACAGCCAAATTGGGTCACTTGAACCCAAAACAAGTCGTCATGCACTACCATGGCCCATCAAACGGGTCGTGAAGAATTTCAGCTCGACAAGGCTTCACTATTTTAGGCATAACATTTTACTCCGAGATTGGAATTAGGCAAACTCGGTGGTGTTGAAAAGAGCACTCAGAGATCTTTAAATTGATAGGTCATAGGCCACCTAATTCATTTTGTGCTAAAGGATATGATCGCTTGAAGTTAACACTAAACTCTAAGTCTGAGAAATACCCCTCACGGACGACCTTATAGTCTGTGTCAAGCATCACAGGCTTTTTTGACGCCCGTGGTCCTTGACCATTGGCTAGGGGAGAACCCCTTTATAACTTGACCCCTTCACGACCCGTCTCCCTCTTGACGGCCCGTCTAAGAGTCCGTGGGAGGGATCCTTCTTGGGGTAGCTTCTGTCATTTTGTCACGAGCACCACAACGGACCGTTGTCCCCATTACGACCCCTCTAGGGCTTTGTGGAAGGTCCCATGGTGTAGTTTTGATCTTGACAAGTCCGTTAGACCCTTCCAAGGCTTTCTCAAATCTGAGGTGTTACAATATCTCCCCCTTGGGAACATTCGTCCTCGAATGGAACACAAACTAGCACGAAAATCCCAATCATAATGCAACTTCATCAAAATTCACTGAAGAAATTAATCAAGTAAGCTAAATCATATCTTTTTGAAAATCAACTATTTCTTGATCATGCATGCATGTGGAAATATGAGAATGACTAAGGCACACGAATCCTAAAGAGTGAACCATGAGGGCTATTACCTCAAGCTAGACTTGAAGATAGAAGGAAAAGATTGGGATACTAAGACATTTCATCGCCAACGAACCATCACACACCAAACCCTAACAAAAACTTTTCTAAAATCGAAATAGTTCTATTCACATACCAACCATGAAGCACTATCTCCCCCTTGGGAGCAAATCCCACTAGTCCCTCAAAATCCATCTCCCTCAACCCAAACATAACACCAATGTCTTAAGAACCAAACCATTGATACGAGTAAACACTTAAGGAGTTTCCACAAGGGTTTTAAGAACTAATCCAAATACAATCACCATACATGGAGTTCTACCATAGTCAATGAAACAATCAATACTAAACAGTGCATACCCACAAGGTAAAAGACCATAACTTACCAATCACCGCATCTGGGGCAACCTCATGATCTTGGCGAGTCCGAAAAGCATAGAACCTATCTTGTTTCCAACCACCACTAGAACTAGAGGAAGGGTAGGGTTGAACTCATTGATGGACAATGTCTTATTTTTTAACAACCAAAGGACAATTCCTTATCTTATGTTCCATCTTACCACAACTAAAGAAAGCATTAGAATCTTCTAGAAATTTACCCTTATCTATTCTCCCATGCTCCCTACACTCTAACCACATTTTCTCACTACCAACCATACCTTGAGAACAATTTCCTCCATTTGACCTTGAATGTGAAGACTCTCCATCATCCCTTGTTGCCCTCTTTGAATCCCTTGTTTTCTCCTTAAAATTTTCCTCTTTTATTTGTTGTGCATTAGCCATCGAACGAGAAACATCCATATCCTTAACAAGCATTGCGGTTAGGCATTCTTTGACCACTAAGTTGTAAGCACCCGACACAAACTTACTCATCCTTGCCCTTGGTTTGGCAACCATAGTTGGAGCATATTTAGACAATTGGATGAATTTGAAGGCATAATCCTTCATACTCATATCTCCTTAACAAAGTTTAATGAACTCGAGTGCCTTTACCTCCCTTATCTCAAGGGTAAAGAACGTATGAATGAAAACAACATTAAAATTTTCACAATCAAGAGGACCCGCATATTCTGTCCTCCCTTCATTCCATTGGTTGAACCATATTTAAGCATCACCTTTAAGTTGATAAGTAGCCAATTCTGGCTTTTCCGTCATTGTCACTCCCATGATTGTCAACACCTTATACACTTCATCTATGAACTCTTGAGGATCTTCCTCAACCTTAGAACCATGGATTTCTCGAGGATTCATTCTAATAAAGTCCCTCACCCTTGTTGCCGCCCTACCCACCCTTGGGTTCAAGGGAGACACAACCACTCTATTTTCTTGAGCCATCAATGATTGTGTCAATCCATAGAATGTAACTTGAAACTCATCATTAGTCACTTGCTCCTCCAAAGGGTCAACCGGCACTTGGGGAACCTCTCGTCTTACATTCTCACAAACATTCCTTTGCACGGGATTCCTTCATAGAGGGGCATATTCTGAAAAACATAGATAAGGGTTAGGAGAGAAAGACATTTAGAGTTACACTGTATTGCACAACTGTAGAGTAATGAAAAAAGTGGAACTTCTTAAACATCTTATATCTTCTTATTCATAAATGTGGTGCGCTTTACACTCCTAAACAAGATTCTAGTGGACGTGGCTTATAAGTCATCTTAGGACCTTTTTAAACCTAGTGCTCTGAATACGAAGTTTGTCACGACCCAAGGGTACACCCTAGACGTGACATGGCATACAAGACCCTAAGAGGCCCTATACAAGCCACTTAGAATACATAGTCAAGATAATAGAAATTAAGAGATTTAAAAGTGCATTTCAAACATAGAGTTTTATAAAACAAAACGGAAGTCTAACAATGTCTCAACCAATCTAGTCCAAAAGAGAACACGGGACGTAACCCATACTTCAAGTTCAAACTAAAATGAAGAGACACAATGAAATAAAATCTTTGTCCTCGAAATATGAGGCCTCACCAATATTCAATCTTCATTTACTAAAAGATTCTTGCCACAGAGGTGCGAATGAGAATCGTCGGACCTTACATTTTAGGATAAAAAATATAGGCAAGAGTATGTGTTAGTACAAAATGTACCAAGTATGATAGCCATCCATAAAATATGAAATCATGCTAAAAAGGACATTTTTATGATATGCAAAGAGTAAGTTAAATCATAAGATAAAAGGGTTAAAAAAACATGAGTTGTAAAACATGGTTAATGCTAGTAAAATTATCTTTAAACAACTGCGAAATGCTTCTTAAAGTAACCTTAGTTGTTTATTGTGGGAATTAGCCTTAACTGACATAATGACCATGTGAGCTATAACATGATCTCCAGTGTCTTCCACACCGAAAAAGGGTTGTCCTACTTGCCAAGGTAGGACCATGGTTGAGTTAAAGTGGATCCACTAGCTAATGTCTATCTCAACACTCATCCTATGGGGGCACATAGGTATGAGATAAGGAGATTTCCACTAGAAACCCAACCTCAACACGGCGGAGCTTCCATCTCAATATCCTCACGGTGTTAAGCCTAAATACCACAAAATAGTTAGGAAGTGTTGACTTATATTATCATTAAGAGACATGGGTAGTCGCCACATGCCTTATCATAGGATAGCTACTTAGACCATCCATGAGAGAAACTTAAATCATCCATGATCTTTTCATAATATCTTTTAATGCCCATAGTCTCCTGTGGCCAAGCTTCACATAACAAAAAGACAATCGCATCTATAAGATTTTCTTGAGTCATTAACATACTTTCATGAACATGCATTATTTTCAATAATTCATAAGTTTCATCATGCTTTCAAGGTCAATGCATCCCCAACTTCATTAAATCTATATCTTAAAAGGACATGCATATCTTTATATATTCATCTTTCATGGTACGTGATCATAACATGGGTAAGCACAAGTTCATGAGAAATCAAATCAAAATCAAGAGATTATATCAATTCATGCATAAAAGTCATAAAACAATCAAGTAATTCAACATTAGAAAAGAACCCATGACATGAAACAAAGACCTAAATCAATTGAGGAATTTTAGCTTTACAAATTGGACAATTTGGGGACTCCACGGAGAAAAGGGCTCCATGGATGAAAATGATCATAGATTCCAAAAGCTTGGAAGCACTGGAGGATTTGGAGGCTTGATCTTGAAACCCTAGCTTTCTTCTTCAACTTCTAGAAAGAGAAATATTTGAGAGGTGGAGCTTGATCTTTTTTTAAGAATTTGAGAGAATGAATTGGGTTTTGGGTGATTTGGTCGTTCAAAATGATTATATAGGTCTTTGGGTAGAAGGAGAAATGACAAAGTATTGAGTTAAAACAATTGGGGAAAAGACACAAAAGTCCCCGACTAAAAGCTACTGAAGTGGGTCACTGGAACCCAAAACGGGTTGTCATGCACTACCACGGCCCGTCAAAGGGGTCGTGAAGAATTTTTGCTTGACAAGGCTTCACTTTTTCGGGCATAACTTTTAACTCCAAGCTTGGAATTAGACAAACTCGGTTGCATTAAAAAGAGGACACATAGATCTTTTATTTTATAGGTCATGGGCCATGAAATTTGTTTTGTGCTAAAGGATATGATCGTTTGAAGTTGACCATAAACATTATGAGACATGATTTCTTATATGAATAGGTTCATATCATAACGCTAAAATCCATAACTTTATGAAGTAATATTGAGATCAATTAGCTAAAGGCTTTACCTCTCATTCTGGGAACTGAACATATATGTGAATCTGTCTGTAGTGTATGAGCATAAGTAATGGTAAGGTTTAGTAAATTATACACACGTAGCCGGACCAAAGTGCGGGGTAAAATTCTCTAGTTGCCGAACCAAGGAATTAGAGATACATAACTTATCACTTTGCATGTAATACACTAGGAAAGGATTACTATTACTAGGATTACCGTGTTATGAGCTTATGGGGAACACGTACACCCTAGGTTCTCTCTTATCTTTATAACAACAAAATCTTGAATCTTGCTCACTGATTACTCACATAGTTTCCAGAATTTATTTCACAAATCCCTCCACTTTACTTACTTGTCTTGGAAATACATTGACTAAGTGAATATAATCGTAAGTTAAGTTTAAGTCTAAACCATATTCCTCGTGAGATCGACTCGAACCTCCAAGTTGGGTTCTTTACTTGATAACGATCGCTTATACTTCTTTAGGAAGGAGTAATTTGAGCGTATGAACCATTTTACACCTAAACTATGCCATTTTGCTCAGTTTAAGCCTAATAACCTATTCATAACATAACTAATACCTTTATTCACCAAAATGCATCAAAACTTGGAGAAAAAAAGGAAGAAAGAGGCCATAGCTTTCTCAAGAACACGCAGCAGGTTTTCTTCAGTTTTAGCCTCAAAATCGAAAGATTTCTCTGTAGATTTCGTAACCAGGTATGTGGGATTTCACTAGTGTATTCCTTTCATCCAGTAGGTCCCTAGAATTCAGTTAGATTCTTTATTCCCAATATCATGTTTAGACATCGGATTACTAGAACTTTATAGAATCACCGTGATTTAGCTGATATAGTGTTATTTATCAGATTATGATATTTTCGTAACATTGTTTTTTAGTTGCTTGCATGAAACTCCGAACCCTAGTTGTGTAAATTCTCTTAGTTCATGAATTACGCTTGCTAGGCCAATTAAACAGATATAAATGCCTCATATTTCAAATATTTCATTATTAGTTAGCATTTCAAAATATTGAGTTAATCCAGTAATTCAGTTAATTTGTGTCATACACATTCTAGTTAGGAGTAGGCTTAGCACCGAGTTGGACTAGGGTTCAGCATAGCCTCATAGTCCCAAAACTACGTGCCTCCGTAGGTTTATAAGTCCCCTTTGTTGGGCATCAAATTTAGTGATACCTCTAGTCATGCCTTTACATCCCTGGCAAGGTATATTGGGTCCTCTCGATAGGGCGTATACATCAGACTCCACGTTTAGTTCACGTGGTTTTATGTCGGCTAATAGCAGTTCCGATAGTCATACTCTAGTATATTTTTAGCTATACTTCAATATTCAGTCTCAACATGTCATGTTCAAGATTAGTACTTAGTCATTGCATTTAGCTCAGTTTTCAGTATATTTCAGTATTATTTTTCTATTAAAATTATATCATTGCTCAGTATGCTTTGTTTAGTAATATATTTGTTCAGCTATATTCTATATCATGCATGCTCAGTACATTCAAAGTACTGACACATACTATGCGCTACATCCTTTCATGATGTAGGTTCAGGTACTCAGTATCCAAATCACGCATAGATCGGTCACCGATCCGTATTCAGCAGCTTTAGTCGTGAGTCTTCATACTTCGAGGACAATAGACATGTGTTTTTCATATTTAGTTTTTCATTTCACTTTCAATTTTTGCTAGGGTTACCAGGGGGCATGTCCAAGTAACTCTAGTCAGTAGAGATTTTTTATACATAATATTAGATTGAGATTTAGCTTTTGAGTGATTATTTAGTATCACTAAACTCATAGTACTTTAAATATATTCAGATCAGTTTTAGGTATTCCCCATCTTTGAGTTATATACTATTTAAAGCTTCCACATAGTATCTCTATATTTAGTTGTTTTAGTATACTAATGATATGCCAGCTTCAGGGCTAGCTTAGGGTCACTCGTGATCCTAGCTCCCGTGTTTGTGTCAAGGTGTAGCCTTGGGGTATGACAAATTTGGTATAAGAGCATTAGGTTTAAGAGTCCTAGGATGTCTGAAAAGCCGCACTAAGTAGAGTCTCTTTCATGGGTGCGAAGTTCACCACATCTAATGAGAGGGAGTCTACGAAGTGTTTCAATAAAAACTTCACTTTCCTTTCTACTCCTATCGTGCGTGAGTATGAACTCTATTCAATATCCTCCTAACTCATTCTTTTCACATTCGGAAAATGCCTCCAGAAGAGCTTACGCAAGGAATCAGCCAGTAGCTCCAGCAGACCCATTGAAGAAGCAAGTCATGCATGCTGAGTTTAGGGTTGCTTACCAAGTACTTTCTTAGACCATGACTACCTAGATAAATGAGTAGGTTGTAGTCCCAGCTCTGCCACAACTAACACTGCTATAGCAAGAACCCAATACATTAGTCGGATAAACCCTACATAGTTTCATGTGTCTAAGAATAAGATCCATAAGAGTTTCTCGACAACATCTAAGAGGTCACAAATAATATGGGTGTCACTTAAGTCAAGAGTGCATATTTGGCTGCCTATTAGTTGAAAGGAGTGGCCTACACTTGGTACCAGCAATGGAAGGAATCTTGTGTTATTAATGCATATCCATAAAATCTTTCAGAACCCTTCTCAGTCTCTACTCCAGGTTGTGACCCAGTTATAGCTCGACGGGTATACAGAAATTGCCCTATCACAGTCTCTCAGACAGTCACCTCAACAAATCTTGTAGATTAGAAATGGTAGATTTTGATATCATTCTAGGCAAGGATCAGTTACATTCATGTTATACCTCAGTCAATTGTAGAACTAGGATCGTTTGATTTCAGTTTCCAAATGAGCCAGTCTTAGAATTGAAAGATAGTATCTCAGTGCCTATAGGATGATTCATTTCTTACCCTAAGGCTAGAAAGATGATTTACAAAGGGTATGTCTATCATCTTGTTCGAGTTAAGGATTCAAACTCCAAAACCTCAACTCTTGAGCCAGTCCCGATAGTGAATGAGATTCCAAAAGTGTTTCCAGAAGATCTTCCCGGGCTTCTTCCCGAAAGGGAAATCAACTTTGGAATAGAGCTCCTTCCAGCTACCTAGCCCATTTCAATTCCTCCTTACAAAATTGGTCCAACTGAGCTGAAGGAATTGAAAGAACAATTGAAAGACCTTCTAAATAAGGACATCACCAGACCGAATATCTCTCCATGGGGTGCTCCGATATTGTTCATGAAAAAGAAAGATTTTTCTCTCATAATGTGCATTGACTATAGGCAGTTGAACAAGGTCGCAATCAAGAATAAGTATCCCACTCAAGGATTAATGACTTGTTCGACCAACTTCAGGGTTCTAGTTGCTTTTCTAAGACAGACCTCAAATCTGGCTATCATCAGCTTAGAGTGAGAGATAGTGACATTCCAAATACAACCTTCAGGACTCGGTATGATCATTATGAATTTGTAGTAATTTCTTTTGGATTAACCAAAACTCCTGCAGCTTTCATGGACTTAATGAACAGGGTGTTCAAACAGTATTTGGATTTGTTCGTTATTGTCTTTATAGATGATATCCTCATTTATTCTCGCAATGAGGAGGAGCATACGACTCATCTGTGAGTTGTTCTGCAAACTCTCAAAAATCGTGTGTTATTGACTAAGTTCAGCAAATGTGAGTTTTGGTTGCACTCTGTCGCTTTCCTTGGTCATGTGGTAGCTAGTGAAGGAATTCGAGTGGATTCTCAGAAAATAGAGGTGGTGAAACAATGGCCCAGACCCACGTAGACCCAACTCTAAGAGATATCAAAAGTTTCTTAGGTTTGGCTGGTTATTATAGGAGATTTGTTGAAGGATTCTCATCCATAGGTTCCCCATTAACCAAGTTGACTCAGAGAAAGGTTAGGTTTCAATGGTCAGATGAGTGGGAGAAAAGCTTTGCAGAACTGAAGACTAGGTTGACTAGAGCTCCTGTCTTGACTTTAACAGATGTTTCAGATGGTTATGTTATTTATTGTAATGCATCCAGGGTAGGCCTAGGTTGTGTATTGATGCAGCGAGGTAAGGTCATAGCTTATTTTTCTAGACATCTTAAGGTATATGAGAAGAACTACCCGACTCATGAAGTCGAGCTTGAAGCCGTAGTATTTTCCCTAAAGATTTGGAGACATACTTGTATGGTGTTCATGTAGATGTGTTCACCGATCATAAGAGCCTCCAGTATGTGTTCATCTAGAAAGAGTTGAATCTTCGTTAGAGGAGATGGCTTGAATTTCTCAAGGACTAGGATATGAATTTGTTTTACCATCCTAGTATGGACAATGTAGTAACTAATGATCTTAGCAGATTATCTATGGGTAGTGTAGCACATGCTGAGAAAGAAAGGAAGGAATTAGCGAAAGATGTTCACCGGCTTGCTCGCTTAGGAATTGGTGTTACGGACATGCATGTCAGATTGTTGTGTGATAGTCCAGAATAGATCAGAATCTTCATTGGTAGCGGAGGTTCAAGAAATACAGGATAATTATCCTATATTACTTATGTTGAAGGGTGTAGTTCATCAACATAAAGTTGAGGTTTTCTCCCAAGTGGGAGATGGTGTGCTTTGTTACTAGGGTCGCTTATGTGTTCCTACTGTGAGTGAGTTGTGGCAGCAGATTCTTACAAAAGCTCATAACTCCAAGTATTCAATTCATCAAGATGTCACTAAGATGTAGTGTGACCTGTGGGAAGTCTTTTGGTGGAATGGCATGAAGAGGGACAAACCAGACTTTTTGGCTAAGTGTTCTAATTGTCAACATGTTAAGGTAGAACATCAGAAATAGGGAGGTATGACTCACAAGATTGGTATTCCAACATGTTGAGAGCTTGCATGATCAATTTCAAGGGTAGTTGGAATGATCACCTACATCTCATAGATTTCACCTATAATAATAGCTACCATTCAAGTATTTAGATGGCCCTTTATGAGGAATTATATGGGTGTAGATGTAGATTTCTAATTGGTTGGTTTGAAGTAGGTGAAACAACATTGATTGGGCTAGATTCGGTTCATGAACCCATTGAAAAAGTTCAACTCATCAAAGATAGACTTTAAAAAGCTCAGAGTTGTAAAAAGTCCTATGCAGATGTGAGGAGAATGAACTTAGAGTTCGAAATCAGTGATTGGGTTTTCCTAAATGTGTCACCTATGAAGGGGATGATGAGATTTGGCAAGAAAGGAAAGCGCAGTATAAGATATGTAGGTCCTTAAAGATCTTGAAAGGGATGGAAATGTGGCTTATGAGTTAGAGTTTCCAGCAGAACTAGCAGCAGTCCATCCACTCTTTCACATTTCCTTGTTGAAGAAATGTTTGGGTGATCCATCATCGATAGTACCATAAGAAAGTGTGGCTGTGAAGGATAGTCTCACTTATGAAGAGGAGTTATGACCATCAGGTTCGTAGGTTGAGAAATAAAGAAGTCACTTTAGTGAAGGTTTTGTGGAGGAGTTAGTCCATAGAGGGAGCTACTTGGGAAGTAGAAGCAGCCATGAAGGCCAAATATCCTTATCTCTCTCCTTCCAATACTATTTCAGCTTGAGTTAACAGTTCCTCTCATGTCAATTAGTTTACACTTGCATAAATTCAGACTTAGTATCATGTTCCGTCAGTTGTTCCTGCATTTTCAGCATATTAACATGTTCTTGGAACTCAGCTTAGTCAGAAATCAGTTTCTAGTACTTAATGGAAGGGATTGCAGCTATTTCCTTCCATATTCAACTTCTTTAGACTTCATTCGAGGACGAATGTTCCCTAGGTGGGAGATAATGTAACACCTCATATCTCAAAATGAAGAAAATCCTAGTTTTTAGAAAATCTGGCCAGTAACAACGGAACCACCCACGAACCGTAGGTACGGCCACGGATTGTAGGTGGGGTTCCGTCGTTAAAGCCCAAATATTTATAGTCCATGATCCCACCCATAGTCAACCAATACGGTCCGTGGTTGGACCTAAGGACCATATCTCTGACCGTAGGTGAGGGTCAGTAGCAAGTTAGAGGGAAATAGCTTATGGGTCAACTTCAAACGGTCATAACTCTTAGCACAAAATGAATTAGGTGGCCCATGACCTATCAAATATAAGATAATTGAATCCTCTTTCCAACCCCACAAAGTTTACTAAATCCCATCTCCGAGTAAAATGTTATGCTCGTTTTAGTGAAGCCCTATCGGGTAGACTTGACCGACAAACCCTACCTACGGTTGGTAGGTCAACCCACGGACCGTAGGTACCTCCGTGGCTGGCCTTCATCATATTTTAAGGTAGGGTCATTTAGGTATTTTCCCTATGCATTGTGGCCCTTAAACTACATCGTTTTACTCCTAAACTACGACGTGTTTCTCAGTTTAAGACTAATAACCTAGTCAAAACATAACCAAAACATTTATTCACCAAAATTCATCAAAACTTAGAGCAAAAAGGGTAGAAAAAGGTGATAGCTTTATCAAGACCACACAAAAGGTTTTCTTCATTTTCCACCCCAAAATCGAAGAATTTGTCTACAGATTTTATCACTAGATATGTGGGATTTCACTAGTGTATTCCTTTCATCCACTAGGTCCCTAGAATTCAGTCAGATTCTTGTTTCCCTATCTCTTGTTTTGACCTAGGGTTTCTAGAACTTTAGAGAATTGTTGTGATGTAGATGTTATAGTGTTCATTATCAGATTATCATGTTTTTGTAACATTGTTGCTTAGTTCCTTGCATGAAACTCAGAACCCTAGTTGTGTACAATCTCTTACTTCATGAATAACACTTGCTAGATCAGCTAAACAGATAAAATATATACATGCCTCAGATTTCGAATGTTTTATTGCTAGTACTTAAATGTTGCATTCTCAGTTAGCATGTCAAAATATTGAGCTAATCTAGTATTTTAGTTAAGTTGTGTCATACACATTCTAGTTGGGAGTAAGCTTAGCACCGAGTTGGACTAGGGTTCAATGTACCGTCATAGTCCTAAAACTACGTGCCTGCGTAGGTTTATAGGTCCCTCTGTTGGGCATCAAATTTAGTGATCACGCCAGTCATGCCTTTATACACCCAATATGGTATATTGGGTCCTCTAAATGGGGCGTATACATCGACTCCATGTTTAGCTCACGTTGTTTTATGTCGGTTAATAGTAGCTCCCACAGTCAAACTCTAGTGCATTGGACGAGATTTTCAATTATACATCAGTATTAAGTCTCAGCATGTCATGTTGAGGATTAGTACTTGGTCATTACATTTAGCTCAGTTTTCAGTATATTTCAGTATTATTATTCTGTTCTGATTATATCATTTATCAGTATGCTTTGTTCAATTATATTTGTTCAGCTATATTCTATATTATCCATGCTTAGTATATTCCAAGTACTGACGCATACTCTGCGGTACATCCTTTCATGATGTAGGTTCAGGTACACAACATTTAGATCACACATAGATAGGTCTCTGATACGTATTCAGCAACTTCAGTGGTGAGTCCTCATACTTTGAGGACAATAGGCATGTGTTTTTCATATCTAGTGTTTCATTTCAGTGTATGTTTTTGCTAGGGTTAGTTGGGGGCATGTCCCAGCACCTCTAGTCAGTAGAGCTTTTCCATGCATAGTATTAGATTCAACTTTAGCATTTGAGTTAACGTTCAGTATCACTAAAATCATAGTGATTTATATATATTAGATTAGTTTTGGGTATTTCCCATCTTTCAGTTATCAACTATTTTAATCTTTCGCATAGTATCTCTATATTTAGTTGTGTTTAGTATGCTTATGATATGCTAGCTTCAGGGTTACCCTAGGGTCACTCGTGGTCCTAGGTCCTATTTTTACGTCAAAAGGGTAGTCTCGGGGCATGACAAGTTATGTAGTTCATAACCTATCAAATTAAAGGTATTTGCATATTCTCTCCAATGCCAGTAATTTCGATACAATCCAAGTTTCGAGTAAATAGTTATGACCATTTAAGTAACCTAATACACTGTAGTAATGAATTAGCCGACCAAAAAATAGTAAAAAGGGTGGTTTTGGTCTTTTTTCCTCTAAGAAAACCCGTAACGAATCTCTTCACTAATTAAAGGCCCAAAATAATAAGATTTTTATCTCTTAATCCCCCATTCACTTGTCTCTCAAACTCTA
The DNA here is from genome assembly GCA_036553675.1 of Solanum okadae. NCBI lineage: Eukaryota > Viridiplantae > Streptophyta > Magnoliopsida > Solanales > Solanaceae > Solanum > Solanum okadae. The sequence goes on along the minus strand of CM071686.1, from coordinate 31,841,188 downwards.
AGGCAAAACCCTAAGGAAAAATGAAAGCAAAAAACTTACATTAAGGTCAATGCAAACTGAACATCTTAAAACACTTGTGAGATAATTTTTAAGTAACCCTAGTTCATTATTGTGGGAATTTTACCATATAGCCGACAGAGACCATGTGAGCTATAACATGAAATCCAGTGTTTGACCCACACCAAAAAGGGATGAACTTACTTGCCAAGGTAAGAACTAGGAGTCTGAGCTAAGGTGGATCTTCTATCTAACGTCAATATAGGAAAACCTATGGTGGTAAATAAATATGGGATAATGAGATTACTACTAGAAACTTGGCCTCTATTAACAAGAGAGTTTCCATCCCAATATCCTGTCGGTGCTAAATTTAAATCCCATAGAACAATCATTTATCATATTGGTATTATCATTCATGGAAAGGCAAAATTAAGCAACCAATCCAAGCTAAAGTTCATTTAGAATAGCTCCTTAATGTTGATTCAACTTAGGTGAGAAAACCTTTCAACCTCATGAATCTTTTTGTGAGAAAAACCTTTTAAAAGCATGTTATTAGTTGTATGTGAGAAAACCTTTCAAAACAACAACAAAATTGAGATGTTACTCTCAAATCATCCTCAAATAATTTACGTTAGTTTCATAAAAGAACATGGGCATCTTCATATATTCATCTTTCCTAGTTGATAAACTTCATTATTTGTTGATAGTAAAAAAATCATGGATCATGCATGGCTTCGTATGAGTTATACTCAAAATTATGCAATTACTTTAATTCATTCATAATAAGATAGAATAGAATCAATCATATATATATATAGAACCCTAAGCCCACCTACGTGGCACAACCACAAACCAAAATTCTCTTTTAATTTATTTATTTACAAAACTAGCCTTCCTATCCTCTTAGAAACCTTCACAATTATAACCACCATGTTCAAATTAAGCCTCCACCAAATCTTTCATATGTATAAATATCAACCCATTTTGAACTTACTTAAGCAAGTGATAACTCGATAATAAAGCTAGGCCAAAATTAAGTTTAACCAACCGGTACAGGAATATTGGGACAAACTATGTGAGTTAGTTGCTCAGATGTATATATACTAATTGTACCTTGATAATTTTCTTTTTAAATTTTGGAATTGTGAATGCTTCTCCTATAATCATATGTATACTTGCATTGTTGCATGCGTTAGTCTACCGTTTCTCCATAATCTTACTTTACCTTTGATGATTTGAGTTAATCATTTTTTGTCTAGAGGCGGTACAATATAGATTGAAGGTCAAAGTTATTTATTAGAGCTTTGAATTGATATATGAAGTACATGTTGGATTTTAAAAGGTGTAATGAAATATGAAGAGTTGCGACTTTATTGAAAAGTTGTGACTTTTATGAAGAATTGTGATTTTTATGAAGATTTGTGATTTTTATGGAAGGTTGTTACCATTCCGAAGGGTTGTAACTTTTTAAAGGTTGTCACCTTACTTCAAATGAGGCATTGTTTTCTTTCTTATTTTATCTTTAATATGCATTTTATTTTTTCATTCTTCTTTAATTACTTCAAAATATCTAGAACTTCTAAGGGATTTCAAATATGATATTTGGGTTCATTTGGTATAGCTTTGAACTAGTTTTGAGTGAAAATTCAAACATATTTCAAGGAAGAAGATGCATATTTCAGAAATAGTCAGATTTGTGATAATTATGAAGTGGGTGTATTAAATTCCTATTCTTATCACTAAAATTTTGAGAACATATCGTCGATTTTCCGGGTGACTTTCAACTGCATTTTTTCAAATAAATTGAGAACCTTGAAGTCCGATGCTTAAATTTCTTAAATTTAAAACATAACCACTTTAGTGTTTTTGACTACTTTGTTGTCTAGTTTTAAAATTTAGTCTTTTGGTTCTTGTTGTCCTTTTTATTCTCTTGAATTTTATAATTAAATTACAATTAAAATTATTTCATACTAGAGTTATCTAGTTTTGTTTTTGTATTTCATTTCAGTGCAATTTGTTTAGTATTTTTCTCTTTAAGTTGTGTTTTGTGTTTATTTTATTCCTTGTTCGTTAGTGTGTTTTATCCTTTGTTAGTGACACAAAGTCCATTTTGAACCAATATTCGAAAGCTTGCTTTGAGTTTGTTTGAGATTTTAGAACTATGAAGAGACGAACGGATACCCTTGAGTGGTGAAATCATTTGAGTCTGGGTCTAATGCATGTGACCTTTGACTACATCCTCGAGTGGAAATAAAATTGAGTGCAATAATTTTAGTGATACAGGTGAGAGAGTGACATGTGAGCTTTATTACTTTTACTAACAACTTTTTGGTGTTAATTATATCTTATATAGGTTCAAGAAGTTACAAGGGAGGTTTGGATGACTACGAAGTAGGAGAATTTCATTTTATATCTCTACTTCTTGTAGAGGTTATTGTGAATAATTCTATAATAATTATAGTAGTGTTTTTGCAAGAAAGAGAAATCATGAGCCTAATAAAAATTTGATTAAATTTGAAGTTATTGTTGAGGGGTACAAGAGTGGTTGCACTTTTAATTGCATTGTAGCTGTAATATATTGTGTTATAACAACTTCCTAGATCTATCCTTGCTTAAGTGGTTGGAGATATATTGTCATACAAAATTGAGAATACCGTAAAACAGAAGAGTCACAAATAGAGCAAGAAGACGAAGATCATACATATCAAGAGGATAAATTTGGATGGGTAGAAGGTCAAAACCAATCAAGAACCCGAATTCCTACAAATATTCACTATATATGTGAATTTGGTGGTTTATATTGCACTTATAGGGTTTTCAATTTGGTTACATTTCATAGATAACCCTACTCCCTACTTCAATGTGTTCAAGAAGCCTTCCCAGTGTCATTGAAGGCTTCTCCAACACTTTGAAACAGAGAGTAGGGCTGAAATGTAACCAAATTGAAAACCCTATGACTGCAAGAGAAACCACCAGGTTCTCATATAAAGTGAACATTTTTAGGAATTTGGTTTTTGGTTTGGTTGTGACCTCCTACCGACTCAAATTTATCCTCAAGATATGTATGATCTTTGACTTCTTCCTCTATTTGGGACTCTTCTATTTTATGGTGTTCTCAATTTTGGTACAGAGTTAGTCCAACAATTTAGGCAGAGTCTTTTAAACTTTAGTGATGTCAAGCTAAAAGTTGAAGTGAACTATCATCTCATTGACTCAAAGGGAATCCTCAGAGCCTATTGCACTCCAATGAGATGAATAAGAGGGTACAGAAAGAGATCCTATTGCTATTCATGCAATGTGATATTTGAATTATGTTTTAGTTTAAAATTAGCGTTAGCACTAAACTAATCAAGAATTATAGGGTATATCAGATGATGAGACCACTGTATTTATGGCTTATGAATACTTATTGTTAGCTCTTATTTATTTTTTTAGCTTGAATCTTTTTCAACTGTTTAAAACTGGTATAGAAGGTTTTCACTATGTATACCACTTCATACTCTGCCATGAGGGAATTCCTTAATTTTTGGTTAATAATATGAAATCTAACAAAAAAGATGCACAAAAAGTTTCATGTACATCATGTTCAACAAAGAAAAGTCATTTCTTTCATATCTTTCTTAAGCATGCATTCATCTTTTCAATCAAACATTAGTAGGTTTGCTTTATTCAGTGAATTGTAACTTCAAATTATGTCATCCTGCGACAATAACATTGTTTCTTTCTAATATACTGATATAGTAATATTCTTTCATTGGCAGGTCAATTGATAAATTTCTCTTTTATGTTTTCCTATTCTTGAGTTTTTTTTTCTAATTATCTCACGTCAATGCAGGTCAAGATTAGATGATCTTCTTGATAGATGCAATGTTTGGTTATCATTTTATTTTATTGTAATAACTATTTAAAGTTTGGTTTTAGTTACTACAGTAGTTTTTAGCGCGGGATACTATTTTCAACCTGTGTATTTTTCAACGCAGTCTTTTCAAAATCAATTTCTAACCAAAAATAATGGCAAACAACAGTTTCTTTTTGAATGCCCCAGAAATTTCCTCAGACGAAAACTATCAATTTTTTTTGTAAAAACCATATTTTGAAACATATGTGATTTGTGATGTTGTGGTGGAAGAAAGACCCTTGCAACCTCTCCCTGCAAAACTGTCTAAACTTCAGATTAAAGAACTTTCAAATAAACTACTTCACAACACAATGTCATGGAAGGTATTTTTGAAGGAAAAAACCAAAAGAAGAAAAAGCAAAAAAATTCAAGTCCAAACAAAATGAAAAGAATCCAGCATCAACTACCAAAGAAGAAATTGAGGAGGAACATTTTTCAACTACAGTAACTAAAGTAACGCATGAGCGTTCAAGTTTGCTTTTTGTTACTGCAATAGTTTTTAGCAAAATAAGCCGTTTAGTTTAAGATAAATTTGAAATTTGAAATTTAGTTAGGTTTCTTGAGGAGTTGAGATATTTTAGGTTGTTTCAAATTTCAAATTATGCAGATTATGTGTTTTATATTGTCTATTTAAAACCCATGAATGCTTAATAAAATTATTGAAAGCTACTGAAAGTCATTTCAATCTATTGAGAGATGTGTCAATCATTCTTTTTGTTGCTCCATATCTTTAAAACGTCAACACTATTATTTTTTCCCTATATGCTTTAGAATGTTTCCCCTAATATTTGTGATGTCTCATTTACTTTTGTTTTCTCATTTTAAATTTATTTTGATATGCGTACTTGAATTGAGGATCTTTTTAAAACAATATCTCTACCAAAAGTGGATATAGGATTTCAACTAATTATCTTTTTAATGTATCTTTCAGTATTAATTATAACATCACTGAAATTTATACGATCCAAAAATTGATTTTCCGCATATTCTTGATATGGTGGTAAGGATTAACGTACCTTATTAAAAATAGGGTAAGTGCCCACAGATCCCGTAATTTGAGTCGGGACAATTTAAGACACTCAAATACCTCCAAAAACTACTTCGAAACATTTTTAAAGATAATAACAAAACATTAATATTATAGCATGGATAACACGAGAGTAAATTTCATCACATAATTTAGGCTAAATAAAAGTACATTCAGGTAAAGGAGATTTATCAATATATGTAACTTACGGGCTAATAGGTGATATCAAAATGGAAAAAATTGTGAGGGAGTAGAAAAAAAAGGAAATACTGATTTGGGGTGAAATTAGGGGAATATAATATTCTTCACATGAAAGGAAAAAAAGTAACGAGGTTTTCGTAAATAAAAAACAAAGATTTGACCAAATGTGAAGTTTAAAGGAATCAAAATTTGTGCATATATTGGACTAAATAAAATTCCATCAAAAATATATAAATTAACTAATAAATTACTAAGTAAATAAATATATAAATTAAATCAACACTTGTTTTTTATTATAAAAAAATCACCAGTATTTATGATAAATGTATAGTAGTATCTTTAAATATATGTTTTTATAAAATAAAAAATAAATGCAAAAGAAAGTAATGCATTTGCGAAGTAATGAATGAGATATTAGTTACAATAGTGATAATAATGGCAATGATAATACAAATAGTAATAATTTTTACTATAATCATAAAATGATACTAAAATAATGCGGATGTTATTTAATAGCACTAAATCTTAAAAAAGGGATAAACTAGCGTCTTTGGTCAAATGAGTAAAAATTACGAAAAGTAGAGACAAAAGTGGATGTCAACACCTATATATTACGAATTAGCAAGAGTCACCTAGTTTGAAGAAATATGTTTGGTCAAATGAAAGAGATTCACTTTTCCTATCTGAAATATCATCATTTGTTTAGGTAGGAAACATATATAATTGATAGTTGAGCTGCATTTTGAAAAATAATTGGTGATAGTTCATATAAAACATTTACACACTTGATAATTTAGATATGAAACTCGAAAAACCGAGATACATTAGATGGCTTTTTGACAATAATTGTTTTAATAGAGAACCACAACAATATATTCATGCTTTATTTTGGATGCAGAATAGAAACAACAAGTAATGCACACTAATTATTAATTCACTACTTCAACTTCTAACTACCACGTGACTATAGAAATCTCACGTAAAGTTTAGAGAAATAAAGGATTTTATTGATGATTAAAATTGTTGAGTACATGCTCCTTATAGAGAAGAGAGTCCTATAGTAGAAATTTTTAGAGTCCTATTACAATACAAAGTTATAATTTACATGAATAGTACATGTTTACTATTAGTAGTATAACTACAATACTTATCCTAGGCAATTTTTGACACGACCCAAAGTATACCCTAGTCGTAATATGTCGTATAGGACCCTGAGAGACCCTACACAAGCCACTTAGCATACATATACACGATAATAGAATCTTAAAGTGTTAAAAAGACATTTTATATCATAAAGAGAGTTTGAAAAAAGTAGGGGAATTCTAACATAAGTCTTAAATCCATCTATTAGATCATAGGAGTGATTGGGATGTATCCCATACATCACTTAAAAAATATGTAATGAAAAGACATATGGAAATAAAAGAGTCTCAATCCTCGGAATATGAGTACTCACAAATCCCTTCAAAGACAATAAGGATTAATCTATCCATGAGTGTGGGAGGTAGGACTGTTGGACCCTACATTAGCGAAACAATTTAGGAAAGATTATGTGTTAGTACATGGTATGTACCAATTATGATAGCAATGCATAAGAGTCATGAAATCATGCTAAAAAGACTTTATATGACATGCAATGAATGTCATGACCCGGGCCTATACCCTGGATGTAACTGGAACTCGAGAACCATTTTCGATCCCCAAGTGAACACTTGGCCTGGCTATATGATTAACATGACACTAAACAATACACGGAAGATTAAAATAGGTGAACACTTAGACATTTAAGAAAGTCTTCAAAGTACAGTCTTGCAAAACACTTAACATGAATCAGATACTAAATAAAGCATCTTGAGAAAACCATGGAAACATCTAATTTATTCTGTCTATGAAGCCTATAACAATTCAAGATAGGTGTCGGGACAAGACCCACGACACCTCAACCACTACTAAAATTTCTATGAAACTGGGGGTCTCCCGGAAGTAAGGAGGACTCACTAACTACTGTCTGCGAAAGAATAGTGACCTCAACGAAGCGCATGTTAATGACCATGAGCACCTGTATCTGCATCATAAAACGATGAAAGTTGAATGACATCAGTACATTCAATGTACTCGTAAGTGATAAGGTTAGAGTAGTCTACCGTCTTGAATGATTAGAAGCAACATAACTAGATCAATACATGAAAACCATTTAAACATTTCAATATAATATACGGTGAAAGCAACATGAAAATAATACACTTTACTTGTGAGGGGTTTCTCTAATCGACAACCATTACCATGAGCCTAGATATGATACAACGTTTCACCTCACATTTCCAAGGCCATCGTATACTTTGTCGGGGTATAGGATGATATCGTGACTATGGATCCATTAGCCTTCTCAGAGGCGGTGAGTAGTTGCATGAAGAGTCGATGCTATCCTATCCTACGCTGGATACGTAGTTTTATGGGACTTCCGAATCATAAAAGCCTCTAACCCAATTTAGTGCTAGATACTACTCCCAAAATAATTGATATAACTTTATGCTCAATTTACCAATTTGAAAGAATGCACTTCTTAATGAAATGAAACACTCTTCAAAACATTAGACATGTTTACATTCTTGAAAACATTGCACTTATGAACTTAACTTCCAAGTCCAATAGTCAACATAGGTACATATGTGTGTGTGTGTATATATATATATAACATTAAAAAACTATTGAGTCTTTATTACTTTATTACATAGAACCTTTAATCTTTTTCTCAAAACTCAGTTTGAAACACAAGGATTAACTTTCAAAGGATCTCACTACTTATAACTCAATTCATAGGGTTCATGCGAAATTATTGACAGGAGCGACTCAACTCGAGCACCTTAATAACCATATAGAAACTCATGAATACAACTTTTCTCAAAACTTAGTGCGAAACTAGAATCAATTTCGAAAGAAATCTCAAATTTGACTCAAAAGGATCTCTTGAACTTTCGTCTTAACTTTACTTTAATTCAAAATGTAAATGAAGACATGTGAATTTGACATGGAGACATTCTCAAGGATTAATGAAGACTTTACGAGTTAGGATCAAGAAGAGAACATATGTGCAATTTTAAAGAATGTTTACTAGACGAGGAATGGAGAAGAAAAGGTCAAGCGACCTGGCGTATACGTGGCACGACGCGGAGAGTGAATTAAATTATTGGTCGCGAAAATACTTTTGAGAAAGAAGACTATGTATCCTCTCTGCGATGCGGAGAGGAGGTGGCTAGCTGAAGACTGAAATTTTAACACGCAGACCTGGGCGCAATTATTTGGCCATTTTTTTCTTCCTCTCCCAAACTCGATTCAATTCATACCCAATACAATTCCATTGTCCAATTTCACAAAATTTCATAAAGGCAAAATATTTTCAATGAAACCCACACAATATTCATGAAGAACAATCACTCATTCACAAGACCCTCACCTCCATGACTCAACAAGACACCATTATTAAAGAATGAGATTAAAACTCAAGGACTTCTCAAGAAACTCAATCAATCAACTTCAAGACAAATCCATGGATAAAATTTCATGATTGGAATGAGGACGCACAATTATATCACTATGAGAAACCTCACTTACCTGGAAAGAACAATGTTCTTGAAGAAACTTGAAGGAAAGTCTTGGAAGATGAACCCTAGCCTTACCGTTTCTTGAAGTTCTTGAGCGTAGAAACTTTGGACTGAATGAGAGGGTTTGAATATGAAAAACTTATTTTTTTACACGTTTAAGCTAATTTAAATGACTTTCTAAGGATTTTTAGGACTAAAATACCCTTAATGAAATAAATAAAATGAGTTGGAAGTCGGAATATTTTTCCATCGGACAGTGAGGTCTATATTCACTCCGTAATGCGGACTAATTACGGAGCTACTGCCAGGTTGGAGCGTGTCTAGTAAATCAGTCATAACTCTTTACTCAGAACTCTGATTGAGGCAAACTTAGTGGCGTTGGAAAGAGGACTTGAAAACCTTTAATTTGATAGGTCATGGATCACCTAACTTTTTATGTTCTAAAAGATATGGTTGATTAAAGTTGACCCAAAACATAAAAAAACTGATGGTTGACTTGAACAAATTTCTCTTTAGTTCTTTTTGAAACTACAGGTGTTACATCTAGTGACCTTACCACCTAAATAAATTTTAAATCACTCGGAAAAATCCTGTTTTCAATGAAGAATGTTTCGAGTCTTGACTTAGAAATATTTGGGGTGTTACAATGAACTAAATCTTAAAATAACAAGTTACAAGGAATAAGTCGAAATCATGGTCAATGCAAGCAAAATATCTTTAAAACATATTTGAAATACTTATAGAAGTAACCTTAGTTCATTAATGTGGGAAATTTGTCAGTAACCGACATACACCATGTGAGCTAAAAACTAGAATCCAATGTCTATCCCACACCAGGGAGAGATGTCCTAACTTGCCAAGGTAAGAACCATAAACTTTTAAATTAAGTGGATCTACTAGCTAAGATCTATCTTTGATAATCATCCTATGGTGGCACATTGTTATGGGATAAGGAGATTGCTACTAGAAACATGGCGTCTTCTACGGGAGAGCTTCCATCTTAATATCCTCTCAGTGCTAAGCATAAATCCCACAAAATAGTCATTAGCCATATTCATCTTATTATCCATGGAAAGACATGATCAAGTAGCCAATTCAAGCTAGAGTTCATTAGAATAACTCCTGAATCTTGATTCATCTTTTACTTGAGAAAACCTTTCAACCCTGCGAATCCTTTATGTGAGAAAATCCTTTCACATTCATGTTTTGAGTAGTCTATGAGAAATCCTTCCAATACAACAAAAACAACATCGATACTTCACTCTCAAATAAACCTTAAATAATTTTCATTAATTTCATAAAAGACATGCATATCTTCATAAATTCTTCTTTCATATTTCAAAAGTCTCATCATCTCATCAAAGTCTAGAAATCATGGGTCATGCACGGGTTCATGGAATTTCAACTTTAAAACATTTAATTACTTTAATTAATGCATAAAAATACATAAAACAATCAATTGGATTATTCTCAAAAGGAACCCATGAGATGGAAGAAAACCCTAACTTCAATTGGAGATTTCTAACTTGTAAAATTGGAGAATTCAAGAACCGTATGGAGGAAAGAACTCCATAGGTGAATACTATCATACCTTGATGTCAAAAGCCAACAATAAATGGTGAATTGGAGACTTGACCATTAAAACCTAGACTTCCTCTTCAAGCTTTAGAGAGAGAAATATTTGGGGAAGAATTTTGATCATCTTTGAGAATGTAAGGGAATGAGTTAAATAGGGTAATTTGGGAGTTCAATTTTTTTATATAGGGCTTAGGGTAGAGGGTAAAACAACATATTATTGAGGTAGAATAATTATGAAAAGACCCTAAAACCCTTAAAATAAAACTACCTGACCTCCACCGATGGTTGAAGCTTTGGTCTGTAGGTCCAACTACAGACCGTCCTGCTCCATCATTGGTGGGGATTAGGGACTCATATTTGGAACCTCAATGACATGATCCATATCCACCATTGGTGGGGATCAAAGACTCATTTCTAGAACCTCAACGACAGGATCCATGTCCTCCATTGATGGGGATCAGGGACTCGTTTCTGGAACCTCAACGACAGGACCCATGTACGGTCTATTGGTCTTCCTACAATCCATACAAGTTGTCTGTCGTTACCAACTTTGACCCTCAAAATTTTACTAAGCCTGGGACTCACTTACGAGACCTACCTATGACTGATACTATGAATGATGGACCATCCTAGTGAACCGTAAAAAGGGTACTGGAACATAACATTTGAAAATCATTTAACCCTACCACCTACGGTTTTCACCGACGGCTCATAGGATCACCTATGGTCCAAAGGTGGTTCCATAAGTGGGGATACCAACTATGAAAATCTGTAACTTTTCCTTCCTTTCAAATCTGAGGTATTACAATATCTCCCCTTCGGGAACATTCATCCTCGAATGGAACTCAAGACATCATAAGAAGGGTAGGACCTTGATATAACAGCACAACATGAATGCAATATCATAAATGCACATCTCCAAGGAGAAAAATCAATTATAAGCTAAAGCATATCCCAAAACATCTTCTCATAAGGTCTATATGCAACTCATACTAAAATACACATAAACATGAAAAAAACAATCAAGTTAACTCATTTTTCTCAAAATTCAAGCTTTTCATGAATATGGAGAAATGAGTAAAGATGGGAATAACTAAGGCACATGATACCTAAAGGATAAAATGTGAAGAAATAAATACCTCAAGTAAGAGTAGGAATGGAAGGAAAGAGATGAGGATAACGGGATATCATATCGGCCTCGGCTTCCCAAGTAGCACCCTCAACTAACTGATTCCTCATAAGATAAGCTATCCTTGATCCTAATATCTTCAGTTGGTATGATCAATGAAGGATTTCCCATACACTTTTCCAACATGGAGATGTGGAATACCGGATGGACTGCTGCTAATTCTTGTGGTAGCTCTAACTCATAAACTACATTGCCAATCCTCTTGGATATTCTGTAAGGCTAATATACCGGGGACTAAGCTTCCCCTTCTTACCAAATCACATAACGCAATTCATGGGTGAAACGTTTAACTACTTCAGACTCTAACTCCCTTCTCCTAACATCAGTGTAGGATTTCTGACCACTCTGCGCCGTCTTCAGCCTCTCTTGAATCACTTTCACCTTCTCCATAGCTTGATAAACTAAATCTGGTTCTATCAACCCAGCTTCACCAACTTCAAACCATCCAATAGGAGATCTGCATCTTCTCTCATAAAGAGCCTCATATGGAGCCATTTGGATGCTAGCATGGTAACTATTGTTGTACGCAAACTCAATGAGAGGTAGGTGATCGTCCCAATTACCCTTGAAATTAATCACACAATCTACATTGATATCTCAAAACACCATCTCCCTCTTGTTAAAAAACAATCAGTTTTTGCTTATGAACACTTTCCTTTAATTCAAGAAAAATAGGATATTACTCTTGCTTCTCTTTTACTTTTAACACTAATGATGATTCTGCCTCATTCATCACCACTACTCCTCCTTCTATGGAATCCATTAGTCGAACTCCTGACCGTGCAAACCTATGCACCCTCTTTTGCTAACTCTTTCTTATCTTCCTCAAAATGGGCGGTACTACTCATAGATAATCTACTCAAGGCATTAGCAACAACATTAGCCTTACTTGGATGATAAAGAATACTCCAGTCATAATCTTTGAGTAACTCTAACCACTTTCTGTGTCTAGGATTAAATTTTTTATAACTTAACACATACTGAAGACTCTAGTGATCGGTAAACACATCCACATGCACACCATAAAGATAATGATGCCATATTTTCAAACCAAATACTACCGCAACCAACTGTAGATCATGTGTTGGGTAATTCTTCTCATGGAGGCATAAGCTATAACTTTGCCATTCTACATTAACACACGACCCAAACCAACTTTAGATGCATCACAATAGAGAACAAAGCCTTGCCTACATTCTGGTAAGGTCAATACTGGCAGTAGTCAACCTCTTTTTCAATTCCCGAATGCTTTTCTCACAAGCTTCATACCATTGAAACCTCATTGTTTTCTGAGTCAACCTGGTCAAAGGAGATGAAATAGATAAAAATCCCCTGACAAACCTTTTATAATATCCAGCCAACCCCAAGAAACTCCTATTATCAGTTGGAGATGTGGGTTTAGGCCAATTCTACACTACCCATATCTTCTAAGTATCAACTTAAATTGCCTCTCCAGACATAATGTGGCCTAAGAATGCCACAGACTTCAAGACAAAACTCACAATTGGAGAACTTGGCATACAACTTTCTATCTCTTAGAGTCTGGAGAACTTTTCTGAGATGATTAGCATGATCTTCCTCATTCCTCGAATAGATTAGTATGTCATCAATGATGAAGATAATAAACATATCTAAATAAGGTTTGAATACTTTATTCATAAGGTCCATGAATGGTGCAGACGCATTAGTCAAACCAAAAGATATGACCAAAAACTCATAATGACCATAACTTGTCCTGAATGTTGTCTTGGGAATATCATACTCCCTTACTTTCAACTGATGGTAACCAGATCTGAGGTCTTATCATAGAATAACAAGAAGCACCCTAAAGCAGATCGAAAAGATCATCAATTCTCAGAAGAGGATACTCGTTCTTGATGGTAACCTTGTTCAACTGACGATAATCTATACACATCCTAAGGGACCCATCTTTCTTTATCACAATTGGGACAGGAGCGCCGCAAGTGAGATGCTTGGTAGAATATAACCTTTCTCTAAAATATCTTTCAGCTACTCTTTTAAATCTTTCAACTCTGATGGTGCCATGCTATATGGCGGAATAAAGATAGGACGAGTATCAGGAATAGTATCTATATCGAAGTCTATTTCTCTCTCAGGAGGGGCTATAGGAAGATCATCTACAAAAACTTATTGAAACTCTCTTACTACTGAAACTAACTGAATAGGACGTATCTCAATACTAGAGTGATTAATTCTGATTAAGTGATAGACACACTCCTTGGAAACTAACTTTCTCACCTTAAGGTACGAAATAAAATGACCCTTAGGCACTGCTGAACTACTCTTCAACTCTATAACTGGTTCACTAGAAGCTGGAACTTGACTACTCGAGTTCTACAATCTATTGATGCATAACAGACATGAAGCTTGTCCATACCTAGAATGACATAAAAATCTACCATATCTAACTTAACTAAATCAGCCATGGTACTTTTGTGATTGACGGAAATGAAATAATCACGATAGACACTTTCTGCTAGAATAGACTCATCATCATGTGTAGAAACACTGAAGGCTCAAGAAGTTGCCCAGGAAGATAATCATAATTGGGGACTTATATCATAACATTAACAACATCTGGCGAATCCTCTTGCTCTCGGTGACTAGCGATAGCATAAAGACGGTTTCCTTCTCTGACTACCCTTGAAGTAGCTCATCTAGATGCAGCTCAATCTGGTGGAGCAACTAAAAAAGACTGGGATCTATTGCCCCCATTACCATTACTCTGTCTGCTCTTAGGAAACTCTCTCATAAAATGACCATACTAGCCACAGTTGAAGCAACTAGTAGACCCATCACGACACACCCCTGAGTGGCTCCTACCATACTTAGCACATGTAGGAGTCTTAGTACCCCCTTGTGCCTTACTACATTACAAATGCGCAGGTCTAGCTCTGAAGTTCTGGAATTCTGACTATTGTACTCCCATTTGTTCCTTGGTGCAGGTGCACTAGCAAATGATGGAGCAGGTCCTTTCTGCTTATGTTGGAAAGAAGACCGGTTCACATTACTCTTTTTCTACCCGATTCATTCCCTGATGTCTTAGCCCTCTTATTCTCAAACTCTTCTCTATCCTTCAGCTGGTCCTTCTCAACCTGTTGCACATGGATCATCAACCTTGATATGCCCATGAAACCTTTTAGCATGGATGCCTTACTTTCCTTTCTTGACAGACGAGTCAACCCAACTACAAATAAACTCATCCAGCTCCTCATGTCGGCAACCATCTCTTTGCTTCTCTTAGCTCATGAGGAAAGAAATGACTCATAAAAGGCTCTCTAGACCATAGGTCAACTCAAAATCAATTATGCGTAAGCACGAGTTATAAAAAGACTTTTATAGAGATACAGTCTATCGTACGAAGTGAGTATGAAAGAAGTGAAGGAATTCCTAAATGTATGACTATTTACTACCCATGATAGCTACATGGTTTATGGAGACGTGAGTTATCTGAACTCAAGCTTGTCCCTATATCGGTGCTCAATATTACTCCCAAAATTTACTTTAGCTGATATGTTTGTAAAACAAAACTCTTTCTTTCGTTTGAGATAATTACTCAAAAAGTAAGCTTAAAAGCTCTCTTGGAAATCTCAGTTTCCTTTCTTACTCAAATGTGGAAACATTTTAACTATTGCAAATACTTAGTTCCCGAATAATCTTTGAAGAATGAACTTTACTCTTACTCTTTATTCAAAAATAGCTCAAAGGCTCTTTTGGAAACCTCAGTTTCATTTCTTGTTCAAATGTGAAAACATTTACTCTTTGGAAATACATAGTCCCGATATACTCTATTGAAGAAATGCACTTCAAACATTACTCTTTACTCAACTCAAAACTCAAGTCTTAAGAGGACTCTTGGAAAAACATTATGAACTTCTCTTAACTTGACTCTGGACTTCTCTTGACTTGACTCTTAACTTCACTTGACTTGACTTTTAACTGCTCTTGACTTGACTCTTAACTTTCCTTGAATTGAATTAGGGATTCATGGATTATGATTTATGATAGGAAATATCTCATGATGTTTAGGAATGATTCTGGATAGCTAAACATGAGAAAATATAAAAAATCACTATCTAAGGATAGGTCCACGACGTGGAGGGATATTTAAATTTTGGTCGCGAATATAACTTTTGAGGAAGAGAGGTCCGTAACCTCTTCATGACGCGAAGGGAAAATTACACTTCTGAGGAATAGGTCGGCGGCGTGGACCTGGTACCCTGTTTCTGCCCGATTTGTTCCTTCTTTGTTTTCTAACCCCAATTCACCTAAACTCGGTTCTTTTCCTCAAATTCCCTTAAGATTTAGCTATCTAGTATGTATACACAAGATTCTAACTCAAACAACTCAAGGAAAGAACATTTTAACCTGAAGGAACTCCTCAGTCTCAACCTAACTCAAGAACGAAGACCAATTTCGAGAACACCATTCAAGACTCATCAACTTTCAACTTTCTAGAACAAATGTTGCTGAAATAAACATGATTGGTGCATGGGTGAACGAACCCAACACTATGAAAGACTCACGTACCTCTTTAGGGATCAACACTTGTCGAAATTCACAATTTAAACCTTCAAGAACGACGAAGTTTGCTCTTTCTCCTCTTATCTTCTCTTGCGTTCTTTCTCCAAAAACCCTAGCATAAATTTCCAGTTGTCTAAGCTGAACCAATTCAATTTGGACCCCAATTTAATTGCTAAAAACGAATTAACTTATTTGGGTGGTGAAAAGACCATAATGCCCTTCTAAAATCCGGATTCGACTTTCCTTATTTGAAGAACCCAAATTCCGATGGGCATAACTCACTCATATGAAATAAGAATCGCGCAAACTCATTAGAGTTGGAAAGATTATTTCATGATCTTTCCTGCGATATCTGGAAATACACCTAACTCATTCTGAGCTAGGAGTTATAGTCATTTGAAGTTGACTAAAAACTCAAACTTAACTTAACCAACTTTCCAGATTTTTATTATTTCCAAAAATCACACTTTCTAATTCTGGATCTTTCTAGTTCCTTCAATTTGCAAGATGTTACAAAGACTCTCGAAAGATACTATAGATATCGGATCACCAATACATTTCTTCAACAAGGACACATGGATAACCGGATGCACTAATGCCAAGTCATTAGGTAAATTAACCTAATAAGCAACTTTACCAATACGCCTCAAAATCATATATGGGCCTACATAATGAGGACTAAGTTTCCCTTTCTTTCCAAATTTCATCACACCCTTCGTGGGTAAAGTTATCAAATAGTCCCAATCATCTACATCAAACTCAAACTCTCTTCTTCTAACATCGGCATAGGACCTTTATTGACAGTGAGCCGTTTTTAATCATTCTCTAATAGGTCAAACTTTCTTAATAACTTCATGTACCAATTACAGACATAGCAAAGCAACTTCACCCACTTCGTACCAGCCTAAGAAGATCTACACCTTCTACCATATAGATCTTCAAATGGAGCCATAACAATTCTTGAATGATAGTTATAATTGTATGCAAACTCAATCAAAGGGAAATGATCATCCTAGTTACCCTTGAAGTAAATTACACAATCTCTCAACATATCTTAAAAAGTTTGGATAGTACGCTACGCTTGCACATCGATTTGCGGATGAAAGGTTGTATTAAGCTTAACACGAGTACCAAGTCCCTTTTGATACTCAACTTTTACTTATTAACAGTTAGGACACTTAGCCACAAATCCCGTAATATCCTTCTTCATCTCATTCCACCAATAAACCTCCCGCAAGTCACGGTACATCTTGTTCTGTAACACCTTACCATTTGAAAGAACTACAAGGAGATAGAATTAGAAAGAGTGATTTTTGGAAATAATGTAAATCTGGAAAATTGGCTAAACCAAGTTATGTTAGAGTTTTTGGTCAACTTCAAATGACCATAAATCTTAGCTCAAGATGAGTTAGATGTGATTCCAGATACCATAGGAAATATCTTGGAATTATCTTTCCAACGCTACTGATTTTGTGCGATTCAGAGTTCATAAGAGTGAGATATACCCATTTGAAGTTGGATTGTTCAAATAAGGAAAGTCTAAACCGGATTTTGGAAGGGTATAATGGTCATTGAACTACCCAATTAAATTATTTCGTTTTTAGTAAGTTATGTGGGGTCTAAACTGAGTTAGTTCATTTTACGCAATTATGAAATATGCTAGGGCTTTGATTGAAGAGAAGAGAGGAGAAAGGAGAAGAGAAGTTCAAGATTCGTCAAGTTCTTGCGAGTTTGGTTGTGGATTTCTCCAAGGATTCAATCCTACGAGGTATGTGAGACTTTCATAGCATTGAGTTTGTGCGTTACGAAGGGCTTCTTTTTACATTGTTTTCTAGTATTTCAGTTATTAGGATGATCGGGGGTCTTGTCCCGACATCCCTCTTTGTTTTAGAGTCTTCATAGACGAGTAGTAATAGTTCTTTAGTCTTTCAAACAAAATCAAAAGGGATCTGCTCCACTACCTACTAGTGCACTTGCACCCAGAAACAAAGGTGAGTAAAATAGTAATAATTAACAGCACTACAGGGCTAGACCTGCCTAATCTCAGGGTGGTGTGGCACAAGGAGGTATCTGGGCTCCTTGATGTTTGCGTAATCAAGGATACAACTTCCGATGCAAGTGTCTACAATTGTGCAATGGTATAATAACCCAACCATGGGTTGGGATCGTTCCCAAGGGAATGATTTTAAGAATTAATAGAAAAATAAATTTAGCTCTAACTAGTCGTAGCTAAAGATATTAACGACTAAAAACATTGTAAATTAAAAGGGGACACAAGAGTGTCAATTAACAATGGGGGGTTTTGTCACAAGGAAGTAAAAACAGCAAAATAAACAAGGATTTCTAAGTAATGAGAGGGGATCCTTGGGATGTGACGGGAATACGGGTTAAGCTAGATTATTGGGTACATGCTCTCTGTATAAGATTCATAGAATAATTGTGAATAGGCTAGAGTTTAAGGGGGATAAGATCTCTCTCGAGCACTTACCCCGTTTCAAATGCATTCCTCTTGGACACCCACTTGACGCATGAAGACCAGCCTACGCCTTAAACCACTCACTCTCTCGAGCTAAACCTCATGTGGACCCACTCACACTGGCCATCAATCTAGTGGTCTTAGTTTTACGACATCTCTCTCGAGCAAGCCGAAAACACATAAATAAACTTGTATTTGCAACTACAAATTCATTAAATTCATCCACAACCACTAAACGAAATCACATTTAAACTACGAATAGAGAATCAACAAGAAAGACCCAACAATTATCTTAACCCATATTCGCTAAATCACACCCAAAGAGTTGGGGTTTTTAGCCACACATCAAGAGATATAAATTTATACCTAAATGAACTTGCATTCAAATGGGTATGAAGATTTAAGTCTTGTTATAGGCCAAGAATGAAGAATCCAAGAGACCCAAGTCCAAATCCTTGGAGATGAAATGCTCTTCTTTTTCAAGTTTTCAAAACCATTTCAAACACAGAGCAAAAATATCAAAAAGTAGTATTCTATATGAAAATTATAATAATTATTCCACACTTAAAACTACAACTGTAACTATTATTTATAGTTTCTACAGATTTGTGCTACAGCGGATCATTCGGCGTCGTTAGTCGGAATTGTCGATCAACTCGGTGATTCACCTTTTGGTGTAGTTCATTGCTGTCTTGCACCATCCTTTAGCATCGTTGTGCTCTGGGTCATTGGGCGACATGGTACTGCTTCATGGAACTTCTTGGCGATGTGCTGACTGCTCCCTTTTTCGGCCGACTCGATCCTTTCCTTCAGGGCTCAACACACTAGAACAAAAGGCAAAGTACGATCCTTCGGCGACTCGCCAAGTTGACTTAGTGATCCTCATGCCTTCATTTCATCATTCTTTTCAGCCATTTAGTTCCTTTTTGCGATGTAGTGTCCATGTTTTCCTTCTAACTTCAAATACTTGAAACTTAAGGGTTTTCATCAAATATTGAGATAAAATAAGCATTTGAGGACACAATTTCTATTAAAATATAGCCCTAAATGAGTCCAATTTGTGGACTCAGCAACACCCCAACCTAAACTTTTGCTTGTCCTCAAGCAAACTCAAGTTCAGTCATTCAAAAAGGGTGTCTCGTACAGTACTACACAAGACTTAATCATGAATGCACACAACAAGACTCAATTTACTTATACAAAGATCAAATCTGCACTAAAAGATTCAAGTTGTGATTCACCAATATCAAAGAACCTCATGCTGAAAACACTTGCTTCAAATGCAAGTTTAAGCTCAATTAAAGTGTTCGAATGCCCTCACAGAAAGAATGATTCCATAATCAACCAATGGTTCATAGTTTAAAGCTTCAGAATCCGATGGAACTCTCACTCTTACAAAGAAGAACACAATGCATGCTTTCACCCATAGGTTTCCCGTATTTTCCAATCAACATTTGTTTCAGCTCACTCAAGATAAAAAATGTCTTTTCAACGCTTGTAATGGGGCTGAGTGCAAAGGTATGGTCATTTAGGCTCAGTGATTTTCATCCTCATGAAATGTGGTGCTCACAACACTTTATTTCCATTTTACTTCATTATTTTCATTAGTGCGTCATAGGTCATCCTATTATTCGCTGCCCATGGATTGTTTGGGAACCCCATCTCTTTGCACTTTATTCCACAGCTTTATTTTTCATTTTGTTTCTTTCTCTTTTTTTTTATATGGAGGGGTTCCATTTTTCTTAAAAGCATGGGGAAGAGGAAACCTTCCTGCACTTCTTGACTTGCCTTTTTCTTTTCACCACACCCCCAACTTAGGCTTTTGGCCTAAGTTGGCTATTCAACTAACCACATTGTCACGAGGATTATGGGTATTGGATACAGAAAGGTTATGCATTCATCAAGTTTCTTCCAAATAAGGGTAAGGCTCAAAGGGTGTTCAAGAGAGAATCACACACTCACAAGGTAGGTCATGAAAGAGGTATATGTCAAATTGGTTCACACTCTTCGAAGTTGCCTAAGATCATATCAAGAGAAAGTCTTACTTAGTTAACTGGACCAACAGGGCAAATTCTAGGTGTTTTCATGCATGGTTCCAGGTAAGCTTATCACAAAAGGTATCAACACTTAATTCAAACAAGACTCCACACTTTCGCTAGTGTGCAATGGTCATTACAAGAAAATCGAATTGATAAATGGCTAATCATAACGAGATGCAAAGAGTTAACATATTGTCTATACAACTTCATTTGACCTCATTGTTGCCGTACATTCATGTTCATTCGATTGTAAGCACTATTCAAGTCATCGATATTGATCGGAACTGAGACTTAAATTTTGCAAAAGAATAACCACTTTCAACATACAGAAGGTGCCAAAAAATTTATGAATTTAAAATAAAAGAAGCCATAACCTGAAATATTCACAAAAACAATGTTTAATATAAATCAAGCACAAAGCCCAAGTATATATGACATACGAATATCGAAAGCACACAAAGGTAGGCCACACCCCACCACAAATAAAAGCAATTTGTCTACAAATGGAATTAACATAGAATTCGAAAGGTGAAATAAAGAAAGACAGAGAGGGAGGTAAAGAGGGGATCCTGGCTAATTGGTCGCTCCATCTGTCTGGGCTTTAGTGCCCGGAGTGACCCCCAGAAGGACCAGCTCCAGTGGATCCAACAACAGGTGCTAAGGAAACTTGCACAACAACATCTATCATAATTGCTTCCATCTTGGTCAGGTCTTCATCTACAGCTCCCTTAGTCTCCTCATACATCTCTTCATTAGTCTCTACTTCTGACTCAGGATCGGCCATCTGCTTCGCTCTATCCCTTTGTCTAGTGGTGGTATGAGGCATCTCTGGCACATCGAAATCTCCACTATTCCAAAAAGCAGGGACACATCGATGGACTTCAGGTTGTCTACATCTTTCTGCAATTCAGCAATGGCAGCTTTTAAAGGCGTCACCACTTCTGTGGGCCCTTGGTTGTGCTCACACACAACTATTTTGGCCTCTAGGGCCTTAATGGTAGTGCTTAGAGATGTCACAACATCAATTAGGGCAATCTGGATCATGCATGGAATAGAGGCCTCTAGACTAGCAGCTCCATAATTGTCCTCAGCTCCTCAGCCTTTACTCGATTCTTTGACTTAGGCAGGGGACCCTGTACTGGATGAGCTAATATCATTGCATGTTCTTGAACTGGAGGTGTAGTGGCGGTAGGCTGGGAAGTTTTGACCCTTGATGGATCATTCAGCTTCTGTGTTCGCCGCTCAGCCCTCTGTGCTATTAACAGATCATCCTCATCAAAACCCACACCTTCGCTGTCAGATTGGTTGGGGTTATTTCTATAAAATCCATCACCGTCAGTGCTTGCATCTGATAATTCAAGGGTCTTGTCTTTGCCGTTGCCTTTTCCACCAGTTCTGGAAAGTTAAACAACCTTACTTTTGGATGCACTTGCTTCCTCGTTGATGATAATCCCTTTTGTTTTACCTTCAGATGGCCTGCTTCTTCCTGCAACTTTAGATCTAGCCATTTCTACAAAGAATTGGGAAGAAGTTTAAAGTGACTAAATCAAATTCATAAGGAAACAATTGTAGAAAAACTTGTCGATCAGATCGATAATTCGCAAAGTTGCTTTTGTAAGCTCGGACGAGGTTGCCAATAGGGGTTGGCTCAAGAATGATAACAAGTCGGCGATGGGACAAACTTTCGGCGAGTCGCCGAAGGCTTTTGGTGTCCAAAGACTTCTCGCCGAAAGTTACAAAATACATATCGTGAGTAGAATGAAGTTAAAGGTGAGATGGGATCATTAGGTGAACCGCCGAGTGGTTTGGCGAGCTCGACCCATCTCGCCAAGCGACCCAACGTGCCTATTCCCAACCTATCTTCTCGACTTCAACCCCACAACCCCCGAAAAAAAAATCAATACATGCAGTAGATAAATTAAGCTTAAAGTTTTCTTGGCCTTTTCCCAACTTAAACAGTATTTAGGGGCACCTCATAAAATTTCATTCATGCTAAATCATCATATTCGTGAATCAAAAGAGGCACTTGAATAGTCTAAATTTATCAGAGAGGCATAATACACGAAATAGGTTAAAATTACTTGCAATAAGAGTATAAATATCACAATTAAATGCAGGTTTAGAGAACCAAACTTTTAGGCAAGTTAAGTCAAAACTGTGATGCAAGGCAGTAGATTAGTACCGATCCAAGCCCTACTAAATTAGCTAAAATACTCACGAGATGCGAAAATTTTGAAAATACTAAGTAGGTGCGATTTTGCAAATATCAAGAGTGAGAGAATATGAAAAATGTTGAATGTCAAAACCCGTGGCTTTATAAAAACCATCCAGATCTCAACCATTGGACGACATTAGTTGATTTTGCTCCGCTACTCAGTGATCCACCGAGTGGTTATCTACCTCCTCTACTTTTACAGGACCTTCAGTAAAAGTGATGATCCAAAAGGCGGTCTTTGTCGGGGTCGTGGATCTAGTCGGTGATTCGCCAATTGGACTTATGTAATTCATCCTGTACCTTTCACAAACTTTTCATGCCTGATCCTACAAAATGAAAACACCTTTATTTCAAAAATAACATATTACAAACATTTAAGGGTTTTGGGTTGCCTCCCAAACAACGCCGTAGTTAACATCGTGGCACGATGCAAGTCCGCACTCAAACTCCATTTTTGGGGTTAGTTGTAGTATCACTACACAACTCCCTATTTTGTTACGGGTGGAGATCGGGTGATGCATAACCCATGAGGTTCTCGAGCAGCTGAACAACTCTGGAATGAGACCAAATCAACCGTTTCATTCCTTCAATGTTTTCCTTCATTCCTTTCAGCTCTCTATCTTGCTCTGTCACCTTGTGGAGAATGATTGAGAGCATTCCCTCAAGGCGTTTAACCTCATTGTCCTTGAGCCTTCTTCGCTCATGAGGAGGGTTGTATTTATCCTTCCTGTTATGCTGGACTTCGATCTTCACCATCTTTTTGACCAACTTATCAATCTTAGTCAGTAGGGCGGCCAATATGAAGTCCTTTTCTACTTCTTGGTTCATTTCAGCCATTTGATTAAGCAGTTGAGCTGCTATCACATATGGTTGTTTCACAATGCCTCCCGGAATGAGTTGGTCGACCAACCTTTGGTTCCAAGGACAAAGACTTCTGTAGAAGCAGTCAAGGAGAGCTATGTCTGGAACATCATGATTTGGGCAATGTTTGGTCGCTTGTGGTTCCGTTCACCTTCCAATTGCTAGAGCTAATACTTGAAAGGCAGCCCTAAACATTGCATTAGTCACTTGCTCGGCCAAAGGAGCAATCGGAACTTGAGGAGCTTGAGGGGGAGATTCTTGATTCGCATTCTCCCTCACATTCCTTTTAGCATAAGCTCTTCGAGTAGCCATATTCTGTAGAGCATCAGAAATGCATTAGGAGAGAGACCTTATAGATCTCAAATCTATCACATGAGTTTAGAATAATGAAAGAAGTGGAGTTTACTAAACATCTTGTAGCCTCTCATTCATAAATGTGGGGTACTTCACACTAATAAACAAAAATCTTCTAGGTGTGGCTTATGAGACATCCTAGGACCATTCTAAACCTTGTATTTTAATACAAAGTTTGTCACGATCGAGGGGTACACCGTAGATGTAACATGGCATATAGGACCCCGAGTGACCCCATACAAGCCACTTAGCATTCATAATAAAAGAAATAGAACAAAAGAGGTAAAGGCAACATTTCAAGTCTGTTTATTTATAAAAGTAAAGCGGAATTCTAAAACACTTGTATGATTAGCCATCTAGTACAATAGAATGAAATTGGGCCTAGCCCATACATCATGTCCAAATGTGAAAGTAAGACATAAAATCAAAAGAATGAGAATCCGTCCTCGAAGTATGAGGACTCACCAAAGCTCGGAAATGTCGCAATGAATCGCTAGCCACAAAACTGAGGACCTTGACTGTCGAACCCTACATTTGGGAAAATGTAGGCAAGAGTATGCATTAGTACAAAACAATGTACCAAGTATGATAGCCATGCAAAAAAACATTTAAATCATGCTAAAATAGTACATTTCATGACATGCAATTGACAAAGCTAAAACATGATATAAGAAGGGTGAGAAAACATAAGTCATAAAACATGGTCAATGCAAGCTAACATCTTTAGAACCTTTGAACACATATGAGGTACTTCTTCAAGTAACCTTAGTTCATTATTATTGTGGGAAGTATCCTTAACCGATATAGAGACTATGTGAGCAATAACATGATCCCACGGTGTCTCCAACACTGAAAAAGGTTATCAGCTAAGGTAAGGACCATGAAGTTCTAGCATAAGTGGATCCACTTGCTAATGTCTATCTAGACAATCGTTTTATGGGAGCACATAGCTATGGGATAAGGAGATTGCTTCTAGAAACCCGACCTCTACTAACGGGAGAGCTTCAATCTCAATATCCTCTTGGTGCCAAGCATAAATCACATGGCATACTCATTTCTTACTTGTTCTTATTAGCCATGGAAGGACACGTCATCTTGCCAATCAAAGCTAAATCTTAAGTAATCCATGGAAACGTATTATTAAATAACCAATCCAAAATAGGTTTCATTAGAATAGCTCTTTATCTTTGCTTCAATTAGGTGAGAAAACTTTTCAACCTTAGAATCCTTACTATGTGAGAAAACCTTTCACAATCATGTTTTCATGTGTATATGAGAAAATCCTTTCAATAACACAACAACTACATCATCATTGATACTTCACTCTCAAAGCATCCTAAAAACATTTTCATATATTTCATTAGAAATGAATAATCTCATAATCGCCTCTTTCATAATTCAAAACCCACAACACATCATCATAATTGGGAAACATGGGATTTACATGGGTTCATGGGGAAATCACCATAAAATCATAGTATTTCATAAATTCATGCATAAGAGATCATAATTCAATCATTTAAATATATAATCAAGAGAACCCATGGAAGTTGAAGAAAACACTGACTCAATTGGGGAATTCTAACTTTGAAAATAGGAGAATATAGGAACTCCATGAATGGAAGGAATCCATGGATGAACACTATCATACCTCAAAGCCAATTGCTTATCCTCAAAGAGGGGATGGAGACTTTACATGATACCCTAGGTTGAGTTCTTCTTCTTCAAGTTATCTAGAGAGAGAAATATTTCAGAGAAAAGACTTGTTCTTCTTTTAGAAATTTAAGAGAATGAATTCAATTGGGGAAATTTGGGGGTTAAATTATTTATATGGGTGTCATAGTGAAGGGAAAAAATGACATAGTATAAGGCTATACTAACTGGGAAAAGACCCAACTTCCCCTAAATATAATTGTCGACCCACGACCTACGGACCTCAACCTACGCATCGAGGACTGATCAACGGCCTGTCCTATCGATCTATCATCTAACATCTGAAGCTAGATTTGGGGGTCATGATCCATGTACCCTCAACCATGGATCGTGGACCCAACGACTATTTGTTGGTTCTGGTCGTGGTTCGAGGTCCTCTGGACCTTGTTGTGTGGCCAATCCATGGAACAAGCTCACGGTCCGTGGCTTAGTCCACGTGTCATGGCTGGCCTCCATCGGATGGCACCAAAAATCTCCTAAAAATTGTTATCATGGCCCTTCCCAAGTCCAAGGTATTATAATAAGTATAACCCTTAGCCTAGAGCGATAAACAATGGGATATCAAGCGGAAGTCAACAACAAGAAGCATAAACCTTATAAAAAGGGAAAGAAAGGGTAATCAATAGAAATGTAATACAAGAAACAATCCCCCAAGACCAAAAATCAGTCAGTAGTCGAGCATCTAATCAAAATAAAAGTAGAAGGCTTTTTACATATACAAAATAACCATATAATTTCTCTGAATACAATTTATAGACTAATACTAGCCAAAATAGATGAAAACTGGTAACTCTAAATGCCTTGATCTCACCCTAGTCTCCGAACTCTAAGATGCTCCGCACGAGTCCAAATCAATGGTGAGAACTCAAACTATGATCTGTAGAGAGCATGAGTGTAGTATGAGTGCCAAAAACATTATTCACTAGGAATCGGTTGATTGAACTCCAAATATAAAGCAAGTATGTACAACAAGTAATAAGGAAAGCTTAACATAAATAACCAAACAAGTTATAATATTATAGAAAATCAATAATAAGGAAAAAAATTAGGATACAAGAAACAAGGAACCGAATCAAGAACATACGTACAATGCAAGGCAACAAACTTCTCAAAAGAAAACTAAGAAACAAGAGTCAACTACCCAAGGTTGGAGGACTAACTTCTACAAAATAAACTCACAGCCCATTAGCTATCACATCAATAACAGAACAAAAGAGAATATAATCAAACAATAACCTAATCGAACCACATAAGCCCAATAGGTACAAACAACAATCATAACCCAAAGTCCCACCCCTCCCCCCTAAAATTGGAGGGTGCAAACAACAAAAACCCATAATGGTGATAGAGAATTTCTTGGTTTTTGGATCATTTTAATATTATAAAAATATATTTTTAAGGTGCATATTACCATTCGAAGGACGTTAGCCTCTTTCACATTTTCTTTTGGAATCAATGTCTTGAGGCTTAATTGCAATTTTCTGCCCTTTCTAACATTTCATTTGGTGCACATTATTGTGCCATTGTGCAGCTGTTCATTTGCACGTTAGTGGTATTGGATGCCCTCACTTTACTTCATTCTTTAGTCCTCCAGTATACCTTGTAACCTATGTAACCTCTAGGCCATTTATCTTCACTATTCACTACCCTATTATCTACATATTCATTGGTAGGAAGACATCTTCAACTATAAATAGTGGTGTTCTTCATTTCGTTTGGCTACACACACAAGAAAATATAGAGTGCATAAAGTTCGTCAAAAAAAAAGAGTTCTTATTAGTTGAAGGGGGTGTTCTTTTTGTGCAGCTTTGGACTCAACCTGATGAGTCCGAGAATTTGACTTATTTAGGGCTTAATTTAAAATAATTTAGTGTCCTCAAATGCTTAGTTAGTGCTAATAAATGATGTAAAACCCTTGCTTTCAAGGTATATGGATGGAGGAACAAAGCAACGACACTAATTGTCAAAGAGCAAAGAAGAAAGCTAAAAGAATGAAGAAAAGCGAGCCCGGAGATCGCCGAGTTCAGTTGGCGAATCGCCTAATTGCTCCTCTATCGCCTGATATTACAGAAACCTGAGACTTGTAAAAATTGATTTTTGCAAGAGAGAGAAAGTATTCAGAAACGTATGGAACAAAAGATCGAGAGCAAAAACACTACCATTCTCGATTTCAAATGATTTTAGCAAGGTTTCTCATTTGATTCTTGTAATACAGAAGATTTTTCGTTAATTTTAACTTTCAAATTTCATTTACCTAGCTATGGAAAATGTGGAAGGTATTGAATTTCATCTTTTCACTATGATTGGCTAAAACCCTAACCTTGGGGGTTTGACAATGTGACTAATTATTAAATTTTACTAAATGGGTGTTATCGATTAATGATTTTTGGTGTTAATCTGAAGCGGGTCTAAATTAATATGGTGGTTTAATGTCCGTATTGCATATTTAGTGTGATAGATTTCAGAGTTTTGTTCTTGCTCGAGAGAGGAGTACAAAACCAACGTAATAATTTGGTATTCTTAGTAGTGGGTCTTAACGGTTTCAGCTTGAGAAAATGAAACCCAAGAGTTAGCCTTTGTATCCACCTTGAGAGAGTGGATTTGATGAGAGCGTGGCTTGGTCATTTCTTAGATAGTGTTGAGGTTTGAGAGAACTCAACAGAAATGAGGTAATTATTCGAGAGAAAGTTTTCTTACTTATAGTCCACTTTAGCCACAACGAATTAGCATTATCAGTAATGAGATACACCTATTAAGTTGAGTTCGACAATCGGTTAGTCAACCCCTCAAGTGTTTTCTAGTTATCTGATTGTTTCTTGTTGATATTTTGAAGTGGGTTGGTAACAATATCTTGAAATTTGATTGTGAAACTCGTATGTGTTGTGTTGCTCAGCTACAACGGTCATTGTCATACTTTCATATTTGAATTCAAAGAAAGCTGCTCTCGATGGGATCGACCCAAACTCTGTTGATTGGGTTATAAACTAACGATCATTGACACTTAGAATTGGATGAAGTGTCTTTGAAACGTTAATCAAAATGACGCCGTTGCTGGGAAATGGTGTTACTCTGAGTTGTTTTATCAAAGATTTGACTTGTGAATTTGTTGGTTGTAGTTGAATCGGCTTAGACTGCATTGTGTAGTTTTTGTTGGATTAAATAGAAGTAAAAATGAGTGAGGAATAGGTGAATGGTAGCCCAGCAGGTCATCGGGACGGTATCGATGATATCAATAGTGTTTACAACCCATCTCAACCTGGTGAAACGGGTGCAATTTGCCTA
Organism: Solanum okadae; assembly: GCA_036553675.1. Classification (NCBI taxonomy): domain Eukaryota; kingdom Viridiplantae; phylum Streptophyta; class Magnoliopsida; order Solanales; family Solanaceae; genus Solanum; species Solanum okadae. Next base: position 31,812,211 of record CM071686.1, on the reverse strand, counting down.
CAACAAACTGATTGGAATGCAATATTTGAGGTCACTAGCACGACTCTTCATCTCCTCCAAATGAGGGGACTCTATGGAGAGCTAGAACACGAAGATCCGCATCAGCATGTGAGAAATTTTATAGAGGTGTGCAGCCCGTTTTCATTCAAGAATGTGTTACTAGAGTGAATCTGGCTTAGGTTATTTCCACTATCTTTGACAGGGGGAGGCTCACAAGTGGTTGGCCGAGTTACCAAACAATTCCATCACATCATGGTAGAAGCTTATTATAGCATTCAATGCGAGATTATTTCCCCCATCAAGGATGATGAAACTTAGATATGACATCCAAAGTTTCAAGCGATGGGAGGTGAACCCATCCTTGAAACGTGGGTGAGGTTTAAGAAACTCTTACTTAAATGTCCTACTCACGGGCTACCAAATGATTTGCTATTCCAATATTTTACCGGACTATTGATTCGGTTAAAAAAGGAGTGGGTGATCAATTGGTACGAGGAAGAATAATGTTGCAATCATTTAAGGTGGCTTCATTTCTTCTTGATGACGTGACGAAAATAAATCAAGCTTGGTACACTCAAGAGGATCAAGTGTCTCCTTTTTGTTTTAGAATGACACAAGAACAACTTGATAAGGAAAGAGAAAGGGATAAAAACATCAAGAAGAAGTTTACCCAAATAGAGCTATTGCAAGAGCATATGATGGAGAATGTGGGAAACCCAAAGGGCAAGTGGAATGTTTAGTGTTGAAGAGGGTTCTTCTTCAGGTTATTTAGAGTCGGGGGAGAATCAAGGTTGGAACTCCAAGAGATACGAGGCCGGTTTCCATCTATGCTATTTACAGTGGGTTGGGAATCAAGGCTAGAACTATCATAAGGGGGAAGAGCAAAGAAGATACTATCAAGATTGGGCTGAGCAAAGTGACTATTGGAAAAGGAAGGATGAACATGAAGAGGACTACACTCACTCCAGTGAGAGCCCAAAATCGAAAGAGAGTGCAGGTAGTCCCCAGGTGAATGATTTGTTGTCACGCATCCTTGATAAAGTTGAATGTTCGGATGATTTGTTAAAATGGATGAAAGCTAACTATTCATCATTGAACAATAAAGTGAACTCTCACGCAGATGCAATGAAGATACTTGAAGGTCAGTTAAGTTTACTTTCAGCACAAGTGAAACAAAAAATGACAATGAAAGATGATGATAAAGGGCTGGCTGTGGTTACTCGTAGTGGAAAGGTAGCATTAGCCGATGTGATGGGTAATGAAGAAGCTTAAATGCATGAACAAGAAAAATATATGGAGGAAGAAGAGACACATATCCATCAAAGCATTGCCAAAGGGCCACAAAAAGATGTGGAAAAACACAATCTAATCCCAAAAGTTATGCAACCTTTACCGAAAATATCTTCTCCATTTACCCAACGTCTCAACAAGAAGAATAAGGATGGGAAGTTCAAGAAGTTTTTATCGGTGTTCAAGACATTATCAATTAATATCCCTCTAGTGGAAGCATTATTGGAAATGCCTGGTTATGCTAAGTTTATGAATGAGTTAGTCACAAAGAAAAGGAGTTTGGATTTTGAGACAATTGAAGTTTCTCATAGTTGTAGTGCAATTATGAGTAAGCATTTGATGAAAAAGAGAGAAGATCCCAGAGGGTTCACCATCCCTTGCACCATCGGCATGCTCCAATTTGCTAAAGCCCTATACGATTTGGGAGCAAGCATCAACCTAATGCCATATGCGATCTATAAACAACTTAGGTTGGGTGAACTGAAAGCCACAACAATGATACTCTTGATGGCTAACTGGTCAATTAAACATCATGTGGGGATACTATATGACACAAGAAAATATAGAGTGCATAAAGTTCGTCAAAAAAAGAGAGTTCTTATTAGTTGAAGGCGGTGTTCTTTTTGTGCAGCTTTGGACTCAACCTGATGAGTCCAAGAATTTGACTTATTTAGGGCTTAATTTAAAATAATTTAGTGTCCTCAAATGCTTAGTTAGTGCTAATAAATGATATAAAACGCTTACTTTCAAGGTATATGGATGGAGGAACAAAGCAAGGACAATATTTGGCATAGAGGAAAGAAGCAAGTTAAAAGAATGAAGAAACGCGAGACGGGAGATCGTCGAGTTCACTTGGCGAATCGCCTAGTTGCTCCTCTATCGCCTAAAGTTACAGTGGCTGGACTAAGAAGATAGAAAAATGATGTGGAGACAAAGGACGATCGGCGAGTTGCCAAACGGTCGGCAAAACTTGACTTTCCTCGCGGATTAGTCCCAAAAAGCCTCACATCAGACTTGTATTAATTGATTTTTGCAAGAGAGAGAAAGTATTCAGAAACGTAAGGAACAAAAGATTGAGAGGAAAAACACTACCCTTGTGGATTTCAAGTTATTTTAGCAAGGTTTCCCATTTGATTCTTGTAATAGTGAAGATTTTAGTTAATTTTAACTTTCAAATTTCGTTTACCCAGCCATGGACAATGTGACAAGTATTGAATTTCATATTTTCACTATGATTGGCTAAAACCCTAATCTTTGGGGTTTGGCAATGTGACTAATTGTTGAATTTTACTAAATGGGTGTTATCGATTAGTGATTTTTGGTGTTTATCTGAAGCGGGTCTAAATTACTATGGTGGTTTAATGTCCGTACTGCATATTTAGTGTGATATATTTCAAAGTTTTGTGCTTGCTCGAGAGAGGAGTACAGAACCAACGTAGTAATTTGGTATCCTTGGTAGTGGGTCTTGACGGTTTCAGCTTGAGAAATTGAAACCCAAGAGCAAGCCTTTGTATCCAGCTTGAGAGACTGGATTTGATGAGACTGTGGGCTGCTCATTTCTTAGATAGTGTTGAGGTTAAAGAGAACTCAAGAGAATTGAGATAATTGTTCGAGAGAAAGTTTCCTTACTTATAGTCCCCTTTACCCGCGATGAATTAGCATTATCAGTAATGAGATACACCCATTAAGTTAATTTCGACAATTGGTTAGTCAACCCCCCAAGCGTTTTCTAATTATGTGATTGTTTCTTGTTGATAATTTGAAGTGGGTTCGTAACAACATCTTTAAATTTGACTGTGAAACTCGTAAGTGTTGTGTTGCTTAGCTGCAAAGGTCATTGTCATACTTTCGTATTTGAATTCAAAGAAAGCTACTCTATGTGGAATCGACCCCTACTCAGTTTGTTGGGTTATATACTCAGTTTGTTAGGTTATCTGATTGCCAGGTGTGATTGGAGAATCAGAGAACCAAAGGACATCAAAAATAACACAATTAAATACACTAACATGAGAAATAAAATTGAGACAAAATCAAATTTGTCAAATCCAGACAATAACATAGTATCCCAAGTCTTTATAATAATATGTCTTTTGTACTGACCCTGTAAGAAATTTTGCTGCAGCATTGGCATGATCCAATCATAAGCCTAGCAAGTTAAAGATCTTGCTCCATATATGTATCCCTTTCATTGAGAAATTATTCTATCTTTCTTTTGGGCCGGCTGCATAGCTAAACAAATCTGAGAAGGGGAGTGTAGCAGTGGTTTGGTACACAAAAAGATGCTAAACAATCTGAAATTCTGTTTTTAGCGGGTATTATCTTGCCATATTAGGATCTTTTTTTTCGTATACTCAACCCTTGAATATTGAATAGTGCATGTTTATGTAGTTCCTTCCACAAACAACCAATGTATGTCCTCATTTCTTTTTCTTTAGTTATACAAGTTCCATTTTGCTTACCATTACTTCAAATAGATTACTGAACTTTGGAATTACTTAAGTAGCAACGGATCAGTAAGTCCCTCAGACATTGGTTTCATGAAAGAGTTGGACTTCAAAGAATTCTATGAGGGTATGAACAACAATATCAAGCAACCATGCTATGAGGCTATGAACAGCAACATCAAGCAACCTTACATGGTTTAGATAAAGATAGATAATACGTATACTCATACTCATAAATATTCAACCTCTATCTCATAATATTTATTTATTTTTGAGGAAAAATCAAATAAGAAACATCTTTCATACTCGATAACAACAACAACAACAACAACATACCTAGTGAAATCCCACTAGGTGGGGCTTTCATACTCGATAAATTTAGATAAGCAAACTAACAAAAGGGATAAATGAGAACAAAATGTCACATGTATGTGTACATAAAGGCAACAAAAGTTTACCTGGATTTGGGAAAAACCTTCGACCATCATTTGGGCATGAAACAAATAGAGCATTCTGAGGGTTGAAAATGGCTTCACATACCAAGGGAAACCACTCCCTCAAAATGCCAAGCCCGGTAGCTTCTTCATTCTCAAATCGCATAAATAATTGGCATTGCAACGACCTGGGACTAGCATGTCCAATGTACTCAAATTAGTCTTCAAACAAACGAGACCTGCAAATGAGCATCTCGTAAAATTCCTCATTTTTGTGCCTCCCTTCTTGAAGCATCTTCAAGGCATAACATTGCCTTATCAAAAAATGTGTTACTTCCTTGTGCTCAAGAATCCACTAATAATCTCTAGACTTATTTGAAAGTTTACCTATCAAAAAATGTGTTACTTCCTTGTGCACAACGCAACTCTTCTTTGCTTCATCTTCTCCCAAAACATTTCCTTGAAACCGTTATACAACTTCAAAATTCTTTCTAACTCCTTTAAAATTAAAAGATACCAGGACCAACAACATACAATAGGCTCACCTATTTCAATGTTTACCCAATCCAGCTGGCTTTCCAGTTCCTTTACACACAACTCCGATTTTTCCAACAAGTCACGAAAAATACGATGCACGCCTTTAACCTCAGATATTTCATTGCTTGCCTTATTTTGGATCAAGGAAGGGAAACTGACCGGACTGCCAAATGCTATTTTACGCCATATTGCACACTTTACCGGATGCATGAACTTAATAAAATCACGCACATCACTCTGTGATAATTGTATAAAGTCAGCTGATTGCACACTCAATTCTAAAGCATAAGATAACCTAGTTTCCAACTCATGAACAAAAGGGTAAACGTCATGCAATCTTAACACACACTTAACATCATGGACATTCCCCTTCATCATTGCAGCTAAACTACTACGGCAAAATATATATAAAGTATCATCAACACCCACAGCCCCTCTAAGAATCTTACAGAACTCAGAAATAATAGGAGCAAACAGCCTATATACGGTTACAGGGTTGGCAAAAAGTGTCTTACATGAATCCATAAATTGATAAATACATCCATGAGCAGCTTTTTTTATAGTTATAGAAGGAGATACATAAAGTTTTACCAAATCCATAGGGAAAGAGGAGTGAATAAATATTTAGAGATATTCCTCCGATCCATCTACGCCATCCTTTGGGGTCATTGCAAGAAAATCGATAAGCATCTTGGTCATACGGGTGACATCAACATTAATATCTATGTTTTCATTGTAGTTGCAGATGTCATGAATAACCAAATTCAAGTCACTCATTAGCTTCCACGTGTAAGGATGGCACATGTTTCGCATTTTCCCGATGAGTTGCAGGGTATCGTCATTTTGTATACCACATTCCTATAACGTTTGGCAAAACTCAAGATGTTTGGCACGGTAGACTAACTGTTCTTTCATTGTGGAGGTCGATCGGATTGGTCAAATTCTAGTGATGGTGTTGATATTCCACTGTATCAGATGAATCATCTTGAATGACTAGGGTTTTGCCGCCCAAAAACATATGGGCAAAGAATTGAATGGGAGTTTTCAGAGAAGAATTGAAGAGGGTTTTGTCATGTCTCATTCCGGCTGTGCTAGCACCGGCATAATCATTGAACTTGTATTTGGTGCTAGTTTTGTGAGGTAATTGGTACGTCATTGATAAGAAAGAAGAGAAGATTTTTGAGCTCTGTTATGTTAGAAGCACTAATTTTGAACACATATTAGACGAAGTCAAATTGTTCTGTTAAGTCTCACCCTTCCTCCAGCTGTGCAAGAAATCTAAAATACTCCTCGTTTTAAACTATTTTCCTTTTTGGTATGTTGCAAATATTTTTTAATTATTTTTAAAAAGATAACTTTTTTGTGGCAATATTTTAACTTTAGCTTTCCACATGTATATCTAAGGTAATAAAATTAAATGTTAGAGGAGTGTTCTCAAAAATGAGTCAGGCAAAAAAGAAATCAAAAAATCCAAAATACTCCCCGTTTTACAAGAGAATTAAATCATTTTCCTTTTTAATCTGTTTCAAAGAAAAATTGATATATAAATATTTCAGTTTGTTTCAGAAATATGACTTCTTTCTTTTATGGCAATATTTTAACTTTATCTTTCCACATGTTTATTTAAGGTCACAAGATTAAAGGGTAATTTTGGTACATTTGATATAACTTTAAGGGATAAGGTACAAGTACCCCCCTAGACTATGACCGAAATCCCAGAGACACACCTTAACTAAAATAAGGTCCTATTACCCCCCTAAACTTTTTTTTTTTGGAATTTTGTACACCTTTTCTCTTACGTGGTACACTCCGTGACTCCACACAATTGAGGCGCGTGGAAGATATTTGCACGCCACATAAGCCAAAAAGGTTCACAAAATTACAAAAACTGGGTTCAGTGGGGTAATAGGACCTCAATTTAGTTAAGGTGTGTCTCTGGGATTTCGGTCATAGTCTAGGGAGTACTTGTACATTTTCCCTAACTTTAATTTAGAACTATACAATTAAAAAATCTTCTTTATTTTCTTAAATTTTGTGTCAAGTTAAACTGGTCAATCTTTTTTAAATGGAGGGAGTACAATGATAAAAGTATTTAAGATTAAAGATTTGTGTGATGTATATGGAAAAACTACCTAATTAGACATATATTCATACCACATATATTAATCATATTTTTACTTTCAAATAATTACTTAAAATTCCACTATTTTTAAGAATTTTGTTTCATATTTGATTTGAGATACACCACTCTCTAACGCAAAGAATAGAATAGAGCAATTGTGTATAATATATCCCTTAAGGGTCGTATGGTAGCTAGATAAACTCAAGGATAATATATGGATTGGTTATTTATGTATTAATTTTGTACTATGTTCAATTTGTAATAAGATAAAAAGTTCTGCATGTATTAATTTTTTACAATATTAGGTTGGTAGGTTTGCAAATGTTGTATCAAAATAATTCATGTTGTATTTTTCTACAGTGTCTGATTGTTTTTTTGTTTTTTTTTGTAATTCTACAAGATTAATAGAAAACGCCCAAAACAGCAAAATCCTTGGCATGGCTCAACTCTCAGCGGAAGACTTATTCAACATAAGATGAACTCAAAAGTAAAGATTTAACTCAAATGTCTCAAATACATAACTCGGAATATTTTTAAGAAAACATTCAACTGGCTAAAAAAGGCAACTCAAGTCTAGAACATTAACAACTGAAAATGAAACAGATTTCTCAAAACTCTACTTTCTACGAAACCTATAATAACACTGATGGACATCGAGACAAGACACACGACATCCTAACAAAACCAAACTTAAAGGTAAATGGGAATCCTCCAAAAGCAAGGAGGCTCACCAACCAAAATATGGAACTCGACTGGATCAACGGAGCGCCTCTTGATGACCTTGGTTACCTGTATCTGCATCATGAAAGATGCAGACCAAATGATGTCAGTACATGGAATGTACAAGCAGGCAAGAGGAAATCTAAAGCACAGACATAAGCTTGAACTGATAAAAGAAAGAACATACTTATCTCATCTTAACTCAACTCAACTCAAGGATAGTCAAAGATACTCAATATACCAAACTCAGTTCAACATAAAAGCAACAATAAAGATGCATTATACAGAATGCTTTTAAAACAGTAGATAATAATTCAATGTATTTAAAAATATAATAATACCATTTTACTCTTATTTGGGATATTCTCTAACCGACAACCATTACTCTGAGCTATATGATGATACAATGTCTCGCCCACGCTGCCAGAACTGACCTATACATTGCCGAAGTATAAGACATCATCAACTTAGTGGATCCAATAAGTTATACTTTTAAAGCAATACAGAATCATCTAAAAAGTATGACCCTTTTTACCCACGCTGGCATACATGGTTTATGAGGACTTTGAGTTGTCTGAACTCGTCCCCATATTAGTGCTCAATACTACTTCCAATAATATAATTCATGCTCATATGTTTAAAAACATGTCATCATCCTCATCCGAATTTTGAATTTAGCAAACCCGGTGGAGTTGGAAAGAGGATTCAAAGATATTTCATTTGATAACTTACGCACCATCTAACTTATCCTAAACTGGAAGTTATGATTGTTTGAAATTGAGCCATAACTCACATATTGAAGACTAACTTGCCCAATTCTCAATTTAGTTATTTCTAGTTTAGGTCTTTCTAAATTTATCTCTTTCTAAGACCGAGGTGTTACAATATCTTCACCTTGGAAACATTCGTCCTCGAATGAGATTATTCTAATTAGAACTAAGCGTGGAAACATCTAACACCCAGCTCAAACACCCAACATACAATTTAACACAACATAGCATATCAATTTAAAGAGTGTTTTACCAAAAGTCATTACCTTTGTCTAGAATTTCTCCAGAAGAAAAGAGATGTGGGTATCTCTTCTTCATATCCTCCTCAGCCTCCCAAGTAGCTTCCTCAACAAACTAATTTCTCCATAAGACCTTGACTGATGCTACCTCATTGGTCCTCAACTTGCGAACCTGACGATATATCTCCTCACAAGATAGGCTATCCTTAATACCAATATTTTCAGTAGATATAATAAGTGAAAGATCTCCCATACACTTCTTAAACATAGAAATATGAAACACTGGATGGACTCCTCCTTACTCTAGTGGTAGCTCCAATTCATAAGCTACATTGCCATTTCTCTTGGATATTCTGTAAGGATCAATATACCGGGGACTAAGCTTCCCCTTGTTGCAAAACCTCATAACAACCTTTGTGGGTGAAACCTTCAAGTTAACACAATCATCCACCTCAAACTCCAAGTCTCTGCTACTAACATATGTGTATGATTTATGACGACTCTGTGTTGTTTTCAACCCTTCTTGAATAGTCTTCACCTTCTTCATAGCTTGATGAACCAAGTGTGGTCCTATCAATCTAACTTCACCAATCTCAAACCATCCAGTAGGAGATCTACATCTTCGCCTCTAAAAACCCTTATAAGGAGCTATATGTATACTAAAGATAACTGATGTTGCAAGAAAACTCTATTTGAGGTAAGTGATCATCCCAATTACCCTTGAAATCGATCACACACACCCTCAACATATTCTCCAACGTCTAAATTGTATGCTCTGCTTGACCATCAATCTGAGGATGGAAGGCTACTAAGGTTCACCTTCGAACCTAGACCCTTATGAAAAGACTTCCAAAACTGCGCACCTCTATCTGAAATGATGGAAACGAAAACTCCATGATGTATGACTATCTCTTGAATATATAATCTGGCATAATCTTCTACTGAAAGAGTAGTATTTACCGATAAGAAATGGCTTGATTTAGTCATTCGACCTACAATCAACCAATTAGAATAATGTTGCCTGCGAGACCGTAGTAAACCAGTAATAAAATCTATGTTGATCATCTCCCACTTCCATTCCGGAAAAGTTATGTTCTGAGCCATACCACCAGGCCTCTGGTGCTCTACCTTGACATGTTAACAATTTGGGCACTTAGCAATGAACTCTGCAATACACCTCTTCATACTACTCCACCAAAAGACTTCTTTCAAGTCATGATACATCTTTGTGGAACCATGATGGATTGATTATCTGGAACTATGAGCTTCCTCCATGATTCACAGTTCATCCACCTAAGGTACACAAATCTACCTTGATACCTCAACACACCATCTCCCCCTTGTTCAAAAGATATCACTTTTTGCTTCTGAACATTGGCCTTTAATTCGAGCAATACAGGGTCTTGGTCTTATTTCTCCTTCACTTCGGACACTAGTGTTGATTCAGCCCCATTCATCACCACCACTCCACCTTCATTGGAATCCAACAACTGGGCTCCCAATCATGCTAATGTGTGCACATCCTTGGCTAACTTTTTTTTCCCTTCCTCAACATGGTTGTATTACCGATGGACAAGCTACTCAAAGCATCAACAACAACATTAACCTTACCTGGGTGATAGAGAAACTCATGTCATAATCCTTGAGTAACTCCAACCACCTTTTGTCTGACATTAAGCTCTTTCTGACTAAATACAAAGTGAAGGCTCTTGTGATCGGTGAAAACATCAACACGGACACCATATAGATAGTGACGCCATATTTTCAAAGCAAACACTACATCAACCAACTCTAAATTATGGGTTGGGTAGTTCTTTTCGTGAATCTTACGTTGTCTAGAGGCATAGGCTATAACCTTACCATTCTGCATCAACACACAACCTAGTCAAACTCTTGACGCATCACAATACAACACAAATGCTTGTGTACCCTCCGTGTCATAACCCTGGGGTACACCCTAGATGAAATATGGTGTAGAGGACACCGAGAGACCCCATACAAGCCACTTAGCATTCATAACGTAAGAAACAGAACAAAAGAGGTAAAATAATATTTCAAGTCAAAGCTTTTTTAAAAAGAAAGCGTAAGTATACAACTCTTGTCTTAATAGCCCTCTAATACAATAGAATGAAATTAGGCCTAGCCCCTACATCATGTTCCAAAACTAAAATACAAGAAGGAAACTAAAATAATGAAAGTCCATTCTCAAAGAATCAGGACTCACCAAAACTCGGGATCCTCGTAGTCAACCATTAGCCACGAAACTGAGAAACCTGACTGTCGAACGCTACATTTGGGGAAATATAGGCAAGAGTATGCGTCAGTACAAAACAATGTACCAAGTATGATAGTTATTCATAAAAAATTAAATCATTCTAAAAAGGGACATTCATAACATGCAATTGACCAAGATAAAACATGATACTAAAGGGTTAGAAAACATAGGTCATAAAACATGGTCAATGCAAGCTAACATTATTAAAACCTTTGAACACATATGAAATACTTATTGAAGTAACCTTAATTCATTATTATTGAGGGAAGTAGCCTTAACCGACAAAGAGACCATGTGAGCTATAACATAACCCTCGGTATCACCCACACCGAAAAGGGTTGTCCTACTTTCCAAAGTAAGGACCATGAACTTCTAGCTTAACTGGATCCACTAGCTAATGTGTATCTAGACAATCATCATATGGGGGAACATAGGTAAGGGATAACGAGATTGCTTCTACAAACCCAACCTCCACTAATGGGAGAACTTCCATCTCAATATCCTCTTGGTGCTAAGCATAAATCCCACGGAATAGTCATTTCTTACTTGATCTTACTATCCATGGAAGGGCACGTCTTCTTTCCAATCTAGGCTAAGTCATTATCCATTGAAAAGTATCATTAAATAACCAATCCAAGATAAGTTTAATTTGGATAGCTCTTCATATTTGATTCAATTATGTGAGAAGACCTTTCAACCTTAGAAACCTTACTATGTGACAAAACCTTTCACATCATAATTTCGTGTGTATATGAGGGCAATCCCTTCAACAATACAATAAAAACATCATCATTGATATTTTACTCTCAAAGCATCCTTAAAACATTTGCATAGATTACATAAGAACATGCATAATTCCATAATTTTACCTTTCAAGGTTCACAACCCATTTCCAATCATCAACATTTAGAAAATAACAGTTATATATGGATTTCATCATAAATTCATTGTAATTTTTTCAATATATGCTCAATTTCATAAAACTCTTCCTTCATACCAAAATCCCACACCATATGCTCATAACTTGAAAACATGGGGATTACATGGGTTTATGGGGAATTTGATCATAAAATCATAGTATTTCATCAATTCATGCATAAGAGATCATAATTCAATCATTTAAATCACTAATCGAGAGAACCCATGACAATTGAAGAAAACCCTAACTCAATTGGGAATTTCTAACTTTGAAAATAGGAGAATTTGGGAACTCCATGCATGGAAGGAATCCATGGATGAAAACTATCATACCTCAAAGCCAAAGGCTTATCTTTAATGGTGAAAATGGAGGTTTTCCTTGAAACCCTAGATTGGACCCTTCATCTTCTTCATGTTCTAGAGAGAAAATTATTTAGGAGAGGAGATTTGATCTTCTTTTAGAATCTTGAGAGAATGGGTCTTAAATTGGGGAAATTTAGGGGAAAATGCTTATATAGGTCTCTAGATGAAAGGAAAAACGACGTAGTATAGAATTAAAATAATCTGAAAAGACTTTTAAGACCTCTAACTTAAAAACTGAAAACAACTCACGCTAGAGCTCGCCAAAGGCCACTCGGCGACTTGCCAAGTGAATCTAACAGCTCATCATGCATGCAATACATATATCCAAGGAGAAAACACCAACTCAAAGCTAACATCCAAGGAGGAAACATCAAGTTCAAGCTATGACATACTCAAATGCATATATCCGATGAGGAAACATCAAGTCCAAGTTAAAGACATGCTCACAACATCATAACATGTAGTTAACATGCAATTCATACTCGTATGCACATAATCATGTAGAAATCAATCAAATTGACTCATTTTCTCAAAACATGAACTTTTCTTAAATCACGCATAGTAAGGAAATCATGGAAATATTTACGACACATGACCCAAAAAAAAAGAACGAACCATGAGGAATCAATACACCAAGTTAGAGTAGGAGTAGGAGGAAAAAGATCAGGATATAGGGACATCATATTGTCCTCGGCCTCCGAAGTAGCACCCTCAACTAAATGATTCCTCCATAACACTTTCACGAGAGAAACTTCTTTGTTCCTCAACTTCTTGACTTGCCGGTTTGTAATCTCAACCGGAACTTCTTCATAAGAAAGATTCTGCTTAACTTCCAAACACTATAAACGAACTATGGATAACGGAACACCAACACAGTTCTTCAACATAGAGACATGGAAAACTGGATGCACCAATGTCAACTCATCAGGCAAAGCTAGTTCATAAGCAACCTTACCAACACGCATTAAAATTTGATATGGGCCTACATATCGGGGACTAAGCTTCCATTCCTTACTAAACCTCATTACCCCCTTCATGGGTGATATTTTCAAGTAAACCCAATCATACACATCGAATTCGAGATCTCTTCATCTAATATCGGCGGATGACTTTTGTCGACTTTCAGCCATTTTTAACCTTTCTCTAATAAGTCAAACCTTCTTTATGGCCTCATGTACTAATCGAGACCTATTAGGGCAACTTCACCCACCTCAAATCAACCTATGGAAGATATACACTTCCTAACATACAATGCCTCAAATGGAGCCATACCAATACTCAAGTGATAGCTATTGTTATAAGTAAACTCAATCAATGGCAAACGGTCATCCCAATTACCCTTAAAATCAATCACACAAGCTCTCAACATGTCTTCCAAAGTTTGGATAGTACTCTCCGCTTGACTATTAATTTGTGGATGAAAGGTTGTACTAAGCTTAACTCGAGTACCAAGACCCTTTGGGAAAGACATCCAAAATTGAGAAGTGAATTGAGTACCATGATCGAAAATAATGGACAAAGGAACTCAGTGCAACTTTACCATTTCTTTCAAGTACAATTCAGCATAGTCCTCTACTGAATAGGAAACCTTGACGAGGAGAAAATGAGTCGGTTTCGTCATCCGATCTACTATAACCCAAACCGAGTCATATTGTCACTGGGTGCGAGGCAAACCAACAATGAAGTCCATATTCACATCTTCCCACTTCCATGTCGGAATACTAGTGTCTTGGGACAAACTTCCCAGTTTTTGATGCTCTACTTTAACTTGTTGACAATTTGGACACTTCGTCACATACTATGCAATATCCTTCTTTATCCCATTCCATCAATAGACCTCCCGCAAATCACTGTACATCTTGGTGGTTCCTGGGTGAATGGGATACCGCAAACTATGGGCTTATGACAAGATCTTTTCCCTCAAGTCATCAATATTTGGAACACACAAGGGACCTTGATATCTAAGAACACCATCTCCCTCCTTGGGAGAAAGCCTCTAAAGATTTCTTAAGCATTGCTTCTTTTAACAACCAAAATTAAATCAAGACCATGTTTGTCTTTCACATCCACAAAAAATGACTACTCTGAACCACTGTGAACGATAACGCCACCCTTGGTAGAGTTCACTAACTAAACACCTAATCGAACCAATCTATGAACATCTCGAGCCAACTCTTTGTTACTTTCTTCAATATGAGAAACACTACCCATAGATAACCGACTAAGAGCATCTGCCACTACATTTGCCTTTTTAGGATGATAGAGAACACTCATATCATACTCTTTCAATCACTCAAGCCACCTTTTTTGGTGAAGATTTAGATCCTTTTGAAAAAACACATATTGCAAACTCTTGTGGTCGGTAAAATCATCAACATGAACACAATATAAATAATGCCTCTAAATCTTTAAGGAAAAAACAACCGCCGCTAACTCAAGGACATGGGTAGGATAATTCTTCTCATGAATCTTAAGTTGCCTTGAAGAATAGGCAATAACCTTCCCATTTTGCATAAGCACACATCCTAGCCCCATTATCGAGGCATCATAATAAAAAAAAAAACTAATTGTTCCTTCCGGTAAGGTCAACACCGGAGCGGAAGTAATTCTATCTTTCAATTTTTGAAAACTCTTGTCACACGCTTCAGACCATATGCACTTAGCCGTCTTTTGAGTCAAAGTCGTCAAAGGAGAGGCAATTGAGGTGAATCCCTCCACAAACCTTCTATAGTAACCAGCCAAACCCAAAAACCTCCTAATATCCGAAGGGGTTAGAGGTGTAGAACAATTCTTGACCGCATCCATCTAAATAGGTTCTACCTCACTACCCTTACTTGAAACAATGTGACCCTAGAAAAGCTACGAACCTTAGCAAAAACTTACACTTGCTAAAATTTTCAAAGAGTTGTTGGTCCTTAAGAATTTTCAACACAATCCTCAAATGATCAATATGCTCATTCTCACTTCTTGAATAAAGCAATATAACATCAATGAAACAAACATATCAGGGTCTTGTCTAAACACCCTATTTATAAAATCCATAAATGCCGCTAGAGGATTAGTCAAAACAAACGATATTACCAAGAACTCATAATAACCATATCGAGTTCGAAAAGCCGTCTTTAGAATGTCACCTTCCTTTACCTTCAATTGATGATAACCCGATCGAAGATAAATCATAGAGAAATAAATTGCTCCTTGAATTTGGTCAAATAAATCATCTTTCCTTGGAAGAGGATACTTATTCAACTGACGATAGTCAATACACATATGAAGAGAACCATCTTTTTTCCTAACAAACAAAAATCGAGCACCCCATTTAAATAGGATAACTCTTAATCTTTGATTCTGTTAGGTGAGAAGACCTTTCAACCTTGTAATCCTTACTATGTGATAAAACCTTTCACATCATACTTTCGTGTGTATATGAGGACGATCCTTTTAACAACACAACAACAATAATATCATCATTGATACTTTACTTTCAAAGCATCCTTAAAACATTTGCATAGATTTCATAAGAACATGCATAATTCCACAGTTTTACCCTTCAAGGCTCACAACCCAATTCCAATCATCAACATGTAGAAAACATGGGTTAGATATG
The DNA here is from genome assembly GCA_036553675.1 of Solanum okadae. Taxonomy (NCBI): domain Eukaryota; kingdom Viridiplantae; phylum Streptophyta; class Magnoliopsida; order Solanales; family Solanaceae; genus Solanum; species Solanum okadae. The sequence continues at coordinate 31,796,492 of CM071686.1, read as the reverse complement.
GATTTCATCATAAATTCATGAATTCTATCAATACATGCTCAATTTCATAAAACTCTTCCTTCATACTCAAAATCCCACATCATATTCTCATAAATTGAAAACATGGGGATTGTTTGAGTTCATGGGGGAAATCATCATAAAATCATATTATTTCATAAATTCATGCATATGAGATCATAATTCAATCATTTAAATTAATAATCAACAGAACCCATGATAATTGAAGAAAACCCTAACTCAATTGGGGATTTCTAACTTTGAAAATATGAGAATTTGGGAACTCCATGAATGGAAGGAATCCAAAGGTGAAAACTATCATACCTAAAATCCAAAGGCTTATCGTTAATGGTGAAAATAGAGCCTTGCCTTGAAACCCTAGGTTGGACCCTTACCCTTCCTCTTCTTCAAGTTCTAGAGAGAGAAATATTTTTGAGAGGAGATTTGATCTTTTTTTAGATTCTTGAGAGAATGGGTATTAAATTGGGGAAATTTGGGGGAAAATGCCTGTATAGGTATTTTAATGAAGGTAAAAACAACATAGTATAGAATTAAAATAATCTGAAGAAATATTTAAGACCCTAACTTAAAAACTGAAAACAACTCACGCTGGAGCTCGCCAAAGGCCACTCGGCAACTCGCCAAGTGAGCCTTTAGCTTGCCAAAATTTACAGTAAGTCTACCATTGGATGAAGTCAAAAAGGCTATGGTGAGAGAACTTTGGTGACGTGCTGAACGGACAACGAGCTCGACTTAGCTCGCCTTAAGTTCTAGAACATTAGATGATGAGATCAGGCCATAAGGCGAGGGGGTTCCACTTGGCGGATCGCCAACTCACTCGGCGTTCACTCCCAACATCACTGAGTTGGCTAAGGAAAGGAATACGTTTCCCTTCTATGAATCCGAGGTGCTACACTCTGGTAAGGTCAACACTGGGGCAGTAGTCAACTGAGTTTGCAACTCCTAACAGCTTTTCTCATAAGTTTCAGACCATTGAAAGTTTGTTGTCTTCTGATTCAACTTCGTCAACGGGGATGAAATAGATGAGAACCCCTCAACAAGCCTCCTATAATAACCAGCAAGTCCCAAGAAACTCCTAATATCAGTTGGAGAAGTGGGTCTGGGCTAATTCTGCATTGCCTCAATCTTTTTAGTATCTACTCGAATCCCCTTACCACAAAATGAGGCCTAAGAACCCCACTGACTCAAGCAAAAACTCACACTTAAAAAAAAATTGGCATACAACTCAATATCCTTTAGAGTTTGGAGAACTGCTCTGAGATGACTAGCATACTCTTCCTCATTCCTCGAATAAATTTGAATTTCATCAATGAACACGAAAACAAACATATCAAGATAAGTCTTAAACACTTTGTTCATAAGATCCATGAACGCTGCTGGAGCATTATTCAAACCAAAAGACATGCTAAGAAACTCATAATGAACATAGTGGGTCCTAAGTACAGTCTTTGCAATATCACTCTCTCTTACTCTTACCTGATTATAGCCAGATCCAAGGTCTATCTTAGAAAAACACGTGTCACCCTAAAGTTGATCGAGAATATCATTAATTCTTCGAAGGAGAAATTATTCTTTATGGTAACCTTGTTCAATTGGTTGTAATCAATACATATCTAAGAGAACCATCTTTGTTCCTCACAAACAAAGACTAGAGTTCCTCAAGGTGAGACAGTGGGTCGACTGAAACCTTTATCAAGAAGGTCCTTCAATTGCTCTTTTAACTCTTTCAACTCAGTTGAAGCCATTCAATATGGCAGAATAGAGATAGGAGGAGTATCAGGAAGAATATCTATGTCGAAGTCTATTTCTCTTTCAGGAGGGACTCCGAGAAGATCACTTGGAAAGACCTATGGAAATTCGCTCACAACTAGAACTGACTGAGTAGGCGGTGCCTCAACACTAGAGTCAATAACTCGGACTATGTGATAGATGCAGCCCTTGTGTAACACCCCATAGTTTAGTAGACCTTCAAGGGTTAAGTTTGAGGGCTACAAATCAAGAATAGAGGGCATGAGCCAAGGCAAAGGGGCAAGGGCCAAGGCTTCCCCAAGCTTGCCATGGCACTGCCTAGGACCACGAGAGTCTTAACGGCTCATGGTGGACGTCACGCCTTGTGGGGCCACTCATGGTGGTGAGGCAGTGAACCCCTCAAGGCTGCCCAAGAATGCCTCACCTTCATGAGCCACTTCACAGCTAGTAGTGAAGACCACGACTCGTGGGAAGGCTCTTGAAAAGTCCTTAGTGTTTTTGGAGGCCATGACCTCAAGCCATAGCCACTTCCCAAGGACCACGAATCGTGGTAGGGACCACAGCTCGTGGAGCCTGCAGTGGTGCCTCACACATGGCTGCCTAGTGAAGGGCTTTTTAGGAAATTCCTAATTTGGTGGTTATTAAGTGAGGTCATTTTGTATGGACTTAGTACACCTATATAAGCTATTTCAACCCTTTAACCACCCATTCAAGTCATTATTTCCCAAACCCAAATCAAATCCCCAAAAGCTCTCCTCTCAAATATTTCTCTCTCTAAGACTTGAAGAAGAAGATAGAGCTTGAAGCTAGGTCAAGAACAAGACTCCATTGTTGCAAGATTTGTAAGGCTTTGTATCCAAGTTATGATAGCTTATTCATCCATGGATTCTTTCATCTTTGGAGCCCCCTAGAATTCCCTAATTTGATGAAGATTTCCCCACTTCATGTTAGGGTTTCTTCAATGTTATAGGTTATGTTGTATGTTGACCCAATTGAGTGAGTATTGATTTTCTATGATAAAATTAGTACTGAATCATGATATTATGATGATATTATGTGTTTTCCATGGCTAACCCTAGTCTAATTGATAGAATTAAAGTAATGTGGGTTTATGCCTTCTGAAGGGAAATTGAGGATTCATAGGTGATCTTCTAGAATTTATGACATGTATAGTAATTGTTTGAGAATAGAATCATGTAAACATGAATTGAATTAGATTAAATTATATATGACGGATCATGACTAGTAATGATAGAGATTGAGCCTTTATCATGAGATATGGTTAGAATTGGTTAAGAATGAAGCTTGTGTCTAGAATATGTTGTGATCTAGATATGTATGATGATTGTAAGAGGTAAAGCTTTGAGAGTAAGGATTGTAGTCATGACTGTTGACTTCTAGGGTTTTGAAAGTAAAGTTAATATGATCTATATTATGAATGTATGCATGTTCTTATAGAATCTATGTAAATGCTATGAGTACACTTTGAAAGTGAAGTGTTAATGATTAGATTGTTGTTGTGGTCTGATTGAAAGGTTATTCTCATGAACTCATAATGAACTTAATGTGAAAGGTGTTCTCACATAGTAATGCTTCTAGGGTTGAAAGGCTTTTCTCACCTAATAGAACCAAAGGCTAAAAAGCATTTATACCTAGATCATGAATGGTGATAGTTTCCCACACATGGTCTAAAGAGTTATTCTCATGAATTAACTTGGATTGATTGTCGAGGACATCTTTCAATGAGACTTGAGTCGAAATAGACACTTAATAACTATCTTGTGGGATTTAGGCCTAGCACCGAGTGGATATTGAAATAAGATGGAGGTTCCCACCTAGTTGAGTTCGAGCTTCCAAAATGGGAACTCTCACTTAGTAGAGTCCGGATTTCCCAAAGTATGTCTCATGATATGGAAGCCTTCACCTAGTGGAGTTTGGGTTTGTAGTGGCAATCTCTGTATCCCATAACTACGTGCCCCGTAGGAAAGTTAGCTAGTGGATCCAACTAAGCTAACAAACCGGTCCTACCTTAGGTAAGTAGACCAACCGTTGACGGTGTGGGTAACACCGGGAGGGATCATGTGAAAGCTCACATGGTATAATCTCGATTAACGCTATATCCTAACTAGAACAAAATTTTTAATGAACTAAGATATGCTTGAAGAAACATCTCCTAGAGTTCAAACCTAAAGAACTAAGACATGCTTGAGGAAGCATCTCTTAGAGTTCAAACCTAATGAACTAATACATGATTGAGGAAGCATCTCCTAGAGTTCAAAACAATGGTGAACTAAAATGTACTTAATGTAGTAGCTCATAGTGTTCAAGATAATAATGAACTTGGACATGCTTAAGAAAGTATAGGGTTTAAAGTAATGAGGAACTAAGATATGTTTAATGAAGTGTCTCCTAATGTTCCAAGGTTTAAAGAGAGGGACTAGTCCCCAACCAAGGAGTATGATTGTGATGACCCTAAGTGGAACTTAGTATGGATGGGATTATGGGGTCTTATCCATGCATTGCATAAGTATGACTTGAGGTTGTATAAGAAGTGCTTCTTTTATATGATGTATGTTTTGATGGATTGTTGTTATAGTTGCCTTCCATGATATGATAGACTAAAGGTGAGAGATTACCTTATGTATGAGAAATAAGTTGAGGATGAGATCCAAGATGGTAAGTATGATTATGATGACTTAAAAGTTGTACTTAGTGAGGGTGGTATTAAGTGGTCTCATCGATGCATTGCACAAGTATGCTTTGAGGTTACATGAGAAGTAGTTCTCTTGTGATATGAAGGGCTAAGGGTTGACTAATGCTTCTATTATGTCTATGTTGGAGATTATACTTATGACTATGTTGTTATCTCTTATGAATATGGTCTATATCTTTTGTTGACTAACCCTTATGCTATACTCTTACGATGTTATTATAGCTATCAAATTTAGTACTTTTGTACTAACACATACTCTTTCCTACATTCTCATCAAATATAAGGTCCGGTGATTTTGAGTTCCATTCTTGAAGATAGGTTTCTAGAAGTGCAAGGAGTTGAAGACTTAGTGAGACCTCATAGCATCGAGGATTTGATCACCTTTCCTTTTTGTATTTTATTTTCATATCTTGAGACTATTGTATGGGCTGCGACCCAAGAGTATTCAAAGTTGTGTTAGATGGTTTGAGACAAGTGTAGTAACAATTCTGCTTTGCTTTTATAAAGACTTTGATTTTATGGAAAATGTTTTAAAATTTCCGCACTTTTCTATTATCTTATGTTATGATATGCTAAGGGCTTGTATGAGACCCCTTCGGGGTTAAGTATGCCATGTTACATCTAGGGTGTACCCTTGTGTCGTGACACCTTGGAAACTAACTTTCTGGCCTTAAGGTACGAAATAAAATGACCTTTAGGCACTGTTGAACTACTCCACTCAATAACTAGCTCATTAGGAAACTGGAACTTAACTACTCAAGTTCTACAATCAACTGAGGCATTAAAATCATGAAGCCAGTCCATACCGATATTAACATCAAATTCCACCATATCTAACTCGACCAAGTCAGCCATGGTCTCCTTGTGATTGATAGAAATGGTACAATCACGATAAGCTCTCTCAGCTAGAATAGACTCACCAACAGGTGTGCAAACATTAAAGGGATCAAGAAGTCGTTGAAGAAGGATATCAAATCTCATAGGGATATATGGAGTCACAAAACATACACTCACACCTGGATTAATCAATGTATATACATCAAAATTTAAGACTTTGATCATACCAGTGACAATTTATAGCACCCCGGAATCAAGAAACCTAGAAAAAGGAGACAAGTGGGAGGTGACCAACCCTAAACTAAGCCATGGCACCCTTCACAAAGCCTTTCACAGGACGTGAAGCACACCATGGCTCGTGATGGTGCCCGTGGTGAATTGGAAAGTGTCCTACTCAAGGCTAAGCTCCTCCCACAAGCACCCAGACGGCTCGTGAAGATCCTAACGGGTCATAGTGGTGGCCCTGAAGGGGAGGCAGAATCCCCCAAGCCGCAGGTCCAGGGTCACAACTACCTAGACACCTCGTGGACCCTAAGACGGCTCGAGTGGGCATCTGCTTGAAAGTTCGCGTGAGTTGTAAGCCAAGGTCAATTGGGTCTTTTCCTAATTATTTTATTATGATACTATGTAATTTTACCCATACCTAGGACCCCTATATAAGTAATTTTAACACCAAATTCAACCTATTCCAGTTATGCTCTCAAAATTTCAAACGAATAACAAGTCTTTCTCTCTCAAATATTTCTCACTCTCTAGAAATCTTAAGGAATAGGGGTTCAACCTAGGGTTCCAATGCAAGTCTCCAATTCCACAATTAAAGGCAAGATTTTGGCATTGAGGTATGATAGTTTTTATCCATGGATTTCTTCAATTCATGGAGTTCCCAAACTCTCCTGTTTTCAAAGTTAGAAATCCCCAATTGAGTTAGGGTTTTGTTCTATGTGATGGGTTCTCTTGATTATTGATTTAATTGTTTGAATTATGACCTTTTATGCATGAATTGAGTTAATTCTATGATTTTAAGATGATTCCTCATAAACCCATGTAATTTTCATGTTTTCCAAATTATAATGCTTTGATGTGAGTTTTGGATTACGAATGAAGAGTTTATGAAATTAAGCATGTTCTTATGCGATTTATGTGAATGTTTTAAGGATACTTTGAGAGTGAAGTATCAATGATAATGTTGTTGTTGTGTTGTTGAAAGGATTTTCTCATATACACAAATGAAAGCATGATTGTGAAAGGTTTTCTCATATTATAAGGGCTCGTATGGTGGAAAGGTCTTTTCACCTAAAATGAACCAATGATTAAGGAGTTATGTAAATGATGAGGGAAGAGGCGATTACTCATGCTCTGTAATTGAATGACAAGAGAGGATTACCCATGTCATATAATGTAAGGACAAGAGGATTACCCATGTCAAGGTCATTGGTGTGTTCCTAATATAAACGACTTGAGAGAACAAATCTTGTCAGAAGCCAATAGTTCTCGGTATTCCATTTACCCGGGAGCCACCAAAATGTACCATGATTTGCAGGAGATCTACTGGTGGAATGGGATGAAGAAGGATATTGCAGAATTTGTGGCTAAGTGTTCTACTTGTCAACAAGTTAAACTCTAAGATAAAAAATTGGGAGGTTTTTCCCAAGACATTAACATTCCTACTTGGAAGTGGGAAGATTTTAATATGGACTTCATTATTGGTTTGGCTTGCATCCCTTGACAACATGACTCGATTTGGGTTATAGTAGATCGAATGATGAAATTAGCTCATTTCATTCCCGTCAAAGTTTCTTTTTTGGCAGAAGATTATGCTATATTGTACTTGAGAGAAATGGTAAGGTTGCATAGAGTGCCTTTTCCATTATCTCTGATTGTGGTACTCAATTCACTTCTCGGTTGTGGAAATCTTTTCAAAAGGGTCTTTGTACTCATGTTAAGCTTAGTACGCCTTTCGACCCCAACACTGATGGGTAAGAGGAGCGTACTATCCAAACTTTGGAAGATGCGTTTAGATCTTGTGTGATTGATTTCAACGGTAATTGGGATGATTATTTGTGTTTGGTTGAGTTGGCATATAACAATAGTTAACACTCAAGTATTGTTACGGCTCTATTTGAGGCATTGTATGGTAGGAGGTGTAGATATCCTATAGGTTGGTTTGAGGTGGGCAAAGTTGCTTTAATAGGTCCCGAGAAAGTTTGACTTATTAGAGACAGGTTGAGAATGGCTCAAAGTCAACAAAAATCATATGTCGATGTTAGAAGAAGAGATCATGATTTTGATGTTCATGATTGGGTTTACTTGAAAATTTCAAACATGAAGGGTGTAATAAGGTTTGGTAAGAAAGGGAAGCTTAGTCCCTGTTTTGTAGGCCCATATCATATTTTGAGGAGTGTTGGTAAGGTTGCGTATGAACTTGAGTTGCCTAATGAATTGGCATCAATCCAACCAGTTTCCCATGTCTCTATGTTGAAGAAATGTGTTGGCGATCCGACATCTATAGTCTCTTTAGAATGTTTGGGAGTTAAGGAAAATCCTTCTTGTGAAGAAGTTTCGATTGAAATCTTAGACCGGCAAGTCAAGAGGTTAAGAGATAAAGAAGTTGCTTCCGTGAAGGTGTTGTGGATGAATCAGTTAGTTGAGGGTGCTACTTGGGATGCCGAGGTCGATATGATGTCCTGATATCCTCATCTCTTTCCTTCGACCCCTACTCTAGCTTAAGGTAATGAGTACATCATGGTTTACTCGTCTGGTGTCATGTGTCTTAGATATTCCCATGATTTCCTCATTTATGCATGTTCATGAAAAAGGCTTATATTTTGAGAAAATGATTCAACTTGATTGATTCCTACATGTTTATGTGCATTTGAGAAGGAGTTGCAAATAGAATTCATGATTTGATGTCGTGAACATGCTTTAGCTTGGATTTGATGTTTCCACCTCCGATATGTGCATTTCTGTGATTGCATGAATGATGGGTTGGTCGTTTAGAGCTCGTTTTTCATTATATATTTAGGATGCCATTCGAGGATGAATGTTCCCAGGGGGACATAATGTAACACCCTGGAATCAAGAAACCTAGAAAAGGGAGGCAAGTGGGAGGTTACCAGCCCTCCACTAAGCCATGGCACCCTTCATAGAGCCCTTCACCTGCCATAAAGGGCACCACGGCTCGTGGTGGTTCCTACGGTTAAGTGGACAGTGTCCTCCCTAAGGCGAGGCTCCTCTCACGAGCACCTAACCGCTTGTGAAGAGCCAAATGGGTCGTGGTGCTAGCCGTGAACAGGAGGCAAAATCCTTCAACCTACTGGTATAAGGTCACGACTGTCCAGAGGGCTCGTGGACCCTGAGACGGCTAGTGTGGGCCTCCATCTGGAGGTTAGCATCAGCTGAAAGCCAAGGTTAGTTGGGTCTTTTTCTAATTATTTTATTATAATGCTATATCCTTTTACCCATACCTATGACCCTTATATAAGTAATTTTAACCACAAATTAAACCCATTCAAGTCATTCTCTCAAAATTTCAAAGGAAGAACAAGTATTTATCTCCCAAATATTTCTCTCTCTAGAAATCTTGAAGAAGAAGGGTTCATCCTAGGGTTCCAAGGAAAGTTTCCAATTAAACCATAGAAGGAAAGCTTTTGGCATTCATGTATGATATTTTTCATCCATAAGTTCCTTCCATTCATGGAGTTCCCAAAATTCTCTTATTTTCAAAGTTAGAAATCCCCAATTGAGTTAGGGTTTTTCTTCTATGTTATAGCTTCTCTTGATTATTGATTTAATTGATTGAATTATGATCTCTTATGCAAGAATTAAGTTAACTCTATGATTTAAGGATGATTCCCCATGAACCCATATAATTCCCATGTTTTCCAAATTGTGATGATATGATGTGGGTTTTGGATTATGAATGAAGAGTTTATGAAATTAATCATGTTCTTATGGGATTTGTGTAAATGTTTTAAGGATTCTTTGAGAGTGAAGTATTAATGATAATGTTGTTGTTGTGTTGGTGAAAGGACTTTTTCATATACACATCAAAGCATGCCTTTGAAAGGTTTTCTCACATTATAAGGGTTGTTATGGTTGAAAGGTCAACTCACCTAAAATGAACCAATGATTAAGGATTTATGTAAATGATGAGGCAAGAGGCGATTACCCATGCCCTCTAATTGAATGACAAAAGGCGATTACACATGTCATATAATGTAAGGACAAGAGGCTATTATCCATGTTCCTTTAAGAGCTAAGATGAATAGGATTAAGAACTATTCCATGGATATTAAGCTTAGAACCAAGTGGACCAGTGGAGATTACGAAAGTCCCATAGACTATGTGCCAACATAGGATTTTCTAGATAGACATTAGCTAGTGGATCCATAATAGCTAGAAGCTCATGGTCCTTACCTTGGAAAGTAGGACAACTCTTTTCAGTGTGGGAGACACCATATTCCATGTTGCTAGCTCACGTGGTCTTATATGTTGGTTAAGGCTACTTCCCACAAACAAGTAAAGTTATGATGAACGAAAGTTATTTCAAGAAGCATCGTAAGTATGTTTTCAGATATGTTAACTTTCATTGATCATGTTTTATGACTTATGCTTTCTTACTCTCAAGTTTCATGTTTTAGCTTGATCATTGCATCCTCATAAAAATGTCTTATTTGAACATGATTTAGATGTTTATATGTCTATCATACTTGGTATATATTTTTGTACTAACATATTCTCTTGCCTATATTTCTCCAAATGTGGGGTCAGACAGTCAGGATCCTTTGTTTCGTGGCTATAGGTTGATTTGAGAGATTTTGAACTTTAGTGAGTCCTCATGCTTCAAGGATCAGATTTTCATTTGTTTCAGTTTTCTTATTTACTTTCATTTTTGGACATGATATATGGGCTACGCCCAAATTTGATTCTTATATACTAGATGGCTAATGAGACAAGTGTTTAGACTTTATCTTTACTCTTATAAAACTTTTGGACTTGAAATATTGTTCTTTATATTTGTTGTTCTATATTTTATGTTATAAATCCTGAGTGGCTTATATTAGGCCTCTTGGGGTCCTATACGCCATGTTATGCGTAGGGTTACCTTGGGTCGTGACAAAACAACAGGCGAATTCTCTTGCTCTTGGTGACTGGTGATAGAATATAGACGGTTTGCTCCTGCACATGTCCCTGAAGTAGCTCCTCTAGGTGTAGCTCTGTCTGATGGAGCCACTGAAGAAGATTTGGCTCTATTACCCCCATTACCATTAACATACATGTTCTTAGGCCATACTCTCATGAAGTGGCCTGCTTGACCACACCTGTAGCGACCAGTGGAGCCATCACAACATGCCCCTGGGTGGTTCCTACCACACTTAGCACATGCAGGAGTGCAATTACCTACTTGTGAAACACTACCTTGAGATTGTGTAGGTCTAGCTCTAAGTTTCAGAGAATTCTGATTCTTAAACTGACCTCTTTTCCTTGGTGCAGATGCACTAGCAGATGATGGAGCAGGTCCAATTGGCTTTTGTTGAAAAGATAACTGGTTCGCATTACCCTTCTATTGCCCGGACTCATTACATGTTGTCTTGGCGTTCTTGTTTCAGAACTCTTCTCTATCTCTCTTATCCTCCTCAAACTATTGTACATGGATCATAAGCCTTGCTAGTCCATGTCTCCTATCAGCTTGGTTGGTCACAACTTCACCGATTATCCGGCTAGCATCCCGGAACTCAACATTAGTGACCTCTCCTTTGGTTCGCACTGCTGGTGCATTTGGGACCCCTTGATCCTGAGGAATAATATTCCTCCTAGATGGATGACCTTGAAAAACTCTTCGTGGAGGCATGATCTAAATGATACGCAAAACTACGAATTAGAAAGAAACTTTTCTAGAGTTGAACTCTATAGCGTGAAAAGAGTATAGAAAAAGTGAGAGTGTTCCTAAATGTCGTAGCCTCCTAATTATAGATATGGCACGCTTTACACTTATAACTATGACTCTATAGACACAACTTCATAGAAACCCTAGGACTCTTTAACTCTCTGTTTTGATTGCAAGTTTTTCACGCCCTGAGCTTACACCCTGGGCGTAATTGGCACTAGATAACCATTGATGGCCCTAAGCAAAGCCTTGGCCTAGCTCAACTCTCAGCGGAAGATTTACTCAACATAAGATGAACTCAAAAGCAAAGATTTAACTCAAATGTCTCAAATACATAACTTAGAATATTTTTAAGAAATATTCAACTGGCCAAAAGAGACAGCTCAAGTCTAGAACATTAACAACTGAAAATGAAACACATTTTTCAAAATTCTACTGTCTACAAAGCCTATAATAACTGTGATGGACGTCGGGATAAGACCCCGACATCCTAACAACACCAAACTGAAAGGTAAATGGGAATCCACCAAAAGCAAGGTGGCTCACCAAGAAAAATCTGGAACTTGACTAGATCAACGTAGAGCCTGTTAATTACCTTGGTTACATGTATCTGCGTCATGAAAAATAAAGGAAAAGTGGCGTCAGTACATGGAATTACGAGCGTGGAAGGGGAACTCTGAAGCACAAACATATGCTTGAACTGAAAAAAGAAAGAACATACTCACCCCATCTCAACTAAGTCAACTCAACTCAAGGATACTCAGATATACTCAAGATACTCAACTTAGAAAGGCACAACTCAGTTAAATATAAAAGCAACAATAAATATGCATTATACAGAAAACTTTTAAAACATTAGATAATAACTCAATGTATTTAAAAATACAATAATACCATTTTACTCTTATTTGGGAGATTTTCTAACCGGCAATCATCACTATGACCTGTGTGATGATACATCGTCTCGCCCATGCTGCCAGAACTCTCATATACCTTTCCGGAGTATAAGACATCCTCAAATAAATGGATCCACTAAGCTATGCTTTAAAAGCAATAAGGAATCATCTAAAAAGTATGACCCTTTGACCCACGTTGGCATACATGGTTTATGAGGACTTTGAGTTGTCTGAACTCGGTTCTCTTAAAAGAGATTATACCGAAAACTCCTCATAAACTCATTTGGAAATCAAGGATTCCTCCTCATTTTAAGTGTCAAACATTTAGTCTTGGGAATACATAGTTCCCTTATATTCACTTTGAAAAAATGGAACTCAACTCTCCTCATCATCATACTCAAGTGCTCAAGTCTTAAACAATTTTAAAAGTTTACAAAAGACTTCTCTAAATAACTCAAAAGAACTCCCTCAAACTTTACTCTTAACTCTATCTTGAATTTGAAAAGTGAATTCAAGAATTATGATTTGCATATATAGAATCTCTGAATAATTAATGGAATTAGGCAGTTGATAACAAGAAACAAGTGAAGACATAAATTTGGAGACCATAGGCGCGATGAGGAGAAGGATTAAATATTTTGTCTACTGTGTACTAGAAATATGAGGCACCTCTGTGCCGCGGACCTGGGCGCAATTATTTTCCCGATAATTTTTCCCTCTCCCAAACTCGATTCAACTCATACCCACTGCAAATCTATGGTCAAAATTCAAAAATTCTCATAACTCAAAATGTTTTCAATGGAACCCACACAAAAATCATTAATAATAACACTCATTCGCAAAACCCTCACCTGAAGAAGTCAACAAGACTCCATTAATAAAGACTGAAGCTAAACCTCAAGAATTTAGGAAGAATCTCAATCAATCAACTTTAAAACGAATTAATGGATGAAATTTTACATGATTTTCGTCAGGGAGAACAAACCCAATACTATGAAAGCTTACATATACCTCGAAAGAATCGAATCCTTGACGATAATCCTCAAATTCGAAAAACTCTTGAACTTTCTCTCATTTTCTCCTCTTGAACTTTGCCCTAGTTTGTTGAATGATTTAGAATGAATTCCAATTGACTCAATATAATTAGACCCCTTAAATTAGGTGGGAAAAATGTTTTAGACTAGTGGGGTATGGAAAAGACCAAAATAACCCTCCTTAAAACGGATTACTTTCCTTAACTGGACAGGCTATACTCAAACATGAATATCTCCTTCATCCAAATTTGGAATTTAGCAAATTTGGTGGCGTTGGAAAGAGTATTCAAAGATCTTTCATTTGATACCTTATGAGCTACCTAACCCATCCGGAGCTGAAAGTTATGGTCATTCGAATTCGACCCATAACTCACAAATTGAAGACTAACTTGCCCAATTCTCAATTTAGCTATTTCTAGTTTAGCTCTTTCTAAAGTTAGTTCTTTCTAAGACTGTGGTGTTACATAGTCACACAAAAAAGGAGTCAAAAATTGCAAAATACTCACCATTTTAAAAGAAAATTGAATTATTTTCCTTTTTAGTTTGTTTCAAAAAAGAAATGATATACCATCATTTTTTAGTTCGTTTTAGAAATAGGACTTTTTTTCTTTTATGAAAATATGTTAATTTTAGATTTCTACATGTATATTTAAGTTCATAAGATTAAAAAATTATTTGGGTACATTTGATATAACTTTAATTTAGAACTATAAAATTAAAAAATCTTCTTTATTTTCTTAATTTTTGTGTAAAGTCAAACTAGGCCATTCTTTTTTAAATGGAGGGAGTACAATGATAAAAGTATTTAAGATTCAAGATTCATGTGGTATATATGAAAAAACTACCCAATTAGACATATATGCATACCACATATATTAATCTTACATATACCTTCAAATAATTACCTAAAATTCCACTATTTAAGATTTCTTTTTATCATATTTGTCAATGTGTTCTTAGTGTAGCTGCAATAATATTTCTACCGAATAGAACATGCTCTACTTCTCTCCTTCTCTCACACGAAGTTATTATTTCTATTAAATATATTAAAAGATGATTGAATATTCTATACAAAAATTGTTACAAAATTAATATTAAAAAACAGGCAAAATACTTCCTCCATCGGTGGAAAATCTAAAATACTTTTGTTTTCCTTTTTAGTTTGTTTCAAAAAGATGACTTCTTTTTCTTTTATGATAGTATTTTAACTTTAGCTTTCCATATGGTTTATTTAAGTTCATAATGAAATGATATTTTGGTAGATTTGATATAACTTTAATTTAGAACCATAAAATTGAAAAATCTTTTTTATTTTCATAAATCATATGTTAAGTCAAATTAGGTCATTCTTTTTTAAACAAAGGGAGTACAATAATAAAATTATTTAAGATTCGTGCGATAAAATTTGAATAAACTACCTAACTATACATACATTCATATCCCATATTTTATTCTTACCTATGTTTCAAATAATTACCTAAATTCCACTATTTAAGAATTTTGTACCATTATTGAAGTGAGATACACAACAACCTAACAAATTGCTAGAACAGAGAAATTGTGTATAATGTATTCCTTAATTCACGTCTTCAATCTTAATCTACCATTCTCTCTCCTAAATCTCTCTGTCACGACCAAACCCATCGGATCGTGCGAGCGGCTACTCTAATACCCTGAAATTAACATAAAACTAGGATGTAGGAATCATATTTTTACAATTAACCAAAAAAACTCCCAAGGAACTAGTTTAAATAGGTACAGGAGTTACTTAGAGAGTACTATGTATAAAACAAAATAAGACACAACTCCCACCAGAAGGAAAGAGAAGTAGAAGTGGTCAGAGATCATCATCATCTTAACCTAAGAAATATTACTAACTCCTGCAACCAGATTATGCCAAGTGAGCAAGAATAATATCAGCACAAACAACATGTACTGGTAGGCATCATCAGTCGACCCGAATCCATAACATAATATCATGCACACAATAAACAATAAAAACACAAAAAAAATCATCAGGACCCATACATTGTAACACCTCGTTCTTGGAAAGAGCTAAATTTAGATTCGGGCAAGTTTGACTTCAATTGTGAGTTTTTGGTCAACTTCAAATGACCATCACTTTCAGCACAAGATGAGTTAGGCAGCCTATGAAATATCTTTGATTCCTCTTTCCAATGCCACTGGGATTGCTAAATTCTGAGTTCGGATGAAGGAGATATGCCTGTTTGAGTACAATCTGTCCAGTTAAGCAAACCCATCCGAATTTAGGAGAGGTATTTTGGTCTTTTACTTACGCCCACTAGCCTTACTCATTTTTATTAATATTTTAGGGGTCTAAATTGACTTATATCTATTTTCACAGTTCTTAAAAATGCTTAGGGTTTTAGAGAGAAGTTCTAGGGGAGAAAAATGAGAAGTTCAAGCATCCGTTCAAGATTCTTGCGATCGTTGAGGGGTTTCGCCAAGGATTCAATCCTAACAAGGTACGTAAGCTTTCATAGTTATGGGTTCATTCACCCTCATGCCAATCATGAGTTTCTTGAGTTGATTTTGTCCATGACAACCCATGTATTGAGATTCTTGATATGTTTCTTGAAGTTTTTTTCTTAAATCTTTAATAATGTTATTTGATGATTTCTTGAGATGAATGTTATGAGTTTGAGGGTTGTTTTTGAGTAAACTTTTGGTTACTAAGGTTGGGTATTCAAATCTAAGAGAGTTTGGGAGAAATCAATCGATTCTAGGTGAATTAGGGCAAAAAATTGAGAAGAGAAATTTGTTGAAATGATCTGGGAAAGGGGTGGCGCGATGTGCCACTGGTACCACGCCTTAAGTGCGCCAAAAATGGCATTTTGAAGTTCAGGGGTTAGCGTCCCGTGCCACTTAGTGCGCCAGGGAAGTCTGCCCTTACTCGTTTTTGTCTTTTGTTCCATCGAAGTTCTTTTAAAACGTATCCTTCTTCTCTTACTGATTGTAACTACTCAAACTACATATAATCATTGAGAAATCCATATATCCAAATAATAATTCTTAAATTCACATTTTTAAATTTAAGATAGAGGTAAGAGTAAAGTTCGAGGGAGTTCTTTTGAGTCATTTTTAGAAGTCTTTTCTAAACTTTTAATTTTTTTTAAGACTTGGGCACTTGAGTATGAGGATGAGGACAATAGAGTTCATTTTTTAAAATGAATATATGGGAACTAAGTATTCCCAAGAGTAAATGTTTTACATTTAAAATGAGAGGAAACTTGATATCCAAATGAGTTCATGAGTAGTTTCTGAGCACTATCTCTTTTTAGAGAACCTTTTTAGTAATAATTTCAAAGTTTGAGGATGTGGAAATGTTTTTAAATATATGAGCATGAGTTATATTAGTGGGAGTAGTATTGAGCAACGATATGGGGACGAGTTCAGACAACTCAAAGTCCTCATAAACAATGTATGCCAACATGGGTAAAAAGGGTCATACTATTTAGATGATTTCTTGTTGATTTTAAAGCATAGCTTAGTGTATCAACTTAGTTTAGGATGTCTTATACTCCGACAAGGTATAGGACAGTTCTAGCAGCATGGGCAAGATGTTGTATCATCACATAGCTCATAGTGATGGTTGTCGTTTAGAGAATCTCTCAAATAAGAGTAAAAGAGTTATTATTGTATTTTTAATTACATTGAGTTATTATATACTATTTAAAAACTTTCTTTATAATGCATCTTTGTGGTTGCTTTTATACTGAACTGAGTTGAGTATTTCTGAGTTTGGGGTATCTTTGAGTATCCTCGTGTATCCTTGAGTTGAGTTGAGTTGAGATGAGGTGTGTATGTTCTTTATTTTTATCAGTTCAAGCTTATATATGTGATTTACAGTTTCCCCTTGCATTCTCTTACATTCGATGTACAGACGCCATTTGGCCTGCATCTTTTATGATGCAAATACAGGAGTTCAAGGTCATCAACACGCACCGTTGATACCACCTGTAGTTCCAGAGTTGTTTTGGGGAGCCTCCTTACTTACGGAGGATTCCCATTTACTTTTCAGCTTTGTTATGATGTCTAGGGTCTTGTCCCGTTTTCCATCATTGTCATTATAGGCTCTATAGATAGTAGTAGTTGAGAAGTCTTTTCCATTTGCTTTGTAATAAGACTTGAGTTCAACAATTATGTTATTAAGTGTTTCTTACTTTATTGAGTTAAACTGATTTTTAGTAATGATGTTGTTATGAATTGAATTAAATTTTTTGTCCATTTATTGTTGAGTAAGTCTTCAGCTGAGTTAAGCCAGGCAAAGGGTTCTATTAGGGCGAGCAATAGTTCTCGAGTGCCGGCCACGTCCAGGGTGTAGGCTCAACGAGTGAAAAACTTGGTATCAGAGCATAGAGTTCAAGAGTCCTAGGGTGTGTATGAAGCCGTGTTTGTAGAGTCTAAGTTATCAGTGAGCAACACACCACATCTATAATTAGCAGGCTACGATATTTAGGATCTATCTAACTTCTTTCATACTCTTTTCGTGTGATAGAGTTCAACTCTATAAAAGTTTCGTTCTAATTCGTGCTTTCACGTATCTTTCAGATCATGCCTCCACGAAGAGCCTTTCGAGGTCATCCTGCTAGGAGGATTGTTGATCCTCGAGATCAAGGGGTACCCAATGCACCAGAAGTGGAACCCCAAATAGAGGTTACTAATGTTGAATTCTGAGATGCTATCCAGATGTTGAGTCAAGTTGTGACCAACCAACCTGGTCAACAAAGGGGAATTTAGTAGGATGTGGCTGATACATCCAGGATCAATGAGTTCTTCAGGATGAATCCTCCAGATTTCACCGGTTCAAGTATCATTGAGGATCCGGAGAACTTTTTGGAAGAGTTGGAGAAAGTATTTTATGTGATATATTTTGCAGATGCATGTGGAACTAGATGCATACCAACTGAAGGGTGTGACTAGAGTTTGGTACGACCAATGGAAGAAGAGTAGAGCTGAGGGTACACCAATTGTGAGTTGGGTTGTGTTTGAAGAGGCCTTCTTGGGGCGTTTCTTTCCCCGTGAGCTGAGGGAGCAGAAGGTAAGATAATTCTTTAACTTGAAGCAAGAATCCATGACTATAGCCTCAAGTTCACTCAATTTTTTTGCCGTGCTCCGGAGATTGTTGCTAACATGAGGAGTAGGATGAGTCAATTTGCATATGGGTTGTCTCGCTTGTAAATTACGGAGGGCAAGGAAGATATGTTGATAACAGACATGGACATAGCAAGGCTTATGATCCATGTGCAACAGGTTGAGAAGGATAGGCTGAGAGATAGAGAAGAGTTATAGAACAACAAGGACAATACAACATGTAATGGGTTCGGGCAGCAGAAGGGTAATGTGAACCAATCATCTTTTCAAAAAATGCCAACTGGAACTTCTCCATCATTTGCTAGTGCAGCTGCACCAAGAAACAAAGGTGAGTTTAAGAATTAGAATTCTCAGAACTTTAGAGCTAGACCTACACAATCTCAAGGTAGTGTGGCACAAGGAGGTAACTGGACTCCTGCATATGCTAAGTGTGGTAGGAACCACCCAAGAAAGTGTCGTGATGGCTGCTTCAAGTGTGGTCAAGAAGGTCACTTCATGAGACAGTTCCCTAAGAACAAAAAAGATAAGGGTAATGGGGGCAATAGAGCCAAATCTTCTTCAGTGGCTCTGCCAAACAGAGCTGCACCTGGAGGAGCTACTTCAAAGACAGGCGAAGGAGCAAACCATTTGTATGCTATTACCATTCGCCAAGGGAAAGAAAATTCACCTAGTGTTGTCACTGGTATGATCAGAATCTTTACTTTTGATGTACTCGCATTGCTTTATCCAGGTGCGAGTCTACGTTTTTTGAGTCCATACGTTGCTATGAGGTTTTATATCATTCATGAGTGACTTCTTAAGCCCTTCAATATTTCTACACCTATTGGTGAATCTATTATAGGCCTAAGAGAGTTTATCGTGATTGTACCATTCCAGTCAATCACAAGGAATCCATGGCTGACTTAGTCGAGTTAGACATGATGGACTTTGATGTTATTCTAGGTATGTACTGACTTCATGCTTATGATGCTTGAGTTGATTGTAGAACTACAGTAGTTAAGTTCCAGTTTCCTAATGAGCCAGTTATTGAGTGGAGGAGTACTTTAGTAGTGCCTAAGGGTCATTTTATTTCGTACCTTAAGGCCAAAAAGTTAGTTTCCAAGAGGTGAATCTATCACATAGTCCGAGTTGATAACGCTAGTGTTGAGACACCACCTATTCAATAAGTTCTAGTTGTGAGAAAGTTTCCAGAGGTCTTTCCAGATGATCTTCCCGGAGTCCCTCTTGAGAGAGAAACTGACTTTCGTATAGATATTCTTCTTGATAGTGGTCCTATCTCTATTCCACCATATAGAATGGCTCCAGCTGAATTAAAAGAGTTTAAGGGTTGTTTTTGAGTATATTTTTGTTTACTAAGGTTGGGTATTCAAATCTAAGAGAGTTTCGGGGAAATCAATCGATTCTAGGTGAATAAGGGCAAACAATCGAGAAGAAAAATTCATCGGAACGATCTGGGTAGATGTGGCATGATGTGCCACTGATGCCAGAGTGGCTGCCGCCCCGCGCCACTTAGTGCGCCAGGGAAGTCTGCCCCCTCTCCTTTTTCGTCATTTGTTTCGTCTAAGTTCTTTTAAAACGTATCCTTTCTCTCTTCCAGATTATAACTTCTCAAACTACATCCAATCATTAATAAATCCATATGTCAAAATCATAAATTCTTGAATTCAAATTTTCCAATTCAAGATAGAGTTAAGAGTAAGGTTCGAGGGAGTTCGTTTGAGTCATTTTGAGAAGTCCTTTGCAAACTTTTAAAAAAAAATTAAGACTTGAGCACTTGAGTATAAGGACGAGGAGAGTTGAGTTCATTTTTCAAACTGAATACATGGGAACTAAGTATTCCCAAGAGTAAATGTTATACATTTAAAATGAGAGGAAACTTGATTTCCAAATGAGATCATCAGGAGTTTTTGACCACTATCTCTTTTAAGTAATAATCTCAAATTTGAGGATGAGGAAATGGTTTTAAACATATGAGCATGAGGTATATTAATGGGAGTAGTATTGAGCACCGATATGGGGACAAATCTCAAAGCTCTCATAAACCATGTAGTCTAACATGGGCAAAAAGGGTCATACTTTTTAGATGATTCCTTATTGCTTATAAAGCATATCTTAGTGGATCCACCTAGTTGGGGATGTCTTATACTCCAACAAGGTATAGGACAATTCTAGAAGCTTGGACGAGACGTTGTATCATCACATAACTCGTAGTGATGGTTGTTGGTTAGAGAATCTCCCAAATAAGAGTAAAAGATTTATTAATGTATTTTTAAAAACATTGAGTTATTATCTACTATTTTAAAAGCTATCTTTATAACACCTCTTTATGGGTGCTTTTATATTGAACTGAGTTGAGTATTTTTGAGTTTGACTGTCTTTGAGTATCCTTGTGTATCTTTGAGTATCCTTGAGTTGAGTTGAGATGAGGTGAGTATGTTCTTTATTTTTATCAGTTCAAGCTTATGTCTGTGATTTAGAGTTTCCCTTTGCATGCTCGTGCATTCCATGTACTGATGCCATTTGTCCTGCATCTTTCATGATGCATATACAGGAGTTCAGGGTCATCAACAGGCGCTTTGTTGATACCACTTGCAGTTCCAGAGTTGCTTTGGTGAGCCTCCTTGCTTTCGGAGGATTCCTATTTACTTTTCTGTTTTGTTAGGATGTCGAGGGTCTTGTCTCGACTTTCTTCATTGTCATTATACAATATATAGATAGTAGTAGTTGAGGAGTTTTTTATTTCCTTTGTAATGTTTAAAGACTTGAGTTGAACAACTATGTTATTTAGCATTTCAGACGTTATTTAGTTAAACTGATATGTAGTAATGATGTTGTTTTTAGTTGGGTTACATTTGAAGCCCATTTAATGTTGAGTAGGTCTTCCGCTGAGAGTTCAGTCAGGCCTAGGGTTCGCTTGGGGCCAGCAATGGTCCTCGAGTGCCGGTCACGTCCAGGGTGTAGGCTCGGAGCGTGACACACACTTCACCTCAAGTCACCCACCCTCTTCTGTAGCCAACTCTACCATCTAAGTCTTCATATCCTCATATCAAATCATAGCCTTACTCATATCTATCACATAGAGAATCCCGCCACCTCCTCGATCTCTCATGCCAACACCTTACCTTAACCACACCCTAGTTATATGAGATATAAACAATTAACACAAATTAGAAGAAACATAAATGTACATTTATAAACACAATTATAAAGAAGCTTGGACTTCCAATGCTCACTGACTTAGCACACACAACCAGTCACACCTACTTCACCACACTGTTCCTGCAACTCGATAATTAACCAGGTTCGCTCATGAAACCCACACACAAATTGCTAGTGTATCTATGTGGTAACCATTTCCATTATTAGTGTACTGACGTGATATTTGATTCAAAACAATATGTATCAGTATGATACCTGATCAAAATAAATATATGTACCATCGTGGTACCCAATTCAATAATATATATGTACTTGTATCCTATTAAGACTCCCCTCCACACCCCGCGTCCATACCTCACTCAACCTCCATTCGTGCAAAATCCAAATTACTCTCGCCGTTTTAAAAGAAATGACTTATTTTCTTTTTTAGTTTTTGAAAAAAAAAATATGAATATGTTTTTTATTTTTGGTAATACTTTAATTTTAATTAGTGAATTTATCCGTGCTTCACATGGTTAAAAAAGAATGATAAAATGTCAATAATTTTATTAAAATATGATATAAATAGAAGAATTATTTATAATATGTGCATAAATATTATATATGACTAGACGTATAAGTTATTTCATAAATAAAAATGTTTCGTTAGTAGTTATATGACTCCCCACAAAGTCATAAGTTGTTATATTGGACAAAAAAATTATAAACTTACGATAATAAAAAAATCGAATAAAATATAAAACAAAGAAAATTATGTGGAGAATATAAATAAAAATAAATAAATAATGCAACATCATTCTTATTATCTTAATCATTAAAACAATAGAAGACAAAATACGAAATTAATGCACAATTTTTCAAACACTTGTCTACATTCATTCCAACAAGTCGATCATCATTCAATATCCTTCACTTTATTATTCAAGTAAAATTTAAACGTGAATATAAGAAGTATGTAAGAAAAAATAATAACTTAAATGTGATCATTTCTACAAAGTCTTACAATGTCTTTATTTGTAGGATGACAATACGAATATCGAAACAATATCATGACTATCAATTATTTTCAGATATTTTTATTCTTTATGGTGAAATAAAAGGTCAAAGTAGTAAATATATAGGCTTTTAAATTTTATTAAATAAATGTACAATAATATTGTTGAACCTTTGTTAGTAGTAAGTATTATTACACACAAAGATATAATAACTAATTTGCATCTGAACAAAAATACAGACTTGCAATAGTAAAAAATTATACAAATTCAAACTAAAGAAGTTATATGGATAAAACACAAACACACACATCTTCCTTAGGACCTTATCATAATAAAATGGATAAAAAAATGTGAATACAAAATAAGTGCCTACTTTTTTGAACTCTTGGCCGACACCCTTTTTGGCAAATTAATCAACATTCAAGAGTCTTCTTCATTGTGTCAAGTTAACACATGAATTTGATAATATAAGTATACTACAAATAACAATGAAATTCTTATAAAATAATATAGTGTGGATGTCCACTGCACCAAGAAGTTACTACATAACCTCATCCATTATGAAAATTACATCAACCTTTATGATCATTATTCTTATAACCTTTCACCTCCATAACCTCCTTCATTATATTCATGTTTAATGTCATGTTTATGACTATCCTTTGGTATGCCTCTATGTTACACTATAAATAGAGGGATAAGGGTTCATAGTGCACACACTTGAAGATTTGGTGTACATTTGAAAGAAAGAAAGTTATCTCATATTATTCCTCTTGTCTTATATTCTTCTAGTCTTCATCTTTATATTTTTCTTTTGTTCTTAAGTTTTACAACACGTTATCAGCACGAATATTCTACCATTGCAGGATTGAAGCAAAGTAAATAAAAGAAGGTAAAATAATTGTGTTTATTTTTCTCTTGGGTACAAGGTAAATTATTGTGGAATTTATTTTATATTTTACTTGTGAACAAGGTGAATGGTTAATGTTATTGTTACTGTGCATTTTTTTTTACCTATGACTATATATTCTTTATTTTGTATTTGAAACTTCTTTTATATTTTATTTATGATTATGCTCATTGTTTTGGTTATTGCATAAGCTTTTCATTTATTTTGTTTTGTGTGTGAAATATTTTTGGTTCACATGGGAATTGAAAAAGGAGTAATGGTAGAGAGCAGTTTTATTTTAGTGTAATTGGAATTATTCTTTACTTAGTGTGCAATTGATTCTTTGATTTATAACAGTAATTCACTAGCTTAGTTATTGTGCACCAAACATAATATAATATAATGCTATATGTAACTCTCTGTTTTGATTTAAGATATTAGTACATACTGATAAGAATATTTTTATTGTGTTTCTTTTGTTCTATATTTATTTGTGCATGTTAATAACAAAGTGACAATATTTTTTAAGACTCAATAGTGAGTCCTATTATATTTGGCTTATTAATTCATTGATTGTGTCACGACCCAAGCCTAGGGCCTAGACGTGACCGGTGAATGGGGAACCCGAAGGAACCCCAAACAAGTCTCATAGCATATCATTACACATCCTTGGTCGCGGAAGCAATTATAATGACCATAAGCGATAAGCATAATCAAAGGGGGAAATCGGGACTAAGGGAGCAAGAAAAGAAAAAAAAAAGTGATACATAAATACCATAGATGAGTCAAGCTCAAGCATAATACACAACTTGTCCAACACCACATCTAAACATGAGTACTTAGCGGGGGCCAAGACAAACTACCGGGCTCACCCTCATAGTCAAAACATAACTAAAAAGAAAAGTTTTATACATAGCAAAAGATCATGAGCAACGTCCCCGGAATGGAGGACTCACCAATAACCTTGATAGGAAATCGTATTAGCCACGCGGAGGAGGATGGTCAAGCGGTGCTCCGGTCCCTACATGGTGACATCATGTAGGCATAGAGTATGCGTTAGTACGTTTGAATGTACTAAGTATATGGGATGCAATGCAATGCCACAATAGATGGACATCATAGGAAAAATGCATAATCATACCCGATAGATAGCACATAAATGAAATGATATATATAATGACGCTTACATAAAAATCATATTTAGTGGGACGTAGTACATGTGTGGTGAGTGACCATCAATATAGTATTTCCAAGGCCTACCACCCCCTTGGAGAGGCGAAAGAGGTACAAACCCCTCAATGTGGTTACCCGGGCCTACCACCCCCCGAGCTAGGGACCAAGGTACAAACCCCTCGATGTGGTTATACGGGCCTACTACCCCCCGTACTAGGCAACCAAGGTACCAACCCCTTGATACGGTTACCCGGGCCTACAACCCCCCGAGCTAGGCTTGGTCGACTCACAACACTTATATAGAGAAAATCATATACATGTATCCCTTTCATCATCATTTCAATAATTATATAATCATCCGACTCATATGATGTACATTGGACATTCCATTTCCTAAGAATTCTATCAATGGCATTTTATCAAACACATGGTGGGCTATTGTTCATATAGATGAAATTATGTCTTTCAAGAGTACTAAGTCCAACCAATTCCGAAATACATATAAATCAGCCCACCAACAACATACATATATATATCAACCTTCATAATTTGATCATGGAAGCATGAAAACCATAAACATCACATAATAATTCAATTTCATGATAATATGCAAAAATAGACCATAATAGAATGTGTAGTAGTAATTCCATAATTCAAGAGTTCATAAATGATCATAAGGACCCATAAACTTGAAGTAAAATAGAGGATAAATGGTTGGACTAGTGGAAAGGAAGGTTTCCACAATCAACCCACATACCTCAACTTTGGAGAATCCTTGATGAGGATTGGAATGGAGAATTGATGCTTGAGATTGAGTCTTGAATCCGGAATTAGGACTTGAGATGTTTGAATTTGGTTGAAGGTCTTGGTGGAATTTTGGAGAGGGATTAGAGAGTGTTTTTGAGTGTTTTGAAGCTAGAAAGAAATATAACTAAGTATGGGACAATCCTCTTTTTTATAAAAGAAAAACGTCTAGCCGCTACAGTAACTTTAGCTACTGGAAATTGAAATTCTGCTCCGACAGATTTTACGAAAATGATCATAACTCCTTCATCCTAACTCGGAATGAGGTGAAACCAATTGCATTGGAAAGATAACTCGAAGGGCTTTAATTTAATAGGTAGCGGCCCTTCCAGTTCCTTGTGTGCTAAGAGATATCCCCTTTAAAGTTGACCCTGAAAATCGCATTTTTTGCGATTTTCGAAATTTGATATGGTTGTTCTAAAATTCGGGTTAGACCCATTTCCCACTCAATTTTACCCCCTGAATAGAATATGAATTCGAATTTCCGAAATCATGCACGGATTTTGAGATATATGGAAATTACAATTATAGGTGTTTTCGAAGCACATTTTCGGGCATTTTTGGGGTCGTTTCAATATCTCCCCCTTGGGAACATTCATCCCCGAATGTTAAAGAAACGTACATGAGGGACACAAACGTGGCAATATCAGCCCACATAAGGATGCAACAATGCACTTACATCTTATTTCAAAAACCTCAACATAGTTGTAAAACCACAATGAACTTGTCAATTTAAACATGAATGTATGCAATGACATGGGGCTGAACTTAAGACCTGAGATTTTTATAAAGGGCTTAAATTAATACCTTAAGCTTGAGTGGAGTGAAAAAGATAAGGATATTGCCTTTGCATGTCCGCTTCGGCCTCCCAAGTAGCACTTTCAACTTGTTGATTTCTCCAAAGGACTTTAACGGAAGCCACCTCTTTGTTTCTCAACCTCTTCACTTGCCTATCTAAAATCTGGACCGGAACCTCTTCATAGGTCAAATTATCTTCAACAACACCCACAACATCAAGAGACACAATTGCATTCGGATCACCCACACACTTCCTCAACATAGACACATGAAATATCGGATGAACCAAATTCATTTCGCTAGGCAATTCCAACTCATAAGCTACCTTGCCAATTCTCCTCATCACCTTATAAGGACCCACGTATCTTGGGCTCAACTTGCCCTTCTTACCAAAACGAACCACACCTTTCATGGGTGACACCTTCAAATAGACCCAATCACCAACTCGGAATTCAAGAGCCCTTCTCCTCACATCGGCATAGGACTTTTGGCGACTTTGGGCCGTCTTCAACCTTTCTCTAATCATCCTAACCTTCTCAAGAGCCTCCATAACTAGATCTGGTCCTAACAAGGCCACCTCACCAACCTCAAACCACCCAACCGGTGATCTACAACGCCTCCCATAGAGAGCCTCAAAAGGAGTCATACCGATGCTAGAATGATAGCTATTGTTATAGGAAAACTCAATCAATGGAAGATGATCCTCCCAACTACCCTTAAGCTCCAATACACAAGCCCTAAGCATATCCTCAAGTGTTTGGATAGTCCTTTCGGCTTGTCCATCCGTTTGCAGGTGAAAGGCCGTAGTAAGCTTAACTCTCGTACCTTGACCCCTTTGAAAGGACTTCCAAAAGTGTGAAGTAAATTGAGTACCACGGTCCGATATGATGGATAGAGGAATCCCATGCAACCTTACCAAGTCATGAATATATAACCTTGCATAATCTTCCGCCCCATATGTTGTCTTTACCGGTAGAAAATAAGCCGATTTTGTCATCCTATCAACCACCACCCAAATAGAATCAAAACCTTTTCTAGTCTTGGGTAAACCAACTACAAAATCCATATTAATTTCTTCCCACTTCCAAGTAGGAATCTCTATGTCTTGGGTTAGACCACCCGGCCTTTGATGTTCGGCCTTGACTTGTTGACAACTATGACAACCGGAGACGAATTTGGCAATGTCCTTCTTCATGCCTCCCCACCAATACACATCCCTCAAATCTCTATACATTTTGGTGGAACCGGGGTGAATGGAGTAGGAAGAATTATGAGCCTCCTCAAAAATTTTCTCCCTCAAACCATCAACACAAGGCACACACAACCTTCCTTGGTACCTAAGGGCACCATCTCCCCCTTGGGAGAAAACTTCCACCTTGCCCTCTTTCACCAAGGCCTTCAATTCTAACAAAGAAGAGTCAAGATCTTGTTTTGCTTTCACCTCATCAACCAAGGAAGACCTAGCACCATCAACAACGACCACACCACCATTACCAACCTCTTCCAACCTAACCCCCAACCTAGCCAACCGATGCACCTCCCTAGCCATTTCCCTATCACCAATATCAACATGAGCTAGGCTACCCATAGAGACCCTACTCAAAGCATCCGCCACCACATTAGCTTTACCGGGATGATAATGCACACTCATATCATAATCTTTAAGAAATTCTAGCCACCTTCTTTGTCTCAAGTTGAGATCTTTTTGAGTGAAGACATATTGGAGGCTCTTATGATCGGTGAACACATCAACATGTACCCCATACAAGTAATGACGCCAAATCTTTAAAGCAAACACCACCGCGGCTAATTCAAGATCATGTGTAGGATAGTTCTTTTCATGCACTTTGAGTTGTCTAGAAGCATAGGCTATCACCTTACCATTTTGCATTAGGACACAACCCAAGCCAACTCTAGAAGCATCACAATACACAACAAATCCCTCAAGCCCATCCGGTAGTGACAATATAGGAGCGGACACAAGTTTATCTTTCAAGGTTTGAAAATTCCTTTCGCACTCGTCGGTCCACTCAAACTTAGCCTTCTTTTGTGTCAACTTAGTCATGGGAGAAGCAATAGAAGAAAACTCATTCACAAATCTCCGGTAGTAACCCGCTAAGCCCAAGAAGCTCCTAATATCCGACGGGGTCAATGGTCTAGGCCAATTTCTAATCACATTGGTCTTCTTAGGGTCTACCTTAATACCATCCCCCGAAACCACATGACCTAGGAAGGCAACCTCCTTCAACCAAAATTCACATTTTTCATACTTGGCATACAACTTCTCCTCTCTCAATCTTTGCAACACAACCCTCAAGTGACCCATATGTTCTTCCTCGCTATGCGAATAGATTAAAATATCATCAATGAAGACCACAACAAAGGAATCAAGGTAGGGTTTAAAGACCCTATTCATTAGGTCCATGAAGATAGCCGGTGCATTGGTCAACCCAAAGGACATGACCACAAATTCATAATACCCATACCTAGTCCGGAAGGCTGTCTTGGGAATGTCACACTCCCTCACCTTCACTTGATGATACCCGGACCGAAGATCAATCTTAGAGAAGTGGCTAGCCCCTTGCAATTGGTCGAACAAGTCATCAATCCTAGGAAGAGGATATTTATTCTTGACGGTGGCCCTATTGAGTTGCCGGTAATCAATACACATCCTAAGGGACCCATCTTTCTTTTTCACAAACAACACCGGAGCACCCCATGGTGATTTGCTAGGCCTAATAAAACCCTTCTCCAACAAGACATTCAATTGTTCCTTCAACTCCTTTAACTCCGCCGGGGCCATACGGTAAGGGGGAATAGAAATGGGTTGAGTATCGGGGAGGAGGTCTATGCCAAAATCTATTTTCCTTTCGGGAGGAACACCGGGAAGGTCATTAGGAAAGACATCAAGGAATTCATTTACAACCGGAACCGACTCTATAGGAAGGGTTTTGGACTCCACATCCCTAACCCTCACAAGATGATAGAGACACCCCTTAGAGATCAACTTACGGGCTTTAATGCAAGAGATGAACCTACCCTTTACTACCACATTTTGGCTTTCCCACTCAAGAATGGGTTCACTTGGAAATTGGAACTTGACCCTACGGGTTCTACAATCAATGGAAGCATAGTATGCATGCAACCAATCCATCCCAAGAACAACATCAAAATCGACCATGTCCAACTCAACAAGATCACAAGGCAAAATTTTATGCAAGATGCAAATAGGACAATTTCTATAGACCTTCCTAGCAACAACATATGCACCAATAGGAGAAGACACCTTATATGACTCACGCAACAATTCGGGCTCAACATGAAACTTTTTGGCAACAAAGGGGGTGACAAAAGAAAGAGAGGCACCCGGATCAATTAATGCATATACATCAAAGTCGAAGATTTTCAACATACCGGTAACGACATCGGGGACTTCATCGACCCCTTGCCTCCCATGCAAAGCATAAAATCGATTGTGCCTTGGGGCACCATCTTGTCGGCCCCCTCTCCCCAAAGGAACCGCATTGGCACCTTTTGGACGGACCTCCTTACCCTTGTTGCGATTTCGAGGACAATCCATTGCCTTGTGCCCCATTTCCCCACAACTGTAGCAAGCACCGGTATTTTTCAAGCACGGGCCACCATGGCCCTTACCACACTTCGGACATACATCAATAGGACCCATACCACCAACACCTTGGGCCCTTGGAACGTCATTGGCAAACCCCTTATGGGGCGCATGAGAAGACCCTTGGCCTTGATGAAACCGGCCTCCCCTTCGACTTTGGAACTTGCCCTCAAAACGGGCCCTCTTGGCCTCATGACCCCTCCTCTTCCTCAACTTCTCTTCCTCCATTTGTTCGGCATAAACCATCAAGCGGGACAAGTCCATGTCACTAATCAACATTGCGGATCGGCATTCTTCACTCACTAGGTCGGACACACCCATCACGAATTTGTTCATTCTAGATCGTGAGTCGGCAACCAAGTGTGGAGCATATCTTGAAAGTTGGTTAAACTTGAGGGCATACTCCCTCACACTCATAGACCCTTGTTTTAAATTCATGAACTCCACCAATTTGGCTTCCCTAAGCTCAAGAGGAAAGAATCGATTAAGGAAAGCCGTTTTGAATTCTTCCCAAGGCACCACATAGTTTGCCCCCTTCTCTTCCTTCCATTGGTTGTACCATATTTGGGCCACCCCTTTTAGTTGGTAGGCCGCCAACTCCGCCTTATCTTCTGACCTCATGCCCATGATAGCTAATATCTTGTGGACTTCATCAATGAACTCTTGGGGGTCTTTATCTAACTTAGACCCATAGAATTCCGGGGGATTCATCCGCACAAAGTCTCTCACCCGAGATGCCGGGGTAGGAGCTTGAGGAGCTTGGGCCCCGTGGTTGGCTTGATTAGCCATAGCTTGGGCAAATAAAGTAAGGGCATCCCGAAGATCCCCATTGGTCGGTTGTTCCTCGGGTGCGCGGGCTCGTCTTCCTCTTGTATTAGGCATGATCTAGCAAAGCAAAGAACAACCGTTAGGGAAGACCTTAATTCAACTCTACAGCACGACTTAGAAAGTGGAGAAGGGAAACATTTCCTAAAACGTCTCATAGCCTCCTACTCATAGTTGTGGTGCACAACACAACCATGAATCGGACTCTAATCAACGCGGTGGGTTGGACTCCGAGGATCTATCAACCTAGTGCTCTGATACCAAGTTTGTCACGACCCAAGCCTAGGGCCTAGACGTGACCGGCGAATGGGGAACCCGAAGGAACCCCAAACAAGCCTCATAGCATATCATTACGCATCCTTGGTCGCGGAAGCAATTAAAATGACCATAAGCGATAAGCATAATCAAAGGGGGAAATCGGGACTAAGGGAGCAAGGAAAAAAAAAGTGATACATAAATACCATAGATGAGTCAAGCTCAAGCATAATACACAACTTGTCCAACACCACCTCTAAACATGAGTACTTAGCGGGGGCCAAGACAAACTACCGGGCTCACCCTCATAGTCAAAACATAACTAAAAAGAAAAGTCTTATACATAGCAAAAGATCATGAGCAACGTCCCCGGAATGGAGGACTCACTAATAACCTTGATAGGAAATCGTATTAGCCACGCGGAGGAGGATGGTCAAGCGGTGCGCCGGTCCCTACATGGTGACATCATGTAGTCATAGAGTATGCGTTAGTACGTTTGAATGTACTAAGTATATGGGATGCAATGCAATGCCACAATAGATGGACATCATAGGAAAAATGCATAATCATACCCGATAGATAGCACATAAATGAAATGATATATATAATGACGCTTACATAAAAATCATATTTAGTGGGACGTAGTACATGTGTGGTGAGTGACCATCAATATAGTATTTTCAAGGCCTACCACCCCCTTGGAGAGGCGAAAGAGGTACAAACCCCTCAATGTGGTTACCCGGGCCTACCACCCCCCGAGCTAGGGACCAAGGTACAAACCCCTCGATGTGGTTATACGGGCCTACTACCCCCTGTACTAGGCAACCAAGGTACCAACCCCTTGATACGGTTACCCGGGCCTACAACCCCCCGAGCTAGGCTTGGTCGACTCACAACACTTATATAGAGAAAATCATATACATGTATCCCTTTCATCATCATTTCAATAATTATATAATCATCCGACTCATAGGATGTACATTGGACATTCCATTTCCTAAGAATTCTATCAATGGCATTTTATCAAACACATGGTGGGCTATTGTTCATGTAGATGAAATTATGTCTTTCAAGAGTACTAAGTCCAACCAATTCCGAAATACATATAAATCAGCCCACCAACAACATACATATATATATCAACCTTCATAATTTGATCATGGAAGCATGAAAACCATAAACATCACATAATAATTCAATTTCATGATAATATGCAAAAATAGACCATAATAGAATGTGTAGTAGTAATTCCATAATTCAAGAGTTCATAAATGATCATAAGGACCCATAAACTTGAAGTAAAATAAAGGATAAATGGTTGGACTTGTGGAAAGGAAGGTTTCCACAATCAACCCACATACCTCAACTTTGGAGAATCCTTGATGAGGATTGGAATGGAGAATTGATGCTTGAGATTGAGTCTTGAATCCGGAATTAGGACTTGAGATGTTTGAATTTGGTTGAAGGTCTTGGTGGAATTTTGGAGAGGGATTAGAGAGTGTTTTTGAGTGTGTTGAAGCTAGAAAGAAATATAACTAAGTATGGGACAATCCTCTTTTTTATAAAAGAAAAACGTCCAGCCGCTACAGTAACTTTAGCTACTGGAAATTGAAATTCTGCTCCGACAGATTTTACGAAAATGATCTTAACTCCTTCATCCTAACTCGGAATGAGGTGAAACCAATTGCATTGGAAAGCTAACTCGAAGGGATTTAATTTAATAGGTAGCGGCCCTTCCAGTTCCTTGTGTGCTAAGAGATATGCCCCTTTAAAGTTGACCCTGAAAATCACATTTTTTGCGATTTTCGAAATTTGATACGGTTGTTCTAAAATTCGGGTTAGACCCATTTCCCACTCAATTTTACCCCCTGAATAAGAATATGAAGTCAAATTTCCGAAATCATGCACGGATTTTGAGATATATGGAAATTACAATTATAGGTGTTTCCGAAGCACATTTTCGGGCATTTTTGGGGTCGTTTCAGATTGAGGGTAAGACGAAGGATTCAATTCCTATCTCACCAAGAGAGTAACACATCGGGTGAGAGTCCTGGTGCATCATGATAATAAAATGTTGGGTTGGGTCCCAACAAATAAGCACCTAAAATGCCTTTTTATGGGCAAGACGTTGGGTTCAAGTCCCAACATTATATAATGACGATGTAATGATGACTAAGCAAATTGATATGCTCTTAATAAAAGTCATGAAATTTGTCCAATTAATTTGCTCCATTCTATTATGTGAATGTGGTAGCAGGACATAATGTGTCTAAAAATGACAAGTGGTTAAATGTATGAATATGAGTGTGGTAAAATGTTAATGGTCAATTGTGGTAATCAAATGGAAGAACATTATGGGTTCTTAAGATGGTCCTTCAAATGTGAAGGTAATTTTTGGTCATCAAAATGGTATGAAAGTTTATTGGCCACATTGGGTTGGTGCAACCCAATTTGAAAGTTTTGTAAATCCTCCATTAAAATAAAAGAAATACAAAGTGGTAGTACATTTATTACTTTTAAAGTGGTGTTGAGGTGTGTTAAATAAATTTGATAATGTCAAAGTATGACTAATAAAAACATATGGAGCATGTACAAATGGTTTGGGTCATTTCTTTAAGAGAATGTGACTTGTGTTCGTATGGATAAGCAAATGTTCATGTATGGTTAGATAAATGTCACATCTCAACTCAACGGGAGGTTTCAGATATTGAAAAAAATATTTTGACATAAATGGTCATTTTGGTCATACACTTTAAGTACTACACAAATATTGTGGTTTGTTTTATTATGAACTATTGGAGGACAAAAGAAAAAAAAAATTCTTTTCTATAAAGGTTGTAGTCATGACCTAAATAAATGTTTGTGTGTGGCAACACAAATTTGTCATTGGTTTTCAAGAAATAAGTCTTGCATGTAATAATTTTAACCCTGACAATAATAATAATTTTATCCTTGAAGGAGATGGTCACCATAAGAATGGTGTTGTGAAATTTGTGGTAGTACAGAAAATTAATCAAGAGTCTCGGAAGGACTAATTTTTTACTATCCATAAAATGAAAATAGTTCATAATATAGAGGTTGTAGTAAGTCTCGAAAGAATCTTTTTACGTATTGGAGGAATTGAAAAAGTAATTTATTATATTGAGACTGTAAATTATTGAAAGATTAAATATCTTTAGATTACTACAATCAAAGCGGGTTATAAATATTTACATAAAACTTTACCCGTCTTTCTCTTGTTTGTTGAATAAAAATATGAGCATGATGAAGGAATCACAATCAAAAGTAAACTAGAAGTTTACTAGAATAAATATCAGTTGGTATAACCAGTTGACGATTCCGGTCTAAATGTGATGCAAAAGAAATTGAGAATTCATGTGGCTATATGTTTGCAGAAATGAAAGATTCTTTAAGATTCTTTTTTGCTGCTTGTTCTCATGACAAAATGACAACTATATCAACTAAGGTTGGGATTGTATCCCCTAAAATTATTTGAATAATATAGAAAGGTGAATATGGTCCCGTTCACCTGCCATGTGGACCGCTTACTATTATGATTTAATAGATGCATCTATGGTATGGTTACATGTGCATTTGTATCAACTTACAAATTGGTTTTTGTAAGGTTGTTTGCTTGAATTGTTAAATTAAGAGTACAGTTCCAAACTATAAAATTATATTGATAATGTTAGTTTATTTAGCAGAAATTGTATGCCTCCAATTAAAGCTATACCATTGATTATGAGAACAAATCTCTCAAATAAAATTTGGTATGAGATGAGTTCATTTAACATATACGAATCAAGCCAACATGGTTCTCCCATCACAATTGGTTCAGGTTAAGAACCAAATAATTTCCATCTGAAAATTTGATGTGTGCACAAATGATTTTATTGCCCAACCACACACAAAGATGGATCCCCAAGTGAGGTTGGGAGGAAATGTTAGATTTTGTAACATTAGGGGGAGATATGATTAGCAGGTAAAAATTATGTGTGGGGTGAATTATATTGATCCTCATTAAAAAAAATGTGAACTTGAAGTTCAAGAGATAATTTATTTGCAAAATGTTGCAAATAAGTTGCCATATGTACTTCTTGACCGGATATTTTAATTAAGCTGCAAATGCTCCAATAAAATAGTCCTTGAAGGACAATGTCTATGGTACGCCAGAAGCCTGATAGACCAATCGATTCCAAACATAAAACTTCTTGAGTAAGGAGAGGAGAAAATTATCAAAATGGTCATGATTATGAGGTAAGTGCTTTGAAGGAGCACTACGACATAACACTTCATAAAACTTTAACAAAGATTTAGGTACCTGAAATGATGAAATATGAAGTGATCTTAATAAGTTATGTCGTATTGGATTCGAGTCAAATAACCACCGAAGATATCTTTGATATGAAGTAGCACTAAATGCTATATATGATTACGAGGATCTTAAATTCAAATATGTCTTATAGTGTGGACAGATAAATGATTGTCCAAACAAAATGCACTATTCAAGTATATTTTGTTTCACTTAGAATAAAGTGATGTTTTTGAACTTATAATTCATAGATGAAAATACAATGTCAGTGTCGTATATACGAATCATTGTGTGAAAATATAACCGTATGATATAATGTGTGGTTTGTACCTCGGGGCATAGAGAGTTTTTGCAAAAGTCCTGACAATATTAAATGGAGATATATTCTCCAGTGGTGGATGCAAGAGACTTGTTTCAGTTTGGCAAAAGATGAAATACTTGAATAGGTATAATAGATTCATATTTTGTCTTACTAGGCGATAAAGGTTATATAAAAATCCTTGAAGGATTTAAAATGTCTTAAAGCAATTCCATTTAGTATCCAATGGTTTTGAGACTGCTTAACACAGAGAATCTTTTTGATTTCAGGAAAATGATTTAAAATGTCATGTATTAGTGCAATTGGTGCTCTTATAGATTGTTGGTTATGCAAATGCTTGAAGATTATTTGATATACAAAACCAAAGTTATGTGAAAGGATTTCCATATTATCATTCAAGTTATGAGAAGAATCAAAAAAAGAAAGTAACTCAACACATAGAAGATGTGTGCTTTTCTTTTAGAAGAAAAGATGAGCTTCAATAAAATTGAAATAATCAATCTCCCAGTCAGAAATGATTTGATTATGTAGATGCGGAATATTTATTTGATCCGCATAAAGCTAAATCGCAAATGGAATAATTATTTACATATGGAGGTACAACAATATCTTGGCATTCAAAAATCAAACACTAGTAACCACTTCTTGAAATCATGCAGAAATAATATTAATCTATGAAGTAAGTCGGAAGTGTGTTTTCTTGGAATCATGATCTATCATATTCAGAAAATATGTGATTTTCCTTTGGAAAATGATATTCCAACACAATAAACGAAAAAATATATAAATCAATTTAGGGAAGGATACAATCAAAGGAGATCGAACAAGACATATTTCACCAAAAGTCTTTTTCACACATGATTTTAAATAAAATGGTGAGATAGACGTTCAAATACCCGTTCAAGTGATAATCTTGTAAACTTATTACTAAGGATTGTCAACATCAATATTTGAGACATTTTGATATAAGATTGGAATGCATCGTCTCCAAGATATCAAGTAATATTTTTATCGGGGGAGAAAAATACGGTTTGTACTCTTTTTCTTAACCATGGTTTTATCCTAATTGGGTTTTCCTAGTAATGTTTTTAACGAGGCAACATTCAAAGTGTATTAAAAGATATGTGTTCTTTTTTTCCTTCACTAGGGTTTTTTCCCATAGGGCTTTTCCGATTAATGTTTCAATGAGGCATATTATCTATGGACATCCAACGGGGAGTATTACAAAATAATATAGTGTGGGTCTCCACTACACCAAGAAGTTACCACATCACCTCTTTTATTATGAAGATAACATCCACCTTTATGATCATTATTCTTGTAACCTTTCACCTCCATAACCTCCTCCATTATATTAATGTTTAATTTCATGTTTATGACTAACCTTTTGTATGCCTCTATGTTACACTATAAATAGAGGCATAAGGGTTTATATTGTACACACTTGAAGATTTGGTGTACACTTGAAAGAAAGAAAGTTATCTCATATTGTTCTTCTTGTCTTCATCTTTATATTGTTCTTTTGTTCTTAAGTTTTACAACAGAAATATTAAAAATAATCTTGAGTTGAAATTTCATGAAACAAAAAACTTTTGAACTTATATTGACAAATTGAGGAATATCATAAAGTATCTTAAATTTTATAATTTAATATTTAGGGGTTATGAATATGAAAACTTAAAAGTCGTGGAATCAATGATATTATTATGAGTAGAAGGTTGGATAAGGCATAAATACCCCCTAGATTATGACCGAAATCCTAGAGACGACCTCAACTTAACTAGGGTTCTATTACCCTATTACCCCACCCCCCCCAAACTAATTTGAAATGCAATATATACTCCACAAACACCGACATGGAATAGAGAGTGTGCACACTCTGTTGAAGGAAAGTGATGAATGCACAAATTGAACAAGTGTCATTTTTTAATTGGTAACTTTATAATTAGTTAGTTCACATATTTATTGATATTAAAACTTATATCTATTCAAATGTTTTCGTTTCTTTCTTTGTAAAATATTTATCTTAATTTCTTTCTCACTTTAAACTTTTTTAATTAATTTATTTTATCTTTTCACTTTTAATTATTTTTAAAATACTGCGTGTATTGTTTTTTGAAAAATTAATTTAAAAGGGTCCTTTAATTTTAACATGTTAATTTTTTTTTATGTTTTATTTGATATTCATTCAAAATTAACTTAATATAAATACAAGACATTTGAAATCAAATCAACACGAAAGACAAAGAAAATAAAATCAATAGAAAAAATAAAAGAGAAAAGGCAATGAATGAAGGTAAGAAAAATAAGTTTCGATACAAGGTAACAAAAATGTGTATTTGCTTAATTTAAATACAAAATAAAGGAAATAAGAATATTTTTTTAAAAAAAATTTAAAAAATAAAATTTACACATATGGCAGGAAACTGTGTACAAACACAACCAACTTGGGTGGTTGATGGCGCCACGTGGGCATAAAAGGTGCACAAAAATAAGTTTAGTTGTGTCTCTGTGATTTCGGTCATAGTCTAGGGGGTATTTGTGCCTTACTCCGTAGAAGTTTAATAAATATAAGTTATGGAGGTGAAACTTTAAAAACAAATAAAGAAGATAAAAGAAATACCTTTAT
Source organism: Solanum okadae (assembly GCA_036553675.1). Classification (NCBI taxonomy): domain Eukaryota; kingdom Viridiplantae; phylum Streptophyta; class Magnoliopsida; order Solanales; family Solanaceae; genus Solanum; species Solanum okadae. Next base: position 31,758,457 of record CM071686.1, on the reverse strand, counting down.
ATTAAATAGAGACATAAATTACTTGAATTGAATAAATAAATAAAAAAAGGAATAAACAACGGAAGAGAAGTGATTTAAGGAAATGCTTAATGTCATAAATAATCATATTTAGGGGGGGAAAATCGTAAAATAAGATTATTTTTTTAAAAATCATTATTTTCTCGTAGTATATAAGAGGGAGTTGGAGCTTACCACGTAGCACTCTGTCGACACGTGTGCTTGCTCATAAGGCTAATCATGTCATTTCACTTTTTAGCTTAAATGTATTTCTCCATTTTTATACAAAAACCACAGCTTTCCTCCTCTACTTTTTAGCTTAACATGCGTCCCTCAAATTTTATCGGACAGAAAACCATAGCTTTTATCTTCCTCCACCTCGGTTGCTTTCGGTTCTGCTTGCTGAAGTTTATCGGCTTGCTTCTGCTTTATGACGCTTCTTCGATTCAGGTAGTATCTTCTAAATAGAAGAACCCAAGTTCTGGAAACACCCTAACCCAACATTTTTGCCTATTAACATTAAAAAATATAAAATTGGATGTTAAAATTTTCTTCTTTATACCTTTACTTAGCCGTGATTTCTGATTGACCTTCATTTTTGGAGTTTCATATATACGCACTTGGCAATTTTTCCTTCTCGGGAGAACTCGGCTACATCAAAATATCTAATCCATTTTTGGGCATTGATATAGTAAAAAATAGAATGTTGAGATTTCACTTATTTATGCCTCTACTCAGACACAATTTACTAATTGTTCTTGGTTTGCTAGATTTTTTATATTTCCGTTGCTTGTATCTTCAGTGTTCTTATTTGTTTCTAATCCTACACTCAGTAGTTATTTGAAAATATATTATATTTCTCCTTCACTCCTTCTCATGTGCTTAAAAAACTTTGCTCTTGAAATATCATCCCAGTCTTGTGCTGTAATGATAGCTTTTCCTTTTCAATTTAACTTTGCTTTGTAAGAATTGAATAAGTCCAAATATTTAATATTGTTATCTTCAAAGGCTTACTACCACTTTCATTAGTTCTTTACTACAAGTTACATTAAGGGGTGTCAAACGGATGGATTGAGTTGAAATTATGTCAATTGAATGGGCTAAATCAATAAATAAGCGTGTTATAACCCAAAAAGTCCATCTTAGCATATTAGTACTAGCTAACATTAGATAGGCACAAAAAACACCGAATGAACACAACACACAAAAGATATTTCCAATAAAACACGACAATATGCAGCACCACAGAATAACCAAATTACACTAGCTTTCAATTGAGCATCTTCATTCAAGCATACATGTCTTGTCTAATTGTGTGCAATTTCTTGGCTGCCTTTATGCAAATGACACGTTCAGAGCAATAGAACAAACGTCCATGTTTGTTGAATACAAAAGAATGAAATGAAATTCAATTGGCGCAAATATTATTAAAAAATGTTGCCAGCTCAAAAAGAGACATTAATATTACAAAGGTGCACAAAAGACCTCGAGTCAATAAGACGTCTTCTACAAGTTTCATCCTTCAATAACTCTGTGAAGTCAATATCTTCAACTTCTAATTCGCTGCTTTAGGGGAATAATCCTCTCATAATAACAAAACCTTATGTTACGTCAACGGAAGGTTAGTTTTGTAATGTATGCGTCCACCAGTGATCACAGGCCCTAGTCCCCTGACAATATAATAAAGCGGAGAATAAATAGCTCAAAGTAAATCAGTCCCAATGATTTTACGTGGAAACCCCCTTACTCAAGGGTAGTGAAAACCACAACCTGCACTCACAGGATTTGTCACGTCCCAAGCCTAGGGACTAGACGTGACCGGCGAATGGGGAACCCGAAGGAACCCCAAACAAGCCTCATAGCATATCATTACACATCCTTGGTTGCGGAAGCAATTAAAATGACCATAAACGATAAGCATAATCAAGGGGAAATCGGGACTAAGGGAGCAAGAGAAAAAGAGAATGATACAAAAATACCATAGATGAGTCAAGCTCAAGCATAATACACAACTTGTCCAACACCACCTCTAAACATGGGTACTTAGCGGGGGCCAAGACAAACTACCGGGCTCACCCTCATAGTCAATACATAACCAAAAAGGAAAAGTCTTATACATAGCAAGAGATCATAAGCAACGTCACCGGAATGGAGGACTCACCAATAACCTCGAAAGAAAATCGTATTAGCCACGCGGAGGAGGATGGTCAAGCGGTGCTCCGGTCCCTACATGGTGACATCATATAGGCATAGAGTATGCATTAGTACGTTTGAATGTACTAAGTATATGGGATGCAATGCAATGCAACAATAGATGGACATCATAGGCAAAATGCATAATCATACCCGATAGATAGCATATTAATGAGATGATATGTATAATGATGCTTACATAAAAATCATATTTAGTGGGGCGTAGTGCATGTGTGGCGAGTGACCAACAATATAGTATTTCCAAGGCCTACCACCCCCTTGGAGAGGCGAAAGAGGTACAAACCCCTCAATGTGGTTACTCGGGCCTACCACCCCCCGAGCTAGGGACCAAGGTACAAACCCCTCGATATGGTTATACGGGCCTACTACCCCCCGTACTAGGCAACCAAGGTACCAACCCCTCGATACGGTTACCCGGGCCTACAACCCCCCGAGCTAGGCTTGGTCGACTCACAACACTTATATAGAGAAAATCATATACATGTGTCCATTTCATCGTCATTTCAGTAATTATATAACCATCCGACTCATAGGATGGACATTGGACCTTCTATTTCCCAAGAATTCTATAAATGGGCATTTTATCAAATACATGGTGGGCTATTGTTTATGTAAATAAAATCATGTATTTCAAGAGTACAAAGTCCAACAAATTCCAAAATCTATATAAATCAGCCCACCAACAACATACATATATATATATCAACCTTCATAATTTGATCATGGAAGCATGAAAACCATAAACATCACATAATAATTCCATTTCATGATAATATGCAAAATAGACCATAATAGGGTGTGTAGTAGTAATTCCATACTTCAAGAGTTCATAAATAACCATAAGGACCCATAAACTTGAAGTAGTAATAGAGGATAAATGGTTGGACTTGTGGAAAGGAAGGTTTCCACAATCAAACCCACATACCTCAACTTTGGAGAATCCTTGATGAAGATTGGAATGGAGAATTGAAGCTTGAGATTGAGTCTTGAATCCGGAATTAGGACTTGAGATCTTTGAATTTGGTTGAGGATCTTGGTGGAATTTTGGAGAGGGCTTAGAGAGTGTTTTTGAGTGTTTTGAAGTTAGAAAAAAAATATGACTAAGTATGGGACATATCCCCTTTTTATAAAAAAAAAAACGCCCCAACACTTATCCTAAAAAAATGAGGCTTTAAAAAAAAATAGCTTACTGGAAATTGCAAATCTGCACAGACAGGTTTTACGAAAATGGTCATAACTCCCTCATCCTAACTCGGAATGAGGTGAAACCAAGTGCGTTGGAAAGCTAACTCAAAGGGCTTTAATTTAATAGGTTGTTGGCCTTCCATTTCCTTGTGTGCTAAGAGATATGCCCCTTTAAAGTTGACCCTCCAAATAGCATTTTTTGCTATTTTCGAATTTTGATACGGTTGCTCTAAAATTCGGGTTAGACCCATTTCCCACTCAATTTGACCCCCTGAATAAGAATATGAAGTCGAATTTCTGAAATCATGCACGGATTTTGAAATATATGGAAATTACAATTATAGGTGTTTCCGAAGAACATTTTCGGGCATTTTTGGGGGTCGTTTCAATATATCCCCCTTGGAAACATTCGTCCCCGAATGTTAAAGAAACGTACATGAGAGACACAAACATGGAAATTTCAGCCCACATAAGAATGCAACAATGCACTTACACCTTATTTCAAAAAAACTTTAACATAGTTGTAAAACCACAATGAACTTGTCAACTTAAACATAAATGTATGCAATGACATGGGGGCTGAACTTAAGACCTGAGATTTTATAAAGGGCTTAGATCAATACCTTAGGCTTGAGTGGAGTGGAAAAGATAAGGATATCGCCTTTGCATGTCCGCTTCGGCCTCCCAAGTAGCACTTTCAACTTGTTGATTTCTCCAAAGGACTTTAACGGAAGCCACATCTTTATTTCTCAACCTCTTCACTTGTCTATCTAAAATATGGATTGGAACCTCTTCATAGGTCAAATTATCTTCAACAACACCCAAAACATCAAGAGACACAATGGCATTGGGATCACCCACACACTTCCTCAACATAGACACATGAAATACCGGATGAACCAAATCTATTTCGCTAGGCAATTCCAACTCATAAGCTACCTTGCCAATTCTCCTCATCACCTTATAAGGACCCACGTATCTTGGGCTCAACTTTCCCTTCTTACCAAAACGAACCACACCCTTCATGGGTGACACCTTCAAATAGACCCAATCACTAACTCGGAATTCAAGAGCCCTTCTCCTCACATCGGCATAGGACTTTTGGCGACTTTGGGCTGTCTTCAACCTTTCTCTAATCATCCTAACCTTCTCAAGAGCCTCCATAACTATATCTGGTCCTAACAAGGCCACCTCACCAACCTCAAACCACCCAACCGGTGATCTACAACGCCTCCCATAGAGAGCCTCAAAAGGAGCCATACCAATGCTAGAATGATAACTATTGTTATAGGCAAAATCAATCAATGGAAGATGACCATCCCAACTACCCTTAAGCTCCAATACACAAGCCCTAAGCGTATCCTCAAGTGTTTGGATAGTCCTTTCGGCTTGTCCATCCGTTTGCGGGTGAAAGTCCGTAGTAAGCTTAACTCTCGTACCTAGACCCCTTTGAAAGGACTTCCAAAAGAGTGAAGTAAATTGAGTACCACGGTCCGATATGATGGATAGAGGAATCCCATGCAACCTTACCAAGTAATGAATATATAACCTTGCATAATAATCCGCCCCATATGTTGTCTTTACCGGTTGAAAATGAGCCGATTTTGTCATCCTATCAACCACCACCCAAATAGAATCAAAACCTTTTCTAGTCTTGGGTAAACCAACTACAAAATCCATATTAATTTTTTCCCACTTCCAAGTAGGAATCTCTATGTCTTGGGTTAGACCACCCGGCCTTTGATGTTCGGCCTTCACTTGTTGACAACTATGACAACCGGAGACGAATTTGGCAATGTCCTTCTTCATGCCTCCCCACCAATACACATCCCTCAAATCTCTATACATTTTGGTGGAACCGGGGTGAATTGAGTAGGAAGAATTATGAGCCTCCTCAAGAATTTTCTCCCTCAAACCATCAACACAAGGCACACACAACCTACCTTGGTACCTAAGGGCACCATCTCCCCCTTGGGAGAAAACTTCCACCTTGCCCTCTTTCACCAAGGCCGTCAATTCTAACAAGGAAGAGTCGAGATCTTGTTTTGCTATCACCTCATCAACCAAGGAAGACCTAGCACCATCAACAATGACCACACCACCATTACCAACCTCTTCCAACCTAACCCCCAACCTAGCCAACCGATGCACCTCCCTAGCCATTTCCCTATCACCAATATCAACATGAGCTAGGCTACCCATAGACACCCTACTCAAAGCATCCGCCACCACATTAGCTTTACCGGGATGATAACGCACACTCATATCATAATCTTTAAGAAATTCTATCCACCTTCTTTGTCTCAAGTTGAGATCTTTTTGGGTGAAGACATATTGGAGGCTCTTATGATCGGTGAACACATCAACATGTACCCCATACAAGTAATGACGCCAAATCTTTAAAGCAAACACCGCTGCGGCTAATTCAAGATCATGCGTAGGATAGTTCTTTTCATGCACTTTGAGTTGTCTAGAAGCATAGGCTATCACCTTACCATTTTGCATTAGGACACGACCCAAGCCAACTCTAGAAGCATCACAATACACAACAAATCCCTGAAGCCCATCCGGTAGTGACAATATAGGAGCGGACACAAGTTTATCTTTCAAGGTTTGAAAACTCCTTTCGCACTTGTCGGTCCACTCAAACTTAGCCTTCTTTTGTGTCAACTTAGTCATGGGAGAAGCAATAGAAGAAAACCCATTCACAAATCTCCGGTAGTAACCCGCTAAGCCCAAGAAGCTCCTAATATCCGATGGGGTCAATGGCCTAGGCCAATTTCTAATCACATCGGTCTTCTTAGGGTCCACCTTAATACCATCGCCCGACATCACATGACCTAGGAAGGCAACCTCCCTCAGCCAAACACATGCATGACTCTACCCATAAGCTTGCCCAAATTTTTCAACCTACATGATTTTCAGCTCACTTATGATCACAAAGGTTTTTCAAGGCTTGTAACGGGGCTGAGGGTAAATGTATGATTATTCTTGCTTAGTTACTTCTACCTTCATGAAGCATGGCTTGCATTTCACTATTTCTCCTTATATTTCACACTTTATGATTTTCACAATCCCCCCTATTCTCTTTTAAGCATGATTCATTGGACACCCCATATCTTTTATCCATTGCGCAAACTTTATTTAAACATTCTCTTTCTTTTTCAATCTTTTCTTTCTTTTTCTTTTCTCTTTTTTTTATCTGAAGGGGTTCCATTTTTTTCAACACAATCCATCAAGAGTAAATTTTTACAAACTTCTTGACCTTTCTCCTTTTTCACCACACCCCCAACTTAGGCTTTTGGCTTAAGTTGGATATTCAAACGAACCAATGCTTCATGAAGGTTATAGGTGATGGGACAAAGAGGCCAACGTTCTTGATGTTTAATTCAAAGAAAAGGGTAGGCTCAAATGGTGTCCAGCTAGGTTCACACTCTCACAAGGTGTCATAAAGAGGTATAATAGCAATTTTGGTTCACTTTTCAAAAATTATGCCTAAGATCATTTCTCTTGTTCGCTTACATAAGACATTTGGACTATCGACGTAAGTTCTAGGTATTACCAAGCACATATTTCAAGGAAATATCACCACACATGGCATTCAACACAATCATTAAACAAGACTCTAAAATTTTCAACTTCCGTGCAACGATCATCTCAAGTGGTCAACTCAACAATCAACTTAGTCACAATGAGATACTAGGAGTTCACATATGAATTATGCATCTCAACGTGCCTCATTGGAGCCGCACACACATATCGTTCAATCGAGAGCACTATTCAAGTCATCGTTATTGATCACAACTGGCACTCAAAATTGCAAGAAAATAGCCACATTCACAAACAAAAATAGATGGCATCTCAAAAGTCAACCAACATGCAGTAGGGATCACAAAGCTACAATCACAAAGTCTAAATTATCAAGCCATAAAATAGGGTATGAGTTTACTCCCACCCCACCGAACAAACCAAACATTGTCCTCAATGCACGAATAAAAGTAAAGACACAACTAAAATGGAAATATCACTGAATGAGTGGAGTGAGGTAAGAAGAACTCTTCACCGAATGTCCAATCATCAAAGGCTACTTGAGTCCGTCGAACCATTTGGCGTACCGCCGAACTGAATCCTGCTCGCCAAAATTTTGAGAACGCTGACCCTCTAGTTAAGACCCAAAAAGGTGGGTTCACGCGCGCTCGCCAAACCATTCGGCGATTCACCGAACGGTCTAACAGCTCACCGAACTTTCCTGAATGGTGGTCCACCAGTCCGGACAAAAAAGGTGGACTAAATTGAAACCACCGAACCACTCGGCGAATTGCTGAAATGGTCCTATCATCACACAATTTCCAATCCCTACACATTCAGTAAACGTTATTTGAAAACAACTAAAGCTTGGGTTACCTCCCAAGAAGCGCCTTATTTAACTTTATGGCGCGACGTGGAAATGCTCTCACACATCTTCCAAATACATTGCTTCAATTATCGATATTTGCAAACATTACCCAAAATATAGCTTTAGACACTGCCCATTAACTTTGAATGTGGGGCCGTGTTTACCTTCAACTTCAATTGTCCCATTTTCGAACAGTCGATTTACTTTAAATGGGCCATACCATTTCAATTTGACTTTACCTGGGATAATTGTAGAGTAAAACAAAATCACCTACTCAAAACTCTCGCGGAATGATTTTAGTGCCATGACACTTCTTCATTTTAACCTTATAAAGGGCTGAAATTTCATACGTTCTAAACCAAAACTCGTCCAATTCATGAAGTTGATTTACTCTCCCTTACGAAGCATGCCCGCAGTTCAAATTTAACGACTCCAATGCCTATAGTGCCTTATTTTCATGCTCAATTGGCAGGTGACAAGATTTTCCAAATACCAACTGATATGGTGACATGCCAATTGGTGTTTTGAAAGCGGTGCGATATGCCCAAAAAGCATCATCCAGCTTCCGAGACCAATCCATTTGATTTGCATTCACTGTTTTTGCCAGAATACTCTTAATCTCTCTATTTGAAACCTCAACTTGGCCGCTTGATTATGGATGATAGGGTGTTGCAACTTTATGGTTAACTCCGTATTCTCTCAACAACAATGCAAACAATTGGTTGGAAAAATGAGACCCTTCATCATTGATAATAGCATGTGGGGTACCAAATCTGTAACATTCCAGAAATTTGTAGACTAAACTAGAGCCTTCTGTGTGAGATTTAGAGTTTGATATGAGGGTTAGAATCGTAAGATGACTTCCCGTACTAAGAACGAAGGGTTTAGGGTTAAAACGTCAAGGTACAACTCCCCAAGGACCAACAAGGGTCCTTGAGGAGGACCCTAAAATCCCCCATGAAACTGCCCAAATCAGTCCACTCACGAGGGGACCTACACCCCGTAGGGGAATCCATGACTTATGGGTGGGACTCGTGGGTTAAGACCCCCAAATTACACTCCCGGACCCTCACCCACGAAGGACTAGTATGGTTCGTAGACCCACCCACGGTCCGTGGGTGGGATCTCGGAGGTGAGGCAGAGAAGTCTTAAGTTAGTTTAAGTTGGGGGCTTAAGGGGTTAGTCCATAATTAGTTAAGGGTTATGTGGTGTCATTTTATTTGTTATTAGACCACCTATATAAATCTAATAGACCCCTAAACTAAATCAATTAAATCATTTTTCCAAGACCCCAAAACAAACCCAATTCCCTCCAAGAAATCCGCCATTGTTGCAAGCTTTTGTGAGGTCTTTGAATCAAGGTATGTTAACTTATTCATCTATGGATTTTTCCATCCATAGATCCCCCTAGATTTCCCCCAATTGTGAAGACAAACCCCAATTCTAGCTAGGGTTCCTTCCTATATTGTGGGTAGTGTTGAGTATGGTTCCGATTGAGTGGATAGTACTTTTTTATGATTAAATTAGTATTGAATTATGATGATATTATATGTTTTCTATCGTTAGACCTAGTCTAATTGATGAAATTGATATTATGTGGGTTTATGCCATGAAAGGTGAAATTGAGGATTTATAGGTGATCTTCTAGAATTGATGTTATGAGTAGTAATTTTTCAAGAATAGCAACATATAGACATGAATTGAATTAGAATAGTGTGAATATGATGGATCTTGACTAGTAAAGCTTGAAGTTGAACCTTTATGATGAATTATGACTAGAATCACTTGATACTGAAGGATGTGATTAGAATGCCTTAAAATCTAGATTTGTATGATGATTGTAAGAACTAAAGCTTTGAGAGTAAGGCTTGTGATCATGAATGATGATCACTAGGGCTTGAGAGGAAAGCTAATACAATGAACTATGAATGCTAAGGCTTTGAGAGTAAAATCTATATGAGAATAAAAGACTAATGAATATAATTGTGATGAAAGATATTTACCTACCTAATCTACCTCATGAACGGTTGAATGCATAAAGTGATAGAATTACATGAATTATGAGGATATCCATGTTTCGTGCATGTACCCTAGGTGTGAATATTGAAATTTTGGCTTTGAACCTCAAGGAGGTGAAGTATGAGATTATGGTTGTAGTAATTGAACTACTTTAACTACGAATATATCAATGTATAATGCAGTCATTCTAGATATGATTATGAATATATCCATTTCTAATGTAGTCATTCTAGATGTGATGATTTAATATGATCTTCAACCTTTAAAAATGACAAGATAAGATATTGTGCATGTTTTATAAAGTTTAGTACAGGCTTTAGAAACACTTTGAGAGTAAAGTGTATATGTGCAGGATCTAGTTGTGGTGTTGTAGAAAGGTAATCCTTATATACACACTTAGGCATGAATATGATAGAATGTGAAAGGTTTGTCACATGTAGTGATTCTAAGGTTGGAAGACTAGTCTCACCAATTAAATCTATGAGCTATAGTATGAGTTGTGTTGGATTGAGTGTCAAGACATTCTTCCACAAATATGAATTTAAGTCAAGACTTAATATAAACTCAGTGAGACGTAATGCCTAGCACTGAGTGGATATGAATATGAGATGGAAGCTTTTACCCTAGTTGAGTCCGGCTTCCCAATGAAAGCTTCTACACTAGTTGACTCTGGCTTTCTAAATGGGTTCCTTCTACCTTAGTTGAGTCCGGGTTCCAAAAGTAGGAATCTCATGAGATGGAAATCTTCTACCTTAGTTGAGTCAAGGTTTGTAGAAGGAATATCTTTATCCCATAACTATGTCCCCTCATAGGTCCTTAACTATTTGGATCCACCTAAGCTAAGAGTATGGTTCTACCCTCGGCAAGTAGAATAACCCCTTTTCTGTGTGGGGTAGACACCGGATTCCATGTTAAGCTCACATGGTCTATGTCGGTTAAGGCATATATCCCCAATATGGTAGTAATATGAATAAGTATATGAATTATGAACTATGGGTACTTACGAATCTTTACTTAGTATGGGCAAGAGTATGGGATCTTACTCATGCATTGCACAACTATGCTTTGAAGGTATCTATGGTATGCTCCTTTTATGTTATTACGATCTATGCAATAAATATTCTTATGGTTTATGCTTAAGATATATCTTTGATGGATTGTTTCCATAGTTGCCTTCCATGATATGATCGACTAAAGGTGAGAGGTTCCCTTGTCTATGAGAAGTAAGCTAGAGGATAAAATAAATTATTATAAAGAGGTATGATGGTCTAAAAAGTGATACTTAGCCTAGATGGGATTATGAGGTCTCATCTATGCATTGCACAAGTATAACTTGAAGGTTACTTATGAAATATCTTCTATGTTAAGAGGAAATGAGTATGGACTAAGCTTATGAACATATGGTATTTCCTATGTTGTTGAATTATGCCTTATGTTGACTTTTGCTCATGTTATGCCTATGTTGAAGATTATGCTTACGATTATGTTATTGTCTCTTATGCTTATGACGTGTGTTTACTAATCAATTTATTATGCTCGTATGATGTCATGCTAGATAACCTATTTAGTACATTTTGTACTAACACATACTTTGCCGACATTCTTACCAAATGTAGGGTTCGGTGATTTGAGTTCTATTTTTGAGGATAGGTTTCTAAGGAGAAAGGAGTTGAAGATTTGGTGAGTCCTCATATCATCGAGGACAAGGCCACTACTTCCTTTATGTCTTTTATTTTCATGTGTTAGACTATTGTATGGGATGTGGCCCAAAGGTTTTCTTCAAAGTTGAGTTTAGATGGTTTCAGACAAAATGTATAAGACTTCGGCTTGTTTTTATAAAATACTTTGATTGTATGGATAAAGTTTTAAAAACTTCCCTACTTTTCTATTATCCTATGTTATGACATGCTAAGGGCTTGTATGAGACCCCATCGGGGTCAAGTACGCCATGTTACTTCTAGGGTGTACCCCTAGATCGTGACAAACTTGGTATCAGAGCACAAAGTTTAGAATGGTTCTAGGATTGTCTCAAACCACGTCTAGTAGATTCTTGTTCATAAATGTGAAGCGCACCACATTTATGAATAGGAGGCTATTCAATGTTTAGGAAACTTCACTTCTTCATTCTCTAAGTTGTGCCATAGATTTGAACTCTATTAGGTCTTTCTCCTAATCTATGCCCTATGGTTTTCAGGTTATGGCTGATACAAGGGAAAATATCAGGAGGAATGAGGAAGACAATGTTGAGCAAGAGGTTCCTCTCCAAGCTCCTCCCCAAGCTCCAATTGACCCTATAGGGGAGAATATGACTAATGCAGAGGTTAGGTCGACTTTTCTAATATTGGCTCAAGCCATGAAAGAGCGAGCCAATAGAGAGGTTGTAGCTCTGGCGAACCCAATAAGGGGGAAGGCTGCTACTAGAGATTTATGGCTCCAAGGTACCCTCCGGAGATTTATGGCTCCAAGGTGGAAGAGAATCCTCAAGAGTTTCTAGAGGAGGTCTCTAAGGTGTTAGACTTTATGAGAGTGACTCCGATAGAGAAGGCGGAGTTAGCTTTTTGTCAACTCAAAGGGGTTGCGCAAATATGCTATGATCAATGGAAGGAGACTAGACCAGTAGGAATGGGCCCCATAGAGTGGGAAGGGTTTAAAAGTGCCTTTCTAGATAGGTTCTTCCCTTTAGATATGAGAGAAGCTTTGGTGCTTGAGTTCATCAACCTTACACAAGGTGATGTGAGTGTTAAGGAATATGCATGGAGGTTCACTCAGCTGTCTATATATGTTCCAATTCTAGTGTCCGATCCTAAATCGAGAATGAGTAAGTTTGTGTCGGCATTGTCCAATTTAGTGGTAAAAAATGTTGTATGGCCATGTTTGAGCATGATATGCATATATCTCGTGTTATAGTTTATGCTTATCAAATTGAGGAAGAAAAAAGGGAGAAAAAGAGGTTTAGGATTGATGATGATAACTCTTCTCTTGGAAGGTCCTCTGGACAATGTCCTTCTAGGTTTCCCCTAAGATTTAGTGAAGAGAGAGTGTCTAAACCTAAGCCTTGGAGAGGGAGAGATAGTGAATCTTTGTAGCCAAAACCTACTTATGCTAAGTATGAAAAGAGACATGAGGGTGAATGCCTAGCGGGTTCTAATGTTTGTTTTGGTTGTGGTGAGACTGGCCACAAGATGAGAGAATACCCGGTGCAAGGCTAGGGAAAGAGAGAGGACGCAAATGAGGTCCTATGCTCTACAAGCTAGAGGAGAACAAGAGTAACCTCCTTATGTGACTACCGGTATGTGTTTTATGCTTCTTCTAGATTCCAGTGTTGCTTGTTTTTTATGACTTGATAGATTTGATATGATAGGCTTTGATGTTGTCTTTAATATGAATGATCTTCATTGTTGCCTTTATGTTATAAAAGATGTTTAGGAGATTGTGTATAGGCTTACTCCTAAGGGGGAGATGGTGTGCCTAGCTAGCAAGGTTTGTGTGTGTTTATGTGTTGCCATGATTTCCTTATACGTGCATGTTCATGAAAAGTTTAGGTCTTGGTATAAATGACTTATATGCATTGTTTTCCTCATGTGGTAGTGCATTGAGTATGAGTTGCCTATTTGACTTCATGAGATAAATATATGAGCCTGCCTTAGTTTGGAGTTAAGAGATTCCTCCTTGAATAAATGTTTTTTGAGAGTAAATTGCATTTAGGCTCCATGAATATGTGTTGAGCATGTTTTAGTTTGGATATGGTAGTTACTCCTTGAATATGAGTAGATAGAGAATTGCATGCATTTTGGGTTGTTAGATGTAGTTCCTACACCCTTGTGTTGCATTGAGTATGTTTAGTTTGGAGTTGAAGTTTTCCTCACTTGTTTATGTGCATTAGATGAGTTGCATGCATGATGGGCTGCTAGTCTAGAGTTGTTTCCTTCAAGAAGTGTTTAGAATAGTCATTCGAGGACGAATGATCCCAAGGGGAAGATATTGTAACATTCCAGAAATTTGTAGACTAAACTAGCCTTCTGTAAGAGTTATAAAGTTTGATATGAGGGTTAGAATCGTAAGATGACTTCCAGTACTTAGAACGAAGGGTTTAGGATTAAAACATCAAGGTACCACTCCCTAAGGACCAACCAAGGGTCCTTGAGGAGGACCATAAGATCTTCCTTGAAACTGCCCAAAGCAGTCCACCCACGAGGGGACCTACGCCTAGTAGGGGGGTGGTTGGGACTCATGGGCCAAGACCCCCAAACTACACTCCCAGACCCTCACCGACGAAGGACCAGTACAGTCCGTACCCACCCACGGTCCGTGGGCGGGGTCTCGTGAGATGAGGCAGTGAAGTCTTAAGTTAGTTTAAGTTGGGGGCTTAGGGGGTTAGTCCACAATTAGTTAAGGGTTAAGTGGTGTCGCTTTATTAGTAATTAGACCACCTATATGTACCTAATAGACCCCTAAATTAAATCAATTAAATCATTCTTCCAAGACCCCAAAACAATCCCAATTCCCTCCAAGAAATCCTCTCTCTACAAATTGAAGAACAAAAGTGAAGAAAGCTAGGTCAACTTCCTCCATTGTTACAAGATTTTGTGAGGTCTTTGAATCAACGTATATTATCTTATTCATCTATGGATTCTTCCATCCATAAAGCCCCCTAGATTTCCCCTAATAGTGAAGACAAACCCCAATTCTAGCTAAGGTTTCTTCTTATACTGTGGGTAGTGTTGAGTATGATTCCAATTGAGTCTATAGTACTTGTTTATGATTGAATTAGTATTAATTTTATGAGTAGTAATTGTTCAAGAATAGCAACATATAGACATGAATTGAATTAGAATAATGTGAATATGATGGGTATTGACTAGTAAATCTTGAAGTTGAACCTTTAGGATGAATTATGACTAGAATCACTTGATACTGAAGAATGTGATTAGAATGCCTTGAAATCTAGATATGTATGATGATTGTAAGAAGCAAAGCTTTGAGAGTAAGGCTTGTAGTCAAGAATGATGATCACTAGGGCTTAAGAGTAAAGCTAATATGATGAACTATGTATGCTAAGGATTTGAGAGTAAAATCTATATGAGAATAGAAAACTAATGAATATAATTTTTATGAAAGATCTTTAACTACCTAATCTAACTCATGAATGGTTGAATACATAAAGTAACAGAATAACATGAATTAGGATGATATGTATATTTAGTGAATTAACCCTAGGTGTGAAGGTTGAAATGTATGCTTTGAACCTCAAGGAGGTGAAGTATGAGATTATGCTTGTAGTAATTGAACTACTTGAACTATGAATATATCCATGGTCTAATGTAGTCATTCTAGATATGTCGATGTGATATGATTATGAATATATCCATGTATGATGTAGTCATTCTATATGTGATGATTTAATATGAGCTTCGACCCTTAAAAGGACAAGATATGATACTGTGCATGTTTTATGAAGTTTAGTACATGCTTTAGAAACACTTTGAGTTTAAAGTGAATATGCTCATGATCTTGTTGTGGTGTTGTAGAAAGGTTATCCTTATATACACACTTAGGCATGAATATGATAGGATGTGAAAAGTTTGTCACATGTAGTGATTCTAAGGTTGGAAGACTAGTCTCACCTATTGAATCTATAAGCTATAGTATGAGTTGTGTTGGATTGAGTGTCAAGACATTGTTCCATCAATATGAATTTAAGTCATGACTTAATATAAATTCAATGGGACTTAATTCCTAACACCGAGCGGATATGAATATGAGATGGAAGTTTTTAACCTAGTTGAGTCTGGCTTCCCAATGAAAGCTTTTACACTAGTTGAGTCCGGCTTTCTAAATGGGTTCCTTTTACCTTAGTTGAGTCCGGGTTCCCAAAGTAGGTATCTCAAGAGATGGAAACGTTCTACCTTAGTTGAGTTCGGGTTTCTAGATTCAATCTCCTTATACCATAACTATGTGCCCTCATAGGTCCTTAGCTATTTGGATCAAACTAAGCTAAGAGTATGGTTCTGCCCTCGGCAAGTAGAACAACCCCTTTTCGGTGTGGGGTAGACACTGGATTCCATATTAAACTTGCATAGTCTATGTCGATTAAGGCTTATGTCCCCAATATGGTAGTAATATGAATAAGAATATGAATTATGAACTATGGGTAGTTAAGAAGCTTTGCTTAGTGTGGTCAAGAGTATGGGATATTACTCATGCATTGCACAAGTATGCTTTGAAGGTATGTATGGTATGCTCCTTTTATGTTATGATGATCTATGTAATAAAGTGCTTATGGTTTATGCTTATGATGTATGTTTGATGGATTGTTGCCATAGTTGCCTTCCATGATATTATTGACAAAAGGTGATAGGTTCCCTTGTCTATGAGAATTAAGCTAGAGGATAAAATCAAATATGATAAAGAGGTACGATTGCCTAAAAAGTGTTACTTAGCCTAGATGGCTATGTTGTTGAATTATGCCTTATGTTGATTTATGCTCATGTTATGCCTATGTTGGAGAATATTCTTATGATTATGTTATTGTCTCTTATGCTTATGATGTGTATTTACTAATATGTTTATTATGCTCTTATGATGTCATGCTAGCTAACATATTTAGTACATTTTATTCTATAGCATACTTTGCCTACATTTTTATCAAATGTAGGGTTCGGTGATTTGAGTTCCATTCTTGAGGATAGGTTTCTAAGTAGCAAGGAGTTGAAGATTTGGTGAGTCCTCATACCTTCGAGGACAAGACCACTATTTCCTTTATGTCTTTTATTTTCATGTCTTAGACTATTGTATGGGCTATGACCCAAAGGTTTTATTCAAAGTTGAGTGTAGATGGTTTGAGCCAAAGTACAGTAAGACGAAGCTTGTTTTTATAAAAGACTTCAATTGTATGGATAAAGTTTTAAAAAATTCCATACTTTTCTATTATCTTATGTTATGATATGCTAAGGGCTTGTATGAGACCCTCTCGTGGTCAAGTACGACATGTTACTTCTAGGGTCTACCGTGAGTTGTGACAAAATCTTGCGAAAATGTAGCGCTTTAAGAATTACACAACACTCTTTCCCTCATTGTTGGGTAAGGCTAGAGCTTCCTTCAACTTAGAACGTAATCAATTGCCACCAAAATGTACTTGTTTCCAAAGGAGTACACAAACGGACCCATGAAATATATTCCCCAAACATCGAACAATTCAACATGGGATTACGAGGTGCCTCAAGATTTCTTGATACCCCTTATTGCATTTGGCATTGTATGCATTGTTTAACAAAGCCATGTGTATCTTGGTATAGTAATGGCCAATAGTAGCCACTTTGAAGGACTTTGGCGGTTGTTCGCACCCCGCTATGATGTCCACCAACAAGTGAAGCATGTCAGCATTGAGAATTTCACGAACTTCCTCTTCCGGTACGCAACTTCAAATTATATGGTCTGCGCATTCTCTAAATAAATATGGTTCATCCCAGAAATACGTCTTTACATCGAACAAGAATCGCTTCTGTTGGTAGAAGGTAAGACCCTCGGGTATTATTCCACACACTACATAGTTGGCAAAGTCAGTATACCAAGGTGGGTTGTCTTGGGTTATCCTCATCACTTTTTCATCAGGAAATTCAGTCACAATGTCCCTCTCATTGGAATAAACCATATGGTTTCTAACCGAGACAAATGATATGCCACTTGGTTTTCACATCCCTTTCGATCCCTTACTTGGAAATAAAACTCTTGCAACAACAATACCCACCGAATCAATCTTGATTTTGCATACATCTTAGCCATCAAGTACCTAATGGCAGCATGATTCGTGTGCACAAAAATGTTTTTAGGCAAGCGTCATCAAAATTGAAGGTAGATTCCTTTTCTAGCAATTTTAAAAGTGAGTGTGCTGCTTTGGAAAAATCCTTTATAAACCGCCTCTAGAAACTCACATGGCTTAGAAAACTCCGGATACCTTTTACCAAGATAGGAGGAGGGAGCTTTGGCAATGACTTCGAGTTTAGCTTGATCCACTTGCATTCCTTCTCCTGAAATTTTATGCCCCAAAACAATGCCCACCTTTACCATGATTTGACACTTCTCCAAATTTACAACTAGATTGGTTTCCACGAACCTTTGTAGCACTTACCCAAGGTGTCCAAGATAGGCATCAAATGAATTACCAACGACTGAGAAATTATCAATGAATACCTCCATTGAGTCTTCCACCATATTGTCGAAAATACAGAGCATACATCATTGAAATGTTTCAGGAGCATTACACAACCCAAACGACATCCTCTTGAAAGTAAAAGTCTCATAGTGACATGTAAAAGTTGTTTTTTATGATCTAATCTGGTTGTATCCGTAATATGTAGTGACCCTTCCGAAATAATATAAGCCAATGACTCACGAGATTATTATGCATAGATTGTCCTCACACTAGTAAAAATGATATAAAAAAATATTACTAACCTCCGAGTACCCAAACTAGGTGGTTCATGCTTCATGCAATCATTCAAAATTAGTAGTAAATTTCGTATATTACAAGACCTGGGTTTACACACCCCAAAATAACAAAATATGTAGAAATACTTATATTACAACCTATGGTGACATGATCAAATTAGTCCTCAAAAATTCATGTAAATATACAACACATAGATCATGTACAAGTCCCAAGATTTATACAAAATATAGATGCCTATATGCAAATGTGATCGTCCTTAAGGGTCTCAAAATTTCCATCACCAGTAGCCAGCTCCATGCATCCACTCAATCATTCCTTACGATAGAAACAAGAATCGCTAAGCATATAGATTAATGGTGTAAAACTATAGGTTCGGAGCCATTAGATTCACCAAGTTAACTTTCTCAAGTCATGGGCAGCACCAATGAAACATAATAATTAAATCAAATATCTAATATAATAAGAGTATCAAGTTTGATATTTAAAAATCCAAATGTCAAAAAAGCTCATAGCACCAATTTCCAAGAGATTCAATAACAAGGCTCGCCCAATACATAAATCATGTCCTCACACCAAGCACAAGCATGTATCAAGAAGGGCCGACGCCCTGTATCAAGAAGGGTCAAAGCCCAATAATTAAGAGAACCAAAAACCATATTAAAAATGGATTTCTAGTTCGTACTTAAAATGGACAACTTCCATTCTTAAGACGGACTAAAAATCTAGAGTCAAGATGCCAAATGATCTGAATCAAGAGGCATGCCAATAGTGACAAAGTCACAACCGCAAGAAGGACAAGGTCCCGACAAGAGTGCCAAGTGATCAAATAATCCGTACAAGTGGGCGAGTTACACAAGCGTCTTTAACGTCTTAAAGGATACTAACACGACAATGCAAAGTGACAAGAGGTAACCAAGGTACCAAGATCAACTTTCAAATACACCAGCAGTTAAAAGAGTGCAAGTACAAGTTTATACACAAACCTCAGTGCTTTAGCATAGAAACAGTCCAACACAACTTCACGAGTTCAAACCGTAGACCAACCAACGTATCAAGGTCCTCAACCTGTTCACGAGTATATACAACGTTAAAAATACAATTAAATAACTTCTTTAATTCCTAGAAGCTCAATAATGTTGAGGTAAAATAGGATTATCATCACAAGTAAGCTTAGCCTGTACAAATACGACTATGCTCCCAAAACAGTAATTCTGGGCAGCCTAGTACCTCATGTCGTAACTTAGATTTGAAAAGGAAAACGGAAACACTAGACGTTATAACCTTCATGAAAAATGTAGATACATCTATTAGGGTTGCATAAAAATAGGAATAACCGCAAAATATAGTTTGTACAACAAGATATATTCAAAACACTAACAGTTGTACATATAGGATTTGTAATTTCAAAATCTGGACAGAACTTGTCCCATCTTGCGTCCCATATTTCGAATCATAACAGCTAAATTAGTGTTTTACATAGGCATAAGAGTTGTAGGTCTACCTAATATCTTTCCAAATCATATTTATTCACTGTAAACTAAGTTATAGATAATTAGATATGCATAAAACACCAAACACTACCTAGCTCAGAAACATATTTCGTCACTTACCTAAAAGAAGTGTGTGTTCTCGAATTCTAGCCAAGAGGGCCAAGTTTCTCTCTTGTGATTTTGAAGAAAAACTTGTTAGATAATGTTCTAAGGTTCCAATACTTCAGGTGAGACAAATTTGACTAGAAGAGGTGTCAAAATATAGTCTCAAAAGTGAGGCTAGTCACATATACAACTGTCCCTAAAAGGGCTGCCCAAATAAAAGTAGGCTGCCCAAAAAACATACATATACACCTATATATATATCCTTCACCTCCTTTTAAAGTTATACATAATTCTAATTAGAATATTACCTAAACACTCCACTACAATCCCATAAATTATGATCACAATTTCTGTTAAGCAAGTTAGCAATTATCACAACATTTCAAGTTCCCAAACTGAGAGTAAAACATATTGTAGTAATTAAGAAATGGTAAATCGACATGCGACTCTTGATTAATATTTAGGGATGTTACAACTCTCTCCCCCTTAAAGAAATTTCGTCTCAAAAGTTACCTTACACTAGTCCCGGAACAAGTACGGATACTAGGTCCTCATGTCTTTTTTTTTTCCAGGTAGCTTCTTTTGCAAAATGGTTCCTCCAAAATACCTTTACTAAGGGGATTCTCTTATTTCTAAGTTGCTTTACTTCTCGAACTTCAATTCGGATAGGTTCTTCATTATAAGTCAAGTCAGGATTAATCTCAATAGATTCAACCGAAAGAACATGCGATGGATCAGAACGATATCCTCTGAGCATAGAAACATGAAAGACATTGTGGATCTTCTCCAACTCCGGTGGCAAAGCTAATTTATATTCAATTAGTCCAACCCTTTTAAGTATCTCATAAGGTCCAATAAATCAGGGACTGAGTTTTCCTTTTTGGCCAAATCTCATATTCTTTTTCCATGGAGACACCTTTAAGAATACTTTATCTCCCACTTGATATTCAATGTCCCGCCTTTTAAGCTCAGCGTACGACGTTTGTCTATCCGAAGAAATATTTAGACGATCCTTGATAATTTTTACCTTGTCCTTTGTTTGTTGCACAATTTTAGGACCAACAAACTTTCTTTCACCAACTTCACTCCAACAAAGAGGTGTCCGACATTTCCTTCCGTATAGGGCATCATAGGGAGGCATTCCAATACACGATTGGTAGCTATTATTGTAAGAAAATTCTATAAAAGACAAGTGTTTGTCCCAACTACCCTCAAACTCCATAATGCAAGCTCGAAGCATATCCTCCAAAATTTGTATCACTCTTTCCGACTGGCCGTCTGTTTGAAGATGGAACAAAGTGCTAAAGTTTTACTTAGTACCCAAGGCTTCCTGCAAGCTACCCCAAAATCTAGATGTAAACCTTGGGTCTCGGTCAGATACAATAGACACAGGGATTCCATGTAGTCTTACAATCTCATTAATGTACAATTCGGCTAAACGCTCAAGTGAGTAATCCATCCTGATTGCTAAGAAGTGAACACTCTTGGTTAGCCTGTCCACAATCACCCATATTGCATCATGATTTCTTTGGGTGTGAGGAAGTCCATAAATAAAGTCCATAGTTATTCTCTCCCATTTCCATTCCGGCATCGACAAGGGCTGTAGTAAACCAACTGGGACCTGATGATCTGCCTTTACTTGTTGACAAACCAAACATTTAGAAATGAACTCCGCAATGTCTCTCTTCAAACCATTCCACCAATAATGTTCTTTGATATTCTGGTACCTCTTTGTACCTCCAGGATACATTGAATATGGTGAAGTATGTGCTTCATTTAGTATTTTTTCCCTCAATTTGTCATGATTCGGGACGCATAACCTGTTCTGATTAAATAAGACACCATCCTCTGTTACTATAAAATCAAGCTTTCCCCCATTTTGAACTTCTCTGGTCAATTTTACAAGTTTCTCATCTATCTTTTCTGCTTCCTTCACTTGTTCAAGTAATATTGGCTTTACTTGCAAATTAAAAATAACTGAACCATTTGCATCAGGTGTAAAACAAACATTCATGCCTCTTAACTCAAGAAGCAAGGGTAAAGGACTCAAGGAAATGCTTGCGAAGGATTTTTGACATAAGGCATCTGCAACCACATTGGCTTTACCTTGATGATAAATCAATCGTGCAGTCGTAATCCTTGATGAGTTCAAGCCATCTACGTTGTCGAAGGTTTAGCTCCTTCTGAGTACCCATGTACTTTAAGCTCTTGTGATTAGTGAATATATGACATTTCTCTCCATACAAATAATGCCGCCATATTTTTAAAGCAAACACTACAACAGCAAGTTCAAGATCATGGGTAGGATAATTCAATTCATGAGGTTTTAATTTCGGAGAGGCATAAGAAATAACCTTCCCTTCTTGCATCAAAACGCATCTGAGACCATTGTGAGAAGCATCATTGTATACTACATAATCTTTCCCTTCAATTTGTAGAGTAAGTATAGGCGCTTGAGTCAACAAGGATTTGAGAGTTTCAAAGCTCTCTTGGCATTTGTCATTCCAATTAAACTTCAATTCCTTCTGCAAGAGTTTAATCAATGGAGAGGCGATAATGGACAAGCATTTCACATATCTTCTATAATATCCTGCTAAGCCTAAGAAACTTCTTACCTCGGTTGGACTTTTGGGAGGTCTCCATTCGACAACTACTTGTATCTTACTAGGATCGACCTTCACACCTTCGGCTGATACAACATGTCCCAGAAACGTCACTTCATCAAGCCAAAATTCACACTTGGAAAGTTTAGCATAAAGTTCTTTCTCCTTCAAAATTTTCAAAATAATCCAGAGGTGTTTATCATGGTCTTCAATACTTCTGGAAAATATTAAAATATCATCTATAAAAACAACCACAAACAGATCAAGATAAGGCTTGAATACTCGATTCATTAGATCCATGAATACCGCATGAGCATTTGTCAATCCGAATGGCATCACCAAAAAATCGTAATGACCATACCGAGTTCTAAAAGCAGTTTTAGGAATATCTTTCTCTCTAACATGCAGTTGGTGAAATCCAGACCTTAAATGAATCTTTGAGAATACTTTAGCACCCTTCAGTTGGTCAAACAAGTCATCGATCATTGGTAGTGGATATCTATTCTTGATTGTTATTCTGCTCAATTGTCTATAGTCAATACAAAGCCTAAGAGTGCCATTTTTCTTTTTTACGAACAAAAAAGGGGCTCCCCAAGGAGAAACACTAAGTCGAATAAAACCTTTCTCAAGAAGTTCTTGCAATTGAAATTTCAATTCTCCTAATTTTTCCGGATCCATTCTATAAGGAGTGGTAGAAATAGGGGTAGATCCAGGAATAAGCTCGATTCGAAATTCAACCTCTCTTTCCCGGGGCAATCCAGGAAGGTTTTCTTGAAAGAGTTCTAGAAAATCACATACAACAGGTATGTCCTTCATACAAGGACTCTTCAATTGTGTATCAACTATGTGAGCAAGGTATGCCTTACAACCTTGACGCATCAGCTTTCTTGCCAAGGTTGCAGAAACAATACTAGATATTAATGATCTTTCACCTTGTACAATGATGTGTGAAGATGTAGGATCTTTAAAGGTCACATGCTTTGACCTACAATTTACCACTGCATGATATTTATGAAGCCAATCCATCCCGATAATAACATCAAAATCCTTGAAGGGCATTTCAATCAAATCAGCAGGGAAGACCAGGTTTTGAATCACGAAGGAACAATCACGATAAATTTGATTACACAAAACCTGATAAGCCAAAGGACTTTCAACCAGGACATCATAATTAAGTCTCACATATTTCACATTTTCAGGAAGAACAAGTGATTAACAAATATAGGAATGCGTAGTACCAGGATCAAATAGTGTAAATAGACATAAGCCAAATAAGTGAAATTTACCGACAACCACGTCTTATCAATCTTGATCATCCCTCTGCCTCATAGCATAAGCATGTGCACTAGCCCTTTTTCCACTAGCTTGATTAGCTCCACTTGTACCTGCTGCTTTGGTGTTTTTAGGTCTTGCACCTCTATTAGTTTGAGGAGGATTAATAGAAGGCTTATGAACTGAGCCTTCAGTTCTCAAGGAACGAGCATTATTAGGATTAGGACAATCCTTCAATTTTTGATCAAAGATCCCACAATTGAAACATGCACCAGAAGCTCTCATGCAAGTACCATAATGATTCTTTCCACATTGCGGACAAGTGGGAACAAGAGGATTGCCTTAGCCATAATTTGGAGTGCTAGTTGTAGAAAAATCTGATATGTTTTGCTTTCGTTGCGGTGGCCTGTTGTTACTACCAACCTTAGAATTATCAATCCTTCCACTTTTTGATGGACCACCAAAATCTGGTCTAGGCTTTCGGAATTTGTTTTCATTTCTACTAGCTTCTTCTTTATGAAATCGTTCCTAAGTAAAAGTAGCATACACTAACTTACAAAAGTTCTCATATTGCAGGATCCCCACATTCTTTCTAATGGAATCATTTAAACCATCTTCAAATATCATGCACTTGTCTTTTTCCTCTTTAATAATACCTCCGACGTAATAAGAGAGCCTTAGAAACTTCTGTTGGTACTCAGCAATAGACATGCCTCGTTGCCTTAAATTCAGAAACTCCTTTCTCTTTGCATCACAATAAGCAGGTGGGACATACTTCATACGAAATTCCCTAAGAAAATCATCCCAAGTAAGAACAAGAGCTTTTACCTTGGCATTTGGAACACTTACCCACCAATCGTAGGCATCCTTTTGTAGTAGTGAAGTAGCATACTTAAATTTGGCAACATCTGAACACTCTAACTGCTCAAATACCCTCTGCATGCACTCCAACAATTGTTCAACATCCGTGGGATCAACAGTGCCTTCAAACTCCACTCCACCCATTTTTCTCATTTTCTCAAAGTTAATCACGTTGGGATCATGCATCGCTTCAGCCATGTGGTGGAAGAATTTAGCCATTTGTTGGAAAGGAGGGCTCATGGCTTGAGTACCACGACTCGTGTGAGGATGTGAACCAGGTCTTACACCCTAATGATTTCCCACTTCAGACCCACTAGTGTGGGGAACATATTGATTCGAGAAAGGTTCTCCAACCTCTTCTAGTGCGTAAGGTTGGGGCACAGAGGTACCAGAACCTTCACGAGCAGCTTCCATAGATCGGTCAAAAAAAGAGGCCATAACTTAATTCCTTCAAAAGGGAAGATAACATTGCATTAGGAACAAGTACATGATGCATGCTCACTCTACATGTGATAAAATATTATAAACTATGTTAGTAAACAAATAATCGAATAGAACCTTTTTCGAAAGTGAACAAGTATACAAGTAATTCACAACAAAAGTCCTAGAACTACAAACCTAGGCTCTGATACCAACACTTGTAGCGACCCACCCAAAATAATATAAGTCAATGATTCATGAGATTCTTATTAATATATTGTCCTCACACTAGTAAAAATGATATAAAAAGAATATTACTAACCTCCAAGTACCCAAACTAGGTGGTTCATGCTTCACGCAATCATTCAAAATTAGTAGTAAATTTTGTATATTACAAGACTTGGGTTTAAACACCCCAAAAGAACAAAACATGTAGGCATACTTATATTACAACCTATGGTGACATGATCAAAATAGTCCTCAAAATTTCATGTAAATATACAACACATCAATCATGTACAAGTCCCAAGGTTTATACAAAATATAGATGCCTATATGCAAATATGATCGTCCTTAAGGCTCTCAAAATTTCCATCAGCAATGGCCAACTTCATGCATCCACTACATCATTTCCTATGATAGAAACAACTATCGCTAAGCATATAGCTTAGTGGTCTAAAAACTATAGGTTCGGAGCCATCAGATTCACCCAGTTAACTTTCTCAAGTAATGGGCAGCACCATTGAAACATAATAATTAAATCAAGTAAACAATATAATAAAAGTATCAAGTTCGATATTTAAAGATCCAAATGTCAAAAACGCTCATAGCACCAATTTCCAAGAGATTCAATAACAAGGCTCGCCCAAATATAGATCATGTCGTCACACCAAGCACAAGCAGGTATCAAGAAGGGCCGACACCCTATATCAAGAAGGGTAAAAGGCCAATAATCAAGATAACCACGAACCATATTAAAAATGGCTTTCTAGTTCATACTTAAAATGGACAACTTCCATTCTTAAGACAGACTAAAAATCCAGAGTCAAGATGGAAAATCATCAGAATCAAGAGGCATGTCAATAGTAACATATTCACAGCCACAAGAAGGACAAGGTCCCGACAAGAGTGCCAAGTGATCAAACAATCCGTACAAGTGGGCGAGTTACACAAGCGTCTTTAACATCTTAAAGGATACCAACACTACAATGCAAAGTGACAAGAGGTAACCAAGGTACAAAGATCAACTTACAGATATACCAGCAGTTAAAAGATTGCAAGTATAAGTTTATACACAAACCTCAGTGCTTTAGCATAGAAACAGTCTAACACAACTTCACGAGTTCAAACCGTAGACCAACCAACATATCAAGGTTCTCAACTTGTTCACGAGTATATACAACCTTAAAAATACAATTAAATAACTTCTTCAATTCCTAGAAGCTAAATAATGTTGATGTAAAAAAGGGTTATCATCACAAATAAGCTTAGCCGGTACAAATACGACTATGCTCCTAAAATAGTAATTCTGGACAACCAAGTACCTCATGTCGCAACTTAGATTTGGAAAGGAAAAGGGCAAAACTTGACTTTATAAACTTCATGAAAGATATAGATACAGCTCTTAGGGTTATAAACAAACAAAAAATCACCGCAAAATATATTTTGTACAACAAGATATATTCAGAACAGTAATAGTTGTCCAAACAGGATTTGTAATTTCAAAATCTGGACAGAACTTGTCCCATATTGCGTCCCATATTTCGAATCCATAACAGCTAAATTAGAGTTTTACATAACCATAAGAATTGCAGGTTTACGAATGAGCTTTCCAAATCATATTATTTACTGTACACTATGTTCAAGAGAAAGAGATATGCATAAAATACCAAACACTACCCAGCTCAGAAATAGATTTTGTCACTTACCAAAACAAAATGGGTTCTCGAATTCCTGCCAAAAGGGCCAAGTTTCTCTCTTGTGATTTTGAAGAACAACTTGTTAGATAATGTTCTAAGGTTCCTATAATTCAGGTGAGACGAATTTGACTACAAGAGGTGTCAAAATATAGTCTCAAAAGTGAGGCTAGTCACATGTACAGCTGTCCCTAAAAGGGCTGCCCAAAAAGCATACATATACACCTATATATATATCCTTCACCTCCTTTTAAAGTTATACATAATTCTAATTAGAATATTACCTAAACAGTCCACTACAATACCTTAAATTACGATCACAATTTATGTTAAGCAAGTTATCAATTATCACAACATTTCAATTTCACAAAATGAGAGTAAAACATATTGTAGTAATTAAGCAACGGTAAATCGACATGCGACTCTTGGTTAATATTTAGGGGTGTTACAGAATAACCATCCAAAAAGTAGTACAATCCACTCCCCGCAAGCCTATCAATCATTTGGTCCATAAATGACATTGGAAAATTATCTTTCTCAGTCCATGCATTTAATATCCGGTTGTCCATGCATACTCGGCAAATAGTGACCAACCTCATAGGTACAAGATCACCTTTTTCATGTAGAACCGCCGTGATGCCTCCTTTTTCTGATACACATTGTACGGGACTTACCCACTTGCTATCCATAATAGGGTACGCCACTCCTGCATCTAACCACTTGATGATTTCTTTCTCCACCACTTCTTTCAAAGGCAGATTTAGCCTTCTTTGATGCTCAACACTTGGCTTGTATTCTCTATCCAATTTGATTTTATGAGTGAAAATCTCGTGAGTTATCCTCACAATATCAGCAATTGTCCATCCGATGGCTTTAATGTATCGTTTTAACACCTCGGCCAAAAATTTCACTTGCCACTCAAGCAAGTCCCTTGCAATGATGACGGGCAAAGTGTCGTTCGCTCCGAAGAATACATACCGAAGATGGGATGGGAGCGCTTTCAACTAAAGTTTTGGAGGTTCTTCGGTAGATGGTTTAGATGGAAGACTCTCTCGATTTGTTAGATCATTATCAAGCTTCAATGGATTTTTAGAATGAGCACCTAATCCCGATAGAGCAACAACAACTTCATCAGACCCTTGCACTTCGTCCTTGTCATAATTTGAAAGGACATGAGCATGGGGTTCACCCATATACATTATTTCACTCACACTAGCCATTGTTTCATCAATTACATCAATTGTTGAGACCACATGGATGT
Source organism: Solanum okadae (assembly GCA_036553675.1). Classification (NCBI taxonomy): domain Eukaryota; kingdom Viridiplantae; phylum Streptophyta; class Magnoliopsida; order Solanales; family Solanaceae; genus Solanum; species Solanum okadae. The sequence goes on along the minus strand of CM071686.1, from coordinate 31,730,269 downwards.
CATTAGGTTGCTTCACCGATTTGCACACATTGAATGTAACCTCCTCATAATTCACCCGAAACTTAACTCACCACCTTCAACATCTACTAGAGCTCTTCCGGTTACCAAAAATGATCTACCAAAAATAATAGGCACCTCCGCATCAATCTCAGAATCCAAAATAACAAAGTCAATCGGAAAGATAAATATATCCACCTTTACCAAGATATCATAAAGTATTACATTGGGGTATTTAATAGACCGGTCAGCCATGAGAAGCCGCATTATTGTGGATTTAGGTTGGCCCAACTCAAGTTGTTTGAAGATAGCATACGACATCAAGTTAATACTCTCCCCCCAAGTCATACAAATCTTTGGAAAATTGAAGCATCCCAATGATACATGGGATGGTAAATACCCCCGAATCCTTTTTTAATCACATCGCTGGTCATAACTGCACAACAATTATGAGAAACGTCAATTGTTGCCAAGTCCATACTTCTTTTCTTGGTGACTAGTTCTTTCATGAATTTCGGGTATCCCGACATCTCCAATAATGTTTCCACTAAGGGAAAGTTTATGGAAAGATACTTGAACAGATATAGAAATTTCTTGAATTTCGCATCTACATCTCACTTTTTGAGCCTTTGAGGAAAGGGGGGTGGTTGATTTTGGGCAGCGGTTTTAGTGACTTTGAAAAAGAAGCAACCCCTTCCTTATCTATTTGTAGCTCTTTTGTGGTGCTTTGCCTTGGACTTTCTTCATCCTTTTTGGGCATGTTATTCTCCGGTGCTTGGTCAGACCTCTCTACATCAATGGTGTCCTTCTCTTCTCTACTAGTGTTTACCTTATCATTAACCTTCATATCACCACCTACCACTTTCCCACTTTGTGTCAAAACTGCTAAGAATATATCATGATCATCCTTTCAATTCGCCATATCATTATTTCCACACATTTATAATGGCTTGGAGTCTAGCTGGACTGAGAGTTGACTCATTTGACATTCGAGTAACTTGATAGATTTTGAATGAGAGTTTACATTATTGTTCAAGGATGAGAAATCAACTTTCATTTCCTTAAGCATGTCGTCAGATTCTTAGACTTTATCTAGGATATGAAATAACAACTCATCGACTCGAAGGCTTCCTGAACTGCCCCTAGATTTTGGATTGCCACTGATTTGCTTGTATTACACACCATAGTTGTCTTCTCTCCTCCAAAAGTCATTTTGGTCAGCCCAATCTTGATTGTAACTTCTCTCTCCATCCTCAATAAGTGTGTTCCAACCTTGATTCCCGCCGACTTTAAAGACTTGAGCAAGAACCCTCCTCGAGTCTGGATACTTTTTTAAACTTTTTGTTTTCATCATCACTCTTCAACGCCTATTTTCTCAACAAATCCATTTGGCACATCATTTTTCTAATGTTTTCATCCCACTCTTGATCCTTTTCAATTTGTTCCTTTGCCATACTGAAGTTCAAAGGAGACACTTGATCCTCTTGAGTGAACCAAGTACGGTTGATTTTCGTCATTTCATCAAGAAGAGTAGATGCCATTTGAAATGGTTGTTGCATTATCCCTCCTCGAACACGCTGGTCAGCCACACCCTTGTTGACTGAATTTAAACTCTAGTTTAAATATTTTAATATCACACTGCCCGGATGACCATGAGGTCGACATTGTAGCAGCAGTTTTCAAAATCTCAGCCATGTCTCATGAATAGGTTCACCATCTAATCGCTTAAAGTTCTGATATTGTCCCTCAACTTCACCATCTTCGAGGGTAGGAAGAACCTTATATAAAAAGTTTCGTTAAGCTCCTCGCAGGTACTGACTGACTTTCTTGGTAACTTTTCCAACCACTCTATTGCCTCCCCCATTAGAGAAAAAGGGAACAATCGAAGTTAGACCGACTTCTGCGAGATGTTCTTCAACGAAAATGTACCACACACGTCCATGAAATTCTGAATATGTTCATGGGGATCCTCATGAGCCAGCCCTCCGAATAAACCTTTCATTCGAAATAGTTGTAACATTGTGCAAGTCATATGGAATACAACATTTCCCATGACTGGAGATAACTGAATAGCACCCACACTACCCAATTGAACCTCATTGACATCGTTAAAGCTATCGATGTCATCATGATGTCCAAGTTGGCTAGTGTTGCTCCCATTCACACTAATCTCGTCACCTTTTAAAGAGTAGCCAACAAAACAGACAAACAAAGTAAGTCGATTCAACTACAAACAAGATTAGATCACAACTAAACTTCACTAAAAGAATTCTAAACACCATTCCCTAGCAGCGGTGCCATTTTGTATAACGCTCAACTACACTTCTTCCAATTCGAAGTGTAGGCGATTGCAATCTAGCATAAATCCAACGAAGAGTTGGAGTCAATCCCACAGAGAGTGATATGGTAGAGACATCAATTAAGAAATGCAAGACATGATCTAATCGATTATAGGAATAGAATTTATTGAAACAAGTACAGTAAATTGAAAGGGTTGAAAACTAGTGTCAAATGGGGGGAATTGGATTTGTCAATTAACAAATACAAAAGCAGGAGAGTATTCAAGTAGAGAGGGATCCTTGGGGGTGTGATCAATTAATTTCCAATTTCACTATACGGGTGATTACTACTTACTGAAATTTGTTGAGTCTTACTGGGAAGGCTAGGTTTTAGATGTGATAACAATCTCTCGATCAACTATCACGATTCAAGAGAGTTCTCTCGAACCTCGACAAGCATGACAATTATGAACAGCCCAAAACCTCGATTAATCTAGACTTTTGAGCTAGATTGGTAGGATCAAATTCAGACTAACTTTCTAAAGTTGAACCCACAACAACCCGATCACTACAATCATCAATTGATAACTTTAATTCTGAAACCTCTTTCTCAAGCAAGAAAAGACTACTAGACTAGAACTGCATTTGTAACTATCATTCATAAATTAAAACTCAGTTATCAATCGAGCCCACTTCAAATAAAAAAATAAATCATTAATAACTAACACCCATAAGCTAATTGAGACAATTAATCACACCCCCAAGAATGGGGGTTTTAGCCACATATTATAAAACGTAGGAAAATTTTACCAACTATGTTCTCCAGAAGCTAGGTAACAAAATTTGAGTCTTCACAATGCTTGAAATCAACTTAAAATCAAAACCCAAATCTAAATTCTACTCAAAAACTACTAAAAACATCGTTTGCATCAAAAACCCGAAGATAAAAATGTGTGAGAACCCCTTTTTCTCTTTTCAAAAATCAATTTATACATTCCCAGATTTTAGCCTTCGGGGTAATTTGGCAGAATAATTTGGGCCTTCCCATCACCTTTTCAACTTGAGTCTTCATCCTTTCTGTATTGTGATTTTAGGCAATCGAAGTCGGGCTCGCCGACATGGTTGAGGATGCGCCATTTACCTTTCTCATCGCCATTTTTGCTTGCATATTCACTAATCATCCTGTAACTTTAGGCGGGCCGAATCTCTTTTGCCGATCCAATCGGCGCATCGCCAAAATGTACCCTCCATGCCGAGTTTCCTTTGTCTAAGAGCTGGCACATTTGAACTTGCTGGAGGGCCACTTGACGAGTCGCCGAGTGGTCTCGGTGATTGTCAGCGTTGCCTTTCTTGAACTATTTCATCTTTTCTGCTCTTTTTTTCCTTGTAATATCCTTGACATGCTCTTTGGCCTTCATAACTGCAATTAAGCACTTTAACATCAGTTTAGATCATCAAATAGGCATTGAAGACACTAATACTATGAATAATAGGCCTAAATTAGTCAAAATTCCAGACTCATCAAGCAACTCTACTGCAAAGGAAAACTAAGCAATAACTTTATTTCCCACTAAACCAACTAACTCTAGTTCATGTACACTTCAAGAACCCCACAAGCCTACCTCTATCCACCAACTCTAATCTCTAAGGTAAGAGCATAAACGAGCAGCGACTTTGTTGCACGACACATCAACTAACTCTAGTTGACACTCCTAGGCAACTCTACCCAAGAGAACATCAAAACAATGATGTAAGGAGGCTTGACTAAAACAAAGATGATTCGACTAACTAAATCTAGTTAATAAAACTCAAACTAAGGACTTAGACAATCAACTGATCTACTATCCTTTATAACTTAGGAGTAGATTTACAATGTAAGCATAAATGACAGAAAGCTCAAAATACAACAAAGACTCCTTAGCAGTCTATCAGGTGCCTTCTTGAATATGAGCAACGTTCTTCCTTGAACATGGCATTCTCTTTGTAAGCTTATGAATTTTCAAAAATTCAAATTCTTTTGTTGTCAAATCTTAAGTTTGTGTCTTGTGAGAAGAAACTATATCAAATGGACACAAACCTCTTGACACTACCGCATTGGCTGAAAGCCTACTTCTCTCAAAAGTTGGGCACCAACCTCATCAGAGTTGGCAGCTTTGTGACAATGCCTTTTCATCTTTTTCACATACGCAGTCTTTCCGAGACTAGGTCCCTTGCAGTGTGTTCTTTGTGAGTTCTATAAAAGACATGCTAGTTGTCTCTCTTTCTATTTGAATGAATAATGGTGTTTGTTTATGTCACGACCCAAGCCTAGGGCCTAGACGTGACATGGCGAATGAGGAACCCGAAGGAACCCCAAACAAGCCTCTCAAACTTGTCATCACACTTCATCGGTCGCGGAAGTACATTCAACATTAATTAACGGGAAATAGGGACTAAGGCAAACCATTTCAAAATGACATCATAGAATAAGAGTCAAGCTCGTTACAAAATACTTGTCCAACTCACACCTCTACATACATAGATAGGACGGGGGCCATGACATATTACCGGCTCCCCTCATAGTTAAAATACAATTTCAAGCTAAAGTCTCAAAACATAGGAGTAAGAAACATAACATAGCCCTCGAATTATTGAGGACTCACCAACAAACTCGGATAAGCGTCGTACTAGCCACGTGAATGGAGAGAAGGATCAAGAGTAGCTCCGGTCCCTACATGGTGACATCATGTAGGCAAAATATGCGTTAGTACTTGGAATGTACTAAGTATGCGGGATGCAACACAACAATAAACAAGGACACAATCGAAATACAAGAAATAGTTTCATAGGCATTATGAATAACAATATGGGGATGCATGATCAAAGTGAAGTCAAAACATGTTTAAGTAAATCTATACTAATAGTAGATATCATATGTGTATGCATGATCCAACCAATCTATAACCCCAACTTAGGATGGGGGATGCCGTTCACACCCGGACACCCTGGTGGCAAGGTATAAACCCCTCACATGGTTGATGTTGGTCACACCCCAAGCATCCTAGGTGGTGAGATATAAACCTCTCACATGGTTGATGTTGGTCACACCCCAAACATCCTAGGTGGTGAGATATAAACCTCTCACATGGTTGATGTTGGTCACACCCCAAACATCCTAGGTGGTGAGATATAAACCTCTCACATGGTTGTCCGGTTCTTTTCCCCCGGACCGGGCATGGTCATGCAACACTTTATATAGGAAATTCTCATTAGGCTCTAATGCAATCTCACGTATGGAATGAACATATACACAAGCTTAGTTTGTCATCAACACATCTTTGAAGTTCCATACATCTCATAACTCAAGCTTTACAACATCAATTTATCAATTCTCCATAGTTGGACATTTTGTCAAACACCTTGAAGGCATGTAATGAAATCAAAGAGCATGGAAATTAGGGTAGTAATTATGCAACCAAAACAGTGAACAACCTACAACAACACATTTACATTCATAACATGATCACATTATCTTCATTGGATCCTCATTCATATAATGTCATGATAACACTCCAATTTCTCATACTATGCCTTTAAGGCCATAAGCCTCACATACCAATACACCAGCAATACACCATAAAATAAGCATTGGGTAATGACATACTTCAACAATCTAAAGACCTTTAAACAAGTTTGATTCATATACATTCATTATCTAGCAACCACTTCATAAAGGCATAAACTAGGAATAGAGAGAAATCATGGGTTCATGGAGTATTTTCATCTTAAATCGTCAATACAACAACAATATAACCATAAAGTGCCATTAGAAACCTTTTAAAACCATTTGATGGAAGAACCCATGAGATTGAGTGAAAACCTAGATTTTTCATATTTTGAAGTAACTTTGGATTTGGCTCCTTGTATGGAAAATTAGACAAGGATCAAGACCCCCATACCTTTGCTATGATCTCCCATGAAAATTGATGAAGAAAGCCTTGAATCCAAAGCCCTAGCTCCCACTTCTTCTTCTTCTTAAATGGAGGATTGTAGAGAGGGAAATGTTTTTTTTTAGGATGGGAATTGGATTATGGTATCTAGGAAATAATATAAGTCCTTTGAAAAAAAGGGTCCAACACTTAGAAAAAAAAACAGGCGGGTGAACAGTAGCTGAACAGTAAAATCAGCTACTGGAAATTTGGATTTTCTGCCGGACAGACTTTACGAAAATGGGCATAACTTCTTCGTCCGAACTCCGAATAAGGTGAAACGAAGTGCGTTAGATAGCTAACTCAAAGGGCTTTCCATGGATATATTATTGGCCACCAAATAATTTGTGTGCTAGGAGATATGACCCTCCAAAGTAGACCCTCGAAAAAGGCTTCACTTGGAAATTTTGGATTTTGATACGGTTGCTCTAAAATTTGGGTTAGACCCATTTCCCACTCAATTTGACCCCCTAAACAATAATATGAAGTCGGATTTTCGAAAAACGAAACGGATTTTGAGATATATGGAAATTACAATTATTGGTGTTTCCGAAGCACATTTTCGGGCATTTTTGGGGTCGTTTCAGTTTATTTCTGTGTATATTAGTCACCAACAAGAATTTTGACCACTGAAACAAACAACCTCATTCGCCCTTCCTATTGGTGAAGTACGCTACACTTTTCACCAACCAACCTGACAAGACAGCTTTACAATTGTACACCATTTTGAATTTGGACGAGACCACTCTGCTAAGGACTAGGTCCCTGCATTTGTGAGGAACATCAAAATACCTAGAATACAACATGTTTCCCAGTTTTATGATGACACACAAATATTCCTCACGCTGAGTTTATTCATTCATTTCCCCTATCGCCAGTCCAAATAACAAAAGACCCTTTTCTGGATCTCGTCCCTTGTTAGATCCCTAATTTGTTAAATCATCAAAACTTAACATTAGCTCCAAAATAAAATTTTCCTCTTTTTTGATGATAACAGACTTATTCACCTTCTCCCCTCTTTCACCAGTTCCCCTTATCAGTATGACTCTTCAGGTGACTGGATTGGTCCCCTTGTTTCTTCATTTCCAAAGTTTGTTAAATCATCAAAACTTCACATTATCAACTAAATAGCATTTCCCCCTTTTTGATGATGACAAACTTGTTTAGCTTCTTCCCCCTATCGGCATGACCATGTCCTCTTCAAGTAACTAGCATTGATTCCCCCTATCAGCAACATGACCATGTCCTCTTCAAATAGCTAACATTGATCTCATACCTTAATAATTTTCCCCTTTTTAACATCATAACAAGGGTTAAAGTGGTAAACCAAGTTGACAGAAATGTAGTTCAAGCAAATTCATGGCCACTCAAGCAACACTAAGCATGAGGGAAAATGTATAATGTAATGAGATAAGTCAGTAGAAGTGTGGGTTATTTCATTCATAAATAACATATTAGAAATCAAAGAATGGCAATTATTATTATGAATGAGAAATAGGACAATACCCACTCAGTTTCGATAGAATAGAGGAACAAGGACTGACACGGGAGTTTAGGAAAACAGGAGATGGCTTAGGAGCAAGGGATTGAAAGAATAGGATTAGTAGAGAATATCCCTTAGCATGGTTTTTCAGAAGCCTCTCTTGAAGTTCAGCATTCTTTGCTACTAGGGCTTCATGTTGAACCTTCAGGGCTGCCAGTTCTTTTAAACCTGGTCCCTTTGATTGTGATTTTAGAAGCTAAGACTTCAAACAAACTATTTTACTATCCCTGTTAGCAAGAGCAACTGTCATAGCTTCCATAGCAAGCTTGAGTTTCTCATGTTCCACCAACAGCTTAGACATGTTACTCTTGTTCCCTATCTTCCCTTCAACACATCCACATTTCAGATTTTGTTTTTCATTTCAAGGTCAGACACCCTCCCATTCAGAATACTTTGAGTTCTCATAATATAAACCCTTTCTCTTTCTAAAATCATCTTTTCCACCTTCTGTTTTTTTTTTGCTTGCCGGACGTGCTCCATTTTCACACTCAAGAATTTTTTCATCATAAAATTTTCCAGTAGTCAGAAAGAGTTTAGACATTTTGAAGTGTTTTTGAGAGATAAGAAAAGAGGGTTTTGAAAATTTCTGATTGTTGAAGGGGATTTGAATTCTCTAGGGAGATTGAAAGAAATATGAAGTATAAAGGAGGTGAAAGGGTATGTCATGTGAAAGGAGGTGTCGTTTGGTATTCAAATAATGGGACAACGGTCAGATTTATGAATGACTTACATGTGGAAATTGCAATGGTTATCATGCATAATTCAAAATGCAATGTTAAGAGTGCTAACCTTCAAGAACGGACCGGGTCCCTCTCTGTAATTGCGTAGATCTGCCTTGACCTCCCTTTTTCTTCAACAATTATGCCATGTGTGTATACCTACAAATGGTATAAGACTGAAATTGCTAAAATATACATAATTGAAAAATAAGGATACCTACTCCCTTTGTGTAGTCATGAGAGGGTTGATTGCTTAGGCAAGATCCATTCAGTAAAGTTTCAGCATCCCCAACTTCAATTTGTTTATCTTAACCAAGTTTGCCTCAATTGATGGAAGAGAAACCGAATCTTGCATTTCTAGTTCCCATGAAATGAGATATGAGCCCTAGAAAATGAGTCATTCATGTTCATTCTATCAACTTGATACTCAGCATATTCAGTATCACCATATTCCTCCAAATAACGAAAAAATCTCCTGATTTATAGAGTTGAACCAGGTCCATGTCTTCATCAAATGTCTTAGGATTCTCTTAGCAGCCTTCAAATGTTATTCCATTGGACAACATTTGAATCTTGCATAAATTCTAACACTTATAGCATTGACATACGGAGTAGATCCATCAACATCCAGCTTCGATTTGGTCACCACGGGAATATCAATTTTCTTGGCGTCCATGATTTGAAACTTCTTCAACAACTTGTTGTACTTTTCTTGACAAACGAGGTACCTTTAGAAGTTTGCTTAATCTGCAGCTCCAAGAAGAAATTTAATTCTCCCATCATGCTCACTTCAAAACTCACTATTCATGTGTGCAACAAACTCTTCACACAACACATGAAGGGTTGAATCAAAGATGATATCATCGATATAAACTTGAATAATCAACAATTCCTTTTCTTGTGATTTCAAAAAGATGATTTTGTCAATTTTACCTCTTTTGAAACATTGTTGAAGAGGAACTTGGACAACCTATCAGCTGGTCGGGGAACCGAGTGTCATAGTACACAACTTCAAAAGACTTTTCCACAGACTTTCAAGTCCTGCCTACACCAACAATTACCATTTCTTTCCATGCCAAAAGAGACACCACCACCTTAAAGTGCCTTGAGATAGATGAAGTATTTCAATTTTCTAGTCATGTGCTTTGAGCATTCACTATTCATGTCACGACCCAGAGGTACCCCCTAGACGTAACAAGGCGTAAAAGACCTTGAGAGGTCTCATACATGCCCCTTAGCATATCATAACATAAGCTAATAGAAATGAGTGGAAATTTAAAATATTTTTCGATAACATCGAAGTACATAAAACGAAGCGGAAGTCTTTTACACTTGTCTCAAACCATCTAAAACATGAAATGTCTTTGGGACACAACCCATACAATAGTTCTAAACATAAAATGAAATATAAAAGGACATGGTGGTCTAGCCCTCGAATGCTATGAGGACTCACCAAAACTTCTCTTTTTTCTCTACTATGAACCTAGCCACGAGGATGGAAGTCGATATCGCTTGACCCTACATTTGACAAGAATGTAGGTAAAAGTATGTGTTAGTACAGACATGTACTAAATATGATGGCTAGCATAAACCATCAACATAAGTATATCATAGGCATTAGTCAATATAAAACATAAGGCATAATCATAAAAGATAGTCAATGCATCTAGATCAACATATCATAAGAGAAACACTTGAAGTAACCTCAATGCATGCTTGTGCAATGCATGGATAGGACCCCATAAATCTCACCCATGCTAAGCAACCCACCTTAGGCCTTTTTTCATATACATCATCTTTTGATATCATCCTTAGCTTATTTCTCATAGACAATGGAACACTCACCTTTAGTCAAACATATCAAAGAAGGAAACTATAAAAACAATCCAAGCTAAGCATACATCATGGCAAGTAAATCTCATATTAGAACATACTTACAATACTTCCTTGAAGTAATCTAGTTTCATCATAAACATGCTATTTCAATTAGGGACTAGTCCCTCTTTAGCTATTCTTGCTATTCATGGAATAGTACCTTTTTACTAGTTCAAGACAAGTCATTACTGATGAATGGTTACGATTTACCAATTCAAGGCTACCAAGGAAAACACTACCTTATGCCAGACTAATCTACCATGGAAGGCACCTTACTTGTAACACCCCAAAAATGCTAACAAGAGTCGCCTGTCGATAAACCACTGCTTAATTATTACAATATGTTTAATTCTCATTTTGGAAATTTGAAATAATGTTATATTTGCAACCTTGCTTTAAATAATTGTCATCGTAAGTTAATGTATTGTATGGGGGTATTTGCGTAATGTTTTAATTAGAAATATGTATAGCTTTAAAAGGAGGTGAAGGATATATATATATATAGGTGTATATGTATCCATTTGGGCAGCACACAAGTATTTGTGCAGCCAACTTTTACGGACAGCTGTTTATATGATAAGTACCTCTTGTGTTACTATATTTTGACACCTCCTCTTAGGAAATTCATCTCACCTGAAATATAAGCCCCTTAGAACATTATCTAACCTGTTGTTCTTCAAGATCACAAGAGAAAATCTTGGTCCTTTTGGCTAGAAATCGAGTTACACTGTTCTCTTTGGTAAGTGGTAAAACCTGTTTTTGAGCTGGGTAGCGTTTAGTAGATTAAGCATATCTCTTTCTATAGAACTTTGGTTACTATGAATAAATATGATTTGAAAAGATAATTCGTATATGTACAACTCTTATGTTTATGTTAAACTCTAATTTAGTTTTTATGGATTCGAATTATGGGCCGCATCATAGGACAAGTTCTGTCCAGATTCTGAAGTTTGAAATCCTGTATGGACAACTGTTAGTGTTTTGAATATATCTTTTTATCCAACATAAATTTTGCGGTGATTCTTGGTTGTTTGCAATCTTAAGAGAGGTACCCACATCTTTCATGAAGAGTATATAGTACAATTTTGCCGTTTGCCATTTCAAATCTTAGTTGCGACATGATGCACTAGGATGGCCAGAATTTACTGTTAGGGAGCATAGTCGTATTTGTACAGGCTAGGCTTACTTGTGATGATAACCCTATTTTACGTCTTCATTATTGAGCTGCTAGAAAGTAAATAAGTTATTGAATTCATTTTTTTAAGGTTGTATATCCTCGTGTACAAGTTGAAGACTTTGCTACGCTGCTAGGTCTACGGTTTGACTCGTGGAGTTTTGTTGGACTGTTTTTGGGCTAAAGAACTGAGGTTTGTTTATAAAATTATACTTGTACTCTTTTTTACCTGCTGGTATATCTGACAGTTATCTTGGTACCTTGGTTACCTCTTGTCGCTTTGCATTGTCGTATTGGTATTCTTTAATACATTAAAGACTCTTATGTAACTCGCCCACTTGTACGAATTGTTTGATCACTTAGCACTCTTGTTGGGACCTTGTCCTTCTTGTGGCTGTGACTTTGTCACTCTTGGCATGCCTCGTGGTTCGGATCATTTGCCATCTTGACTCTAGATTATTAGTTCGTCTTATGAATGGAAGTTGTCCATTTTAAGTATGAACTAGGAAGCCATTTTTTTTAATATGGTTCTTGGTTCTCTTGATTATTGGGTTTTGACCCTTCTTGATACCTATTCGTGCTTGGTGTGACGACATGATGTATATATTGGGTGAGCCTTATTATTAAATCTCTTGAAAAGTTGTGCTATGAGCATTCTTGACATTTAGACCTTTATATATTGAACTTGATACTCCTTGTATATTGTTTACTTGATTTACTGATTTTGTTTTGATCGTGCTGCCTTTGACTTGAGAATGATAACTTAGTGAATTTAAGGGCTCCAAACCTATAGTTTGTACACCACTAGGCTATATGCTTAGCAATAGTTGTTTCTATCGCAGGGGCTATTCACGATGATGCTTGAAGCTGGCCATTGATGATGGAGAGTTTGAACACCTTAAGGAAGATCACATTTGCATATACGCATATATATTTTGTATAACCTTGGGAATTGTACATGATCTTTGTGCAGTATATTTAGAGGAGATTTTGAGGGCTGATTTGGTCATGTCACCATGGGTTGTAATATAAGTATGGTTATATGTTTTTATCTTTTGAGGTGTGTATACCCAAGTCTTGTAATATACTAATTTGCTATATATCTTGAAAGTTGTGTGAAGCATGAGCTGATTGATTTCGGTACTCGGAAGCTTGTAATAATCTTGTTATTTCACCCTCGAGTATGAGGTTAACATGTGCATGAAGATCTGGTTGGTAATTGCTTAAATGTTATATTTTTATTTTTTTGGGAGTTCGTTATGAATATAATCCCTCTACTAGATTAAAATCAATATGCCCTCATTAATTGGTTTTAAATGTCACAAGTATTTAATTAGATTTCTTGTTTAAGTAGTGGTATCGTTTTGAAAGGATCGCTACATTACTTGTGCAAGTCCAAGCTACTAGAGGAAGGGTACTATTGCTCAATCGAAGCTACCAATGATATGGTGTGGCCTCACCAAGTCATGCTACCATGCAAAGCACTCTATTGTGCTTAGTTCAAGTTAACCATTAGATGGATACTATTGGTTAATCCAAGGCTATCCATGAGGACTCCTAACTCAAGCTACCAAGCTTGGTCTTGTCTTACCAAGTCAAGCTATTCATGAAGGGATTATCGTTGGTTCAAGCTACCATAATTCTAACATGTTTTGATTCATTTTAGGTGAGCAAGCCTTTCAACCTAGAATCATTCTATATGAGAAAACCTTTCACGTCATGTTCATTAAGTGTTTATGAGAATGTCCTTTCAATAAATAGAACAACAACATTATAATCATTGATACTTTACTCTTAAAATGTGTTTAAAGCATTTACATAGATTCTATAAGAACATGCATAATTTCCTACATTCATAATATAGGTCAATGTGGATAACTCATTCCGAAGCAATCCTATCTACAATGCAACATTCATGGTACTAACGTTACTCTCGAAGCCCCAACAATCATAGTTCATCATGCAAGCTTTACTCTAAAAGCCCTAATAATCATAAGTCATTATTCATGCTTTTACCCTCAAAGCATTACATCTCATAAACATAATACATGCCTAGCTCTTAAGATAAGTCTACTCATAATTTATCATGCATGCTTTACTCTTAAGCAATTCTAGTCATATTTTATCATATAGCCCCCAATCTAAATCAATACTAATCATAGATCATCATGTATACTTTGACCTCATTCAATTCATATCTATATTCCCTAATCTCAACCAATCTACAATACCTATCATCAATCTTAGAAGATTATCTCTAAATCTTCAATTTCCCCCTTCAAGGCACAAAACCCACATACTACCAGCCAAACACCTACCCTCATGTCTTTTTCCACATCTAGCACAAGTAGGCCATAGGGACTCACTACTAATTCCTTACGGTTTAGGGTTAGACACCCTATCTTCATTATACTTAGGATCCTTGGAGGAACCTTGCCCGGAAAACCTTTGTCGATTCCTAGGATGACCATGTCCATCGGGCTTTACATGGGAGGAGTTATCATCCTCCATTCTAGACCTCTTTTACTCCATAGATATCCCTTCTTCTTTCTCCTCTTAAATTTGATGGCAATACATCATAAGGCGAGCAATATCTATGTCACTAATGAGCATAGCCGTACGACATTCTTTCACCACTAGGTCGGACACACTTGACATAAACTTACTCATTCTTGTCCTAGGGTCAAACACTAGAGATGGAGCATACTTGTACATTGGGTGAACATAAATTCATACTCTTTCACACTCATACTTCCTTGACGAACGGTAAGGAACTCATGCACCATGGATTCCCACATCTAAAGGGGAAAGAATCTATCTAGAAATGCCGAGAAAGTGGTCCCTACAATCAAATTACCAGCAACAAAAATATATTTATTGTGAGGATTGTATGGGGGATCTCTCTTCTTATAACCCATCCCTCTTCTAGTATTGCTGCCTTGACTTATTAGATATGATAGAATCTTATAGAAAGTGGTCCATTTGAGGGATTTGTTAAGTTCCTCTTTTACACGGACCAGGTCCCTCTCCAACATAAGATTTCTTTCTAGAGCCAATTCGATCTTCATTTTAGCAGTGTGCAACTTATTTTCAAGCTCCAGCTGCAAGCTGCTGGCCTCATTTTTTCCTTTAGAAATATTAGTAGTCACCATTTTATTTTTTCCTTCCGTTCTAGATTTTCTGCATCTAGAACAACCATTTGTTTTTCAATATCAGATATTTCGGTAACTAGAGCAAATTTTTCATCTTGATAGATGTCTAGGCTATTGTTCATGAGATCATTCTCAGTCATTAGCTCACTGATCAGATCAATTAGTACAACAGCGAGCTTTCTCAATTTACTAATGGGAAAGGTATTCAAGTTTTGCTTGAAGTATGATAAGTTTACCTCTTCATTAACATCTTCATTCTCTGACTTTGACATGAAAGCATCATCAGAGTGTTCAGAATCATCTGAATCACTTGATGTATTTCCCCAGACTGTTAGAGCTCTCTTCACCCCATAATAAACAGTTTCTCCACTACTTGACTTGTCATGGACCCGGTCCCTTTTTTTGTTCTTGTGTCCTCCGGACATGACATATTTCTTGTGCTCACCAATGTGCATAGGACAGTCTCTGATAAAGTTCCCTGGTTTACCACACTTGTAACACAAGTCATTTGAGTTTGTAACCCTGTCAAGCTTTCCTTTCTTCATAAGACAATCCTTCTTTTTGTGCATCTCATGAACTTTAAGATGTTCAAATAGTGCATCCAACATCACTACTTCAGGGTCTCTTGTCTCATCGCCAATCACAAATTCATTTGTCCTAAAACTGGGAAGAATTTCCAATATCTTAGAGACTTGATTGCAAGCAGGGACATGTTCTTCTAGGAACATAATCTCATTTGTGATGCTGGAGAATCTAGTACATGAATAGATTCACTTTCTTTTATGGTGAAACTTTCAAACTGAGTACTGAAGAGATCTAGCTTAGATTTCTTTGTTTCCTCAGTACCCTTGTACATTGTTCTCAACTGATCCCAAATTTCCTTGGCTGATTCACAAGACAAAATCAAATCATATTCATTTATTCCAATGCCACACATCAATAGCTTCCTGTATTTATGATTTTTCTCAATTCTTCTTATGTCGGAGTGTCATTATTTTGTTGTCGAGTTTTGGGAATGACTCTTGTGACATCTCCATCTTTTACTTGCATAGTTGGCACATAAGGACCTTCATAAATAACATTTCATACTTCAATGTCCTCAGCCATTAGATAGACACTCATTCGAAAATTCCATCATATATAGAACTGACCATCAAAAAGAGGTAGCCTTGTAGGGGATTGCCCTCTTTGAAAGTTTAGGAGAGTCATCATTCTTCACTAGAATCTCTCTCTTAGTGTTAAACAGATAGAGAGCCCAAGCTCTGATACCAATTGTTGTAATGTATGCGTCCACCAGTGGCACATGACCAGGTCCCCCGATAGGATAATAGTGTGGAAAATAAATAGCTCAAAGTAAATCACGCACAATGATTTTAGGAGGAATCCCACTTGATCAAGGGGGGTGAAAACCATGAACTGTACTGACTGGAGTTCAACCGAAACTCCATTTCATTCAAATGGAGCAAAGTTTCAGATTACAAATTGTTGCAACCTGGGAATTAAACTCTTTAATCCCTCCCCCTTACTTTAGCACCTCTATTACAAAGGAAAACTAAGCAATATCTCTATTGCCCACTAAACCAACTAACTCTACGTGATCTAGACTTCAAGGACCCCAAAAGCCTAACTATAGCCACCAACTCTGATCTCCAACATAAGAGAATAAACGAGCAGCAACTCTACTGCACCACACATCAACTAACTCTAGTTGACAATCCTAGGAAACTCTACCCAAGAGAACATCAAAACAATGATGTAAGGAAGCTTGACTAGAACAAAGATGATTCGACTAACTAACTCTTGTTAATATGACACAAACTAAAGACATAAACAAGCAACTGATCTAATATTATTTAAAATTAGGAGTAGATTTACAATGTAAGCACATAAGACACAAAGCTCAAAATACAACAAACACTCTTTAGCACTCTATCAGGTCCAATGTTGAGTATGAGCAATGTTCTTCCTTGAAGATGGCCTTCTCTTTGTAAGCTTATGAATTTTCAAAAATTCAAATCCTTCCTTGCCAAATCTTAAGTTTGTGTCTTGGGAGAAGAAACTATATCAAATGGACACAAACTTCTTGGGACAACACCATTGGCTGAAAGCCTGTTTCTCTAAAAAGTCGTGCACCAACCACATTAGAGTTGGCAGCTTTCTAAAAGCAGTCTTTTCATCTTTTTTCACATACGCAGTCTTTCCGGGACTAGGTCCCTTGCAGTGTGTTCTTTGTGAGTTCTTGAAAATACTTGCTAGCTCTCTATCTCTTTTTGAATGAATAATGTTGTTTGTTTATTGTTGTGTATATTAGTCACCAATAAGAGTTTTGACCATTGAAACAAACAACCTCGTTCACCCTTCCTATTGATGAAGTACGTTGCTCTTTTCACCAACCAACCTGACATGATAGCATTGCAACTGTACACCATTTTGAATCTGGACGAGAGAACTCTGCCAGGGATCGGGTCCCTGCATTTGTAAGGATCATCAAAACACCTAGAATACAACATTTTCCCCATTTTTGATGATGACACAGAAATATTCCTCACACTGAGTTTATTCATTCATTTCCCCTATCGTCAGTCCCAATAACAAGAGACCATTTCCTGGATCTGGTCCCTTGTTAGATCTCTAAGTTTGTTAAATCATCAAAACTTAACATCAGCGCCAAAATAACAGTTAGTAAGTTAAATTTATGCTCTTTACATACATGATCTGAATTCATACATTGTTTATATACATGCATGATCTGCTTTGACGTATTTTATATTTATTTGATAGCTCCTACATATGAAGCTCATTCTTTAGCTCACACTTCTCCAAAAAGGAAAACTTTGTTTCACCCTTCATGTGTCTTTGAAACAGACGAGTTATAACAATCCTATATTTTTTTGTTAGCTTCCATATGCCATAAGGGATTTGCCTCTCTAATTCATAATTACTTTTGTAATTAGGATCCACATCAGCCACATCTCCTGACCCCTATACTCTTACCTCGGCCAATGTATCAAATAAAGGTTTGTTTTAATCATTATTTTCCTTACATAGAATAGTATTCACTTATTTTCAGCTCTAACCAATTTTGTGATATTTAGGAATTAGGCCCAACAAAGGTCGTCACATAAATGTTAATGACTCTCAATATGAGTATGCACCCATCAAAGTTGTCCCAAATTGTAAATTTTTTGGTGCAAAAATATTTCAGTATGAATCGCCTATATTTTGTGGCAATAATGGCTCAATTAAGCTTACATCACACAATATGCCTACAGAACTACGACATTTATTTTTAAATGCTTACGAAGAGTCTCAACATTTTCAAATATATGTTACGACATACAATAATATGTTCACTTTTACTTTGCTTGGGGTAAACTATGACAAAGATTTGGCTAAGAAATATCATGGTATTTATACCTTTTAAGTTCAAGGAAAAATGTACCACTTCATTGATGATTTGTACCCTGCAACTGGAAAGGGAAAAAACATACAACTATACTTCAATGACAATGAAAATGAGGTGGCAAATAAAATTGCTTGTTCCGCTATAATAGGTAAACTATGATAATAAAGTTGATGAATAAACTGCAAGTTAATGCATACTGTTTCTTCTCAAAATATCTAACTGATGTACCAGAACTATCACACGTGTACATTGCACTGACATGTAATTCGGGTTTAGATCAACGAATATATAACCTACCTACTACATCAGAAGTTTCAGAAATATGGGTTGATGAAGGAGTACATACTATATTGAAACTTCATATTCAAATTTATCCTCATAGTAATAAAAGTCAATTAGTTAATTACTACTATGGATGCTATGATCCCTTACAATATCCACTGTTATTTCAATATGGTCAAGTTGAGTGGCCTTGTGGTATTAAGAAAATACTACAGCCAAAGCATACAACCAGTTGTCATGTCTACTGTGAACGGGAATGCTTACCCAGTGTTAAAAACATGTGTACAATAGATAACTTCCTTGTTATGGAAGCTGAAGTGCTCAAACAACAAAAGAAAAAAAGAAATAATGTCTCTTTCCCTGAATATTATTGTTACAAAATTCAAATGCAAGATGATGAAAATGATGACCTCTTACATTATATCATTGATGTCTTCACAAAGCTTGAAACACAAAGGCTAGATTTTTTTCCTTCAATCCAGACTTATTCGAATGGAAGTTTTCCAAGGTCTTCTAGATATCTTAATACATGGTGAAAGAGATGCCACTAAAATTGGAAAACAAACATTCCTTCCTGTCACATTTACCAGAGGACCAAGAGATATGCGTCAGCGATATCTTGATGCTATCGCTTGCTACAACATTTCAGAAAACCTGATTTATTTCTAACAATGACTTGAAATCCAATGTGGCCTGAAATAAAAGAACATTTGTTACCTACTAATGAGGCACAAAACAGACCTGATTTGAATAGTAGAATATTTTGAGGGAAATTCGAAGAACTAAAAACTAATATATTAAAAAGAAAATGTCTTTGGAAAGGTTGCTGCATTTATGTATAGTATAGAATTCCAGAAACGTGGTCTCCCACATGCACATTTTCTTATTATTCTGTGTAATGAATATAAATTGTTGACACCTGAGTTATACAACATAATTATTCGTGCTAAATTACCCAATTCTAAAAAAGAAGCTTACTTATATTCAGTTCTTGTACATTAAATGACGCATGGTCCTTGTGGTGATTTGAATCCTACAAATCCATGTACGAAAAGTAAATGATACTGTAAATTTAAATATCCTAAAGATTTCTCTGAACGAACATTAAAAGGAAAAAACTCATATCCTGTTTAGAAAAGACAACACACAGGAGAACTTATTAAAGTTAGAGGGCAATATCTTGATAACTTCTGGGTCGTATCATAAAATCCATTTTTACTTGCCAAATTTAATTGTCAAATGAATGTCGAAATATGTTCTGACATTAAAGTTGTGAAGTACCTTTACAAATATATTTGCAAAAGACACGATAAAATTATTTTTGTTCATGAGAACGATAAACAGATAGAGGTTGATAAAATAAAAGAATATCAATCTGCTCAGGGGGTCAAGTCTGAAATATTTATTTAACACTGTATACCCTTTGGCCCATGTAGACGAATGAATTATAGTTAAGTAAGGTTAATGTTATTTATTAGCCAAACCACGAAGAAGTAAAACCCTACCTTATGCGGCATTGAATGGCATAAGCGACAATGGAGGTAAAATAATTGTTTTTTTAGATTATAATTTTTTGCCGTAATTTTGATTGCAATAGTTGGCAGTGCACTATTAAGTACTCATATTACTTGTGTAATGAAAATAGTGAAAACTCACCTGGGAATTTGTTGTAATTTTCCACAAGGCATAAAGACAAACTTTGAAATGTAATCATGGCATATGAATGACCAATGATTGGAACATGAGGGATAGAAGGGATAATCAGCGATAGGTAAATTGTTGCGTATTCCTTTGTGGTTTAGCTACTGATTTTTGTCATTAACTTGAATTTAATTTTATAGTTTAAGTTTTTCTATATTGAGATAGGAAATTAAATATTGGATGTATTATATTATATGACAACTATTAGGATTGTAGTTTTTGGAGAGATTATGACATAACCCTAGACTTGAAATTTGAGGAAATTGAAAGAATTGACATGTTAATTGACATTAAGCTATTGGGACGTGATTTTAGGTTGGGTGAGTTTTGTGTCAAGGCTCAAGTGGCGGAGTGATTGTTCGATTATATGAGGCAAGTGATTTTCTAAACTCTTGTTAAGTGAATGAAATTCGTGTATTCCCTTGTAATATGTGTTTGGGGGTAATGAGACTTGGTGATGGGTTGACTTGTCCACATTGATTAATTCTAATGATGAAAAAGGGGTAATAAAAGACAATGTGATTAATTGTTTGTATGTGATGTGTTGAGAATGGCTTGAAAGGCTTGTTGAATCATTGTTGATGTTGTATCATGATTGTGTTGTTGTGAATTGTGCAATGTTATAAAAATGGTAATCTCCTCATTATTTATGTGAACATGTTATTTCCATTGTTCTGAGACATGGTTGTGGCAAGTGTTATGTGAATTCAGAAAGAATAAGAAAGTAAAGAAGATGTACCATTTTGAGGGACGTATTGCGCAGCGCAATGGATACTATATTTTGAGGGATGTATCGCGCGCCACAATGGTTACTATTATCGAGGGTCGTATCACATGCCGTGATGGATGCATGGACAGATATATCCCTCATGCATCCCGAACTGAGAGACAGCGGGTGTGTATCCTTAGGTCAGACATGCATCACTATATTTGACATTGCATTTCATTGCATTGCACTTCTTTATTATTGGTGAACTGGATCTTGTGTGTTCTTGATCTTGTGAGTTCCTTTCTGCGGAATTTTTGGCTGATGAATATTGAGCATGTTGTTGAAGATATGAAATTGTTAGAGTGTTGTTGTTGAAGATATGTAATTGTTAGAGTGTGATTGGTTGGGCTGGTTTTATGCAGGTTGTAGTTGTGGAGGTTGTGATTGATGAATATTGAGGTTATTGTTGAGAATATGTGATTGTTATAATGTTGTTGTTCAGAAATGTGCTTGAAAATTGTGAACTGCTAGGTTGGGCTGGTTTTATGCAGGTTGTAATTGTGGAGGTTCAGTTGAGGTGTAGGGAGTACCCGTATTCTATACTATTAGCTTGTGTTTAGAGGTTTACTTGTTGAGTACCGTGTGGTTTGGTACTCATCCCTTGCTTCTATAATTTTTGTAGGTTACAAGCCTGGATTTTTGTGATACTTTTCATTCTCTTCTTTTCCAAGGCTTCTTGGAGATTTGTGAGGTAGCTATTTGTCATCTTAGTAGACTTAGTCCTATTTATGATCTTGTTCTATTCTAGAAACAATGTCATTTGAGAGTTGTGTTTTTCTTTTGAATCAGTTGTAATACGTTACAGGCTTGTACACGTGACAACCTAATTTTGGGGGTATTTTTGAGTTGATTATAAAATTTCCGCATTTTATTTTAATGGTTGAGTTTTAGGCTGACTTGTCTTGTTGGGATAAGATGAGTGCCATCACGTCCATTTTTGGGTCGTGACAAAATGGTATCAGAGCTCCAGGTTCATAGGTCTCACGTGTGTACAAATCGAGTCTAATGTCACGCCCCGAGCCTACACCCTGGGCTGGACCGGCACTCGGAGACCATTGCTGGCCCCAAGCGAACCCTTGGCCTGGCTTTCTTAACTCAGCGGAAACCTACTCAACAGATTAACTCAAAGCAATGCAAGATTTCAAAACAACTTAACTTATAAAAATATGTCCATAAGGCAACCCGAGTCTCAAAATAGGATATTTACATATATACATAGATAAGAGACTCATAACTAGCTAACTGACTGTCTGTCTGTCTATGAAGCCTCTAAATTACTGAGATGGATGTTGGGACAGGCCCCGCAACATCCTAATAAAACAAAGCTAAGAACACAAAAACAATTGAGTCCTCCGGAAAGCAAGGAGGCTCACCACTGACTCTGGAGTGCTCAGCTGGATCAACGACGTGCAGGCTGCTGATCTGGGATACCTGGATCTGCATCATGAAACGATGCAGGCCAACTAGCATCAGTACATGGAATGTACGAGTATGCAAGCTGGAATGCTAAGCAACAGCGGCTAGAAGGAAATCTGGGAGAAACTGAATAGCTTACCTGGCTCAACTCAACTCAACCTGACTGACTTCTTTCAATATAAGGCAATTTGAAACAGTGCGATATAAAGAAAGACTGTTTAAAACATGCTATAAACTCTGTGTGTATACAAGATACAATAAGCCTGAAATGTATATAGAAATACAATGAACTGATGTATATAAAAATACAATAACCTCTGAGTATGAAAATACAATAACTGCTGTGGGAGTTTCTCTAACCGACAACCATCACATAAGAGCTATAGTGATGATACAGCGATCGACCTCACGCTGCCAGAGCATCTTATACCCGGCCAAAGATATAAGACCTGAACTGCCTAATGGATCCACTAGTCTAATCTGAAAAGGATTCATCTAAAAAGTATGATCCTTTTCTACCCATGGTGGCTAACATGGTTCTATGGAGGCTGTGGGTTCTTTGAACGCTCCCCCAATTCGGTGCTCGATACTACTCCCAAAAATGTACTGGCTCTTATGTTTTTAAAACATATTTATTCCTGCTGATATGAGATAATTACTCAAAAACTAACCCGAAGGCTCTTTTGGAAATCTCAGTTTCCAACCTTGTTTAAATGTAAAAAACATTTCTTTAAAACTTCTTTGGGAATACATAGTTCCCTAATAACTTTGAGAAATGAACTCAACTTTAAACTCTTGGCTTAACTTGACTGCTAACTTCACTTGACTTGGAACTATCTTTCCTTGAATCGGAATTATGAATTTCAAGGTGTTCGATCACATGTCATGGAGGGATTCTTGAACTCTTAGACGTACTTGGAGTGTCGGAAACAACCATAAAACATAGGTATAACACTTTGGAACTTGCTTGAGAAAGTGAGAAAAGGAATGGGGAAACTTGGCTGAGACTTTAGATTTCTGGTGACACAGGCGGCATCCACGGAAGCCATCGACGGACCGTAGATGGACTTACGGTCCGTACTGCAGGTCCGTGGATCGCGTCAGAAACTTCCCCAGAATTCAGTGAAAAGAAATGACTAAGTGTTGAACTACGGTCCCGACTTACGGTCCGTGGATCGATCTACGGACCGTAGGTCGTGCCCGTAGATCGACGCCCCAAAAACCAACTTCTGTCTTGATCGACGGTTGACCAGTACGGACCGTCGATCGATCTACGGTCCGTAGGTCAGTCCCGTAGATGGGGATCGACAGCCCAGAACTTTTTGCAATTTGATGGTGAATCAACTTTTAAGGGTCATAACTCTTAGAATCATAACTCCCTCAACATACAATAGGTTTCACTACACAATCCACAACATCAACAACAACTAACAACTTCACCAACTTTAACAACTTCAACAACAATTCCAATCTTTTCTCAATCATGAATAAACTAGGTGTGTGTGGGGGAAAGGATCAACCCACACGAAAAACTTACATACCTTAAATAGGGATCACCCCCGACGAAAGTCCACAACGATCTTGACTAATCTCTTCTTTCTTCTCTTCTTCTTCTTCTCCTTCTTCTCTTCTTCTTCTTCTCCTTCTTCTCTTCTTTAATCTCAAGAACCCTAACTCTTTCTCTTCCAAAAAAGGACAAAAATGATCCAAAGATCATTCTAACTCAACAATATGAGCTCAATTAAAAGATTTGTGAAAGGACCAAAATGCCCCTTAAATTTCCGGATGAAAATCCTTTCCAACTGCCCAACTTCTACCGGACATAACTCCCTCATACGAACTCGGAATTTAACAAACTTGGCGGCGTTAAAAAGGTCGTTCCAAGGGCTTCGCAACCATAACTGGAACTACTCCTAACTCATCCTGATCCAGGAGTTACGACTACTCAAAGTTGGCCAAAAACTCATGTTTTTTCCACACTTAGCCAACTTTCCAGATTTTTAAATTTCATCAAAGCCACTTCAAATTGTCAGATGTTACATCTAAGTAGAGTTTCGAGGATCGATACGGAGACGTCTGTATTTATCTTCGAGAGGCTATAGTGACTCTTAAGAAAAATCTTTGCTTCTTGGATCTCTATCGTGCGTGCTTGGTCCGGTTTTGATTCTTAATACGTCACTCCGTTCACTCTAACATATGGTGATCACTCGTGCGTAGTTTCTCATGTGAGCAGTTGGTGTGTCGTGTATAACTTGAAGGTTAGACCTAGTACTAAAGTCAAAGTGATAAACTTATGGAAATGATGTGTGGTTAGGTTTAGAATGTTCAGCAATTTGGAAGTATTGAGTAAGGTGATGACTCGATGATGCATTTTGAGGATATTCGAATGATGAGGTTGAACAATAGTTTGAGGGAGTTTATGAATGTGTATATTTTTGGTTAGTTACCCCAATAAAGGGAATAGTACTTGTGTGGTATAGGCAATATCTTGATTAGTTCGATAATTGGAAGTGGAATGATTAAAAGGATGGATACGTAATGAAAAATGTCACTTCGAAAACTACAGTTAGTAATGTTGTCATAACATATATGGACTACTTAGTGAATAATGAGAATGATGTTACGCTAATTGAGGTCAGAATCTCTACTGTAGTTTCATAGATTGAGTGCATGTCAAAAAGGAACATGAAATGATTACTATAATGATACCAATTCTTACTTGGTTAGAGTGATGGAGTGTCTTATTTCTAGTATCGACCTGATATATTAAGAAATGGATACCACATTAGATGAGAGACCGAATAGATTTGGTAGTGTATTGTAATTATTCGATGGATAGAATGTATGGCTATTTGGGTACAATCTTCTCAGTAGATATGATGTGTTCTAGTGGTGGATCTAACGGATTGTCACGATGTGGTACTAGTGGTACATGGAAACGAATACGTCAATTTTCAATTGCGAATACTTACTACTTAAAGAGTTATCAGGTGTATCACATGCTCGTATAATGAAATTCGGTGTTGCATTTACATTTGTGAAACCGATTAGGTTGTAACTACAGATGTTTGGGGTTAAGCAGTGTGTATAAGGAAGATTTTAGTGGTGGATCGTTGTTACGGTGTTAATGCGTTAAGTTGAGAAGTGTATCCCGAGGGTTCTAAATGAGGACCGGTGATTTCATCTTAAGGTCCAAGGGAATTGATAGATACCATAATGACAAGCTTACGTTTAAAGGAAGTCCCAAAGAGTATACTTGTGTGAAGGTAATTGAAAATTTTAGTAAAAATTGCATATAAAAGTGGGTTATTCCTTTGAATTTAATTGGGATAACTGGGTTAAAAGGTCATACTGATGAAAAGGTTGACTTCAAGGTGATGACTAGAGCTAATTAAGCATGATGGTAATAAGAGTTCGTGATGGATTGTGACTAGGATGCAACTATATGATAAATATTGTTGGTTAAATGAATTTTTTATGGTAATGACGACTTGCGAGTATCTAATGTTATGGTTTTCTACTATTTGATGAGTAACGTGGTTGCATGGAAAGTTATAGGAGGTGCTGAGACACCACTTGAATAGATTGAAATGAACTAGAGTCACAAATGAGAAGAATTAGTGGGATGTATTTTAGTCATTGGAAAGACACGATCGAGAACAAATATATTTACATTAAGTGCAAGGACAAAAGATGTATCTTCAGATAGTAGAAAATGGAGTTTAGAGACATGTGGTTTCATCTATTTTGATCTACTCATGATAATAGTGTCACAATTTCATCATGCTGGTTACAAACTATTTGATAAAATTTAAGAAAGAAGTCTATAGACATTTGACCCGAGTGTTGTGACAAGTTCTTTTATGATTTTGAGTATGGTAACTTGTACGATTGAATTTTTAACGAAGAATACGGTAAGATCAATGGAGAGGCGATCAATTATAGGCTAAGATACGTGAATTTATAAACATCTTCGATCTGTGAGCATGTGTTGATAGGTATTGGGATTGTTTTATATAGTTGGAATCAAAATTTAAGTTATTCATCGTAAGTCTATTATCATGTTAGTATGTGTTGTCAAGTTATGGATTGGTAAGGTAAGAAAGGATCGATCTCATCGGTTATTGAGCATTTTAGAGAACTTGTGCATCGTTTGGGACATAAAGTTTATTACTTTTGATTGTTACAGGACCTTAGGAAGGTTTTCACTTAAAAAGTGTTGGTTGAGAGTATAAGGTAACATGTCATGGGTTGTTCGCCAAAGAATAAGATTGGTAAGAGAGTCATAAAAGGAACAAGAGTCTGGTGTATTGAAGAGTTCAAGATATTTAGAATTTTGCGTCACGAGAAGAAGTTAAGAAAAGTGAAGGAATAAGACCTCTCGTATATACCCTTGGTTCAGAATTGAAGTTTATATGGATTTTTGCCTTTGAATTAAGATATGACTATGAGATGTGAACTGGTTCGGCACACACTTACTAGGGATTTATCATCAACTTTTATAAATATGGAGTTTTGGTTTGGATTACAAACAATGATGTGTGGGAGATTCTTTGTGGTTATGTCGAGTTAAATTGTTCAAAATATGATAGGTAGCATATAGATGTTAAACGGTGTGGACCAACGGTTCTACATGGTTAATGAGAATTTTGAGGGGATTGAAACTACTTTGTTGATGGGACGATATAGACTGTTTTGATGTGTTGCATAGACATTTAATGGTGAGTAGAGGTTATGTGCTTATAGTATATGAAATTATTAGAGTGACTAAGAATTTCTCTATGTTTTGGCATAAGGTATGTGAAGGTTTGGAATGATAGTTGAAACATTGTATGTCAAAGACTATGTGGAGTTGACATTGTGTGTGATTCAATAGTGTTATCTCGATGAAAATGATCTATCAATTTTAAAATTAGTGCTATCATCCTTGGGTGGGATCCATATTTATCATGAAATGCTTACATGGAAAGAGAGGGACCCATAGTTTGAAATTTTTGGAGGCGATAATGTATTTGCTAAGAAGGCGTCAATACTAGTAACTATTTGAGAGTAAAGTAGATGGCTGGTGTGGTTATTATGTTCTGTTAGGATTAAGAGTGTTGCACTTAATGGAGTGTTGTTAGGAGCATGTGGGGTTTGATAAATTAAGTATCTGTATGACTGTAATAGTGACCAGATTGATGGATTGTAGGTAGCTAAAATTCAAAGAGATGGAGTCAATTGAATGTACTTAAAGTTATGATCGTTTGAAGTTGACCCACAACTCACAAATTAAGCGGAACTTGCAAAATTCTCAATTTAGCTATTTCCAATTTAGCTCTTTATAAATGTAACATCCCTCCTTAGAAATGACAATAATTTTAAAGAAAACTATTTTTGGAGAGAATAAAATTTTGAAATTGTGGCAAGTTATGCTAAGTATGAGTTTTGGGTCAACTTCAAACGAGCATAATTTTCAGTACAAGAGGAGTTAGGCGGCCCATAAGATATCAAATAAAAGGTATTTCAATTAACTTTTCCATGCCACTGAGTTTGATAAATTTCAAGTTTGTATGAGGGAGATATGATTATTTGAAAATCTGCCTGTGATTTAAGGAAAATTACCCAGATTTAAGAGAGGTATTTTGGTCTTTTCCTTACCTAATTGAGTTAATACGAAATTTGGTAATATCTAGGGGTCTAAACTGATTCGGTTCAGTTTTACAAATCCTAAAATATGCTAGGGCTTTGACAGAAGTTCAAGAAGAGGAGAAAAAAGAGAAAAAGTCAAGCGTTCGTCAAGTTCTTGAGGACTTTCGTTGCGGATTTCGCCACGGGTTGATCCCTAGGAGGTATGTCAGTTCACATAGTCTTGGGTTCATTCACCCACACTCCAATCATGATTAATTCAGCATAATTTCATTCTGGGAAGTAGAGGATTTGAGTTCTTGATCAGTTTTGTTGAAGTTTCATTCATAATCTTGATTGTTAAGTTTTGATGAGTTCTTGAGTAAATCGTATCAGTTTTAAGGTTGTTTTTTAGTATATTCTTGTACAATATTGATGGGTGTTCATATCTAAGTGATTGGGGAAGAAACCACTCGATTCTAGATGAATTAGGATAAAAAAACGAGTAAGAAAATTCGTCATACTTTCTGGGAAATGGGGCGGGGCATCGCGCCACTCAGTGCGCCCCATATCAGGATATGTAGTTTGGGCTCTGGGGTACCACGCCACTATGTGCACCCCAACCCAGGTTCTGTAGTTATGGGTCTGGCGCCCTGCCCCACTCAGTACGCCAGGGTCGCCAGGTCCTCTACCCTTTCCCACTTCTTTCCGTTTGAGTTTCCTCAAATTGTACGTATGTTTTCTAGTTTATTTCTACACTCTAATGTACGTCTAAACATATAGAAATCATCCATAAACATGAATGATAACCTTGAATCCATAAATTCAAATTCAAGGAAAGTTAAGAGCCAAGTCTAGAGAGCTCTTAGAGTCTTTTCAAAAGTCTTTTACAAATGCTTTAAACTTGTTTTAGGACTTGAGCATCGATTTGAGTAAGAGTAAAAGTGAAGTTCATTTTCTTCAATAGATTTTATGCGAACTAAGTATTCCCAAAGAGTAAATGTTTTCCCATTTAAACAATAGAGGAAACATGGATTTCGTAAAGAGCTTTTGAGCTAGTTTTTGAGTAATTATCTCAAACCACAAAAAGAGTTATGCTTTTAAACATATGAGCTAGTTACATTTTGGATGTAGTATTGAGCACGGATTTGGGAATGAGTTTGAGTTCAAATAATTCAAAGTCTCCATAAACCGTGTAGCCAACATAGGTAGAAAAGGGTCATACTTTTTAGATGATTCCTTAATGCTTTTAGCATAGACTAGTGGATTCATTTAGTAGTTAGGTTCTATACCCTCGTCAAGGTATAAGACAACCTTGACAGTGTGAGGCAAGACGTTGTATCATCACATAGCTCATAGTGATGGTTGTTGGTTAGAGAAACTCAACATATTTTGTATTCTTATATACACAGAGTTACTTGTATTTTCATATACAAATCAATTTATTGCTGTATTTTTTCAATACACTGAGTTGTTATCTACATGTTTTAAAGATTTTTTTTATACTGCATTTATATTACTGCTTTATATTGAAATTAATTGAGTTGAGTTGAGACCAGGTAAGTTCTTTCAATTCCCTCTCAGGCTTATGTCTTATTTTAGAATTCCACTTGCATGCTTATACATTCAATGTACTAATGTCATTTGGCCTGCTTCTTTTATGATGCAGATACAAGTAACCAGGATCAGCATCCAGCGCTTTGTTGATCTAGTTGAGCTTCAGAATCGTTGATGAGCCTCCTTTCTTCTAGAAGATCCCTCTTTTATTGTTTCATTATTCTAGTACATTAGGATGTCGTGGGTCTTGTCCCAATGTCCATCTTAGTTATTAGAGGCTTCATAGATAGTTAGATATTATTAGTTCTTGAGTCTTTCATTTTTAATTGTTATGACTTGAGTTGCCACTTTGGCTAGTTGAATGTTTATTTCTAAAACATTCTAAGTTATCTATTCAATTACAATTCACTTTTTAAAGTTCTTTTATCATGAGTAAGTCTTCCGCTAAGAGTTAAGCTAGGCCAAGGGTTCGCTTAGGGCCAAAAATGGTTCTCAAGTGCTGGCCACGTCCAGGGTGTAGTCTCGGGGCACGAAAAACTGTCACGACCCAAGGGTACCTCCTAGAGGTAACAAGACACATAATGCCCCTAAAGGCATCATGTAATCCACTTAGCATATCATAACATAAGTAAAGAAAAATAAAGTGTAAAACACATTTTCAAGTCTTAAGAAATTTTCATAAAAACAAAGCGTAAATCTAGACATTGTCTCATTTAGCCATCTATTACAATCGAAGTCTCAAATAGAGTCACAATCCTTACAACAAATCTGAATGTCCAGTACAATGAAAGAAAAAGAACAACATGGCATCACTCGTCCTCGGATCCATGAGGACTCACCATAAGCTAGGAGAATAGTCAATCCAAGCTTGTATCAAAGAAGATCACCTTAAACACCGGAACCTACACTTTGTGGAAAAATGTAGAAGAAATATGGGTTAGTACAAAAATGCACCAAGTATAATAGCCGTGTACAAAAATCCTTAAAACATACCTAAAAAGGACATTCAAGTTGAAAAGCATGCATTTATCAAGTTTGAGAATCATCATGCACTTTAACTGTAAAAGCATAAGTCACAAGCATATTGAACATTTAAATCATCATAGTATAATGGAAACGTACCATAAGCACTCTCAAAGTCTACTTGTGCAATGCATATGTAAGATCCAATAATCCTACCAATGCTAAGTAAAGCTTCTTGAGCAATCATAGTTAATAATTGATCTTCTTCATTATATTGGGAATAAGCCTTAACAAACATAGACCATGTGAGCATAACATGGAATCCGGTGTCATGCCCGACACCGAAAAGAGGTGTCCTACTTGCCTAACGTAGAATTAAATGTATTAGCTTTTAAGTGGATCCACTAGCTAAAGACCTATGAGGGCATATAATTCTATGATAAAGATATTGCTACTAGAAACCCAACCTTTCTTAGAGGGGGAGCTTCCATGTCATGAGATTAACATAAGAAACCTGGCCTTTCTTAACGGAGGAGCCTCTATCTCATATTCAATATCCACTCGGTGCTAAGCAGTATTTCCCACAATTACATGTTTAGTCTTGAATTGAATTTTCATGCATGGAGGAGTGTCTTACCCTTCATCCAACACGACTTATAAAATAGCTCATAGATTCAATAGGTGAGAATGGACTTTCAACCTTAGAGTCATCATATAGAGAGAAGAACATTCACATCATGTTCATTATGAGTTTATGTGAATCAACTTTCAATTAACACTATTACTAGACTATAATCATGTTCATAAGGTATATATACATGAAGCCCACAATTTGTCATAATTCTCATGTTTTACCCTTCTTGGATCAAGGAGTATATTCATACAACCACATATAGGGTTACTTCATTAAACATGGGTAATAACATTATTAGAATGACTAAATTACAACACGTACAATTCCATAGGATTCACCTTTCTACAATTCACCCACATCACAAAAGGCATAAATTAGGGATATGGGGATTCATGGATTCATAGGAGATTTTATCATAAAACCACCATAAAACAGCAATTCAATCATAATATAAGATAATTAAATCATAAAAACATTTTTAGAAAGAATCCACAACTTGGAGTGAAATCCCTAGCTTTTAGGGAATTTCTTACTTTGAAATTGAGAGTTTGAGGGCTTCATGGATGAAAGCCATCCATGAATCAAAGACTACCATACCTTAGGTGAAGAAATCAAACAAATTCGTGTCACAAAGCCTCCTTCTTCAAGCCCTAACTTGATCTTCTTCTTCTTCTTCTTTGGAATCCTAGAGAGAAGATTTTTGGGGAAAATTGATTAGATTTGGGAATTTGGTAGTTCTGATTTAGAAGACTAAGTTTATGGTCTTAAAACACTTATATGCTTAGTCTAAAATAATATAAAACGATGTCAGTTAATGGTTAATTAAAAGGAAAAAACCCAAAACTACCCCTCAACCAACTCCTAAAACCCAACTTCAAGGTGTGGTCCACGACCATGGACCCACGGCCCGTGTGTGGGACCACAGCCCATGCTGGCAAACCGTAAGTCAGTGGTCTGGGGCTGGTTCTGGGAGCAGACTTGGCAGGCCTCACCCACGACTCCCATATATAGGGCGTGGGTGCCCTCCTTGGGTCACTACCAGGCAGCCTCTGTGAGGCTTTTCCTCTCCCACTCTCTCATCTACACAATTGTCCGATCTCAGATGCTTTGTCGGAGATTCCAGATTTGATTGCTAACCATGACATCAGTCTTTCCTCCGTCAGGAGGTCACGAAGGTGAGGTCCTGAGAGAGATAGATGCTTCACACATGGCATCCGATTGAAAGAAAGAGATGGGTTGGCAATAAAACAGTCATTTCATTATTATTTTTTACGCAATTTAAAGATTAAGGAATCGATCACTTCTTCACTTCACACAAGGACCTAGGGGGGTCCTTGGGGTTTCGACCTTGATGTTTCAACACTAACACATGAATTTTCGATAACGTGAAGGTACGTTCAAGGATCTAACCATAACATCAAGCTTTAACTATTCCTATTAGTTTTCATTATGCATGAAACGTCGAACTAATGCACAATTCAAAGGAGGAAACACCAACTCCATCTCGAACATGATAAATGCAACACAAGGGAGTAGGAACTACATCTAACAACCCAAATATGCATGAAACTCAACATTTCTCATAATCATAGGAGGAACTAACTTCGCCAACTCAAATAATGCTCAACACAATATTATGGAGCCAATATGCAATTACTCTCAAAAGCATACCAAAGGCATGTTCATCAACAAATCTCATGAAGTCAAATAGGCAACTTATACTAAATATGCAACAGCATGAGGAAAATAAATCATGAAAACTCATTTTCTCATTGACATGAATTTCACAACGAACATGCATAACATAAGGAAATCATGGAAAAGCTCAGATAATCACTCATGACTCCCAAACACTAAACTCAAGAGGAACTAACTACCTCAAGCTTGAATAGCAGTAGAAGGACAGAGATGAGGATATCGGGACTTCATATCGGCCTCAGCCTCCCATGTAGCACCCTCAACTAAATGATTTCACCAAAAAACCATTACAGAAGCTATTTCCTTGTTTCTCATTCTCTTGACTTGCCGGTCAAGGATCTTTGCGGGACCTCTTCATAGGAAAGGCTCTCATCAACCCCCAACCCTTCTAGGGAAGTATTGGATACCGGATCTCCAATACACTTCTTTAACATAAAAACATCAAATACCGAATGGACCGGTGTCAATTCATAGGCAACTTTTGCAAAACTCTTCAAAAGTTGACATGGGCCCACATATCGGGGACCAAGTCTCCCCTTTTTGCCAAACCTCATCACACCTTTCATAGGTTAAATTTTGAAATAGACTCAATCATTAACTTTAAATTCTAGATCCCTTCTCCTCACATCGGCATAAGACTTTTGTCTACTTTGAGCCGTTCTCAACCTCTCTCTATTGAGCCGAATTTTCTTAATAGCCTCAAAAACCGATTCAGGACCAATAAGAGCAACATCACCTACTTCAAACCAACCAACCAGAGACCTACATCTCCTATCAGACAAGGCTTCAAACGGCGCCATACCGATACTTGAGTGGTGACTATTATTGTAGGCAAACTCTATTAATGGAAAATGGTCCTCCGCTTACCCTTGAAATCTATAACACACGCCCTCAACATGTCCTCTAAAGTTTGAATGGTGCGCTCCGCTTGACCATCCATTTGAGGGTGAAAAGCAGTGCTAAGCTTTACCTAGGTACCAAGCCCTTTTGGAATTACTTCCAAAAGGTGTGAAGTAAATTGAGTACCCTGATCCGAAATGATGGATAAAGGAACTCCATGTAACTTCGTTATCTCCCTTATATACAAATTTGCGTAGTCTTCCGCCGAAAGGGAAACCTTGACGGGAATAATTTTGTCATCCTATCAACAATGACCCAAATAGAATCATGTCGCCTTTGAGTACGAGGAAAACCCACAATAAAATCCATATTGATCTCTTCCCACTTTCAAGTGGGAATTGGTATATCTTGTAATGAGCCTTCTTGCCTTTGGTGCTCAACCTTAACTTGTTGATAATTAGGACATTTGGCTACAAATCCCGTAATATTTTTTTTCATACCATTCCACCAATAGACTTCCCTTAGATCACGGTACATCTTGGTGGCTCCCGTATGAATAGAATACCGAGAGCTATAAGCCTCCTCTAAGATTTTCTCCCTCAACCCATCAACATGCAGAACACATAATCGACCTTGGTACCTAAGTACCCCATCTCTCCCTTGGGAGAAAGCCTAAATGAACTTTTTGAGTACCGATTCTTTCAACTCAACTAAGATAGGATCTAGGTATTGTTTAGACTTCACATCCACTACAAAGGTTGATTCAGAGCCATTATGAACCGTGGAATACACTAGTTGGACACCTAGCCAGGTCAATCTATTCACCTCGTGAACCAATTCTTTCTTCCCATCCTCTATATGAGCCACACTACCCATGTATAGTCTACTAAGTGCATCCGCTACAACATTAGCTTTGTCGAGGTGGTAAAGGACACTCATGTCATAATCCTTCAAAAGTTTTAACCACCTTCTTTGTTCGAGATTCAAGTCTTTTTGGGTAAACACATATTGAAGACTTTTGTGATCGGTGAAAATATCCATATGGACCCCATACAAATAATGTCTCCATATTTTCAAAGCAAACACTTCCGCCGCTAGTTCAAGATCATGGGTCGGATAATTCTTCTCATGGACCTTAAGCTGCCTTGAACCATAGGTAATCACCTTACCATGTTGCATGAGCACACATCGCAACCCAACTCTAGAGGCATCGCAATAAACAACAAAACCCTCCGGTAAGGTCAACACCAGAGTGGAAGTAAGTCTATCTTTCAATTCTTGGAAGCTTTTCTCACAAGTCTCCAACCACTCAAACTTACCTTTTTTTTAGTCAAAGCCATCAACGGAGAGGCGATGGAAAAAAAACCCTTAACAAACCTCATATAGTAACCGGTCAAACCCAAAAAGCTTCTAATATCAGTGGGAGTTAGAGGTCTAGGCTAACTCTTGACCGCATCCTTATTTTTAGGATCTACCTCAATCCCCTTGCTTGACCCAATATGACCAAGGAAGGCTATAGACCTCAACCAAAACTCACGCTTACTAAACTTAGAAAATAGTTTGTGGTCTTTAAGGACTTGCAACACAATCCTCAAATGGTCCATATGATAGCCCTCACTCCTTGAATAGATCAAAATATCATCGCTAAACACAATCACAAACATATCAAGGTATTGCCTAAACACCCTATTCATTAGATCCATAAATGCCGCCAGGGGATTAGTTAGGCCAAATGACATCACAGGGAATTCATAATGCCCATACCTAGTTCGGAAGGCCGTCTTGGGTATATCATCCCCTCTCACCCTTAGTTGTTGATACCCCGAACGAAGGTCAATTTTTGAGAAGTAACTAGCCCCTTGGAGTTGATCAAATAAGTCATCTATCTTTGGAAGGGGATATTTATTCTTTATGATCACTTTGTTCAATTGGCGATAGTCAATGCACATTCTAAGAGACCCATTCTTCTTTCTAACAAACAACACTGGAGCACCCCATTGAGAGATACTTGGTCTAACAAAACCCTTTTCTAGCAAATCCTTTATTTTCTCCTTCAACTCTTTCAACTCAGTCAAAGCCATTCTATAAGGAGGAATCAAGATAGGTTGCGTATCCGGTAAAAGAATAATCCCTAAATCTATTTCCCACTCAGGAGGAATATCGGGTAAGTCATCGGGGAAAACATCCGGAAACTCATTCATTAACGAGAACACTGTAGAGAAGGGGTTTCAGACTCAACATCCCTTACCCAAACAAAATGGTAAATGCACCATTTGGAGATTATTTTCCTAGCTTTGAGACAAGAAACAAATGGACCTCTAGGGATAGAATTTCCCCCTTTCCACTCTAAAATTGGCTCATTTGGAAATTGGAATTTGACAACCCGAGTCCTACAATCTATAGAGGCATAACATGAATCCAATCAATCCATACCCAAAATCACATCAAAATCCAACATATGCTACTCTATTAAATCTAACAAAGTGACTTTATGAGACAAAGTAATGGGACAACTTCTATACACTTTCGTATCAACCACGGAATCACCAACCGGGGTAGAAACCGAACAAGGCTATAATAACACTTTGGGGAGTATTTCAAACTTCATGGCCACAAAAGGTGTAACAAAGGACAAAGTGGCACCGGGATCTAACAAATTATATACATCATTAGAAAAGACTTGTAACATACCGGTCACCATATCTGGGGAGCTCTGTTGGTCTTCTTGGGATCGAAGAGCATAAAAGTGGTTTGCTTTTGAGCATTAGAGTTTGAACTGCTTGGAGGGATTTGCTTATCTTCTCTCCCCTTGGCCGTGACTATTGGGCAATTCTTCAATTGATAGCCACTCCTACCGCAACCATAGCAAACAGCCAAACTGGCTAAACATTTACCATCATGTTTCTTTCCACATTTTGCACAAGTAGGTTTTGCTATAGGAGTCCTCTTGTCATAACTTCCTTGAGGCTTAGGGTTAGACACCCTATCCTTGTTGACCATTGGGGTAGCACTAGAGGAACCTTGGTTGGAGAACCTTTGTTTGAACCTTTGTCGACCTTGCCCATCGAACTTAGCATTGGAAAAGTTCCCATTACCGGTTCTAGCTCTTTTCACCTCCCTATTCATTTTCTTGAGATTTTGCTCCTCAATTTGTTCAGCATGGACCATAAGACTTGAAGTATTCATACGGGGAATAAGCATTGCCGAACGACATTCATTGACTACCAAGTTGGACACTCCCATTACAAATTTATTCATTTTAGCCCTCGAGTCATCCACGATGGTTGGAGTATACTTGGATAGTTGGGTGAACTTTAGGCCATACTTTTTCACACTCCTTGGCGAAGGTTAATAAATTCTTGCATCTTTCGTTCCCTCAACTCTAGGGGAAATAACCAATCAAAGATTGCTTTCTTGAACACCTCCCAATCTATGGGACTCACTCATATTGGCCTCTCACCCTTTCATTGTTCATACCAAACTTGAGTTACATCTTTTAGTTGGTAGGCGGCTAGCTCCGCCTTCTCCTCCAAAGACACCCCCATAGCATTAAGTATCTTGTAGACCTCATCAATAAACCTTTGGGGATCCCCTTCCACCTTGGAACCAAGAAACTGGAGAGAATTCATCCTAGCAAAATCCCTCAATCTAGAAGTTATGGAATTCATATTACGGTTCACACGAGGACCAGCATCTCTATTGGCTTGAGTCGTCATAGCTTGGGCTTGAGTTGTCACGGCTTGAGCTTCAGTCTTCATGGCTTGAGTTATCATTTGGATAGTAAATCTAAACTCTTCTTGAGTAACATTTTCGGCCATGAGATCAACCAGAGGTTGATTGACCTGAGGAGCTTGATTACCTTGAGGAAATCCTTGATTCACATCCTCTTCTTCCACCCTTTTAGCATTCGCCCTTCATTTATTCATTTCCTGATGACACAAGAGAAGGGTTAGGAGAGGGACTATTATAGAGTTAAACTCTAAGGCACGACTCAAGAATAATAAAAGAAGTGAAATTTCCTAATCATCTTATTGCCTCTCACTCATAAATGTGGCGTGCTTCACACTCATGAACAAGACTCTACTAGACGTGGCTTATGATACATCATCCTAGAATCATTCTAAACCTTGTGCTCTGATTACCAAGTTTGTTACGACCTAAGGGTAACCACTAGACGTAACAAGGCATATGTATTATAACATAAGTAAAGAATAATAAAGAGTAAACACATTTTCATGTCTTAAAAAGTTTTCATAAAAAAAAAAGCAGAAATCTAGACATTGTCTCATTTATCCATCTATTACAATTGAAGTCTCAAATAGGGTTAGAACCCTTCCAACAAATCTGAAAGTCTAGTACAATGAAATAAAAAGAACAACATGACATCACTCGTCCTCAGATCCATGAGGACTCACCACAAGCTAGGAGAATAGTCAATCCAAGCTTGTATCAAAGAAGATCACCTTAAACACCAAAACCTACACTTTGTGGAAAAATGTAGAAGAAATATGGGTTAATACAAAAATGCACTAAGTATGATAGCCATGCATAAATATCCTTGAAACATGCTAAAAAGGAAATTTTAGTTGAAAAGCATGCATTGACCAAGTTTGAGAATAATCATGCACTTTTAGTGTAAAAGCATAAGTCACAAGCATATTCAACATTTAAATGATCATAGTATAATGGAAACATACCATAAGTACCCTCAAAGTCTACTTGTGCAATGCATAAGTAAGATACCATAATCCTACCCATGCTAAGTAAAGCTTCATGAGCAATTATAGTTAATAAATTATCTTTTTCATTATATTGGGAATAAGCCTTAACCGACATAGACCATGTGAGCTTAACATGGAATCCGGTGTCATGCCCGACACCGAAAAGAGGTGTCCTACTTGCCTAAGGTAGAACTAAATGTATTAGCTTTTAGGTGGATCCACTAGCTAACGACCTATGAGGGAACATAGTTCTAGGATAAGGAGATTGTTACTAGAAACCCAACCTTTCTTAGCGGGGGAGCTTCCATCCCATGAGATTAACTTTAGAAACCCGACCTTTCTTAATGGGGGAGCCTCTGTCACTACTACAAAACAGGGTTATAGTGGCAATTATTTAGCGGCAATTAATTATTTGTCACTAATTAATTGTTTAAGCTGAGATATTAGTGGCAGATTAACTATAGCCGCTAAAAGATATATTTTTAGTGAAAAATAAATTTTATTTGCATGTAAAAGTCATTAATTGAACTCAACTTTCATCCTTATTTTTCCCTCCAAAATTTTCTAGTACAATTAATTATTCCCTCCAATTAGTAATAATAATCTTTAAAATTTTAAAGTTAAAATAAAAACCCTATTCTCTCTATAGTCGACTGCATGGAAATCGATCAGCACCTCTGCCATTTTTAAGATAGCTTGGCTTATTTTTTAGCGCTGCCCTATTCTCCATCTTCACAGGTATATCGATCAGCACCTCTGCCATATTCAACATAGCGTTTCCTTATTCACATAACTCTCCCTATTCTCTATCTTCACGTAGAATCAGTTTCATATTCTTCATATACATCACGTAGCACTACCCTATTCTCCATCTTCACGTAGAAATTCTAAGTTTCAGATTCTTTATATCATATTCTTATTGAAACGAAATCCTATCAGATAATAGCTGCCAAAATATTTGGGTCATGCTTTGTTAACTGATTGAATAAGAATTGATTTCGGAATTCATGTGAAGTTTGAAGGTTTCTCAATTTTCTTCTGTATTTACGTTTTTCTGTAGGTTTTGACAGAATTGATCGTATCCTACACTTTGGTGTCTTCATCGGATAAACATTCTACTTTCCCGGTACTCAAACAATTGAGGTGATTTCTGATTTTGTAAATGTAATTCTAATGTATTTACAAAGTGTGTTGTGTGATTTATGTCTACTATTAGTTTGCCTAGGTAATTGATTTATATGTTTGCTATGGTTTTTGTTATGTATTAAATTCTCATGATTGTTTGTTTGAATCTAAAACAGAACACCAAACTATTTAAAAAGTTTTGTAGTTTGTTGATGTGTATGTTCCAGTTGAGGATGTTATTAAATTGGAACTGAATTTCTTCTCGATTTTTGGATTTAATTGTAAAGGAATGTTTGATTCTTAAGATTGTTTCTCTAAATTTAGAAACTGAGAAATTTTCCTTGTTTCCCTATTGAAGAACTAGAAACCAAAGCGAATCGATGAAACTTCATTACTTAGTCTGTGATAGTACTCTTTTAGAACTATGTGATTTGTGCAATTGGTAATTGAAAAATACATTGTTCATTTCTAAATTTTTTTAGAAGTCGTCATAAAGTAAAAAATTTCAGCTCTTTTCTCTTATATTCTTCTTCTTTTC
The DNA here is from genome assembly GCA_036553675.1 of Solanum okadae. Taxonomy (NCBI): domain Eukaryota; kingdom Viridiplantae; phylum Streptophyta; class Magnoliopsida; order Solanales; family Solanaceae; genus Solanum; species Solanum okadae. The sequence continues at coordinate 31,690,305 of CM071686.1, read as the reverse complement.
TCTATTTTTCTGTAGCTCAAGCTAGCTGCTACAAGTTTTTTTTTAACTTATTGTCTGCAAGCAAGTTTCTCTGTTTTTTCATTCTCATCTTCTTGATGGAGTTGTTAGAAGGAATTTATGACTTGAGTAACATTCTTACGAATAGAGCTGAAAATTGTATTTTGAAGTGAGAATATGTTTTGTGTGTTAGAATTCAATAGAAAGTTCATTCGGTTGAAGAAAGGGAACTAGATTCAGCTTGAGCTAAGAAAAATAAAATATAGCTACACTTCTATCCAAATGCTATTACTATTTTGGGAGAACTGTTGAGTAGCGTTCTTAAAAGTGAGTGCTTTCGTTGCTTAAAGAGAGAAGGGAAGTGAAGTTGTATCATACCCTGTTTTGTCCATATCTTTTCATGTCCTGTCTCTATTTCATTGCTTGTAATATCATGAAGATTGCAGCTTAAGTAGAACTACTTCTAAAATTTTGTATAGCTTAACTAACCTCAACAGATCAGCCTTAGGCATCAAAAAAAATTATGTTACTTCTCATGGCGATTATAATGATCATATGTTTTTTTTATGTGTCTGATACGTGTTTTTTATGTGTTTGATATGGAACTTTAAGGCAGACTGCAATTAGAGTCATGCTTTAGGGTGTTAAGGAGCAGAAATAAATGTAATATGTGAAAAACTGACTAATTACAAATATACAAGGTGATTCTCCCAGTAGGTGTACAGTTCTACTTTTATATCAAAATAAAATATTGAGGTGATTCACGTCAGTTATTTAGCAAGCATACAAATGATTTAAGATATTCAACACCCTTAGGCATCTTAGAACTTGAGACCAAACTATAGGAGTAAATCAACACTTGATGAAAAGGTGCTTAATAATCTTAGGTTCCTTCTACATAACACACAATCATGTCACTTTGTACTCCCCATTTCAGCTGCCTATGTAAGCCTTAAGTGTATTTTAATCAGAAACTTTGAATACTTGAACATTTAGAAGCTTAAATTTGTAAGTAGCAGTTATAAAATCATATGTGGTTTTCGTAATTCTCCTTGTATATGAATATCTTGAACAACCTTTCTTAGAATATTCTTAACTACGCAAGCTATACCTTAATGGTTTCTTTCTAACTATAAATGGTAGATATAATCTGCTAGTAAAGTAAGATAATTAAGATTCAACTTAACTAGAACTGCTTATAGAATTTTTTTTATATCACAACTAACCTCTAGACCATCCTATAGACATTCGGTATACCCTTAGGCATCATAGAAGTTGAGACCAAATGATAGAAGTAAATTGGAACTTTCAGAAAAGGTGCTCGATTGTCTCAGGTTTCTGCTACATAACATACAATCAGGTCACAATCGCGTTAGTTTGTACACCCCATTTTAGCCATCTACCTAAGCCTTAAGTGTATTACAATCAGAAGCTCTGAAAACTTAACCATTCAATGCTTAAATCTGAAAGTAGGAGCTACTACAAGCTCCATGTAGGTTCTGCAATTTCTTCTCGAACATGAATACTTTGAGCAATCCTTCTTAGAATAGTCTTTACTTTAAAAGCTTTAACTTGATGGTTTCTTTCTAACAATAAATTGTAGACACAATCTGTTAGTAATATAATTAAGATTTCAGCTTAACTAGAACTTTTTTTCGAATATTTTATCGCCCAACTATCCTTATTAGACCAGCCCATAGACATTTGGGAAACCTTAGGCATCTTAGAAAAGTCAATACCAAATGATACTATCAAATTGACACTTAAAGAAAAGGTGCTCAACTGTCTCAGGTTCGTGCTACATATCACATAATCTAGTCAATTTGTGCACCCCATTTGAGTCGTCTACGTAATCCTTAAGTATATTGCTAACCTCAACGTATAACCTTGTCTTGGGATGATATTCCATATATTCTTATCTTTGATGTTGTAAGCATGGATATCTTGAATCCATAGCCTATCCTTCTTCAAACCTAACTTCCATAAAAGTTTATTTACAATAGCTAAATGTATTTAATGTTGTTCTTTGTTTAAGCTATGATTCATTTATGGGCACATTTTTGCATTTTAGCGTGACTTGGGAAGGAAATGTTTAGTGAAAGACTTCTAACTTTTCCATGTGTGTTGAGCTAAGTCATTATTTGGATATAATTAGTATCAACTTTCTGTTTGATAATTTTAATTGTCAAAAATGACATCTTGTGAGTTATGCAATTACATATTGATTAATTCCACCATATTTTACTAACGTATCTTTAGTTTTTATAGTAATTGTTGAAAGAAAGAATATCTTCAACTTTATGGATAATTTTAGAAATAAAAAGTGGATGTAGTGCGATAGAGTTAGTAAAGAAACTTGGATGGAGTCAAGGATTTTATAAATCATCCTTTTTCTGAAAAACAAGTTGGAGACAAAATTGCATGTCCCTGTACAAAGTGTGTGCTTTTTCATCAAGTAAATAGGGATACAACATATGACCATCTTGTGGTTAATGGTATTTTGCCATCATATGATACTTGGTTTTGTCACGGAGAGTCTCTAAGTAGATCAAACAATATTCAAGTAACTAATTGCAGTCAGTCAACTTTAAGAGGTGATGATATGAGAGGAATGATACATGATGCCTTTAGAGGTTGTACATAATCAATCAATATTGATGTCAATGAAAGGGTTGATATGGAGCCAAACCTACAGGAAAATACTACTCATAAGTCTGGAAATCAATCCCATCCAAAGATTGATAAATTTGAACGACTCATGAAGGAGGCAAATGAAGAACTATATCCTGGATGTAAGAATTTTAGTAAATTGTCCTTTTTTCTACATATCTATCGTACAAAATGCATGTACAAATGGTCAAATGAATCTTTTGATTCTTTGCTTGGACTATTGAAGGATGTGTTGCCAGAAGGGGAAACATTACCTCCTTCTTTCTATGAGACCAAAAAGATAGTTGAAGGTTTGGGCTTAAAGTATTAAATGATTCATGCTTGTCCTAATGATTGTATGCTTTTAAGAAAAGAGTTTGCCAGTAAGGATATCAATGAATGCAAAATTTTGGAGGTTCTAGATGGAAAAACAAGGTGAAGAAAATTCCAGCCAAGGTCCTAAGGTATTTTCCTTAAAACCCAGACTACAAAGATTATTTATATCTTCAAAAACTTCTAAGATAATGCGGTGGAATCATGAAGAGCGAACCAAAGATGGGGTTCTACGACATCCTGCAGATTCAAAATCTTGGAAAAGTTTTGATAGCAAGTATCCCGACTTTGCTAGAGATCCTCGCAATGTTCACTTGGGATTAGCTTCTGATGGGTGTAATCCATTTGGAACTATGTGAACTATTCATAGTACTTGGCCAGTTATTTTAATGCCATATAACCTTCCACCATGGATGTGCCTGAAAGAAGAGTTCTTTATTCTTTCTTTACTTATTCCTGGACCAAAATCACCTGGCAAAAATATTGATGTCTTTTTGCAACCATTAATAGAGGAGTTAAATGAAATATGGAGTGTTGGGGCAGAAACATACAATGCGTCTACAAAGGATACATTTCAAATGAGAGCAACTCTCATGTGGACTATAAATGATTTTCCAGCATATGGTACTCTATCTGGATGGAGTACTTCTGGTCGATTTGCATTCCCTTGTTGCAACATATGCACTCAATTTAAATGGCTCAAACATGGCAAGAAATATTGTTTTGTGGGACATCGACGTTTCTTGAAGTCTGGACACAAGTATCGAAATGATGCAAAATCATTTGATGGGACTAAAGAAACAAGACCAGCACCTTGCGCAATATCTGGGTCACAAGTGCTGGATCAAGTTAAAGATATAAAGTTTACTCCAAGCAAGTCAAGTGAAGAGGTAAGTGGGGTGATGAAAAATACATGGAAAAAGAGGAGCATATTTTTTTATCTTCCTTATTGGGAGTATAACTTGGTGCGCCATAATATTGATGTAATGCACATAGAGAAAAATGTTTGTGATAACATAATATATACACTATTGGGTCTGGGGAAAAATTCAAAAGACAATATAAAAGCACGATTGGACTTGAAAGAGATGAAAATAAGACCAAGCTTATGGCCGCAATATCAAGCTAGTGGGAGAGCATATCTTCCTCCTACTTATTTCACTATGTCTTCAAATGAAAAAGAGATGTTTTATTAAGTACTACAAAATGCCAATTTTCCACATGGCTGTACCTCTAATATCTCACGTTGGATTCGCAAGCAAAAGATATCTGGACTAAAAACTCATGATTGTCATGTTATAATGCAAGAACTTCTTCCTCTTGCCTTGCGAAGATCAACATATAAAAGAGTTAAATATGTTTTAATTGAACTATGCACATTCTTTCGTGTTTTATGTAGCAAAGTTCTAAAACTAGAAGAGTTAAAATTACTTGAAGAAAAAATTCCAGAAACATTGTCCAATATGGAGAAACTCTTTCCCCTAGGATTCTTTACTATTATGGTACACTTGGTTACTCACTTGGCAACTGAGGCTAAACTTGCCGGTCCAGTACATTATCGTTGGATGTACCCAATTGAGAGGTATGGATTATATCACTGAATCTTTATTATATATATCTTTAGTTCTTAAATATTATAATATAAAACTAATAATATTAATTTATTCCATAGGTACTTGGGTACTTTAAAATCATAGGTTCGTAATCGTGCATGTCCTGAAGGTTCAATAGCAGAAGCATACATAGCAAATGAATGTTTGGCATTTTGCTCACGATATTTGGAGGGTGGAGATTCAAAGTCTTATTGTTCAAGAAGATACAGTGATGAGATTGAGCATGAGACTAGTAATGACGGATGTCTTTTTCCTACTATTGGAGAGTTATACGGTGGAGTAGATGTATATGAAATAGATGAGAAAACATTGTTGCAGGCATATCGACATGTGCTCTTTAATTGTGAGTCAGAGGTGGTTGAGAGTTATAAAAAGTAAGTGTTATATATATTGTTGATTAAGCGTATATTACTTCATTTGATAACAAAATTGATATATATGAATCACATGAACAGAGAACATACTGCTGAAATTAAGAGATCACATCGTAAGCGTCGTTTGACACAACATCAAATTGATCATATGCATTTCGATACATTTAGTGAGTGGTTCAAGGAGAAAGTAAGTAGTATGATTAAGTTATTGGTTACCTTAATTATTTTACTCGTCCTTATATCAAAATTTATAGTTTAATCTTTCTATTTGGTTAGGTAAAAGAGTTGGAGGTCACATCTGATATCTTAAAGAATATTTAAGTTCTTGCAAAAGGGCCGAGTTGCATTGCGAAAAGATTTAATGCTTATGATTTATATAACGGGTATAGGTTCAGAACAAAGCAAAGTGAAGAGTACCTAGAAACACAAAATAGTGGTGTTATGGTCATTTCAAAAACCGAAAGTTATGCAAGTTCAAGCGACAATGCTCTAAAGTCTGTAAATATCTCATATTATGGTAGATTGACTGAAATTGTGGAGTTAAACTACTATGAAGAATTTAAGGGTGTCTTATTTAAGTATGATTGGGTTGATGTAACCAAAGGTAGAGGAGTTATGGAAGATGACTTGGGTTTCATAGTTGGGAATTTTTCACGATTGGCTGATTCTGGCGACCGAGATCATCATGAACCCTTTATTTTTGCAGAACAAGCTCAAAAAGTAATATTTGTACAAGATCCTCATGATCATGTATAGTTTGTCCCTAGGTTAATTAGACCTAGAGATGTTTTTGATATGGGAGAGAAAAATAGTGTACAACTCGAGTCATCAATGCAGAGTGATTCTACTGACTTGGCTATCTTAGAAAATTCCCATGTTTTAGAGTTTGAGAATAATGATTGGGTAAGGAGTGGAGTCGATGGGATAGTAATTGATATGGAAGTCCATACTCAAGCTTCTCCAAATAACGGTGAAGCTAATCTCGAAGGAGGAAATGATATTGAAAATGAAAGTGATCCTGAATGATAGGTGGTTATAGAAGATGAATGTGGGTTGGCTATAAATTTTTCATGTTTGTGTTGGTTGATTAGTGAATGTTTTGAGTGAACTTTCAGTGCTTGTCTTTCTTTTATTTTGTTTTTTATCCTTTGGATTATAAAGTATTAATGTGTTCTTATGAATTTGAATTTTTTTAATATCTGGTGCATTAGTATGTGTTTTCAAAGCCTGAGATGATAATGCTTTCTCTTGTGTTGGATGTGTCCTGTAATTCTACTACTAGTACAACTTAATGCATCTACATGGTTATTTCATTTTAGATAAGAAAGTATGCAAACTAGAGGTCGCAACAGATTGGACTTTCAACTACAAAATGATGAAGGTCTGCGACAATATGTTGAGCAGTTGATGGATGAACAGAACATCGATCAAGCCCAGCCTTATATTGAGCAGCTGATAAATAGTGAGAATCACAATCAAACCCAAGATCACGATGGTCAATCTAATGAGTTGACTAATTCTGCTAGTGGCACTGATGAATCAGGTAATATGTTTTAATATGTCTACTTCTTATTAGTTATACATGCTAGGAAAAACAATGTTGATAGAATTGAAGAGCTTTTTGTTCTTATGGTCCATTCTATGTATATTTCAGTGTGACAAGCTAAAAACTATTAACATTTGCTGGAAACTTGACATTGTACTGTTGTAGTTTCCTGTCAAATAACCTCTTCGATTTTCTGCTTGTATAGATGCATAGGTAAAGCCAATTACCATATCTCTATAGATTATAAATGATAACATAAGAAAATGAGAGTCATATATTAGATGAGTCTCAAAGCTTCCTTCAGCCACATCTTCCAATTATGTCTGTCTAATTATGTTCCGAAAACTTGTTTAAAGAAAGAATGAGCTGGATATCTATTCCATCCTGAGTCAACTTAGAACAATTAGTGAGTCAAGTTCAAGAATAATAGGTTTGTAACCTTTAAAAATTTTCTTGCGATACTGTCTTATTCAAGAATCTCTATACTCTGGTACTCCAGAATTGCAGCAGAGTGAACATCTGAGTAAGACATAATTTTAAAAAGATACATCAGGTAGGCAACATGTATAATATTTTTTTTTTGTTTTCTATTGTTTTGTCGTGATACTATTATTTAACATATTGCAAAGCATCTCTCAATTGTTTAACCATATAAGTTTTTATCATTTGATGTCCTTCAATTATTTTTCCTTCTAGGTAACTTAGAGGTAAGAAAGGTGCATGGACCTACTTTACTAAAAGATATTTGGAAACTTCCTCTGGGGAAAACAGTTGATGTGCAGTTTAATAGTCGTAATCAAGCTATTGGAAAAGAGGGTCGAAAACTTTCTAGCTTTCTAGTAATTATTGCAAGAACTCTAGAATTAACACCCCTACACGTAGATGATTGGAGACATTTCAACAATGAGGAAAAGAAGAAATTGCTGAATTTTGTGAGGGTATGGTGTAGTTATTATTATGAGGTGAGCATGGTCTGTTATACATGATTCTATTTTCTAAATGTGGGCTTTATTTTTTCTGAAGAAGTTCTTTATCCCAAAATGTGGAGAAGCCTGTCTTAAAGTCATTAGGAAAGAAATGGAAAGATTACAAGTGTCAAATAAAAGGTGACCATATTCCAAAGTATAAGACTAAAGACACTTTGCTAAAAAATAGACCAAGTCTTATACCAAGAGATCAATGGAGAGGTCTTGTATCTTATTGGCTTTCCGACAAAGCCAAGGTATCAACAAATATTTACAGCATTCTACTAGTTGCTAATTTTTGTATTGTTTAGATTTTTGTTATGCTCAATTTTTATTTATAAATCATAAGATATTGTTTTAATTTTTTAATGACAGAGATGTACCCAAGCAAATAGGAATAATAGGACCAAGCAAAAGATGCCTCACACAGGAGGATCCAAAAGTATTGCTACCTTGATGGATGAGCAGGTAAACCTGCTTAAATTAAAAACCATATTAATTTAACCCTTCTTGTCAAGCATAGATGACATCAATTTTCTTGTAATAGACTGCAAATGGTAGAGAGCCTACACGAGCAGAAATATTCTTATTAACTCATAAACAACGTGTGGATGGTAGACCATTGGATGATGATTCGGCCAAAGCAATTGTAAGATTTCTTTTTACTTTTAGTATCAACATTAGAAAAAATTAAGGGAAAAATAGAAAAAGCGAACAGATGAATTCCAAATTGGATTTAATATATTTTCTTTGGTCAAGACATGATAAATGAGAAGATGAGCAATAGTGAGGGATCTACTGACCAACCTCCTCACCGTGTTGCTTGGAAAGGTGATGTGTATTCCCAAGTATTAGGAAATTAAAGGAGAGGGTATGTTCGTGGTTTAGGACTTGGTCCAACTCCTTCTGCTCTATGGGGTAGTAGATCTTTCTTAGAGAACATTGATGAAGAGGATTCATCTAATGAAATTGTACAAAGGTTACAATAGGAGATAAATGAATTGAAGGCGAAACAAAATGAAGAAATTAATATGATGAATGAAAATCAGGATAATATGTAATTAGAATTACTCCAAATACGACAATTCATGCACAAACATGCTCCTAAAGAATCCATGCCTCAAAATATCAATGGCACCTCAACTGGACAGGTAACTTGATTCCATAAGTTTTAGACATTATTTTTTAATAAAATTTAATCATATAAAATTATTTTTAACTATTGTGTTAATATTTATCGGGTCCACGAAGCTGATAGTGGCCATGGACAAAAAGCACAAACAAGAGGGATACCTATTATTGCTGAAAATACTCCAACTTCTCATGGTATTACTCATCTTTATCCTTCGATGTGACTGTTTGAGTTACTATTCGAGTCCAAATTCATCTTGATTCTTGCTCGTCCGTGAAGTGTAGTTAGTTTTATCTATAGGTTCTATTTTTATAGCTGAGTGTTAATGATCTTATTACTTGAACTAATCCATATACACCTCATCCCTTGTTTTCTATGTTTTTGATTATCTACATATCATCGATTTTGCATTTTCTTATTGAGATAGATCTTGTCGATGCTTTGCCAGCCCTTGAATTTTATCCTTGATTAATCTACATTGTTGCTAGCCCCTGAAATGTACTTAGTTTTATCTATAGCATCTGTTGGTGTACCTGAATATTAATTTTTCCGATTACTCGAATTAGTCCTCTAATCATCCAATGAATATATTTACTTCTTGAGAACATGAGCCTTCTTCAACGAAACAACTTTTTTACGTTCTGTTTTTCAATAAGAATACTTTAAATAAAAAAATAAATACCATTAACGAAACAGTTGAAAAGGTTTGCTTTCTGAAAAATTTCTGAACTTGAAATATCTCTATCAAATTACCAACTCATTTTTGTTCTCCTATAAAGTATAAAGTAGCATGCACAAGGATGAGGGACTTACATAATAACACTGTATCCTCTGCTTCAGCAGTTTGCCCTAGTTCCTTCCCTGTCCAATCGTTAGACTTACCTGATAAGACAATCATGATTTCTATAACTTGAAGTAGTATTCACAAGAGAGAAGCTATGATGAGCAAATACATACAAGTAGAGAAGAAATTAAGCCCAAAATGACATATACCAAAGTTACCAAACAACATAGAGCACACTTCTTTCTGTTGCTATCATTCTCTGGCCTGCTGCCTGTTTTTATTGGTTTTGTTGGTATAGTTGCATCTATAAGTTTTGTTGGTATTGTTGCAGCCCTTGAAGTGTAGTTAGTTTTATCTATTGGTTTTGTTGGTATAGTTGCATATTAGTGGTCTAATTACTGAAGCTACATTGTGCACTGATTTTCTCTTTAGATGTATTAACTTTCTGTTGGCATCATTCTCTGGCCTACTGCCTGTTTGTATTGCTGGGATTTTTTATTATCTACATATCATCGATTTTGCATTTTCCAATTAAGATAACTCTTGTTGATGCTTTGCCAACCCTTGAATTTCATCCTGGATTCATCTACATTGTTGCTAGCCCTTGAAATCTAGTTAGTTTTATCTATAGCTTCTGTTGGTATAGCTGAATATTCGTTGTCTGATTACTCGAACTAGTCCTCTAATCATCCAATGAATATATTTACTTCTTGAGAACAGAAGCCATCTTCAACAAAACAACTTTTTTTACGTTATGTTTTTCAATAAGAACACTTTAAATAAAAATATAACTACCATTAACGAAACAGTTGAAAAGGTTTCCTTTCTGAACAATTTCTGAACTTAAAAGATCTGGATCAAATTACCAGCTCATTTTTGTTCTCCTGTAAAGTATAGAGTAGCATGCACAAGGATAAGGGACTTCCATAACAACAATGTATCCTCTGCTTCAGCAGTTTGTTCTAGTTCATTCGTTGTCCAATCGTTAGTCTTACCTGATAGAAATAATGGGACTCAATGAGACTTATCTACAAGTCAGAAGGAATGTTCTTAACTTCTTATGATGAAACTACTTCCGCGTTGGTTGAATAGAAACAGAGACAAGCCTCCTCTATTTCTCATTTTAGATCCAATTCTGCTTCTTTCACTAATAGAGTCTTCAAACCACAGTTCCTGTCCAGAGTATCCTTTGATCCATCACAACCTCTTTTGTTTTGTATTGCAAAGCCAATGTTACAGGCTACATTATTATCCTTCTCATTTGAAGTTCACAGAGAATACTGGTGACCCTAAGAATACTAGTCTAAGGAAGACAGCAGCACATGCTGAATTTGCAACTTCTGGTCCTGGTCATACAGGTGCAGAATCTGATGTTCTAGATTATCTCGTGTTTCTAACCTGCCAGTCAATGTTTCTAGTCTGACTAAAGATCAGTCCTTCTACATACTGTCCCACTTGCTGCACTCTCATCTTTCACCACTCACTAATCCTCATAGCATATGCTAACTTTACAGGTAAAATCTTGACTGACAATGTTTTGTTCAAAACTTATTTACTTACTAAGATTAGTGATACCATTTGGACTATAGATTCTGGAGCATCAGATCACAACATCGATCTGCCTTTCTTTACTCTTCAATGTTAAAACATTACCTATTCTTTGTCTTGTTTCACTTCCAAATGGATACAAAGTTAAAGTCTCTAACATTGTCTCATTAACACTGTTTCCTGGTCTTGGTTTGTACAATGTATTCTTTCACCTAGAAGATCTACTAAGACCTCTCATCAACTTGTTACCTCCACTAGTATCTTCGTAATGCTTTTCAATCTATTGATTGCTCTCATTCTGAATCATCTAGTCTTAAACCCTTAGTCTGCATCATGTTTCTGAACCCTACACTTACACTCAAACTGCTTCTGAACCTGAGTGTCACGCTATGAGTAAAGATTTTAAGGCATAAGCTGGAAATGACACTTGGTCTATTGTGGGGTTACCCAGCAGTAAGAAACCTTAAATAGGTTTTAAGTGTTCAATACTGATGTAAATTTGATCGGTTGTCATCCCTATTGAATAGTGGTTTTGAGACATAAATTAATGTATGTGTGTGTATGTATATGTATTGTACATTCAGTAGGCCTGCATTACTGTGGTATATTTTGTATCTTTCCAGTCTGCGAAGTTGTTACCTCTTTTTATTGACTGATATGGGGAAGATTGCTTCAGGTGGAATTCCTCTCATAGTTTTTGTCCTCTGAACTGTTTTTCATAGTTTGCTACTCAGGCTGTTAATAAGCTTCCGTTCTTGCATTGTTTGTTGCTCATGCTATGAATGTGTTTCTGCTTTTTCATTGTTTGTTGTCTAGGTTGTGAATATCTTCATACTGAATTGTCTTCTGCATACCATGGATTTTGCAATTTTCAATTGAGACAATGATGTTGATGCATTGCCAGGCCTTGAATTTTATCCCCAAGTCATCAGTATAGTTGGCAGCCCCTGTAGTATAGTTAGTTGGATCTTTGAGTTGTTTTCTATGAGATGATATAATTCACCCTTTCTTATGTTAGATGGATTTGAACTGGAACTTTGTTACTGCTAAATGTATATGTATCAATAAGGGGAGAAACTAGGGTCATTGGTATTTGCACATAGGTTTTTTATGTAACATTTGGTCTAGTAAATATTCCGTTCAAGTATGAGAACTTGGCCTATCTCGTAATGTTTTCATCAATTGAATTTCATCTTTCGACACATTTATTTTATTATTACAGGTCATGCGGTACGACGTTCAAAAAATTTGCCTATGAAATATTTCAATACGGTGAACCATTGTGGATATTCTTTGAAGACACTATTTTATTGGATTGATTAGATAATGATACTAGATATTTCGTTAATATAAGTTTAGTTTTAAAGTTATCATACTATAGTTTGGATTGATACTTCATTTTGTTTAGATTTGATGAGATATATTATGGTCTATGAATTATATTATATATTTTTTAGCATTTGACAAACATCATTGCATCTAATAGGCTTTCTTTTGATTAGAATTTTGTTGGATTTATGAGTTATAAACCTATAAGTAGAAGTGAGAACTAGATAATTTTATGAATGGATGTAGTCATTATTTATTCTGGCTAACCAATTGGTCGTTAAAGTTTGTGACTTTTAGCGTCAAACTAAGTGATTTTTCTAGCCAAAAATATTGGATGGTAAATGGGGGAAATTAAGATGTTTACAAAAGGATATTCTAGCCTTTATAATTACCACCAAACTATTGTCATTAAAGATATGAGCTTTTAGTAGCAATTTTATCGAATTTACCAACTATAAAGATGGACGCTACATGAACATGATTGTCGTTTTAAATTTGATTTAACAACTATTTTAATTACCACTAGAACTAATGTGTTTTAGCGGCAATTTAGTAGGATTTACTTGCTATAAAAATGGACACTACACAAGTATAACTAACTGTTTTTATTTGATTTAACAACCAACTAAATTGCCGCAAGCAATTGCCGCTAGAACATTTGTGTTTTACCGGCAATTTAGTTGGTTTTACAGGCCATAAAAATGGATGCTACATGAGAATAACTGACCGCCTTGGATTGGATTTAGCAGCCTTTTTAATTGCCGCAGGAAATTGCCACTAAATCCAATGAGTTTTAGCGGCAAAAGAGCTTGGCTTTACCAGCTTTTGTCCAAATGGCCGCAAAAGCCTTTGCCGACCCCTAATACAGCGGCCAAAGGTCATTGGCTAGTAAAGGCTTTAGCGACCATACTTATGACCGCTAATGCCATTTTTAATTACTGTTATATCCCTTTTTTGTCATAGTGTATCTCATATTCAGTATCCACTCGGTGCTAAGCATTACTTCCCACAATTACATGTTTAGTCTTTAATTTAATTTACATGCATGGAGGAATGTCCTACACTCCATCTAACACAACTCATAAAATAGCTCATAGATTCAGTAGGTGAGAATGAACTTTCAACCTTAAAATTATCATATAATGAGAATAACTTTCACATCATATTCATTATATGTTTATGAGAATGAACTTTCAATTAACACAATAACTAGATTATAGTCATATTAATTAAGTATATATACATGAAGCCCATAATTTGACATAACTCCCATGTATTACCCTTCTTGGATCAATGAGCATATTCATCCAACCACATCTACGGTTACTTCATCAAACATGGATAATAACATGATTAGAATGACTAAATTACAACAAGTACAATTCCATAGGATTCACCTTACTACAATTCACCCACATCACAAAAGGAATAAATTAGGGATATGGGGATTCATGGAATCATGGGAGATTTTATCATAAAACCACCATAAAATAGCAATTCAATCATAATATAAGATAATTAAATCATAAAAAACATTTTTAGAAAGAATCCATGGCTTGGAGTGAAAACCCTAGCATTTAAGGAATTTCTTACTATGAAATTGAGAGTTTGAGGGCTTTATGGATGAAAGCTATCCATGAATAAAATACTACCATACCTTAGGTGAAGAAATCCAACAAATTCGAGTGAGAAAGCATTCTTCTTCAAGCCCTAACTTGATCTTCTTCTTCTTCTTCTTTGGAATCCTATAGAGAAGATTTTTGGGGAAAATTGATTTGATTTGGGAATTGGTAGTTATGATTTAGAAGACTAATTTTAGGGGCTTAAAACACTTTAATACTTAGTCTAAAATAATAAAAAAATGATGTCACTTAATGTTTAATTAAAATGGAAAACCCTAAACTACCCCTTAACCAACTGCCAAAACCCAACTTCCAAGTGTGACCCACGACCATGGACCCATGGACCGTGTGTGGTACCACGGCCCATGCTGGAAAACCGTAGGTCAGTGGTCTGGGGATGGTTCTGAGAGCAGACTTGTCAGGCCTCACCCACGACTCCCATCTACGATGAGTGTGCTGACCCACGAGGCGTGGTTGCCCTCCGTGGGTCACTGCCAGGCATCCTCTTTGAGGATTTTCCTCAAGTACCTAGAGTGGGTCCTTGGGGTTTAGACCTTGACGTTTCAACACTAATACATGAATTTTAGGGTACGGGAAGGTATGTCAAGGCTACAACCCTAACGTCAAGCTTTAACTATGCCTATTAGTTTTATGTTAGACTCTAGCTTAGTTTACAAATTTCTGAAATGTTACAAAAACTTGTTATTAGAGCCCAGAGTTCAAGATTCCTAGGGAGTCTATGAAGCCGTGTCCATAGAGTCCCAGTTATCGGTGTAAAGCCCGCCACATCTATAATTAGGAGGCTGCAACATTTAGGAACTATCGCATTTCTTTCATACTCATTTTGTGCGATAGAGTTTATCTCTATAAAGTTTCCTTTTAATTCGTGCTTGTGCATCTCTTTCAGATCATGCCTCAACGAAGAGCTGTTAGAGGTCGTCCCGCTACTAGAAATATTGAAACACAAGATCAAGGAGTACCTAATGCACCAGAAGTGCAACCCTAAGGAGATGTCACTAATGTTGAGTTTCGGGAAGCTATCCGGATGTTGAGTCAAGCTGTGACCAATCAAGCTGGGCAACAAAGATAAAATTGACAGGAAGTGGCTGATACTTCAAGGATATGTGAGTTCTTAAAGATGAATCCTCCAAGCTTCACTGGTTCAAGTGTCAATAAGGATCCAGAAAACTTTGTAGGGGAATTGCAGAAAGTTTTTGAAGTTATGCGTGTTGCTGATGTTGAGCGAGTGGAACTAGCTGTATACCAACTAAATGGTGTTGCTAGGATCTGGTTTGATCAATGGAAGAAGGGTAGAGCTGAGGGCGCTCCGGTTTTGAGCTGGGCTGTGTTCAAGAGTGCTTCCATGGAGCGTTTCTTTCGCCGTGATCTAGGAGATGCAAAGGTAAGAGAATTCCTTACTCTTAAACAGGAATTTATGAGCGTTCATAAGTATAGCCTTAAGTTCACCCAACTTTCCCATTATGCTCCAGAGATGGTTGTTGATATGAGGAGCACGATCAGTCAATATGTTGTTGGGTTGTCTTGTCTATCAAGTAATGAGGGCAAGAGAACTATGCTAATAGTGGACATGGACATTGAAAAACTTATGATCCATGTGCAGCAGGTTGAGGAAGAGAAGTTGAGAGATAGGGAAGAGTTTCGAAACAAGAAAACTAAGACAGAGAATGATTCCAAACAATAGAAGAGTAATGCCAACTGGTCATCTTTCCAACAGAAACATAAGGGACCTGCTCCATCATCTGCAAGTGCACCTGCACCAAGGAACAAAGGTTAGTTCAATAATTATAATTAACAAAATTTCAGAGCTAGACCTGCGCAAACTCAAGGTAGTGTGGCATAAGGAGGTAATGGGAATCCTGCATGTGCTAAGTGTGGTAGGAGCTACTCAGGGGTGTGTCGTGATGGCTCCACCAGTTACTTCACATTTGGTTAGAACGGTCATTTTATGAAAGAATTCCCTAAAATCAGGAAAGGAAATGGTAATGGGGGCAATAGAGACCAAGCTTCTTTAGTTGCTCCACCAGACAGAGCTACATCAGGGGCAGGCGGAAGAGTGAACCATTTGTATGTTATCACTAGTCGCCAAGAGTAAGAGGATTCAGCAGATGTTGTCACTGGTATGATCAAAGTCTTTAATTTAGATGTTTATGCTTTGCTAGATCCAGGAGAGAGTCTATCTTTTGTGACTCCTTATGTTGCGATGAATTTTGATGTTCTTCCTGAGAAATTTCTTGAGCCATTCAGTGTTTCTACACCTGTTGGTGAGTCTATTCTAGCTGAAAGAGTCTATCGTGATTGTACCATTTACGTCAATCACAAGAGCACCATGGCTGACTTAGTTGAGTTAGATATGGTAGATTTTGATGTCATTCTAGGTATAGACTAGCGTCATGCATGTTATCCCTCAGTTGATTGTAGAACTCGAGTAGTTAAGTTCTAGTTTCTGAATGAGCCAGTCTTAGAGTGGAAGAGTAGTTCAGCAGTGCCTAAGGGTCGTTTTATTCGTACCTCAAGGCAAGAAAGTTAGTTTCCAAGGGGTGTCTCTATCAGTTAATCAGAGTTAATGACTCTAGTGTTCAAACATCACCTATTCAGTCAGTTTTAGTAGTAAGAGAGTTTCCAAAAGTCTTTCGAGATGATCATCCCGGAGTCCCTCCTAGGAGAGAAAGAAACTTCGATATAGATATTCCTAGTGATACTCGTCTTATCTCTACTCCACTATATAGAATGGCAACAGAAGAATTGAAAGTGTTAAAAGAGCAGTTGAAAGATCTCCTTGAGAAGGCTTTTATTCGACCAAGTGTCTCACCTTGGGGCGCTCTGATCTTATTTGTGAGGAAGAAGGATGGTTCCCTTAGAATGTGTATAGCTTACCGTCATTTGAACAAGGTTACTATCAATAATAAGTATCCACTTCCGAGAATTGATGATCTTTTCGATTAACTTCTGGGTGCCACTTGTTTTTCTAAGATAGACCTTAGATCTGGCTATCATCAATTGAGAGTAAGAGAAAGTGATATCCTTAAGCCAGCTTTCAGGACCCACTATGGTCATTATGAGTTCCTAGTTATGTCGTTTGCTTTGATTAATGCTCCTACAACATTCATGGACCTTATGAATAGAGTATTCAAGCCTTATTTAGATATGTTTTTTTATCATATTCATTGTTTACATTCTAATATATTCTCATGCTAGTCATCTCAGTGTAGTTCTCCAAACTCTAAAAGATAGAGAGTTGTATGCTAAATTCTCTAAGTGTGAGTTTAGGCTTGAGTCTGTGGCATTCTTAGGCCGCATTGTTTCCGGTGATGGAATTAGAGTTGATACTCATAAAATAAAGGTAGTGCAGAATTCGCCTGGACCCACATCTCTAACTGATATTAGGAGTTTCTTGGGATTGAATGGATATTATAGAAGGTTTGTCGAGGGGGTCTCATCTATTTCGTCCCCTTTGACCAAGTTGACTTAGAAAACAGTTAAGTTTCAATGGTCTGAAGCTTGTGAGAAAAGCTTTTAGGAATTGAAAACTAGGTTGACTATGCAAAAACATCATCAGCTCTAACCTCATCTTTAGTGGTAGCCAGAGGAACATCATATTAAGCTGGAACATCGGTGCTCAGGCCATCTGGGATCTCTACCGTCCCAAATAATGAAGTAAAATCAGTGGACTTTAGGTGGTTCACATCCTTTCTCAATCCAATAATATCGGTCTTCAAGGCCATCACAACATCAATGGCTCCTTGTTCTCTCTTACACACCTCTGCTCTCGTTGTAAAGGCATCAATCAAAGCTCTGAGGGGGTTTCAACGCAAAACCAATGGCTCTCTTGATCATCGCAGGAATAACAGCCTCTGATCGGGAGGCACACACATCAACGGATTGGGCCAAATGCCCCATATTGAACAGCATCACCTAGGTGATCAGAGGTTTAAAAGCAGGGGCAGTGGCAGATATACGAGGAGGAGGTGCAACAGAAGTGCAAGGGGTATCAAAAGGAGTGAAGCTAGAAGTACTTGAGGGCCTAGTGGCCGAAGAAGGCAGGACTGTATCTGTAGGTAGCATATCAACATTAACCTTCGGGGATGTACCCACCAGAGCTACCCTCCTCCTTGGGTTAAGATAATTTCTCAAAAGTCCTCTTTGAAAGGTAACTAAAGTTGTACAAACTCCTTCTGAAATACTTTGACTCTTTATGCTTTTCTTGAAATAATAATCTCTTTCTAAATGTAAAAGTGATACATTTGGAATAATAAGTCCCCTTTAACTCTATTTTTTTTTAAAATAATGCTTTAAACATTTCTCTTAAACTCGCTTTAGTTTCAAAAATCAGTGTAAGCAATATTGATTGCATAAAATACTTTTAGTAAAAGTTAATAGATAGGGTTCATGTGAAAATTCATGCATGAAAAACAATTTCAAATTTCAATGCATAAAGTATCGCAATCTCATAATATATGGAATTCATAAAACCGATGGCAGAACCATCAACTAGGGTTCATGTGAAATAAAAGCATGAACACCAACTCAAGGTTATCAATATATGGAATATCATAATCTCATAATTACAAATTCAAACTCGGAAATTAAACTTAATTCAAGTAAAAGAAAATCATAGAACTTTGAGTAGAACACTAGATTTAATTTTTACTGTTTGAAATGAGATGTAGGGCATGAGGAAGAGCGAGTCTAACACTATCAATAACCTTACATACCTGATTATAAAGCTATTAAATTGAAAACTTTGATGGATAGTTGATTTATCTTGAGCGAGTAAGAACACTACCTTTCTTGGATGAAATCTTTGGTCTTGCAATCTTGAGGCTTGATCTTGATAAAAGAAACTCTTTTTTGGAGTTTCTCGAGTGGAAGAACATGGGAAAACCTTGGGTGGAAGACTTCTCTTTGTATCTTGAGTTTTTGACTTGAAGGTCTTAGGGTTCTTGATGGAGAAGAGAAACCCTAGGTTAGTTTTGAGATCATTTCTAGATACTTGAATGTTTAGATTGATGATTTTGAGAGGAAAACTAGTTAGTTGAATGCTACTCAATTAAAATACCCAAAACGACTTAGAATTGGGCTAAAAGATTGGGAAAGGACCGAAATAACCCTTGCAACACGTGCATGAAGTTTTGATTCACATAAGGCTCTACAATTTGTGGCTGATTCCACCGTCTGTAGTTCCGAACACAGAACATCGACTACTTCACAAGGCTTACTAAAATAAGCATAACCTTTGGTCTTATCTAAACTACTCTATATTCCCTTTACACTAATACTCGAGAAAATGCTAATCTCATGTGTTCTAAGCTACTTCTCTTAACTTTTCCTGCTTCTATAGAAGTTTTTATATAATCGTTACCCACATTGGCTTGTAAAGCTGCTTAATCAAACTCTTAATAGTCCAACTTCTCCTTTTTGGCCCACCATTACCTTCCTTCTAAGTTCATATCTACCCAGCTAGAGGAAACTTGAACTATAATTAAGAGGTTCATCATTGGCTATATATGATACCTTCAACCAAACTCTAAAGTATAATAAATAATGCTTACATCAGCCTACTCCACATTAAGAACACAAATATAATATCTAGGCATACATGAAAAATCATAAACTTAATTAGAACATTGTCCGACTACATATGATCTCAGGTACACCTTGTAATGCTATTGTTAATCTAATGATTTAACCACACTTCATTCCTCTCATCTAAGGGTCATAATATTACACTTGTACCACTCATATTCCTTTCCACAATTTAAGTACTATTTACCAGTCACTATACATCATTGCCTAATTAGTTCTATAACCCTCTAAATATCATGAGGCTCTCCCTTGAAAAAATCATAAATGTAACTTGGTTATATCATCTCATGAATACTCTTTTCTTTTATTCGACACTTGTATTTAGTCTTCACTAACGCAATGGCACATCGACATAAGCTCCCCTTCCATATATAGTATACTCTAACTCATCCTAACTAGTAACTATTCCTCTACCTTCTACCATGAAATCCACAACAAATTATTACTCCTTAGCCTACACATAAGGGAAAAACACCTCACTAATTACTTGCAGGGTACGTGACTACAACTACATACTCTACTCAACCTATTCCCATTCTAACGTTACTACACTTCTAAATGCATACCTCTAACTCTGGGCACTTCTACTACTGCTGGCTTATAACATCACAAGTAATACTATATTTCTAGTGAAAACTACTACCCAAGCATTTTCAAGACACTCCCCTCTTAAGGGTCTCACATGGATCAAGGATTGGAGAAGAGAATACGAGCGCACATCTTAATTTTAGCTCAAACACATGATTTATATGAAAAAGGGTACAATCTTTCGAATCAATACACTTATTGCACACTAATAGGGTTCTATCCAGCCCAGTGTAATCTCTTTAATTTTTGAAAACTTTACCTGCCAGTAACTCATTGATAAGGATCTAGGCATTGTTATTTCAACCACCTTGAGTGTGAGGGGTATTCAAAAGGATTCGAGAAACACACAAATTTGATTAAGTTTCTTACGGCACAACTCTATTGCATTATCTAGAGTATAAAAGAAAGAGAAACTTTTTGTAAGTATATGTAGTCCCTCATTTATAGAAGTTTCCATAAATAAGATCCTAGTGACACAACGTTATAGATACCCCAGAATACAGAACTCTGGGCTCTGATACCAAGCCTGTCATGCCCTGATCCTACATCCTAGACGTGGTTGACACTCGAGAAAAATTCTTGGTACCCAAGCGAACCCTTGTCCTTACTAACTAATAAGAGGAAGACTAACTCAAGCATACACAAGCATCAAAACTGAAGAACTTTTGAAAAAGCTGTTTAATAAATATCAAATGTATCTGAAAATATTGACTATTAAATGCAATGTTATAAATAAGATATCTGAAACTTAATACTTAAAGACTGACCAAGACTATCTGTCTATGAAGCCTCTATTTTATAAACATAGGTATCAGGAAAATACCCACTACATCTCAAAATGATACTACTAACGAATCATAAAACTGGAATCCTTTGGAAGCAAGGAGGTCTCATCGATAGCTGAGGAGCGGATAGTGTGATCTCAACGAAACTCTTATTGATGATCCTAATTACCTAAATTTTCTTCATGAAACGATGCAGGTCGAATGACATTAGTACATTGAACTTATGAGCATGTAATAGGGCTTGGTAAAACAATTAACTGAACTTAAAGATTGAAAGTAACTCCACTGAAATAAAGTATAAATCATGATGAAAAAAATTCAAACTCTTTCTGTAAGGATGTAATAATATTAAATGCTAAATTTATATATATATATATACACACACACACACACACACTTTAGTTTACTCTACTTTACTTTAATAAGGAGTTTCTCTAGCCGACAACTACCACTATGAGCCTTATGATGATACAACATCTTATCCACATTGCCAGAGCCACCCTGTATCTTGCCAGAATATAGAAGGAAACTGAACTAGTGGATCCACTAAAAAGCCTTCTTCAAGTAGGTAAGGAGTCGCTTGTCTTGTGGTATGATCCTATCTACGCTAGCGGTGTAGGTTATGGAGTTTGAGTTATCTTAACTCATACTCCAAATCAGTGCTCAATACTACTCCCAAAATATAATTGTATGCTCCTATAAAAGTACTCTCTGGGTTGAGATAATTTTTCAAAAGGCCTCTTTAAAAGGTAACTCAAACTGTACTAAATCCTACTGAAATACTAAGAAAATTCCTTATGCTTTCTTGAAATAATACTTTCTTTGTAAATGTAAAAGTGATACATTCAGAACCATTTAAGTTCCCTTAAACTCTTTTTTTTAAACGAATGCTTTAAAGTTTTCTCTTAAACTCGCTTTAGTTTCCAAATTCAATGTAAGAGAAATTTACTAACTCGAAACACTTTTAGTAAAACTCAATATATAGGGTTCATGCGGAACTACATGCATGAACAATAATTTCAAGAATATCAATGCATAAAGTATCACAATCTCATAATATAGAAATTTAATGAAAGTGAGGGCAAAACCATTAACTAGGGTTCATGTGAAATAAAAGCATGAACAACAACTCAAGGTTATCAAAATAGGGAATATCATAATCTCATAATTACGAAGTCAAACGCAAAAATAAAATGCAATTCGAATTCAAGAAAATCATGGAACTTTGAGTCAAACACTAGATTTAATTCTTACTGACTCGATTGAGGATGTAGGGCATGATCAAGAACTATTCCAATACTATGAATAACCTTACATACCTTATTAAGAAGCTACTAGACGGAAAACTTTGATGGAGACTTGATTTTTCTTGATCCCGAGTAAGAACACTACCTTTCTTGGATGAAATCTTTGGTCATGGAATATTGGTTTTTGAGCTTAATAAAAGAAATTCTTTTATTGAGTTTCTAGAGTGAAAGAACTTGGGAAAACCTTGGGTGGAAGGCCTCTCTTTGTATCTTGAATTTTTCACTTGAAGGTTTTAGGGTTCTTGATGGAGAAGAGGAACCCTAGGTGAGTTTTGAGAGAATTCATAGATACTTGAATGTTTAGATTGATGATTTTGAGAGAAAAACTAGTTATTTGAATGATATAGTTAGTTAAAACACCCCAAAAATGACTTGGAATAGGGCTAAAAAGATTTGGAAATGACCAAATTAACCTTGGAAGACGTTCACGAAGTTTCCTAAAAACAATTCATAGAAATCCTTCAAAGAAGGCTCAACTGTTAATGGAACATTCTATTGTCTGTAGTTTCGGTCGTAGAACATCGAGTGCTTGACGGTGCTTCACTTAAATGAGCATAACATTTTACTCTGAACTAGAAATGAGGTAAACTTGGTGGTGTTGGAAAGAGACTTATAGAACTCTATGTTTATAGGTCATTGGCCACCTTATTCATTATATGATGAGAGATATGTTTATTTGAAGTTGATCTAAGTAGCATCTTATATATAAAAAAAATTGGTAAGAAAACTTTTAACTCAATTTAGTGCTAGGGGATTCTTGTTACCTTAATTAGGTGTGAAAACGTCAGGGTTTAGATTTAGAAAGGGTGGGAAAAGACTATAATAACTCCTCTTAAAAACTGATAGAAGCCATCTTTGAAAGGCCATCTACGGTCCGTAAAAAAGTCTACGAGGTGTAGACTCTCTTTTAGGAACATGTTGAGTTTTCTAGCATTCTGAAATTGGGGATTACAGACCCGTTCGATGGCCCGTAGAAATTTTGACAGGCAATCTTGCTTGCTCATAGAAAGCTTACTGTGAGGGTGCATAAGGAATTTATTTCCACGAGGCCTTTTGCCGAACCGTAGGAACTTCTACGATCCGTAGTATGGTCTGTGAAACTTAGACTTGTGAACCAACTTTCAAGGGCCTGGTTCCATTCGTCTAAAAGCCATAGAAAGCTTCAGTGACAGTATACTGCTAACATTTTCATCGTCATAATATGGGGTAGAATTTCAGGGGTGTTACAATATTCATAGAGTGTACACTAGTTGGGTCCCCTCCATTGACATGGACACAGTTTTCTGAGGCCTTTTTAGCTAGTTCGTACCCCGTAGCGTCAGAGATAGATTGAGAGATCAGTTCTCTAGGTGGAATTCTACTTTGATTTTTCAAGAACTTACAATATTGATAGAGGGACTTTGACTAAATTTTAACTAATATGTATATAAATTTCCTAAAGTCATGTTGCAAGATTCTCATTGGGTTAAAATTATTGTTGTTGTTATTATTTTTGAAAAAATTTATGCCGCTACTGTTGAATTTTTCGATTCTTATTATCCTACCATTTTAAATATTTTGGCGTACTACATAGCCAACATTTCTTTATTTCTTAGTGAATATAAATTTAATGTAGACTAGAAAGAGATTTATTGAAATTATTGAAAAAAATTAAAAATACTTTTCTCCGATTCCTTCCATTTATTTGATTGGTGCTATGTTAAATTTGTGTATGAGATGTTGCTACGATGTATGGATTGTTAGCATTATATATATTTCTTTAGAAGTTGAAAATGAAGAAGAACCTAGTACATTTAAGATAATGAGTGATACAAATGATTATATTCAAACATTATATAATCAGTATGTCACTTTACTTGTTAATGCTACACCTTCTCATATTGTTCCTCTATCTTGTCCTTCTGGTATGCATGTCCATTGTGTTATTAAATTATCTATTTGAAATATAATACAACCTACATCACAGATGAACGTAAATTGAGATGAGTATTTGAGATAGTCTAGCTCTAGAGTCCTATCAAAATAATTATAGCACACTAGATTGGTGGAAGAACAACCAAAAAATAATATCAAGTACTTTCTACAATATCTAGGAATGTGCTAAATGTTCCAATGTAAATTGTTGCATTAAAGTGCGCATTTAGTCAAGGAAAGCAACAGATTGTAGATGATCGACACTCATTGAGGAGCAATGTCATGCATGTTTTAGTTTTGCTCAGAGATTGGATTAAATCAGAGAGAATAAATAAAGGAAAATAACAAGATATGGAAGGAGGAGGAGGAGGAGAACAAGAAAAAATATCGATCTATTAATAATGTCATAGACTTATTGAGTCTTTGCATTTCTTAATTTCTCTTTAATAAAATTTGTATTTATTCAATAAAATAATTTTAATTACTTTACATAGCCAGGTATTGAAAGTTAAATATGCAGTCACTATAATAAGTAAATAGTTAAAAAAATAATTTTAGCAAATATTACTTAAACAAGTGTTAACATAAAAATTCAAAATACTATTATTTTAGTATCTTCTAAGTCGTAAGTTGTAACTTTTCTATATTGTAAGATTTATGTCTTGTATATATACTATTATTATAGATATTTTATTGTGTCTATATTTGGTATATATTGTAAGGGTATATATATAATAAAATATAGATGTTATATTATAATAGGTAGTATTATATGTTGTGACTGTGTAACATATTATACACACACACTCATATATATATATATATATATATAAATATATAATACAGTATAAGCATTCTATTATTATAAATAATTATAATTATTTCAAAATTTAATAGTTCACAATACATTAAATTGATGATTAAATCAAACTTTCAAATAAATAAACATTGATAGAGAATTAAAAATTATATAACAACTCAGCCCGTTAAGTTCATTGGGCCAAAACTCGACCCGACTCAGTTGGCCTGAGAAAATTGGGCTAACGTGTTGTGGGATGGGCTAGGCAGAAATTTTGCATTGTTAAGCTCGGACCAGACCAACCCAGTTATAGGAGATCCTGCCCGGTCCGGGATTGCAGAGTGGAGACCAGTGTAATTTTTTTAATGGGCCAGACTTACTAGCGCGGCCCACTTAACAAGCTTAATGTTAATATATGATAAGCTTTTATTTTTTTGCAATCATATTCTCTTTTAGGGTAAAAAGGTTGTGCCTCAATTATGCTATCCCCTAAACCCTAAAAATAAAAAAGAACATGGAAAAAGGCTTCTTCAAGGTTTTCATCCCTGAAACCAGGGAGAAACAGCTAGTAAGTACACTCTGCCCTGTCATGGTCTTTGATGAGACTTTTTTCTTGAATGTTTCTTCTTTTTGGAGATGCGAGCAGAGGATATATATGAGGGAGGGGAAGGCTGTAAACTTGAATACGTTGTGTAATTTTATATATTTTGTTATTGTATTTTCCCTTTCATCCTCTTTGTATGTTCTTATATTCATGTATTTTATCAATGATTGTTGTTGATTCTTTTTCTTAACACATTTTCAATTAGTACTTTTTCAATATATGTGTTTTGAATAACGGGAGGGTAAGTAAAGGGTAGATAAATGCCATTTTCTGATGCAAATAAATATTATACGATTTTCTATAGATGTTAAATCCCTATTTTTCTTATCAATATTATATTTAATTTAGTCAATAAATGTTAGAAATTGCATATATCATTTCAAACTAACTATATTATTAGTGTTGAAGGAAGTAATTTTATAGTAAAACTATGTATATGTCTCAAATTTAATTTTATAGATTCTTAAATAGGTACATTGTTGAATTCTAACCACAGAAGTCTCAAACTTTTAGTTTATTTGAAATACTTTTTCATCTTAAACTTGTTGCTTTTATGATATGGTTAAGGTCATTTAAAGAAATTAATGTTGCTTTACATTTATTTTTTCAAAAGTCAAGTGTTTTTTCTTCGCAGAAAGTTCCCACAGGTTATACTGATTACATGAATGGAATATTACCTAGGAATGTTCTTCTTAGAGATCAGTTTGGAAATATGTGGCCAATAGGGGTAACCAAATCACAAAAACATATTTATTTTGAATATGGATGGGAGAAATTCATTGACGACAACATCTTAGAGCTTGGAGACTTCTTTATTTTTGACTATGATGGAACTAGAACTTTTGACTTCAAACTACTTGGAAGAAATGGATGTTTAAAGAAAGGAGTTGGAGGTTTAAAACTCGTTGTGAAGGAGGATAAAGCAGAAGAAATGAATATTGAACATCAAAAGAGTATGGAGCCAAAGGAGAATACTTGGACTAGAGATAGCGAGGGCATTTTTTTTTATGATGATAGGGATGGGGTTAACATGGTAAAAGATAAAGAGGATGAAGACAAGGAAAGTGAAAAGACAGAAAAGGTGCCATCAGAAGATGATGATAAGGAAGAAGAAGATGATGAAGAGGATGAATACAAAAAAGAGGATAAGGAACAGAAAGAAAGGGCTGCCATATTCAACAAAAAGGCACCACGTTCAAAAGGTAAACAAAAATTAAAGATCTTTAAATCTACTCTTATGTTTCATTTTATATGCAATTCAATTCCTCTCTTGTTAGTATATTACTACAAAAATGACATCTATGAATATTTAGACATAATCTTGTATTCAAATAACTGTCATGACAGATTAAAGGATACAACTTTTGAAATGATTTTTGAAAAGGTTTAGTTGTTTTTTCCGCTGACAAAACGAGACTGCTTAGGACAATTTTTTTTAATTACTTTTTGGAATAACAAAGTATAATCAAGTTAAATATCATTTTCTAGTACTTTTGGTATGTGTCAAAAATCTGATTTTTTTTCTTATAATCCATGTTCAATAAAAGAAGACCTTCTAAAATAAAATATATAGAGTAACTCTGAGTATCCATGTTATTTTTGTTTGTGAACTTGATCTTTTAACTTTTTTTTTTTTTTATTCAGTTAAATGTAAAAGTGCGACTGTTGGAAAGCGGAATGATCCCCTTCACAAATTTGCTATAGATATATTTAGAAGCGAATGTGCAACTAAGCCAAAAAATCCTTACTTTATAACAAAAATACGTCCAGATAGGAGAAATCAACTGGTAATTATTAACTTATAACTATGTTAGTTGATTGTTTTATAGTTCAATCTTATAATATTCTCATTTAACAAAGTCTTTTTTCCTAATTGTAGTACGTTCCGACTGATGTGGTGAGAGACTACCAACTTGAACTCCCTTCAAGCATGACCATTCGTGCCTCTTCTGGCAGAGAATTTGAGGCAAAACTCAAGACTTGGCAAGATGGTAGAATATGGCTTGGGTGGCGTTGTTTTCGTAGGCAGAACCTTTTGAAGAAAAATGATACGTGTATTTGTGAATTTGTGAGAGAAAAACACAACAAAGACCTTTACTTACAAGTCCACGTTGTCCATGAAGGAGAAGGTTCCCATCCCAACAAGAAATAATATCGTGCTATTTAACATGACTTTTATGGCCTTTAGTGTGTCTATATGCAGACAGTTTTTGAAGACAATAAGTATTATTGTTTGTTAACCAAACATTGAATAATATTTTAGTTTTTATTGTTGGATCTGGAAGTTAAGCCAATTAATTGGCATTAAGACTAAAGTCTAGTTTATTTACATTCAAATGTTAAATCATTATTTGGTCTACATTGATCGATTGAAAACATGGAATGTCCAGTACTTCAGTAGCAAAATACTGAATTTGCTTTGATTTTTTCTGTTCATATAATCTATATCTTAGGTAATACTCTTGGACTTGTCTTTGAAATAATTTTCATTCAAAAAAGGCCTGACGCAGCACGCCATGTAGCGCCCTTGATAGGGCACACAATGTGCCAAGCAGTGCACCAGCCTTGTCGAATTTTGTGTTTCTGATGTTTGGCACTTGGGGCAGCACATTAATTAGTTTATTTTCGTAAATGGTTGATTGACAAGTCTTTGAGGGTATGATATCTGGACTAAAACATCTATAATATTTGTACGATTGTGTACATTTGGGTGGTCAGTTGGACACAACAAGTTTGCATCTTCTTCTTTGTTTAATATTTTATTATGTTTGTTATTACATTTTGTTAATTATGTCTTGATTTTTTCCATGAAAAATCATAATCCTTATTGGTTTAGAACACTCTTTGTTCTAATAGATTTAGAAAAAGAATATAACTACTTGGGATCTATATATAGGGAATGCAGTCGGAGATTCTAAAGGATTGTACACTTTTTTTTTTCATAGTGAAAAACTCTCTACTTTTTCTTGGAGGAGTAGTCTAGCCTAATCTCGTTTAATCCTTGTGTTTTTTTCTTTTCTATCTTGTATTTTTCATTTCTAGTATGAATAGCTAAACCCATTAGCTGAGGTTGTAGACTCTTATGATATTTATAATATGAATGAGTATTAGTTTATCTTGCTTATTTACAACTTTGGCCCCTTTAAAAAACTAGTTTTTCGACACGTGCGTTGCACGTGATTATCAATTCAAAAAATTTAAGCGAAGATTTGAATAATAAGCTTTGCACAAAAAAATATTGCAGATTCTTTTGTGAATGTTAAATGTGGATCATCATATATATCTCTTATTCACACGAACCTATGAAGATGGTCAATGAAAAATTTTATTAGTTAAATGAAATAATGCATATATTTATTTCAATTTGATGAGATTCAATCATGTAATTAGTCGTAGCTCACTAATATTATCTTATAGACGATATTTGTTGTCTATTTTTCTTGTCATCTAACCAGATGTGTTTTGCACTTGTCCTATGAACATGTGGAGAACAACTACATTTTATCTTTTAGAAATATTTTTGTATATTAATTTTAATTTTATAAGTTATAACATAATAGATGACATTTTTTTTATCGTCTCTCATATTTGACTTCTCGATTGACTGTGTACAAAAATCAAAGATAGTTATCTTACTGTCCATAGTTAACTAAGAAAGGTTTCCTTCTTTTTTTTACAGAAAAGACTAAAATTTAAAATTAAAGAATATATTCTATCTGTGAACTCATATATATAATCACATGTTTATCTTATACCCAACAAAGATATAGTTCATATACTTGTAAACAATTTTCAATTTATTCAATCAAGCATGATTTGTCCAAGGAAAAGTAACAACACCGTTATCACATATCTAGGGGCGGTATAATAATATGAAAAATTATTGGTCAAAATTTAATATAGGGAAAGATGAAAGATAGAAATAATTAATGTAATAACTATGAGAATTCATAATATTATAACTAAAGAGTGTAAAAGAATGTGAATAACATTTGCAATAATTTGTAACAACTAAGAGAATTTATAGTGTTATAACTAAAGAATTAATGTGCATTAGAAGAATTTCTAATAAATTTTATATTTACATAAATAAATAGGACTTTTAATTTATTTTACTCTTTTTCTTTAGATATTAGATTTTAATTTAGTGTAGGGACAAAATGAAAATGTTTATTTCATATTATTAAATATAAAATTTATTTTGTTAATGATAAATTTTAAATGATTCATATATATTAACATATTTTCACAGTTGTTGTGAATTTTTTTTAGTTAAAAAAAAAGAACTCGGAAAATTTTAAAATAATATATTTTGAAGTTAAAATATCTTGTTAACTTGATAATACATTCGTCACATATATAAATACTTACCCAAATATATAAATATATATATATATATATATGTTCGCATTAATAAAATATATATATCTCATAAAAATCAGCTATTAAATAAATAATAAAAATTAAACTAATACATACTTCAACTGGCGTTATTAGAAGTCATTTGAACTTTTCTTCGTCGAAAATACTGAAATATTCAGAAATGGTAACTTAGTAAAACAAAAGGGCAGTGTTTACATAGTAATAAATATTTTGAAGAAAACTTCCTGATAATCTAAATCACATAAGTAGCATTGATAAATAAAGTCATTCTTTTGTTTTGAGCATCAAAAAAATAAATCGTGACAATTCACTAACTCTTGAGAAGTTTAATAATTTTGAGAAAAGATATTCATAAATATATATCTACATCACAAGAGAAATTTTTAACAAAACCAAAAAAAAGATATTACTACAAAAAAATTAAACTAATACAAACTTCAACTGGTGTTGTTACAAATCATATGAACTTTTCTTCGTTGAAAATACTGAAATATTAAGAAATAAAAAATCAATAAAACAAAGGGGCAATGTTTATATAGTAATAACTATTTTGAAGCAAACTACATGTCAATCTAAATCACATAAGTAACATTGATAAATAAAGTATTTCTTTTGTCTTGAGCATCAAAAAAAAATTGTGACAATTCTCTAACTCTTGAGAAGTTTAATAATTTGGGCAAAAATATTCAGAAGCATATATCTACATCACAAACGAAATTGTTAACAAAAATAAATGAATTTAGAGTACAATAAAAAATTAAACTAATACAAATTTCAACCGGCGTTATTAGAAGTCATATAATCTTTTTTTTCGTCGAAAATACTGAAATATTAAGAACTAGTAAATCAATAAAACAAAAGGCCAATGTTTATATAGAAATATCTGTTTTGAAGCAAACTTCCTGACAATCGAAATCTCATAAGTAGCATTGATAAATAATGTCTCTCTAACTTCTGAGAAGTTTAATAATGTTTGAAAAAAATATCAGAAGCATATATCTACATCACAAGAAAAATTGTTAACAAAAAAAATGAATTTAGACTACATGATGTTAACTTCATATTGGATTATTATTTACTAATATACATACTAAGCAAAAAAATAATTATTATATCATAAGAATTATTTTCCTCAAGTACTCGAGGTTAAAAATATACCCTCTTAGGATAGAACAATTTACTTCATCAGAATAGTGGTACCTCATATTCTGATTTTTTTAAATGCAAGAAGAAGAAGAAGAGTAGAAGATTAAAAAAATTGTGGTTGAAAAATGAGAGGAAACCCCTCTATTTATAGTCAATAAAGGATAGTATGAACAAATGTTTATTGTGTCTTATCTGAAAAGTCATGACCTTTCCAAGAAGTTACAACCCTTTGGAAAAGTCACAAATTATTGAAAAAGTCACAACTCTTTGGAAAAGTTACAACTCTTTGGTAAAGTCACAACTCATCGAAAAATCACAACCCGTTGACAAAAGTCACAACTTATCAGAAAAGTCAGAACTCATCAAAAAAGTCACAACCTAAATTGGGGATATTATAGTAATTTAACATTCAAGTTAGGAGTTCATGCTTTTAAGGTAATATAGAAGATAATAAAAAAACAAGTCATATTCAGGGTTGGCATGCTTCTATTTTTTCTAATAATTTGTCATGTGTTGCTTGCTTGATTTTATGTTTAAAGTGAACTATTTTATTTGGATTAATTGGGAATAGTTCACTATAACATTTGATTACTTATTTTTAGAAAAAAGGGGCATGATAATCAGTTTGTTTATTTTTAATAATGCATTAGGCTTATGAGTTTATTGAACTCATATGTCAACAATAGAAATTTGAACTCAAGAAAGAAATTTAAGGGCTTAATTACGTTATAAGTTATTAAAGGTTAGATGATTTTTTAATTCAACACGCGTTGCAATCAATAAAATAAATGAGGAAAGGGATAAAATTAGTTGTCCCAACATAGTAGAATAAATCCTTCATAAGTCTTAAGCCCTAAAGAGGGAACAAATAAAATATTGCCTTGCATGAGGTTGCAATTTCGCATCTCAAATAAGGAAATATAAATAAAAGGACAAGTAAACATTTACGCATCTTGACCTACACACTTTTAATACAATAATAACTTTTAGTTTAAGACGAATAGGCTTAAATTAAGGATGTGATACACAAGGCGAGGCCGCGTTTATGCGTTCTAATCGGTGTATATCGAAGCCATGATTGCAACTCCGCATCTTAGTTAAGACTAATAAAATTGAACAATTTAAGCAAACCATACATATAATTAACGATTTTATTTGTCAAAAACTAATTTATGTCAACTATAAGTTGATAAAAGAGACTGCGTTAGAACCACGTGATTTAAGAGTGACTCATACCTTTACATGGATTGGTAGAATTCCTTACATGGTCCTTTATTTTCATTGACCAATGAAAATAGACATTTTCTTTTGGTTAGGGATTCAAAAAGATGACTTGGAATACCATAACTCAATTTCAAGTGAAGAATCTAATTCGGTAAATAAAATAATCTCTTCTCAATAACTTTATTTTAATTGGAAAAATCTGAAAAGGGGTGTGACAATGTTATCCTACAAAAGTCATATATCTAGGTGACCACAAGTAAGTTGAAAGTTTTGAGCAATGATGCAAAATATTTATAATGATGATGATTGTAACTTCAACTAGGATATGGATATAACAATTCTTTGATGCAAGATTCTTGGGATGTTATTAGCAAGCCTTACTGACTTGATAATACCCTATAATCAGATTTAACAGAATATATTTAATTAAATTGAGACGTAAGTTAAGAGAACTTTTAGCTTGCTCACATAAGTTATGTAGTAATTCAGTTATACGACATAAGTTGTGTAGTTTTTTAAGACATAGTTCGCTAGACATAAGTTTAAAAAATATTTTTCTCACTCAACATAAGCTTTAGTAGGAATTAAGTTACGCAGTACAACATAACCTATTATACCTTTTAGGGGATAACTTGTTGTTTAGGAAATTGAACTTTTGCCTCACTCAACATGAGTTCTGCTGAAATTAAGGTTTACAGTACGACATAACTTGTTATGCCTTTTGCGACATAATTTATGTGTTTTGAAATTGAATTTTTACCTACATATAAGGGCAAAAACCTCGGGTCATGTTTCGAAGGGTTAATTTGGCCACCCTTAAATGTTCCAGAAAAGCTCCTTCAAACGGTTGGGTGGTTAAAACCCCCAATTCTCATAGAGCTATGTACTGTGTTATTATCTAAAATTTAGAAATCTATAGAGGTCTTTTTTTCCTCATTTTTTAAATTTATTACTAAGCTTTTTTATTTAAAATGTTTCAATTTTCTTTACATCACATTTTCACTTTGGACATCAAAATTTCAAGTATGATCAATTATTTTACTAAAATACCTTCTGAAATTATTCCTTTTCATTAATTTATTCAATGACTTACTACATCGCTTATAACTGCACTGTTGGTAGCATTCCTTTCTTTTATTAAGCCGCCACATTAATTATAATTGTTCAATTCCAAATGAGGAAAAACTTATCTCACTTAGAATAAGTCATCACATTTCTCTATGATTGTTATTCTACATTGGCTGCATGATAGGAAATTATGATAACTATATCATTATTTACTACATAATAGAAGTCGGTAGGTCAATTGGTTAACTACCTAAATTTTGATCATCTTATTGGCGA
The DNA here is from genome assembly GCA_036553675.1 of Solanum okadae. Taxonomy (NCBI): domain Eukaryota; kingdom Viridiplantae; phylum Streptophyta; class Magnoliopsida; order Solanales; family Solanaceae; genus Solanum; species Solanum okadae. The sequence continues at coordinate 31,656,715 of CM071686.1, read as the reverse complement.
CGGTTCAATTCTCCATCTCGTAATCCTTTCCCTCATTTCTTCTCCCCCCACCCTTATGTAATAAAATAACTTTTTTTCAAACCAAAAGCTACACAATCAGAGGAAAAATCAAATGGTCAATATATGAGAATCTTCCCATTTTTGAAACCTTCTTCTCTTTCATATATTCTTCTTTTAATATAAAGAAGCTTATAGGTTAAAAAGGTTGCGCCGTCAATTCCACCATTCTCCTAAAGTTTGAAAACCAATGTATAATGACCGGGAAGGTCGTTTTTGGAATTTTTGTAAAATAACCATTTTCCCCCTCTAGATATTGACCCTGAGTCATTTCTGATTGGATTTTGAATTTGATTTTGAACTTTTAGTAAAAAATTGTGAGTTATGAAACCTTTAGAATTCAGAAGGGTAAAGTTGCTTAAAAGCGATTTTCAGTGTCTTTTGAAGTTTTGGATCTCTGAATGGATTTCCATTAATTCCAACAGTCTTGGAATGGGTAAATTTGTTCTGGAGAGTTGTCGATTTCATATTCAGAATCTTTTTGTGGATTTGAGGTCATAAGTTGGAAATTTGAGAAATTTTAGTCTTTAGGTTAACTTTGGTCAACATTTGGGGTTTAGATGGTCAAATTAGATTTCTGACAGTTTTGTTGGATAAGGGAAGATTTTAGGCCTAGAGGAGGTTTTGATTGAATTTATAGAGGTTTTGGTTTAATTTCCAGAGGCCTGGAGCTTGGCCCATATATGTTAACTAAGTTCTATAGGAGTTGGTAAATTTTTAGTCACAACAGATTGCGGCGGACACTGAAACTACTAAGACAAGATTCAGGTAATGCAAAGTTGGATATTCTCTTTCCTTTTAAATTATTATTTTAATATTTTTAACCAATCATGTAATGGGGAAGTGGATAGTAATCAATGGTCACCATTAGTGTATTTGATTTCTTAAAAGGAATGAAACACAATTGATTGAATATATTGTACCATTTTGTTTTACACGATGCGTCGGAGGGTTGGAGCCTACTGTTTTACTAATAGTAAGAATTGGATATTATTCAATGTAAAACAATGATTATTCATAATTGGAGGTAATAATATTCCAATGATTAGGGTGTAAATTGAGAGTCAAAATATAGTTGTCTATTTTTTTTTTGTGTAAAATTATAGTATGATTCAAATTTTGATTTATTGAGATAAGTATATTGTATTATATGAACACCATTAGAATTATGATATTGGAGAAGTTGGAACCTAACCCTAGGCTTGAAATTTGGGAAAAACAAATGAGAGTTGACATGTTAATTGACATCAAGATTAGAAACTTGCTTATAAATTTGGGTGACATATAGTAATATGAGTGTTATTAATTTCAACATCTTATTGTGATTAGTTATTTGAATAGATTACATTAATTTAGAAGCCCAACGAAAGGGGAAGGCTCAAATCCTGGAGTGATTGTTTGATTATTTGAGGCAAATGGATACCTCGAGCTTTGTTAAGTGTATATAATCGTGTATTTTCTTGTGGTATGTGTTGTGGAGTAATGGGACTTGGTGTTGGGCTGACTTGTTCATATTAAATGATCTTAATAAGGAAAAATGGGTAATAAAAGACAACTTGATTGTATATTTATGTGTGATTTGTTGCGATTGATATAAAAGGTTTATTGATTCATTGTTGATGTTGTATCACGATTGTGCTGCTGTGAATTGTGCATTGTTATGAAAATTCTCATCTCCTCATTATTTGTGAACATATCATTTGTAATGGTCTTGAGACATGGTTGTGATAAGTGCTATGTGAATTGAGAAAGGACAAGAAATTAAATAGCATGTACCACTTTGAGGGCCATGTCTCATGCCGCGACTGATATTATATTTCAACGGACGTGTCACACACACAAATATATATTCTAATTCAAGGGATGTGTCATATACCGTGGCAAATTCTATTATCGTGTGTCGTGTTGCACACCGTGATGGATGCATGGACAAATATGTCCCCCATGGGTCTAGGATTGAGAGACAATGGATATGTATCACTAGGTAAGACATGTGTCACCATACTTGGCATTGTATATCAATGCATTGCATATCTATATTATTTATGAACTTGTGAGTACCTTTCTGTAGGAGTTGTGATTGATGAACTAGATCTTGTGTATCATTGATCCGTAATCGTTGAAGTGTTGTTATTGATCTATGTGCTATTTAAATTGTGAACTATTCGGTTGGGTTGTTGTAGTTATGGAGGTTCGATTGGGATGCTATAAGTACCCGTATTCTATATTATTTGACTGTGTGTTTAGGAGTTCGCCGTGTTGTTTGGTACTCACCTCTTGCTTCTACAGTTGTGTAGGTTACGAGCCCAGATCTTTGTGATTACTCTCTCTTCTCTTCTTGTTCAAGGCTTTCTATAGGGAATTTTGAGGTAGTTGTTTGTCATCTTAGTGGACTCTCTTACTCCTATTTATTATTTAGTTCTCTTTAAAGACAATATCATTTGAGACTTGTGTTTTTCTTTCAAGTCTATTGTAATACATTAGAGGCTTGTACACGTGACAACCAGGTTTTGGGAGTTTAATTAAGTTGATTATGCCATCCCGTTATTCATTATTGTTAAACTTTCATTCTTAATTTACTACCATATGTTATCATTATATTTGGGTTTTAGGCTAACTTGTCTTGGTGGGATAAAATGAGTGCCATCACGTCCATTTTTGGGACTTAAAAATTATATCGGAGCCCCAGGTTCATAGGTCATAGAGTTTTGAAGATCGGCGCAGAGACGTTTGTTTCTTATCTTTAAGAGGCTATGATGACTTTTAGGAAAAATCCTCACCTTCAATCTCTATCGTGCGTCATCGATTTGATATGATTCTTATCACTTAATTAAATTCTCTCACTCATAGTGATGACTCATGCACAGTTCTTTATGTGAGTATTTGATGTGTTGTGTATGGCTTGGAGGTTTGTTTAGGTACACTGCAATGTTGGAAACTACAGTAAGTAAAGTTTTCATAATATGTATAGGTTACTTAGTGAATGATGAGAATGATGTTGTGCCAATTGAGGTCAGAATCTCTTTTGTGGTTTCATAGATTGAGTGTATACCAAAGAGGTTCATGATATGACTACTACAATGGTACTATTGCTTACTTGGTTAGACTTATGAAGTGTGTTACTTCTGATATCGACCTGATCTATTAAAGAATGCATATGTCTTGGGCTAGAGACGGAAAAGATTGATAATGTTTTGCATTTATTCACTGGATAGAAATGTGTGGGATATTTGGGTACGATCCTCTCGATAGGTATGATGTATTCTAGTGGTGGATCTAACGGACTTTCATGGTGCGGTACTAGTGGTATATGGAAACGATATGTCGATTGTCAAGTGTGAATACTAACTATTTAAGAAGTTATCAATGGTATCACATGTTCATATAATGAGGTTCGATGTTACATTCACATTTGAGAAACCAACTGGTTTGTTACTATGGACACCTGAGTTAGGCATCGTGTTTAAGAAAAATTATAGTTGTGGATCTATGAAACGTTATTAATGTGGTCAAGTTGTGAAATGTATTACGAGGATTCTAATTGGGGACTGGTGGTTTCATTGCAACCAAAAGGAGTGGATCGATACAGGAATGACAAGCTTATGGGTAAAGAAAGTCCAAGTGAGTATACATGTATGAAAACAATTGAGGATTTTAGTAAGAAAGTGCATATAAATTGAATTAATCCTTTGGATTAGATTGGTATTGTTGTATCTGATGCTTCATGTTGATGCTAAGGTTGACTTTGTGGTGATGGCAATGGTTGCTGAGCATGATGGTAACAAGAGTTCATGATAGATTATGATTGGGATGCAAATATATGATCAGGATTGTTGATTGAACAAATTATGTATGGTAAGGGTTACTTGTGAGTATCTAAGGTTGTGGTTTGCTACTATTTGGTGAGTATCATGGTCGTATGAAAAGTTGTTAGAGGTTTGGTACACTGCTCGAATAGAATAGAAAGGAGCTAGAGTCATAATAGAAATAATTAGTGGGTTGTAGTGTAGCCTTCGCAAGGAGGCGAGAGTGATTGATGACGTTTCAATGACACCTCATCCAATTCTAAGTGTCAACGGTCGTTAATTTGTATATAACCCAACTAAATGAGTTGGGGTGGAATCCCACATGAAGCGGTACGTGTTTAAGATTCAATAATAAAGTGCGAACATGGTCAAATCAGTCATAGGAATATATATTATCTAATAAAAACATAATTCAAATCAGGGGGTGCTGACACGAATGCCAAATCAGGGGGTTTTGGTTTTAATTATCAACTACAACACCAGCAAACAGTACAAAATAAAAATAATGAGACGGGTTCTTGGGATGTGATTCGATTAAAGGTTAATGTAGACAAATGAGTAATTGCAACTATTAGAAAATAGCTAGATATTAGTGATTAAGCTATACTATAGAGGAGGTAAACTTTCTCTCGAACAATTTACCCCGAATTAAGTCGATTTCTCTCGAACATCGACAAGCATGCAAAATAAGAACACCCTACACCTTAGTCCATTCAGTCTCTCGAGCTGAATGTGTGGAAAAGGGTTTAGGATTCACTCTCTCGAGTTGAACCCATGACAACCCAATACCCACACACCATCAATCAATAATCTTAGTTTTAAAACCTCTTTCTCGAGCAAGTAAAAAACAGAAGGGTAGAACTGCATTTGCAAGTACAATTCTTAAATTAAACCACACTTAATGATTGAAATCACTTCTAAACAACATTTAAACTAACAATTCGCAATACCCATAAACTAAATCAGCCCATAATCACAGAATCACACCCCAAGAATTGAAGTTTTAGCTAGACTTCATAAAAAGATAAAAAATCGTTACCAAATTGAGTTCCCATCAACGAGGTAAGATTGATTTCGTCTTTACAAAGGTCCAAATCGAAGAATTTCAAAGACCCACTTTCAATTTCTCAAAAGTGAAAACTTCAATTCTTCAAAAGTTAAGGAAAAACTCTCCAAATCTGAACACATATACTATTCAGAATTAAAAAATGATTCAATGATATAATTGATTAGAAGATGTATTTATAGTCGCCTAAAATATGTTGCGAAGAGCCACTCGGCGAAGTAAGTCGGGCTCGCCAATCAACTGGGTGATTCGCCCTTTGGTCATTTCCATCGCCTTTATGCCTTGACCTTCAACATCCTTAAGTTCTGTAACTTTTGGCGATCTAACACTGCATCATGGAACCACTCGGTGATATGCCAACTGCTCCTTTCTCTCGCCGACTTGGTAACATTAGGCGGTCAAGAAGCCGTTCGGCGAATCGCCAAGTAGATTTGGTGATCATCAGGCTTACTTTTCTTCATTCTTTCAGTTCACTTTATTCCTTTTTGCAAATTAGTGTCCTTGCTTTATTCCTCAATCCAAATACCTAGAAATCAAGGGTTTTACATCAGTTATTGGTACAAAATAAGCATTTGAGGACACTAAATCTATACAAATAAAGCCCTAAATGTGTCCAAATCTTGGACTCATCAACACCCGCAACTTAAACTTTTGCTTGTCCTCAAGTAAAACTCAAGTTCAATAGTTCAAAAAGGATGCCTCAAACAGTGTTACACAAGACTCAATCATGAATGCACACAACAAGACTCAACTTACTCATGCAAGGATCAATTGTGCACTAAAAGATTCAAGTTGTGACTCACCATTATCAAAGATTCTAAAGATCACAATAATTACTTCAAATGCAAGTTCAAGCTCAACAAAGGTACTCAAATGCCCTCACATAAAGATGATTCCATATGCACACACAATGGTTCAATGATTTATAGTTCTAGAATCACAAACAACTCTCGCACTCACATAGATGAACACATGCATGACTTACCCCATAGGTTTGCCCTTATTTTCCCACCAACATTCGTTTCAGCTCACTCAAGATCAAAAAGGTCTTTTCAAGGCTTGTAACGGGGCTGATTGTAAATGTATGGTCATTTAGGCTCAGTGGCTGCTATCCTCATGAAATGTGGTATGAACAACATCACTTCTTTTCCTTTTCTTCATCAATCTCATTCATGCTCAAAATTCACCCCATTATTCACTTTCCATGCAATACCGGACACCCCATTTGTTTTGCAACTTTCAAAACTTTATTCCACGACTTTTTCATTCTTTTTCTTTTCTTTTATTTTTGTATGGAGGGGTTCCATCTTTCTCAAGATCATGGGTAAAGGGGGATTTCTTCACACTTCTTGATTTACATTCTCTTTTCACCACACCCCTAACTTAGGCTTTTGGCCTAAGTTGGCTATTCCAATAAACCACATCTCATGAGGATTATGGGTGAAGAGATAAAGAAAGGTCACAATCTCATCAAGTTTCTTCCAAGAAAGGGTTAAGGCTCAAAGGGTGTTCAAGCAAAGTTCACACTCTCACAAGGTTGGCCACAAAAGAGGTATATTGTCAAATTGTTTTACTCTTCAAGATTGTTTCCTAACATCATTTCAAGAGCTTGCATCACTTAGTCAATCGGACCAACGGGGAAAATTCTAGGTGTCATCACATAAGGTTCACGGTAAGTTCATCACACAAGGCATTGGCACCAATATCAAATAAGACTCCACAATTTTGGTAGTGTGCAATGTTCATCACAAGAGACTCAATTCGATAACCCTCTAGTGACAACGAGATGCAAAAAGTTCATATATTGCCTATGCAACTTCCTTTGGCCTCATCGTAGACGCACATTCATTTTTGTTTGATTGAGAGTATTATTCAAGTCATCGGTATTGATCACAATCGATACTCAAATTTGCACAAGAATTGCCACAATTAAATACACAAGAGGTGGCAAAAATTTTCAGAAGGGTCCAATAATCATTTGCAATTAAAACAAAGAACCACAAGCTCAAACATCCACAAAATAGTGCTAAAACACAATTTACAGAACAAAACCCAATATATAAACAAAAGTAATCAAAAGAGGCAGGTATGGAAATACCTCACCCTACCACAAATAAAAAGCAATTTATCCTCAAATGCAATAAAGTAAAAATCAATAAAAATGACAAAGAGGGAGGTAAAGAAAATTCTGTCTACGCAGTCGCTCCATCTGTCGGGGCATCAGTGCCCAGTGCAACACTTTGATCTTGGGCATTGGGCAGCATGGGTATGAGTAACACTAGATCCGGCCATGGTGGTATCTACCAAAGAAATCTGCACGGCCGAATCTATCATCTCCTCCTCAACCTTTGTCAGGCCCTCATAAGAAGTTTCCTCATCAACACTAAGTTGCTCCTTATTGGTTTCAGCCTTAGACTCGGCATCAGCTACCTTCTCAACTCGAACCTCATATTCAGTGGTAGCCGAAGGCACATCTGTATTAGCTGGCATATCAGGGATCTCCATAGTCTCGAAAATCATCGACATGCCGGTGGACTTTAGATGGTCCACATCTGTCCTCAGCTCAATAATAACGACCTTTAGAGCAGTCACCTCCTGAGTGGCCCATTGGCCACGCTCGGACACCGCTATCCTTGCCGCAAGGGCATCAATAGTAGAACTAAGGGTGTCACAACATCAGCAATGGCCCTCTTGATCATGACAGGAATGGTGGCCTCATGTCTGGAGGGACGTCTTTTAGCAGAATGGGCTAGCTGCCCTATCCGTAGCAATGGAGCCTGGGTGAGTGGAGGTTGGGCAGCAGCAATAACAATATACCTCAGAGGCAAGAGAGCTATAGAGGAACTAAGCGTCATGGAAGGGGCAGTGCTAGATATACTTGACGGCCCAGGGACTGGAGTAGGCAAAGGTACCTCTGCAGGTAATGCATCAATTTCCCCAACCGGGGATATGTCCACCGAGGCTGTCTTCTTCTTCTCGGCCTTATTCTTCAAGTATTCCACCTCAATCCTCCAGATGTCGATAGAGATGTGCGAATCACTTCCACATCCTTCTTCTCATCTCAAGGCTCCTAAGCTCTTCTACATAACTCGATGATCAACATCGGAAAGGGGAGAGAAGTCTGGTGCTGCTTGGCCCTCATGACCATCTCCATTGCAATGATCATCCTCAAGTTCAACCTTGTCCTAGCAATGATACAGCTGCTTTTGCGTGGTAGAGAATCAACTTGTTCTGGGATGGCATGATAGTACTGCTGATAAAGCCAAACCAGAACCTTGCTGCTATATTTAGGTCCTTCTTTTCAATAGGTGCTCTAACCTCGAGCCACTTGGGAGTACCATAAGATATCAGAGGATCCAACCACTTCTTCATATTTTCTAATGTTTTTGTCCTAATCTTTTATTGGCAATCATCCTCAATTTGTTTTGAAACCCCCAGGACTGCGTTGATAACATTACTATCACATTTCACCTTTTTACACCTGACAACCACATAATCTACTGGCTTGAATTTGGTTGCCGACTTCTTCCCTTGTGGCACTAGAGCTCCGTAAGCAGTGTAGAACTCCCGTACCCAATTTAGAATATAAGGGCCTCACGGTCGAGTGAATAATTAGAACTTGTGAGACCTCAGGTAGTAAATAATCTCTAGATATCTGTCTATGAATCCATCAGTAGACAACCTCTTCTCCACTATAATGGTCATCCACCTCTCAGTCTTCAGTCTGTTCATTGATCGGGAAGGACGACCCTCTACCCGTGGTTCTAGGACCACAACCTCTGCTGGAGAAGAAGGAGTAGTGGAGGCCTAGGGAGTCCTTATTCTAGAAGGATCATTCATCTGCTTGGATCGCAGCTCCGCCCTCTAGGCTACTAGTAGCTCATCATCATTAGGCTCAGAAGTGGTAGCTCGAGGATCCAGGTGCTCACACTCACTCTAAGAAATGGTGAGGTGAGTGGCATAGATCCCGTCGCTATCGGAGCTGGCCTTTGGTGATGAAAGATAAGTTGCTTTGCCTTTCCCTTTTCCCTTCCCACTTGTAGTGGGTAGTTTGGTAGTCTTAGCCTTGGATGTAGCTGCATCCTCATTGATTTTGATTCCCTTGGCCTTCTTGCGGGGCGACATCTCTCTACCAACCATTTTTGGTCTAGTCATATCTGCAAACACATCATAAAAAGTAAGGAATTGTTCAAACAAAGTTGTAGAAAAATAGTTGCAGACAGACTCGCTGAACTGATCGGCGAGTCGCTGAATCACTTTGGCAAGCAAAATTAAGCTCTCCAAAATGACTGGCTAAAAAATTCCTAGAAAAATTGGCATGTCGGCGATGGGAGGGACCTTTCGGCAAATCGCTGAAAACATTCGGCTAGCACAGACAAACCCGCCAAAAGTTACAGTGTATTTTAAGGGTTAGGGGCGTAGAAAGTGTGATCAAAGAAGAATTTCGGTGAGTTTTCGAGTGCACTCGGCGAACTCAGGCTTCTCGCCAAAAGTAACTGATGAGTCCTAGATTTGGATTCATTTAGGGCTTTATTTGGATAGATTTAGTGTCCTCAAATGCTTATTTTGTGCCAATACCTGATGTAAAATCCTTGATATCTAGGTATTTAGATTGAGGAACAAAGCATGGACACTAATTTACAAAAAGGAACAAAGAGAGCTGAATGAAAGAAGAAATGAAGGCCTGGTGATCGCCAAGTCCCTTTGGCGAGTCGCCTAATGGCCTTTTGACCGCCTAAAGTTTCAATGTGCCAAGCCTTGAAGGAGAAAATCAATTTGGCGAGAGAAAGGAGAAGTCGACCTGTCGCCGAGTTGTTCCGTGATGCAGTGTTGGATTTCCCAAAGTTAAAGATTTTGAGGATGTTGAAGGCCAAAGCAAAAAGGTGATGAAAATGATCAAAGGGCAGATCGCCGAGTTGATCGGCGAGCCCAACTTACTGCACCGAATGGCCCTTCGCAGCTTATTTTTGGCGACTATAAATACATTCTCAAACATTAATCTTAGAGAGTTTTTTAGGATCACAGCTTTTTACCATAAGTTTTATCATTAGTTTGAACTCTTAGTATTGAGACTAGTTTTACTTAGCTTTGAAGAGTTGAAGTTTTCCATTTTTGAGAAATTAGAAGTGGGTCTTTGAGATTCTTCAATTTGGACCTTTGTAAAGATGAAATTAATCTTACCCATTTGATGGAAATAAAGTTTGGTAATGATTTCTATCTTTTTATGATGTCTAGCTAAAACCCCAATTCTTGTGGTGTGATTTTGTGTTTATGGGTTGATTTAGTTTATGGGTAATGCTAATTGTTAGTTTAAATGTTGTTTAGAAGTGATTTCATTCAGTAATTGTGGTTTAATTTAAAGAATTGTAGTTGCAAATGCAATTCTACCTTCGTGTTTTTGGCTTGCTCGAGGGAGAGGTTTTAAAACCAAGATTATTGAACTGATGATCTGTGGGTATTGGGTTGTCATGGGTTCAGCTCGAGAGAGTGAATCCTAAACCTTTTCCACACATTCAGCTCGAGAGAGTGAAGGCGTAGGCTGTTCTTATTTGCTTGCTTGTTGGTGTTCGAGAGAAACCAACTTGATTTGGTATGAATTGTTTGACAGAAAATTTACCTCATCTATAGTCTAGCCTATTCACTGATTTATAGCTATTTACTAACAATTGCAATTACCCATTTTTCTAAATTAGCCTATAATCGAATCGCATCCCAAGAACCCGTCTCATTATTGTTATTCCTTGTTAGTTGCTGCTGTTGTACTTGATAGTTTGAAACCAAAACCCCCTACTTATTTGACATTCTTCTCACCCCCTAATTTGAATTTTGTTTTTATTCGATAATGTCTATTTCTATGGCTGATTTGAACATATTCATGCTTTTCAATTAATTCTCAAACACGTACAACTCCCATTGAGATTCGACCCCAACTCATTTAATTGGGTTCTATACTAACTAACGATTGTTGACGCTTAGAACTGGATTAAGTGTCTTTGATAGCGTTATGCAATCAGTTACAGACCCAAAACTTAACAAATGCATGAAATTAAAGGCAATTAAGGGGGATTTCGCAAATCGCCGAGTGGTTCGGCGAGCTCGACCTAGCTTGCCAAACTGCCCAACGTGCCTACTTTCAACTCCAACTTACAAAATCAACCCTGCAGCCTCCGAAAACAAAATAAAAGCATACACAAATTCAATTAAACTCAGACCCATTCCCCAGGGATACTCAGATTTCTCCCGAGTTTGCTAATATAGGCTATTTGATGACATAAGCCCATAAGAATGACATCAAATTCTCCATCATGGGGAAAAATATGTCATTTAGCACAATTATGGGTTACTCAGTCTTTATCCTACTAGACCCAGCATTAATTACACACATCCCAACAATTTAGAACAATTTTAAAGCACGAAAATCTGGAAAATCAACAATTAATCATTTTAGGCAAGATATTCAAATTAAATTAGGCAAATAAGCACACAATCATGGATTCAGATAGGCCCAACACACCATTAAGAACAAAATAATTGTAAATGAGTGAAATCGCTAAATACTAATGCGGGGTTCGGAAAGCCAACCTTTAATGCTGAATAAATAGTTTGAAACACTAGGCGGCAAAGAATTCCAGCTCCGAGCACACAAAGGACGACTAATAAGCGGTAATAATGCAATAATATAGAAAAATATAGTGTGGGTGTGTTTTGGAAAGTTAAAAATGAGGAAATGTGAAAGAATTTCAAATTTTAAACCTTTGGCCTTTAAAAATCGTCCAGTTCTCACCCTTTCGATGACACGCCGAATGGTCACTTACCTTGTCGAGTTTTACAGGACCTCCAGTTAATGTGGGGGTCCAAATGGCGGACAAACTCGTGATCGTTGACCCATTCGGCGATACGCTGATTTTCTCCTGGGCCCACCGAGTTTTATAGACTGCAATTTCAAAATTACTTGAGTTCAACGGCGGTCCAGGTCGGGCTCACCGACCTCTTCAGTAAGTCGGCAACTGGACATTTTGCTCGCCAATCTGCACTTTTCAAACATATTCCACACTTTAACCTGCACAATCAACACACGATTATTTCAAAAACAAAATGAAAGCAAATAAAACTTGGGTTTCCTCCCAAGCAGCGCCTTAGTTAACGTCGTGGCATGATGCAAGTCCCCACTCAACCTTCATTCCTGGGGTAGAGGTGAGATAACACATGACCCATTTGGATCTCCGGTAGTTGAATTGACATGGAATGAGAGATAGTCATCTGATTCAGCAGTGAGACATTCTCTTTTTTCTCTTTCAACACTCTGTTGTGTTCTTCGAGTTTGTGAAAAATGAGTGAGAGTATCTCTTCTACTTGTCCTCCCTCGTACTCTTTGGACTTTCTACATTCGTGAGGGGGAATGTACCGATCTTTCTTTTGGTACGATACTTCCAATTTCATGATCTTTCTGGCTGAGAGATCCAGCTGAGTCAATAATGTGGCCAATACCTGGTCCTTCTCAGTCTTTTTGTTGGTCTTGGCCATATAATCAAGGAGTTGGGTTGCTATTTCATAGGGTAGTCGTGTGAGACCACCCGGAGAAATTTGGTCAGCCACTCCTATATTCTCAGGACCAAGAACTCTATAGAAGCATTGCAATAACATTTTATCAGGAATTCCATGAGTTGGGCACTGCGTCACTAGTTCCTTAAATCTTGGCCACAACTCATGAATAGTCTCATTCTCAAATTGATTGAAAGTTAGGATGTCATCCATGAGAATCATCAATCTCAAAAGAGTGTGGTCCATTGGGTCACCGTTGCTACAAGACATGCTCCTTTCTTTTGTTCTAAACAAGCAACATGAAAATCAAAACTGAAACTAAGTAGATTCAACTATGACTACAAAGAGCAAAATTCAACTGGTTAAAATCTTAACCAACACCACTCCCCGGCAGCGGCGCCATTTTAATTAATCACATTTCAAAGACAATTCATCTAATTCTAAGCGTCAACAATCGTTAATCAGTATATAACCCACCAAAATGAGTTGGGGTCTAATCCCACATGGAGCAGTACGTGTTTAAGATTCAATAGTAAAGTGTTAACATGGTCTAATCAGTCATAGGAATAGACATTATCGACTAAAAAAATAATTCAAATCAGGGAGTGACACGAATGTCAAATCAGGGGTTTTTTGTTTTAATTATCAACTATACAACAACAAACAATACGAAATAACAATAATGAGACATGTTCTTGGGATGTGATTTGATTATAGGTTAATGTAGAAAATGGGTAATTGCAACTATTAGAAAATATCTAGATATTAGTGATTAGACTATAGAGGAGGTATACTTTCTCTCAAATAATTTACTCTGAATCAAGTCAATTTCTCTCGAACATCGACAAGCATGCAAAATAAGAACAACCTACGCCTTAGTCCATTCACTCTCTAGAGTTGAATGTGTGGAAAAGGGTTTATGATTCACTCTCTCGAGCTCTACACATGACAACCCAATACCCACAAACCATCAATCAATAATCTTAGTTTAAAAACCTCTCTCTTGAGCAAGTAAAAAACACAAGGGTAGAACTGCATTTGCAACTACAATTCTTAAATTAAACCACAATTAATAATTGAAATCACTTCTAAACAACAGTTAAATTAACAATTAGCAATACCCATAAACTAAATCAACCTATAATCATACCCGAAGAATTAGGGTTTTAGCTAGACATCTTAAAAAGATAAAAATCGTTACGAAATTGAGTTTCTATCAACTGGTAAGATTAAATTCATCTTTACAAAGGTCCGAATCGAAGAATCTGATAGACCCACTTTCAATTTCTCAAAAGTGAAAAACTTTAATTCTTCAAAAGCTAAGGAAAATCTCTCCAAATATGAACACATATACTATTTAGAATTAAAAAATGATTCAATGATTAGAAAATGTATTTAAAGTTGCCAAAAATATGTTGTGAAAAGCCACTCGGCGAAGTAAGTAGGGCTCGGCGATCCGCCCTTTGGTAATTTCCATCGCCTTTATGCCTTGACCGTAAGCATCCTCAAGTTCTGTAACTTTGGGCGATCTAACACTGCATAACGGAACCACTGGGCGATCCATTTTTCTCTGGTTATGATAATAGTGTCACAGGTTCATCAGACTGGTTAAATATAATTGGATAAGATTTGAGAAAGAAGTCTATAGGAGTTCGGTTTGAGTGTGGTTATAAGTGTTTTTATGCTATCGACTTTGGTACTTGGTACGGTTGGAATCTGAATTCAAGTTTTTAATTGTCAATATATGTTTGTGGTAGTATGTTTTCTCTAGATAAGAATTGGTAAGGTAAGAAATGACCGACTGCATTGGATATTGAGCATTTCGAATGACTTGTGCATGGTTTGGATCATAAAGTTTGTTACTTTTCATTGTTAAAGGAACTAAGAAAAGGTTCACTTGAAAGTGTTGGTTTAGAGTATAAGGCAATATTTCATGGATTGTTGATCAAATTATAAGATCGGTAAGCAAGTTAGTGAAAATAATGAAAGTCTGGTGTATTTAAGATTTCACGGTATTTGAAATTTGCGTCATGAGAAGAATTTGTGAAATGTGAAGGTATATGACCTCTGGTATAGACCCTTGGTTTAGAGTTGAAGGTTGTATGAATTTTCACCTTTGAGTTTATATATGACTATGAGATGTGAACTATCCCAGCACAAACTTACTAAGGGTTTATCAATGACTTTTATGAAGATTGGGTTTTGATTTTTGTTACAAAAGGGATGTCTGGAGGATTTTTAATCCATATGATGGATTAGATTGTTTAAATTATGAGAGGTGACTTATGGATGAGCAATGGTACGGACCTAAAGTTCTACATGGTCATTGGGGAATTCAAGAGGATTGAAACTACGATATTAAATGGCACTACATAGACTGCCGTGATGCTTTAAATAAAAACTTAATGGTAAATAAAGATATGTGCTCATAGTATACATAATTATTGAGGTGGCGAAGAATTTCTCTAAGTTTTGGTATGTTATGTATGACGATGTGAATGGTATTTGCAACTTGGTATGTGAAAAATTGTGTGGAGTTGACATTGGGAGGTTCAATAGCTTTATCTCAATGGGAAGGTACTACCAGATTTGGAATTAGTGTTATCAACCTTGTCTGCGACCCGTATCTGTCATAGAATGCTTGCATGGAAAGAGAGGGAGCCATAGTTCAGAATTTTTGTAGGTGACAATGTGTTTTGTAAGAAGACTTTGATAGTAGTAACAATTTCAGAGGAAGGTAAATGACCGATGTGGTTATTATGTTCCGTTAGTATTAAGAGTATTGGTTTCATTGGAATACTGTGAGGAGTATGTGGGGTTTGATATATCGAGTATGTACGATTCTAATGGGGACCAGACTGATTGATTGTGGGTAATTTAAGAAAAGAGATGGATTTAGATGAACGGAAATTTTTGATATCGTCATTATGGAAGGAGTATCTTGTGTTATTCGACCTTGATTTCGTATATATACCTAATTTAAAGTATATATTTATGTATTAGGTCAATTATGTATTCTGTAAAAGGCATAACACATAAATGTGCCCTTTAACTTAGCCTCAACTGACATTTATGTCCCAACTAACACATAATTATAAGTAGATATGATTTTACATTATTTCAGAGGGTTTATGGTAACTTTAATCCAAAAATAGATACAACTAAATTTAACCTTGTTGATCCACCTCTCAGAATTACCGCCAGTCTACCTATTAATGGATTGACAGTCATCAGATTTGTCGCAGACAATCCATGTATGAGAGAAATTATATGCTAATTTTCCCAACTCTTTTCTATACAACATCACATTTTAATTGTTCAAACATAACAATATTAACTTAAACTGGAGTGTGGCTAATGCACTATCACTTGGACGTTCACATTACGCGGGGTTAGGCCGTGGCGTTCCTCATGGAAAATGGAGTTAGTGAACTGTAATCATTGGAGGCTCCTCCATTAGATTATCCTATTTGTTGACGACTACAAGAAGCAACATAATATAAAAATTCAGAGTCGTAGAGATATTAGTTTAATTGATTTAGGCATTCAATATGATATTCCCTGCATATATTTTGCCCGTTTTCTTTGTTTTATTTATTTATAGATAATTGAATCAATATGGTTTAAAACTGGTCCTTGAATTCACTATCTGTCGTTGAATTGAGGATGAATATATCCCAGAATAATTCAATTGTATGGTTACGAGTATAATTAACAAAATATGAATTCATTTGAGTATTGAACTAAATTTGAATGTCACCTTTCTATAAATAGTAATAAGACAAGCAATGTAATCATCAACAGTAAGAATTTCCTCCTTTTCGTAAATTGGAGAAAAGAGAGATCTTTTGAGAAATGACTTTGTTATCATGATCCACAAAGATTAAGCTCTTTATTGTTCGGATTTGTAAAAAGGGAAAGATGAGTGCACTAAGCTTTCATTATAGGCGGGATCATCAATTTTCTTACTCACAATCGTCCCAACTGCTTCATAACCTTCATCCCGATTCGGAATATTTTCCACATGAGAAGTCACCGTCAAATCGACTAATAACGCGGATCAAATGTGTTAATGTGTTGTTGTAGTTAAAATATTTTATTTTTCTTTTCGATCAACAAAATAAATCAAATCTAATTGACCTAAATTATATTTTCGGTTTTTGAGTTATAGATAAGTTATAATATAAGTCTATAGTCACATCAAATATTCATACCTAGGGTTAAATTTTCATTAGATTTCACATTTAAATTGAACATCTAAGACATTAACATTTTGAGCCTTGAGAAATAATAATAAGCATGGAGATTTTTCTAAGCTTGTCAACTTGTTCGGGTTGACTCAATTATGATCTAATAAACCGGCCCACTAAGGGCCTGCCAATGATAAGAGAGGACCAACTCTTTGACCAACTCGTAACGATAGCCCGCAGGCATGGCCCTATTAAAAAAATAAAAATCTTGTTGGATCCAACTGTTGGTCCAACAGTTTTTCAAAACAAATGGAGCCCAATTCACTCCCAAATCCAAAACATATTTTTAACACCAAAATATTGATAATTACATTGTAACCCTTTTTTAAAAACTATAAATACTTCCCGCATGTCATCATTTCTTATAACAATCTCCTTATTTCTCTTATAGAGTTGACATTCTCTTATTATTTTACAATTATCAACATCAAATGGAAGTTTTCAACGTTCAAGTGTTCAATTCATTAATTTACGGTTGCCTAATTACTTCTTTGTCTCTGATAATTTTGTATATTCATCCATCTCTTATTTTTATTTAGTATGTTAATTCTTGAAACTTCAATTATATTATTTTGTTTTTTAATTTTTTGTTAGTTCAATTTGCATAATGTATAAAATAAGAAAAGTAGGTAAAAGTGTTAAAAATTTGTGTCGCAAGAATAATAGTAGTACTACTAGTAGTAAGAAAAAGAGTGGATTCTGATAGAGGTAAAACAAGTACTAGAAGACATCTCGTATCCCTGAAACACTACCTTGTGAAATAGGAGACCTGGATGTGGGTGCTCATGATATGAATTAATTTGAGGCACTAAAAATATATGGTATAAAAGAAAGAATAAAGTAAAGGTAGATGTAGATAATTTGTGATGTCGATTATTTAATTTATGATCTCGAGATGGAAATTTACTCTTGATACATTACTATTTAAAAATTATTTAGTAGATTACTATATATGGTAATCCTACATGATGCATTAAAGTAGTAAAGATTGGTCATAAGATCTTTGATTTTAGATCGATTCACTTTTTGGTTTTAGATCGATACATTAATTGACAAATTGCAACAAGCTAGCATAATTCAAAAGTCAAAATTCTTCTTCTCATTCTTCCAAAAAAACTCTCAATTTTTGAATCAAACTTGTTGACAAATTGTACTAATACAACGTGAATTTATTGATCAGTTCGAGACATTCCGGAATCTAGGAAAGTGAAGTGATATATTAACGATACAAAGTGATGGAATAGTTGTTCACCAAAATATTAGTTTTGTGAATCTCAAATCAACCATTGCAGATGAATTAGAGATTGATGAATTGAGCAAAAAATTGTAAATCAAATACATCATTGAGGTAAAGAAACAACAGCCTAGATTTTCAATGTATCCGTGATGCATTGATACAACATACAAAAAGGATGAAGAGATACATAACTTTGAGTTTTGAGTTCTCTCTCTTTTAAGAGAAACCTTTTGAGTAATAAACTCAAAGTTAGAGTATGAGGAAATGTTTTTAAACATATGAGCTGAATATATTTTGGGAGTAGTATTGTGCACCGATATTGGCACGACTTCAAACAACTCAAAGTCCTCATAAACCATGAAGACAACGTGGGTAGAAATGGTCATACTTTTTGGATGATTCCTTATTGTTTTTTAAGCATAACTTAGTGCATCCACTTAGTTGAGAATGTCTTATACTCTGGCAAGGTATAGGAAAGTTCTAACAGCGTGGGTGAGACGTTGTATAATCACATAGCTCATAGTGATGGTTTCTGTTATAGAATCTCTCAGATTGAGTTATTTTGTATCTTTGTATACAAATTGAGTTATATTGTATTCTTAAATACATTGAGTTAATATGTACTACTTTAAAAGCCTTCTTTATCATGCATCTTTATTTTGCTTTATATTGAACTAAGTCTAGCATCCCTGAGTTAGTGTATCCTTGATTACTTTTGAGTTGAGTAGATTTTGAGTATTCCTTGAGTTGAGTAAGTTTTAGCTGAGTGAGTTTGAGACGAGGTAAGTATGTTCCCTTCGATTTAAGTTCAAGCTTATTTTATGCTTTGGATTTTCCCTTGCATGCTCGTACATTACATTTACTGACACCATTTGGATTGTATCTTTTATGAAGCAGATACAGGAAATCAGGGTCATCAACAGGCACCATGTTGATACAACTTGCAGTCCCAAAGTTGTTTGGTGAGCCTCCTTTCTTTCAGAGGATCCCTCATTTATTTATATTATTTCAGTTTTGTTAGGATGATCTGGGGTCTTGTCCCGACATCCCTCATAGTATTAGAGGCTTCATAGACAGTAGTTTTTAGAGTCTTTTCATCTCTATTGTTATTGTTGAAGACTTGAGTTGCCTCTTTTTGGCATGTGTATGTTTTTAAATATTATGTGTTATATATTTTGAGATATTTGAGTTAAAGCTTTATCTTTCAATTCATCTTATGTTGAGTAAGTCTTTCATTGAGAGTTGAGCTAGGCTAAGGGTTTGCTTGGGGCCAGCAATAGTTTTCGAGTGCCAGCCATGTCCAGGGCGTGACAAACTTGGTATTAGAGCACAAACTTCAAGAGTCCTATGGTGTCTATGAAGCCGTGTCTGTAGAGTCCTAGTTATCGGTGTGAAGCGCGCCACATCTATAATTAGGAGGCTGCAATATTTAAGAAATAATTCCTTTCTTTCTTACTCTTTTTCATGGGATAGAGTTCAACTCTATAAAGGTTCTTTCTAATTAGTGCTTGCGCGTATCTTTGAGATCATGCCTCCATGAGCAACTGTTCCAGGTCATCCTGCTAGAAGGAATGCTGATCCTAAAGATCAAGGGGTACCCAATGCACCAAAAGTGAAGCCGCGAGGAGAGGTCACTAATGCTAAGTTGTTGGATGCTATCCGGATGTTGAGTCATGTTGTGACCAACCAAGTTGGGCAACAAAGAGGGAATTGACAGGATATGGCTGATACATCCAGGATCCGTGAATTCTCAAGGATGAATCCTCCCAACTTCACCAGTTCAAGTATCACTAAGGATATGGAGAACTTTGTGGAAGAGTTGTAGAAAGTGTTTGAGGTGATGCATGTTGCAGATGCTGACCGTGTAGAACTAGTTGCATACCAACTAGAAGGTGTTTCTAGGATTTGGTACAATCAATGGAAGAAGACTAGAGATGAACATGCACCAATTGTGAGCTGGGATGTATTTGAGAGCACCTTCATAGGGCGTTTCTTTCCCCATGAGCTGAGAGAGGCGAAGGTAAGAGAGTTGTTTAACTTGAAGCATGAATCTATGAGTCTGTATGAGTACAGCCTCAAGGTCACTCAACTATCCCGATATGCCCCAAAGATGGTTGTTGATATAAGGGGCATGATGAGTTTGTTTTTGTCTGGGTTGTCTCGTCTGTCAGGCAAAGAGGGTAAGGCTGCAATGTTGATAAGGGACATGGACATAACAAGTCTTATGATCCATGTGAAGCGGGTTGAGGAAGACAAGTTGAGAGATAGGGAAGAGTTCCGCAACAAGAAGGCTAAGACGACATGTAATGAGTCCGTGCAGCAGAAGGGTAATGCGAACTGGTCATCTTTTTAGCAAAAGCCAAATGGACTTGCTTCATCATCTTCTAGTGACCCTGCACCAAGGAACAAATGTGAGTTCAATAACAAGAATTCTCAAAACTTCAAAGATAGACCTGCACAGTTTCAAGGTAGTGTGGTACAAGGACGTAAGTGGACTCCTACATGCGTTAATTAGTGTGCTAGGAACCACCCAGGAGTGTGTCGTGACGGCTACACTGGTTGCTTTAAGAGTGGTCAAGCGGGTCACTTCATGAGAGAGTTCCCAAAAAACAGGCAAGGAGGTGGTAATAGGGGCAATAAAGCCCAATCTTCTTCAATGGCTCCATCAGACAGAGCTACACCTAAAGGACCTACTTTAGGGACATGAGGAAGAGCAAACCATCGGTATGCTATCACCAGTCTCCAAGAGCAAGAGAATTCACCTGATTTTGTCACTGCTATTATCAAAGTCTTTACATTTGATGTATATGCATAGCTTGATCCAGGAGTGAGTCTATCTTTTGTGACTCCATATATTGCTATGAATTTTGATATACTTCCTGAGAAACATCTTGAGTCCTTCAGTGTTTTCACACTTGTTGATGAGTCTAATCTAGCTGAGAGAGTTTATCGTGGTTGTGTCATCTTTGTCAATCACAAAGACACCATGGCTGACTTAATTGAGTTAGATATGGTGGACTTTGATGTTATCCGAGGTATGGACTTGTTGCATGCGTGTTATGCCTCAGTTGATTGTAGAACTCGAGTAGTTAAGTTCCAGTTTCCTAATGAGCCAGCTATAGAGAGGAGGAGTAGTTCAATAGTTTGTAAGGGTCATTTTATTTCATACCTTAAGGCGAGGAAGTTAGTTTCCAAGGGATGCATTTATCACTTAGTCTGAGTTAATGACTCTAGTGTTAAGACATCACCTATTCAGTTAGTTCCAATTGTGAGTGGGTTTCCATATGTCTTTCTAGATGATCTTCCCGGACTCCCTCTTAAGAGACAAATAGACTTCGGTATAGATATCTTTCATGATACTCGACCTATCTCTATTCCTCCATATAGAATGGAGTTGAAAGATCTCATTGATACAATTTTCACTCAACCAAGTGTCTCACCTTGGGGAGCGCCCGGTCTTTTTTATGAGAAAGAAAGATGGTTCACTTAGGATATGTATTAATTACTACCAATTGAACAAGGTCACTATCAAGAATAAGTATTCTCTTCTGAGAATTTATGATCTATTTGATCAACTTTAGGGTGCCATTTGTTTTTCTAAGATAGACCTCAGATCATGCTATCACCGGTTGAGGATAAGAGAGAGTGATATTCCAAAGACAGCATTCAGGACCCGTTATGGTCATTATGAGTTTCTTGTCATGTCATTTGGTTTTACCCATGCTCTTGAAGTGTTCGTGGATCTTATGAACAGAGTGTTTAAGCCTTATCTTAATATGTTTGTTATCGTATTCATTGATGAAATTCTAATTTATTCGAGGAATGAGGAAGATCATTCTAGTCATCTTAGAGTAGTTCTCCATACCCTCAAGGATAGAAATTTGTATGACAAATTCTCTAAGTGTTAGTTTTGGCTTGAGTCTGTGGCATTCTTCGGCCACATTATCTCCGGTGATGGGATTCAAGTTGACACTTAGAAGATTGAGGCAGTTCAGAAAAGGCCTAGAACCATATCTCTGACTAATATTAGGAGTTTCTTGGAATTGGCTGGTTATTATAGAAGGTTTGTTAAGGGGTTTTCATCTATTTCATCCCCGTTGACCAAGTTGGCTGAGAAGATAGCAAAGTTTCAATGGTCTGAAGCTTATGAGAAAAGCTTTCATGAATAAAAAACTAGGTTGACTACTGTCCCAATATTGACCTTATCGGAGGGTACACACGGCTTGGTTGTATATTGATGCAGAATGGCAAAGTTATAGCTTATGACTGCACACAACTGAAGATTCACGAGAAGAATTACCCAACCCATGATCTAGAGTTTGTTGTTGTGGTGTTTGCTTTGAAAATATGGCCTCACTATCTCTATGGTGGTCATGTAGATGTGTTCAGTCAGAAATATCGTATTCTCTAATAGAGAAGGTGGTTGGAGTTACTCAAGGATTATGACATGAGTATCCTCTATCACCCAGGTAAGGCTAATGTTATTGTTGATGCATTGAGAAGGTTATCCCTGGGTAGTACCGCCCATGTTTAGGAAGGCAAGAAAGAATTAGCCAAAGATCTACACATCCTTACACGATTGGGAGTCTGGTTAATAGATTCCAATGAAGGTGGAGTGGTGGTGATGAATGGGGCTAAATCATCACTAGTGTCCGAAGTGAAAGAGAACAAGACCAACACCCTGTTTTGCTTGAATTGAAGGGAAATGTTCATAATCAGAGAATGATGGATTTTTAAAAAGAGGGAGATGGCGTGTTGAGATATCAAGGTAGGTTGTGTGTACCAATGGTGGATGAACTCCAAGAGAAGATCATGGAGGAAGCTCATAGTTCTAGATACTGTACTTATCCTGGTTCCACGAAGATGTATTGTAACTTGAGAGAAGTCTATTGGTGGAATAGTAGGAAGAAGTGTATGACATAGTTCATTACTAAGTGCTCGAATTGCCAACAAGTCAAGGTAGAGCACCAAAGGCCTGATGCTATGGCTCAGAATATAGATATTACGAAATAGAAGTGGGAGATGACCAATATGGACTTTATTACTTGTTTGTCACGGTCTCTCAAGAAACATGATTTAACTTGGGTGATTGTAGATCGGGTGACTAAATCAACTAACTTTTTTACCGGTAGAGACTACCCATTCTTCAGAAGATTATGACAGATTATATATTCAAGAGGCAATCAGACTTCATCGAGTTTCGGTGTCCATCATTTCAGATACAAGTGCACAATTCACCGCACAATTTTGGAAGTCTTTCTAGAAAGGTTTGGGTTCAAAGGTAAATTTCAGTACCTATTTTAATCCTCAGACTGATGGTCAAACAGATCGCATGATTCATAATTTAGAGGATATATTGAGGGAGTGTGTGATAGATTTCAAGGGTAATTATGATGATCACTTACCTCTTATAGAGTTTTCTTACAACAACATTTATCACTATAGCATTAAGATGGCTCCTTATGAGGATCTTTATGGGCAAGATGTAGATCTCCTATTAGATTGTTTGAAGTTGGTGAAGCTGGGTTGATAGGGCCAGACTTGGTTCATCAAGCTATGGATAAAGTGAAGACTATTCAAGAAAGGTTGAAAACAATACAGAGTCGTCAAAAATCCTATACAGATGTTAGGGAAGAGACTTGGAGTTTGAGGTGGATGATTGGGTTTATTTGAATATTTCACCCATGAAGGGTGTTATGAGGTTTGTCAGTAAGGGGAAACTTAGTCTATGGTATATTGGTCCTAATAGGATATCCAAGAGGATTGGTAATGTAGCGTATGAGTTGGAGCTACCATCAGAGTTAGCAGCAGTCCATCCGGTGTTTCACATTTCAACGTTGAAGAAGTGTATGGGCGATCCTTCACTAATTATGCCTACATTACATATTGGTATTAAGGACAACCTATCTTATGAAGATATACCCGGCCTGTTAAGATACTTCATCGTTAGGTTCGCAAGTTGAGAACCAAGGAGGTTACATCAGTCAAGGTATTATGGAGGAACCAGTTTGTTGAGGAAGCTACTTGGGAGGCTGAGAAGGATATGAAGAAGAGATACCCGCATCTCTTTCATTCTGGAGAAATTCCAGACCACAGTAATGATTTCTAAATGACACTCTTTTGATTTATATGCTATGTTGTGTTAAATTGCATATTGAGTGTTTGAGTTGGTTGTTAGATGTTTCCACCCTTAGTCATACTTTAGAGTGATCTCATTAGAGGAGGAATGTTCCCAAGGGGGAGATATTATAATATCTCGGTCTTGTAAAGAACTAATTTGAGCAAGAATTTATTTGGAAACAGCTAATTTGAAAATTTCACCAGTTTTGCTGAAGTTGTGAGTTTTAGGTCAAGTTCAAACGACCATAACTCTCATCACTGGATGAGTTAGTTGGCCCATAAGTTATCACATGAAATATCTTTGAATCCTCTTTCCAACACCACCAAGTTTGCTTTCTTTCGATTTCGGATGAGGGAGATATGCCCATTTGAAGTCATCCTGTCGGAAACTTACCCGAATTAATAAGGGTTATGTTGGTCTTTTCCTTATTCCATCATCTTTAAACGTTTTTGGTACTATTTTAGGGGTCTAAACTGATTTGGGTCAGTTTTCAAAGTTCTAAAATATGCTTAGGGATTTGAGATGAGTTCAACAGGACGAAACAATGAGGAGTTCAAGTGTTCGTCAAGATTTCTTCCTAATCGAGGATTTGTTTCGCCAAATTAAAGTATGTAAGTTTTCATAGTGTTGTGTTCAATCACCCACACGCCAATCATGTGAATTCCATTTGTAATTTCTTTATTGAGGTTGAATAACATGAATTATTGATCGGTGTTCTTGAGGTTTTGTTCTTCATGCTTTGTTTAGGAAGTTGTTGAATTCTTGAGGTGAGGATTTCGATTTAGAGAATTGTTCTTGAGGAAAAATGGGTAAATTCTCGTGTACTTGTATTGGTTAATTAAATGTAAGAAAAAAATTGAGGAAAACAATTGATTCTAGGTGAGTTAGGGTTAGAAAACGAGAAGAAAAATTTGTCGGGAAGTTCTGAGGGAGGGGTGGCGCGACGCGCCACTAATGCGCCAAGAGGGCTGGCGCGTAGCACCTTTAGTGCGCCAAAATGAGCTCTCTAAAAATTAGGGGCCAGCGCCCCGTCCCAACAGTGTGCCAAGGTCACCTGCCCCCATTTTTTTTTCGTCGTTTGTCCCGTCTGAGTTATTTTAAAGTGTAACTTCACTCCTTTCTGATTATAACTACTCTAAACTACATCTAAACATAGATAGATCCTTCATAACATGAATCATCACCCTTGAATTCATAATTCATAATTCCAATTCAAGGTAGAGTTAAGAGTAAAGTCTTGAGAGTTCATTCGAGTCATTTTGAGAAGTCTTTTACAAACCTTTTAAACAATTTTTAAGACTTGAGTACTTGAGTATGAGGTTGAGGAGATTTGAATTCATTTTTTTCAAATGAATATAAGGGAACTAAGTACTCCCAATAGTAAATGTTTTCACATTTAAATTGAGAGGAAACCTTGATTTCCAAATGAGTTATATGGAGTTTTGAGTACTATCTCTTTTAAGTGAAACCTTTTGAGTAATAATATCAAAGTTTGAGGATGAGGAAATGTTTTTCAACATATGAGTTGAGTATATTTTGGGAGTAGTATTGAGAACTGAGATGGGGACGAGTTAAAACAACTCAAAGTCCTCATAAACCATGTAGTGAACATGTGTAGAAAGGGTCATACTTTTTAGATGATTCCTTATTGCTTTTTAAGCATACCTTAGTTCATCCACTTAGTTGAGGATGTCTTATACTCTGGCAAGGTACAGGACAATTCGGGCAGCACGGACGAGACGTTGTATCATCAGATAGCTCATAGTGATGTTGTCAGTAAGAGAATCTCGCAAATTGAGTTATTTTGTATCTTTATATACAAATTGAGTTACTATTGTATTCTTAAATACTTTAAGTTATTATCTACTATTTTAAAATCTCTCTTTATAATGCATCTTTATTTCTGGTTTATATTGAACTGAGTTGAGCAACACTGAGTTTGAGTATCCTTGAGTACTTATTTGTTGAGTAAATTTTGAGTATCCTTGAGTATTCCTTGAGTTGAGTGAGTTTGAGATGAGGTAAGTATGTTTCCTTTGATTTCAGTGCAAGTTTATGTTATGATTTACATTTCCCCTTGCATGCTCGTACATTCTATGTGTTGACATCATTTGGCCTGCATCTTTTATGATGGAGATACAAGAAATCAGGGTCATCAACAGGCACCCCGTTGATACCACTTGCACTCCCATTGTTGTTTGGTGGGCCTCCTTGCTTTCGGAGGATCCCTCATTTATTTCTAATATTTCAATTTTCTGTTAGGATGATGAAGAGTCTTATCCCGACATCCCTCATAGTATTAGAGGCTTCATAGATAGTAGTAGTAGAGGAGTCTTTTTCATTTCTATTGTAAATGTTTAAGACTTGAGTTGCTTCTTTTGACGAGTGAATGTTTTTAAATATTCTGAGTTCTCTATTTTGAGCCATTTGAGTTAAAGCTTTATCTTTGAGTTCATCTTATGTTGAGTAAGTCTTTCGCTGAGAGTTGAGTCAGGCCAAGGGTTCGCTTGGGGCTAGCAATGGTTCTCGAGTGCCGGCCACCTCTAGGGTGTAGGCTCACGGCGTGAAAATATACTACTATTTATGTATCTTATTTTATTTGAGAAATAATGTATTTTATAAAAGATACATTATACATGTAATTATTTCAAATAACTTTTTGTGTGTGTGATACATAACACAATGGTGATAAGTTGATATGTATATAATACATGTAATAAAGTTTGAAAATTATTGAATTTGATATATATTATGTATCTGTAACATCTTGATGTTTGAAAGAACTAAAAAGAGTTAGAATTAGAAAGAGTCATTTTAGGAAAGAAGGAAAAAATCTGGAAAATTGGTTAAGTTATGTTTGAGTTTTTGGTCAACTTCAAATGACCTTAACTCCTAGCTCAAGATTATTTAGGTGTGATTCCAGATACTGTAGGAACGATCTTGGAATTATCTTTCCGATGCCGCTGAGTTTACGCGATTCCGAGTTCATATAAGTTAGATATGCCTATTTGAAGTTGAGTTGTTCAAATAAGAAAAGTCTAATTCGGATTTTGGAAGGGTAGTTTGGTCTTTTCCTTACCCAATTTTTTTTTCCGTTTATGAGTAATTAGTTGGGGTCTAAACTGAACTTGGTTAGTTTACGCTTTTGAAAACTAAGTTGGGGTTTTGAGAGAAGAGAAAAGAAGAGGAGAAAAGAGGACAAGAAGCAAGGAAATCGCCAAATCTTGAAGCTAAGGTCGTGGATTTCATCAAGGGTGATCCCTACGAGGTATATGAGATCACATAGCATTGGGTTAGTTCACCCACATACCAATCATGATTTATTAAGTGAAATTATGATCTTGAAATCAATTAAATTGAGTTCTTGATGGATTTGTTTGAAGTTTCTATTGGGCTCTTGATTGTTGAAGTTGTTGAGGAGTTCCTGATTTTAATTCATGAAATTAGGGGTCGTTGTGAGTAGATTCTTGCATATTTTGGTTATGTAGTCGAATCTAAGTGTTTGGGGAAAGACCCAATTGAGTTTAGAGGGTTTAGAGTTGAAAAACTACCAAGGAAATTCGTCAAAAATTTGGGGAATGGGGGTGGAGCGCTGCGCCTCTTAGCGCGCCCCAATGAGTCCTCTAAAGTTTTGATCTTAGGGTGCCGCACCAGCTAGCGTGCCCCAACTTAAGCTCTGAAGTTTTGGGTCTGGTGCCCCGCGCCACTCAGAGCGCCAGGGACGCCATATCTTCTACTTCTTTCCCATTGTTTTCGTACAGGTTCCCTTGAAACTTACCTATGTTTCCTAGTTGATTCCTACACTCTAAGGTACGTTTAAACAACCTGAAATCATCCATAACATGAGATCATTAGCCTTGAATCCATAGTTCAATTCAAGAAAAGTTAAGATCAAAGTCAAGAGAAGTAAGAGTCAAGTCAAGAGAAGTTCTTAGAGTTTTTCAAATGTTTTAACTTTGTTTTAAGACTTAAAGTTCAAGTTGAGTATAGAGTAAAGATGTAAAGATTGAAGTTCACTCCTTCAAAGAGTATATGGGGACTATGTATTCCCAAAGAGTTTAAAATGCTTTCACAAATAAGTAAGAGAGGAAACTTTGATTTCCAAGATAGCCCTTGAGCTAAGTTTTTGAGAAATTATCTCAAATCACCAAAAGAAGTATGTTCTTAAACATAAGAGCTAGTATCATATTTTGGGAGTAGTATTGAGCATTGTTATGGGGGAGAGTTCAGACAACTCAAAGCCCCCATAAACTATGCAGCCACCATGGGTAGAAAATGGTCATACTTTTTAGATGATTCCTTAGTGCTTTTTAGCATAGACTAGTTGATCCACTTAGTAATCAGGTTCTATACCTTCGGCAAGGTATAGGATAGCCCTAGCAGTGTGAGGCAAAATGATGTATCATCACAATAGCTCTTACGTGATGGTTCTCGGTTAGAGAAACTCCCACAGAAGTATTTGTATTCTTATAAACACTGTTTATTTGTATTTTATATACAAATCATAGTTTATATTGTATCTTTGCATACACATAGAGTTTTATTGTATTTCTAAATACACAGAGTTGATATCCATGTTTTAAAAGCTTTTCTTTATATTGCATTTAAATTACTGCTTTATATTGAAATGAGTTCAGTTAAGTTGAGTTGAGTTGAGACAGGTAAGTTCTATCAGTTCCTTCCAAGATTATGTCTTGTTTTAGAATTCCCCTCGAATACTCGTACATTCATTATACTGATGCCATTTGACCTGCATCTTTTAATGATGCAAATACAGATAACCAAGATCAGCATCCAACACTTCATTGATCCAGTTGAGCATTCAGAGTTTTGTGGTAAGCCTCTTTGCTTTACGGAGGATCCATTTTATCGCTTTCAGTATTAGTTAGTTCATTAGGATGTCGTGGGTCTTGTCCCCATGTCCATCACAATTGTTTAAAGGGCTTCATATATACTCAGATGATAGTTCTTGAGTTTTCTATTTCCTGTTTTAATGGTTTAGAGTTGAGTTGCCACTATTGGCCAGTGAAGGTTATCTTCATACATTTTAAGAGTTTATTGGGCAGTTCAGTTTACTTTTAAAAGTATTTTTCTTCATGAGTTAAGTCTTCCGCTGAGTAAGTAAGCCAGAACAAGGGTTCGCTTTGGTCCAATAATGGTTCTCGAGTGCCAGTCTCGCCCAGGGTGTAGGCTCGAGGCGTGACAAACTTGGTATCAGAGCACAGAGTTCATGAGTCCTAGGGACTCTATGGAGCCGTCTCTCTAGAGTCTTAGTTATCGGTGTGAAGTGCTCCACATCTATTATTAGAAGGTTGCAACATTTAGAATTTTGATTAACTTCTTTCATATTCATTTCGTGCGATAGAGTTCATCTCTATAAAGTCTCTTTCTAACTCGTACTTGCGTGTGTCTTTCAGATCATGCCTCCACGTAGGGTTAACTGAGGTCGTCCGGCTAGAAGGAATGTTGAACCACAGGAACAAGGGGAATCTAATGCACCAGAAGTGCAACCCCAAGGAGAGGTCACAAATGTTGAGTTCCGTGAGGCTATCCAAATGTTGATTCAAGTTGTGACCAACCAATCTAGGCAACAGAGAGGAAATCGATAGAAAGTGGTCAATACTTCGAGAATCCACGAGTTCTTAAGGATGAATCCTCCAAGCTTCACAAGTTCTAGTGTTACTGAGGATCCAGAGAAGTTTGTGGAAAAGCTTCAGAATGTTTTTGAAATAATGGATGTTGTTGATACTGAGAGGGTGGAACTAGCTGCATACCAAATGAAGGGTGTCGCTGGGATATGGTTCGACCAATGAAAGAAGAACTGAGTTGAGGGAGCACCACCTGCGAGTTGGGCATGTTTTGAGGAGGCCTTCTTGGGGTGTTTCTTCCCCCGAGAACTGAGAGAGGCTAAGGTATGAGAGTTCCTCACACATAAGCAGGATTCTTTGAGTGTTCATAAGTATAGTCTGAGGTTCACACAACTTTCCCGCTATGCTCAAGTGATGGTTGCTGACATATGGAGCAGAATGAGCTTATTTGTTGTTGGGTTGTCTCGTCTATCAAGTAAGGAAGGCAAGGTAGCTATGTTGATAGGGGATATGGACATAGCAATGCTAATGATCCATGTGCAAGAAGTTGAGGAGGACAAGCTGAGAGATAGAGAAGAGTTTAAGAATAAGAGGGCTAAGACATGGAATGTGTTCGTGCAGAAAAAGAGTAATGCCAATCGGTCATCTTTCCAGCAGAAACAGAGGGGATCTGCTCCATCATCCGCTAGTGCACCTGTACCAAAGAACAAAAGTGACTACAATAGTCAAAATTTCAGAGCCAAACGTGCCTATTCTCAGGGTAGTATGGAACATGGGGGTAGTAAGCATCATGTATGTGCAAAGTATGGTAGGAATCACTTAGGGACGTGTCATGATGGATCCACTGGTTTCTTCAAGTGTGGCCAGAACAGTCATTTCATGAGAGAGTGTCCAATGAACAAACAGGGTAATAGTATTGGGGGCAATAGAGCCCAGTCTTCTTCAGTTGCTCTACCAGACAGAGCTGCATCTAGAGGAGCTACTTCAGGGACAGGCGGAGAAGCAAACCGCCTATATTCTATCACTAGTGACCAAGAGAAAGAGGATTCACCAGATGTTGTCACTGGTATGATCCAAGTCTTTAACTTTAATATTTATGCTTTGCTAGATATAGGAGCGAGTTTATCCTTTGTAACTTCGTATGATGCGATGATATTTATTGTTCTTCCTGAGCAACTTAGTGAACCCTTCAGTGTTTCTACACCTGTTGGTGAGTCTATTATAGCAGACAGAGTCTATCGTGATTGTCCCGTTTTTGTCAATCACCAGAGTACCATGGCAGATTTAGTTGAGTTAGACATGGTAGATTTTGATGTCATTCTTGGTATGGACTTAATTCATGCTTGTTATGCCTCAGTTGATTGTAGAACTCGAGTGGTCAAGTTTTAGTTTCCAAATAAGCCAGTCTTAGAGTGGAAAAGTAGTTCGACAGTGCCTAAGGGTCATTTTATTTCGTACCTTAAGGCAAAGAAGTTAGTTTCCAAGGGGTGTTTCTACCACTTAGTCCGAGTTAATGACACTAGTGTTGAGGTACCTCCTATTCAATTAGTTTCAGTAGTAAAAGAGTTTCCAGAAGTCTTTCCAGATGATCGTCCCGGAGTCCCTCTTGAGAGAGAAATAAACTTCGATATAGACATTCTTCCACATACTCATCCTATATCTATTCCACCATATAGAATGACACAAGCAGAGTTAAATGAGTTGAAGGAGCAGTTGAAAGACCTCCTAGATAGAGTTTTCATTTGACCAAGTGTCTCACCTTTGGGCGCTCCGGTCTTATTTGTGAGAAAGAAAGATGGTTCCCTTAGGATGTATGTAGATTACCGTTAGTTGAACAAGGTTACCATCAAGAACAACTACCCTCTTTTGAGAATTGATGATCTTTTTTATCAGCCTCAGGGTGCTACTTGTTTCTCTAAGATATACCTCAGATTAGGCTACCATCAGTTGAAGGTAAGGGAATGTGATATTCCAAAGACAACATTCAGGATCCGTTATGGTCATTATGAGTTCTTAGTTATGTCCTTTGGTTTGACCAATGTGCCTGCAGCATTTATGGACCTTAAGAATAGAGTATTCAACCCTTATTTAGATATGTTTGTTATCGTATTCATTGATGACATACTAATCTATTCGAGGAATAAAGAAGATCATGCTAGTCATCTCAGAATAGTTCTCCAAACTCTAAAGGATAGAGAGTTGTATGCCAAGTTCTCTAAGTGTGAGTTTTTGCTTGAGTCTATGGAATTCTTAAGCCATATTGTGTCTAGAGAGGGAATTAAAGTTGATACCCCGAAATTAGAGGCAGTGCAGAATTGACCTAGACCCACATCTCCAAATGATAGTAGGAATTTCTTGGGTTTGGCTGGCTATTATAGAATGTTTGTAGAGGGGTTCTCATCTATTTCATCCCCTTTGACCAAGTTAACTCACAAAATAGTGGAATTTCAATGGTCTGAAGCTTGTGAGAAAAGCTTTCACAAATTGAAAAAGAGGTTGACTACTGCCCAGTACTGACCTTACAAGACGGTACACAAGGTTTTGTCATATATTGTGATGCGTCTAGAGTTCGTTTTGGTTGTGTGTTGATGCAGAATGACAAAGTTATAACTTATTCCTCCAGACAGTTGAAAAGTCATGAGAAGAATTACCCAACCCATGATCTAGAATTGGCTGCCATAGTATTTGCTTTGAAAATATGGCGCCATTATCTTTATGGTGTTCATATTGATGTGTTCACCGATCACAAGAGTCTTCAGTATGTGTTTACTGAGAAAGAGCTTAATCTCAGAAAAAGGAGGTGGTTAGAATTACTCAAGGATTATGACATGAGTATTCTTTATCACCCAGGTAAGGCTAATGTTAATGATGATGCCTTGAGCATGTTATCTATGGGTAGTACCGCCCATTTTGAGGAAGACAAGAAAGAGCTAGAAAAAGATGGGCATAGACTTGCACGTTTGGGAGTCCGACTAATGCATTCCATAAAACAAGGAGTAGTGGTGATGAATGGAGCTGAATCATCATTAGTGTCAGAAGTAAAAGAGAAACAAGACCAAGATCCTATTTTTCTTGAATTGAAGGCAAATGTTCATAAGCAAAAAGTATTGGCTTTTGAACAAGGGGGAGATGGTGTATTGAGGTATAAAGGTAGGTTGTGTGTACCAAGGGTGGATGAACTTCAAGAGAGGATCATGGAGGAAGCTCATAGCTCCAAATATTCCATTCATCTGGGTTCCACAAAGATGTATCATGACTTGAGAGAAGTCTTTTGGTGGAGTAGTATGAAGAAGGGCATTGCAAAGTTTGTTGCTAAGTATCTAAATTGCCAAGAAGTTAAAGTAGAGCACCAAAGGCCTGGTGGTATGCCTCAGAATATAGAACTTCCAAAGTGGAAGTAGGAGATGATCAATATGGACTTCATCAAAAGTTTACCAAGGTCTCGCAGGCAACATGATTCTATTTGGGTGATTATGGATCTAATGACCAAATCAGCCCACTTTTTGCCGGTAAAGACTATCCATATAACAGGGGATTATGCTAAGTAGTATATTAAAGAGGTAGTTAGACTTCATGGGGTGCCAGTTTCGATTATTTCAGATAGAGGTGCCCAATTTACTGCACAGTTCTGGAAAACTTTTCAGAAAGTCCTGGGTTCAAAGGTGAACTTAAGTACTGTCTTTCATCCTCAGATAGATGGTCAAGCAGAATGCACTACAAACCTTAGAGGATATGTTGAGGGCTTGTGTGATTGATTTCAAAGGTAATTGGGATGATCACCTACCTCTTATTGAATTTGCTTACAACTATAGTTACCACTCTAACATCCAAATGGCTCCTTATGAAGCTCTCTATGGGAGAAGATGCAGATCTCCTATTGGATGGTTTGAAGTGGGTGAAGCAGGTTTGATAGGACAAGATTTAGTTCATCAAGCTATGGAGAAAGTGAAAGTCATTCAAGAGAGCTTGAAAACGGCGCAGAGTCTTCATAAATCCTACACTGATGTTAGGAGAAGGAAGTTAGAGTTTGGAGTAGATGATTGGGTATACTTGAAAGTTTCACCCATGAAGGATGTTATGAGATTTGGTAAGAAGGGGAAGCTTAGTCCCCGGTATATTGGTCCTTACAGAATATGTAGTGACCCTTTCGAAATAATATAAGCCAATAAATCGTGAGATTTTTATGCTTATACTGTCCTCACACTGGTAAAAATGATATAAAAAGAATATTAGTAACTTTCGAGTACCCAAACTAGGTGGTTCATGTTTCACACAATCATACAAAATTAGTGGTAAATTTAATATATTACAAGACTTGGGCTTACACACCCCAAAAGAACAAAACATATAGCCATACTTATATTACAACCCATGGTGACATGATCAAATTATTCCTCAAAATTTTATGTAAATATACAACACATAGATCATGTATGAAATGACCCAAAAAGTTCTTAAAAGTGTGCTTCGGAAGTTACCGGAAACTTGTTTAGCTATATCTAGAAAAAAATCCATTTTGTTTTTCGAAAATCCAACTTCATATTCTTGTTTATGGGATCAAATTGAGTGGGCAATGGGTCTAACCCAAATTTTAGAGCAACCGTATCAAAATCCGAAATTTCCAAGTGAAACCTTTTTCGAGGGTCTATTTTGGAGGGTCATATCTCCTAGCACACAAATAATTGGGTGGCCCATAACATATCCATGTAAAGCCCTTTGAGTTAGCTACCTAACGCACTTCGTTTCACCTCATTCGGAGTTCGGACGAAGAAGTTATGCCCATTTTCGTAAAATCTGTCCGGCAGGAAATGCAATTTCTAGTGAGCGTTTTTACTGTTCACCCGCCTCATTTTTTTTTCTAAGTGTTGGACCATTTTTTCCAAAGGGCATATGTTATTTCCTATATACCATTAGTTCAATTCCCATCTCTAAAACATTTCCCAAAACACCTCTCCCATACTTAGACACATTTTCTCTCAAGTTCTTTCAAGAACCCTAATCCAAAACCTTCCTCAAGATTGAAGAGACTCTTGCTCCAAGTTTCAAGCTTCCATTGAAGACACTCTCAAGACCTTCATAAAAACTCAAGGTATGTGGTGTTGAACTCATGGGTCCTTCCACCCATAGTGCCTAGACTCTATTCTACTCACTAATTCATGGTTTAAGTTAAGATTCATAAATTATTCTTGTTCTTTGTAATAATTTCCTGCACATTGAATTTTAAACATGAAAAGTGATTGTTTTGAGCATGTGGTGACTCTAGAACTTGAATCTAAATTTGGAATGGATGTGGAGATTTTCATGTGGTATTGTGAGTGTTAAAAGGTGTTGTTGTAGGTTGTTCACTGGTTTGGCTGCATAATTACTACCCTATTTTCCATGCTCTTTGATTCCATTACATGCCTTCAAGGTGTTTGACAAAATGTCCAACTATGGAGAATTGATGAATCGATGCTTTAAAGCTTGAGTTATGAGATGTATGGCAATCCAGAGATGTGTTGATGACAAACTAAGCTTGTGTATATGTTCATTCCATACGTGAGATCCCATTAGAGCCTAATGGGAATTTCCTATATAAAGTGTTGCATGACCATGCCCGGTCCGGGGGAAAAGAACCGGACAACCATGTGAGAGGTTTATATCTCACCACCTAGGATGCTTGGGGTGTGACCAACATCAACCATGTGAGAGGTTTATATCTCACCACCTAGGATGCTTGGGGTGTGACCAACATCAACCATGTGAGGGGTTTATACCTTGCCACCAGGGTGTCCGGGTGTGAACGGCATCCCCCATCCTAAGTTGGGGTAATAGATTGGTTGGATCATGCATACACATATGATATCTACTATTAGTATAGATTTACTTAAATATGTTTTGACTTCACTTTGATCATGCATCCTCATATTGTTATTCATAATGCCTATGAAACCATTTCTTGTATTTCGATTGTGTCCTTGTCTATTGTTGTGTTGCACCCCGCATACTTAGTACATTCCAAGTACTAATGCATATTTTGCCTACGTGATGTCACCATGTAGGGACCGGAGCTACTCTTGATCCTTCTCTCCATTCACGTGGCTAGTATGGTGCTTATCCGAGTTTGTTGGTGAGTCCTCAATGATTCGAGGGCTATGTTATGTTTCCTACTCCTATGTTTTGAGACTTTAGCTTGCAATTGTATTTTGACTATGAGGGGAGCCGGTAGTATGTCATGGCCCCCGTCCTATCTATGTATGTAGAGGTGTGCGTTGGACAAGTATTTTGTAAATGAGCTTGACTCTTGTTCTATGATGTCATTTTGAAATGGTTTGCCCTTAGTCCCTATCTTCCCGTTAATTAATGTTGAATGTACTTCCGCGACCGATGAAGTGTGATGACAAGTTTGAGAGGCTTGTTTGGGGTTCCTTCGGGTTCCTCATTCGTCATGTCATGTCTAGGCCCTAGGCTTGGGTCGTGACAATGTACAAGTCCCAAGGTTTATACAAAATATAGATGCCTATAAGCAAATTTGATCTTCCTTAAGGCTCTTAAAATGTCCATCTCCAATGGCCAGCTTCATGCATCCACTCGATCATTCCCTACGATAGAAACAACCATCGCTAAGCATATAGCTTAGTGGTGTAAAAACTATAGGTTCGGAGCCATCAGATTCACCAAGTTAACTTTCTCAAGTCATGGGCAGCACCATAGAAACATAATAGTTAAATCAAATAAACAATATAATAAGAGTATCAAGTTTGATATTTAAAGATCCAAATGTCAAGAATGCTCATAGTACCAATTTCCAAGAGATTCAATAACAAGGCTCACCCAATATATACATCATGTCGTCACCCGAAGCACAAACAGGTATCAAGAAGGGAAAACACCCTGTATCAAGAAGGGTCAAAACCCAATAATCAAGAGAACCAAGAACCATATTAAAAATGGCTTTCTAGTTCGTACTTAAAATGGACAACTTCCATTCTTAAGACCGACTAAAATCCAGTGTCAAGATGGCAAATGATCGAATCAAGAGGCCTGCCAGTAGTGACAAAGTCATAGCCACAAGAAGGACAAGGTCCCAACCAAAGTGCCAAGTGATCAAACAATCCGTACAAGTGGGCGAATTATAGAAGAGTCTTTAACGTCTTAAAGGATACCAACACGACAATGAAAAGTGACAAGAGGTAACCAAGGTACCAGGATCAACTTTCAAATATACCAGCAGTTAAAAGAGTGAAAGTACAAGTTTATACACAAACCTTAGTGCTTTAGCATAGAAATAGTCCAACACAACTTCACGAGTTCAAAACGTAGACCAACCAACGTATCAAGGTCCTCAACTTGTTCACGAGTATATATAACCTTAAACATAAAATTAAATAACTTGTTTAGTTCCTAGAAGCTCAATAATATTGATGTAAAACAGTATTATCATCAAAAGTAAGCTTAGCCTGTACAAATACGACTATGCTCCAAAAATAGTAATTCTGGCCAGCCTAGTACCTCATGTCGCAACTTAGATTTGAAAAGAAAAACGGAAAAACTAGACTTTATAAGCTTCATGAAAGATGTAGATACATCTCTTAGGGTTGCAAAAAAACAAGAATCACCGTAAAATGTATTTTGTATGAAAAGATATATTCAAAACCCTAACAGCTGTACATACAGGATTTCTAATTTCAAAATCTGGACAGAACTTGTCCAATGTTGCGTCCCATATTTCAAATCCATAACCGCTAAATTAGAGTTTTACATAAACATAATACTTGTACATATACGAATTAGCTTTCCAGATCGTATTTATTCACTATAAACTAAGCTCCATAACTCATGTTATGCCTAAAATACTTAACACTACCCAGCTCCAAAACAGATTTTACCACTTACCAAAGAGAAGGGTGTGTCTCGAATCCCTGCCCAAAGGACCAAGTTTTTTCTGGTGATTTTGAAGAAAATATTGTTAGATAATGTTCTAAGGTTCTTAGACCTCAGGGGAAACGAAATTCACTAGAGGAGGTGTCAAAATATAGTCTCAAGGGTGATGCTTATTACAATGCACAACTCTCTCCAAAAGGTGGCTGCCCAAATAGTTGTGTGCTGCCCAAAATGCATACATATACACCTATATATATATCCTTCACCTCCTTTTAAAGCTATACATAATTCTAATTAGAATATTATGAAAATACCCCAATACAATACCTTAAATTACGATCACAATTTATGCTAAGCAGGTTTTCATTTATCACAAAATTTGAAGTTCCCAAAATGTGAATAAAACATATTGTAGTAATTAAGCAATGGTAAATCGGCATGTGACTCTTGGTTAATAATTAGGGGTGTTACAACTCTCTCTCCCCATTAAAGAAATTTTGTCTCAAAATTTAGCTTACACTAGTCCCGGAACAAGTGCGGATACTGGGTCCTCATGTCTTCTTCTCTTTCCCAGGTAGCTTCTTTTCCAGAATGGTTCCTCCAAAGTACCTTTATTAAGGGAATTCTCTTGTTTCTAAGTTGCTTTACTTCTCATGCTTCAATTCGGATAGGTTCTTCATTATAAGTCAAGTCATTCAACCGAAAGAACATGCGATGGATCAGAACGATACCTTCTGAGCATAGAAACATGAAAGACATTGTGGATCTTCTCTATCTCCGGTGGCAGAGCTAATTTATATGCAACTGGTCCAACCCTTTCAAGAATCTCATAAGGTCCAATAAATCGGGGACTAAGTTTTTGCTTTTGGCCAAATCTCATAATCTTTTTCCATGGAGACACCTTTAGGAATACTTTATCTCCCACTTGATATTCAATGTCCCGCCTTTTAAGATCAGTGCACAACTTTTGTTTATCCGAAGACATATTTAGACGATCCTTGATAATTTTTACCTTGTTCTCTGTTTGTTGCACAACTTTAGGACCAACAAGGTTTCTTTCACCTACTTCACTCCAACAAAGAGGGGTCTGGCATTTTCTTCCGTATAGGGCTTCATAGGGAGGCATTCCAATATTCTATTGGTAGTTATTATTATAAGCAAATTCTATCAAAGCCAAGTGTTTGTCCCAACTACCCTCAAACTCCATAATGCAAGCTCGAAGCATATCTTCCAAAATTTGTATCACCCTTTCCGACTGGTCGTCTGTCTGAGGATAGAACGAAGTGCTAAATTTCAACTTAGTACCCAAAGCTTCCTGCAAGCAACCCCAAAATCTAGATGTAAACCTTGGGTCTCGATCAGATACAGTAGACATAGAGATCCCATGTAGTCTTACAATCTCATTAATGTACAATTCGGCTAGACACTCAAGTCATTAATCCATCCTGATTGCTAAGAAGTGAGCACTCTTGGTTAGCCTGTCCACAATCACCCATATTGCATCATGATTTCTTAGGGTGCGAGGAAGTCCAGAAACAAAGTCCATAGTTATTCTCTCCCATTTCCATTCTGGCATCAACAACGGCTGTAGTAAACCAACTGGGACCTGATGTTCTGCCTTTACTTGTTGACAAACCAAACATTTAGAACTGAACTCCGCAATATCTCTTGTCATACCATTCCACCAATAATTTTCTTTGATGGTCTGGTACATCTTTGTACCCCCAGGATGCATTGCATATGGTGAGTATGTGCTTCATTCAGTGTTTCTCTCCTCAATTTGTCATCATTAGGGACACATAGTCTATCTTGATATAATAAGACACCATCCTCTGTGAATGTAAAATCAAGTTTTCCCCCATTTTGAACTTCTCTGGTCAATTTTACATGTTTCTCATCTATATTTTATGCTTCCTTCACCTGTTCAAGTAAGATTAGTTTTACTTGCAAATTAGCAATAACTGAACCATTTGAATCAGGTATAAAACAAACATTCATGGCTCTTAACTCAAGAAGCAAGGGTAAAGGACTCAAGGAAATGCTTGCGAAGGATTTTCAACTTAAGGCATCTACAACCACATTGCCTTTACCTGGAGGATAATCAATCGTGCAATCATAATCCTTGATGAGCTCAAGACATCTACGTTGTCGAAGGTTTAGCTCTTTCTGAGTACCCAAGTACTTTAAGCTCTAGTGATCAATGAATATATG
Organism: Solanum okadae; assembly: GCA_036553675.1. Lineage (NCBI taxonomy): Eukaryota > Viridiplantae > Streptophyta > Magnoliopsida > Solanales > Solanaceae > Solanum > Solanum okadae. The sequence goes on along the minus strand of CM071686.1, from coordinate 31,616,974 downwards.
ACATTTCTCTCCATACAAATGATGCCACCATATTTTTAAAACAAAAACTACAACAACAAGTTCAAGATCATGGGTAGGATAATTCAATACATGCGGTTTTTATTTCCAAGAGTCATAAGAAATAACCTTCCCTTCTTGCATCAAAATGCATCCGAGACCATTGTGAGAAGCATCGCTGTATACTACATAATCTTTCCCTTCAATTGGTAGATTAATTATAGGTGCTTGAGTCAACAAGGATTTGAGAGTTTCAAAGCTCTGTTGGCATTTGTCATTCCAATTAAACTTCACCTCCTTCTGCAAGAGTTTAGTCAATGGAGAGGTGATAATGGAAAAGCCTTTCACAAATCTTCTATAATATCCTGCTAAGCCTAAGAAACTTTTTACCTCGATTTGACTTTTGGAAGGTCTCCATTCAACAACTGCTTGTATCTTACTAGGATCCACCTTCACGCCTTCGGCTGATACAACATGTCCCAGAAACGTCACTTCATCACGCCAAAATTCGTACTTCAAAAGTTTAGCATAGAGTTCTTTCTCCTTCAAAATTTGCAAAATAATCCGAAGGTTTTTATCATGGTCTTCACTACTTCTGGAAAATGTTAAAATATCATCTATAAAAACAACCACAAACTGATCAAGATAAGGCTTGAATACTCGATTCATTAGATCCATGAATACTGCAGGAGCATTTGTCAATCCGAATGGCATCACAAAAAATACATAATGACCATACCGAGTTCTTAAAGTTTTAGGAATATCTTTCTCTCTAACACGCAGTTGATGATATCCAGACCTTAAATCAATCTTTGAGAATACTTTAGTACCCTTCAGTTGGTCAAACAAATCATCAATCCTTGGTAGTGGATATCTATTCTTGATTGTAATTCTGTTCAATTGTCTATAGTCAATACAAAGCCTAAGAGTGCCAACTTTCTTATTTACGAACAAAAAAAAGGGACTCCCCAAGAAGAAACACTAGGTCGAATAAAACCTTTCTCAGGAAGTTCTTGCAATTGAGATTTCAATTCTCTTAATTCTGCCAGAGCCATTCTATAAGGAGGGATAGAAATAGGTGGTACAACCAGGAATAAGCTCGATTGGAAATTCAACCTCTCTTTCCGGGGGTAATCCAGGAAGGTTTTCTGTGAAGACTTCTGGAAAATCACATACAACCCGGTATGTCCTTGATACAAGGACTCTTCAATTGTGTATCAACTATGTGAGCAAGGTATGCCCTACAACCTTGACGCATCAACTTTCTTGCCAAGGCCGCAGAAATAATACTAGATGTCCATGATCTTTCACCTTGTACAATGATGTGTGAAAATATAGGATCTTTAAAGGTCACATGCTTTGACCTACAATCTACCACTGGATGATATTTATAAAGCCAATCCATCCCGATAATAACATCAAAATCGTTGAAGGGCATTTCAATGAAATCAGCAAGGAAGACTAGGTTTTGAATCACGAAGGGACAATCTTGGTAAATTCGATTACACACCACTTGATAACCCAAAGGACTTTCAACCAGCACATCATAACTAGGTCTCACATATTTCACATTTTCAGGAAGAACAAGTGATGAACAAATATAGGAATGTGTAGAACAAGGATCAAACAATGTAAACACACATAAGCTAAATAAGTGAAATTTATCGACAACCACGTCTTGTCCATCTTGCTCATCCCTCTGCCTCATAGCATAAGCACGTGCATTAGTCCTTTGTCCACTAGCTTGATTAGTTCAACTTGTACATGTTGCTTGAGTGTTTTTAGGTCTTGCACCTCTATTAGTTTGAGGAGGATTAATAGAAGGCGTATGAACTGAGCCTTCAGTTCTCAAGGAAGGAGCATTATTAGGATTAGGACAATCCTTCACTTTATGATCAAAGCTCCCACAATTGAAACATGCACCAGAAACTCTCCTGCAAGTACCATAATGACTCTATCCACATTGCGGACAAGTGGGAACACGAGGCTTTCCTTGGCCATAATTTGGAGTGCTAGCTGTAGAAAAATCAGATATGTTTTGCTTTTGTTGCGGTGGCTTGTTATCACTACCAGCCTTAGAATTATCAAACCTTACCCTTTTTTATGGTCCCCCAAAATCTAATCTGGGCTTTCGGAATTTTTTTTCATTTCTACTAGCTTCTTCTTTATCAAGTAGTTCCCAAGAAAAAGTAGCAGACACTACTTACAAAAGTTCTCATGTTGCAGGATCGCCACATTCTTCCTAATGGAATCATTTAAACCATCTTCAAACTTCCTACACTTGTCTTTTTCCTCTTCAATAATACCTCCAGCGTAACGACAGAGCCTTAGAAACCCTTATTGGTACTCAGATATAGACACGCCTCATTGCCTTAAATTCAAAAAATCATTTCTCTTTGTATCACAATAAGCAGGTGGGACATACTTCATACGAAATTCCCTAAGAAAATCATCCCAAGTAAGAACATGAGGTTTTACCTTGACATTTGGAACACTTACCGACCAATCGTAAGCATCCTTTTATAATAGTGAAATAGCATACTTAAATTTGGCAACATCTGAACACTCTAACTGCTCAAATACCCTCTCCATGCGCTCCAGCCATTGTTCAGCATCCGTGGGATCAACGGTGCCTTCAAACTCCACTCCACCCATTTTCCTCATTTTCTCAAAGTTAATCACGTTGGGATCATGCATCGCTTCAGACATGTGGTGGAAGAATTCAACCATTTGTTGAAAAGGAGGATTCATGGCTTGAGTACCAAGACTCATGTGAGGATGTGAACCAACTCTTACACCCTGATGGTTTCCCACTTTAGACCCCACTAGTGTGGGGAACATATTGATTCGAGAAAGGTTCTCCAACCTCTTCTAGTGCATGAGGTTGGGGAACAGAGGTACCCAAACCTTCACAATCAGCTTCCATAGGTCGGTCAAAAGGGAATATCACATTGCATTAGAGACATGTACATGATGCATGTGCACTCTACTTGCGATAAACTATTATAAACCTTGTAAGTGAACAAAAAATCCAAATAGAACCTTTTTCGAAAGCTAACAAGTATACAAGTAATTCACAGCAAAAGTCCTAGAACCACAAACCTAGGCTCTGATACCAACACTCGTAGCGTCCCTTCTGAAATAATATATGCCAATAACTCACAAGATTTTTATGCATATATTGTTGTCAGACTAGTAAAAATGATATAAAAAGAATATTACTAACTTCTGAGTACCCAAACTAGGTGGTTCATCTTTCACACAATTATTCAAAATTAGTGGTAAATTTAACATATTACAAGACTTTGGCTTACACACCCCAAAAGAACAAAACATATAGCCATACTTATATTACAACCCATGGTGACATGATCAAATTAGTCCTCAAAATTTCATGTACATATACAATACATAGATCATGTACAAGTCCCATGGTTTATACAAAATATAGATGCCTATATGCAAATGTGACCTTCCTTAAAGGCTCTTAAAATTTCCATCTCCAATGGCCAGCTTCATGCATCCAGTCAATCATTCCCTACGATAGAAACAACTATCTCTAAGTATGTAACTTAGTGGTGTAAAAACTATAGGTTCAGAGCCATCAGATTCATCAATTTAACTTTCTCAAGTCATGGGTAGCACCTTAGAAACATATTAATTAAATCTAGTAAACAATATAATAAGAGTATCAAGTTTGATATTTAAAAATCCAAATGTCAAGAATGCTCATAGCACCAATTTCCAAGAGATTCAATAACAAGGCTCACCCAATGTATACATCATGTCATAACACCAAGCACAAGTAGGTATCAAGAAGGGACGACTCCCTGTATCAAGAAGGGTCAAATCCCAATAATCAAGAGAACCAAGAACCATATTAAAAATGGCTTTCTAGTTCCTACTTAAAATAAACAACTTCCATTCTTAAGACGGACTATAAATCCAGCGCCAAGATGGCAAATGATCCGAATCAAGAGGCATGCCAATAGTGACAAAGTCACAGCGACAAGGAGGACAAGGTCCCAACCAGAGTGCCATGTGATCAAGCAATCCGTCCAAGTGGGTGAGTTACACAAGCGTCTTTAACGTCTTAAAGGATACCAACACGATAAAGCAAAGTGACAAGAGATAACCAAGGTACCAACATCAAATTTCAAATATACCAGTAGTTAAAAGAGTGCAAGTACAAGTTTTTACACAAACCTCGGTGCTTTAGCATTGAAACAGTCCAGCACAAGTTCATGAGTTCAAACCGTAGACCAACCAACGTATCAAGGTCCTCAACTTGTTCACGAGTATATATAACCTTAAAAATACAATTAAATAACTTCTTTAATTTCTAGCAGCTCAATAATGATGTAAAATAGGATTTTCATCACAAGTAAGGTTAGCCGGTACAAATACAATTATGCTCCCAAAACAGTAATTTTGGCCAGCCTAGTACCTCATGTCGCAGCTTAGATTTGGGAAGGAAAACGGCCAAACTAGACTTTATAACCTTCATAAAAGATGTAGATACATCTCTTAGGGTTGCAAACAAACAAGAATCACCGCAAAATGTATTTTGTATAAAAATATATATTCAAAACACTAACAGCTGTCCATACAGGATTTCTAATTTTGAAATCTAGACAGAACTTGTCGTATGTTGCGTCCCATATTTCGAATCCATAACAACTAAATTAGAGTTTTACATAAACATAAGATTTGTACATATATGAATTAGCTTTCCATTATTCACTGTAAACTAACTTCTATAACTCAAGTTATGCTTAAAATACTAAACACTACCCAGCACCAAAACATATTTTACCACTTACCGAAGAGAAGGATGTGTCTCGAATCCTAGAAAAAAGGACCAAGTTTTTCTCTTATGATTTGGAAGAAAAAATGGTTAGATAATGTTCTAACATTCTTAGACCTCATGGGAAATGAATTTCACTAGAGGAGGTGTCAAAATATAGTCTCAAGAGTGATGTTTATCACAATGCACAACTGTCTCCAAAAGGTGGCTGCCCAAATAGGTGTGTGCTGCCCAAATAGGTGTGTGCTGCCCAAAATGCATACATATACACCTATATATATATCCCTCACCTCCTTTAAAAGTTATACATAATTCTAATTAGAATATTACGAAAATACCCAAATACAATACCTTAAATTACAATCACAATTTATGCTAAGCAAGTTTTCAATTATCACAAAATTTCAAGTTCCCAAAATACGAATAAAACATACTGTAGTAATTAAGCAACGGTAAAGCCACATGCGACACTTGGTTAATATTTAGGGGTGTTACAGAATATCCAAGAGCATTGGCAATGCAACTTCTGAGTTAGAGCTACCACAAGAGTTTGCAGCAGTTCATCCGGTATTTCACGTCTCCATATTGAAAAAGTGCATGGGAGATCCTTCACTTATCATACCAACTGAATATATTGGTATCAAGGATAGCTTGTCCTATGAGGAAATTCCGGTTCAGATTCTAGATTGCCAAGTTCGCTAGTTGGGACTAAGGAAGTAGCATCACTCAATGTCCTTTGGAGGAATCAGTTTGTTGAGGAAGCTACTAGGGAAGCTGAGGAGAATATAAAAAATAGATATCCACATCTCTTTGAGCCCGAAGAAATTTCAGACCAAGGTACTAATTCTCTTCTTAGTACTCTTTGATTTTTATACTTGATGTGTTAGATTTGATTGTTGGATGTTTGAGCTGAATGTTAGATGTTACACCCTGATCCTAGTAAGAGTAATATCATTCGAGTACGAATGTTCCCAAGGGGGAGATATTGTAACATATTGCTATTTGAAAGAACTAGAAAGAGTTAGAATTAGAAAGAGTCATTTTATTAAACATGGAAAAAATATGGAAGATTGGTTAAGTTTGAGTTTTTGGTCAACTTAAAATGACCAGAACTCCTAGATGAGGATAAGTTAGGTGTGCTTCTAAATACCGTAGGAAATATCTTCGAATTATCTTTCCAATTCCACTGAGTTTGCACGATTCCGAATTCGTATGAGTGAGATATGCCTATTTGAAGTTGGGCTATTCAAATAAGAAAAGTCTAATCCGGATTTTGGAAGGATAGTTTGGTATTTTATTTTACGCTTTTGAAAACTAAGTTAGGGTTTAGAGAGAAGATAAAAGAAGAGGAGAAAGGAGGAGAAGAAGAAAGGAAATCGCCAAATCTTGAAGCTAATGTCGTGGATTTCGTCAATGGGTGATCCCTAAAAGGTATGTGAGATCACATAGCATTGGGTTAGTTCACCCACGCGCCAATCATGATTTATTCAGAGAAATTATGTTCTTGAAAGCATTGAAATTGAGTTCTTGATGGATTTGTTTGAAGTTTCTATTGGGTTCTTAATTACTGATGTTGTTGAGGAGTTCTTGATTGTTGAAGTTGTTGAGGTGTTCTTGATTTTAATTCATGAAATTAGGTGTTATTGTGAGTAGATTCTTGCATATTTTGGTTATGTAGTTGAATATAAGTGTTTGGGGGAAAGACCCAATTGAGTTTAGTGGGTTTAGAGTTGAAAAACGACAAAGGAAATTCGTCAAAAATCTGGGGAATGGTGGTGGGGCGATGTGCCTCTCAACACTCCCCAACGAGTCCTCTGAAGTTTTGACCCTGGGGCATCGCGACAGCTAGTGCTCCCCAACTTCAGCTCTGAAGTTTTGTGTGTGGTATCCCACACCACTCATAGCGCCAGGGACGCCAGGTCTTCTACTTCTTTCCCATTCTTTTCGTACTAGTTCCCTTGAAGCATACCTATGTTTCCTAGTTGATACCTATACTCTAAGGTATGTTTAATTAAAAAACATGAAATCATCCATAACATGAGATCATGAGCCTTGAATCCATAGTTCAATTCAAGGAAATTTAAGATTAAAGTCAAGAGAAGTAAGAGTCAAGTCAAGAGAAGTTCTTAGAGTTTTCCAAAAGTCTTTTCCAAATCTTTTAACTTTGTTTTAAGACTTAAATTTCAAGTTGAGTAAAGAGTAAAGATGTAAAGATTGAAGATCATTTCTTCAAAGAGTATATGGGGACTATGTATTCCCAAAGAGTTTTAAAATGCTTTCACAATTAAGCAAGAGAGGAAACTTTGATTTCCAAGATAGAGCTTTAGCTAAGTTTTTGAGCAATTATCTCAAATCACAGACAGAAGTATGTTTTTAAACATAAGGGCTAGTATCATATTTTGGGAGTAGTATTGACCACCGATATGGTGGACAGTTCAGACAACTCCATGCCCCCATAAGCCATGTAGCCACCATGGGTAGAAATGGTCATACTTTTTTTGATGATTCCTTAATTCTTTTTTGCATACCCTAGTTGATCCGCTTAATAGTCAGGTTCTATACACTCGGCAAGGTATAGGACATCCCTGGCAGCGTGAGGCAAAATGTTGTATCATCACAATAGCTTTTAAGTTATGGTTGTCGGTTAGAGAAACTCTCACAAAAGTATTTGTATTTTATATACATAGTTCATTTGTATTTTATATACAAATCAGAGTTTATATCGTATCTTTGCATACACACAGAGTATTATTGTATTTCTAAATACACAGAGTTGATATCCATGTTTTAAAAGCTTTTCTTTATATTGCATTTACATTACTGCTTTATATTGAAATGAGTTCAGTTATGTTGAGTTGAGTTGATCCAGGTAAGTTCTTTCAGTTCCTTTCAAGCTTATGCCTTGTTGTAAAATTCCCCTCGCATACTCGTATATGCAATGCAGATACAAGTAATCAGGATCAGCATCCAGCGCTTTGTTTATCCAGGTAAGCATTCAGAGTTTTGTGGTGAGCCTCCTTGCTTTCCGAAAGATCCCTTTTATAGCTTTCAGTATTAGTTAGTTCATTAGGATGTCGTGGGTCTTGTCCCGACGTCCATCTTAATTTTTTTAGAGGCTTCATAGACAATCAGATGTTAGTTCTTGAGTTTTCTATTTCTTGTTTTAATGGTTGAGACTTGATTTGCAACTATTGGCCAGTGAATGTTATCTTGATACATTCTAAGAGTTTCTTAAGGAGTTCAGTTTTCTTTAAAAGTATTTTTCTTCATGAGTTAAGTCTTCCGCTGAGTAAATAAGCCAAGCCAAGGGTTCGCTTGGGGTCAACAATGGTTCTTGATTGCCAGTCCCGCCTAGGGTGTAGGCTCGGGGCGTGACAGTATTATGCACATATCAATTAATTTGGTACACAATTCCTTAGTTATAAAACATAAAGGATTTATGTATCAAGTGTATTTATTCGGTAACGTGTATAGACACATAGAACATTATCTGGTAGTATAAATTGCCATTGATATGTATAATATATCTATTGTTGAATCTGACAGTTCTCCAGTTATAGAACATTATGATTTATGTATCATGAGTGGAAATACATTATATAACTTGATACAAGTTAATGATACATAAGGTAATGTTAATGAATCAAGTACATTTATGTCGAACATTATAAACACTAATTGAAGATTCAATAACATTAAAGTTATGTATCAATACCTTAAATAAGAACATGATACATTGCATAAAACAAAGATTATTGTAGCAGTGATGTTTCGTATCAGTAATAACACTAACAAGACTAATTTAATAATCAAAATAAATGAAATACATTGAAAAACTTTATCTTCGGTAGTGATGATTGGCTAATGCCAGATCCATCTTCTTTCCTTCTTTCTTTGAGCGTTTTTTCAACAGTACATTCAGAACTCAACTACAGATCCATTTTTTTTATTTCTCCGCTCTGAAATTATTCATGATTAATGGATCGTTTCATTGGTTAGATCAATTTTCATGAAAGTTTTCATCATCAGAGTCTAATACAGAAGGTACCACATCTGCGATGGGTGAAACTAATTTGGGTAAACCTAATACTAAAAGAGGGAGCAGAATCCATATGAATAAGAAAATTGCTATTTTTAAAAACAAAAAACAACAATGGAAGAATTGGAAAGGAAAAAAATTTATTAAGAAATAGTTCTACCTCTTTAGGAACTTGAAATTGTTGAATTAGAGAGAGAATATATTTGAAGTTCGAAAATGGAGTGACGGATGTAAATTCCGATATATGGGAGTGATATTAGGCATAAAAATAGAAACAAAATTGTGTGGTTGGAAGGGTTGTTAATAATGTATCCGGAAAAGGAGAGAAAAAGAGAAAAAGAGGGATTTTTGTAATATTTTGAAATGGTAGGGAATTTTAGAGATTATGAAAATAAAAGGTTGTGTAGTTAGGTAATTTTTCCTAATAATAATGATGTTGATACACTCACTAGTCCTGTTATTGCTCATTCTCATACTTAAACTCATAGTCTTCCTCCACGACCTGCGAAATTGCAATTTTTTTAGTATTGTGTGGATTTATTTTACGCAGATAGAATAAACAAATCTAGTTGAATGTAATACTTGTCAGGATAAATAAGAGCATCAGACCGGTTGTAATCTTGGGGGATGAGTCAATTGATTAGACATTTCAATTTTAACCAAAAGGGTTGTAAATAACAGTTAAAAGAAGTTAGAGATGTTACTGGAGTACCAGCCTAAAGTATATTCAACCATGACCAAAAAATTAATTGGACCTGTAATAAAATAAGGACCGTGAAGATTTAGCAAAAAATGACAGCTTTGAGTTGTTTGCCTTTTACATCTGTTTCTTCTTATGGTATTATTCATTATATACAATCGGTTTCTAATCTCTTATTTCAAGGTATTCATTGAAGTACTTGTCGATTAAATATTTTTAGACGTCATGAACAATATCCATACTATTTACATTAGTTATTAGCAAATTTATTAGGTAGAGATTTTCACTCCTGATCTTGATCTTGCTATAAATAAAAAATTATTTAACAATTATTTATCATTGGATATATAATAATTTTATCATTATTATAATCAAGACCGTAGACTTATTGTACAATTTAACAGTACGGTTGCTATCGATAGTTTAAAAACTGAGTTTTCGTCAACTTTAGAAGATATTTCCATATTAGATGTGTTTGTCATATATGTTATTTAATTGTAAAAGCTGGTGTAATATTTAAAATATATTATATATCAATTCATAAAATTATTTTGATTATATTTAATTCAAAATATGTTAGTCCAAATAAATATTGTAGATTACTTAATGATTTCAATTCGAAACATGGATCTAATTAAAATTCCATTTCATTAGACCAGTCCATTGATTTAGGCTACCAAAGACGAGCCCAATTTACTAAACACAATCCTCCACGTCACTCACATCTCAGAATTGAGAAATCATAGCAGAATTTTAATAGGAAGCTAGAGAGAGCTTGTGAATCAAATGCCGCAGATTTCTATACAAGATACAAATTCAAGAATTTAAGCATTAAAGTTCAAGAACAACTCAACATCAAGACCAAAAAATTCAAGAACAAGCTCAAAAGTCCTTGAATAAAAGTATAAGTCACGATCAGGTTTGTCAAGATGCAAGAGAAAGCTCAAAATCCCTTGAAACCAAGGTACATGTCAAGAGCAAGTACATCAAGATTCAAGCTTACAAGCCCTTTAATTTATGTTTGAAAAGACGGATTAGAGGATTCATATAGATTGTAACACTCATATTTGAAATCTAATAAATACGATTGTCACGACCCATGGGTACAACCCAGATGTAACATGGAGTATACGACCCCGAGATACCCCATATAAGCCACTTAGCATTCATAACATAAGAAATAGAACATTAGAAGTAAAGACAACAGTTAAAGTCCAAAACATTTTATAAAAGTAGAGCAGAAGTCTAAACACTTTGTGTCAATAGCCATCTAATACAATAGAAGGAAATTGGACATATCCCATACATCATGTCCAAAATTGAAAGTAAGAAAGAAACTAGAACAATGAAGATCCGTCCGTCCTCGATGAATGAGGACTCACCAACTTAGAAAACAACCAAGTCAACCACTAGCCACGAAACTGAGGACCCTGACTGTCAGACCCTACATTTGGGAAAATATAGGAAAGAGTATGTGTTACTACAAACAATGTACCAAGTATGATAGCCATTCATAAATCATTTAAGACATGCTAAAATAGGACATTTCATGACATGCAATTGACGAAGCTAAAACATGATATAAAAGAGTTATAAAACATAATTTATAAAACATGGTCAATGTAAGCTAATATCTTTAAAACCTTTGAACACATATGATATACTTCTTGACGTAACCTTAACCGACATTGAGACCATGTGAGCTATAACATAACCCCCCGGTGTCTCCAACACCGAAAAGGGTTGTCCTTCTTGCCAAGGTAAGGACCATGAACTTCTAGCTTAGGTGGATCCACTAGCAAATGTCAATCTAGACAATCAATCCTATGGGGGCACATAGGTAAGGGATAAGGAGATTTCTTCTAGAAACCCGGCCTCTACTAACTAGAGAGCTTCCATCTCAATATGCTCTCAGTGCTAAGCATAAATCCCATAGAATAATCATTTCTTACATGTTCTTATTATCCATGGAGGGCACATCATCTTGCCAATCCAAGATAAGTCATAATCATCCATGGAAAGGTGTTATTCAATAACCAATCCAAGGTAGGTTTCATTAGGATAGCTCTTAATCTTTGATTCAATTAGGTGAGAAGACCTTTCAACCATAGAATCCTTACTATGTGAGAAAATCTTTCACAATCATGCCTTAATGTGTTTATGAGAAATCCTTTCAACAACAAACAACAATCATCATCATTTATACTTGACACTCAAAGCATCCTTAAAACATGTTCATAATTCTCATAAGAACATGCTAAATTTCATAATCTCCTCTGTCATAGTTCAAAACCCACATTACATCATCACAATTGGAAAACATGGGGATTACATGGGTTAATGGAGAAATCATCATAAAAATCATATTATTTTAGTAATTCATGCATAAAAAACATAATTAAATCAATTTGAGATCAATATTGAAGAGAACTCATGGCAATTGAACAAAACCCCTAACTAAATTGGGGATTTCTAACTTTGAAAATAGGGATATTTGGGACTCCGTGAATGGAAGGAATCCATGGATGAAAATCATCATACCTCAAAGCCAAATGCTTATCATTAATGGTGAAAATGGACGCTTGCCTTGAAACCCTAGATTGAACCCCTCTTCTTATTCAAGTTTCTAGAGAGAGAAATATTTTGGGAGATGAGATTTGATCTTCTTTTTGTGATTTTGGAAGAATGACTTAGATGGGTAAGTTTTTGGATTTAAAATGCTTATATAGGGGCCTTAGACATCGGCAAAATGGCGTACTATAGCCATAAAATAATTAGGAAAATACCCAACTACCCCTAATACTAAGAACTCTATCACAAAAAAGAACTACGATTCAATCAATGAAGACTCCCGACATGCATCACGTGATGTGAGCCCTTTGAAGATCAACTTGCGAGACAATTCATGCTACTCTCCAATGTCTCTAATGATCTTGTAAGAAATGATAATTGATGCTTTATTCATGGGGGAAATACTTGCAAACCTGGCGAAAATTATTGAAGGATTGACAAAGAATATACACCACCAAGATTCTCAAAATTGATAAGTTGATGGAATAGATGGAGAATCTAGCCATGCGCCGGGAAAGAGTATTGATGTTCAAAAGATTGAAAATTTTATGAGACAAGCACCACCTATTAAGGAGATGCTAGTTTCTTCCCAAGGGATGATCCCATTCGATAGTGTGAGGGAGTTCGTCAAAAGGACCATCAAAGATAAGTATGAATTCCCCACCAAGTCTTCCCTTTGCAAAGCCATACACTGTAAGGATTGATAGCTTCAATGTCTGCCCATTATCCGCCTCTCAAATTTTGACAGTTTGAAGGCAAATGAAATTCGAAGCGACCTATGTCGATTATCTTATCAATGTATTTTATTGGTACACATATCTTGAGCCTAATTCTATCGATAGTTGGGAGAACCCAGATCATGATTTTCTTAATCACTTCTATAGAAAATACACATACTAAGCATGGTAGAACTCACGAATATTCATCAACTAAAGAAACAATTATTAACTTTATGAATCAATGGAGAAAGTTAACAGAAATTGAAAATATATACTGGGAAAAACTTATATAATATAAATATGTGTCCAAGGAATACACTGGGGGCTTCTTTATATCTTATAAGGAAATAAATGAAAGTCCTATGAAGATCTAGCTTCTCGCGCTCACGACATGGAGTTGAGGATGTCTTCTGATGAAAAAGATGTGATGCATGTCCATGATCCTTGCAAAGGAAAGCACAAATAGTAACCCAAGAGATGAAGCAAGTTTTTTCTTACAAATAACAAAAAAGAATCCATGAACGTCAATGTGTCTCCTGTGAAGTTTACTACGAAACAAAGCAATCAGTGAAGAGTGAAGATGAATTTTCAAGAGTGTCGAAACTAAAAGTTGACATTGAGGGAGATGCAAGAAAGGAAATACCCCTTCATGGATTATGATGTGCCTGTAATTTTTAACGAATTACTTGAGCTAAAGATTATTTAGTTTCCAGAGATGAAGCGACCTGATGAAGTTGGAAAACCTAACGACCCAATCTCTTACAAGTATCATCGGTTTTTGGCCCACTCTCTTGAGAAGTGTTTTGTCTTCAAGGATAGAGTAATGAAATTGGCTAACAAAAAGAATATTTTCCTTGATGATTAGAAGTGAAGTTCTAACCAAATCTCTATCATATTATGGTGGCTTGATCTAGTCAAATAACGTATCTCTCGAGAGCCGTTGGAGCGGGACAAATCCCAAGTTGATGGAGACACTGATTAAAGTTGGATTCTTGTGACTAAGGGGAGGTGCAATAAGTCAAGTTTATGAAAAAGTATAACACGAGCAACCAATCAGAAAAAGGATGGTGAGGAGACTAAGGAAGAATAAATCTTACAAACTTTCAAAATAGGGAAGGTAGAAGTGCATCACTACCAGAAACCAAAATATCTTGTGACTTAGGGAATTCTTACCAAGTTGGTTCTAAACAAAGACTACTCAAGACAATGTCAAGGCCTCATGTTTCAATGCTGACAAAAAAGAAAAACTGAGTAAAATCTTACCAAAGATGTCTTTTGCTAACAAAGAAGTAGCAACAAATAAAATCTCATGAATTTTGTCTCCTTCATCTTCTTAAAATCCTGTTGAACCCCCTTTCAAAGAAGTATACACATGTGATACAAAAATCACATTTATAGATGATCTTTTGTTTGGTGAAACATTACAAATATTTCCTTTGTATATGGTGGGTCATATGCTAGAGAAGAAGATAACAATCATCTTAACTATGTGAGCAAGGTATGCCCTACAACCTTGACGCATCAACTTTCTTGCCAAGGCCGCAGAAATAATACTAGATGTCCATGATCTTTCACCTTGTACAATGATGTGTGACAATATAGGATCTTTAAAGGTCACATGCTTTGACCTACAATCTACCACTGGATGATATTTATAAAGCCAATCCATCCCGATAATAACATCAAAATCGTTGAAGGGCATTTCAATCAAATCAGCAGGAAAGACTAGGTTTTGAATCACGAAGGGACTATCTTGGTAAACTCGATTACACGCCACTTGATAACCCAAAGGACTTTCAACCAGCACATCATAACTAGGTCTCACAGATTTCACATTTTCAGGAAGAACAAGTGATGAACAATTATAGGAATGTGTAGAACAAGGATCAAACAGTGTAAACACACATAAGCCAAATAAGTGAAATTTATCGACAACCACGTCTTGTCTATCTTGCTCATCCCTCTGCCTCATAGCATAAGCACGTTCAGTAGTCCTTTGTCCACTAGCTTGATTAGCTCAACTTGTACATGTTGCTTGAGTGTTTTTAGGTCTTGCACCTCTATTAGTTTGAGGAGGATTAATAGAAGGCTTATGAACTGAGCCTTCAGTTCTCAAGGAAGGAGCATTATTAGGATTAGGACAATCCTTCACTTTATGATCAAAGCTCCCATAATTGAAACATGCACCAGAAGCTCTCCTGCAAGTACCATAATGACTCTATCCACATTGCGGACAAGTGGGAACACGAGGCTTTCCTTGGCCATAATTTGGAGTGCTAGCTGTAGAAAAATCTGATATGTTTTGCTTTTGTTGCGGTGGCTTGTTATCACTACCAGCCTTAGAATTATCAAACCTTCCCCTTTTTTATGGTCCCCCAAAATCTGATCTGGGCTTTCGGAATTTGTTTTCATTTCTACTAGCTTCTTCTTTATCAAGTAGTTCCCAAGAAAAAGTAGCAGACACTACTTACAAAAGTTCTCATGTTGCAGGATCGCCACATTCTTCCTAATGGAATCATTTAAACCATCTTCAAACTTCCTACACTTGTCTTTTTCCTCTTCAATAATACCTCCAGCGTAACGACGGAGCCTTAGAAACCCCTATTGGTACTCAGATATAGACACGCCTCGTTGCCTTAAATTCAAAAAATCATTTCTCTTTGTATCACAATAAGCAGGTGGGACATACTTCATACGAAATTCCCTAAGAAAATCATCCCAAGTAAGAACATGAGGTTTTACCTTGACATTTGGAACACTTACCGACCAATCGTAAGCATCCTTTTATAATAGTGAAATAGGATACTTAAATTTGGCAACATCTGAACACTCTAACTGCTCAAATACCCTCTCCATGCGCTCCAGCCATTGTTCAGCATCCGTGGAATCAACGGTGCCTTCAAACTCCACTCCACCCATTTTCCTCATTTTCTCAAAGTTAATCACGTTGGGATCATGCATCGCTTCAGACATGTGGTGGAAGAATTCAACCATTTGTTGAAAAGGAGGATTCATGGCTTGAGTACCACGACTCATGTGAGGATGTGAACCAGCTCTTACACCCTGATGGTTTCCCACTTCAGACCCCACTAGTGTGGGGAACATATTGATTCGAAAAAGGTTCTCCAACCTCTTCTAGTGCATGAGGTTGGGGAACAGAGGTACCCGAACCTTCACGATCAGCTTCCATTGGTCGGTCAAAAGGGAATATCACATTGCATTAGGGACATGTACATGATGCATGTGCACTCTACTTGCGATAAAATATTATAAACCATGTAAGTGAACAAAAAATCCAAATAGAACCTTTTTCGAAAGCTAACAAGTATACAAGTAATTCACAGCAAAAGTCCTAGAACCACAAACCTAGGCTCTGATACCAACACTCGTAGCGTCCCTTCTGAAATAATATATGCCAATAACTCACAAGATTTTTATGCATATAATGTCGTCAGACTAGTAAAAATGATATAAAAAGAATATTACTAACTTCCGAGTACCCAAACTAGGTGGTTCATCTTTCACACAATCATTCAAAATTAGTGGTAAATTTAACATATTACAAGACTTTGGCTTACACACCCCAAAAGAACAAAACATATAGCCATACTTATATTACAACCCATGGTGACATGATCAAATTAGTCCTCAAAATTTCATGTACATATACAATACATAGATCATGTACAAGTCCCATGGTTTATACAAAATATAGATGCCTATTTGCAAATGTGACCTTCCTTAAAGGCTCTTAAAATTTCCATCTCCAATGGCCAGCTTCATGCATCCAGTCAATCATTCCCGAAGATAGAAACAACTATCGCTAAGTATGTAACTTAGTGGTGTAAAAACTATAGGTTCGGAGCCATCAGATTCATCAAGTTAACTTTCTCAAGTCATGGGTAGCACCTTAGAAACATAATAATTAAATCTAGTAAACAATATAATAAGAGTATCAAGTTTGATATTTAAAAATCCAAATGTCAAGAATGCTCATAGCACCAATTTCCAAGAGATTCAATAACAAGGCTCACCCAATATATACATCATGTCATAACACCAAGCACAAGTAGGTATCAAGAAGGGACGACTCCCTGTATCAAGAAAGGTCAAATCCCAATAATCAAGAGAACCAAGAACCATATTAAAAATGGCTTTCTAGTTCCTACTTAAAATAAACAACTTCCATTCTTAAGACAGACTATAAATCCAGCGTCAAGATGGCAAATAATATGAATCAAGAGGCATGCCAATAGTGACAAAGTCACAGCGACAAGGAAGACAAGGTCCCAACCAGAGTGCCATGTGATCAAGCAATCCGTCCAAGTGGGTGAGTTACACAAGCGTCTTTAACGTCTTAAAGGATACCAACACGATAAAGCAAAGTGACAAGAGATAACCAAGGTACCAACATCAAATTTCAAATATACCAGTAGTTAAAAGAGTGCAAGTACAAGTTTTTACACAAACCTCGGTGCTTTAGCATTGAAACAGTCTAGAACAACTTCATGAGTTCAAACCGTAGACCAACCAACGTATCAAGGTCCTCAACTTGTTCACGAGTATATATAACCTTAAAAATACAATTAAATAACTTCTTTAATTTCTAGCAGCTCAATAATGATGTAAAATAGGATTTTCATCACAAGTAAGGTTAGCCTGTACAAATACAATTATGCTCCAAAAACAGTAATTCTGGCCAGCCTAGTACCTCATGTCGCAACTTAGATTTGGAAAGGAAAACGGCCAAACTAGACTTTATAACCTTCATAAAAGATGTAGATACATCTCTTAGGGTTGCAAACAAACAAGAATCACCGCAAAATGTATTTTGTATAAAAATATATATTCAAAACACTAACAGCTGTCCATACAGGATTTCTAATTTTGAAATCTGGACAGAACTTGTCGTATGTTGCGTCCCATATTTCGAATCCATAACAACTAAATTAGAGTTTTACATAAACATAAGATTTGTACATATATGAATTAGCTTTCCATTATTCACTGTAAACTAACTTCTATAACTCAAGTTATGCTTAAAATACTAAACACTACCCAGCACCAAAACATATTTTACCACTTACCGAAGAGAAGGATGTGTCTCGAATCCTAGAAAAAAGGACCAAGTTTTTCTCTTATGATTTGGAAGAAAAAATGGTTAGATAATGTTCTAACATTCTTAGACCTCATGGGAAATGAATTTCACTAGAGGAGGTGTCAAAATATAGTCTCAAGAGGGATGTTTATCACAATGCACAACTGTCTCCAAAAGGTGGCTGCCCAAATAGGTGTGTGCTGCCCAAAATGCATACATATACACCTATATAGATATCCCTCACCTCCTTTAAAAGTTATACATAATTCTAATTAGAATATTACGAAAATACCCAAATACAATACCTTAAATTACAATCACAATTTATGCTAAGCAAGTTTTCAATTATCAAAAAATTTCAAGTTCCCAAAATGCGAATAAAACATAGTGTAGTAATTAAGCAACGGTAAAGCCACATGCGACACTTGGTTAATATTTAGTGGTGTTACAGAATATCCAAGAGCATTGGCAATGCACCTTCTGAGTTAGAGCTACCACAAGAGTTTGCAGCAGTTCATCCGGTATTTCACGTCTCCATATTGAAAAAGTGCATGGCAGATCCTTCACTTATCATACCAACTGAATATATTGGTATCAAGGATAGCTTGTCCTATGAGGAAATTCCGGTTCAGATTCTAGATCGCTAAGTTCGCTAGTTGGGACTAAGGAAGTAGCATCACTCAATGTCCTTTGGAGGAATCAGTTTGTTGAGGAAGCTACTAGGGAAGCTGAGGAGAATATAAAAAAGAGATGTCCACATCTCTTTGAGCCTGAAGAAATTTCAGACCAAGGTACTAATTCTCTTCTTAGTACTCTTTAATTTATATACTTGATGTGTTAGATTTGATTGTTGGATGTTTGAGCTGAATGTTAGATGTTACACCCTGATCCTAGTAAGAGTAATATCATTCGAGTACGAATGTTCCCAAGGGGGAGATATTGTAACATATCGCTATTTGAAAGAACTAGAAAGAGTTAGAATTAGAAAGAGTCATTTTATGAAAGTGGGAAAAAATATGGAAGATTGGTTAAGTTTGAGTTTTTGGTCAACTTAAAATGACCAGAACTCCTAGATGAAGATGAGTTAGGTGTGCTTCTAAATACCATAGGAAATATCTTCGAATTATCTTTCCAATGCCACTGAGTTTGCACGATTCCGAATTCGTATGAGTGAGATATGCCTATTTGAAGTTGGGCTATTCAAATAAGAAAAGTCTAATCCGGATTTTGGAAGGATAGTTTGGTATTTTATTTTACGCTTTTGAAAACTAAGTTAGGGTTTAGAGAGAAGATAAAAGAAGAGGAGAAAGGAGGAGAAGAAGAAAGGAAATCGCCAAATCTTGAAGCTAATGTCGTGGATTTCGTCAATGGGTGTTCCCTACGAGGTATGTGAGATCACATAGCATTGGGTTAGTTCACCCACGCGCCAATCATGATTTATTCAGAGAAATTATGTTCTTGAAAGCATTGAAATTGAGTTCTTGATGGATTTGTTTGAAGTTTCTATTGGGTTCTTGATTACTGATGTTGTTGAGGAGTTCTTGATTGTTGAAGTTGTTGAGGAGTTCTTGATTTTAATTCATGAAATTAGGTGTTATTGTGAGTAGATTCTTGCATATTTTGGTTATGTAGTTGAATATAAGTGTCTGGGGGAAAGACCCAATTGAGTTTAGTGGGTTTAGAGTTGAAAAACGACAAAGGAAATTCGTCAAAAATCTGGGGAATGGTGGTGGGGCGATGCGCCTCTCAATGCTCCCCAACGAGTCCTCTGAAGTTTTGACCCTGGGGCATCGCGACAGCTAGTGCTCCCCGACTTCAGCTCTGAATTTTTGTGTGTGGTATCCCGCACCACTCAAAGCACCAGGGACGCCAGGTCTTCTACTTCTTTCCCATTCTTTTCGTACTAGTTCCCTTGAAGCGTACCTATGTTTCCTAGTTGATACCTATACTCTAAGGTATGTTTAATTAAACAACATGAAATCATCCATAACATGAGATCATGAGCCTTGAATCCATAGTTCAATTCAAGGAAATTTAAGATTAAAGTCAAGAGAAGTAAGAGTCAAGTCAAGAGAAGTTCTTAGAGTTTTCCAAAAGTCTTTTCCAAATGTTTTAACTTTGTTTTAAGACTTAAATTTCAAGTTGAGTAAAGAGTAAAGATGTAAAGATTGAAGATCATTTCTTCAAAGAGTATATGGGGACTATGTATTCCCAAAGAGTTTTAAAATGCTTTCACAATTAAGCAAGAGAGGAAACTTTGATTTCCAAGATAGACCTTGAGCTAAGTTTTTGAGCAATTATCTCAAATCACAGACAGAAGTATGTTTTTAAACATAAGAGCTAGTATCATATTTTGGGAGTAGTATTGACCACCGATATGGTGGACAGTTCAGACAACTCCATGCCCCCATAAGCCATGTAGCCACCATGGGTAGAAATGGTCATACATTTTTTTATGATTCCTTAATTCTATTTAGCATACCCTAGTGGATTCGCTTAATAGTCAGGTTCTATAAACTCGGCAAGGTATAGGACATCCTTGGCAGCGTGAGGCAAAATGTTGTATCATCACAATAGCTCTTACGTTATGGTTGTCGGTTAGAGAAACTCTCACAAAAGTATTTGTATTTTATATACATAGTTCATTTGTATTTTATATACAAATCAGATTTTATATCGTATCTTTGCATACACACAGAGTATTATTGTATTTCTAAATACACAGAGTTGATATCCATGTTTTAAAAGCTTTTCTTTATATTGCATTTACATTACTGCTTTATATTGAAATGAGTTCAGTTATGTTGAGTTGAGTTGATCTAGGTAAGTTCTTTCAGTTCCTTTCAAGCTTATGTCTTGTTGTAAAATTCCCCTCGCATACTCATATATGCAATGTAGATACAAGTAATCAGGATCAGCATCCAGTGCTTCGTTTATCCAAGTGAGCATTCAGAGTTTTGTGGTGAGCCTCCTTGCTTTCCAAAGGATCCCTTTTATAGCTTTCAGTATTAGTTAGTTCATTAGGATGTCGTGGGTCTTGTCCCGACGTCCATCTTAGTTGTTTTAGAGGCTTCATAGACAGTCAGATGTTAGTTCTTGAGTTTTCTATTTCTTGTTTTAATGGTTGAGACTTGAGTTGCAACTATTGGCCAGTGAATGTTATCTTGATACATTCTAAGAGTTTCTTAAGGAGTTCAATTTTCTTTTAAAAGTATTTTTCTTCATGAGTTAAGTCTTCCGTTGAGTAAGTAAGCCAAGCCAAGGGTTCGCTTGGGGTCAACAATGGTTCTTGATTGCCAGTCCCGCCTAGGGTGTAGGCTCGGGGCGTGACAGTATTATGCACATATCAATTAATTTGGTACACAATTCCTTAGTTATAAAACATAAAGGATTTATGTATCAAGTGTATTTATTCGGTAACGTGTATAGACACATAGAACATTATTTGGTAGTATAAAATTGCCATTGATATGTATAATATATCTATTGTTGAATCTGACAGTTCTCCATTTATAGAACATTATGATTTATGTATCATGAGTGGAAATACATTATATAACTTGATACAAGTTAATGATACATAAGGTAATGTTAATGAATCAAGTACATTTATGTCGAACATTATAAACACTAATTGAAGATTCAATAACATTAAAGTTATGTATCAATACCTTAAATAAGAACATGATACATTGCATAAAACAAAGGTTATTGTAGCAGTGATGTTTCGTATCAGTAATAACACTAACAAGACTAATTTAATAATCAAAATAAATGAAATACATTGAAAAACTTTATCTTTGGTAGTGATGATTGTCTAATGACAGATCCATCTTCTCTCCTTTTTTTCTTTGAGCGTTTTTTCAACTGTACATTCAGAACTCAACTACAGATCCATTTTTTAATTTCTCCACTCTAAAATTATTCATGATTAATGGGTCGTTTCATTGGTTAGATCAATTTTCATGAAAGTTTTCATCATCAGAGTCTAATACACAAGGTACCACATCTGCGATGGGTGAAACTAATTTGGGTAAACCTAATAGTAAAAGAGGGTGCAAAATCCATATGAATAAGAAAATTGCTATTTTTAAAAACAAAAAACAACAATTGAAGAATTGGAAAGGAAAAAAATTTATTAAGAAATAGTTCTACCTCTTTAGGAACTTGAAATTGTTGAATTAGAGAGAGAATATATTTGAAGTTCGAAAATGGAGTGACGGATGTAAATTCCGATATATGGGAGTGATATTAGGCGTAAAAATAGAAACAAAATTGTGTGGTTGGAAGGGTTGTTAATAATGTATCCGGAAAAGGAGAGAAAAAGAGAAAAAGAGGGATTTTTGTAATATTTTGAAATGGTAGGGAATTTTAGAGATTATGAAAATAAAAGGTTGTGTAGTTAGGTAATTTTTCCTAATAATAATGATGTTGATACACTCACTAGTCCTATTATTGCTCATTCTTATTATCAAACTCATAGTCTTCCTCCACGACCTGCGAAATTGCAATTTTTTTAGTATTGTGTGGATTTATTTTACGCAAATAGAAGAAACAACTCTAGTTGAATGTAATACTTGTCAGGATAAATAAGAGCATCAGACCGGTTGTAATCTCGGGGGATGAGTCAATTGATTAGACATTTCAATTTTAAACAAAAGGGTTGTAAATAACAGTTAAATGAAGTTAGAGATGTTACTGGAGTACCAGCCCAAAGTATATTCAACCATGACCAATAAATTAATTGGACCTGTAGTAAAATAAGGACCGTGAAGATTTAGCAAAAAATGATAGCTTTGAGTTGTTTTCCTTTTACATCTGTTTCTTCTTATGGTATTATTCATTATATACAATCGGTTTCTAATCTCTTATTTCAAGGTATTCATAGAAGTACTTGTCGATTAAATATTTTTAGACGTCATGAACAATATCCATACTATTTACATTAGTTATTAGCAAATTTATTAGGTAGAGATTTTCACTCCTGATCTTGATCTTTCTATAAATAAAAAATTATTTAACAATTATTTATGATTGGATATATAATAATTTTATCATTATTATAATCAAGACCGTAGACTTATTGTACAATTTAACAGTACGGTTGCTATCGATAGTGGTGAATTCATGAAAGTGGTAGTGTGGTAGATGGTAGTGTGGTAGGTGAGTATTTTATTTTAAAGATTTTATTATAATATTCTTTTGCTAAGTGTCTTAATTTTGATATCTCTTTAATATTGTTTTTTGGTAGTGCTAAATTCATGGTAATATGTAATAATATTTATTGTAATATTCTTCCGATAGTTGTTTTAATCTGAATATTTCATTAATATTATTTATGATATATTCTAGATATAACATATCTTGGGTTTCTTGGTACATATATAAATTTTTCGCCATTAACTGTTCTAACAATTTTATTTCTTCCATAGCTTCTATCCAATATTGTAAATATTCGTAATTCATCTTAATCTGAATTTATTTCTAAATCGTACCATTCTATTCTTTCATTATCTAAATATAGATCTTGTAAATCTATTTCATACCATTCTTGATTTAATATATCTTCTGATTCGTAATCATTAAATATTTTTTCCCATATTATTCTTCTTAATTCAATTATTTCTATACCGTTAAGTATATATAAGATTAAAGTTTCATAGTTTTTTATCATTTCCTCATGTACGTATGTAGTCATGTTCTTTATTATGCAGGTTTTTTATTTCAAATTATTCCTTCCTATCATATTCATAATTGATTAAATTTATATTAGGTCATTATGAACTAGATTATCTTTATCATGTTTTCCTGTCACTACTAGCATCGTACTTTAGCGGATACTTCCTTCTTATCAGCGCCTCAACTTTGTTTACTCCCCTAAACGGCTTTCCTCGCCTACCGGTTTCAACATTAGGATGGCATAGTATAGAAGTTTTCTCCCTGTTTCCAGTGTGCTAATAAACTAGAAATCATGATTCAAATAGTTCTAATACATAATAACTAACATAAATTTATTCAATCATATATATGATATTCAGGAATATATGAAATTAGTTCCGCATATTTTTTGAACAATATACCTTTGCCTCTTGCTTAGCCATGCTATCTGAAATATCTGATTGGATTTCAGATTGTTGCTCCATTTATCTAAATACTAAATTTTTAGTTGAGAGAGTTTTTTGAAAGAAAGTTTTTTATATCAGGCATTGCCTGCTTTCATTTACATATATCCTCACTTATATAGAAAGGAATTCTCACTTACTACTTTTTACAATACTACACGTACACACTACTTAATCATGTCCCTCTATAGTATAATAATGTGCCTAATTAATATAGTATGACACACCATACCTACTACTTATGACACACCATACACTTGTCTACTTACTACACTTATACAATTACTACACTGTACAATAAGTCAAAAACTTTGTCTTTATTCCACTATTTACTTTAAGACTTTTCATGACTATACCTTCTTCCTTATCTCTTTTATTTACGACTTTATCTTCTTTTTCTTCTTATCTTTTCATCCGTTTTTCATTTCTTACTCCAGCTGGACGTCTGGGATTATATTATCTTCTCCGTTGCACTTTGAACATATATGGTCCGGGTATTTATGACCAATTAGCTTGCAGTATCTGGTTAATAACTCGGCCAAAATAAATCCTACTTTTAATGCTCGTGTCGTAGGTCGTTCTTCTGGCTTTAGTAGTGATAAAATCCATCTTTGGACTTCATCCATATCTGATTTCCTTAGCTCCCTTGAATTGGAATAAATCATTAGCTGGTCTCTTGCATAGTAGCTCCATATAGCGTTCCCGTTTAAATAATTATTTGCTAGCTCCTGTATGATAGTTGATATACCAATTATCCTTTTGTTGGCATAAAAACTTGGTATCTCTGTTTTACATATCTCTTCTTGTTGTCCGATGTCCTCGGGTATAATCATATCTTTAGTCAGTCCTATCTTGATAACCTGTATTGGAGGTTTTATTTCCTCGTATAATATCTCCGCTGGTGCTGTATAGAATTTTATATAAAATAAATTTCTTTTTGTAACTCTTTTGTATGTGATGAATGCCTTGTGTAGTTCTGGTATTCCACTAACTTCTTCTCCGTCATATGTATATACTGTATTTAATAGTCCATAGTTGTAACATGTCCTCACCAAGTTGGCGTTAGTTTTAGGTTGTGCAATCAGTTTATTATAACCTTGTAATTTTTGGGTTAAATAATCTTGGTTGGGTTCTTGGGTTGTAGTAGATCTTGGGTTAAGATTTAAAAATGTTTGGATTTTGTATATATTTTCTATATAGGTTCGTGTGATATGGTTGTATGTTCTTTTGTCATGGTGTAGGCTATCCGCATATGTAGAAGTTTGTGGTTCTATAGATAATATGTTTTTTGGTGTTAGCCTTGCAGTAAATGGTTTTTCGAATAGCTGGTTTAAGTTTGAATTCTTTTGTTTTTCACTAACTCATTTGCTTGTACCTGCAGCTGTATTTAAACAAATGTTATGGGTTTTAAGGAGTTTCCCATCGTCTCCTTTTAGCTCTGGATTTTTTCCGTCTTCCGATTGACGTAGCTCCGCATTTTTATAGTCATGCTGCTGACTAGCTTTAGACTTCAGATTATCTTCATTAGTCTTTAGCTTTTGTATCTCGTTGTCCATACTGTCCACTTTTATACAAAGTGTAGTTATGGCTTTGAGTATCTCTTCCATTGTATTTTCGTTCTCAGTCTGAGTAGCTTTTTCTTGATAAGTAATCTGCAATAACATTCTTATCAGTTTTTAATACTTCAATTGTAAATGTGAAATTTAATATATTTAATACCAATCTCCTTATTTCTTTTGTTGTTACCGAATCTTGTATTTTTCTTGTTAGCCACCATTTTACTTGTGTATTATCTGTTCTTATAACAAATTTGTTATATACAATATACGGTTCAAATGATAATAAACACTTATATACTGAATATAATTCTTTTCTATTTATTTCCCATTTTATTTCTGTATTATTAAATGTTCCTGAATAATACCTGCAATGATGTTCTATCGTAGTGTCATCGTACCTGTATTTTAATATTCCGCCATAACTTTTTTCACTCGCATCTGATTCTATTATATAAGTAAATTTTTTTTTTCATCTGGAAAGTATAGTTTAGGTAAGTTCTTACATAATAATTTTACCTTTTGTATTTGTATTTGGTCTTTTTTATCAAACTGATATTCTATATCTTTCTTTAATTTTTGTTGTAATGGTTTTAAATTCTCTGCTAATTTTGGTATGTATTCTCTTACTTGATTTACTAGTCTTAAGAATGATTGTAATTTCGTTTTTGTGTCTAGTTGTTCATTTGAGTTAATTATTTTTTGTACTATATGTGTTTGCATTTTTATTCCGTTTTTATCAATTTGTATTCTTAAGAATTCTATTTGATTTTTCATTATATCAGCTTTTTTTTTACTTAGACTTATACCTGAATATTCTATGATGTGTATAAATTTTTCTAATAATCTTATATGTTCATCTTGTGTTTTGGAATATAATAATATATCATCAATGTACACTACACAATTTTCTATTTGTTTAAAGTAATTGTCCATAAAGTGTTGATATCTACCTGGTGCGTTTTTATATCCAAATGGTAATACATTCCATTCATAAAATGCTTGTGGTACAGTGAATGCTGCTAGTTTTTTAGATTCTTCTTCTAGTTTTAAGTGATGAAATCCTGATTTACAATCAAATTTGCTAAAATAATTATATCCTTGTATCTGTCTTATTTTTAGTATTTTATTTGGTATCGGATAATTATATGTTTTGGTTTTTGCATTTAAATTTCTATAATCAATAACCATTCTACTTTTTCCTCTTTTTTGTTCACTATGTTTATTCACGATAAATGTCGGGCTTGTGTGCTTACTATTGCTTTCTTGTATATATCTTTTTTCTAGTAATTCATCTATATGTACCTTAAATTCGGTTAAATCATTAAAATTATATTTTAATGGTTTTTGGGTTATTATACTGTTATTATCAATTAGCTCAATTTTTACTTTTGTTTTATGTTTTTCCCATCCTTGTAAAGGATCCTCACTATATAATAATTCTAACTTATCTTGAATTATTTTTACTTTATCTATAGAGAATATAATTAATTCTATTTTAGGGTCTTCTTCTTTTATATTTTCTAATTTTTGTGTAATTTTTTCACTTCCCTTTATCCATTCTGTTGTTTTTCGTTTTTTATTATTTACTCTTTTTGCTCCTATTTTTTGTTTACACGGTGTCGTGAACCACCAGTGTGTTTTTGTTATTATATGTGGGTATAATTTTTCTAAAAATGGCATTCCTAATAGCATATCTTTTGTAGTCAATTCAAAGTTATATATTTCTTCTATAGTTAATATCTTATCCCATATTTGTATTTTTATATTTTTTGCCTTATATGTGATCATGCTTCCTTCATTATTAAATCCTGTTACTACGATTGGTGTTTTTAATTTTTCCCACTTATCTTCTGGTAAACAATTGTATTTACATATATTAGCTTCTGCTCCCGTATCTATCATTGGTGTATAATATCTGTTGTAGTATCCTTCTATTATTATCTTTGCAAGTATGTATATTTTCATATTTTTATCATACTAAAGTCCTTTTTATTATTACTCTTTTATTTTCATAATTTATTATTAACTGTTTGTCTTCTAGATTATATGGTTTTACTTGTTCTAGCCATTTTATTCCTAAAGTGATATTTTCATCTCCTTGATATATTTTAAACTTTATTATTATTGGTATTCCTCCAATGATTATTTCTTTTTCCGTAGTTTCTTCGGTATATGTTAATACTCTTGGTAGTTCAGGGCATGATTGTTCAATAGTTATTATTTCATCTTCCGTTACTAATTCTCTTGTAATATAATTTTCTTCTAGTCCTGTATTTATTAATATTAAATATTTTCGTTGTTCCATTATTCCCGTTATGTAGTAATGATATGGTTTTCTTTCTTCTTCCATTGATTTTTGTGGAGATTTATCTATTCTTCTTGAGGTACTCATTTTTTATGATATTTGGGGTATCTCATTGTTTACTCTTTTCGATGTACTTAGTCTTTCTTTTACTATTTCTAAATCTTCTTCTATATCAATTTCATTATAGCTATAATCATTATTATCTATGACTGTAGCTATTCTTTCAAAGGGATCTTCTATTTTTATTTTATCTATTTTATTTTTTGCTGTTATTTTATGTTTTGTTGTTAAAACATATAAGTTTTTACATCTGGCTGTAAATATTTTACTTCCCGGGGCTAGTTCTATTCCTGACATTTTCCAATATAATACTAATGATTTATCTATATTTCTGTCATTTACTGCTACTGAGTAGTTATCACTTACTATAAATTTAAATTTTAGGTATATGAGTTTACCTTTTACTGCACTTATTATACTTTTTTCTATAGGTTGTATGATTTTATCATCTGTTAAGTATATTTCAATGGGTGTATCTGTAATGACCCTCCAGGTCATTTTTAAATTAAAGCATTCATTGCATCGTTTAGAGCGTTCCTGTAGCGACCCCAAGTCATTTATGACTTGCTGGCACTGACTGTTCGGTCGCCTGGTCGTTCGTTTGGGTTTTAGGCCCGTTTCCTTGTTTTGGAGATTTTTATAACTTGAAAAGTTGACTTTGGTCAACCTTCTTGGGAGTCGTGCTCAGATGAAAATTCTGACAGCTAGGTTAACTTCGGAAGATCGATTTTGGTCTAGAACGACCCTTTGTTCACTTCCCGAGGCTTTAGATGGCAGTTGTGGAATCTGGCTCAAACGATACTGGGTGTGGGACCCACTTTTCATCGAAGCGATCTCCAAATGGAAATTCCGCCTTCACCGTTGAGTCCGAAATATCGTTTCCAATCAGATTCCATATATGGTTTGTATTTTTCCGACTCCGAACGAGTCCGGAGCATTGAAATTTAAGTTTGAAGGGTTGTAGAATTTTGACGCGGCGGTGACGTGGCAGAGCCACGCGACGCCACGTGGCAGAGGAGTGGAAATCTGGAAATTTCCAGAATTTAGGACGAGTTCGTCCAATTTTTTTCCTTCAACTTCAACTTAAGATTGCTCCTTCATTTTGAGTCCAAATTAAGTGATTCAAGAGGCAAACTTCAAGAGAATTTCGAGGGGAATCTAGCGGTGATCTCAGAAACGCGAGAGGAGGCTTCGTTTGAGGTAAGAAATCGATTTTAGCCACTGCTAGGATGATTTCCGGATTGAATTGATTGTTGAATTTTGAAATGTGAGATCTTGATCATCTTAAGTCCGTTTTGAGTCATTCTTGAGGCTAACTTGTAGAGTTTTTCGCAAGGATCGTCGTGGTATAATCTGTTTGGGTTGAAAGGGTCTCGTTTTTCCAGAAATTGATGATCAAGGGGCTGTCCATTTTAATTGTTGTGGCTGATTTGCGGTGTTTTAGGCATCTGTTTGTGCTAAAATTTTGGGGTATTAGTTTAGTAAGGTATTTGGGACGTTTCCACGGATTCGATTTTGAGATTCTAATTGTGGGCCCCACAATCCCGTTTTAGACCCGATTTTGGGTCCGTCTCCGAAAAATATAATTTTAGTGTCAATATATTCGTAATGACGAGGTGATTAACCTTTTGTTAGTGGGGAAGCATTTGGAGACCGTTCGGAGGGGAAAAGATCTGGTACCGTGAGTTGGAGCACGCGTGGTCGGCTTTCAGGTAGGCTATGGCTTTCTCTCATGAGATTGAGCATGTTTAGGCAATTGTTTATTGATTTGCTTGAGTATGGAGGGGTTCGGGTGTCAAGCATGCTAAATTTCTATAATTCCTGCCTTAGACCTTATTTCGGGAAATTGTTGGATTGTGACAGCATGTCTCTTGATATTATTGAACATCCATATTTTGTGGTGTATATGATAATATTGATTTGAAGTATGTTTGGCCTTAGTCTAGGCTTAGACTAGTGTTGCCATAGACTTGCGAGGTTTCGGATGTCGTTGGGCAGTAGAACTTTTTCCGACGTCGTTTCGGACGGTTAGCTCCTTGTAGACTGATATAGCAGACTTGAGTCTGATAGTCTGAGCCTTAGCTAGGTGGTAACTCAGCTTATGACCTTGTATTCATAATGCCCTGCTTTTCTATCGGCTACAGTACCCGGTTAAAGTCTGTGGTCTAGCTTACTCACTTTTGGATACTTCCTCGGCGATTTGGGGTATATGAGGGTCGGACTGAAATGATTATTTATGGTAATCGGGTTGGTGATATTTCCCGCGACGTATGGTTGGATATTGATTCTTAGCTACATCACCCGGTTAAAGTCCGTGGTCTAGCTTACTCACTTGTGGATACTTCCTCGGCGATTTGGGGTATATGAGGGTCGGACTTAAATGATTATTTATGGTAATCGGTTTGGTGATATTTCCCGCGACGTATGGTTGGATATTGATTCTTAGCTACAGTACCCGGTTAGAGTCCGTGGTCCAGCTTACTTATGTCCAGGCTTAGCTACAGTACCCGGTTAGAGTCCGTGGTCCAGCTTACCAGTGATCTGGTTTTGGCTACAGTACCCGGTTAGAGTCTGTGGTCCAGCTTACTTATGTCCAGGCTTAGCTACAGTACCCGGTTAGAGTCCGTGGTCCAGCTTACCTGTGATCTGGTTTTGGCTACAGTACCCGGTTAGAGTCCGTGGTCCAGCTTACTTATGTCCAGGCTTAGCTACAGTACCCGGTTAGAGTCCGTGGTCCAGCATTACCTGTGATCTGGTTTTGGCTACAGTACCCGGTTAGAGTCCGTGGTCCAGCCCACCCGTGCCCGACCTTTGGCTACAGCACCCGGTTCGAGTCCGTGGTCCAGCCCATATAGGTTGACTCATTAGCTATACTACCCGGTTCGAGTCCGTGGTCCAGCTTGTACGTGGTGTATTCCCAATTCCTCACTAAAGCTTTAGTTAGTCTTGTTTATTCTCATTTGTAGGTTGAGGTTTTGGAGGTTGGAGAGATTCCGATTAAAGTCCGGGACGTAATGAGATCCTGGAATATGATTGGGAATGGTTCAGTTAAAAGTCCAGAAATTGGTAATATTGTGATAGACCTTCTAGCTCCATTATTTTACTTTAACTGCCGATGCATCTGCCGGGCTTATGGGGGTCCGTGCAGGTGGTTTCTTTTATTGTGCACGAGTGTACCCGTCGAGTTTATGGGAGCCCGGCGGAGTTAGTTAGATTACTTGTCTTTGTTGCCTGTACGCTCGTGTACATACCCCCATTTATTACTCTTTGCACTTGATGTGACCCTTTATTTGCATTTCGGTTCACTTTTGCTTATCTTGCTCAGTCGGCCTATGATGCCTACTGGGTACCTGTTGTTTTGGTACTCATGCTACGCTCTGCATCTATTTTGTGATGCAGGTCCGAGCACTAGTAGCCAGCGTTGATCGAGCCTGGAGTAGACTTATCCGGAGACGGGGGTGAGCACACGGCGTTTTGTACTATTTCAGTCTCCATCTGTATATATAGACTTGTCTCTTCCCTTTCGAGACAGTCCAGTCTTTGTTGTCCAGTTTTGGGACTTGTACTCATTTTGTAGTAGCTCTTTACTGGTGACTTCCAGGTTCTGGGAGGGATCTTTATTTGTATATATATTTTTGGTTTGCTTCCGCCTGTTTATATTGTTATTTTCCTACTTTTGTTTGATTTCTACCCTCAGACCCATTACTTGTTGTTCCGGGTTACGGGTTGGCTTACCTGCTGGTGGGTTATAGTAGGTGCCATCATGACTTGATAAATCGGGTCGTGACAGTATCTATTCCTTCTCTAAAACATGCTTTTATTAATATTTCCGTTCCTCCTAAATGTACATATTTAATTGTATTTTTAGCTTTAATATCTTGTATTTCTTTGTTTATTATTCGTTTATTTATTATTGGTATTTTGGCTTTTCCTTTAGTGTATTTGCAATCTATGATATGTTCTCTTTGACTTACTACATAATATTCTTCTTTTTGTCGTTTAAACCAGTTTCTTATTGTTGGTATTTCGAATATTTTTGTTACACTTAGATCTAATTCTTTTCCTTTTATTTGTTCAAATATATTATTATCAAATATTATTTTTTGTTCTGCCGATTCTTCATCTTGGTATTTTTCTTTAGTTATTGTTTGTATATCTTTTTCAGTCATTGATATCGTATTCATTATCTGATTCTATTACTGGATTATTTTCCATTTCATTTTCCGATAATTCATATATACTATCATTGCTTTCTAATTCATAATCTACGTACTCTATTTGTGTATATTTTTCATCGTCTATTATTATTTCCGATATTTGTTTTTTCTTCGGATTCTTAGGTAATTTACAATCTCTAGCTATATGTCCTAATTTTCCACAATTATAACAAGTACATTCCGTTAGTTTTCTTTTTGGTCTATATGGTCTTTTAGTTTCATAATTTTTTACATAGTACCTTCTTCTAGGTCTTTTATATTTATATTTTGATCTGTATTTTTTATTATATTTCTTTCTATTTTTATAATACTTATCCGTACAACCAAATTGAGGTGCCGTTTTATTTTTGCAACCTGCTAAGTTTTTTATTAATATTTTTTCCATTTTTATTTCTTCTTTATGTTTTTCACATAATTCCATAAACCATCGCTGCAAGAATTTTATTCTAGCTCCTAAGGTGTCTGTCAATTCTGCTTCAATCCAGCTTTTTATTATTTTTGAACTAAAAGGTTCTAGTAATTTTGTAAATTATAATTTTCTTATTTCTTTACTTTCTTCTGTGCTATATGTTCCTTTATAATAGTATTCCCTAAATGCACATGTATATTCATCTATGTAACACATATTACATATTGCTAATTTTGTCATTAGATTTCGATTTATAATTTTTTCTTTATTTTGTTCTTCTACCTCTGTTGTCATACTACTAAATTCATTTCTTATAGCCATTTCGTATTTATATAGTATTTCCATGGTTGTAGTGGCTGTTCCACCATCAAACTTTTTATTATTTCTTAAAGTTGTTAAACTTTCACTTGTTAAATTTTGTAGCCATAATTTTACTGTTCCTATAAGTGTTCTTTCTATGTATCCTGGTGCCTCTGCTATTACTATCTTGTTATCTATTAATTGTTTTGATATATATCTCATCCATAGTTGGATTGTTTTATTTATATCTGCTACACAATCTAAATCTAAAAAATCATGTCATTCAGTTATTGGTTTAGGTGTCCATTTTTTATTTAATCTTTTATCCCATATAGTTTTTTCTCTATTATATTGTCCATAATTTTCATTATAATATCTTGGATTAATTTTTTTTTGGGTTTTTTAATCCTGATGTGCTAGGTTTTTCATCCATGTCTATGTCTCCTGTATTTATTTCTAAATTCTTTGTATTATCTATGTTTGCTAAAAGTTCCGTATATGTTTCGCTTGTTTCCGAATGTTGTTCTAGATCATCGTCGTTTATTTCATCAACTCTTATTTCGGGTAGATTATCTTGGTTATTTTCTTCTTTTTCTTCTAATTCATCTTCTAGTTGCAATTTTTCTTTAAATTTAATTATCTCATTTGTTAATTTTGTTTTTTGTTCTTTTTCTATTTGTTTCATTTCATATATTTCTTTTAATATTGCTAGCTCTTGTTCTAGTTCTATTATTTTGGTATTTTTTACTTCTTCTAATTGTTGTACTTCCTTTTTTGCTTGTTGTTTTATTTTTTCAATTTCCGTTTTTCTATCTATTTCTTCATTTTCTTTTGTTATTCTTACCATAGCAGTTAAACTATCTTCTAGTTTTACCGTTTCTTTTTCTAACATTAAACTTATATTATCACCTATTTTCTTATATCTTCTTCCTAGATTAGAAAATATTATCTTTATTTTCAATCCGTCATAATTTTCATATGTTTTTTCATCTATTGCGTATTCTTCTTTATTCATTTATAGATTGTGTTGAAATTTATATTCTAAGAACAAAAAACAAAATTAACAAATGAGATAATTAAATTTAAAGAAAAATTGCAACTAGAAGATGAATTAGAAGAAAAAGAAGAAAATAACCAAGATAATCTACCCGAAATAAGAGTTGATGAAATAAACGACGATGATCTAGAACAACATTCGGAAACAAGCGAAACATATACGGAACTTTTAGCAAACATAGATAATACAAAGAATTTAGAAATAAATACAGGAGACATAGACATGGATGAAAAACCTAGCACATCAGGATTAAAAAACCCAAAAAAATTTAATCCAAGATATTATAATGAAAATTATGGACAATATAATAGAGAAAAAACTATATAGGATAAAAGATTAAATAAAAAATGGACACCTAAACCAATAACTGAACGACATGATTTTTTAGATTTAGACTGTGTAGCAGATATAAATAAAACAATCCAACTATGGATGGGATATATATCAAAACAATTAATAGATAACAAGATAGTAATAGCAAAGGCACCAGGATACATAGAAAGAACACTTATAGGAACAGTAAAATTATGGCTACAAAATTTAACAAGTGAAAGTTTAACAACTTTAAGAAATAATAAAAAGTTTGATGGTGGAATAGCCACTACAACCATGGAAATACTATATAAATACGAAATGGCTATAAGAAATGAATTTAGTAGTATGACAACAGAGGTAGAAGAACAAAATAAAGAAAAAAATTATAAATCGAAATCTAATGACAAAATTAGCAATATGTAATATGTGTTACATAGATGAATATACATGTGCATTTAGGGAATACTATTATAAAGGAACATATAGCACAGAAGAAAGTAAAGAAATAAGAAAATTATAATTTACAAAATTACCAGAACCTTTTAGTTCAAAAATAATAAAAAGCTGGATTGAAGCAGAATTGACAGACACCTTAGGAGCTAGAATAAAATTCTTGCAGCGATGGTTTATGGAATTATGTGAAAAACATAAAGAAGAAATAAAAATGGAAAAAATATTAATAAAAAACTTAGCATGTTGCAAAAATAAAACAGCACCTCAATTTGGTTGTACGGATAAGTATTATAAAAATAGAAAGAAATATAATAAAAAATACAGATCAAAATATAAATATAAAAAACCTAGAAGAAGGTACTATGTAAAAAATTATGAAACTAAAAGACCATATAGACCAAAAAGAAAACTAACGGAATATACTTGTTATAATTGTGGAAAATTAGGACATATAGCTAGAGATTGTAAATTACCTAAGAATCCGAAGAAAAAACAAATATCGGAAATAATAATAGACGATGAAAAATATACAAATAGAGTACGTAGATTATGAATTAGAAAGCAATGATAGTATATATGAATTATCGGAAAATGAAATGGAAAATAATCCAGTAATAGAATCAGATAATGAATACGATATCAATGACTGAAAAAGATATACAAACAATAACTAAAGAAAAATACCAAGATGAAGAATCGGCAGAACAAAAAATAATATTTGATAATAATATATTTGAACAAATAAAAGGAAAAGAATTAGATCTAAGTGTAACAAAAATATTCGAAATACCAACAATAAGAAACTGGTTTAAACGACAAAAAGAAGAATATTATGTAGTAAGTCAAAGAGAACATATCATAGATTGCAAATACACTAAAGGAAAACCAAAATACCAATAATAAATAAACGAATAATAAACAAAGAAATACAAGATATTAAAGCTAAAAATACAATTAAATATGTACATTTAGGAGGAACGGAAATATTAATAAAAGCATGTTTTAGAGAAGGAATAGATACTGTCACGACCCGATTTATCAAGTCATGATGGCACCTACTATAACCCACCAGCAGGTAAGCCAACCCGTAACCCGGAACAACAAGTAATGGGTCTGAGGGTAGAAATCAAACAAAAGTAGGAAAATAACAATATAAACAGGCGGAAGCAAACCAAAAATATATATACAAATAAAGATCCCTCCCAGAACCTGGAAGTCACCAGTAAAGAGCTACTACAAAATGAGTACAAGTCCCAAAACTGGACAACAAAGACTGGACTGTCTCGAAAGGGAAGAGACAAGTCTATATATACAGATGGAGACTGAAATAGTACAAAACGCCGTGTGCTCACCCCCGTCTCCGGATAAGTCTACTCCAGGCTCGATCAACGCTGGCTACTAGTGCTCGGACCTGCATCACAAAATAGATGCAGAGCGTAGAATGAGTACCAAAACAACAGGTACCCAGTAGGCATCATAGGCCGACTGAGCAAGATAAGCAAAAGTGAACCGAAATGCAAATAAAGGGTCACATCAAGTGCAAAGAGTAATAAATGGGGGTATGTACACGAGCGTACAGGCAACAAAGACAAGTAATCTAACTAACTCCGCCGGGCTCCCATAAACCCGACGGGTACACTCGTGCACAATAAAAGAAACCACCTGCACGGACCCCCATAAGCCCGGCAGATGCATCGGCAGTTAAAGTAAAATAATGGAGCTAGAAGGTCTATCACAATATTACCAATTTCTGGACTTTTAACTGAACCATTCCCAATCATATTCCAGGATCTCATTACGTCCCGGACTTTAATCGGAATCTCTCCAACCTCCAAAACCTCAACCTACAAATGAGAATAAACAAGACTAACTAAAGCTTTAGTGAGGAATTGGGAATACACCACGTACAAGCTGGACCACGGACTCGAACCGGGTAGTATAGCTAATGAGTCAACCTATATGGGCTGGACCACGGACTCGAACCGGGTGCTGTAGCCAAAGGTCGGGCACGGGTGGGCTGGACCACGGACTCTAACCGGGTACTGTAGCCAAAACCAGATCACAGGTAATGCTGGACCACGGACTCTAACCGGGTACTGTAGCTAAGCCTGGACATAAGTAAGCTGGACCACGGACTCTAACCGGGTACTGTAGCCAAAACCAGATCACAGGTAAGCTGGACCACGGACTCTAACCGGGTACTGTAGCTAAGCCTGGACATAAGTAAGCTGGACCACAGACTCTAACCGGGTACTGTAGCCAAAACCAGATCACTGGTAAGCTGGACCACGGACTCTAACCGGGTACTGTAGCTAAGCCTGGACATAAGTAAGCTGGACCACGGACTCTAACCGGGTACTGTAGCTAAGAATCAATATCCAACCATACGTCGCGGGAAATATCACCAAACCGATTACCATAAATAATCATTTAAGTCCGACCCTCATATACCCCAAATCGCCGAGGAAGTATCCACAAGTGAGTAAGCTAGACCACGGACTTTAACCGGGTGATGTAGCTAAGAATCAATATCCAACCATACGTCGCGGGAAATATCACCAACCCGATTACCATAAATAATCATTTCAGTCCGACCCTCATATACCCCAAATCGCCGAGGAAGTATCCAAAAGTGAGTAAGCTAGACCACAGACTTTAACCGGGTACTGTAGCCGATAGAAAAGCAGGGCATTATGAATACAAGGTCATAAGCTGAGTTACCACCTAGCTAAGGCTCAGACTATCAGACTCAAGTCTGCTATATCAGTCTACAAGGAGCTAACCGTCCGAAACGACGTCGGAAAAAGTTCTACTGCCCAACGACATCCGAAACCTCGCAAGTCTATGGCAACACTAGTCTAAGCCTAGACTAAGGCCAAACATACTTCAAATCAATATTATCATATACACCACAAAGTATGGATGTTCAATAATATCAAGAGACATGCTGTCACAATCCAACAATTTCCCGAAATAAGGTCTAAGGCAGGAATTATAGAAATTTAGCATGCTTGACACCCGAACCCCTCCATACTCAAGCAAATCAATAAACAATTGCCTAAACATGCTCAATCTCACGAGAGAAAGCCATAGCCTACCTGAAAGCCGACCACGCGTGCTCCAACTCACGGTACCGGATCTTTTCCCCTCCGAACGGTCTCCAAATGCTTCCCCACTAACAAAAGGTTAATCACCTCGTCATTACGAATATATTGACACTAAAATTATATTTTTCGGAGACGGACCCAAAATCGGGTCTAAAACGGGATTGTGGGGCCCACAATTAGAATCTCAAAATCGAATCCGTGGAAACGTCCCAAATACCTTACTAAACTAATACCCCAAAATTTTAGCACAAACAGATGCCTAAAACACCGCAAATCAGCCACAACAATTAAAATGGACAGCCCCTTGATCATCAATTTCTGGAAAAACGAGACCCTTTCAACCCAAACAGATTATACCACGACGATCCTTGCGAAAAACTCTACAAGTTAGCCTCAAGAATGACTCAAAACGGACTTAAGATGATCAAGATCTCACATTTCAAAATTCAACAATCAATTCAATCCGGAAATCATCCTAGCAGTGGCTAAAATCGATTTCTTACCTCAAACGAAGCCTCCTCTCGCGTTTCTGAGATCACCGCTAGATTCCCCTCGAAATTCTCTTGAAGTTTGCCTCTTGAATCACTTAATTTGGACTCAAAATGAAGGAGCAATCTTAAGTTGAAGTTGAAGGAAAAAAATTGGACGAACTCGTCCTAAATTCTGGAAATTTCCAGATTTCCACTCCTCTGCCACGTGGCGTCGCGTGGCTCTGCCACGTCACCGCCGCGTCAAAATTCTACAACCCTTCAAACTTAAATTTCAATGCTCCGAACTCGTTCGGAGTCGGAAAAATACAAACCATATATGGAATCTGATTGGAAACGATATTTCGGACTCAACGGTGAAGGCGGAATTTCCATTTGGAGATCGCTTCGATGAAAAGTGGGTCCCACACCCAGTATCGTTTGAGCCAGATTCCACAACTGCCATCTAAAGCCTCGGGAAGTGAACAAAGGGTCGTTCTAGACCAAAATCGATCTTCCGAAGTTAACCTAGCTGTCAGAATTTTCATCTGAGCACGACTCCCAAGAAGGTTGACCAAAGTCAACTTTTCAAGTTATAAAAATCTCCAAAACAAGGAAACGGGCCTAAAACCCAAACGAACGACCAGGCGACCGAACAGTCAGTGCCAGCAAGTCATAAATGACTTGGGGTCGCTACAGGAACGCTCTAAACGATGCAATGAATGCTTTAATTTAAAAATGACCTGGAGGGTCATTACAGATACACCCATTGAAATATACTTAACAGATGATAAAATCATACAACCTATAGAAAAAAGTATAATAAGTGCAGTAAAAGGTAAACTCATATACCTAAAATTTAAATTTATAGTAAGTGATAACTACTCAGTAGCAGTAAATGACAGAAATATAGATAAATCATTAGTATTATATTGGAAAATGTCAGGAATAGAACTAGCCCCGGGAAGTAAAATATTTACAGCCAGATGTAAAAACTTATATGTTTTAACAACAAAACATAAAATAACAGCAAAAAATAAAATAGATAAAATAAAAATAGAAGATCCCTTTGAAAGAATAGCTACAGTCATAGATAATAATGATTATAGCTATAATGAAATTGATATAGAAGAAGATTTAGAAATAGTAAAAGAAAGACTAAGTACATCGAAAAGAGTAAACAATGAGATACCCCAAATATCATAAAAAATGAGTACCTCAAGAAGAATAGATAAATCTCCACAAAAATCAATGGAAGAAGAAAGAAAACCATATCATTACTACATAACGGGAATAATGGAACAACGAAAATATTTAATATTAATAAATACAGGACTAGAAGAAAATTATATTACAAGAGAATTAGTAACGGAAGATGAAATAATAACTATTGAACAATCATGCCCTGAACTACCAAGAGTATTAACATATACCGAAGAAACTACGGAAAAGGAAATAATCATTGGAGGAATACCAATAATAATAAAGTTTAAAATATATCAAGGAGATGAAAATATCACTTTAGGAATAAAATGGCTAGAACAAGTAAAACCATATAATCTAGAAGACAAACAGTTAATAATAAATTATGAAAATAAAAGAGTAATAATAAAAAGGACTTTAGTATGATAAAAATATGAAAATATACATACTTGCAAAGATAATAATAGAAGGATACTACAACAGATATTATATACCAATGATAGATACGGGAGCAGAAGCTAATATATGTAAATACAATTGTTTACCAGAAGATAAGTGGGAAAAATTAAAAACACCAATCGTAGTAACAGGATTTAATAATGAAGGAAGCATGATCACATATAAGGCAAAAAATATAAAAATACAAATATGGGATAAGATATTAACTATAGAAGAAATATATAACTTTGAATTGACTACAAAAGATATGCTATTAGGAATGCCATTTTTAGAAAAATTATACCCACATATAATAACAAAAACACACTGGTGGTTCACGACACCGTGTAAACAAAAAATAGGAGCAAAAAGAGTAAATAATAAAAAACGAAAAACAACAGAATGGATAAAGGGAAGTGAAAAAATTACACAAAAATTAGAAAATATAAAAGAAGAAGACCCTAAAATAGAATTAATTATATTCTCTATAGATAAAGTAAAAATAATTCAAGATAAGTTAGAATTATTATATAGTGAGGATCCTTTACAAGGATGGGAAAAACATAAAACAAAAGTAAAAATTGAGCTAATTGATAATAACAGTATAATAACCCAAAAACCATTAAAATATAATTTTAATGATTTAACCGAATTTAAGGTACATATAGATGAATTACTAGAAAAAGGATATATACAAGAAAGCAATAGTAAGCACACAAGCCCGACATTTATCGTGAATAAACATAGTGAACAAAAAAGAGGAAAAAGTAGAATGGTTATTGATTATAGAAATTTAAATGCAAAAACCAAAACATATAATTATCCGATACCAAATAAAATACTAAAAATAAGACAGATACACGGATATAATTATTTTAGTAAATTTGATTGTAAATCAGGATTTCATCACTTAAAACTAGAAGAAGAATCTAAAAAACTAGCATCATTCACTGTACCACAAGCATTTTATGAATGGAATGTATTACCATTTGGATATAAAAACGCACCAGGTAGATATCAACACTTTATGGACAATTACTTTAAATAAATAGAAAATTGTGTAGTGTACATTGATGATATATTATTATATTCCAAAACACAAGATGAACATATAAGATTATTAGAAAAATTTATACACATCATAGAATATTCAGGTATAAGTCTAAGTAAAAAAAAAGCTGATATAATGAAAAATCAAATAGAATTCTTAAGAATACAAATTGATAAAAACGGAATAAAAATGCAAACACATATAGTACAAAAAATAATTAACTCAAATGAACAACTAGACACAAAAACGAAATTACAATCATTCTTAGGACTAGTAAATCAAGTAAGAGAATACATACCAAAATTAGCAGAGAATTTAAAACCATTACAACAAAAATTAAAGAAAGATATAGAATATCAGTTTGATAAAAAAGACCAAATACAAATACAAAAGGTAAAATTATTATGTAAGAACTTACCTAAACTATACTTTCCAGATGAAAAAAAAAATTTACTTATATAATAGAATCAAATGCGAGTGAAAAAAGTTATGGCGGAATATTAAAATACAGGTACGATGACACTACGATAGAACATCATTGCAGGTATTATTCAGGAACATTTAATAATACAGAAATAAAATGGGAAATAAATAGAAAAGAATTATATTCAGTATATAAGTGTTTATTATCATTTGAACCGTATATTGTATATAACAAATTTGTTATAAGAACAGATAATACACAAGTAAAATGGTGGCTAACAAGAAAAATACAAGATTCGGTAACAACAAAAGAAATAAGGAGATTGGTATTAAATATATTAAATTTCACATTTACAATTGAAGTATTAAAAACTGATAAGAATGTTATTGCAGATTACTTATCAAGAAAAAGCTACTCAGATTGAGAACGAAAATACAATGGAAGAGATACTCAAAGCCATAACTACACTTTGTATAAAAGTGGACAGTATGGACAACGAGATACAAAAGCTAAAGACTAATGAAGATAATCTGAAGTCTAAAGCTAGTCAGCAGCATGACTATAAAAATGCGGAGCTACGTCAATCAGAAGACGGAAAAAATCCAGAGCTAAAAGGAGACGATGGGAAACTCCTTAAAACCCATAACATTTGTTTAAATACAGCTGCAGGTACAAGCAAATGAGTTAGTGAAAAACAAAAGAATTCAAACTTAAACTAGCTATTCGAAAAACCATTTACTGCAAGGCTAACACCAAAAAACATATTATCTATAGAACCACAAACTTCTACATATGCGGATAGCCTACACCATGACAAAAGAACATACAACCATATCACACGAACCTATATAGAAAATATATACAAAATCCAAACATTTTTAAATCTTAACCCAAGATCTACTACAACCCAAGAACCCAACCAAGATTATTTAACCCAAAAATTACAAGGTTATAATAAACTGATTGCACAACCTAAAACTAACGCCAACTTGGTGAGGACATGTTACAACTATGGACTATTAAATACAGTATATACATATGACGGAGAAGAAGTTAGTGGAATACCAGAACTACACAAGGCATTCATCACATACAAAAGAGTTACAAAAGGAAATTTATTTTATATAAAATTCTATACAGCACCAACGGAGATATTATACGAGGAAATAAAACCTCCAATACAGGTTATCAAGATAGGACTGACTAAAGATATGATTATACCCGAGGACATCGGACAACAAGAAGAGATATGTAAAACAGAGATACCAAGATTTTTGGTATATCAACTATCATACAGGAGCTAGCAAATAATTATTTAAACGGGAACGCTATATGGAGCTACTATGCAAGAGACCAGCTAATGATTTATTCCAATTCAAGGGAGCTAAGGAAATCAGATATGGATGAAGTCCAAAGATGGATTTTATCACTACTAAAGCCAGAAGAAAGACCTACGACACGAGCATTAAAAGTAGGATTTATTTCGGCCGAGTTATTAACCAGATACTGCAAGCTAATTGGTCATAAATACCCGGACCATATATGTTCAAAGTGCAACGGAGAAGATAATATAATCCCAGACGTCCAGCTGGAGTAAGAAATGAAAAACGGATGAAAAGATAAGAAGAAAAAGAAGATAAAGTCGTAAATAAAAGAGATAAGGAAGAAGGTATAGTCATGAAAAGTCTTAAAGTAAATAGTGGAATAAAGACAAAGTTTTTGACTTATTGTAAAGTGTAGTAATTGTATAAGTGCAGTAAGTAGACAAGTGTATGGTGTGTCATAAGTAGTAGGTATGGTGTGTCATACTATATTAATTAGGCACATTATTATACTATAGAGGGACATGATTAAGTAGTGTGTACGTGTAGTATTGTAAAAAGGAGTAAGTGAGAATTCCTCTCTATATAAGTGAGGATATATGTAAATGAAAGCAGGCAATGCCTGATATAAAAAACTTTCTTTCAAAAAACTCTCTCAACTAAAAATTTAGTATTTAGATAAATGGAGCAACAATCTGAAATCCAATCAGATATTTCAGATAGCATGGCTAAGCAAGAGGCAAAGGTATATTGTTCAAAAAATATGCGGAACTAATTTCATATATTCCTGAATATCATATATATGATTGAATAAATTTATGTTAGTTATTATGTATTAGAACTATTTGAATCATGATTTCTAGTTTATTAGCACACTGGAAACAGGGAGAAAACTTCTATACTATGCCATCCTAATGTTGAAACCGGTAGG
This sequence comes from Solanum okadae, assembly GCA_036553675.1. Classification (NCBI taxonomy): domain Eukaryota; kingdom Viridiplantae; phylum Streptophyta; class Magnoliopsida; order Solanales; family Solanaceae; genus Solanum; species Solanum okadae. Next base: position 31,573,303 of record CM071686.1, on the reverse strand, counting down.
CGAGGAAAGCCGTTTAGGGGAGTAAACAAAGTTGAGGCGCTGATAAGAAGGAAGTATCCGCTAAAGTACGATGCTAGTAGTGACAGGAAAACATGATAAAGATAATCTAGTTCATAATGACCTAATATAAATTTAATCAATTATGAATATGATAGGAAGGAATAATTTGAAATAAAAAACCTGCATAATAAAGAACATGACTACATATGTACATGAGGAAATGATAAAAAACTATGAAACTTTAATCTTATATATACTTAACGGTATAGAAATAATTGAATTAAGAAGAATAATATGGGAAAAAATATTTAATGATTACGAATCAGAAGATATATTAAATCAAGAATGGTATGAAATAGATTTACAAGATCTATATTTAGATAATGAAAGAATAGAATGGTACGATTTAGAAATAAATTCAGATTAAGATGAATTACGAATATTTACAATATTGGATAGAAGCTATGGAAGAAATAAAATTGTTAGAACAGTTAATGGCGAAAAATTTATATATGTACCAAGAAACCCAAGATATGTTATATCTAGAATATATCATAAATAATATTAATGAAATATTCAGATTAAAACAACTACCGAAAGAATATTACAATAAATATTATTACATATTACCATGAATTTAGCACTACCAAAAAACAATATTAAAGAGATATCAAAATTAAGACACTTAGCAAAAGAATATTATAATAAAATCTTTAAAATAAAATACTCACCTACCACACTACCACTTTCATGAATTCACCAACTACCAGTTCCGCTACAAAAAATGGTAGCTGGTGTAATATTTAAAATTTATTATATATCAATTCATAAAATTATTTTGATTATATTTAATTCAAAATATGTTAGTCCAAATAAATATTGTAGATTACTTAATGATTTCAATTCGAAACATGGATTTAATTAAAATTCAATTTCATTAGACCAGTCCATTGATTTAGGCTACAAAAGACGAGCCCAATTTGCTAAACACAATCCTCCACGTCACTCACATCTCAGAATTTAGAAATCATAGCAGAATTTTAATAGGAAGCTAGAGAGAGCTTGTGAATCAAATGCCGCAGATTTCTATACAAGATACAAATTCAAGAATTTAAGCATTAAAGTTCAAGAACAACTCAATATCAAGACCAAAAAATTCAAGAACAAGCTCAAAAGTCCTTGAATAAAAGTATAAGTCAAGATCAGGTTTGTCAAGATGCAAGAGAAAGCTCAAAATCCCTTGAAACCAAGGTACATGTCAAGAACAAGTACATCAAGATTCAAGCTTACAAGCCCTTTAATTTATGTTTGAAAAGATGGATTAGAGGATTCATATAGATTGTAACACTCATATTTGAAATCTAATAAATACGATTGTCACGACCCAGGGGTACAACCTAGATGTAACATGGAGTATAGGACCCCGAGATACCCCATATAAGCCACTTAGCATTTATAACATAAGAAATAAAACATTAGAAGTAAAGACAACAGTTAAAGTCCAAAACATTTTATAAAAGTAGAGCAGAAGTCTAAACACTTTGTGTCAATAGCCATCTAATACAATAGAAGGAAATTGGGCATATGCCATACATCATGTCCAAAATTGAAAGTAAGAAAGAAACTAGAACAATGAAGATCCGTCCGTCCTCGATGAATGAGGACTCACCAACTCAGAAATCAACCAAGTCAACCACTAGCCACGAAACTGAGGACCCTGACTGTCAGACCCTACATTTGGGAAAGTATAGGAAAGAGTATGTGTTACTACAAACAATGTACCAAGTATGATAGCCATTCATAAATCATTTAAGACATGCTAAAATAGGACATTTCATGACATGCAATTGACGAAGCTAAAACATGATATAAAAGAGTTATAAAACATAATTTATAAAACATGGTCAATGTAAGCTAATATCTTTAAAACCTTTGAACACATATGATATACTTCTTGACGTAACCTTAACCGACATTGAGACCATGTGAGCTATAACATAACCCCCCGGTGTCTCCAACACCGAAAAGGGTTGTCCTTCTTGCCAAGGTAAGGACCATGAACTTCTAGCTTAGGTGGATCCACTAGCAAATGTCAATCTAGACAATCAATCCTATGGGGGCACATAGGTAAGGGATAAGGAGATTTCTTCTAGAAACCCGGCCTCTACTAACTAGAGAGCTTCCATCTCAATATGCTCTCAGTGCTAAGCATAAATCCCATAGAATAATCATTTCTTACATGTTCTTATTATCCATGGAGGGCACATCATCTTGCTAATCCAAGCTAAGTCATAATCATCCATGGAAAGGTGTTATTCAATAACCAATCCAAGGTAGGTTTCATTAGGATAGCTCTTAATCTTTGATTCAATTAGGTGAGAAGACCTTTCAACCATAGAATCCTTACTATGTGAGAAAATCTTTCACAATCATGCCTTAATGTGTTTATGAGAAATCCTTTCAACAACACAACAACAATCATCATCATTTATACTTGACACTCAAAGCATCCTTAAAACATGTTCATAATTCTCATAAGAACATGCTAAATTTCATAATCTCCTCTGTCATAGTTCAAAACCCACATTACATCATCATAATTGGAAAACATGGGGATTACATGGGTTAATGGAGAAATCATCATAAAAATCATATTATTTTATTAATTCATGCATAAAAAACATAATTAAATCAATTTGAGATCAATATTGAAGAGAACTCATGGCAATTGAACAAAACCCCTAACTAAATTGGGGATTTCTAACTTTGAAAATAGGGGAATTTGGGACTCCGTGAATGGAAGGAATCCATGGATGAAAATCATCATACCTCAAAGTCAAATGCTTATCATTAATGGTGAAAATGGAGGCTTGCCTTGAAACCCTAGATTGAACCCCTCTTCTTATTCAAGTTTCTAGAGAGAGAAATATTTTGGGAGATGAGATTTGATCTTCTTTTTGTGATTTTGGAAGAGTGACTTAGATGGGTAAGTTTTTGGATTTAAAATGCTTATATAGGGGCCTTAGACATCGGCAAAATGGCGTACTATAGCCATAAAATAATTAGGAAAATACCCAACTACCCCTAATACTAAGAACTCTATCACAAAAAAGAACTACGATTCAATCAATGAAAACTCCCGACATGCATCACGTGATGTGAGCCCTTTGAAGATCAACTTGCGTGACAATTCATGCTACTCTCCAATATCTGTAATGATCTTGTAAGAAATGATAATTGATGCTTTATTCATGGGGGAAATACTTGCAAACCTGGCGAAAATTATTGAAGGATTGACAAAGAATATACACCACCAAGATTCTCAAAATTGATAAGTTGATGGAATAGATGGAGAATCTAGCCATGCGCCGGGAAAGGGTATTGAAGTTCAAAAGATTGAAAATTTTATGAGTCAAGCACCACCTATTAAGGAGATGCTAGTTTCTTCCCAAGGGATGATCCCATTCGATAGTGTGAGGGAGTTCGTCAAAAGGACCATCAAAGATAAGTATGAATTCCCCACCAAGTCTTCCCTTTGCAAAGCCATACACTGTAAGGATTGATAGCTTCAATGTCTGCCCATTATCCGCCTCTCAAATTTCGACAGTTTGAAGGCAAATGAAATTCGAAGCGACCTATGTCGATTATCTTATCAATGCATTTTATTGGTACACATATCTTGAGCCTAATTCTATCGATAGTTGGGAGAACCTAGATCATGATTTTCTTAATCACTTCTATAGAAAATACACATACTAAGCATGGTAGAACTCACGAATATTCATCAACTAAAGAAACAATTATTAACTTTATGAATCGATGGAGAAAGTTAACAGAAATTGAAAATATATACTGGGAGAAACTTCTATAATATAAATATGTGTCCAAGGAATACACTGGGGGCTTCTCTATATCTTATAAGGAAATAAATGAAAGTCCTATGAAGATCTAGCTGCTCGCGCTCACGACATGGAGTTGAGGATGTCTTCTGATGAAAAAGATGTGATGCATGTCCATGATCCTTGCAAAGGAAAGCACAAATAGTAACCCAAGAGATGAAGCAAGTTTTTTCTTACAAATAACAAAAAAGAATCCATGAACGTCAATGTGTCTCCTGTGAAGTTTACTACGAAACAAAGCAATCAGTGAAGAGTGAAGATGAATTTTCAAGAGTGTCGAAACTAAAAGTTGACATTGAGGGAGATGCAAGAAAGGAAATACCCCTTTGTGGATTATGATGTGCCTGTAATTTTTAACGAATTACTTGAGCTAAAGATTATTTAGTTTCCAGAGATGAAGCGACCTGATGAAGTTGGAAAACCTAACGGCCCAATCTCTTACAAGTATCATCGGGTTTTGGCCCACTCTCTTGAGAAGTGTTTTGTCTTCAAGGATAGAGTAATGAAATTGGCTAACAAAAAGAATATTTTCCTTGATGATTAGAAGTGAAGTTCTAACCAAATCTCTATCATATTGGGATGTCTTGATCTAGTCAAATAACGTATCTCTCGAGAGCCGTTGGAGCGGGACAAATCCCAAGTTGATGGAGACACTGATTAAAGTTGGATTCTTGTGACTAAGGGGAGGTGCAATAAGTCAAGTTTATGAAAAAGGATAACACAAGCAACCAATCAGAAGAAGGATGGTGAGGAGACTAAGGAAGAATAAATCAGACAAACTTTCAAAATAGGGAAGGTAGAAGTGCATCACCACCAGAAACCAAAATATCTTGTGACTTAGGGAATTCTTACCAAGTTGGTTCTACACAAAGACTACTCAAGACAACGGCGAGGCCTTATGTTTCAATGCTGACAAAAAAGAAAAACTGAGTAAAATCTTGCCAAAGATGTCTTTTCCTAACAAAGAAGTAGCAACTAATAAAATGTCATGAATTTTGTCTCCTTCATCTTCTTAAAATCCTGTTGAACCCCCTTTCAAAGAAGTATACACATGTGATACAAAAATCACATTTATAGATGATCTTTTCTTTGGTGAAACATTACAAATATTTCCTTTGTATATGGTGGGTCATGTGCTAGAGAGAAGATAAAAATAATCTTAACTAAATGAAGGATATGTAGTTAACATTTTACCTATGCACACATTCAAGGAACATGGCATCATGATTGAAGAACTTAGTGAAATTTATTTGTTGATACAAGGATTAAATCTAGGAGATCAGAGGTCCATATGATCTATCCAGATAGAGATCTACATGAAAGATTTGTGATCAAGCGCATGGATGCATCTAATTGATGCAAAGAATTCATACAACATATTTCTTGGCAGGCCTCGTGTACTTGAAAACAAAATGTCTCATCTTCTTACTATCAAAGTTTTATGTATCTTAGAGATGGAATTGGAAGAAAATAGTCGTTGATCATAATTCTTTTCATTAAAGTTTAGTCACACTTCACTGATATAAATTATATTTGAAGAGTTATGTTATGAATGAGACAAAACTTGACAACCTCAAATCAACAAATTATGATAAGCTTGCAAGAAAAAGAGATGATGGGGCTATCAGAATAGCCACAAATTACATTAAATAGCCTTGCTCCATTGTGAATTAAGAGAAAATCACGTCCTCGAAAAAGATGATAACTTATGTACTCCGCTATGTTCCAATGGTGAATAAATAGGAAGGTAAATCATCTGATATCCAAGGAAATGTACCAAGAGGGCTAACCCTTCCTATCAATCTAATTGATGCACAAACTTTTCTTCAAAGCTACCGAGAAGGTCAATCGCTCAAAAATGCACTGCAAGAAGTGACACTCCCAACAAATGCACAAGAGAAGGCTTTGATCCAATGCTAACTGAAAGGTGGAAACAACCCTAATGAGCCATCAATGTTTGGAAAATTCCCATCAAAAGATACCGATGTTAAGTACGCGAAGGCTTATGCTTTAATCGACCGCCACTAATTCGCATCTTCATAAGAAGGGAAAGTAACAATTATATCACTTTAGAAGATGAGTCTGGTGCTTGCTAAAAAAGTCCTTTCATCTTTGATCGAATTGAAAAATCGACTACAAGAACTTTTGTGTTCGATAGGTTGGGTCCATTTTGAAGAATAAATATAACAACCATAAATTTTTTAATCCAAGGGTGATAACACCTTCTTCACCTATGGTCCAAAAGGATTTTAAATGTTTGATTCTTTGTAGAATGAGATAAATATGGGTGGAACTTGTGGTTTATGTAAAGAGTTGCTTAAGTCAAAGAGGCACATGTGCTTAAAACCAAGGAGCACAAAGAAGATGAAGAAAGTGTAGGATTTGCATATCATATCACGACATAGTGTGAGCACAATGCCTCATCTCAATTGAAGATTGATGAAGAGTCAGGGGATATTGCTTGGTGTTATCATATATTTGTTAGTGACAATGATCATTAAGAAGAGGAATGTGGTGGAGATACTCCACCAGAACATAAAGAATCAGTGAAGACCTTAATAGATCCCTTAAAGGAAGTTAGCCTTGGCACTGATGAAGATCAAAGGCCAACTTATCTGAAAACCTTTATAGAAGTTGATGAAGAAATTTCTAATATGGATAAACTCAGAGAATATAGGGATGTGCTTGCTTGGAGTTATAAAGAAGTGTCTGGCTGGAATCGTAAAGTAGCAGTCTATGAGTCAGTCAAGAATAGTTCTCATCCGTGATGCAAATCCAGAGACATTTTAAGATAGACTTGGTTCCATTAATTGGGGATGAAGTAAACAAACTCATTGAAGTATGATTAATCTCTGAAGTCAAATACTCTATATGGATTTCAAGGATTATTCATGTGAGGAAGAATGGCCAAATTCAAGGTTATATTGACTTTAGAGATCTCAACATGGATGCCCTAAAGTTGAGTTGCCACTTTCCATTTCAAAGATGATGATTGATGCTACCACTAGTTATAAGGAAATATCATTCATAGATTGTTTGTCCAGCTATAACCAAATCCCCACGGTACCAAAGGTTGAGAAACTCAATGCATTATGCATGCCTAAAGGTATTTATCACTACAAGGTGATACCTTTCAGTGTGAAGAATGTTGGTGCCATATATCAAAGGGAAACGCAAAATATATTTGGTGACTTGCTCCATAAAATTGTTGAATGCTAGGTTGATGACTTAGTAGTAAAGTTGGGAAAGAGGAACGGTGATTTGAAAGACTTAAAAATTGTGATTGAGTTTCTCCAAAGATATCAATTGAGGATGAATCCATTAAAATGTGCCTTTGGAGTTACTTCTGGAAAGTTTCTTGGCTTCATTATGTGACATCGAGGAATTGAGATTGATCAAGTGTATAGACACGCCTTTGAAATTATCAAATCATATCGAGTGAAACCTCTAGTTCTAGAAGCCCTAATACCTAGAAAACCATTGATACTCTATATCTCGGGGGCAAGAGACATCTGTAGGAGCACTATTAGCTCATGAAAATTATTACTCTAGTAGAATGATGACACTAAATGAGATAAATTATTCACTAATCCAGCAGTTTTATTTGACGCTAGTCTTCTCAATTTACAAGATGAAACATTATTTTCAAGTTCACATTGTTCGCCTTGTTTGAAGAGAAAATCCCATAAAGTATTTTATGTCAAAACCAGTCCTCAATGACTGACTAGCAAAGTGGTACATCCAATTCCAACGGTTTGAGATTGTGTACATCCCTCAAAAAGTTGTAAAGGGTATAATATTGGCAGACTTCTTCCCGCTGATACTTGGCCTCAATACGCTGGATGTCAGTAGAGTAGCTAGGCGTAACCTCCACATTCGTCTTCAAATCTCAATGAATATGGGCCCGTCTACATAGCTCGGTGATTAACACCGAGAATGGGAGTGAAGTATGTCTCTACTTGGCCCTCATGTCCATCTCTTGCTCAATCAATAGTCCCAAATTCAGTGACTGGTGAGAAATGATGGACCCTAGACAGGCTTCCTTCGGGTGTCTAAGGATGTTCTCATTCCGGGATGACATGATAGTGTGGCTGATGAACCCGAACCACTATCAGAAAAAAATATTCAGGTCCTTCTTATCTATCGGTGCACCAATCTCTATCCACCTCGAGGTGATGTTTGAAAGAAGAGGGGCCAACCAATCTTTGAGGTGATCTAGAGTCTTTGTCTTGATCATACTCTGGTAGTCATGCATGAAGTCGGTAGCACGCTCAAACACAATATTTATATCATCGCTGCTATATTTACCCTTCTTTCCTCGGACCACTAAAAAGTTCACCGGCTTGAAGGTACTAGGCTTCTTCCTCCCTTGGGGCATAAAGTCACTATAAGTTGAGTAGAACTCCCGAACCCAAGTAGGAATGTATGGGCCACGGGGCTTGGTGAAGACCTCAAATCTATGCAACCTGAGAGTGTCCCAAACTGCTCGATGTTTGTCCACCACACCATTTGTGGACAACCTCTTCTCTTCTAGTATGGTCCTCAATCGCTTGACTTTTAGTCTGTTTAGTGACCGGGGAGAAGGACCATGTACTGGTGGCACAGGACCACAGTCTGTGCTAGAGATGGATGAGAGGAGTCTGAGGAACCGAGATCCTAGACGGATCATGCAGCACCTTGGAGCGAAGCTCTGCTCTCTGGGCATGTAGTAGTTAGTCATCCTCAGGCTTAGAGATGAAAGCCTGAGAATCCCCCTCATCATCTGATGAGGTGAGGTGAGACTCGTAGACTCCTTCACTGTCACCCTTTGGAGGTAGTTTTGTTGCCTTGGTATTGGAAGTATTTGCTTCCTCATCTATAATGACTCCTCGTGCCCGCTTTCTGGGCGGCATGTCTCTACCGGTGACTTTGGGTCTAGTCATTCCTGCAAAACAATGTAGAAAAACGTTAAAACAAAATTCCAGAAAAAGTGCAAAAAATAAATTGCAGAAAGACTCGTTGAACCGTTTAGCGAGTTGCCAAATCACTTTGGCGAGCTAGATCGGGCTCGCCAAAAGTTCCAGCACATAATTTTCACAAATTTATAGCTATTTGGCGATGTCTAGGGCCATTCGGCAGATCGCCGAAACCAATCAGAGAGCTAGAAGTAGCTCGCCAAAAGTTATTGTGTATTTTAAGGATTTAGGGGAGCAGAAGGGTGATCATGAAGGACTTTCAGTGAGTCACCGAGTGAACTCAGTGATCTCAGGCATCTCACTGAATGTTACAAAACAAATACTCAAAAATTGGAGAAATAAAGGGGGAGATAGGGGTACTTAGGCAAACCGCCAAACCACTAGGCGAGCTCGACCCAACTTGGCAAATGACCCTTCATTCCAGTTTTCACCTGACTTATTCAAACTCAAGCCCGCAGCCCACATAATCAAAATTAAACAACTACACTATGAAATAAAGCAAGACCCATACTCTTGAGATACTCAGACTTCTCCTCATTTGGCCAAAATTGGCCATTTGACGGCTCTTGCCCTTAAGAATGACATCAACTACTCCATCATTGGGAAAAATATGACATTTGGCACAATTCGGGGTAACTTAAATTTCACCGCGCTAGACCCAACACATATTCATCACACCCCAACCATTTAGACTCGATTTAAACAATCACAACATGGGAATCACGATTAAAGGTTGATTAAAACTTATTTCAATAAAACTAGGCAAACAAATGATCACACAATGATTACCAAACAATATTTGACAACAAAATACAAATTTCATTAGAGTTCAACCATATATGGAGTTTGGAATTTGGAAAATGAACCTTTAAGCCGAAAATATAGCTGAAATGCTAGGCAGCAAAGAATTCCACAATCTCGAGTAAAGATCCCAAGCAAAATGAGAGTAAAAGTGCAAAAATATGAATGATATAATATTGGGGTAAGAGTACGAGAGTTAAAAATGAGAGAATATGAAGGATTTTTGAATTTAAAACTGTTTGGCCTTTAAAACCTTTCAGTTCATGCTCCATTTAGCGATGTAAGTCGCTCTCACCGAACCACTCGGCATTGCGCGAAGTGGTAATTTGGCTTGCCGAGTTTTTACAGAACTCCCAGCAACTTAAGGGTACAAACGGCGGACAAAGTCGAGCTCACTGACCTGTTCAGCGAATCACTGAATGAGCCTTTTGCTCGCCGAGTTTTACAGAGTTCCCCATAAAGCTGGGTGGTTCCAACGGCGGTCCAAGTCGGGCTGGCTGACCTGTTCAGCGAGTCGCCGACTGGACTTTTGGCTCGCCTAATTTCCCATTTTCCAACACTTTCACTTTTGAACTTGCACAATCAACACCCGTTATTCCAAAAACAAAATTTAAAAATTAAAGACTTGGGTTGCCTCCAAAGAAGCACAATAGTTAACGTCATAGCACGATTGAAATATCAATTCAAGCTTCATTTTTAGGGTTGGCCATTGCGTCACTATACAACCCCATTTTTGTCTTGGATTCAATTGGGTCGAGATTTGACCCACTTTGTGTCTCGAACTGCTTAATAGAGACTGAATGATAAGTCACCATCTGATTGAGAGTTGACACGTCCTCCTTCATCTCTTTCAACACTTTGTCGAATCCTTCAACCTTATTGAGAATTTGTGGAAGCATGTCTTCCATACGACAGTTCTCTGGGTCAACTCTTTGCTCTTTAGGTTTTTGGCATTCATGAGGTCGGACGTATTTATCCTTTTCACCATCCCTTTCCTTCCAGGTAGCATTACGATCACACCATTCCCTTTCATGATCTCTCCATTCATCATCTCTATTCCATCCCGGATTTCCACCCAACCTTAGGTAATTTGAACGAAATCCTCCTCTTGTATTTGCAAGGAAGTTCACTTCCTCATTGTACATTGGTTCAAATTGTGCTTATTTGGGGTTTACTCCACCAACACCCACATCATTGACACTCTTCAACCCACTACCCATCACATTTTTCGACAATAAATCAAGCTGCATCATTATTTTTGCCTTATTCTGGTATCTCTTGTGATCCTTCACGATCTGCTCTTTTGTCATCCTAAAAGTGAGAGGAGACACATGGTCCTCACAAGTGTACCACGCTCTATTTATCTTGGTCATACCATCAGGGAGTTGAGATGCTACTTCATAGGGTTTTTGCATTATACCTCCGAGAAAAAGTTGATCAGCAACTCCTTTGTTCACCGAGTCAATACTCCTATAGAAGTATTGCTGCAATATATGGTTTGGCAGTCTATGAGTCGGACATTAAAGTACAACCTTCTTAAACCTCATCCACGTCTTGTGGATTGGTTAACCTTCCAAGTGTTTGAAACCTTGGATGCTATCTCTGAGCGTTATCATCTTTGACGGGGGAAATAATCTCACATTGAACGCTGCTGTAAGTTCATCCCAATAGGTGATGGAATCCATGCGCAACTCAGCTAACCATTTGGTACCTTCACCCATCAAAGAGAATGGAAACAACCTGAGATAGATTGATTATTGTGATATGTTCTTGAATGAGAACGAACCACAAACATCCACGAAGATTCAAATATGCTCATGAGGGTCTTCGTGGGCCAGCCCTCCATATAGAACTTTCATTTGGAGGAGCTGTACCATCATGCTAGTAACATGGAAGACAACATTACCTTCAATTAGAGGTACACGTGTTGTACCAACACCACCCAATTGGATTGGATCATTCACATCGTTCATATTTCCAATATTGTCTTGGTGGCCCATTGGGCTACCATTACTCCCATTCACGCTCATCTCTTCCTCTGTTCAACACAAACCAAAGTAAGTCGATTCAACTAAAACCAAAAAGATCACAATTCAACTGCAATAATAGAATTCTAAACAACACCACTCCCCGATAGCGGCGCCATTTTTATTTAACATTTCAACTACACGTCATCCGATTTTAGGTGTAAACGATCGTTAACTAGTATAAAACAAAAGAAAGAGTTGGGGTTGAACCCACAGGGAGCGGTACATGTCGAAATTCAGTTATGAAGTTATAAAGTGACCTGTTCGATTATAGGATTAGAAGTTATATAAAACATGTAAACAAGTCTAAGGGGATGACAACGAATGTCAAATGGGGGTTTGGATTGTCAATTATCAGCTACAACACAATCAAACACGAAGGAAATAACAATATAGAGAGGAATTTTCGGGATGGGATTGATTGTAGGCAGATTTTGCTATATGGGTAATTGAAATCACAATAAATAGCTAAATAGCAGTGGGTAGGCTAGGCTATAAGTAAGATAGTTTTCTCTCGAACAACTATCACGATTCAAGTGATTTCTTTCAAACATCAACAAGCTTAGCAAATAAGAACAGCCCATTCCTTAATTCATATACTCTCGCGAGCTAGATAGGTAGAATCAAGACTAGGATTTACTCTTTCGAGCTAAACCCATATCAACCCAATAACTACAATCATCAATTGAAAGCTTTGATTCTAAAACCACTTTTTCAAGCTAGCCCAGAATTCTAAGTTCGAATTGCATTTGCAACTACAATTCTTAGTTTAAAACACAACTATCAATTAAACCCACTTTAATTAAGCATTTAAATCAGTAATTCACAATACCCATAAGCTAATTCATCCCGTAATGACATGTTCAAACCCCAAGAATTGGGGTTTTTGCTACACATCATAAAAATAGAGAAACTATTACCAAATACATTAGGCATGATCTGGGTAAAGGTTCTCAAGTCTTTACAATGGTCCAAATAGATTAAATTCAAAAACCCACTTGCAAATCTTTAAGTTTGAGCCTCAAAAGCTTCAAAGTCTACCATGGAACTCAAAAACTAAGAGAAAACTCTAACTCTAAAACTTGGGGATCAACACTCTCTGGGAACTTTCGGAACTCCTCAAAATTCCTTTTAAATCTCAATTTATAGTTGCCCACTTTTTGGCCTGAAAGTCCATTTGGCAGTATAAGTCGTGCCTCACCAGTGGTTCGACAATCCGCCCTTTGCTCCCTTTCATTGCTATTTTGCATTAGCCATTAACCAACCAGGTCTTGTAACTTTGGGCGATCCAACTTTTCATGGCGGAGTGAATCAACGATGCACTTACTGACCATTTTTGTCGCCAACTTGGTTTTTCCCCAGGACTAGCACGTTGGAACTTTGGTGAGCTAAAGAGCCACTCGGTGCTTCACCAAGTGGTAGTCGCGATCACCAGGATCGCTTTTCTTCACTTCTTCAGTTGTTTGCTCTTTTTTTCCAGGTAGTGTCCTTGCTTTCCTCCTTAGCCTACATACCTGCAAATCAATGCTTTAACATCAATTTATAGCATAAATTAGGCATTTGAGGGCATTAAAACTATCAAAACAAAGACCTAAATGAGTCCAAATCTCGGACTCAGTAGCTACCGCAGGATTTAGCAGCCATTCATCCAGTGTTTCACATTTCTATGTTGAAGAAGTGTATGGGTGATCCTTCACTGATTATATAGATGGAAGATATTGGTATTAAGAATAGCTTATCTTATGAGGAGATTCTTGTTCAGATCGAGAACCATGAAGGTAACATCAGTCAAGGTCTTATGGATAAATTAGTTTGTTGAGGAAGATACTTGGGAAGATGAGGAGGATATGAAGAAGAGATACCCACATCTCTTAGAATCTGGAGAAATTCCAAATTAAGGTACTAATCTTTTTATTGGCATTTGTTTTCAGTTGACATGTTGTGTTATATATTGCTTGTTGGGTGTTTGAGCTGAATGTTAGATGTTACACCCTTAGTCTACTTAGAGTAATCTCATTTGAGGACGAATGTTCCCAGGGGGAGATATTGTAACATCCTGCCTTAGAAAGGACTTAAATTTTAAAGAAAACTATTTTTGGGAAGAATAAAATTTGGAAATTTTGGCAAGTTATGCTAAGTATGAGTTTTGGGTCAACTTCAAATGACCATAATTTTCAGTACCAAAGGATTTAGGTGACCCATAAGATATCAAATGAAAGGTCTTTGAATTATCTTTCCAACGCCAATGAGTTTGCTAAATTTCAAGCCCGTATGAGGGAGATATGATTATTTGAAAATCTTCTTGTAAATTAAGGAAAGTTACCCGGATTTAAGAGGGGTATTTTGATATTTTCCTTACCTAATTGAGTTAATACGAAATTTGGTAATATCTAGGGGTTTAAATTGATTTGGTTCAGTTTTACAAATCCTAAAATATGCTAGGACGTTGAGAGAAGTTTATGAAGAGGAGAAAAAAGAGAAAAAGTCAAGCCTTCGTCAAGTTCTTGAGGATTTTCGTTGCGGATTTTGGAAAGGGCTGATCCCTAAGAGGTATGTGAGTTCACATAGCATTGGGTTCGTTCACCCACAGGCCAATCATGATTAATTCCGCATAATTTCGTTCTTGGAAGTAGAAGATTTGAGTTCTTGATGAGTTTTGTTAAAGTTTCATTCATAATCTTGATTGTTGAGTTTTGATAAGTTATTGAGTTAATCTCATGAGTTTTAAGGTTGTTTTTTACTAGATTCTTGTACACTAATGATCGGTATTCAAATCTAAGTTATTGGGGAAGAAACGACTCGATTCTACATGAATTAGGGTCGAAAAACAAGTAAAGAAATTTGTCAAACTTTCTAGAAAAGGGGTGGGGTACTGCGCCACTCAGTGCGCCCCACATTAGGATCTGTAGTTTGGGCTCTAGGGTGCTGCGACACTGAGTGCGCCCCAACTAAGGTTCTGCAGTTATGGGTCTGGCGCCCTGCGCCACTCAGTATGCAGGGTCTCCAGGTCCTCTACTTTTTCCGACTTCTTTTTGTTTGAGTTTCCTTGAATCGTACCTATGTTTTCTAGTTGATTTCTATAATCTAAGGTACGTCTAAACATCTAGAAATCATCCACAAACATGAATCATAACCTTTAATCCATAAATTCAAATTCAAGGAAAGTTATGAGCCAAGTTTAGCGAGTTCTTAGAGTCATTTCAAAGGTCTTTTACAAATGCTTTAAACTTGTTTTAAGACTTGAGCATCGAGTTGAGTAAGAGTAAAAGTGAAGTTAATTTTCTTCAAAAGATTATATGGGAGCTAAGTATTCCCAAAGAGTAAATGATTTCACATTTAAACAGGAGAGGAAACACCAATTTCGTAGATAACTTTTGAGCTAGTTTTTGAATAATTATCTCAAACAACAGAAAGAGTTATGTTTTTAAACATATGAGCTAGGTATATTTTGGGAGTAGTATTGAGCACCGATTTAGGGACGAGTTTGAGTTCAAATAATTCAAAGTCTCCATAAACCATGTAGCCAACATGGGTAGAAACGGGACATACTTTTTAGATGATTCCTTAATACTTTTAGCATAGACTAGTGAATCTACTTAGTAGTGAGGTTCTATACCCCCGACAAGGTATAGGATGGCCCTGGCAGCATGAGGCAAGATGTTGTATCATCACATAGTTCATAGTGATGGTTATCGGTTAGAGAAACTCATACAAAAATATTTTTTATTCTTATATACATAGAGTTACTTGTGTTTTCATATACAAACAAAGTTATTGTTGTATTTTTCAATAAACTGAGTTGTTATCTTCATGTTTTAAAGCTTTTCTTTATATTGAATTTATATTCTTCTTTATATTGAAATGAGTTGACTTGAGACCAAGTAAGTTTTTTTAGTTCCCTTACAATATTATGTCTTGTTTTAGAATTCCCCTTGCATGCTTGTACATTCAATGTACCGATGTAATTTGGCATGCATCTTTTATGATGCAGATACAAGTAACCAGGAGCAGCATCCAACGCTTCGTTAATCCAATTGATCTTCAGAGTTGTTGGTGAGCCTCCTCGCTTCCTAAGGATCCCCTTTTTATTGTTTTGTTATTCTAGTTCATTAGGATGTCGTGGGTCTTGTCATGAAGTCCATCTCAGTTATTAGAGGCTTCATAGATAGTTAGACATTATTAGTTCTTGAGTTTTTCATTTTCAATTGTTATGTTGAGACTTGAGTCGCCACTTTGGCTAGTTGAATGTTTATTTCTAAAACATTCTAAGTTATCTATTAAGTTACAGTTTACTTTTTGAAGTGATTTTATCATGAGTAAGTCTTCCGTTAAGAGTTAAGTCAGGCCAAGGGCTCTCTTGGGGCCAACAATGGTTCACGAGTTCCGGCCACGTCCAAGGTGTAGGCTATTGGCGTGACAATAAATATAACTCTTTCTAAGACAGGATGTTACAAAAATGACTCGTATTTCCACAATTGAAGGAACCATTACTTGTAGCAACCATTAGTACCAATACGACATTCTCCAGGATGAAGCTTACTGCACTTACCACATAGTGGGTTTCAAGTGAACCCTCGTGCCACATTGCCTTGCAATTGAGAACCTTGAGCCTTAAAATTCTAGGAGCTCTGGTTTTTGTAATCATTTCTGCACCTTGTTGCAGTCGCACTTGCTGATGATGGAGTAGGTCCAGCTGGTCTCTACTAAAAGGATGATCAATTTACATTCCCGATTTTCTGCTGGCTGGATTCATGACTTGTTGACTTAGCCCTTTTACTATGGAACTTCTTCATGTCTTTCAACTTGTCTTCCTCAATCTAATGCACATTTATGATAAGCCTGGCTATATCCATGTCTCTTATCAACATAGCCGCATAGCCTTCCTTACATGACAAGTGGGATAACCAAGACACAAACAGACTCAGCCTGCTCCTCAGATTAGCCACCATCTCCAGAGCATAACGGGATAGTTGAGTGAACTTGAGGCTATACTTTTGCACACTCATAGATCCCTATTTCAGATTCAAAAATTCTCTTACCTTTGCATCCCTTAGCTCGCGAGGAAAGAAGCGCCCTAAGAAGGCATCTTCAAACACAGGCCAAGTCAACTATGGTGTCCTCTCGGCCATGTTCTTCTTCCACTGATCAAACCATATCCCCAGCCTACATCCAGGGCGGGACTGGCACTCAAGAACCATTGCTGGCCCCAAGCGTACCCTTGGCCTGGCTTACAACTTAGCAGAAGGGTTTACTCAACAAAGACAAATCTATGTAATAAACTAGAATGTTGTAAAGGAACATTCAACTAGCCAATAAGGCAAACTCAAGTCTCAACAAAACAGAATGAAAATGTAAAGACAAATGAACTAACTAGTGGTCTATGAAGACTCTAAACTATGAGGGATGTTGGGACAAGACCCCCGATAATCCTAACAACTGAAAATGCTAAAGCAATGTAAATACGGACCCTCCGAAAATCAAGGAGGCTCACAAAATGAATCTGAATCCTCAATTGGATCAACGAGGCGCTGGATGATGATCCTGATTACTTGTATCTGCGTCATAAAATGATGTAGGCCAAATAGAATCAGTACATTTAATATACAAGTATGCGAGGGGAAAACTAAACATGACATAAGCTTGAAATGAATTCAGAAAGAAACACTTACCTTATCTTTACTCAACTCATGGATACTCAACTTAATGCAGAAATAAACAACAGGGGAGATGCAATTTATATAAAGCATTTAAACAGTAAGTAGCAACTCAATGTATTGGAAAAATACAATAATAACACAATTTATATATATAATAAAGTAATATAATTTTGTGGGAGTTTCTCTAACCGTCAACCATCACTATGAGTTATGTGATAATACAACGTCTCTCCCACGCTGCCAGAACTGTCCTATAACTTGCCGGGATATAGAACACCTCGAGTAAGGGGATCTACTAGTCTACGCTAAAAAGAAACAAGGAGTCATCTAAAAAGTATGACCCTTTCTAACCACGTTGGCTACATGGTTTATGGAAAGTTGAGTTATTATGAACTCGTCCCTATATCGGTGCACAATACTACTCCCAAAACACTAGGCTCATATCTTTAAAAATATAACTCTTTCTCTGTGGTTTTGAATTTATTACTCAAAAACTTATCTCTTAAAAGAGATGGAACTTAAAACTACTCATGGAAACTCATTTGGAAATCGGTGTTTCCTCTAATCTTAAATGTGAAAACATGTACTCTTTGGGAATACCTAGTCCCCATATAATATTTTAAAGAAAATGAACTCGGCTCTACTCTTTCTCAATATCAATTCTTAAGTCTTAAAACAAGTTTAAAAGATTTGTAAAAGACTTCTTTAAAATGACTCGAAGAACCCTCAAGACTTGACTCTCAACTCTACCTTGAATTTGATTTATGAATTCAAGGTTGTGATTTGTGATAGAAAAGATCTCATGATGTTTGGCATTGTTTTTAGATAGTTGAACATGAGAAACGATCAAGAAATAACTGTCTGAGAGCAAGTCCGCGACGCGGAGATGAATTTTAATAATTGGTCGCGAAATAAAATTTGAGGAAGAAAAGTCTGCGACCTCTCCGTGACATAGAGAGAAAAGTTCCAATCCTAAAGAACAGGTCCGCGACGCTGACCTAGTACCCATATTTGCCCAACTTTTTCCTTGTTCGTTTTCTAACCCCAATTCACCTAAATTTGATTCTACTTCTTAATTCCTCTTTAGATTCAGATACCTACTATCACGACCCAGGGGTACCCCTAAATGTAACAAGGCACATAGAACCCCGAAAGGCTCCATGTAAGACACTTAGTATATATGAACATAAGATAATAGAAATTACGGGAATTTAAAACATTTTTCAATACAATCAAAGTTTAATAAAACGAAGCGGAAGTCTATTACACTTGTCTCAAACCTTCTAATACTCGAAAAGAGTTAGAGACATAGCCCATACAAAAGTTCTAACATGAAAGAAAGACATAAAGAAAAAAAGGTGATCAAGTCCTTGATGCAATGAGGACTCACCAAAACATCTCTTATTGATCTACTATGAACCTAGCCACGAGAATGGTAGTCAATATCGCCGAACCATACATTTGATAGGAATGTAGGCAAATGTATGTGTTAGTACAATAATGAACTAAATATGATCGCTAGCATAAATCATCAACATAAGCATATAATAGGCATTGGTCAACATAAGACATAAACCATCATAATAAGAGACAATAACATAAGTCATAAGTATAAGAGACATCATCATAAGACATACGCTATAACATGATAGACAATAATCATAACTTGTGAGAATAAGAGATAACATCATAGTCATGGGCATAATCAATGCATTTAGAACAACATAACATAATAGAAACACTACATAAGTCACCCCAAGGCAAGAGTGTGCAATGCATGGATAAGACCCCATAATCCCACCCATGCTACGCAAGTCACTTTAAGCCCTCTTTCATATTTATCATCTTTTGATCTCATCCTTAGCTTATTTCTTATACACAAGGAAACATTCACCTTTAGTCACACATATCAAGGAAGGCAACTATAGCAACAACCAATTTAGGCATACATCATACAAGTAGTCCTTATATCAAAACATACTTACAATACTTAACAACATATAAATCATCATAACATAAGAGAACATACCATAATTACCCTCGAAGCGTACTTGTGCAATGCATGAATAAGACCCCATAATCCCACCCATGCTAAGTAGAGCTTCTTGGGTAACCATAGTTCATAATTCATATTCTTGTGTGGGGATAAGCCTTAACATACATAGACCATGTGAGCTTAGCATGGAATCCGGTGTCTACCCCACATCGAAAAGGGGTTGCTCTACTTGCCTAAGGTAGACACATACTCTTACCTTAGGTTGATCCAATAGCTAAGTAACCTATGGGGGCACATTGTTTATGGGATAAGGGGATTGCTACTAAATACCCGACCTCTACTAACGTGAGGGCTTCCATCTCAACAGATTACTTCTAGAAACCCGGACTCTATTAACGTGAGGGCTTCCATCTCATATCAATATCCACTCGGTGCTAAAAATTAATTCCCATGGAGTTCATATTAAGTCTTGACTTAAATTCATATTCATGGAAGAATGTCTTGACACTCAATCCAACATAACTCATAAGATAGCTCATAGATCATGCATTAGAATAACCTTTAATCGTCCATGTGTTCATATAGATTCAATAGGTGACAAACCTTTCAACCTTAGAATCATCATATAGTGAGAAAACCTCTCACATCATATCATAATCATACATAAGTGTGTATATGAGAATAACCTTTCAACAACACAACAACAACATCATGAGCATATTCACTTTACTAAAAAAATGTTCTTAAATCGTGTACATAACCTACATAAAACATGCATAATATCAAATCTTGCCCTTTCAAGTTCAAAGCTCATATCAAATCAACACATCTAGAATGACTACACTAGACATGGATATAATCAAAATTCAAGTAGTACAATTACTATAATCTCACACTTGACCTCCATGAGGTTCAAAACATACTTTCAATCATCACACTTAGGATTCAAGCACTAAACATGGATATCATCCTAACTCATGTGATTCTATTAGTTCATGCATTCAAACATTCTTGAGGTAGATTAGGTGGGTAAGCTCCTTCCACAACAATTAAAGTTAATAGTCTACCATCATCATATAATCTTCACTATCAAAGCCTTAACATTAATAATTCACCATATTAGCTTTTACCCTCAAGGCCCTAGAAATCATCCTTTATACTACAAGCTTTACTCTCAAGCCATACTTCACATGGTCATCATATATACCTAATTCTCAAGACAATCTAACCACATGCTTCATTCTTAAGCAATTCTAATCATATATCATCATATAACTCAATCTCAACACTACTAAGCATGATTCATCATATAAGCCCTAATCACATTCAATTCATATCAACAAGCTTTACTGTTAATAAATTCATATCTAGGTGCTCTAATCTCAAGTAATTCATAAAGTAATTCATCAATATTAGACGATGACATCTAAGTCCTCAATTTCCCCTTTCATGGCATAAAACCAAACTATATCAATTTCACCAAAGAATCTTAGGTTAATGAAGGATACATGAATAATCATACTAAAAACATGTAATTACATTATAAAAAATCATAAACAACCATTATCCACTCAATTGGATCAACTTACAACAATACCCACAATATAGGAAGGAACCCTAACTAGAATTGGGGATTCATCTTCACAATTGGGGGAAACATGGGGCTTCATGGATGAAAGGAATCCATCAATCCATAAGCGATATTACCTTGATTACAAAGTCTAGAAAGCTTGAAACAATGGATTCTTGACCTAGGTTGGCCCTCTTTTTCTTCTTCTTCTTCATCTTCTTCTTTCTAGAAAGAGGATTTTGAGAGGGAATAGGGTTTCTTTTGTGGGTTTAGAAATAATGATTTAGGATGGCTTAAATAAGTGTCTATAGTCTTTATATAGGTGGTCTAAACTAAGGTAAAACGACGCCACTTAATCCTTAATTAATTCCAAAAAGTTCCATAAATCCCCCACTTAACCCTTTAAAACAAGGTCACTGCCTCACCCACAGGACCATGCCGACAGGCCGTGGTTGGACCCACGGGGTGTGCTGGTCAATTGTGGGTTGATTGGCTGGGCCCTATTTTTGGGACCTTGACCCACGACCCCCCACCCACGGGGCGTGGACCCCCTTACGGTGCGTGGGTCGCTCTTAAGTCTACTTTTTTTGGGGCGGATTCTAAGATCCTTGAAATGACCCAAAAAGTTCTTAAGAATGTGTTTCGGAAGTTACCGGAAACTTGTTTAGCTATATCTAGAAAAATCCGTTTCGTTTTTCGAAAATCCGACTTCATATTCCTTTTTAGGGGGTCAAATTGAGTGGGAAATGGGTCTAACCCAAATTTTAGAGCAATCGTATCAAAATTCGAAATTTCCAAGTGAAGATTTTTTCGAGGGTCTACTTTGGGCGGTCATATCTCCTAGCACAAAAATAATTGGGTGGCCCATAACATATACATAGAAAGCCCTTTGAGTTAGCTACCTAACGCACTTTGTTTCACCTCATTCGGAGTTCGGACGAAGAAGTTATACCCATTTTCGTAAAATCTGTCCGGCAGGAAATGCAATTTTCAATGAGCGTTCTTACTGTTCACCCGCCTCATTTTTTTTTCTAAGTGTTGGACCATTTTTCCAAAGGGCATATGTTATTTCCTATATACTTAGTTCAATTCCCATCTCTAAAACATTTCCCAAAACACCTCTCCCATACTTAGAGACATTTTCTCTCAAGTTCTTTCAAGAACCCTAATCCAAAACCTTCCTCAAGATTGAAGAGACTCTTGCTCCAAGTTCCAAGCTTCCATTGAAGACACTCTCAAGACCTTCATAAGAACTCAAGGCATGTGGTGTTGAACTCATGGGTCCTTCCACTCATAGTGCCTAGACTCTATTCTACTCACTAATTCATGGTTTAAGTTAAGATTCATAAGTTAGTCTTGTTCTTTGTAATAATTTCCTGCACATTGAATTTTAAACATGAAAAGTGATTGTTTTGAGCATGTTGTGGCTCTAGAACTTGAATCTAAATTTGGAATGGATGTGGAGATTTTCATGTGGTATTGTGGGTGTTAAAAGGTGTTGTTGTAGGTTGTTCACTGGTTTGGCTGCATAATTACTACCCTATTTTCCATGCCCTTTGATTCCATTACATGCCTTCAAGGTGTTTGACAAAATGTCCAACTATGGAGAATTGATGAATTGATGCTTTAAAGCTTGAGTTATGAGATGTATGGCAATCCAGAGATGTGTTGATGACAAACTAAGCTTGTGTATATGTTCATTCCATACGTGAGATCCCATTAGAGCCTAATGGGAATTTCCTATATAAAGTGTTGCATGACCATGCCCGGTCCGGGGGAAAAGAACCGGACAACCATGTGAGAGGTTTATATCTCACCACCTAGGATGCTTGGGGTGTGACCAACATCAACCATGTGAGGGGTTTATACCTTGCCACCAGGGTGTCCGGGTGTGAACGGCATCCCCCATCCTAAGTTGGGGTTATAGATTGGTTGGATCATGCATACACATATGATATCTACTATTAATATAGATTTACTTAAACATGTTTTGACTTCACTTTGATCATGCATCCTCATATTGTTATTCATAATGCCTATGAAACTATTTCTTGTATTTCGATTGTGTCCTTGTCTATTGTTGTGTTGCACCCCGCATACTTAGTACATTCCAAGTACTAACGCATATTTTGCCTACATGATGTCACCATGTAGGGACCGGAGCTACTCTTGATCCTTCTCTCCATTCACGTGGCTAGTACGGTGCTTATCCGAGTTTGTTGGTGAGTCCTCAATGATTCGAGGGCTATGTTATGTTTCCAACTCCTATGTTTTGAGACTTTAGCTTGCAATTGTATTTTGACTATGAGGGGAGCCGGTAGTATGTCATGGCCCCCGTCCTATCTATGTATGTAGAGGTGTGCGTTGGACAAGTATTTTGTAAATGAGCTTGACTCTTGTTCTATGATGTCATTTTGAAATGGTTTGCCCTTAGTCCCTATTTTCCCATTAATTAATGTTGAATGTACTTCCGCGACCGATGAAGTGTGATGACAAGTTTGAGAGGCTTGTTTGGGGTTCCTTCGGGTTCCTCATTCGCCATGTCACGTCTAGGCCCTACGCTTGGGTCGTGACAAGCTTGGTATCAGAGCACTAGGTTGTTAAATCCTCGGAGTCCAACACACCGCGTTGAGTAGAGTCCTAATCATGGTTGTGAAGCGCGCCACGACTATGAATGGGAGGCTACAAAACGTTTTAGGAAAGGTTTCCCTTCTTCATGTTCTATGTCGTGCTTTGAGTGCGATAAGGTGATTCCTCCCTAACGCTTGTTCTTTGGATTGCTAGATCATCATGCCAAACATGAGAGGAAGACGGGCCCGATCACCGGAAGAGCCACCCACCAATGGTGAGCTCCGTGATGCACTCACCATGCTTGCACAAGTGGTAGCCAACCAAGTGCAACAAGGAGCCCAAGCTCCTCGAACTACCACCCCGGGGGAAAGGGTGAGAGATTTCATGAGGATGAACCCTCCGGTCTTCCATGGTTCGAAGGTGGATGAGGACCCGCAAGAGTTCATCGATGAGGTATGCAAAATCTTGACCATTATGGATGTTGGTGCTTGTGAGAAGGCGGAATTGGCGGCCTACCAACTCAAGGGGGTTGCTCAAATTTGGTTTGATCAATGGAAGGGCGAGAAAGGTAATGGCTATGTGGTGTTGTGGGAGGAGTTTAAACTTGCTTTCCTTAATAGGTTCTTCCCTCTTGAGCTTAGGGAGGCAAAGTTGGTGGAGTTCATGAACTTGAAGCAAGGAGCTATGAGTGTGAGGGAGTATGCCCTCAAATTTGTCCAACTCTCCAAGTATGCACCTCACTTGGTGGCCGACTCTAGGTTGAGGATGAACAAATTTGTGATGGGTGTATCCGACTTGGTTAGTGAGGAGTGTCGGTCCGCTATGCTCATTAGAGATATGGATTTGTCTCGGTTGATGACTTATGCCGAGCAAATGGAGGAGGAGAAATTGAGGAAGAGAAGGGGGCACGAGGCCAAGAGGGCCCAATTGGAGAATAGGTTCCCTAAGGGTGCTAGATTTCATCAAGGCCGAGGAAACCCTCATGTCAACCGGGGATTTGCTATCAATGTTCCTAGACCTCAAGGGGGAGGTGAAGTGGGTTCTATGGATGTATGCCCTAAGTGTGGGAGGAAGCATGGTGGTCCTTGCATGAAGGGTTCGGGTGCTTGCTTTGAATGTGGAGAAGTGGGTCATAAGAGGTTTTGAGTGTCCCAAGATCCGCAACAAGGTCCGAAGTGCTAACACTACTCCTTTGGGTAGAGGTGCTTCTCAAAGTGGTGCCCCAAGGGACAATCGATTTTATGCTTTGCATGGTAGACAAGGTGTTAATGAGACTCCGGATGTGTTGACCGGTATGTTGCAAATCTTTGATCTTGATGTTTATACTTTGATTGATCCGGGTGCCACCCTTTCCTTTGTTACCCCCTTAGTTGCTAGAAAATTTCATGTCGAGTCGGAATTGTTGCATGAGTCATATGAAGTATCTACTCCCATTGGTGTCTATATTGTTGCTAGAAAAGTGTATAGAAATTGTCCGGTTTGCATATTGAATAAGTTGTTGCCTTGTGATCTTGTTGAGTTGAACATGGTGGATTTTGATGTTATTCTTGGGATGGATTGGTTGCATGCATATTATGCTTCTATTGATTGTAGGACTCGTAAAGTCAAGTTTCGATTTCCTAATGAACCCGTCCTTGAGTGGGAGAGCCGGGATGTTGTGGTGAAGGGGAAATTCATTTCTTGCATTAAAGCCCATAGGTTGATTTCCAAAGGGTGCTTGTACCATATTGTGAGAGTCAATGATGTGGAGTCTAAAGTCCCTCCTATTGAGTCTATTTCGGTTGTTAATGAGTTTCTAGATGTCTTTCCAGAAGACCTTCCTGGTGTCCCTCCCGAAAGGGAGATAGATCTTGGTATAGACCTCCTTCCCGATACTCAACCTATTTCTATCCCCCCCTTACCGTATGGCCCCGGCGGAGTTGAAAGAGTTGAAAGAGCAATTAAAAGATTTGTTAGAGAAGGGGTTTATTAGACCTAGTCATTCTCCTTGGGGTGCTCCGGTTTTGTTTGTGAAGAAGAAAGATGGGTCTCTTAGAATGTGTATTGATTATCGACAACTTAATAGGGTCACCGTCAAGAATAAGTATCCTCTTCCAAGGATTGACGATTTATTTGACCAATTGCATGGGGCTAGTCACTTCTCTAAGATTGATCTTCGGTCAGGGTATCATTAAGTGAAGGTGAGGGAGTGTGATATTCTCAAGACGGCCTTTCGTACTAGGTATGGGCACTATGAGTTTGTGGTGATGTCTTTCGGGTTGACTAATGCTCCGGCTCTCTTTATGGATTTGATGAATAGGGTTTTCAAACCCTACCTTGATTCTTTTGTGGTGGTGTTTATAGATGACATCTTGATCTATTCTCGAGGTGAGGAAGAGCACAAGGGTCACTTGAGGGTTGTACTCCAAAGATTGAGGGAAGAGAAGTTGTACGCTAAGTATGAAAAGTGTGAGTTTTGGTTGAAGGAAGTTGCTTTCCTAGGCCATGTGGTGTCGGGGGATGGTATTAAGGTGGATCCTAAGAAGACTGATGTTATTAGGAATTGGCCTAGACCTTTGACCCCGTCGGATATAAGGAGTTTCTTGGGTTTAGCGGGTTATTATAGGAGATTTGTGGAAGGGTTTTCTTCTCTTGCTTCTCCTATGACTAAGTTGACTCAAAAGAAGGCTAAATTTGGGTGGTCGGATGAGTGTGAGGAAAGCTTCCAAACTTTGAAAGAAAGGCTTGTGTCCGCTCCTATTTTGTCACTTCCGGATGGGTTAGAAGGTTTTGTTGTTTATTGTGATGCCTCCCGTATTGGTTTGGGTTGTGTGTTGATGCAAAGTGGTAAGGTTATAGCCTATGCTTCTAGGCAACTTAAGGTTCATGAAAAAAATTACCCAACCCATGATCTTGAATTGGCCGCCGTGGTTTTTGCTTTAAAGATTTGGCGTCATTATTTGTATGGGGTGCATGTTGATATCTTCACCGACCATAAGAATCTCCAATATGTGTTCACGCAAAATGATCTTAACTTGAGACAAAGGAGGTGGTTAGAATTCCTTAAGGATTATGATATGAGTGTTCACTATCATCCGGGGAAAGCTAATGTGGTGGCGGATGTATTGAGTAGAGTGTCCATGGGTAGCTTGGCTCATGTGGAGGAAGGTAGTAAAGAGTTGGCTAAGGAGGTCCATTGGTTGGCCAAATTGGGAGTTAGGTTAGAAGGGGTGGATAGTGGAGGAGTAGTTGTTGTTGATGGTTCAAGGTCTTCCTTGGTTGATGAGGTGATAGTCAAGCAAGATCTTGATCCTTCTTTGGTAGAATTAAAGGCTTCGGTGAGTAGTGGTAAGGTGGAGGTTTTCTCCCAAGGGGGAGATGGTGCCCTTAGGTACCAAGGTAGATTATGTGTTCCTTGTGTGGATGGTGTGAGGGAAAGAATCCTTGATGAGGCTCATAATTCTTTTTATTCTATTCATCCGGGGTCAACAAAGATGTATAGAGACTTGAGGGATGTGTATTGGTGGGGCGGTATGAAGAAGGACATTGCAAAATTTGTTTCGGGTTGCCATAGTTGTCAACAAGTCAAGGCCGAACATCAAAGGCCGGGTGGCCTAACTCAAGACATTGAGATACCTACTTGGAAGTGGGAAGAAATCAACATGGATTTTGTAGTGGGCTTACCCAAGGCTAGAAGAGGCTTTGATTCGGTTTGGGTGGTGGTTGATCGGATGACAAAGTCGGCTCATTTCCTACCGGTTAAAACTACTTACGGGGCTGAAGAGTATGCCAAGTTGTACATTCATGAATTGGTAAGGTTGCATGGGATTCCTTTGTCTATCATCTCGGATCGTGGTGCCCAATTCACTTCTCACTTTTGGAAGTCATTCCAAAGGGGTCTTGGTACAAAGGTAAAGCTTAGCACGGCCTTCCACCCTCAAACGGATGGCCAAGCCGAAAGAACAATTCAAACCTTGGAGGCTATGCTTAGAGCTTGTGTATTGGAGTTGAAAGGTAGTTGGGATGATCATCTTCCTTTGATTGAATTTGCATACAACAATAGTTATCATTCTAGTAACGGTATGGCTCCTTTTGAGGCACTTTATGGTAGACGGTGTAGGTCACCGGTTGGGTGGTTTGAAGTTGGAGAGGTGGCCTTGTTGGGTCCGGATCTGGTCATGGATGCTCTTGAGAAGGTAAGGATGATTAGGGAGAGGTTGAAAACAGTCCAAAGTCGTCAAAAGTCTTATGCCGATGTGAGGAGACGGGATCTTGAATTCAAAGTGGGTGATTGGGTTTATTTGAAAGTTTCTCCAATGAAAGGTGTGGTTCGTTTTGGTAAGAAGGGGAAATTAAGTCCTAGGTATGTCGGTCCTTATGAGATAATAAGAAGGGTTGGTAAAGTAGCCTATGAGTTGGGGTTGCCCAAGGAGACAGAATTAGTTCATCCGGTATTCCATGTATCGATGTTGAGGAAATGTGTTGGTGATCCTAACGCTATTGTACCTCTTGAGGTTGTGGGTGTTGTAGAAGATAATTTGACGTATGAAGAAGTCCCGGTTCAGATATTAGATAGACAAGTTAAAAGGTTGAGGAACAAAGAAGTGGCGTCCGTTAAGGTGCTTTGGAGAAATCAACAAGTGGAGAGTGCTACTTGGGAGGCCGAAGCGGACATGCAAAGACGTTATCCTTATCTATTCAACTCCACTCAAGCCTAAGGTATTAAATCAAGTCCTTTATACTCCATTGAGTCTTACATTTCAGCCCCTGAATCATTAATGTGCATATATGTTTAAATTGATGAGTTATGGATGCTTTACACTAAGTTTTAAAATCTTGAAGTGATATTTAAATAAAAATTTTGCATTCATGTTGGGGCTGATATGTTCTTACTAAGTCTTGCCTTGTACGTCTCTTCCACATTCGGGGACGAATGTTCCCAAGGGGGAGATATTGAAATGACCCAAAAAGTTCTTAAGAATGTGCTTCGGAAGTTACCGGAAACTTGTTTAGCTATATCTAGAAAAATCCGTTTTGTTTTTAGAAAATCCAACTTCATATTCTTGTTTAGGGGGTCAAATTGAGTGGGAAATGGGTCTAACCCAAATTTTAGAGCAACCGTATCAAAATCCGAAATTTCCAAGTGAAGCCTTTTTCCAGGGTCTACTTTGGAGGGTCATATCTCCTAGCACACAAATAATTGGGTGGCCCATAACATATCCATGGAAATCCCTTTGAGTTAGCTACCTAACGCACTTCGTTTCACCTCATTCGGAGTTCGGACGAAGAAGTTATGCCTATTTTCGTAAAATCTGTTCGGCAGGAAATGCAATTTCCAGTGAGCGTTTTTACTGTTCACCCGCCTCATTTTTTTTTCTAAGTGTTGGACCATTTTTCCAAAGGGCATATGTTATTTCCTATATACCATTAGTTCAATTCCTATCTCTAAAACATTTCCCAAAACATCTCTCCCATACTTAGACACATTTTCTCTCAAGTTCTTTCAAGAACCCTAATCCAAAACCTTCCTCAAGATTAAAGAGACTCTTGCTCCAAGTTCCAAGCTTCCATTGAAGACACTCTCAAGACCTTCATAAGAACTCAAGGTATGTGGTGTTGAACTCATGGGTCCTTCCACCCATAGTGCCTAGACTCTATTCTACTCACTAATTCATGGTTTAAGTTAAGATTCATAAGTTAGTCTTGTTCTTTGTAATAATTTCCTGCACATTGAATTTTAAACATGAAAAGTGATTGTTTTGAGCATGTTGTGACTATAGAACTTGAATCTAAATTTGGAATGGATGTGGAGATTTTCATGTGGTATTGTGGGTGTTAAAAGGTGTTGTTGTAGGTTGTTCACTGGTTTGGCTGCATAATTACTACCCTATTTTCCATGCTCTTTGATTCCATTACATGCCTTCAAGGTGTTTGACAAAATGTCCAACTATGGAGAATTGATGAATCGATGCTTTAAAGCTTGAGTTATGAGATGTATGGCAATCCAGAGATGTGTTGATGACAAACTAAGCTTGTGTATATGTTCATTCCATACGTGAGATCCCATTAGAGCCTAATGGGAATTTCCTATATAAAGTGTTGCATGACCATGCCCGGTCCGGGGGAAAAGAACCGGACAACCATGTGAGAGGTTTATATCTCACCACCTAGGATGCTTGGGGTGTGACCAACATCAACCATGTGAGAGGTTTATATCTCACCACCTAGGATGCTTGGGGTGTGACCAACATCAACCATGTGAGGGGTTTATACCTTGCCACCAGGGTGTCCGGGTGTGAACGGCATCCCCCATCCTAAGTTGGGGTTATAGATTGGTTGGATCATGCATACACATATGATATCTACTATTAGTATAGATTTACTTAAACATGTTTTGACTTCACTTTGATCATGCATCCTCATATTGTTATTCATAATGCCTATGAAACTATTTCTTGTATTTCGATTGTGTCCTTGTCTATTGTTGTGTTGCACCCCGCATACTTAGTACATTCCAAGTACTAACGCATATTTTGCCTACATGATGTCACCATGTAGGGACCGGAGCTACTCTTGATCCTTCTCTCCATTCACGTGGCTAGTACGGTGCTTATCCGAGTTTGTTGGTGAGTCCTCAATGATTCGAGGCTATGTTATGTTTCCTACTCCTATGTTTTGAGACTTTAGCTTGCAATTGTATTTTGACTATGAGGGGAGCCGGTAGTATGTCATGGCCCCCGTCCTATCTATGTATGTAGAGGTGTGCGTTGGACAAATATTTTGTAAATGAGCTTGACTCTTGTTCTATGATGTCATTTTGAAATGGTTTGCCCTTAGTCCCTATTTTCCCATTAATTAATGTTGAATGTACTTCCGCGACCGATGAAGTGTGATGACAAGTTTGAGAGGCTTGTTTGGGGTTCCTTCGGGTTCCTCATTCGCCATGTCACGTCTAGGCCCTAGGCTTGGGTCGTTACAATCCTCCTCAAGGGCCCTTGGTTGGTCCTTGAGGGGTTGTACCTCGAAGTTCTAACCTGAAACCCTTCATTTTAAGTACGGGGAGTTATTCACGACTCCAACCCTTACGTGAAGGTCTTGCTTAGCCTACTAGTTTTCGAGGTGTTACAATATCGCCCCCTTGGGAACATTCGTCCTGGAATGATGATCTTGACACCTTACGGAAGTAAAAACTCAAGACTAGCAGCCCATCATGCATGCAAAACTTCTAAATTCATACAAACTAGCAGGAAACACCAACTCCAATTCAAACATGCTCAATGCACCACAAGGAAGTAGGATATACATCTAACAACCCATTATGCATGAAATTTCAACAATTCTCATATTCTTAGGAGGAATTACCTTCTCCAAGAATCAATGAATACTAAACACTTATCATGGAGTCTCAATGCATTTTACTCTAAAAAAGCGTCTCAAAACATGTTCATCCATTCATCTCATGAAGTCGAATAGGCAACTCACACTCAATGCACAACAACATGAGGAAATTAAGCATGAAAACACATTTTCTTTCAAAACACAAGATTTTCATGAACATGCACCACATAAAGAAATCATGGAAACATCTAAAACACGCATTACTCCAAGACATCATACAACTAAGAGGAACTTATCATTTCAAACTAAAGGAGGAATAGAAGGAAAAAGGATGACGATATCAGGAGATCTCATTAGCCCTCAGCCTCCCAAGTAGCACCATCAACTAAAACCTTTACCAAAATACCACACATCAACATTTCATGGAAGCAACCTCCTTGTTCTTCTATTTCATAACTTGCCGGTCTAAGATGCCTATCGGTATTTCTAAATAGAGAAATTCTCATTAACTCCCAACTATTCTTAAGGAATTTATGAATGTTGGATTTCCAACAACCTTTTATATCTAAGAGACATGAAAAATCGGATACGTCGGTGCCACTCATTAAGCAACTCTAGTTCACAAGCAACCTTACCAACTCCACTCAAGATCTCTTATGAGCCTACAAAACCGAGACTAAACTTCCCAAACCCACTACACCTCTCAAGGTGAGAATTTCAAGCCAACCTAAATCATGAACATCAAGAAAACTCAATGACCTAGCTATCTAAGCACCTCATCGGCCCCTTGGGAGTAAGCCTATACGGAATCGTCTAAGCACCATTTCTTTCAATTCTAAGGTCCGAGAAAGGCATCACTAAGCCTTCACATCCATCATACAAGATGATTCCAAACATTGGTGAACTACACTTTCTACCCTTTTTAAAGGAGTCTACTCACTCAACACATCTAGGCATTACTTAAACACCTTATTCATTAAATCTCTCCACATACCCAAAAACTCATCATGACTAAGTCGGGTTCTACAATCAAATACACTTAACCATTATGCAACCCATTTGTACCAAAGACAACATCAAAGTCTATCAAGTCAAAACAAACAGGCAACACCGGAATCTAAATAAGCATAAAACACATACCTGGAGCAACATTTGGAGGACACTCTTGTTCACCTCTAGTTTGGAGAGAATGGAACCTAATTTGCTTTAGAGCATTTGCACTTGAATGATTTGGACCATTTGAAGGGTAGGGTTGAGACCTACAATGACTATCCTCTTCATTTCTAGCAACCGTTGGACAATGCCCTATCTTGTAGCCCAACTCACCACAATCGAACAAACATTAGAACCCGCTAGGCATTTACCCACATGCCTCCTATCACACCTAGCACAAAAAGGTCATAGGGACTAACTATAAATTCCTTGCGGTTTAGGGTTAGACACCCTATCTTCACTAAATCTTGGGGGAAACATAGAATAACCTTGTCCGAAGAATCTTTCAAGAGGAGAATTTTCATCTTCAATCCTAAACCTCTTTTTTTCCCTCAAATTTTTTCTAGTTTCTCTTCCTCAATTTGTTGAGCATAAATCATAAGGCGAGAAATATTTATATCATGATCAAGCATGGTCGTATGACATTCTTTTACTACTAAATTGGGCACTTCGGACACAAACTTACTCATTCCCGACCTATGATCGAACACTAGAACTAGAGTGTACTTAGACAATTAGGTGAACATCAATGCATATTCCTTAACACTCATATTACTTTGCCTAAGGTTAATGAACTCAAGCACTAAAGCTTCTCTCATATCTAAAAGGAAGAACCTATCTAGAAAACCACTCTTCAACATCTCCCACTCTATGGGACCCTCTCCTACTGGCCTAGCTTCTTTTTATTAATCATACCATATTTTTGCAACATCCCTCAATTGGTAAGCGGCTAATTCCGCCTTCTCTACCGGAGTCACTCCCACAAAGTCCAACACCCTAGAGACCTCATCTGAAAACTCTTGAGGACCTTCTTCTATCTTTGACCCATAAAATTCTGGAGTTTTTATCCCAGCCTGAGTCAACATTTGAAAACCAAACCTAAACTTCTCATTTGTTACTTTCTCTTACAAAGGGTCAATTGGATCTTGAGGAGGAACTTCTTGATCCACATTGTCTTTCACATTCCTTCTAACGTTAGCCCTTGTAGTAGTCATATCTAGAAAACCATCAGGCACGGATTAGGAAAAAGACCTGATAGAGCTTAACTCTATGGCACGACTTAGAGAATGAAGAAGTGAAGTTTCCTAACATCCAATAGCCTCCTATTCATAAATGTGGCACACTTCATAGACTCTACTAGATGTGGTTTGAGACATCATAGAAACATTCTAAACCTTGTGCTTTGATTGCTAGTTTGTGACACCCAAGGGTACCCCTTAGATGTAACAAGGCACAGAGAACCTCGAAAGAATCCATGTAAGCCACTTAGCATATCTCAACATAAGATAATATAAAAGTACGGAAATTTAAAATATTTTTCAATACAATAAAAGTTTCATAAAAAGAAGCGGAAGTCTATTACACTTGTCTCAAACCTTCTAATACTTGAAAAGAGTTCGGGACACAACCCATACAAAAGTTCTATCATGAAATAATGACATAAAAGAAAGGGTGATCAAGTCCTCGATGATATGAGGACTGACCAAAACTTCTCTTATTGATCTACTATGAACCTAGCCACGAGCATGAAAGTCAATATCGCCGAACCGTACATTTGATAACAATGTAGGCTAAAGTATGTGTCAGTACAATAATGTACTAAATGGGATGGCTAGCATAAATCATCAACATAAGCATATAATAGGCATTAATCAACATAAGACATATACCATCATCATAAGAGACAATAACATAAGTTATACGCATAAGACTAGACATAAGACATAGGCTATAACATGATAGACAATAATCATAACTTGTGAGCATAAGAGATAACATCATAGTCATAGGCATAATCAAAGCCTTTAGAACAACATAACATAATAGAAACACTACATAAATCATCTCAAGGCAAGCTTTTGCAATGCATAGATAAAACCCCACAATCCCACCCATGCTACACAAGTCACTTTAGGCCCTCTTTCATACTTATCATCTGTTGATCTCATCCTTAGCTTATTTCTCATAGACAAGGGAACATCCACCTTTAGTCACACATATCAAGGAAGACAACTATAGAAACAACCAATTTAGCCATACATCATACAAGTAGTCCTCATATCAAAAGATACTTACAATACTTCACAACATATGGATCATCATAACATAAGTGAACATACCATAATTATCCGCAAATCATACTGGTGCAATGCATGAATAAGACCCCATAATCCCACCCATGCTAAGTTAAGCTTCTTCAGTAATCATATTTCATAATTCATATTCTTGTGTGGGAATTAGCCTTAACCGAAATAGACCATGTGACCTAGCATGGAATTTTATTTCTACCCCACACCAAAAAGGGGTTTCGCTACTTGCCTAAGGTAGAACAATACACTTACCTTAGGTGGATCCAATAGCTAAGTAACCTACAGGGGCACATAGTTTATGGAATAAGGAGATTGCTACTAGATACCCGGCCTCTACTAACGTGAGGGCATCCATCTCAAGAGAATACTTCTAGAAACCTGGCATCTAACGTGAGGGCTTCCATCTAATATAAATATCTACTCGGTGCTAAGCATTAATTCCCATGAAGTTCATATTAAGTCTTGACTTAATTTCATATTTATGGAAGAATGTCTTGACATTCAATATAACATAACTCATAAGATAGCTCCTAGATCATGCATGAGAATAACCTTTCACCGTCCATGTCTTCATATAGATTCAATATAACATAACTCATAAGATAGCTCCTAGATCATGCATGTGACAAACCTTTCAACCTTAGAATCATCATATAGTGAGAAAACATCTCACATCATATCGTAATCATACATAAGTATGTATATGAGAATAACCTTTCAACAACACAACAAATAGATCATGAGCATACTCACTTTACTCTCAAATTGATCTTAAAGCATGTACATAACCTTCATAAATCATGTATAATATTATATCTTTCCCTTACTAGGTTAAAGGTCATATCAAATCAACACATCTAGGATGACTACATTAGACATGCATATAATCATAATTCAAGTAGTTCAATTACAACAAGCATAATCTCACACTTCACATCCTTGAGGTACAAAACTTACATTCAATCATCACACTAAGGGTTTAAGCACTAGACAGAGATATAATCCTAACTCATTTGATTCTATCACTTCCTGCATTCAAGCATCGATGTGGTAGATTAGGTGGGTAAGCTCCTTCCACAACAATTCTAGCTAATAGCCTACTATCATCATATAAGTTGTACTATCAAAGCCTTAACATTAATAATTCCACATATTAGCTTTTACCCTCAAGGCCTTAGAAATTATCATTTATACTTCAAGCTTTACTCTCAAGCCATACTTCACATGGTCATTTTATATACCTAATTTTCAAGACAATACAACCACATGCTTCATTCCTAAGAAATTCTAATCATATATTGTCATATGATAACTCAATCTCAACACTATTAATTATAATTCATCATATAAGCCCTAATCATATTCAATTCATATCAACAAGCTTTACTTTTAATAAATTCATATCTAGGTGATCTAATCTCAAGCAATTCATAAAGTAATTCATCAATCTTAGAAGATCACATCTAAGACCTCAATTTTCCCTTCCATGGCATAAAACCAAACTATATCAATTTCACCCTAGAATCTTAGGTTAGTGAAGGATACATGAATAATCATACTCAAAACATGTAACTACATCATAAACAACCATTATCCACTCAATTGAATCAACTTCCAATAATACCCACAATATAGGAAGGAACGCTAACAAGAATTGGGGATTCATCTTCACAATTGGGGGAAATATGGGGCTTCATGGATGAAAGGAATCCGTGAATGAATAAGCCATCATATCTTGATTACAAAGCCTAGGAAGCTTGAAACTATAGACTCTTGACCTAGCTGCACTCTCATCTTCTTGTTCTTCTTCTTCTTTTTTCTATAGAGAGGATTAAGGGTCTAAAGTCTTTATATAGGTGATTTAAACTAAGGTAAAGCAAAGCCACTTAATCCCTAATTAATTTCAAAAAGTTCCATAAATCCCCCACTTAACCATTTAAAACAAAGTCTCTGCCTCAGCCACGACGAGCCGTGGGTAGACCCACGGGGCATGCTAGTCAATCGCAGGTTGATTGGCTGGGGCCTATTTTTGGGACCTTGACCCACGAGACCTCACCCACAGGGTGTGGACCACACTACGGGGTGTAGGTCCCCACTACGGGGTGTGGGTCCCTTTATAGGTCTACTAGTTTTGGGGCAAATTCTAGGGTCCTCCTCAAGGGCCCTTGGTTTGTCCTTGATGGTTTGTACCTTGACGTTCTAACCTAAAACCCTTCATTTTAAGTACGGGGAGTAATTCACGATTCTAACCCTCACGTCAAGCTCTAGTTTAGCCTACTAGTTTCTGGGGAGTTTTAATATCTCCCCCTTGGGAGTATTCATCCTGGATTGACGATATAGGCACCTTACGGAAGTAAAAACTCAAGACTAGTAGTCCATCATGCATGCAACACTTCTAAATGCACACAAACAAGGAGGAAACATCAACTCCAACTCAAACATGCTCAATGCACCACAAGGAAGAAGGAACAACATCTAAAAACCCATTATGCATAAAATTTCAACATTTCTCATATTATTTGGAGGAATTACCTTCTCCAAGCTTTAATGAATACTCAACACTTATCATGGAGTCTCACTGCAATTTACTCTCAAAAAGCATCTCAAAACATGTTCATCCATTCATCTCATAAAGTCAAATAGGCAACTCAAACTCAATGCACAAAAACATGAGGAAATCAAGCATGCAAACTCATTTTCTTTCAAAACACATGTTTTTCATGAACATGCACCACATAAGGAAATCATGGAAACATCTAAAACATGTATGACTCCAACACATCATACAGCTAAGAGGAACTTACCATCTCAAACTAAAGGACGAATAGAAGCAAAAAGGATGACGATATCGGGAAATCTCATTAGCCCTCGGCCTCCCAAGTAGCACCCTAAACTAAAACCTTTATTAAAAAACCACTCCTCAACATTTCATGGAAGAAACCTCCCTGTTCTTCTATTTCATAACTTGCCGGTCTAAGATCCCTACCGGTATTTCTAAATTAGAGAAATTCTCATTAACTCCCAACTCTTCTTAAGGAATTTATGAATGTCGGATTGCCAACACCCTTCTATATCCAAGTGACATGCAAAACTGGATACGCCGGTGCCACTCATTAAGCAACTCTAGTTCACAAGCAACCTTACCAACTCCACTCAAGATCTCTTATGAGCCTACAAAACCGGGACTAAACTTCCCAAACTCACTACACCTCTCAAAGTGAGAATTTCAAGCGAAACTAAATCATGAACATCAAGAACACTCAACGACCTAGCTATTTAAGCACCTCCTCTCCCTCCTTGGGATTAAGCCTAAATGGACTCTTCTAAGCATCATTTCTTTTAATTATAAGGTCGGAACAATTCACACTAAGCCTTCACATCCATCACACAAGATGATTTGAAACCATGGGGAACTACAGTTTCTACCCTTTTTAAAGGAGTCTACTCACTCAACACATCTATTACTTAAACACCTTATTCATCAAATCTCTCCACATACCCCAAAACTCATCATGACTAAGTCGGGTACTACTATCAAATACACATGACTAAAATGCAACCCATTTGTACCAATGACAACATCAAAGTCTATCATACCAAGTCTATCAAGTCACAAAAGACAAGCAACACCAGAATCTAAATAAGCATAAAACACATACCGGGAGCAACATTTGGAGGACACTCTTGTTCATCTCTAGCTTGGAGAGCATAGAACCTAATTTGCTTTGGAGAATTTGTACCCGAACCACTTGGACTGGAAGAAGGGTAGGGTTGAGACCTTCGACAACTATCCCCTTCATTTCTATCAATCGTAGGGCAATGCCTTATCTTGTGGCCCTAATAACCCTAACCGAAACAAACATTGGAACCCTTTAGTCATTTACCCACATGTTTCCTATTACACCTAGCACAAAAATGCCATAGGGACTCACTATAAATTCCATGTTGTTTAGGGTTAGACACCCTATCTTCTTTAAATCTTGGGGAAAACCTAGAATAACCTTGTCCGGAGAACCTTTCAAGAGGAGAATTATCATCTTCAATCCTAAACCTCTATTTCTCCGTCAACCTTTCTCCAAGTTTCTCTTCCACAATTGGTTGACCATAAATCATAAGGCAAGAAATATTCATATCATGATCAAGCATAGCCGTACGACATTTTTTTCCTACTAAATCGGACACTCCTGGCACAAACTTACTTATTCCCATCTTAGGATCAGACACTACAACTGGAGCATACTTACACAATTGGGTGAACCTCAATACATATTCCTTAAGACTCATATTACCTTGCCTAAGGTTAATGAACTCAAGCACTAAATCTTCTCTCATCTCTAAAGGGAAGAACCCATCTAGAAAAGCACTCTTCAACTTCTCCCACTTTATGGGACCCTCTCTTACTGGCCTAACTTCTTTCCATTGATCATACCATATTTTTGCAACATCCGTCAATTGGTAAGCGGCTAATTTTGCCTTCTCTACCGGAGTCACTCCCACAAAGTCCAACACCCTAGAGACCTCATCTGAAAACTCTTGACGATCTTTCTCTATTTTTGACCCATAAAATTTTAAAGTTCTTTCCCAGCCTGAGTCACCATTTGAAAACCAAACCTAAACTTCTCATTTGTTACTTTCTCTATGAAAGGGTCAATTGGATCTTGAGGAGGAACTTCTTGATCCACATTGTCTTCCTCATTCTCTATAACGTTAGCCCTTGTAGTAGTCATATCCTGAAAACCATCGGGCATGGATTAGGAGTTAAAATCTATGGCACGACTTAGATAATGAAGAAGTGAAATTTCCTACCATCCAATAGCCTCTAATTCATAAATGTGGCACATTTCTCATTTATGAACAAGACTCTACTAGATATGGTTTGAGACATCCTAGAACCATTCTAAACCTTGTGCACTAATTACCAAGTTTGTCACGACCTAGGGGTACACCCTAGATGTAACATGGCACATTGAAATCCGAAAGCCTCCATGTAAGCCACTTAGCATATATCAACATAAGATAATAGAAAAGTATGGAAATTTAAAACATTTTTCAATAAAATCAAAGTTTCATAAAACGAAGCAGAAGTCTATTACCCTTGTCTCAAACCATCTAATACTTGAAAAGAGTTAGGGACACAACCCATAAAAAAGTTCTAACATGAAAGAAAGACATAAAAGAAAAAGAGTGATCAAGTGCTCGATGCAATGAGGACTCACCAAAACTTCTCATCTTGATCTACTATGATCCTAGCAATGGGGATGGAAGTTAATATCGCCAAATCCTACATTTGATAAGAATGTAGGCAAAAGTATGTGTTAGTACAATAATGTACTAAATATGATGGCTAGCATAAATCATCAACATAAGCATATAAGAGGCATTAGTCAACATACGACATATACCATCTTCATAAGAGACAATAACATAAGTCATAAGTATAAGAGACATCATCATAAGAAATAAGATATAACATGATAGACAATAATCATAACGTATGAGCATACGAGATAACATCATAGTCATAGGCAGAATCAATGCATTTAGAATAACATAACACAATAGAAAAACTACATAAGTCACCTCAAGGCAAGATTATGCAATGCATGGATAAGACCCCATAATCCTACCCATGCTACGCAAGTCACTTTAGGCCCTCTTTGATATTTATCATCTTTTGATCTCATCCTTAGCTTATTTCTCATAGACAAGGGAACATTCACCTTTGGTCACACCTATCAAGAAAGGCAACTATAGCAACAATCAATTTAGGCATACATCATAAAAGTAGTCCTCATATCAAAACATACTTACAATACTTAACAATATATATATCTTCATAACATAAGATAACATACCATAAATACCCTCAAAGCATACTTGTGCAATGAATGAATAAGACCCCATAATCCCATCCATGCTAAGTAAAGCTTCTTGTTTAACCATAGTTCATAATAAATATTCTTGTGTGGGAATAAGCCTTAACCAACATAGACCATGTGAGCCTAGAATGGAATTTAGTGTCTACCCCACACCGAAAAGGGGTTGTTCTACTTACCTAAGGTAGAACTATACTCTTAACTTAGGTGGATCGAATAGCTAAGTAACCTATCGGGGCACGTAGTTTATGAGATAAGGAGATTGCTACTAGATATCTACCTCTACTAACGTGAGGGCATCCATCTCAAGAGATTACTTCTACAAACCCGACCTCTACTAACGTGAGGGCATTCATCTCATATCAATATCCACTAGGTGCTAAGAATTAATTCCCACGGAGTTCATATTAAGTCTTGACTTTACTTTATATTCATGGAAGAATGTCTTGACACTAAATCCAGCATAACTCATACCATATCTCCTAGATCATGCGTGAGAATAACCTTTCACCAACTATGTCATCATATAGATTCAATAGGTGACAAACCTTTCAACCTTAGAATCATCATATAGTGAGAATACCTCTCACATCATATTATAGTCATACATAAGTGTGTATATGAGAATAACCTTTCAACAACACAATAACTACATCATGAGCATATTCACTTTACTCTTAAAGCATTCTTAAAGCATGTAGATAACCTTCATAAAACATGCATAATATCATATCTGACCCTTTCAAGGTCAAAGCTCATATAAAATCAACACATCTAGAATGACTACATTAGACATGGGTATAATCATAATTCAAGTAGTTTAATTACTACAAGCTTAATCTGACACTTCACCTCCTTGAGGTTCAAAACTTACTTGCAATCATCACACTTAGGGTTCCAGTCCAAGACATGGATATCATCCTAACTCATGTGATTTTATCACTTCATGCATTCGAACATTCATGAGGCAGATTAGGTGGGTAAGGTCCTTCCACAACAATTCTAGCTAATAGAATACCATCATCATATAAGCTTCACTATCAAAGCCTTAACATTAATAATTCAACATATTAACTTTTACCCTCAAGGCCCTAGAAATCATCATTTATACTACAAGCTTTACTCCCAAGCCATACTTCACATGGTCATCATATATACCTGATTCTCAAGACAATCTAACCACTTGCTTCATTCTTAAGCAATTCTAATCATATATCGTCATATAACTCAATCTCAACAATACTAATTATGATTCATCATATAAGCCCTAATTACATTCAATTAATATCAACAAGCTTTACTTCTAAGAAATTCATATCTAGTGCTCTAATCTCAATCAATTCTTAAAGTAATTCATCAATCTTAGAAGATCAAATCTAAGGCCTCAATTTTCCCTTTTATGGCATAAAACAAAACTATATTAATTTCACCCTAGAATCTTAGGTTAATCAAGGATACATGCATAATCATACTAAAAACATGTAATTACATCATAAAAAACAATAAACAACCATTATACACTCAATTGGTTCAACTTACAACAATACACA
Source organism: Solanum okadae (assembly GCA_036553675.1). Classification (NCBI taxonomy): domain Eukaryota; kingdom Viridiplantae; phylum Streptophyta; class Magnoliopsida; order Solanales; family Solanaceae; genus Solanum; species Solanum okadae. The sequence continues at coordinate 31,531,782 of CM071686.1, read as the reverse complement.
CAATATAAGAAGGAACCCTAACTAGAATTAGGATTTCATCTGCACAATTGGGGGAAACATAGGGCTTAATGGATGAAAGGAATCCATGAATGATTAATCCATCATACCTTGATTACAAAGCCTAGAAAGCTTGAAACGATGTGGTCTTGACCTAGCTTGATCTTCTTCTTCTTCTTCTTCTTCTTCTTCTTCTTCTTCTTCCTCTTCTTCTTCTTCCTCTTTTTCCTCTTCTTCTTCTTCTTCTTCTTCTTCTTCTTCTTCTTCTTCTTCTTCTTCTTCTTCTTCTTCTTCTTCTTCTTCTTCCTCTTCTTCTTCTTCTTCTTCTTCTTCTTCTTATTCTTCTTCTTCTTCTTATTCTTATTTCTAGAGAGAGGATTTTTTGAGAGGGAATTGGGTTTCTTTAACGGGTATAGAAATAATGATTTAGGATGACTTCATTAAGGGTATAAATTCTTTATATAGGTGGTCTAAAATAAGGTAAAATGACACCACTTATTCCTTTATTAATTCTGGAAAGTTCCATAAAGACCCCATTTAACCGTTTAAAACAAGGTCACTGCCTCACCCACGAGACCACTCTCACGGGCCGTGGGAGTTCCAACAGGGTGTGCTGGTGAATCATGGGTTGATTGGCTGGGGCTTGTTTTTGGGACCCTGACCCACGACCCTTCAGCCACGGGGCATGGGTCCCTTCTTAGGTACACTATTTTTGGACAGATTCTAGGGTCCTCCTCAAGTGCCCTTGGTTGGTCCTTGAGGGGTTGTACCTTGACGTTCTAACCCGAAACCCTTCATTTTAACTACGGGGTTTTATACATGACTCCAACCCTCACGTCAAGCTCTAGTTTAGCCTACTAGTTTTTGGGGGTGTTACACCCAGTATATGTACACAAGAATCTATTCATAAACGACTCTAAAATCTACACGATTTCCTCAAGAACTCAACAATCCCAACTTAACTCAAGAACGAAAGCCAATTTCAATAACACAATTCAAAATCATCAACTTTCAACTTTCTCGAATGAATTTTGCTGAAATAAATATGATTGGCCCATGGGTGAACGAACCCGATGCTATGAAAGTATCACATACCTCTTTAGGGATCAACCCTTGGCAAATCGACTTCGATTCCGCCAGAAATCTCCAAGAACACCTTGACTTTTCTCTTCTTCTCTCCTATTTTCTCTACTCTCAAAGCCCTAGCGTAATTCTTAATTGTGTATACTGAAGTAACATAGTTTAGACCCCAAATAAATTCCTATAAATGGAATAAATTAATTGGGTAATGATAAGACCAAAATACTGCTCTAAAATCTAGTTAACTTTCCTTATCCAGAGAATCTGACTTCAAACTGGCATATCTCCCTCATACTAACTTGAACATTAGCAAACTTGGTGTCCTTAGACAGATAATTCAAAGACCTTTCATTTGATATCTTGTAGCCCACCGAAATTATCATGTACCAGGAGTTATGGTCATTTGAAACTGACCCAAAACTCACACATAACATAACTTTACTGAATTTCAGATTTTCATTCTTTCCAAAAATGGTTCTTTCTAATTCGAGCTCTTTCAAATAGCGAGGTGTTACAATATCTCCCCCTTGGGAACATTTGTCCTCGAATGAGATTATTCTAAGTAGACTAAGGGTGTAACATTTAACATTCAACTAAAACACCCAACAAGCAAATCTAACACTTTAAGTATATCAATTAAAAAGTACTAAGAAGAGAATTAGTACCTTAATCTGGAATGTCTCCGGACCCAAAGAGATGTGGATATTTGTTCTTTATATCCTCCTCAGCTTCCCATGTAGCTTACTCAACCAATTCATTCCTCCACTGAACTTTGACGGATGCTATTTCCTTGGTCCTCAACTTGCGAACTTGGCGATCTAAAATCTTAACAAGAATCTCCTCATAAGACAAGCTATCCTTAATAGCAATATCTTCCGTTGGGATATTAAATGAAGGATCTCCCATACACTTTTTCAATATCAAAACATGAAATACCGGATGAACCGCTGCTAACTCTTTCGGTAGCTCCAACTCATAAGCGAAGTTACCGATTCTCTTGGATATTCTATAGGGACCAATATATCGTGGACTCAGCTTTCCCTTCTTACCAAATCTCATAACACCCTTCATGGGTGAAATCTTCAAGTAGACCCAATCATCTAATTCAAACTCTAAGTCTCTTCTCCTAACATCGGTGTAGGATTTCTGACGACTCTGCATTGTTTTCAGCCTCTCTTGAATAATCTTAACTTTCTCCATAGCTTGATGAACTAAGTATGGTCGTATCTACACACCTTCACCAACCTCAAACCATCAAATAGGAGATCTGCATCTTCTCCCGTAAAGAGCATCATACGGAGCCATTTGGATGCTAGAATGATAACTATTGTTGTAAGTAAACTCAATGAGAGGTAGGTGTTTATCCCAATTTCCTTTGAAATCAATCACACAAGCCCTCAACATATCTTCTAAAGTCTAAACAGTCCGCTCTGCTTGACCATCAGTTTGCGGATGAAAAGCAATACTCAAATTTACCTTTGAAACCAAACCTTTCTGGAAGGACTTCCAAAATTGCGCAGTAAATTATGCACCTCTATTTGAAATAATCGACACTGGGACTCCATGAAGTCTAGCTACCTCTTCAATATATAACTTACCATAATCTTTTACTGAATGAGTAGTCTTTACCAGCAAAAAGTGGGTTGATTTAGTAATTTGATCTATAATCACCCAAATGAAATCATGCTGCCTGCGGGACCGCGGTATGCCAGTAATAAAATCCATATTGATCATCTCCCACTTCCATTCCAAATTCTCTATATTCTAAGCCATACCACCGCACCTCTGGTGCTCTACCTTCACTTGTTGACAATTTAGACTCTTAGCAACAAACTCTGCAATGCCCTTCTTCATACTACTCCACCAATAAACCTCACTCAAATCTTGATACATCATTGTGGAACCTGGATGAATAGAATATCTAGAGCTATGAGCTTCCTCCGTGATACTCTCTTGAAGTTCATCCACCCTTGGCACACACAATCTACCTTGATATCTCAATACACCATCTCCCCCTTGTTCAAAAGCCATCATTTTTTGCTTATGAACATTTGCCTTCAATTCAAGCAAAATAGGATTGTGGTCTTGCTTCTCTATAACTTCAGACACTAATGATTATTCATCCCCATTTATCACCACCAGTCCTTCTTCACTGGAATCCATTAAACGAACTCCAAATCGTGCAAGTCTATGCACATCTTTTGCTAACTCTTTCTTGTCTTCCTCAAAATGGGCAGTACTACCTATAGACAATCTACTAAAGGCATCAACAACAACATTAGCCTTACCTGGGTGATAAAGAATATTCATGTCATAATCCTTGAGTAACTCTGACCACCTCCTCTACCTAAGATTAAGCTCTTTCTGACTAAACACATACTGAAGACTATTCTGGTTGGTGAACACATCTACATGAACACCATAAATATAATGACTCCATATTTTCAAAGCAAATATTACAAAAGCCAATTCTAGATCATGGTTTGGGTAATTCATCTCGTGAACCTTAAGATGTCTAGAGGCATAAGCTATAACCTTGCCATTCTACATTAACACACAACCCAAACTGACTCTGGACGCATCACAATAAACCACAAAGCCTTGTGTATGCTCTGGTAAGGTCAATATTAGAGTAGTAGTCAACATGTTTTTCAAATCCTAAAAGCTTTTCTCACAAGCTTCAGACCACTGAAACTTAACCATTTTCTGAGTCAACTTAGTCAAAGGAGATGAAATAGATGAGAACCCCTCGACGAACCTTCTATAATAGCCAACCAATCTCGAGAAACTCCTAATATAAGTTGGAGACGTGGGTCTAGGCTAATTCTGCACTGCTTCTATCATTTGAGTATCAACTAGAATCCCATCTCCGAAAATAATATGGCCTAAGAATGCCACAGACTCAAGCCAAAACTCACACTTAGAAATCTTAGCATATAACTCCTTATCTCTGAGAGGTTGGAGAACTATTGTGAGATGACTAGAATGATCTTCCTTACTTCTCGAATAGATAAGGATGTCATCAATGAATACGATAACAAACAAGTCTAAATAAGGCTTGAATACTCTGTTCATAAGGTCCATGAATACTGCAGGATCATTGGTCAAACTAAAGGATATAACTAAGAACTCATAATGACCATAACGGGTCATGAAAGTTATCTTAGGGATATCACTTTCTCTTACTCTCAACTGATGATAGCCAGATTTGAGGTCTATTTTTGAAAAACAAGTGGCACCCTGAAGTTGATCGAAGAGATCATCAATTCTCTTAAGAGGATACTTATTCTTGATAGTAACGTTGTTAAATTGACGGTAATCTATACATAATCTAAGGGAAACATCATTCTTCCTCACAAATAAGACCAGAGCGCCCTAAGGTGAGACACTTGGTCGAATAAAACCATTCTCAAGGAGATCTTTCAACTGCTATTTTAACTCTATTGGAGCCATTCTATATCGTGGAATAGGTATTGGATGAGTATCGGGAATAATATCTATATCGAAGTCTATTTCTCTCTCAGGAGGGACTCCGGGAAGATCATATGGAAAGACCTCTGGAAACTCACTCACAACTGGAACTGACTGAATCAGAGGTATCTCAACACTAGAATCATTGACTCGGACTAAGTGATAGAGACAACCCTTGGAAACTAACTTTCTCACCTTAAGGTATGAAATGAAATGACCCTTAGGCTCTGTTGAACTACTCCTCCACTCAATAACTGGCTCATTAGGAAACTGGAACTTAACAACTCGAGTTCTACAATCGTTTGAGGCATACCAGGCATAAAGTCAGTCCATACCTAAAATGACATCAAAATCTACCATATCTAAATCAACTAAGTTAGCCATGGTGCTCTTGTGATTGACGGAAATGGTACAATCACAATAGACACTCTCAGCTAAAATAGACTCACCAACAGGTGTACAAACATTGAAGGGCTCAAGAAGTTGCTCAGGAAGAATATCAAAATTCATGGCAATATAAGGAGTCACAAAAGATAGACTCGCTCCTGGATCTAACAAAGCATAAACATTAAAAGTAAAGACTTTGATCATACCAGTGACAACATCTGGCAAATTCTCTTGCTTTTGGCGACTAGTGATAGCATATTGGCAATTTTCTCCTCCGCCAGTCCGTAAAGTAGCTCCTCTAGGTGCCGCCTTGTCTGCTGTAGCAACTGAAAGAGATTAGACTCTATTGCCCCTATTCCCATTACCTTGCATGTATTTAGGTCACTGTTTCATGAAGTGACCCTCTTGACCACACTTGAAACAACCAGTAGAGCCATCACAACAAGCACCTGGGTGGTTCCTGCCACACTAAGCACATGTAGGAGCCCAATTACCTTCTTGTGCCACACTACCCCGAAACTGATTAGGTCTAGTTCTGAAATTCTACGAATTCTGACTATTGTACTCATCTTTGTTCCTTGGTGCAGGTGCACTAGCAGATAATAGAGCAATTCCCTTCTGCTTTTGTTGAAAGAAGACCGGTTCACATTACTCCTTTGCCGACCGAACTCATTTTATGTATTAGCTTTCTTATTTCTAATTTCTTCTCTTCCTCAACCTGTTGCACATAAACCATAAGTCTCGCTATGTCCATGTCCCCTATTAGCATAGGTGCCTTGCCATCCTTACTTGACAAACGAGGCAACACAACAACAAACAGACTCATCCTTCTCTTCATATCAACAACCATCTCTAGAGCATATCAGGAATGAACACTCATAGGTTCCTGCTTAAGGGTAAGGAATTCTCGTACTTTGGCTTTTCTCAGATCAGAGGAAAAGAAACACCCCAAGAAGGCCTCCTCAAACATAGCCCAACTCAAAACTGGTGCACCCTCAGCTCTATCGTTCTTCCACTAGTCAAACCAAGTGCTAGCAACACTCTTCAGTTGATAGGTAGCTAGTTCCATTCATTCAGCATCGGTAACGTGCATACCCTCAAACATTTTCTGCAGTTCCTCTACAAACTTTTCTATATCCTCAGTGATACTTAAATTAGTGAAGCTTGAAGGATTCATCCTTAAGAACTCACGGATCCTTGAAGTATCAGCCTCCTCCTGTCGAGCCCCTCTTTGTTTCCCAACTTGGTTGGTCACAACATGACTAAGCATTCGATAGCTTCCCAAAATTCAGCATTAGTGACCTCTCCTTGGAGTTGCACTTCTGGTGCATTATGTACCCCTTGTTCCTCAACTTTTCTTCTAGCAGGACGACCTCAGACAGCTCCTCGTGGAGGCATAATCTGAAAGATACGCGCAAGCACGAGTTAGAAAGAAACTTTATAGAGATTAACTCTATCACACAAAAGGAATATGAAAGAAGTGAGATAGTTCCTAAGTGTTACAGCCTATTAACTATAGATGTGGTGCGCTTCACACCGATAAGTAGGACTCTACAGACACGACTTCAAAGACTCCCTTGGACTCTTCAACTTTGTGCTCTAATACCAAGTTTGTCACGCCCCGAGCCTATACCTTGGGCGGGATTGGCACTCAAGAACTATTGTTGGCCCCAAGCGAACCCTTGGTCTAGCTTACTACTCAGCAGAAGGGTTTACTCAACAAAGATAAATCCATGTAATAAACTAGAATGTTATAAAGGCACATTCAACTGGCCATTAAGGAAAACTCAAGTCTCAACATAACAGAATGAAAATGTAAATACAAATGAACTAACTAGCCGTCTATGAAGCCTCTAAATTATGAGGGATGTCGGGAGAAGACCAACAATCATCCTAATAACTTAAAACACTAAAGCAATGTAAATAAAGATCCTTCGGAAAGCAAGGAGGCTCACCAAACGACTTTAAATGCTCAACTAGATTAACGAGGCGCTGGTTGTTGATCCTGATTACCTGTATCTGCATCATAAAATGATGCACGACAAATGTCATCAATACATTGAATGTACGAGCATGCGAGGGGAAAACTAAGCATGACATAAGCTTGAAATGACTTATAAAATAAACACTTACCTCATCTTTACTCAACTCATGGATACTCAACTTAATGCAGAAACAAACAACAAAAAAAATGCAGTTTATATAAAGAATTTAAATAGTAAGTAGCAACTCAATGTATTGGAGAAATACAATAACAGCTCAATTTATATATATAATAAAGGAATATAATTTTGTGGTGTTTCTCTAACCGACAACCATCACTATGAGCTATCTGATGATACAACGTCTCGCCCATACTGCCAGAACTGTCCTATAACTTGCCGGGATACAGAACGCCTAAATTAAGTGGATCTAATAGTCTATGCTAAAAAACATTAAGCAATCATATAAAAAGTATGACCCTTTCTACCCATATTGCTACATGGTTTATGGTGACTTGAGTTATTATGAACTCGTCCCCATATCGGTGCTCAATACTACTCCCAAAATACTTAGATCATATGTTTAAAAACATAACTCCTTCTCTGTGGTTTTGAGGTTATTAATCAAAAACTTATCTCTTAAAAGAGATGGAACTCAAAACTACACATGCAAAGTCATTTAGAAATCGGTGTTTCCTCTTATCTTAATTGTGAAAACATTTACTCGTTGGGAATACAGAGTCCCCATATAACTTTAAAGAAAATGAACACGGCTCAACTCTTTTTCAATCTCAATCATTAAGTTTTAAAACAAGCTTAAGAGATTTGGAAAAGACTTCTTAAAATGACTCGAAGAACCCTCAAGACTTGACTCTCAACCCTACGTTGAATTTGATTTATGAGTTCAAGGTTGTGATTTGTGATAGGAAAGTTTCATGATGTTTAGGAGTATTTTTAGATAGTTAAACATGTGAAACGATCAAGAAATCATTGTCCAGAAGCAAGTCCGCGACCCGTAGATCCATTTTAATAATTGGTCGCGAAATAAATTTTGAGGCAGAAGGGTCCGCGACGCGGAGAGAAAAATTTCAATCTTGAGAAATAGGTTCGCGACGCGGACTTGGTACCTAGATTTGCTTGAATTTTTCCTTCTTCGTTTTCTAACCCCAATTCGCCTAAATTCGATTCTTCTTGTCAATTCCTCTTTAGATTCAGATACCACTATATGTACACAATAATCTATTCATAAACGACTCTAAAATCTACACGATTTCCTCAAGAACTCAACAATGCCACCTTAACTCAAGTACGGAAGCCAATATTCAAGAACACAATTCAAAATCATTAACTTTCAACTTTCTAAAACGAATTTTGCTGAAATAAACATGATTGGTGCGTGGTTGAACGAACCCAACCCTATGAAAGTCTCACATAACTCTTTAGGGATCAACCCTTCGTGAAACTACTTCGATTGCGCAAGAAATTTCCAAGAACGTCTTGACTTATCTCCTCTTTTCTCTTGTCTCAAAGCCCTAGCATAATTCTTAATTGCGTAAACTGAACTAACTCCGTTAAGACCGCAAATAAATTCATAAAAATGGAATAAATTAATTGGGTGACCAACCTATGTTGTCACCACTTGAGTCAACATCTGAATTGCATTCCTAAATTCAGCATTGTTGACATACCCCTGAGGTGGTGGCACTCCTGGTGCATTGGGAGCTTCTTGACCTTGACGAGCAGGACGTCATCGAACAGGTCTTCGTGGAAAAAAATTAGTTATGATGAATTATTGTATTTTTATTAAAGATATTCAGATAATGTTAATATAAATTTGAGTTGTCAATTATTGTGACTTGTACTATATTTTTTAATATATTAATTTTATTTCAAAAAAAATTGAAGAGTTCATGCCCACATTTATTATCAAATTTATATTTTTTAACCCTCGAAATTCAAATAATACCATATAAATTGTGACGGATTAGTAATCACATAGAAAATCTTATAATATTTAGATTTTTTAAGTTTTTGGAAAGTCAAAATTCATTATATGTTTCTTTCAAAATGTGCTTATTTTTAGAAAAGCAAAGTGTTTGACACAGAGAAAATAAGGGTTTTTAGTAAATAATATTAGTTGCTTTTTGGAAGCTATAAAGCAAGTAATGCCCCCTCTCCCCTCCCTCAAAGCACTTTTTTAAAAGCTACACTTAGAGATTTTTTAGTTTGAGTTATAAGGTATAATAGTTTTGGAATTAAAAAAAGTTTTGGATTAATATGCTGAATTATTTTATCTCCATTATTTATACCAAAGTGAGAGGATAAGTTATTTCATATATGAGATATAATTAGAACAATATCAAGGGATCCCTAATATGTGAATAATAATGATTAATAAAAGGAGACTTGCACAAATCCTTAGTTATCCTATTTATAAAGTAATGAAATAATTACAGTATTTTATTTGAGTAGTCATCCGATTCGCCCTATCCCTCATATTATTCCTTTCGTTTTTTTAGTATTCTTAAAATTATGATAAATATAATTTCATCTTTATTTAATAATTTAAATAGTTCTTTGAGACAAAGTTTGGTCCGATCTGATTCCATTTAAGATGGAGAAGAAATTTTGATGAAATAATCAAATTTAAACTTTAATATCTTGAATTAAATGTAGGAAACAACTTAATTATTGAGATGCATGATGCTTATCGTGACCAACGACACTAACCTACGGTATGAGTGTCTACGATCGTCGATAACATAGTAACCCAACCGAGGGTTGGGGTCGTGTCCCTAGGAGCGGTTTTGAGAATTGATAGAAAAATATAATTTAAATTCTAACTAGTCATAACTAAAGATATTAACGAACAAAAACATAGTAAATAAAAGGGGGTGACACGATAGTGTCAAATATCAAATGGGGGTTTTGTAACAAGTGATAAAGTAGCAAAATAAACATGAAAATCAAGTACGGGGAAAGATTCTTGGGATGTGACGGCAATACAAGTTGAGATAAATTGTTGGGTACATGTTTTTGATAGGAAATTTGCAAAAGAATAGTGACTCGGCTAAGCTTTAAATGGAAATAAGTTCCCTCTCGGGAAACTTACCCCGTTTCTAATGCGTTCCTCTCATAAACCCATTTGCCGCATGAAGACCTGCCTACGCCTTACCCCATTCACTCTCTCGAGCTGAGTGTTAGGATGTGGGACTAGGGCTCACCCTCTCGGGTTGAACCTCATGTGGACCCACTCCTTAGGCCATCAGTCTAGTTGTTTTGGTTTCGCAACCTCCCTTTCGGGCATGCCGAAAACATATGGGTGACTTTGTATTTGCAACTACAAACCCTTTATATTAAACCACAACCACTAGGTGAAATTACCATTAAAATACATCGAACCTATCAGCAAGCAAGACCCAACAAGAATATCAACCCATATTTGCTAAATCACACCCCAAGAATAGGGTTTTTTTTGCCACAGATCAAGAACTAAGAAATTATACCTAACATGATAATGAAATCAAATATGCATAAGAAATTAAACCTTAAATTAAGCAAAGGAAAATGAATAGAGAAGACCCACTTCCAACTTGGGGAAGAAGAACTCATTTCTTCAAGTCTCCACGAAACCCTCTCCAAACTTGAGAGAAAAATATCAACTAAAGTATGTTCTAAAGTGAAAATAATAATAATAATTGTTCCACACTCAATATATCCTAAAACTACAATTCTAAATAGTATTTATAGTTTTCACAGATTGTGTTGCAGAGGATTGTTTGGCGACATTAGTCGAGATCGCCGATGAACTCAGCGATCAGCCCTTTGGTCAGTTCATCTCCATCAGCGTCTTGCCTTTAGCATCCTCGCATTCTGGATAATTGGGCGGTACAGTACTGCTTCGCGGAACTGATCGGCGACTCACCGACTGCTCCTTTCCTCGCCTTTTGATCCACTTCCTTCAAGGCTTCATGTACTAGAACGAAGGGCGGTTCATGTCGTTTCGGCGACTCGGCAAGTTAAACTCGGCGATCCGCAATATTCCATTTGTTGTTCTTTTCAGCCCTATTTGCTCCATTTTGTGCCTAAGTGTCCATGCTTCCACTAAAACTTCAAATAACTGAAACTTCAGCATTTTAATCAGGAATTTAGATAAAGCAAGCATTCAAGGACACTATTTCCATTAAAATGAAGCCCTAAATGAGTCCAATTTGTGGACTCATCAACAGCCCCAACTTAAACTTTTGCTTGTCCTCAAGCAAACTCATGTTCAGCCATTCAGAAAGGGTGCCTCAAACAGTGCTACACAAGACTAAATCATGAATGCACACAACAAGACTCAATTTGCTTATGCAAGGATCAATTGTGTACTCAAAGGTTCAAATTGTGATACACCATCACCAAAGATTCTCATGCTCGCAATACTTGCTACTTGTGCAAGTTCAAGCTCAACAAAAATATCTAAATGCCCTCTTACAAAGTATGATTCCATATTCACACACATATATGAGCCAATTTAAGATCAGGAATCAGATACAACGCTCACACTCAAAAAGAGGAACACAATGCATGTTTTCACCCATAGGTTTGCCCTTATTTTCCAATTGACTTTCGATCCATCTTACTCAAGATAAAAAAGGTCTTTATAAGGCTTGTAATGTGGTTGAGTGCAAAGGTATGGTCATTTAGGCTTAGTGACTTTTTCCTCTTGAGATGTGGTATTCTCAAAGCATTCCCTTCTTTTCCTTTATCACTTCTTTTTCTAGCGCTTCTAAGTCATCCTTTTATTCACTCCCCATGAATTGCTTGGAACCCCAATATCCTTTGTACTTTATTCCACAAATTTCTTTTTCAATCTTTATTTATTTATTTTTTTATGGAGGGCTCCATTGTTCTGCAACATCGGTAAAGGGGGACTTCTTATAGTGCTTCTTGACTTCTCTTTTTCCTTTTCACCACACCCCCAACTTAGACTTTTTGTCCTAAGTTGGCTATTCACTAAACCGCTGCAAATCAAGAGGATTATAGGTAGTGGATCAAGTAAGGTCTAGGGTTTATCAAGGTTCTTCAAAAAAAAGGTAAGGCTCGAAGGGTGTTCAAGAGAGTTTCACACGCTCAAAGGTAGGTCACAAAAAGAGGTATATGTCAAATTGGCTCACACTCTTTAAAATTGCCAAAGATCATCTCAAGAGTACACCTTTCTAAATCAATTAGAATAATCGGGCAAATTCTAGGTTTATTCATGCATGGTTCAAAGTAAGCTAATCACACAAGGCATTGATACTTCCATCAAACAAGACTAGACACATTCGCTAACGTGCAACGGTCCTCACAAGAAAATCAATTCGATAAATGGCAAGTCACAACGAGATGAAAAGAGTGCACATATTGTGTATGTAACTTCATTTGGCCTCGTCGTAGCCGTGTATTTATGTTTGTTCAATTGGGAGCACTATTCAAGTCATTGGTATTAATCGAAATCGAGACTTAATTTTTTGCAAAAGAACAGCCACTTTCAACACAAGAGGTGGCGAAATTTTTTCAAAAGGGTCAAAATTATTTTGCAAGTAAAACAACAGGAGCCATAAGATCAAGCATCCACAAAAATTAGTAATTTAAAATAATTAAAAACAGACAACCCAAATGTATACAAAAACACAAGCATCCATAGCAAGCAAATAAAGGTGAGCATCACCCCACCACAATAAAAAATATTTGTCCTCAAATATATAACAATAATCCAGAGGTCAAATTAAAGAAATACAGAGATAGGGCTAGAGAATAATCCTAGTTAGGTAGTTGTTTTGAGTTGGAGTCTTTCAACAGATGTCGTGTAAAGCTGAAGGTATGCTAGGGGCATTTGGTGCATTGCTGAGTGATTCATCAAGCTCTGTATAACTTTCCTTAGTGTTCCAATGTGTCCATCTTCAACCCATGCTCTCGAGTGATTAATCAACTACCTCTTTGTGTTTTAGCCTGCAGCTTATCCTATTTGTTCCCAATTGGTGCCAACGTTTTGGCTTCTGGGAGATTTGGTGCTTCGCCAAACAAATTTTTACTTCGCCAAGTTTTACAGAACTTCCCAGCAGTTGTGGATGTTCAAATGGCGGTGACCATCGAGGTCGCCGATCAGGTGGGCGAATCGCTGAAACCTTCCTGAGCTCGTCGAGTTTTACTGACTCCAGGCTCAGAGGATGCTTGAGTCAAACGGCGAAATATCATTGATCACCGATGTCTTAAGCGACTCATCAACTGGGTATGCTTCTCACCATTCTGCACCTCTTTGGCACCTACCATACTTCAATCTGTAAAACTAAGACACTATTATTTTACTAGTACGCAATTATAATATGGGGTTTTGGGTTGCCTCCCAAACAACGCCTTAGTTGACGTCATGGCATGACGCAAGTTAAGACTTTAAGCTTCATAGTTGGAGCCACCCACATTATGCTTAGGTAGCCCCTGGTTTTCCTGTGCGTGAACATGACGTAATGCTTGCTCCATAAGTTTATCTAACTGCTGGACAGATTTTGAGTGAGACCAAATTATGCACTTTATGCGTTCAATGACTTCTTTCAGTTCGTCCAACGCTCTATCTTGCTCACTCAACTTGAGTAGAATGGTTGAGAGCATTTCCCCAATGCGTTCCACCTCCTTGTCCTTATAACTCTTTCTTTCACCAAGATGGGCATATTTATCCTTTTTCTTGCACTGAGATTCGATTTTCATCACACTCTTGGCCAATCCATCCACCTGTGTCTTCAGCGTGGCCAGCATGACATCTTTCTCAATCTCTCGCTCAACTTCAGCCATGTATTCTACCAACTGAGCCACCATCATGTAGGGAATATGTGCAATCCCTTTGGGAAATAGTTGATCCAGTAATTGTTTGTTTCCGGGATAGAGTCTTCTGTAGAAACAGTCCAGAAGAACCATGTCAGGGATGCCATGATTTGGGCCTTGAGCTATTAGCCCTTTGAATCTTATCCACGATTTATGTATTTTTTGTCCCTCCAACTGCTTGAAAGTCAATATGCACTGTCGGATCCTCATTACCTCTAGTGAAGGAAAATCCATTGATTTGTAGGTGCTTATTCAACCTAGTTACACCTTACTTCAAAGCACAACTTAATAGAGCAAGACCAAGAGTAAGATTCGTAAACCTACGGCTAAAACAGAATGAAAACTTTACTCAACTAAAGATTCTCAAATAACACCACTCCCCGGCAACGACGCCATTTTGATGCTTATCGTGACCAACGATACTAACCTATGGTATGAGTGTCTACGATCGTCGATAATATAGTAACTCAATCGAGGGTTGGGGTCGTGTCCCGAAGGAGCGATTTTGAGAATTGATAGAAAAATAGAATTTACATTCTAACTAGTAGTAGCTAAATATATTAACGAACAAAAACATAGTAATAAAAGGGGGTGACATGAAAGTGTCAAATATCAAATGGGGGGTTTGTAACAAGTGATAAATTAGCAAAATAAACACGAAAATCAAGTATGGGAAAGGTTCTTGGGATGTGACCGCAATACAAGTTGAGATAAATTGTTGGGTACATGCTTTCGATAGGAAATTTTCAAAAGAATAGTGACTAGGCTAAGCTTTAAATGGAAATAAGTTCCCTCTCGAGCAACTTACCCCATTTCAAATGTGTTTCTCTCGGACACCCATTTGCCACATGAAAACCAGCCTACGTCTTACACCCACTTACTCTCTTGAGCTGAGTGTTAGGGTATGGGACTAGGGCTCACCCTCTTGGGCTGAACCTTATGTTGACCCACTCCTTAGGCCATCAGTCTAGTAATTTTGGTTTCGCAACCTCCCTATCGGGCAAGCCAAAAACACATGGGTGGTTTTGTATTTGCAACTACAAACCCTTTAGGTTAAACCATAACCACTAGGTGAAATAACCATTAAAATACAACTAACCTATCAGCAAGCATTACCCAACAAGAATATTGACCCATATTTGTTAAATCACAGCCCAAGAATGGGGGTTTTTAGCCACACATTAAGAAATAAGAAATTATACCTAACATGATAATGAAATCAACTGGGTATAAGAAATTAAACCTTAAATTAAGCAAAGGAAAATCAATAGAGAAAACCCACTTCCAACTTGGGGAAGAAGAACTCTTTTCTTTAAGTCTCCACAAAAACCTCTCCAAACTTGAGAGAAAAATATCATTTAAAGTATGTTCTAAATTGAAAATAATAATAATAATTGTTCCACACTCAATATATCTTAAGACTACAATTCGAAATAGTATTTATAGTTTCCACAGATTGTGCTGCGGAGGATTGTTCGGCGATATTAGTGGAGATCGCCGTTGAACTCGGCGATCCGCCCTTTGGTTAGCTCATCGCCTTCGGTGTCTTGCCTTTAGAATCCTCCCATTTTGGATCATTGGGCGGTACAGTACTGCTTCGCAGAACTTATCGGTGACTCGCCGACTGCTCCTTTCCTTGCCTTTTGATCCACTTCCTTCAAGGCTTCATGTACTTGAACGAAGGGCGGTTCATGTCATTTCGGTGACTCACCAAGTAAAACTTGACGATCCGTAGGATTCCATTTCTTGTTTTTTTCAGCCCTATTTGCTCCGTTTTGCGCCTAAGTGTCCGTGCTTCCACTAAAACTTCAAATACCTGAAACTTCAGCATTTTAATCAGGTATTGAGATAAAGCAAGCATTCAAGGACAGTATTTCCATTTAAATAAAGCCCTAAATGAGTCCAATTTGTGGACTCAAAATGCATAGCTAGTATCTGACATAAAAATCAAGTTTGCTCACTCAAATAAAATTCAATACGAGGATTTGATAAATTATAGGCAAAGCTAGCAAATCCTTTGTATTCCTACTAATTTTTCCAACTATTTTGTATGAGAGAAATTATTTGCAAATCCAAAGTTCTTACATTAATACCTTTTATCTCAAGAACTAACACTAGAAATAACCATAGTAAAAGAAAGACCATAAAGATGATTTGTTTCGAGATTAAGCAATTACACGTCCACATATTTGCATTACTTCTTTGCATCATGTAGGGATATTATATTCCTTCAATTAAGCCATGTTACTTGGAAAATTTGATAATCATTCTATGGGTTAATCGGAATCATTCATTATTCTCTAACTTGGATTCCACATTACACATCTGATAATGCTCAAATATGCAATCAATTAGCTGTTGTTTTGACGTTGGAATAACTTTTCCTACTCTTTTAATCGCATTAATTGTCGTGATTGTTCTCATTGAAGTTGTAAATACTTGATTCCTTCATTAGAGAAAAGCCAATGAAGAAAGAATTGGGGTTAGAAATTATTTTTTTTGTAGAAACTTGGAATTTTCCAACCTAGTCCAGATTTGGATAAAATTGGAGTCATTAAGGAAGAGGGAAATTTGATAACAATCGGATGACTTATTTAAGATTTTGACTACATGAGTAGTTAGATAAGTCATTAAGGAATCTGTACGACTTTATGAAATTTAATTCGGGTGAGTAGAACTCCCGAAATCGATCTTAGCGTGAACGGTATTTTCTGAACGTCGTTGGTTAAAGGTGTATTGTAAAATGGGGGTCTTGGAGTTATTAAAATAGCTTACTGTTTCATGCAAACCGCTTTGGTGGTGGTTTTGGTCTCTCTGGTGGTGCCGCTGTAGCGGGGTGAGGGCCGCCGTGGCGAGCCAGATGATATACCGTGAGTTTACGGTATTTCTAATACATTTCGCTTACAAGTTGTGTGTGTCTAGGGCCTTTTTATATTGTGTTTTTTATGTGTTTTATCATGTTTTGCAGGAAAGGTGTTCAGGCGCGGAAATTTAGAGACAACTGAAGGAAATGCAGAAAAGGGTATCCACGGAGGTCATCTACAAACCGTAGGTACATTCACGGTCCGTAGGTGATGACCGTAGATCAGCAGGCATGGTGTTGAGGACAAATCAGGGAAATCTGACCAAGTGTGGAACCACGGTTCCCATTCACGGTCCGTAGATTAATCTACGGACCGTACTGTCGATCCGTAGAGTGAGACTCCGAGGGTTCCAGTACCTGATTTTTGAAGATTATAAATATGGAGCTACGGAAGGGATTGACGGACCGTCGGTCGATCTACGGTCCGTGCTGCTGGTCCGTCGTTTGCTTCAGAGAAGCTGACTGTTGGATGCTGAAATATTTTCTAAGTCTCGAGTGACGGAAGGGACTTACGGATCGTAGATCCATCGACGGTCCATAAGTCAGTCTCGTGGATTCGATGACGCGTACCTGAACAAAACTTTCCTTAATTTGTTTCCCTTTTTATTTAGGACTTGTTTTCTATAAATAGGACATGTAAACCTCGTTTTTGGGGGTGAGACACTATTATTCTATTTTTTTTTGCTTCGTAACTTGGGAGATTAATTTGTAACCCTAGCAATTATTGATTTCCCAAGTTCGTTTTGAAGATTTTGGCTTTGCAATTCAAGTTAATTTTCTGGGTTTATTATTCTCGTTAAGTAAGTTCATGATTTCTTCATCTACAATTATGAATTGTGTTCTTGCCAATATGAGTAACTAAATCCACAACTAGGGTTGTGGGAACCATGATCAATTAACAAAGTATGAATAGTAAATAAGCAATTTTTGACTAGTATTTTGCATGCATTGATAATTCTTTCGTTTAGAAGTCTTTTTAACGGTGGCCAACGTTAGGACTCGCCTTGTTACTACTTGCCGGACCAAGGAGGTAATTAACAAGAAAAGAATTATCAACATAGATTTAGTGTGATACTATCTAATAGGCTAGTGTCGATTGGTGCGAAGTAATAACTAAGCCAAACATCGATTATGATGTCTAATATGAGGTAAAGGTAAGGGTTAGTAAATTATACACACGTAGCCGGACCAAGGTGCGGGGTGAAATTCTCTAGATGCCGGACCAAGGATTTAGAGATACCTAACTTATCACTTTGCATGTAATACACTAGAAAAGGATTGCTATTACTAGGATTACTGCGTTATGAGATTATGGGGAACACGTATACCCTAGTTATTTCTCTTATCTTGATAACAACAAAAGTTGAGTTTAATTATTGATTACTTATTAAGTTCTTACTATTTGTTTCACACAAGCACAACCCCTCTTTTTATTACCTGTTTCTGGAAATAATTTGACTAATTGAATATAATTGTTGGTTAAAAGTAAAGTCTAAACCATTTTCCTCGTGGGATCGATCTCAACCTACATTTTGGGTTCTTTACTTGATAACGATCGCTTATGCTTCTGAAAGGAGGTGTAATTTGAGCGTATAAAATTTTGGTGCCGCTGCCGGGGAATCTGGCTTTTAGATTTAGTTTTATCTACAATATTGAAGGTTAGTCAAATATTTCCTAATTTTACTTGTTTCTTTGTTTTTGTCTCTCTCAGGTTCCGACTCTAGTGTATGCCAATTACACGGAGCCAAGGCGAACCACTTACTCCGTACGATCCAGAGTTGAACAGAACTTTGCGAAGAATGAACTATCAAGGACTTCCAGTTTATCCTATCAGAGGAAATCTAGATGAAGCAGTTGAGTTACAACAGCCAAGAGTAGTTTGTGGGGAAAACCGGGGTCTAGCTGAAAATCAATTGGGAGATGCAGTGAGAGTGCATGATCCACCAGGCCCACAACACCATGACAACTATCGGGGCAACATCGACATACCAGACTCCGATGGACCCATCGTCCTGCCTCCTCTACCTCCAGGGCACACATTTGTGGTGACTAGTAGTTTGATGCAGATGCTTACAGCAAAAGGCTTATTTTCAGGATCGCCATCGGAGGATCCACATGCTCACTTGGCCAAGCTCAGGGTGGTTTGCAAAAGTTGTGTAGGTAGACCAGACTTGGATATGAACGTCATTGGGTTACGAGTGTTCCCTCTGTCACTGACAGGCGATGCTGCAGTATGGTTCACTGAGCTTCCTTATAACTCAATTTTCACATGGGACCAACTAGCAGAGGTATTTAAAGCAAAGTACTATCCAGTGTCTAAGAAGCTCAATCACAAAGATAGGGTCAACAATTTTGTGGCATTACCTGGAGAGTCTGTGAGTAGCTCTTGGGACAGATTCACTGCTTTCGTAAGAAGTGTCCCAAATCATCGTATTGACGATGAGTCACTGAAGGAATATTTCTACCGAGGACAGGATGATAACAATAAAGCAGTACTTGACACTATTGCTGGAGGTTCATATGGTGATTGTACATACGCATAGATTGCTGAAAAATTAGAGAGGATCTCTCGCAACAATAAAGCGTGGAGCACTAGGAGGTCAGATACTGGGAGAAACACATTTGTTGTTCATAATGCTACTATTAACTCTACAGATGATATTCGTGAGGAGATGGCTCAGATAAGGACAAAGTTGGGGTTGGTATTGAAGCATGTGAGTGGAGGAACAGAAAAGGTAAATGCTGTAAACTACTTAACTAGAACTCCACCACCAGTTGAGGAGTGTTACTATGAAGAGGACACTTATGCGGTGAACGATCAGACGGGGGGTTTCCTACCAAACGCCCAAGGATCCAACACGAAAAATTGGCGCCAAGGTCAAGGAAACCAAGGTCGGAACTATGGAAATTACAACCGAGAGGGTCACTATGTCCGAGATGGGAACTTCAATCGCGACAACAAGTACAACAGGAACAACTATGGCAACAAAAACGATCAGGTTGGACCCTATGTTCCCCCTCAAAATCGGGAATCTGGTGCTAGGGAAGCTGGAGGTAATATGACGCGTATCGAAGATATGTTGCATAAGATGATGAGAAGGTTTGATGCGACTGATGAGAATGTGAAAGAGATGAGAAACGACTTATCTGGTATTGGTCAAAAGGTTGGCGCCCATGCAGTGTCAATAAAGAATGTGAAAGAGATGACGCAGTTGTCTACTACATTGAACCCGCGTCAACCTGGCACTCTTCCAAGCAACACCATCCAGAATCCAAAGAATGATGGACATTGTATGGCAATTACCACCCGAGGAGGTAAGCAAACCATAGATCCACCTATGCTGTCTGTGGTGGAAGTTGAGAATAGAAAAGAAGATGATGTGGTGAAAGCTAGAGAGGAGTCAGAGGTCGTGACAGAACAAGAAGTGGAGATACCTCAGAAAGTGGTCCCATACCTAGACCTCCACCACCGTTTCCATAGAGGTTAGTGAAGAAGACTGAAGATGGTAAATATCACAGGTTTATCACTATGTTGAAGCAGCTTTCTATCAATGTCCCTTTGATAGAAGCCTTGGAGCAAATGCCTGGATATGCAAAATTCATGAAAGATATGGTGACAAAGAAAAGGTCTGTGAGTTTCGAAGATGATGATAGATTGCAGCATTGTAGTGCTATTGCTACCAGATCTCTGGTGCAGAAGAAGGAAGACCCTGGTGCTTTCACGATCCCATGTACTATAGGGTTATTACACTTTGCTAAGGCATTGTGTGATCTTGGTGCTAGCATCAAACTCATGCCTTTACCTATTTACAAGAAGTTGGGTCTAGGGGATCCAAAGCCCACTGCAATGCGGTTACTGATGGCTGATCGGACTGTGAAGAGGCCCATAGGTGTGCTCCATGATGTGCTAGTGCAAGTAGAGTCTTTCATCTTTCCGGCGGATTTTGTGATCTTTGACTGTGAGGTTGATTTTGAGGTTCCCATCATCCTTGGGAGACCATTTCTTGCCACAGGGCGTGCGTTAGTTGATATGGAAAAGGGACAGATGAAGTTCAGACTGAACAATAAAGAAGCAACTTTCAATATATGTAGATCCATGAAGCAGAAT
Source organism: Solanum okadae (assembly GCA_036553675.1). Classification (NCBI taxonomy): domain Eukaryota; kingdom Viridiplantae; phylum Streptophyta; class Magnoliopsida; order Solanales; family Solanaceae; genus Solanum; species Solanum okadae. The sequence continues at coordinate 31,511,051 of CM071686.1, read as the reverse complement.
GGTGAGCTACAAACAGTATCTGCTATAACTTACAGAGTGGAGAGTGGGTCAGAGGTGCAAATTGAAAAGCGGTTAGGTGTTGAGGCACTAGCAGCAGTCATGATGAATTTTGGTACTGATGGTATTGACGAGTATGATGAGTTGGTAGCCGCAAAGTGTGAATACCGGTTCAAACCAAAGAAATATGAGCTAGACATGAAGATTCGCGAGTCCCCACCCACAAGACCATCTATTGTGGAGGCACCGAAATTAGAGTTTAAAGCTCTACACCGCACTTGAGGTATGTATATTTAGGCGAAGAGAATACTTTGCCAGTCATCATTGCAGCAGATTTGAATGCAAGGCAAGTAGAGTGTTTGGTGACTGTATTAAAGAAGTTCAAGCGAGCGATTAGGTGGACTATTGCAGATATTATTGGGATCCCCCCCGGTATCTGTTCTCACAAAATCCAACTCATGCCAGATCATAAGCCCAGTGTTGAGCACCAGAGAAGATTAAATCCACCTATGTAAGAGGTAGTCAAAAAAGAGATCATCAAGTGGCTGGATGCGGGAGTTATTTATCCCATCTCAGATAGTAATTGGGTATGTCCTGTGCAGTGTGTACCAAAGAAAGGTGGTATGACTGTGGTTCCAAATGAACGAAATGAGCTTGTTCCAATGAGGCCTGTCACTGGATGGAGAGTTTGCATGGATTATCGGAAGCTGAATGCGTGGACAGAGAAATACCATTTTCCTATGCCATTCATGGACCAGATGTTAGATAGGCTTGCAGGCAAGGGTTGGTATTGTTTTCTTGATGGGTATTCGGGCTACAATCAAATTTCTATAGCTCCGGAAGACCAAGAGAAGACCACTTTTACTTGCCCATATGGGACTTTTGCTTTCAAACGGATGCCATTCGGATTGTGCAATGCTCCAGCGACCTTCCAGAGATATATGATGTCGATATTTTCTGATATGGTGGAGGACACTATTGAAGTGTTCATGGATGATTTTTCAGTTGTAGGTGATTCGTTTGATCATTGTCTAGAACATCTGGCCGAGGTGCTCAAAAGATGTGAAGACTGCAACTTGGTGCTGAATTGGGAGAAATGTCATTTCATGGTAAAAGAAGGTATAGTGTTGGGTCATCGAATTTCAGAGAAAGGTATTGAGGTTGATAGAGCTAAAGTCGAGGTAATAGAAAAGCTTCCACCACCCATCTCTGTAAAAGGTGTTAGAAGTTTTCTTGGGCATGCAGGTTTTTATAGGAGATTCATCAAAGATTTCTCAAAAATTGCACATCCCTTGTGCAAACTGCTCAAGAAGGAGAATAATTTCTGTTTTGATGATGCTTGTCTTAGAGCATTTGGAGAGTTGAAGGAAAAGTTGGTTACAACACCTATCATTATTGATTGGGGACAACCGTTTGAGGTAATGTGTGATGCGAGTGGAGTGGCGCTTGGTGTAGTATTGGGTCAAAGGCGTGAGAAAATTCTTCACCTTATTTACTATGCTAGCAAAGCTCTGAATGTGGCCCAGAAGAATTATACAGTGACCGAACAAGAACTTCTTGCGGTGGTTTTTGCATTCAAAAAATTTCGTTCCTACTTGCTTGGTACTAAGGTCATCGTGCATACTGACCATTCTGCATTGAGGTATTTGATGGCGAAAAAGGATGCAAAACCATGATTGATTAGATGGGTATTGTTGCTGCAGGAGTTTGATTTTGTGGTAAAAGATAGAAAGGGAACCGAAAATCAAGTTGCCGACCACTTGTCCAGATTAGAGGAAGAGGCCATGCTAAAGCTTGGAGATAGGGCTGAAATTAATGATGCTTTTCCAGATGAACAGGTATTGGCTGCTTCTAATGATTTGATTCCTTGGTTCGCAGACTTTGCTAATTATTTGGCAAGCGACATTGTGCCACCCGATTTGTCTTTTCACCAAAGAAAGAAATTTATGCATGATGTGAAGAAATTCTTTTGGGATGAACCTTATTTGTATCGTAGTTGTGCTGATGGGATTATTCGTCGCTGTGTGTCTGAGGTTGAAATGTTGAGTGTACTTGAAGCATGCCATTCATCACCCGTTGGTGGGCATCATAGTGGTATTCGGACTGCACATAAGATTTTGCAGTGTGGATACTATTGGCCTACCATCCACCAAGATGCTCATGATTTCGCCAAGTCTTGTGATCGTTGCCAAAGAGATGGAGGGATTTCAAAGAGGCAAGAGCTCCTTATGAATCCCATACTGGTGATCGAATTGTTTGATGTATGGGGCATTGATTTCATGGGTCCATTTGTGAGTTCATATGGGATGAAGTATATTCTGGTTGCGGTTGATTATGTATCGATGTGGGTGGAAGCAGTAGCACTCCCCAACAACGAAGGTAAAAGTGTCACCGCATTCTTGAAAAAGAATATCTTCTCCAGATTCGGTACACCGAGGGCTATTATTAGCGATGGAGGCTCTCACTTTTGTAATAAGTTGTTCAAAACACTACTTGAGAAATATGGTGTCCGTCACAATGTAGCCACTCCTTATCATCCACAGACTAGCGGTCAAGTTGAGGTGTCCAACAGAGAAATAAAGCAGATATTGGCGAAGACTGTGAACGCTAATCGAACGGATTGGTCAAGGAAGCTTGATGATGCTCTATGGGCATATCGCACTGCATACAAGACCCCCATAGGTATGTCGCCTTACCAACTTGTATATGGGAAGTCTTGTCATTTACCAGTTGAGCTAGAGCACAAGGCTATGTGGGTAATGAAGAAGTTAAATTTGGATTAGGGCACCCCGTCTAATCAAATGATGAATGACTTGAACGTGCTTGATGAGTTTCGCCTAAAAGATTATGAAAGTTCAGCATTATACAAAGAGAAGATGAAGATGTATCATGATCAAAGAATTGAAAAGCGAGAATTTGTGGTTGGTGATCATGTGCTGCTATTCAACTCTAGGTTGCGCCTATTTCCAGGCAAACTCAAGTCCAAGTGGACCGGGCCATTTTTGCTCACAAAAGTGCTCTCGCATGGAGCGGTTGAACTTGAAAATAAGGATGGAACAAGGTTTGTGGTGAATGGGCAAAGGATCAAGATCTATCTGGGAAATACTTAAACTGTGCAAGAAGTGATTGAGGCCTGTAATCTTGATGAAGTCTGAGTAATCAAGATAACTGCGTCGTGTCACGACGTTAAATCAAGCGCTGCTTGGGAGGCAACCCAAGATGTACAATCTAGCCAACGATAGGGTTCTGTTTTCCATTACGTAGTTTAGCTTTCTTTGATTACTTGCGTCTTTGTATCAATGTAGGTAGGGGTTTCAGTATTTTAGTTCTTAGTGTTGGCTAGAAGTAATATAGTGTCCGTGTCTAAAAAGTGTCCAGAAAATGAAAAAAATAGACTATTGGTTGCTACATGTGCAGGTACACTATGCAAGAAATCTGCAGAAAATAGTCTGGTGCAGAGGTCTACGGACCCCATCGACGTTCCGTCGATTGATCCACGGACCGTCAATGGTGTTCGTAGATCCCAGGTAAGTCCCTAAAATTGTCCTAGTATAATTGTGATCTACGGTCCCGATCTACGGACCGTAGATCGACTCACGGACCGTAGACGGGGTCTCGTGAGTCCAAACCCTACAGTTGACTGACCCGACCCGGACCCCCATTACTTAAAACCCCCATTGTTTCAAATCATTTCTCTTCCCTCCATTACTCCCAAAACTGTTACACTGAGGGTGCCCCCACTGATGTTCCAGAGGGCTCCGGGAAACCGGAGCCCCCCTGCTTGTTGATGATTCGCCGGCGCTTTGCGCCACAGGTTTGCTTCACTCAAATCCATTCACTTTTACTGTCTATGTATGCATTGTGGACAATTGCATCTATTTTTGTTGGGGGTGGGGTAAATGGATCGTGAGTGATAGGGTGAAGTCTGAGTAACCCAACTCATGAATCCTCTCTTGGGGTTTTCTTGCCTGTGTTCTTTTACCCCAAGACACTGTTTAATTTTTGTTGAACCAGCATGTCTTAGGATTGTGTGTGTAGAAGCATAGTACAGAATGAAGCATGATGGATTAGGAAAAATGATACCCGTCAGATTCTGGGTTGTATGCTAGAAGTAGGCTACGACTAGTTGATTGTGTTGGCTCTGAGTATGACATAGTAACAATCGACCTGATTGCATGATTACACCTGAAACTTGAACTGCGTAATCTGATAATGAAACTATGTGCCAAGAGTGGGTGAGAATCATTGACTGTTCAAACAGTTTTGTGCAAAACTAGAACTTGCCCGTTAGTCCTGCTAAGACAATTCAATCTAGAGGATAGGAAGTGATCATAGGCCGTTGTTCTGAAAAAATCCACAAATTACCTAGAAGGATTCAACCAAATGAAATAACTATTCCCTTTGATCCAATTTTGAACCTAAAAATTAAACCATTTCTTTCTAAAACCCCGAACTCACTTTCCCATAATCTACTATGTTGGCCCCGGTCGCCCCTTGGACATGTGCACTTTGACTTAGGCCAAAAGCCTAAGTTGAGGGTGGCTAATGTAAAAAGTAACTTCAATCTTGGCCCTAACCTGACATCGGGTATTGTGCACCTCAACTAACGGAACATCCATAAGTTGAGGGTGGCTATGAAAGAGGAAACTGAAAGAAAAATGGGGATAAAAAAAAAAAAAAAAGGGAAACGGAAGGAAAGGATGTGAATTATTAAAAGAGAAAGGAGCGATAAAATAAAAGGAAATTGAGCTACAAAGTTTAAAGTCACATCCGTGGTTGAAGAAAATCAAGGGAAAGCGGGAAAGCAATAATATGACAAAAATAGGGCAAAAAGAGGTTAAAAGCCTAGTGTAATGACAAGGAGGGCAGAAGTCACTAAACAGTACCCAAATGTACCACACCTGACCCTGAGCCTACGTTACAAGCCAATAAAGTCCTATAGTGATCCTGGAGTCTAGTTTGAAGAGTCTGAGCAGTGAAAATAAGGGCAAGCTTATGGCAGTAAGCACTAACTGTAGTTGAAATCATTTCTGAGTGTGAGTGTTGAATAAATCCTTGTACCATAAATGAAATTAAATTTTTGCGAAAAGAGGATTTCGTTTGAAGTAAGGGCACTGGTTACATCGTTAGAAAGTTGGTACCTGGGTGACAGTGAGAAGGTGTCTGTTGTGTGTCAGTTGGTTGGTCTGTGTCATGATGTGATCCACATGAGTTGGCTTGTCGAGTCTAAGAGAACGAATGTGCACCCGAACAATGAGGAGGTAGAGAGCCATGTGATTGCTTGAGTTAGAAATGCTTGCTTCTATACAAGTGTCGTTTAGAGTTCTAGTGCGTCGCTTGAGGACAAACAACGAATTTAAGTTGAGGGTGTTGATATACCGTGAGTTTACGGTATTTCTAATACATTTCACTTACAAGTTGTGTGTGTCTAGGGCCTTTTTATATTGTGTTTTTTATGTGTTTTATCATGTTTTGTAGGAAAGGTGTTCAGGCGCGGAAGTTTAGAGACGGCTGAAGGAAATGCAGAAAAGGGTATCCACGAAGGTCATCCACGTACCGTAGGTCCATTCACGGTCCGTATGTGATGACCGTAGATCAGCAGGCATGGTGTTGAGGACAAATCAGGGAAATCTGACCAAGTGTGGAACCACGGTTCCCATTCACGGTCTGTAGATTGATCTACGGACCGTACTGTTGATCCGTAGAGTGAGACTACGAGGGTTCCAGTACCTGATTTTTGAAGATTCTAAATATGGAGCTACGGAAGGGATTGACGGACCGTAGGTCGATCTACGGTCCGTGCTGTTGGTCCGTCGTTTGCTTCAGAGAATCTGATTGTTGGATGCTGAAATATTTTCTAAGTCTCGAGTGACGGAAGGGACTTATGGATCGTAGATCCATCGACGGTCCGTAAGTCAGTCTCGTGGATTCGAAGACGCGTACCTGAACAAAACTTTCCTTAATTTGTTTCCCTTTTTATTTAGGACTTGTTTTCTATAAATAGGACATGTAAACCTCGTTTTTGGGGCTGAGACACTATTATTCTATTTTTTTTTACTTTGTACCTTGGGAGATTAATTTGTAACCCTAGCAATTATTGATTTCCCAAGTTCGTTTTGAAGATTTTGGCTTTGCAATTCAAGTTAATTTTCTGGGTTTATTATTCTCGTTAAGTAAGTTCATGATTTCTTCATCTACAATTATGAATTGTGTTCTTGCCAATATGAGTAACTAAATCCACAACTAGGGTTGTGGGAACCATGATCAATTAACAAAGTATGAATAGTAAATAAGCAATTTTTGACTAGTATTTTGCATGCATTGATAATTCTTTCGTTTAGAAGTCTTTTTAACGGTGGCCAACGTTAGAACTCGCCTTGTTACTACTTGCCGGACCAAGGAGGTAATTAACAAGAAAAGAATTATCAACATAGATTTAGTGTGATACTATCTAATAGGCTAGTGTCGATTGGTGCGAAGTAATAACTAAGCCAAACATCGATTATGATGTCTAATATGAGGTAAAGGTAAGGGTTAGTAAATTATACACACGTAGCCGGACCAAGGTGCGGGGTGAAATTCTCTAGATGCCGGACCAAGGATTTAGAGATACCTAACTTATCACTTTGCATGTAATACACTAGAAAAGGATTGCTATTACTAGGATTACTGCGTTATGAGATTATGGGGAACACGTATACCCTAGTTATTTCTCTTATCTTGATAACAACAAAAGTTGAGTTTAATTATTGATTACTTATTAAGTTCTTACTATTTGTTTCACACAAGCACAACCCCTCTTTTTATTACCTGTTTCTGGAAATAATTTGACTAATTGAATATAATTGTTGGTTAAAAGTAAAGTCTAAACCATTTTCCTCGTGGGATCGATCTCAACCTACATTTTGGGTTCTTTACTTGATAACGATCGCTTATGCTTCTGAAAGGAGGTGTAATTTGAGCGTATCACCAGACGCAGCTTAAAGTCGTAAATAAACCCCTAAACAGCCTTATTTGGCACTTTTCAATTTTCAGAACTAAGGAACGAACCCCAGGTGTTGGGTACGCTTGATGCTAAAGGTAAGTTTTTCACTCCCCGAATCTATTTTTTGATCCGTTTAACATAATATAATGGGTGAATATTGATGGGGGAGGGTTTTATTATAGATTATATGGTGGAAACAACCCTAATTTGGATAATTGGGATCATGGGTTTCATCTAGGGTTCATAGAATTGTTAGTAATTGGGGTACTTAGTGATTGTTTATTGATTCCCGTGTTATTATGACTGTTTGTCGACCAAGAACAAGCCGAACGAATCCAGAAAGGGAAGGATCAAGTTTCTTAGGGTTTCAAGCTCGTTTCAAGGTAGGTGATGGTGCTGATTCTATGATTGTGTGATGTATGTTTGTTCTTGTTTCATTATGATACATGTATTTATATGAATGTTGCATTATTGATCATACTTGTTGTAAATGAGATAGATGAATGATGGTTACCATTAAATCATGACTTAAATGTATGATCTTGAGGATATACTTGTGATTGTGAATATGGCGTGTTGAATGGATTGATTGCCACGTTCCGGCATAACTAACTTGGATCAGTTGCCACATTCCGACATAATTATGGGATCGGTTGCCATGTTTCAGCATAATCATTGGATCGGGTACCACATTCTGGTATGCTAACTGTTTGGTGTGGGTTCCATGAGAGGACTATTGAATTGGGTTCCGTGAGAGGACCATTGAATTGTGAATCTACTTGTGATGATTCATTCATAGCTAATGACGATTGATATTGGAAGATGGTATGTTGCGCTAAATTGATATAACTGTGATATGTGAGAATCATAAAGTTGTTCATTGTTCGTATATGTTGATGATATTGTATATGTTCAATATGTCATGTGATTGTATTGTTGTATTGACTAATGTATGTTACACTTATAGGGATAGCCGCATGATCCTACCAGTACACTGTGGTTGTGTATTGATACTGCACTTGCTCTTTCTTTGTTGAGTACAGGGCATCTTCAGGTGGCTATTTATAGACCTCAGCTAAGTGACTATTGATCGTTACCGGATTTAAGGGTGAGCCATTTCTTTCGGGCTGCCATGGATCTTTCTTGATTAAGTCTACAATGTTCGAACTCAGACTATTTGTTTAAGGTGTTTGTTTAGTTTCGGGGTTGTATCCCTTGTTCTTAGACTTGTCGTTGGTAGAGATTTGGTACATTGACTTTCAGGTTCTAGGGTTGAATTTCCGCATTAGTTTGGTTAGTTAATTGTTAAAACCTTGTAGTTTATGGGGACTCCATTTTTATAGTAATTTAAACCTGCTTTCGTATCTTTAAATGCCTTAGTTTTCATTAAAAAAATGTTTGTTTGGGTTGTAGTAATGGTTCTCCCACCAGAGGGTTAGTGTGGGTGCTAATCACGACGGTCTGGGTCGTGACAGAAGTGAATGTCCAACTACAACTTTTGATTAAGTAATATAAGATTCATTTTTTTTTGTTTTTCAAAATATTAAAAATACAATTAATAGTAATAATAATAAAAATAATAATTTAATAATAGTGGTCAATAAAATTGTGACTTACAATAATTTACTTGATCTTGAGTGTGATATAGTACGTTTCTTCCCACTCTAATAATGATAATACATGAATAATAGTATTAATAAAAGGCTGACTTACTAGGGTCTTCTTTATTATCTTATATATAAAACGATAAAATAATTATCCTATTATATTGATTAGTTATCGATTCGCCTAAAAAGGCATATTTTTTTGTTTTCTGTTAGTATTCTTGAAACTAAAATAAGTATCATAAAAAAAATTAGGTAGAAAATAAAATTTTACCTTGAATATAAATTTTAATATATTAAAAGTTTATTTACATCTTTATTTAATAATTTAAATAGTTGTTTGTGATAAAGCCTGATCTGATCCCATTTGAGCGGCAGAAGAATTGTTTATGTAACAATCAAATTTAAATTTTAAATCTTGAATTAAATGAAAGAAACAACTTATTTCTTGGGATGGATAGCTAGACCGAAAAATTCAAGTTTACTCTCTCAAATATATATATGAATAAAATACAATACAAAGATATGATAAATTATCGACAAGAGTGTTTTATTAGTTAATAATTTAATTATGAAATGAGTCGCCACTTAACTTTTTAAGGAAAAATCAAGACAAATTTAATTCCAAAGGGTTTAAAATAGAAAACCAATCGAAATACTTATTGGGTGTTTGGGGTTCACATGTACACTTCAAGAAGGTATTAGGCACTTGAAGTGTTGGCTAACGCACGGTTCTCTGATAATTTAAAATATTTGAGTAAAAACTTAAAGGAAATAGACATGCTCAATTATTTAATGAAAAAAATGACTTTTTACACTTAAATATTTGCGTAAAAACTTAAATGCATTCAAGCGAGATGTTGATATAGATAATTAAAATAGAGCGCTGAAAATATTTTCAAATGAAATGGCCATAATCATGCTTCACTATAATCATAGATAAAGAACATAGTACTAACATGTTGAGAACCAGAAATTGCTCCACTTATATGTTCGACAAGTTGAGCTAAAACAAATAGCAATCCCATAATTCAAATGAGCAGCAAACAATGCTTCATTTTCATTTTTTAGAGGGCAAGAAAGACAACTTATGCTAATGTAAAATGCAACATAAATTATCAGCTAATATTTTCAAATAACTTGTGTACAATGATCTCTTAAATTGAAGATTAAGACTATATAAAAAATAAATATCACAAGCACAAACCAAGAAGCTATAATAACGTATTCTGGCACCATAAACCCAAAACTAATTATGACATTGAATTTAGTTAAACTGTAGCATAATATGAAGGACAAGCTTCAAATTAAAGCACACTAACATCAAAACTAAGCAAAGATCACAACTAAAACATCTCAATCACAGGGTTATAAATCCAAAACAAATATCAAATCTACAAGAAAGTCGAGCGCAGTCGCATTGTTTAACTCGGATTGATAAAATATAAACAAAATGAATTCTACATCTAACAAATAATAATCAGAGACTTGAGTCAACAAAGAAAACGAATGCTTCCTAACATACATTACAATTAACCTTTCAGCAACTAAGCTCTGAGAAAGGGCAGCAAAGAAACACAATATTGAGATTTAAATTATAATAGCTGGAACACATTAACATGTAAAACATATGAAGAATAACTCGAATAAATATATCCAGACGGTTAAACATGACAAGGTTTAAAATACACCACCTATATGGACCCATTGACCAGAAATGAAGGATAAACCAGCTAGCAGAAATTCATTGAATTTGACAACAAACAAATGAATACCTCAAATATAAGAATCAGCCCACTTAAAACAACATATTCATGACAGATTCAAGGTCCAATATCATTTTGAGACCCAAAAAAATCACCTAAAATGGATAGGAAATACAACATATTGTCGTATTCCGGCTGTATTAAGGCCTAACACCCTATTTCTTACAGTAACAAAGCAATACATACACGATCCGAGAAGAGAGAATGAGAGAGGAAAGTGAGAATGTTATGTAGGGCAAAGGTTACCTCTTTTTAAGCAGCAAACTAGAATATAAAATTTTACATTGAATATCAATTTTAATATATTAAAAGTGATATTTTCATCATTATTTAATATTTTAAATAGTTGTTTGTGATAAAGCCCAATCCGATTCCATTTAAGTTACAGAAGAAATATTTATGAAATAATCAAATTTAAATTTTAATATGTTGAATTAAATGCTGGAAATAATTTATTTCTTGGGATGGATAGCTAGTATCTGACCAAAAATTCAAGTTACATTCATAATTTTTATCTAAAGAACTAACACTAAAACACAACAATCCAACGTAAAATAAATTCATAAAGATAACACAATTATACGTACCACATATATGCATTTACTTCTTCGCATGATTTAATTATATTCTCCTTCTTCAACTAAGACATGTTACTCAACAAATTTGAATAAGTCATTCTGTGCGATAATATGAAGAACTCATTCTTCTCTAACTTGGACTCCACATTAGATATTCGATAATAATCAAACATGCAGTCAATTAGTTGTTGTTTTGACATTGGGATAACTTTTCCTCTTATTTTAAATTGTATTAACAGCCGATATTGCTCTGGTTAAAGAGAATGTCCAACTACATCCTTTAGTTAAGTAATTCAATATTAGATTAAGTATACTATAAATAGTAATAATAAAAAATAATAAAACAACAGTGTTTAATAAAATTGTGACTTACAATAGTTTTCCTGATGTGAAGGAGGACTTTTCTTCCCATCCAAGTAATAACAATACATGAATAATAGTATCAACAGATAAAACACAGGCTTGCTATTGTCTCTCTAAGTATGCTATGTATAAAATGATAAAATAATTATCGTATTATATTAGAGTAGCTATTCGATTTACCTGAGAAGTCTTTTTTTTTCTTTTAGTAATCTTGAAATTAAGATAAGTATAATAAAAAGAATTAGATACCCAATCCAATCCTATTTGAGATGCAGAACTGTTGGTGAAATAATCAAATTTAACTTTTAATATCTTGATTTAAATGCATGAAATAACTTAATTCTTGGGATGGATAGCTAGTATCTGACAGAAAAGTTCATGTTTTCTCACTCAAATAAATATATGAATAAAATTCAGTACGAGAATATCATAAATTATAGGCAAGGTTGTGTTTGATTTTCGCAAATCCTTTGTATTGTCACTCATTTTTCCATCTCTTTTGTACGGGATACTATTTTTGGAAATCCTAAGTTTTTACCTTCATACTATTTCATTTCAAGAACACTAAAAAAACAATCAAACGTAAAAAGGGACCATAAAGGTGATTGTTTAGGAGATTAAACAAATACACATATCACATATTTGTATTTACTTCTTTGAATGATATAATGATATTCTCCTCGTTCAACTAAGCCATGTTACTCAGCAAATTCGAAAGTCATTCTATGGAATAATCCAAAGCACTCGTTCTTCTCTACCTAGTAGTCCACATTTGATATTCGATAATGCTCAAACAAGCAATCAATTAGTTGTTTTTTTGACATTGGAATAACTTTGCAATCCACATTAGACATTCGATAATGCAAAAACATGCAATCAATTAGTTGTTGTTTTGACATTGGAATAACTTTTTTCCTCTTTTAATTGTATAAATTGTCGTTATTGCTCTGGTTGAAGCGAATGTCCAACTACAATCTTATCACGACCCAGACCATTGTGATTGGCACCCACACTAACCCTCTGGTTGGAGAACCATTACTACAACCCAAACTAATAAACTCACGCAAAAACTAAGGCATTTAACGTTACGAAAGCAGATTTAAATGCTAAGGAAAGAAATAGGGAGTTCCCATAAATTTCAAGCAAAAGTCTAACAACCAAAACAAATGCGGAATAATACCTAGAACATGAAAGTCAATGTACCAAAACATCTAAAGTTCAACAAGTCTAAGAAAATGGGTACAACCTAAATTAAACATAAGAAATCCTAATGCACTAGTCTAAGTCCGAAATGGAGACATAAACAAAAGAGAACTCATGGCAGCACGGAAGAACTGGCTCACCGTTGAATTCGATCACGATCACTGATCTTCTAAACGAGATCTGTCAATAGCCGCATGAAGATGCCCTGTACTCAACAAAGAAAGAGCAAGTGCAGTATCAGTACACAACCACATTGTACTGGTAGGATTACGCGGCTATCCTACTAAGTGCAACGCACATAAATCAATACAACATACTCCCTCCGTCCCATTTTATGTGAGGTAGTTTGACTCGGCACTGAGTATAAGAAATAAAGGAAGACTTTTAAAACATGTGGTTCAAAATGAATGATAGAAATTTGTGTGGCTGTAAATCATTTCATTAAGGGTAATAAATATGCATACACCAAACGTATACAATATCATCATCATTTACGAACATATGGAGGATATCACAAATATCAAGACATATAGTTACATCAAGTCAATGGTCCTCTCATTGAACCCAAACCCAAACTGTTAGTGTACCGGTTCGTGGTACCCGATCCAATGTTTATGCCGAAACGTGGCAACCGATCCCATGTTTATGCCGGAACGTGGCAACCGATCCTAGTTAGTATGTCGGAACGCAACACCCGATACATTCAATAGGCCAAAATCACAGTCACAAGTATATTCTCAAAATCAAATAATCAAGTCATGATTCATGGCATTCATCATTCATCTATCCTCATTTACAATTAGTGTGATCAATAATGCAACATTCGCATATATACATGTATTATAATGAAGCAAGAACAAACATACATCACACAATGTGAAATCACAACCATCACCTACTTCGAAACAAGCTTGAATCCCCTAAGAAAGTTGATTCTTCCTTTTCCAGATTTGTTCCGCTTGTTCTTGATCTACAAACAATCATAATAATACAAGGATCAATAAACAAGACCCAATTACCCGCATCCTAATCAATAATATCAACCCTAGATCAAACCCTTGATCCCCATGCCCAAATTAGGGCTTTTTTCCACCATAATTTCCAGATCAAAAACCTTTCCCATCGATAATTACCCACATATTTACATTCTACGGATCGAAACATGGATTCGGGGAGTAAAAACCTTACCTTTAGCCTCAAGAATGGTGAAAAACGGTCAAGAACTTTCTTGGGATCGTCTCCTAGCTCTCAAAGATGAAAAGTGTAGAATAAAACAATTTTGGGGTTTATTTCCGACTTAATTCGCGACTGGCCCGCTACAGCGGTCCTCACTTCACTACAGCTGCCCCTCCCTGGCGGGAATAATTCCACCACAGCGGGTTGCATGGAACCACTGGAAAAATTTAAGAATTCCAAAACCCCCATTTCACAATACACCTTCAACCAATGACACTCAGAAACTACTCATTCATGTTAAGATCAGTTTCGGGAGTTCTACTCACCCAAATTCTATTCTGTAAAGTCGTACGGGTTCCTTAACGTCTTGGCTATCTACTCATGTGATCAAAATCATAATTAGATAACCCAATTGTTACCAGATTTCCCTAGACCTTACTGACTCCGATTTCGTCCAAATGTAAACTAGGTTGGGAAATTCCAAGTTACTACGAAAAAGTTTTCTGGCCTAAATTTTTTCACTGTTGGCTTTTCTATAACGACGGGACATGTCGTTATAATAGATACCAATTTACCCATCACTCGTTCCTGAGTGACAAACTAGGAGAAAACGGGCTATAATTAGAGTAGAGTAGTACTTGAATCGACGAACAACTGGGGATACTTGTCTCGCATGGCCTTCTCGTTCTCCCAAGTAGCTTCCTTAATTGGACGATGGTTCCATTGAAATTTCACGGACTTAATCTCTTTGGTCCTCAGCTTCCAGACATCAAGATCAAGAATTGCAATTGCTTCCTCCTAATATTGGAGGTCTTTGTCTAACATAATTCAGTCCCATTTTATTATTTAATCCCCGTAACCATGATATCTCTTCAGCATGGATACATAAAATACTGAATGAAATCCAGATAGATTAGGAGGTAAAGCCAATCTGCAAGCCATTGGCCCTACACATTCAAGAACCTCAAAGTGGCTAATGTATCGCGGGCTTAGCTTGCCATTCTTGCCAAATCTCATCACCTCTTTCATGGGTGATACCTTAAGAAGAACATTATCACCAGTCTAAAATGTCATGTCTATTACCTTATGATCTGCATACTTCTTCTGTCTACTCTGGGCTGCTAGAAGCTTAGCTTGAATCCTCATCACCTTATCTTGAGCATCCATCACTAAATCAACCCCCAAAGGTTTCATATATCCAGCCTCGAATCATCCTATGGATGACCTACATCCCCTCCCATAGAGTGCCTCAAATGGTGCCATATCTATGTTGGAGTGATAAGTATTATTATAGGAGAACTCACACAAAAGTAAGAACTTATCCCAATGTCCCCTAAAATCATCAACACATGCCCTCAACATGTCTTCTAACACTTGAATAGTCCTCTTTGACTACTCACCCGTCTGTGGATGGAAAGCGGTACTAAAAGTGAGTTGTGTGCACAATTCATCATGTAATTTCCCCCAAAACTTGGAGGTAAACTGCGTACCACGGTCTGAGATAATAGAGAGGGGCACCCCATGGAACCTCACTATCTCCTTCACATACACATTTGCCAATTGTCCAGCATTATAATATATTCTTACCAGAATAAAATGGACTGACTTAGTCAATCGGTCAACCACTACCCAAATAGAATCGAACTTCCCCAAAGTCTTGGGAAGACAAACCATGAAGTCCATAGCTATCCTTTTCCCACTTCTATTTCAGAATTGGCATTCTCTTAAGCAAACCTGCAAGCCTTTGGTGTTCATACTTTACTTGTTGGAAATTTTGACACTTAGCCACAAACTCCGCTATATCCTTCTTCATGCCCGACCACCAATAAATTCACTTCAAATCTCGATACATCTTAGTCACACCCAAATGAATGGAATATCGTGAACCATGGGATTTTGTCAACTACTTCTGAATCAAGCCATCTATTCGGGGAACATAAATCCTTCCTTTAAAACTGAGCACACCTTCCGCATCAAAAGTGGTCTCTTAAGCCTTACCAATCGCATTCTTCTTCCTAAGCTCATTCAAATTTTCATCCTCAAACTATTTGGCATTGATCTCCTCCATGAACCTGGCCCTAACCTCAATGCTAGCTAACACCCCTCATTTTGCTGAGATTCCCAACTGCATGAATTCAGACTCCAAGGTCTGGATTTCCTTAGCCAAAGGTCTCTTAGTTGCACTCAAGCAAGCCAAACTACCCATACTCACCGCTTTTTACTTAGTGTGTCTGCCACTATATTAGCCTTACCTAGATGGTATTGAATGGTCACATCATAATCCTTGAGTAACTCTATCCACTTCAAGTTTTGGGTCAACTTCAAAGGGTGATATCTTGTAGCACAAAATGAAGTTGGGTTCCTATAACCTATCAAATTAAAGATAATTGAGTCATCTTTCCAATGCCACTGAGTTTGCTAAAATCCAATCTCGGAGTAAAATGTTACTCACATTTTAGTAGAGCTCTGTTGGGTAGGGGCAAAACCAGGACCCAGTTGACGGAAAGTGGTCCTAATGACGGCCAGTCAGTCCTACAGTGAAGGGCTTATGTCAACTTTGAAGTCAGGGTTGTTTTGGGCTTTCCCCCTATGTATTGTGCATGTAAACTATGTCGTTTTACTCAGTGTAAGCCTAATAATCTAGTCAGATGCTATCTTAAGCCCTCATTCTCCTTAAATCAACCATTTTAGATAAAAAAAAAGAAGAGAAATAGTCGACTATTTCTCTCAAGAACAAGTAGTGTTCTTCAAAGTTCAGCCCCAAAATCCAAAGGATTTTATCCCTAGATTTTGTCACCATATAAGTGGAATTTTACTAATGGGTTCCTTTCACCCATTAGGTCCTCAAAATTCAGTTAGTATCTTTAATTCTTATGAACTATTCAGACCTACGGTTCTATATTTTCAAGATTTATTGTAGACTCGATATTATGGTTCCCTTATTCTAAATACCACGTTCCTTGATGAATTATTATAATTCCATGCATAATACTTAGAACCTTAGATTAGGTAAATTTATTCTAGTTTATGAATTATACTTGCTAGGTCAATCAAAGAGAAATTCATGCTTCATATTTGGAATGTTATATTCTTAGTAAATAAATATTGCATTCTCAGTTAGCATGTTAGTTTGAGCTATTCAATATTTATTGCATTTTAGCTTCATGATTATTCAGTTGGGAGTAGACATAACACCGAGTTGGACTAGGGTTCATCATACCCTCAAAGTCCCAAAACTACGTGTCCGCGTAGGTTTATAAGTTCCCTCTGTTGGACATCAGATTTAGTGATCACACCATAGTCATGCCTCTATAACCATGGCAAGGTATATTGGGTCCTCTCGATGGGGCATATAGATCTGACTCCATGTTTAGCTCACATGGTTTATGTCAGTTAGTAGTAGCTCCAACAGTTAGACTCTTATTGCATTGACCAGGTTTTCAACATTTAATTCAGTATACAGTTAAGCATGTTATATTTAAGATTAGTACTTGGTCATTGCGTTCAGTTTAGTTTTCAATTATACTTCAGTACATATCTATATCCTTGTACAGATTATATCATTGCTCAGTTATGTATTGTCCAGTTTATATACGTTGTTCATCTTAGCATATATATATCTTGCATGCTCAATACATTCCAAGTACTGACACATACATTGTGCTACATCATTTCAAGATGTAGGTTCACGCGCTTAACATCCAGATCATGCTTAGTTCGATCCTCAGTCCGACTTCATCAACTTCAGTAGTGAGTCCTCGAAGTTTGAGTGGTGAGTCCTCATACATCAAATACAATAAACATGCTTTAGCTTTTAGTCTTTATTTTTAGTTTTAGTATTGCTAGAATTAGCTGGGGCATGTCCCATCAACTCAATTATGTTAGAAGCTTTTTAGACATAGTAGTAGATTCAGCTAGAGTTTTTCAGTATTTTTTCAGTCATCAATAAACTCTTGTTATTTTTTATATATTCAGACCAATTTTGTTTTTCCCATTTCAAATATCCACTATTTTTGGTTTCCGCATAGTATATGTTTTACGTAGTTATTTTTAATATGCCTGATATATGCTAGACTCAGGGTTAGCTTGGGGTCACTCGTTATCCTAGGTCCCATGTTACGTCTAGGGTGTAGCCTTGGGGCCTGGTAGATCACTTAGTAGATATTAAAGATTGGTGAGTCATCATGTTCCGAGGACCGAGCCTTTGTTTCTTATTGTCTTTACTTTTTAGTATTATTTGTGATATACGGGTTACATCCCGATCACTCTTCATGTATAGATGGCTTTGAGACTATGTAGACTTCCGCTTCATTTTTTGCAAACTCTTTTATGATATAAACTATCTTTTAAACTTGTTAGATTCTATTATCTTGTTTATGTATGCTAAGTGTCTTGTGTAGGACCTCTCGAGGTCTTATACGCCATGTCACTTCTAGGGTTTCATTGGGTTATGACAAGTCTTTACAAGCCTTTCTACTACATTAAAAGAAGTGGTCGGGACATAACATGTACATCATGTAAAATATCCAAAAGTAATGACATAGAAAAACAATAAAGGTGATATAGTCCTTAAAGTATGAGGACTCACCAAGTTTTCAAATATATAGAGTGATCAACCAGCCACGAACGAAAGGAGAGGAGTCGTCAAGCTCTATATTAGTGAAAGAATGTAGGCACAAATATGTATTAGTACATGGAATGTGCTAAGTAAAAGGGATATGCATGAAAATGTAAAACATGATCATAAGGGGACATAATAAAAAACATTATGTGCATGACCAAGCTAGGCATAATAAAAATCTTTAAGGAAGAATCTTTATCATGAACATAGTCAATGAATAATGATATCATAAGGAAAACTTCATAAAACTTGAAAGTAAATCAGTTCATTTTGTGGGATATCTACTATTAATCGACATAGACCACGTGCGCTATAACGTGGAATCTAGTGTCCTGCTCCCACACTGAAAAGAGATATCCTTATTTGCAAAGTCAAGGACCTTAACTTCTAAGTTAGGTGGCTCCACTAGTTATGTCAATTTAGATTGCCTATGGGGCACGTAGTTAGGGACAAATAGATTTCTACTTGAGACCTAGCCTCTACTAATGGGGGAGCCTCCATCTCAATATCCTCTTGGTGCTAAAGTAAAATCCCAACAAAATTAGTCATAATCATAAACATAGAATCATCCATGAAATAGCATACCTAAGTTACTAATCAAAGCTAAAACAACATAGAATAGCTCCTTAAATCTTTAATCATGCATAAGTGAGAAAACGTTTCACTAAACCATGATCACTTAATGTGAGAAAACATGTCACAGTTTAGTTGATACTTGATCATAAAGCAACCTAGATCAAAAAACCTTCCCTTTCATAAATCATGTATAAGTTCGTGGAAACATCATTCATAGCATCATAGCTTTTTCATAAATTCATGTAAACTAGGGCTTATAGTCAAAATCATATATCATGCATGGGTTTATATGGAATTGGTTGGAAAACATGTAATTGAGTCGAAGAAATCATAATATGATCAAAATCAAACAATTAAATCTATATAAATAGAACACATGAGGAATTGAATCAAAACCTAATATATTTATGGAAATTGAATTGGAAAATTTGGAGAAAACATTGGGACTTAATGGGTGAATGGAGCGCATTGATGAACTCCCTACATACCTCGATATTGAAACCCTAAGGAATTGATAAAGAAAAGGAGACATGAAATTGAAGAACCCTAGAATCGTTGAGAGCCTTGCAGAGAAAACCTTTTAGAGGAACTTTGGAAGTTTTTGGGGAATGAAGGAAAATGGGTAGATTTATGATTAAAATAAGTTATTGGGGCTTATTTTTAGGCAAAATGATAGAGTACATAAATTTGGTACATAGGAAAAAGACATAAATACCCTTTAAAATAACTATCGGTCCACCCTTTGATTATGACCTACAAAAAGAACTGGACAACCGTAGGTCAAGTGACTGGGCCTTAATCTTGGTGAAATCCTATGACTTATTTCTAAGGACCTTCAAAAGTTTTATGGTTCCTAGACCCCATTGGTAGACCCCAACTTTCAACTCAAAATTTCACTAAGTCTGGAACCTTTTTATGGGACCTTACTACGATTCGTAGTCCATTCGACGGACCATCCTGGTCAATCATAGAATGGGTTATTTGGGCTTGATTTCCAAAATAATTTTCCCATGTCCTACGAGACTGGTCTATGACCCGTAGAACTTCCTACGATCCGTAGACTGGTCTTGTGGAATTGAACCAGTAGCATTCCTTGTCCATTTTTACTTTTCTGAATTTTTAGATGTTACCTATTTTCTCTCCACATAATTCATGTTTGTGTAGCAAGGCTTTACTATGTCCGGTATTCCATAATTTCCATTTTTTAATCAAGTGTCGTAATTGGCATTATCTTTGAGACCGTTAACTCAAATATTTTTTGTTTGAAGCAATTTTCTCCTTCTTCTCTTCTAAAAGGGATGGAAGAACTGCTTGTGTGTATTTCTCCATGGTTTTCATCTTGTAACTTTATTTTGTTTGAATAGAATTTTTCTTATTGATTGAGGAAGAGGAATCCTCTCGAAAAAAATGAATGAAGTGGTTCTAGGTTGGTTGAATTGGTTATAAGTTCTTTTAACAGTTAAGGTATATTATACTTTTATAGAAGGGAAAATCTGCTAAAAGGGTATGTTTATTTTGTTATCTTTTGTTCTATTTTATTCATATCATAAATGGGGGATCTTGAAGAGACACATGCAATAGGCTCAAGTAGGTACAATACTTGAAGCATAAACCACACATAATGAGGCATTTTAGACATAAAACATGTTATAACCATCTATCATTACCATGGGTGAATGAAAGTAAGGGTTAGAACAACAAAATCATAGGCACGCGTGGTATGAGAAATATTTACTAAAACATACTCAATGTATTGTGATTTTACTAGTCATCGAAAATGTATCATGAGTACATAGACTGAGAATATTGAGAAAGCATGGGTGCCTTCATCGTGGGTACCATGGGCATGAGGTACGAATAATTCTATTATGCCTTCAGTGATATGACTACTAACTCTTAAGATTAGTAATACTTCTTAACTACACTACTTCTCTTAAATAGTACCATTTATCAATTGAAACTTATAATCCTCACAAGGATAAATGTGTCTATTTCTAGTCAAGTCTAAGTCTAGCTACATGCTCTCAAAATATTCAAGCCTAACCGAAACTAACAAGGTGTAACACATACAATCAACATATTAATTCTATATTTATATAATAAATTCCATCCCAAGAATACAACTTGTTCTTACCATACCATTCAACTTACCTCGAGTTCAAATCAAGAAGCTACTAGTACATAATTAATTCATCTGAATGTTATCAACATAATATTTAATAGAGGCTTATCAAAGATATTATACTTATATGTGTCGACCTCATCCTCATCTGTATCATCTACAAAATTAGTAACAATAGTAACTGAAATTCTGAAAAATATCTAAAGTGGATTTTTGGGAAGAACACATAACTTAGTTTTTTAGTCAGGTTTCTAGAATAGTCTAGTGTAGGCATTTGGATAAGCATCTTGTAGAAATATCATTATTTTCTAAGGTAGAAATTTAATATACTGGAATTTTCTTATAGAGGTATCTAGAAAATTATCTAGAACCATCCATAGGAAAGGATAAATATGGAGTGTCTTACATTTGTATTCAACCCAAAATGGAAAAAATCAAAGCAATTCAAGAGTCTTCTTCCATAACAATATTCTCATATCCAAAATACACAATCTTCCTTCTAGGTTCCTCATCTTTTATTTAAATCTTCTCATCTTTGTTAACGATCTTGGGCTAGCATAAGGTCTTTTCAATTACACTTTTCTTCTGGTATTATCTACATGGTATTAGAGCCACAGTCATACTTTGACTTTTGGATTTTAATCAAAATTGGGTTAGTGGTAGATTCAATGGGTTCGTCTTAGTGGATATTCTGTCAATGTATTAGGGATGAAGTTGTTCAACTAGTCCAATTTTAAGGTATGGACAACATGTATGGAATCATACCTTCTTGGAGAGGATTTGTGTGAGATTCGTGTTTAGAAACCTGAATATATTTCAAATGTGATGTCAATTTAAGGATGGGCTCAATAACCATCCATGAAGGAATTTGAGAATTTGTAATCGTTACAGGAGTTACTAGCCAAACAGTTGCTGGTGTATTCGTCAATGATGGGGAAGGAAATGCTCTTGTAGCTTACAAGAGAAACTTAAAAGAAAAATAAAGAGATATGTTGCACTTTCGATCCACATGTGGTTCAAGCTCCCCTAGAAATCAGGAAGATCCTTCTAACAATAATGGTAAGAAGTTTCTAAGATGTTACCGATGTGGAAATATAGAACACATAAAAACATATTGGTAAGCGAAAGAGAGTAATATGACTCTAACTAGAAAGATACTAAGGAAGAAGAAGATTGGGAGATATGCTTAGTAGCTGAGTCTCAAGCAATAAATTTCATGGCTTCTATCAATATTGAAAGACACTCGATCATGGATTCAGGATATAATATAGTTGATTACATGGAGAACCAAGACACTAATCATTAATATGAAGCAAGAAACTTCTAAAGTTGTTAATTCTGATAGCTACTATCAAACAAATCAAAGATGTAGATACAAAACATGTAGTGTCAAGAACTATATATGCAAGTAGTGACTTTTACGGAGAAAGCTTTCAGGAAACGTATTGAAATTAAAAGTCTATAATCAATCGTATGACATATAGAGGTCAATCACTAGCTTAGATCAAACATTGGAAGTAGATGGAGAAGATGAAAATCAAGTAGATGTATAATCTAACCTTGTGTAACACCACCGAAGTTCATAGCTCAGTTGGGATTGGAAAAGTGTTGGAAGCTGATGGTGCATTGGTTCCACGAGAAAATGTACGGACCGTAGAAGGTTTTTACGGGCCATAGGAACCAGTGCATAATAAGTTTTAGTTATTGGTTAGTTGTTTACTGCTTATAGGTTTAGTATTGCATGTTTATTATTAAGAGTCTACTAGGTATACACCTATTATATTATAGGAGTTTTTGTTGTCTTCAGTTGTATTTTGAAAGTGTCTTTGCACATTATAAAGACATAATAGATCTCATCATTTCCATCTTGAATCTTTATGGTATCAGGGCGCTTCTAAGCTCCAACGAGAATCAATAGATCTGCTCATCTCTTTCATTTTTCCCGTCCCTCTATCATGGTGAATCCAAGCACTTATGTCATTGCTATTGATAACACCACCCGTCTGGTTCAATTTAATCCAGGTTCCCAACTACCCATAAATCTTATGGATCCAAACAATTTTATTATTTGGAAGGCTCTAGTTTAATCTCTCATGTTAGGCCATTACCTTTACTGTTATCTAGATGGAACCATGACGACACCATCTAAGAATGTCCTTGAGAATGCTTCAGAGGTACTAAACCATATGTCTACTATACGTTTTTGATAAGACCAGTTGATTCATAATGTCTTGATGGCATGAGTTGATCAAACCCACCTCTGCAATCACAAAAACCT
Organism: Solanum okadae; assembly: GCA_036553675.1. Classification (NCBI taxonomy): domain Eukaryota; kingdom Viridiplantae; phylum Streptophyta; class Magnoliopsida; order Solanales; family Solanaceae; genus Solanum; species Solanum okadae. The sequence continues at coordinate 31,487,782 of CM071686.1, read as the reverse complement.
TTACCTTCTAGCAAGCCTGGGATGCACTGCATCACTTGTATTTCAAAAAATCACGTACACAAGTTTTCAATCTTTACAACTCCTTAGCCACAATTACAAATAATTCTCATAGTATGACTGTATCTACAAGAGAACAGAAATGTTGCAAAAAAACTTGAAACTACAAGAGCTCCCATTCCAAATGACGAACTTGCTATAAAAATACTCAGTGGCTTAGGACCCGAATATGATTCAAATTTGATTGCTATCCAAGCGCGAGATGCACCTATGTTCTATGAAGACTTTTATAACAAGTTTTTCAACAGAGATCTCCTTCTTCATTTAAGAGAGCCTCACCAACCAACGACCTCTATAACTTTTGTGATGGCACAAAGGTCCTCCCCAGAAAATTCTACACCTCACATGAATGGACGAGGACAACGATGGAGTCCACAAAATCATAGGCAGCAACCTGAAGCACCCACCAATTCAAACTAGTGTACTACTGCGCCTCCTCAACCCCATCATCCAATTTTCTAGCTATGTGGTCAAATTAGGCAGAATGCTAATGTATGTCGTTCATGCTCTCAAAACCACTTAGAAGTAAAGGAAAATTATGCTTCGATGCCTTATTATTGATTCCAAAGCACCACATCATGTGACCACTGACTCTCAACAACTTGAAAATTTGGATGGCTACACTACCCATGGTGACCAAATACATGTAACTCACACTGGTAATATTCAATTAAATAGTTTTAAAAAATCACCTTCCAAATACTCTATGTGGCCCAACTATTAAATGTTATCTTATATTTGTGTCTGCATTTTGTCAAGATGTCACTCCCCGAGGCTACCCCTTGATGTGACACTATACCTAGGATCACGAGTGACCCTAAGATAACCATGTGTCAGGCATATCATAAGCATACTGAAAGATAACTAAATAAACAAGAACTACATGGAAGCTAAAACAGTGGTTATCTGAAAATGGGGAATACCCAACTAATCTGAATATATAAAACATACTAAGTGTTTATTGATAACTGATAGATACACTCAACAAGTCAAGCTAATTCTAAATTTATGTGTCTAAAAAGCCTCTAACTGAGTTTAGTTGTTGGGACATGCCCCCTAGCTAACTATAATAAAACTTAAAATTGAATAAAAAAGACTAAAATGAAAGCATGTCTATTATCCTCGAAATATGAGGACTCACCACTGAAGCTGTTGAAATGCGGAGTAGACTTAGCAACGAGCCAGACTAGGGTTTAGCGTACCCTTTTAGTCCCAAAACTACGTGCCCCGTAAAAGTATAAGTCCCCTCTATGGGCATCAGATTTAGTGATCACGTTAGTCATGCCTTTATACCCCTGGTAAGGTATATTGGGTCCTCTCGATGTGGCGTATTTATCGGACTCCACGTTTAGCTCACGTGTTTTTATGTCGGTTAATAGTAGCTCCCACAGTCATACTCTTAGTGCATTTGACAGGTTTTCAGTATATACTACAGTATTCAGTTCAGCTTGTCATGTTTATGATTAGTACTAGGTCACTGCATTCAGTTCAACTTTTCTGTTATCTTTTGAGTGGTTACATTCTTGCTCAGTTTACAGTATTGCTTAGTTATGCCTTGTTTAAGCTCATATATATTTGTTCAACTTAGTATCTATACCATGCATGCTCAGTAAATTCAAAGTACTGACGCATACTATGCGCTATATTTTTTCACGATGTAGGTTCAGGTACTCAACATTCAGACCGCGCTTAGATTGAGCCTCGATCCGCATTCAGTAGCTTCAGTGGTGAGTCTTTACACTTCGAGGACAATAGACGTGCTTTCCTTTCAGTCTTTACATTTCAGTTTTAGTTTTGGTAGAGTTAGTTGGGGGGCATGTCCCAGCAACTCAAATCAGTTAAAGGCTTTTCAGACATAATATTAGAATCATCTTGACTTGTTAAGTTTAATCTTTCAGTTGTTGTTAAACTCTTAGTATGGTTTATACATTAATACTAGTTGGGTATTCCCCATTTTTCATTTATCTATTGATTTAGCTTTCGCATAGTTCATGTTTTATTTAGTTATCTTACAGTATGCTCATGATATGCCAGACACAGGGTTAGCTTAGGGTCACTCGTGATCATAGGTCCCGTGTTACGTCAAGGGGGTAGCCTCGAGGCTTGATAAACTTGGTATCAAAGCATTAGGTTCAAGAGCCCTAGGATGTCTAAAAGTCGCACTAAGTAAAATCTCTTTCATGGGCATAAAGTGCACCACATCTAATGAGAGGGAGGCTACGAAATGTTTTAAGAAAAATGTCACTTTCTTTGTATTCTTATCGTGCATGGGTATGATCCAAATTCTCCTTTCTAATTCTTCATTATGTGTTTTAGATCATGCCTCCTCATAGAGCTAACACACAGAATGCTAATGCACGCAATGCTAACATAGTTCCTCTAGTCCCAAACCATAAGGTTATGAATGCAGAATTTCAGAATGCGATCCAACTCTTGGTTCAGAGTGTGGCCAATCAGAACAATCAGCAGGCCCCAGTTCCTACAAACACTAATGTTGGAGCAGCTGCAGCTAGGTTCAAGATTTTGTTCGGATGAATCCACCCAAGTTTTTAGGGTTGCAGGTTTGTGAGGACCCACACAACTCTATTGATGAGGTTAAGAAAAATTTTAGAGTGATGCAAGTGACTAGTAATGATAGGGGGAGTTGACATCCTACCATCTTAAGGATGTAGCTCACATTTTGTTCACTCAGTGGAATGAAAACAACGGTGTGGATGCAGCTCCTGTGACTTGGGAGTGTTTCACTAGAGCAATTCAGGACAGGTTCTTCCTAAGGGAGTTGAGAGAAGCTAAGGCACAAGAGTTTTTGAATTTGAAGCAGGGTACCATGTCAGTCCAAGAATACGGACTTCAGTTCACCCAGCTCTCCAAGTATGCTCTACACATGGTTGCCGATCCAAGGGCACAAATGAGTAAGTGTCTGTTTGGGGTATCCGACTTAGTGAAGTGTCCCGACCTGAGAGCACCCCCTAGTCGTAACACGGTGTACTTGACCCCGAAGGGGTCTTATAAAAGCCTCATAGCATTTATTCATCGCATAGGTAATAGAAATAGTACAGAATTAAATTTTTTTATTTAAAAACCATACAACCTAAAGACATTCATTAAAACGCAAGCGGAAGTCTATATCTCACATGGCCATCTTAGACACAATCTTTAACAATATAGGGACATGGCCCTTTTACAATAGAATTCTAAGTAGTCTATTACGTGAAAAGAAAGAAACTTCTAAAAATACACTTGTGCTCGAACTATGAGGATGTACCACTTGATCTTGGAAGAATAGCAATCCAAGCACTTCAATCTAGATAGAAGCAATCACTTGCCGGAACATACATTTGTAGTAAAAATAAGAGAAATATGTGATAGCACACAAAAATGTACTAAGTATGATGACCATGCAAAAACATGCTTTAAAAGGGGACATTTTGGTTAGAAACCATGCATGATACCACTTTTTTTTTTTTGAAATATTATGAACAATAGCATAAGAGACATCAAGTACAAATATAATCATTATGCAAGTCATAACATCACATTGAACAATGTCAACATGTAACTTTTTCCCTTCACAATTAACCTTCACCTCAAGTAACCCTCATGCTATACCTTGTGCACTGTATTGATAGCGTCCCATACCACCATCCACACCAAGGTACCACATTAAGGTCACCAAAAGAGAACTTACCATTCAACCTTTCCATTTCCAATAATACTCATACCCAAGAGACCCAAACTTTTAACAAGTTATTTCATCACCTAAGATGACCCCTAAGTCATACTTGTGCAATATGCAAGTCGCATCCCATACTACTACTTACACTAAGTACTCTTTTAAAATCACCATAGGCAAGGCATATTCAAATACAATAAGTCATAACAAGGAAGTAACTCATAATACAATCCAAGTATAACATGCATCATTTCAGTACACATTCAAATCAACATTCTTTATTAGCTTCATTCAGAGAACCTTCATACAATAGTCATTATGACTTAGAGAACTCACTATAGCCCTCTTCAAGCCTACTCGTGCCATGTATGGATAGCATCCCATACTACTACCCACATTTCATAGAACCTCTTAAGAAACTATTATGCACATCTCACATGATGGGAATAAGCATTTAACCGACATAGACCATGAGAGCTAGATCATTAAATCCGGTGTCATGTAACACCACACCGTAGAAGGTGGTCAACTTGCCTAAGGAAAATCGGTATTTAGCTTAACTGGATCCACTAGCTATCTTATATGGGCATATTGTTAAGGGACACGAAGATTGCTACTAGATACCCCGCCTTAACTTACGTGAGGGCATCCATCTCAAGAGATTGCTACTAGAAACCCCGCCTCAACTTACGTGAGAGCTTCCATCTCATTCAATATCCTCTCGGTTCTTATCCTACATTCCCATAGAGTACTTTAGCATTCATTACATTAAGGGATAAGATATTGTTACTAGACACCCTGCCTCAACTCACGTGTGGGCATCTATCTCAACCCAACATTCATTCGTTAGATATCTTATAGATTCAAAGATGAGAATAGCCTTTCATCTGAGAATCCCATTATCAATCATTAGAGTAAGATCAAGAATATCATTTCAATCAACACATCATTAACATTCATTAAAGTACAACTGAGATTAGCCTTTCAATAAGTACTTCATGATTAACATAAACATTGAACCTCATTCATTATTTATTCAAGAGTGTGTGTGTGTATGTGAGAATTTCCTTTCACATAATCATGATTATTCACAAGTTTTAATAGAGAGAGAACATTCATTCCTAACACAATTAGCTTCTAGACATGATTATCATTCATTCATATAGATCACACACATACATCATATCACAATTATACATAGTAAATAAACACCTCCACATTTCAAGTAGATCAACATCTAATTCACAATTCTAATTCAACAAGAAATTGATCATCTCTTTCCCTTCAAGGGTCATACCTCCAAATCACCAACACACCAAAAATATACTACAATTAGGGCATGGGTAATGATATACTTCAATAATCTAAAGCAATTTAGGCAAATTCGAATCACATACATTAATAATCAACAAACCCACTTCATAAAGGCACAATTTAGGAATTGAGAGAAATCATAAGTTCATAGAGTATTTTCATCATAAAACCTCAATTAAACATCAAAACAGTCAATATATGCCATTAGAAACCATTTGAAATCGTTTGTAGAAAGAACCCATGAGATTGAGTAAAACCCTAGGTTTTTCATGAACTTGAAAACTTTGAAAACTTCTTTGAAATTGACTTTAGGGTGAAAGCGTCCCCTAGATGAAGGATTACCATACCTATACTAAGATTCCCCGAGAAATTTGATAAAGAAAGGCCTTGAATCCAAACCCTAGCTCCCACTTCTTCTTATTCCTATTTGGGAACTTCTAGAGAGAAATATTTGAGAAGTGGTGGGTTTTTTTTAATTCTATATGGAGTGACTTAAATGAGAGAATTTAAGTCTAAAAAGATCTCAAAAGGTTTATATAGTTGCTAGGAAAATAATAGAATAATAGGGACTTAACTTAGGAAAAGGACTAAGGACCCTTAAAGTTGTAACTTAAAAATTCTTCACCTTCACGACTTACGTTGCCCAAATGCCCCTCTTGGCTCACCGAGGGCACTAGGCGACTCACCAAGTGCACCATTGGCTCACCCAATTTTCGAGTGAGCTGCCTTCTTGGATAGTCCACTAGGCGATCTAGAGGGGGAGAAGGGCGACACGCCCAGAGAGTTGGCAAGCTTGCACCTAGCTCCCCCTTTGGTCCAGCATCTTGGCCAAATGGGCAGCCACTAGGCGAGCACAAGAGCCCATGGGCGGCTCGCCCAACCCCTTGGTCGATCAAACAGCCCCATCGCCAAACAGCCCCTCGAGGAAAAAGGCTTCTTTAACCTTATCTTGCTAGTCTAGGTCTTTTCTTGCACCCTAGGCTTCTACCTTGCTCCATTAAGGTTCTAAAACAGCTTAGACATCAACCTATAGTCACACTAACCCAAACATTAAGGCTCTAGTTCATCCTATCATTTTCCGAGTCGTTACATTATCCCCCTCTTAGGAACATTCATCCTTGAATGACACTTCAAACACATTAAGGGAAAACGACTCGAGACTATCAGCCCAACAATCATAACACATCAATATAAATGCTTAAACATAGGAGGAAACATCAGCTCCACATCAATAAGCTCAATGCAACATAAGCAAGTAGGAACTACATCGACAAACTCATTATGCACCAAACAACAACATTTCTCATTTTGTTGGAGGGACTTCCTTCTCCAAATCACATAATGCTCATCATAACAACATTAAGCACATTATGCAACTCTTTCAAGGACACATTTAAGCATGCTCAACAGGTTAACTCATGAAATATTTAGGCAACTCATCATAGATGCATATCAATATGAGGAACACCATTTGAAAACTCATTTTCTCATTTAAACAAGAATTCAACTAGAACATGCATAACATAAGGAAACCATGGAAAGTCAATATCACACATGACTCGAAAACATGAAACAAGCTACAAGGAACTCTTGATTTCAAGCTTGAATAAGAATAGAAGGAAAGAGATAAGGATAACAACACTTTCAACAACCTTACTATTCAACATACCATCCCCCACTTAGGAGAAAAACCCAATTAAGGCTAACATGAAACAACATAAGGAATCTCATCATAACAAAAAGGAACTATAACTTACCGGTACCTTCACCCAGATTAGCTCACACTCTTTGGCTTGAAGTGCATAGAAACGGTTTCTCTTTGGAGCATTAGGATCTGGGCCACCAAGAGAAGCTTGCTTATCCTCCCTTCCTTTTGCCATGAGTGTTGGGCAATCCCTCATCATATGACCCTTCTTTCCACACCCAAAGCACTCATCCGTGCCGGCAAGGTACTTACCCAAATGTTGCTTCCCACACTTGGCACACCTAGATCTCTCAAAAGAAGAACCACTTCCACTCCCTCTTTGGGAAATAGGGTTAGACACCCTATCATTGTTCACCATTGAAGAATCTTGGTTGGAGAACCTCTTTTTGGACCTAGTTTGGCCTTGCTCATCAGATCTACCCCTCTTCAACTCTCTATTTTCCTCTCAAGTTTGGACTCCTCAATAGATTAAGCATACACAATGAGTCTAGAAATGTTCATATCATCATGAAGCATCGCCGTATGGAACTCTTCCTTAACAACGTAGGATACACCGGTCACAAAGCAACTCATCTCATCTCTAGGGTTGGACACCAAAGACGGAGCATACTTAGACAATAAGATAAACTTCAGGGAATACGCTTCCACACTCATACTACCTTGCCTAAGGTTTATGAACTCGTCCACCTTAACCTCCCTCTTCTCACGAGGAAAGTACCTACCAAGGAATGCACTTTTAAACTCCTCCTATTCTATAGGACCCACTTCTGAAGGCATATTGCTATTCCATTGAGTGAACCACACTTGGGCCACATCTTTCAATTGATAGGAAGCCAACTCCACTTTCTCCCAAGAAAATACTCCTATAGCATTGACTATCTTATATACTTCATCCAAGAATTCTTAGGGATCCTCTCCCACTTTAGAGCCAAGGAAAATAGGAGGATACATCCTCACAAAGTCTGTCAACCTTGAGGTCATGGTACTCTCGTTAGCATTCACCCTGGGCCCCATATCCCGATTCACTTGGGCCATCATGGCATAGGCTAAGGTTAGAAAAGCCGACCTAATCTCCTCATTAGTCATGGCCAGGGGAACCACCAGAACTTCATTCTCTTTGTTGCCTAGAGGAACTTGGTCACCTTGTGGACCTTGATCATCTTGGGGAGGAACTCCCCAATTCACTACTTCCTCTTCCACTCTCCTTGCAGGCGTCCTTCTTGTATTCAACAAGAAAAGGATTAGGAAAAAGGACATCTATAAAGCTAAACTCTAAGGCACGACTTCAAGAATATGAAAGAAGTGTAACTTTCTAACGTCATATAGCCTCTCGCTCATAGATGTGTGGCCACTAACACCGATGAAGAACACTCTACTAGACGTGGCTTGTGAGACATCAACCCTGAAACCAATCCCAAAACCTTTTGCTCAGATACCATGTTTGTCACAACCCGAGACCACCCCTTAGTCGTAACATGGCGTACTCGACCCCGAAGGGGGTCTTATACAAGCCTCAGAGCATTTATTCATCGCATAAGTATTAGAAATAGTACAGAATGAATATTTTTTATTTAAAATCCATACAACCTAAAGATATTCATTAAAACGCAAGCGGAAGTCTATATCTCACATGGCCATCTTAGACACAATCTTTAACAATATAGGGACACGACCCTTTTACAATAGAATTCTAAGTAGTCTATTACGTGAAAAGAAAGAAACTTCTAAAAATACACTTGTGCTCGAACTATGAGGATGTACCACTTGATCTTGGAAGAATAGCAATCCAAGCACTTCAATCTAGATAGAAGCAATCACTTGCCGAAACCTACACTTGTAGTAAAAATAAGAGAAATATGGGTTAGAACACATAAATGTACTAAGTATGATGACCATGCAAAAACATGCGTTGAAAGGGGACATTTTGGTTAGAAACCATGCATGATACCACCTTTTTGTTGAAATATTATGAACAATAGCATAAGAGACATCAAGTACAAATATAATCATTATGCAAGTCATAGCATCACATTGAACAATATCAACATGTAACTCCTTCCCTGAACATTTAGCCTTCACCTCAAGCAACCCTCATGCTATACCTTGTGAAATGTATGGATAGCATCCCATACCACCATCCATACCAAGGTACTACATTAAGGTCACCAAAAGAGTACTTACCATTCAACCTTTCCATTCCCAATAATACTCATACACAAGAGACCCAAACCTTTAACAAGTTATTTCATCACATAAGAACCATCACCTAAGATGACCCCTAGGTCATACTTGTGCAATGTGCAAGTAGTATCCCATACTACTACTCAGACTAAGTACTCCTTCGAAATCACCATAGGCAAGGCACATTCAAATACAATAAGTCAAACAAGGAAGTAACTCATAATACAATCCAAGTATAGCATGCATAATTACATTAGACATTCAAATAAACATTCTTTATTAGATTCATTCAGAGAACCTTCATACAATAGTCACTAAGACTTAGAGAACTCACTATAGCCCTCTTCAAGCCTACTCGTGCCATGTATGGATAGCATCCCATACAACTACCCACACTTCATAGAACTCCTCAAGAAACTATAATGCACATCTCACATGATGGGAATAAGCATTTAACCGACATAGACCATGAGAGCTAGATCATGGAATCCGATGGCATGTAACCCCGCACTGTACAAGGTGGTCAACTTGCCTAAAGGAGACCGATATTTAGTATAAGTGGATCCACTAGCTATCCTATGTGGGCACATAGTTAAGGGACACAGAGATTGCTACTAGATACCCCACCTTAACTTACGTGAGGGCATCCATCTTAAGAGATTGCTACTAGAAACCCCGCCTCAACTTATGTGAGAGCTTCCATCTCATTCAATATCCTCTCGGTTCTTAGCCTACATTCCCATAGAGTACTTTAGCATTCATTACATTAAGGGATAAGATATTTTTACTAGACACCCCGCCTCAACTCACGTAAGGGCATCTATCTCAACCCAACATTCATTCGTTAGATAGCTCATGGATTCAAAGATGAGAATAGCCTTTCATCTAAGAATCCCATTATCATTCATTAGTGTAAGATCAAGAATATCATTTCAATCAACACATCACTAGCTTTCATTAGAGTAAAATTGAGAATAGCCTTTCAATAAGTACTTCATGATTAAAATTATCATTGAACCTCATTCATTATTCATTCAAGAGTGTGTGTGTATTTGAGAATAGGCTTTCACATAATCATGATTGTTCACAAGTGTTAATAGAGAGATAACATTCATTCCTAACACAATTAGCTTCTAGACATGATTATCATTCATTCATATAGATGACATACATACATCATATCACAATTATACATAGTAAATAAATACTTCTACCTTTCAAGTGGATCAACATCTAATTCACAATTCTAATTCAACAGGAAATTGATCATATCTTTCCCTTCAAGGGTCATACTTCCAAATCACCAACACACTAACAATCTACTACTATTAGGGCATCGGTAATGATATACCTCAATAATCTGAAGCAATTTAGGCAAATTCGAATCACATACATTCATCATAAACAAACCCACTTCATAAAGGCACAATTTAAGAATTAAGAGAAATCATGGGTTCATAGAGTATTTTCATCATGAATCCTCAATTAAACATCAACACAATCAATATTTGCCATTCGAAACTATTTGAACGCATTTGTAGAAAGAACCCATAAGATTGAGTAAAACCCTAGGTTTTTCATGAACTTGAAAACTTTGAAAACTTCTTTGAAATTGACTCTAGGGTGAAAGTGAACCCTAGATGAAGGATCACCATACCTATACTAAGATTCCCCGAGAAATTAGATAAAGAATTGCCTTGAATCCAAACCCTAGCTCCCACTTCTTCTTATTTCTATTTGGGAACTTCTAGAGAGAGAAATATTTGAGAAGAGGTGGGTTTTTTTTATTCTATATGGAGTGACTTAAATGAGAGAATTTAAGTCTAAAAAGGTCTCAAAAGGTTTATATAGTTGCTAGGAAAAGAATAGAATAATAGGAACTTAACTTAGGAAAAGGACTATGGACCCTTAAAGTTGTAACTTAAAAATTCTCCCCCTTCACGACTTATGTCGCCCAAATGCCCCTCTTGGTTCGCCAAGAGCACTAGGAGACTCGCCAAGTGCACCCTTGGCTCGCCTAATTTTCCAGTGAGCTCCCATCTTGGACAGTCCACTACGCGATCTAGAGGGGGAGAAGGGCAACACGCCTAGAGGGGAACCGAATATGGCCCTATCAAGGCTGCTTCACCTACTTCAAACCAACCAACTAGAGATGTGCATCTACGCCCATACAATGCCTCATAAGGGGCCATCTGAATACTAGAATGGTAGCTATTATAGGCGAACTATAAAAGAGGAAGGTGATCATCCCAACTACCCTTGAAGTCGATCACACAAACTCTCAACATGTCCTCTAGGGTATGATGATACGCTCTGCCAAACCATCCATCTATGGATGAAACGTTGTGTTGAGGTTCACCTAGGTACCAAGACCTTTCTGAAATGACTTCTAAAAATGAGAGGTAAACTGAGGACCTCTAGCTGAGATGATAGACAAAGGAACCCCATGCAACCTAAATATCTCATTAATGTAAAGCTTGGTGTAGTCCTCCACCGAATCTATCGTCTTGACAGCCAAAAAGTGAGCAAACTTAGTAACTCTGTCTATTATCACCCAAATGAAGTCACGTTGTCTGCGAATACGAGGTAAACCTGTAATGAAGTCCATGTTGATCACTTCCCACTTCCATGTAGGAATGTTAATCTCTTGATTCATACCTCATGGTTTATGATGTTCTACCTTCATTTGTTGACCATTGGGGCACTTAGCCACAATATATGCTATATCCTTCTTCATGCCATTCAACCAAAAGACTTCTCGCAGATCACGGTACATCTTAGTGACACCTGGATGAATAGAATACCTAGAATTATGGGCTCTTGTAAGGATCTGCTATCTCATTTCCAACCTTAGGAACACATAAACGAACCTGGTAGCGAAGCACACCATCTCACCCTTGGGAGAAAACCTCAACTTTCTGCTAATGAACTACACCCTTCAATTGAAGCAATATAGGATCACTGTCTTGTTTTACTTAACCTCCGCTACTAATGAAGATTCAGACCCATTATGAACTGTCACACCATCATCTGATATGCTCATAAGGGAAACTCCCAAGTGAGCATGCCGATAAACATCTTTTACTAGTTCTTTCCTTTCTTCCTCAACATGTGCTACACAACCTATGGATAGTCTGCTAAGAGAGTCACCTACTAAGTTATCCTTACATGGATGGTAGAGCACATTCATATCATAGTCCTTGAGGAATTCAAGCCATCTCCTTTGGTGAAGATTCAACTCTTTCTGGGTGAAAACATACTGAAGCCTTTTATGGTTTGTGAACACCATACGTGTAATGTATCCAAATCTTTAGGGAAAATACTACGGCTGCCAGCTCGAGGTCATGAGTCGAGTAGTTTTTCTCATGCACCTTAAGTTGTCTACAAGCATAACCTATAACCTTACCTCATTACATCAACACACAACCTAGGCCGACTCTGGATGCTTCACAATAGATCACATAACCGTCTGAACCCTCTAGTAGAGTCAAAACAGGAGTTGTAGTCAACCTAGTTTTCATTTCTGCAAAGCTCTTCTCACACTCATCTGACCACTGAAACTTAACCTTTTTTCTGAGTTAACTTAGTTAATGGGGAAGCTATGTATCAAAATCCTTCCACGAACCTTCTGTAATAACCAGCCAAACCCAAGAAACTTCTAATATTTGTTGGAGAGGTAGGACTAGGCCATTGTTTCACTGCCTCTATTTTCTGAGAATCTACTATGATTCCTTCGCTAGACACAATATGCCCAAGGAAGGCAACTGATTGCAACCAAAACTCACATTTGTTAAACTTAGTGAATAACTGGTGATCTTTGAAAGTTTTCAGGATAACCCTCAAATGAGTTGCATGTTCCTCCTCATTCCTAGAGTAAATGAGGATATCATCAATAAACACGATAATGAACAAGTCCAAATATTGTTTGAACACCCTATTCATCAAATCCATGATAGTTGCAGGAGCATTGGTTAGTCCAAATGACATATCTACAAATTCATAATGACCATACCAAGTTCTGAAGGCTATTTTTGGGATGTCACTATCTCTAACTCTGAGTTAATGATAACCAGATCTGAGGTCTATCTTCGAAAAATGACTAGCACTCTGAAGTTGGTCGAACAAGTCATCAATCTTGGGGATAAGGTACTTATTCTAGATTGTAACTTAGTTCAACTGCCGTAGTCAAAGCACATCCTGAGAGAACCATCTTTCTTTTTCATGAACAACACTGGTGCACCACATGGGGAAATACTAGGTTTGATGAAGCCCTTATCTAGAAGGTCTTTCAACTGCTCTTTCAATTCCTTAAGCTCAGCTGAAGCCATTCTGTAAGGAGGAATAGAAATAGGCTGGGTATCTGGAAGGATATCAATTGCAAAGTCAATCTCCCTTTCGGGAGGAACTCTGGGAAGATCTTCTGGAAACTCATTGACTACAGGAACTGACTCAAGAGTTAGGGTTTTGGAACTTGAATCCTTAACCCGAACTAGATGATAGATATACCCCTTGTAAATCATCTTCATGGCCTTAAGGTAAGAAATAAATCAACCCATAAGCAATGAGCTACTACCCTTCCATTCTAAGATTGGTTTGTCTGGAAACTGGAAACGAACGATCCTAGTTCTACAATCGACTGAGGCATAACTGGAATGTAACCAATCCATGCCTAGAATGATATCAAAGTCTACTATTTCTAACTCTACAAGATCTTCTGAGGTGATTTTCTGAGAGACTGAAAGGGAAATTTATGTATACCCGTCTAGCTATAAGTGGGTCAGCAACTGGAGTAGAGACTGAGAAGAGTTCTGAAAGAGTTTTTGGACTAACATCGAAGTTCACTGCTATATAAGGAGTTACAAAGGAGAGAGTAGCCCCTGGATCTAACAAAGCATAAACATCTATGTGAAAGACTCGTAATATACCAGTGACCACATCAGGAAAATCTTCCTGGTCCTGGTGAGCATACAACCTGTTCTGGTGCTGACCTCCACCCTTACCAGATAAAGCACCCTGCTGAGTTGGGTGATGTGCTGGTGCTGCTGGAGCTGTAGACTGAGCCCTACTAGTGTTACCTCCCTTTCCCTATTTAGAAGAAGGGCAATCCCTCAACCTATGTCCAGACTGACCATATCCAAAACACCATTCTTTCCCTGCAATACACTCGCTCGGATGATTCTTACCACACTTTGGACAAGTTGGATAGGTTCTGGTACCTTAAACACTCCCCTTAGACTTAGAGCTTGATGCCCTACCTTTCTGTTCCTGTCGAAACATGGAGGACGAGCCCTAGCCGATGAAGGTGCTGGAGCTAAAAATTTCTGCTGAAACTGTGAGCGATTTCCACCACCCTATTTCTGCTGAGAGTAATCATAGCTGCCTGTCCTAGCCTTTTTGTTGTCCTTAGCCATTTCCCAAAGCTTATCTCCCTCAACCTGCTGAGCATGAGTCATGGGCCTAGAGATATTCATATCATCTAACAACATAGCATGCCTGCACTCTATCTTCACTAAGTCAGACACACCAAACAGAAACTTAGACAATAGTCTATTCGTAGTTTAAATGTGATTTCCTTTAGTGGATGTGGATGAACTTAATGAGGTTGTAGTTGCAAATATAATCTCATATATGTGTTTTCGGCTTGCTTGAGAGAGAGGTCGTAAAACTAAGACCACTAAATTAATGGCCAGTGTGAGTGGGTCAACATGAGGTTCAGTTCGAGAGAGTGAACCCTAGTCCCAAGTCCACACACTCAGCTCGAGAGAGTGAGTGGGTTAAGGTAGAGGCTATTCTTCATGAAGCAAGTGGGTGTCCGAGAGGAACATATTTGAAATGGGGTAAGTTGCTCGAGAGAGAGCTTATCCCCCTTAAAGTCTAGCCTAGTCACAAATACTCAATGAACTCACTATCAAAAGCATGTACCCAATGATTTAGTCTATCGCGTATTCCTATCACATCCCAAGAATCCCATATCCATACTTGTATTTTTCCTTATTTTCATTGTTTTAGTTGTTTCTTGCTTACAAACCCCCATTTGATACTTGACGCTTGCGTCACCCTTTTTAATTTGTTATGTTTTCATTCACCAAAGTCTTTAGCTACAATTAGCTTTAACACTTTCGCCCTTAACCACTAATTCTCACGCCCACTCCCTTGGGATTCGATCCTAACCCTTGGTTGGGTTACTAAACTATTATACGATCATAGACACTTGCATCGGAAGTTGTATCTTCATTACGCAAACATCAGACAACCCAGGTACAAATAAACTCATCATGTTCCTCATGTCAGCACCATCTCCGGAGCATAGTGGGACAGTTGAGTGAACTTGAGGCTATACTCATGCACACTCATGGATTCCTATTTCAAGTTAAGGAATTCTCTCATCTTCCCCTCCCTCAGGTCACGGGGAAAGAAACACCCTAAGAAGTCCTCTTCGAACACAATGCAACTCACAATTGGTGCATCGTCAGCTCTATTCTTCTTCCATTAGTCATACCAGACTCTAGAAAAACCCTTCAATTGGTATGTAACTAGTTCTACATGCTCAGTATCTGTAACATTCATCACATTAAACACTCTCTACAACTCTTCCACAAAGTTATCCGGATCCTTATTGACATTTGAACCGATGCAGTTTGGAGGATTAATCCTTAAGAACTCACAGATCCTGGATGTATCAGCCACATCTTGTTGATTCCCTCTTTGTTGCGCAACTTGGTTTGTCACAACTTGACTCAACATCCGGAAAGCATCTCGGAACTCAGCATTAGTGACCTCTCCTTGGGGTTGCACTTCTGGTGCATTGGGAACCCCTCAATCCTAAGGATCAACATTCCTCCTTGCAGGACGACCTCGAACAAATCTTCATGGAGGCATGATCTGAATGATACGTGCAAGCGCGAATTTGAAAGAAACTTTTATAGAGTTGAAATCTATCACACGAAAAGAGTATGAAAGAAGTGATATAGTTCCTAAATGTCGCAACTTCCTAATTATAGATGTGGTACGCTTCACACCTATAACTAGGACCCTACCGACACGGCTTCATAGACACCCTAAGTCTCTTGAACTTTGTGCTCTAATACCAAGTTTGTCACACCCCGAGCCTAGACCCTGGGAGTGGCCGACACCCGAGAACCATTGCTCGCCCAAGTGAACCCTTGTCTTGCTCAACTCTCAGCGAAAGACTTACTCAACATCAGATGAACTCAAAAGTAAAACTTTAAATCAAATGTCTCAAATAGATACTAGGAATATTTTAAATAAAACATTCACTAGCCAAAAGAGGCAACTCAAGTCTTAAACATTAAACACTAGAAATGAAAAGGCTCCTCAACTACAATTGTCTATCTAGGAAGCCTCTAATAACTAAGATGGAAGTCGGACAAGACCCACGACATCCTAACAAAATTGAAAGATATAAATTGAATCCTCTAGAAGCAAGGAGGCTCACCAAATCAACTCTGAAACTACAAGTGGTATCAACGGTGTGCCTATTGATGACCCTGAACTCATGTATCTGCATCAAAAAATGAAGGCCAATTGGCGTCAGTACATGGAATGTACGAGCATGTAATGGGAACTATAAACCACAAACATAAGGTTGAACATAATAAAAAGGGAAGAACATACTCACCTCATCTCTACTCAACTCAACTCAAGGATATTCACTGATACTAAAAAATACTCAACTTAGAGATACTCAACTCAAAAATACTTAACTCAGTTCAATATAAAAGAGGCAATAAAGATGAATTATAAAGAAAGCTTTTAAAACAATAGATAATAAGTCAATGTATTTAAAAATACAAATAATAACTCGTTTACTCTTATTTGGGAGATCATCTAATCGACAACCATCATTATGAGCTATGTGATTATACAACATCTCGCCCACGCTGCCAGAGTTGTCCTATACCTTGTCGGAGTATAAGACATCCTTAAATAAGTGGATCCACTAAGCTATTCTTAAAAATCAATAAGGAATCATCTAAAAAGTATGACCCTTTCTACCCACGTTGGCATATATTGTTTATGAGGACTTTGAGTTGTCTGAACTCATCCCCATATCGGTGCTCAATACTACTCCCAATAATATAACTCATGCTCATATGATTAAAAATATTTTCTCATCCTCAAACTTTGAGATTATTACTCAAAAGGTTCTCTTAAAAGAGATAGTGCTCAAAAACACCTCATGAACTCATTTGTAAATCGAAATTTCCTCTCATTTTAAATGTAAAGAAATACACCCTTGGAATTTCTTAGTTCCCATTTATTCATTTTGAAAAATGAAACTCAACTCTCCTCAACCTCATACTCAAGTACTCAAGTCTTAAAACAAGTCTTAAAAGTTGTAAAAGATTTCTTAGAAGGACACAAAAGTCTCTCTCAAACTTGACTCTTAATCTTTTCTTGAATTTGAATTATGAATTTAATTGTTACGATTCATGATATGAAGGAACTCGTGATTATTAAATGTAGTTTAGATAGCTAGGATTAAGAAAGTAATTAAAGCTCGACTCAAAGGAACAAGTACAGATCAAGGAATGGAAGAAGAAATGGGTTGACGCTACTGGCGCATCCCTGGAGCGTCGTGCCAGCCCTCCACTTACTAGGGCTGGTTTGTGGCGCACTTCAAGTGCAGGGTAACATCCCTCCTGGTGCATCTGGGGAGTGCCGCCCTAGAACGTTCTGATGCATTTTTCTTCTCGATTTGTTGCCCTAATTCACCTAGAATCGAATGGTTTCTTCCAAAATCTCTTAGATTCGAATACCCAACATAAGTACATGAAAATATACTAAAAACAAGCCTCAAAATCATAACATTCATCTCAAGAACTCATCAAAACCCATCTTTAAAGATTTAAGAATGAAACGTCAAGAAACTCATCAAGAACTTCAATTCATGGATTATCATGGACGAAATTAACTCAAGCAATCATGATTGGGGTGAGGGTGAATGAACCCATCACTATGAAAGCTTACATACCTCGTTAGGATCGAATCTTGGCAAAATCCCTCGACGACTGCAAGAAAATCTTGAATGCTTGAATATTTTCCTTTCATTCTCCTCTTAAACTTCTCTCTAAAACCCTAAGTGTATCTTAGAATTTTGAAAAATGATCTAAGCCAATTTATAACCCTAAAATATTACTAAGCACGTTTAAATCTAATGGGGTAAGGAAATGACCAAAATACCCCTCATTAATTCGGATGAACTTTCCTTAATTAGACAGGCTGAACTCAAATGGGCATATCTCCCTCATCCGAACTCAAAATTTAGCAAACTCGGTGGAATTGGAAAGAGAACTCAAGATCTTTCATTTGATACCTTATGGGACACCTAACTAATCTTGTACTAAAAGTTATGGTCGTTTGAAGTCGACCCAAAACTCATAATTTAAGGCTAGATTGTACAATTCTCAATTTGGATCTTTCCAATTAAGTTCTTTATAGATATAGCTCTTTCTAAGACCGAAATGTTACAAAGAATAAATTAGGAAGTGTTGTGGTGAAATAACCTCCGCGTTACTAATTGGAACTTGGAACTTTTATTGATGTTAAAAGATGGGGGAATCAATTGAGGAATTGGAAAAGAATGGGGGATTTGGGTGAATTTGGGGTTAAAAGAGGGAGTGGGTTGGGTATTTTGAAAGGTGGACGGGTAAAACCCGTCTGATTTAATGAAATTTGAAAGACCCTACCTGGCTCCATGATGCGTTTTTGTTACGTAGTCTTCTATTTTAGCTGGGAATTAAAGTGAAACAAAAATCTCACCTCAGGTCCATGACTAAGCACAAATACAGAGTCCCTTTGTTTCATGACGAGAATTGTTACTTCCCGTCAAAATAAAAAATATGACAGGGTCTGCGATGCAAGGACGTTATGGAGTATTCTATTTTAGGATGGGAAATTAATTCTCAGCCAAATGAAAAATCATACCCAGGTTCGCAATACGTGGGCATTATGGAGGTCCTTTACTTTGTGACGGAGATATAACTTCCATAGAAATAAAAAAACATGAGTTATGTCATTAATGCGGGGGCATTACAGACACTTCTATTTCTTTCTTCTTTTTACTTTTTATTTTTTTGTGAGTTTAAATGGGTACTTACCTCAGTTCTTGTCTATGTTATGAGTACTCTATAGTCCCTGTAACTTCAAGAAAACACAAAAATTAGAATATTGATGGGTTGTCTTCCATCTCGTGCCTTAGTTTTAGTCGTGGCTCCACTTGTCTTGTTGTGTTTTCATTTTAATTTTTGTTTTATTTTTTGCATCCTAACTATTAAAATCAACTGAAAATTAAAGCTAAATCATAAAAATCAAAATAAAGAAAATTAAACACAACACCTATCTAATACACATGATCATGGTTTGTCTCAAGTGTAGCGCCTGGTTTAACGTCGCGGCTCAACCTAGCTTGTGGATTACTCATTATTTAACTTGAGAGTTTCTTGATGTGGATCCACATCATTCCCAAACTAGTGTTGGACATACTGTCCATTCACTAAAAATGTGGGGCTCTTGCCTTTATTCCTTAACTCCATAGCCCCATGTTGCGTCATCCACATGACTTTGAATGGTCCACTAAACTTTGACCGGAGTTTCTTAGGGAACAACTTTAGTCGCGAGTTAAATAGTAAGACATGTTGTCCTAGCTCAAAGGTCCAAGGAGCGATATGCTTGTCATGCCACTTCTTCATTTTCTTTTTATACAACTTAGCAGTTTCATATATGTTGAGCCTAAACTTCTCAAGCTCATGCAACTGTCCTATCCTCTTCGTGTCAGCAAATTCAAGGTAAAGATTCAGCTTCTTTATTGCCCAATATGCTTGGTGCTCCAACTCTGCTGGAAGATGGCATGCCTTTCCAAACACCATGTGATAGGGTGAAGTCCATATTGGTGTTTTATAAGTCATTTTGTACGCCCAAAGTTCATCATCAAGCTTCTCATCCCAATATTTTTGTTGTACATTCACGGTCTTTTGCATTGTCTAATTTACCTCTCAATTTGATACATCTAAGTAGTTGTTAATAGTAGGTGGTATGTTTTAGTACCTTGTCTCGAGCTCTATACTTAGCCAATAGATTCCGCACCAAATGATTTATGAAGGTGCTTACCACCATCACTTATTATAGCTTTTGTTGTTCCAAACCTAGTGAATATATTCTCCTTACTGAACTTCACTACAACCTTTAAGTTAGTAGTAGGTAAAACTACAGCCTCGACCTATTAGAATACATATCCACTGCTACCATAATGTACTAATAATTCCCATTGGAGGTGGGAAACGGACCCATGAAATCTATTCCCCACACATTAAATATCTCCACCTCAAGAATATTCCATGTCCTCTTAAAATAGTTCCCATTTTTGTCATTTTTCACATTCCTTCGTGAAGTGCGCAGCATCGTTGAACATAGTTGGACAAAATCGGATTCCAATACTTAGTGGGTTGTACGCTCCCCTCCATGATGACCTCAGTAAGGTGAAGAATGGAAACTCTCTAACACTTGCTTCACTTCATTTTCAGCAATGCACCTTCTGACCACTTGGTCTGGCCCTTGCTTAAATAAAAATAATGTGTCTTATATGTAGACCTAAGCATCATGACTCATCTTCTGCATTTGGTGATTAGATGCCCAAGGTGGAAACAATCCACTTACCAATAGATTTGCAATATCATCGTACCACATCACTTGAGTGATATCCAAGACTAACAACTGTTCATCTAGAAATTTCTCACGGATTTTCCCTTGATTTTGCACATACGATGAATCCTCCAATCTCAATAAGTAAACGACAATTTGGTTCTCTATGCCTTTTCTATCTTTGATTTCTAGATCAAATTCTAGGAGCAGTAGAATCAACCAAATAATCCTTGGTTTAGCTTTCTTTTTGTTGAATAGGTACCTGATTGCAGCGTGGTTAGTATAAAAAATAACCTTAGTACCTACCAAATACGATCTGAACTTGTCAAAGGCGAATACTAGAGAAAGCATCTCCTTCTCATTAACTGTGGAATTTGTATGTGTAACACCGATGGTCTTGGTCATATAATAAATGGAGTGAAACACTTCCTCTTTTCTCTAGCCTGGCACAACACACAATGCTATCTAACAAGCATTACATGAGTTCAAATGACAACTCCCAAGTAGGAGCAAACAGGATAGGAGCTTCAACAAAATTCTACTTCAACAATTTAAAAGCTTTGACACAACTTTCATTGAACACAAACTTCACCTCCTTATCCAACAGACTACACATAGGTCTACCAATTTAGGAGAAATCCTTGATAAACGTCCAATAAAAACCAGCATGTCTAAGGAAACTTCTGACTCCGTTCACCGAATTCTGAGGTGGAAACTTTTCAATTACCTCTACCTAGTCTTTATCGACCTTGAGCCATTTTTTGAGAATTTCCATAATTATTCCATCTCGATTTAGAAAATAGCAATTTTGCCAATTCAGCACAAGATTTTTCTTGTCACATCGAGCAAGGATCATGTCAAGATTGTGTAAACAAAGGTCAAACACTACAAGAAAAAGCCTTTTTTAAGACCAACACTTAGGGACGAGTGAATTATCATATCTCTAAAAGTATATCTATTGGGACGAGATTATATTTCAGTCCTTAGTTGTACAGTTTATTGAGAAGGTATTAAATCTAGTCCTTCAAAAATTAATTCATTGGTCCCAGATTTTATTGAGGACCTTGAGCGGGAGAAAATTTCGCCAGTATTTTATACTAAAATATTTTTAAAAAAATCATATTTTACAACTTTAGGTTCCAAAAATTTTATATAGAGAGGTAAACGAAAAGACCAGTTGCACTGCATCGATCTTTTTTCTACTCAAAATTGCAGCTGGTCCTAAAAGTTGCCCTAGTTTGAGCTCGATCTTAAGAACGCATTGCAACTGATCAAGGTCATCACTCTGCCTAATCTCAACTTTTTTAGCTTAATCTTGACGTTCCTCTACATTATTCGTTTCTTTTCTTTGTATCATTGCTTTTTTACTCTAATTGTTTCTTTGTATCGTTCCACCACAACTTTTCTCGAAATAGAAATCCAGGTTGGTTCCTCTTCTGATCGAGTTATTGTGTTTATCTTTTATTGATGTCCTCTGGCCTAATCATTTTTTTCTTTGAATCAGTGTTGCTCTGCCCTAATCATTTCTTTGTATCGTTCCACCCCAGCTTTGTTCAAAATAGAATTCTAGGTTGGTTCGTCTTCTGATCGAGTTGTTGTGTTTCTTCCATATGTTTTATTGATGTCGTTTTTTTCATTTTTGTATTCAAGCTAATATTTTTGTTCTTCCTCTTTTTCTAACAACAAATAGGTTAATAGTTTCAAAATCTGGTCTATTTTCTATAGTAAGATTAGTGGGAAGATTATTGGATTGCAATTTTAATAAATAATTTAATTTTGTAAAGTGTATTTTGTGTCTCAAGATTTTTTTTAATCTTTTTTAAAGTATAACAACCAAGTAAACTCATTGATTTGGAAACCAGATACTGATCACTCAGAACACTAGGTTCAGAATATTTTAATTGAGTTGCAAGGAAGGTACATTATTTTAAATGATTCTGGGTCAATCATAAGCACCTTACAGGCTGAATTCACGAGCGAAACAGGTGTAGCTGCACCAATTTCACTAGCCAAAATTGATTCCTTGAGCCAATGGTAGTTCACTTCTATAGTTGATTGTACAAGTTGAGTGCATCATATATTGTTTCTAAGAATGACTTCCTGCATAACCGCCACCTCCAGTACCTCTCTCACCTCCAAAAGCACTGCCCATTTCAGCTTCATTTGTTGGGATATTTACATTGACGATGCCACAATCACTTCCTTGAGGTCTAATCCGCTTAAATATATATTATCAGGATTTAAGGTGAAGATTGAACTACTTAAACCTTGAGATAGAGGTGTTGATTTTAACTGTTTCTTTGAAAGTCTTAAACTTCATTACATACAGAACTGGAGCAAACAATTTTTCCTTCACAATTTCAGCGTTTGAAGAAATTTCAGCAATTGTTGGATGCACAAAATTACCCTCAGATTCTACGACTAAACCACTTGTAAGGATCTTTCCACCCTGGGACTTAATATTGTGGATTCTCTTCTCAAAGTTTTCCCTAGAAGTTTTCCCAAGATGCATATTTCATAGCGTCCATATAAAATTTTAAGAAACTCACTGTTTCATGAATAACATACCAATTTTATATATACCACTACGTAGGATGGCTCCTGATCAGTAGGCATAAATGTAATCATCATGTAATGGTGTATACTCCACTAATTTGGATCAGAACTTCTGTTGGTAAATTGAACAAAACGACAATGTTTGTCTAATGTTATTTTAACATAAAGTATTTGCCTACAGTTTTAAAAAACCTGTCTGAGGTAATCCTCATTTTGAGTTCCAGTAATTTAAATTATTCTGCAATACTTGATCAAGGTGCGAGGAAAGATCAGAGGATGCTATTTGTATCTTGTTAGACATTTAATCACACTAATATACTTGAAATATGGTAGATCTTAGTTGATAAAACACTATTATTAAAAGAATGTCATCTATTCAGTAAGGAAAATAATAAATCTAATGAGTGTACCTCATCTTTGGGCAAAGTGCTAGCACTAGTTATAGAAATGTCCTACTTCTTTCCTGTACCCTTATCAATAGACGTGACAGAAAGAATACCGTTGGCATCAATGTTGAATTTCACTTCAATCTGGGGAACACCGCTGGAGCTGGAAGGATTCCATCCAAGCAGAACCTTCCAATAGACTTGTTATCTTGTACAAACTCTCTTTCACCTTGACGCACATTAATCTCAACACTGGTTTTCCCATCTGCTGCAGTTGAAAAAAACTTCTGACTTTGAAGTTGATAGTGTTGTATTTCGTGGGATGATTTTAGTTTACAATGAAAATAGTCATATAACTAGGGGTCATCCTCATTTTGAGTTTCAGTAATTTGATATGAAGTTTGCATTTGGCCTCCAACATTCTTCTTGTTAGCTGCAGAATTGATGTGTCTATTCCTAGTGGAGCAAAACTTTCAATTCATCTAAGGCATGGTGCTAAACTGATCACTTTCATCCACAAATCTAAAAAATTGAAAGCCCCGTTATGTGTCATATTTCTCTATCTATTACAACCTTAACTCCATTGATTGAGGCATAGTTGGCCCTAAATATCTTCTAAAACATGTAATCTGTGAAATCAGTTGCCAAGTCAGCTACAAAAATATAGTACATTTAGTAGAATTATCTAAATGTTTTTCACCTGAAACATCAAGTCCTGCCCAGTTGAGCCTAAAATTTTGCTTAATATTAGGCATCAAGGTACCATTCTATACTTGTATTTGTGCCACTGCATAACTAATAAATCGATATATAGTGAGGAAAAATGTAGTGTTCTGGAGTTTGGACTTATAGCCAATGTAGCATATAGTTATTACTAGTTTTCTTGTTTTTTTCTTTATGCATTTGTTTGAGGATGCGACTAAGTCATTCTTAACTTTATGAGAAGTTAGTTATGAGCCAAGACTTTTTAATCACAAGCGACTACCAACAAGAATTTTTTTAATAACAAACGACTATTTTGTATAAGTACAAATCTATAGAAGATTACATGTTTTAAAATGAGTAATCTTTTATGTGATTCTAAAGTATTAAATCTCTTCTTTTTCTCAAATGTGTTATTCAATATTGAAATGACTAGGTGCCACAGTTGTATAAACTTAAGTGCTAAAGCAAGTTGTTACGATAACGTGCTTTTTTGCTTAAAACGAGAAGCGACATGTATCATATTTTTATCACTTTTCTGCCCTCAAGCGAGTCGATAGTGAAAAGTGAGCCCTTGTTATTTTTTTTTATATAATGCCCTATTTTTTTCTCTCTCAAAATTGAATCTTCTCTTTGAGCCATTGTTATTTCTTTCAGCTTATCGCTCTCAAAATAAATGTTCTAAAGTATTAATTATATGATTTGCTTTCTCCATGTTATGTAGGGAAGGGTCGAGGACAAGGACTTACAAACTCTACTTTGTTTACTAGTCAAGGAATGATAACGATACCTAAGAACTCCATCGATCTTGAGAAAGAGAACAAGCAAATTAACCCTTCAGCTCATGCATCGACTAATCTAGGTAAGCAATACACCCAAGAAGTCCATTGTTTCTATTATGAGACAAATATTATGTATTTAAGTTGTAAATCTTCAAAATAGATATTGGATTCTTGGTTAATGCATCTCAATGTTTTCTAATAGATTTTTTCTTATTTTCTTGCAGCTTTTGTTGATGTTTCTCGATGACAATCGATGAAGATTGGAACTTTAAATATTTTGCCTAACTTTTGTTCATTCTCCAGTGCAAGATACAAGTTTAGAAGAAGATGAATGAGCTCACTTTGGTTAAGGAAGTATTGAAACTAATATCATGGATGTAAACTAGTTTATTCTAATTAATCGCTCTCTTTACATATATCTTCTTCGCTCTGTCTCTTCTCTCTCTCTGTCTATCTCTCTCTCTCTCTCTCTCTCTCTCTCTCTCTCTCTCTATATATATATATATATATATATCATTTTTTGTAGAAAAAATTTTAGTAGCAATTTGATATTTGTTTTAATGTATATTAGTGGTCAATACAGGACAAGAATTATTGTTGGTCTCTAAAGGTTAATCTATGACGACCAGGCTTGTTGCACGTCTCTATTGGATAATCTAGACCAAGAAATTATGCTCATCCCTAAAGCTATTCTAGGACAGGGTTGTTAATAGTTGCCAAAGCAATTCTAGGACGAGGTTGGTGATAGTCGCTAAAGTATTTTTAAGACAAAATAGTACTCGTTTTAAAGATATTCTAAGGCCGGGTCTTTAATGGTCACTAGAAATTACTAGGACCAGATCTATATCATCTTTAAAGATTATTACGACTAGTTTTTGGTGGTCGCTAATGAGTTTTATCGACCTGGAAAATGTATTTCCCAAAATATATTTGTCTAATTGAGACCAGAAATACCGTCTCTGAAGGTGTTTGACGATGAGATTGGATTCCCATCCCAAAAAACTTTAACGACTGGTTTTGTTTTCCCGTTGCTGTTGAGCGATAGCGAAGGAAGCTTTTAGGACGGGTGGAGACAAGATTTTTTAGGTCTCAAATGCTCATTTGCGACCAGAATTCAACTTTCAGGGACTATGTTTCCCTTTCTTAGAGACTATTTTTCTTGTAGTGAAAAGACTCACCGAACACTAAAAAATTTATCCATGAATACCTCCACAAAATCCCCCACCATATCGTAAAAAATAGCCACACATCTCTAGAATGTGGCAGGTCCATTGCAAAGCCTAAAAGACATACGGTTGAAAGTGTGCGCCATATGGGCAATTGAAAGTAGTTTTAATTTCTATTGATCCTATGGTGCTATCACAATCTAGTTGTAACCATAGTAACAATCCAAGAAATAATAATATTCCTATCCTTCTAACCTATAAAATATCTGATCAATGAAGGGGACCAGGAAGTGATCTTTTCTGATGGCCTCATTCAGTTTCGATAATCCATGCAGATAAACCATCCAATGTTTTTTCTAGTAGGGATCAATTCATTCTTGTTGTTCATCACCACAATTATGCCACATTTCTTAGCAACTAATATCACTAGACTTACCCACTTACTATCTGATATTTGATATACTATCCCTGCATCTAGCCACTTCATTACCTCTTTTCACACTACATCTTTCATATTTAGGTTCAAGAGACGTTGATTTTGTGCACTAGACTTATGGCCTTCCTCTATATATATTGTATGAATGCATAACGTTAGGGTGATCCCATGTAGGATAACCAACACTGTCTCAACCCACAATTCAGACAAATCTGCGGAAAGAATCACTCGTAAAGTTTTATCATCTACCTAAAATGCATACATCAAATGAGATAGCATGCCTTTAGCTCAAGCTTTGGTGCTTCTTCAATTGAAGACTTGGAGGGAAACCCCAACATCCTATTCAAAGGTTCCTAGCTATATTTAGATATCCTGTAACTAGACATGTCTAAATAGTGCACCATTTTATGTGCATCTGTATCACCATAGATGCCATGTCCCACCAATACTCTCTCTAATAGGTCTCTAGATATCATATAGTGAGCTTCTGTATCAAGAT
This sequence comes from Solanum okadae, assembly GCA_036553675.1. Classification (NCBI taxonomy): domain Eukaryota; kingdom Viridiplantae; phylum Streptophyta; class Magnoliopsida; order Solanales; family Solanaceae; genus Solanum; species Solanum okadae. Next base: position 31,460,664 of record CM071686.1, on the reverse strand, counting down.
CTATGACAGTAATAGCCGACAACTCTTCATATACAGCTGACAACTTTAGTGTGCGGTACACATCAAATGCCTCAACTTATCATGAGTCCCCATTGTTAATTGACTTGTAGCCACATCTATCATAGCACACCAAGTGGACAAAAAGGTTTCCCAAGAATGAATGGTACCTCAGGGTCTAGCTCAAAATTCAACACAATAAAATCAACCAGAAATATCACTGACTCCACTTGGACAAACATATTTTCCACAACTCCCTCTAGCCTAGCCAGTGATCGAATTACTAAGTGTAAGATAATAGTGATGGGTTTAGGGCTTCCCAACCCCAATTTCTTATACAAGGACGTTAGGATAATATTAATGCTAGCACCAAGATCACATAACCTTTGAGCATGTATTCTCTGCTCTATAGTAATCTAAACCGTGAAACTCCCTGGGACCTTTAGCTTAGTAAATAGCCAATTTTGAACCCTAGAACTACACTCTTTAGTAAGTGCCAATGTTTTGTACTCTGTTAGTCTCCTCTTTTTTGCTACACTCTCCTTCACATATTTCTCATACCTTGGTATTCCTTGCAAACATCAACAAAAGGTAGATTAATGTAAATTTATTTAAGGAGAGAAAGAAACTTACCAAAGCACTACTCTTCGCCTTGCGTTTTGAACTTTTTGAAAAATAGTGGAGTTGGCTTCACTTTAGATGGCACTATTTCCTTATGGAACTCTACCCACTCTTCTTGAAAAATAGTGGGTGTGGTTCAATTCTTTGGAGCTAACTCTTCCAATTGTAGACCCCTATGAGTTCCCGCAGCATTCACATGCCTTGAATTTGGATCAATATTACCGCACAAACCTCCTCGAGGGCGTGAGCTTTGGGCACAAGCTATTTGCCCGACTGTTTTTCCAGTTTTGGGTTTCCAATAGGTTTTTCCTCAAATCAGCAACCATACTATCCATATTCGCACTCGTTCTAGCCTGCTCTATCATAATTTTCTTCAACATCTCCTCATTTCTAATGTTCCCTTGCTGGCCACTTCGATTATTACCTTGACCTTGATGTTGATAATTATTCATGTTACGTGAGGTTGATATTGATTTTTTCCTTGCACCTGATTGTGGTTTCCTCCCCATGAAAAATTTTGATGGTTCTGCCAACTATTATTATATATGTTTTAATAGTTTTGGTGGTCCCCTCCCCGGTGTGCGTTTCCCACAAAACTCACACATCTGGATTGGCTCCACAAAAATCAATATTATGCTGACCACTTCCACATATCTCACACTATGTTTGAGGTTGTTGTACCACATTTACCTGAGTGGGTTGATGTCCTAGTGATATATTATTGAACTAGGTGTTCATCATATTCTGCATCGCACCAATTTGTGCAGTTAAAGCGGTAACTGCATCTACCTTTAGTACTTTAACAGTCTTTTGAACCACAAGTCTAGAGCCTCCTCCATTACACTCAGGATTTACTTGTGAAATTTTGCTTAGCAAAGCAAATAGTTGCTCATATGTTTTCTCCAAAGCTTGTCCTCCACAGTTGAATCTAACAAAATTTTCCTGTTCGATTCCAAACCTTTGATGAAAGTATGAACCAAAACTTGATTCCCTTGATGATGATGAGGACTGTTTATCAGGAGAGACTTGAATCTATCCTAGGCCTGGAATAAATTCTTCCCTCCTTTCTGTTTGAAGCTTAATATTTAACTACTTATCTTGGACGTCTTTTGATATGGAAAGAATCGTATTAAAAATTTGTGACTAAGATCATCCCATGTTGTTATTTAGTTTATTGGCTCTGATTTTAACAATCACTCTGTTTCCCCTAATAGAGAGAAGGGAAACAAGGTGAGCCTCGCATAGTTAGGGGATACTCCAGTTGGAGTATACATGTCACTGATTTCGATGAAGTTCTTAAGGTGTACTTGCGGATCCTCAAGAGGTAGACCAGTGAACTGTCCATTCTTGTGCAATATATGCACCATATTTTGTTTCAACTAAAATCTACCACCTACATGTGGCTTCTGAATGCTAAACATAACATTTATTGTGCATAGGATTTCCACATCATGGACTATCACCTCTTCCATTTCTACAAGTGATCCTGGTTCAACCTCGACAACATGTACAGGGGTAAGTTAGGATCACTTGCCTTCTCTGATAGTGAAAGAATCATTATGGTTCAGCGAATGGCAATCTAAGCTCCTTGTCAATGTTCAACTTGACGTATAGAAGATACCCATGATAATGTACAGCTATGATAAAATCGTTGATAACACTCAAACTATCCTCAAAAACATTAAAAGAATAATCGATCGTTGTTAATAAAAATACCCAACTATGAGTCGGGGTCAATCCCACATAGAGTGATATAGTGCAAGGAATTCTATTAAGAAATTTAGAGTGTAAATCAATTCATTTGTAACAAGAAAGATCAATGGGTGGATGACTCCACTAAATTTACAAAAAAAGGGATTGTAATCAAGAGTCACAATTAAAATAAAATTTTAGAGATTCAAACAATTAGAAAGCAATCTAGGGGTGTGGGGACTGGAATTGATGTCACATAGGGATAATTGTGTTGCTTAGTAGTGCTAAACAATCATGAACAGGTTGGGTCATCTTAAATGAAACTAATCATCTTTCGATCTCATAGTTCTAATTCATAGAATTTCCTTTTGGTCTCATCTATGAGAATTAGAATTTAACCCACTACCTTACAGAATCTCTCTTTCAAGCAGATTTGGGCTAATAGATCGTATTCATAATTTCTCTTTCAAGAAAATCATGGACATCAAACTTAAATTGCATGCATTAGACTAACTACCCACTTAAATCAATCTCTTTTGACCATCAATCGAAGATCTAAACTAAAATTAAAATTGCAACCTTAACCCATGAATTGACCCCATGCTAATTAGCCCAAATTCATGTATGAACATTAATAAAATAGAGCAAAACATAATACCCACTACATTAAATCAACACCCAGCCCTATAATTTCACCCCTAGACTTTAGGGTTTTAGCCACCCATCACAAAAAGTAAAGAAATTATTCCTATCATGCAGGCAACCATGAATGTGATGAAATTAAGAATTATAATTAACACACACTTTGATTTCCACTTCGATTTGTCAAATTCAAGACCAAAAGTGAAAACTACAAAACTAAGAGTGTTTCTCTCAAGAGCATACAAATTTAGGAACTCTAAAACTCTATTCTAAAAGTCTCACAAAAATCTCTACCCCCAAAAGTCTCCATTTTCTCTCTCCTTTGGGCTATTTATAGTTTCCCAAAATTGAACAAAAATTCACTGTGTGACTTCTTCAACGACGTTAGTCAAGCTCACCAAGCTTATTCGGCGGATCACCATTTTCTCCTTAGCTCACTTTTCTCTTGCTTTAAGCTTTAGGTGTTTTAACCTCTGTCGGCAATTTTTTTCGAATATGTCTTTCACATTCGGTGAATCACTGAGTACCACCTTTGTTCACCCTTTAATCCTTCAATTCTCCTCCAAGCCTTACCACCTTCGGCGATGGTCAGCATGTTGACCCTTTGCGTTCGGCAAGTCATCATTTTTCTTTAAGTTTGCTAACCTTACTCAATTAATTCAAGTGTTGAGAACTATAACTTTGGGCGAGGTCATGCCAGTTGGGTGATCTACCCTTTTGGTTAGGCAATCAACGGTATGGAGTTTACACTTCTTTCCATGTTTTTGGTCTTTCATTCAAGTTTTCTTCCTTGCCTTACCCCTTAGCTTTTATAGCTGTCAATTATCAAAGTATCATAAGAATAGGACATAATAAGGCATTGACGACACCAATTGTTGAACTAAATAGACCTTAATTGAGTGTAAACTACCACTCATTAGTCATCAACACTTGAGCAATGAGCTTAGAGACTAGATAAAGCAAATAATTCCTAATTCTCTAGTCCCAGCAATGGCGCCAAAAATATGTTGAATACAAATGCATACACAAGTATACTGGTCGGTGCAAGTAATAAAGTAGATATTTTAATAGCCGGATGTGGAACTCATAGAGACTTAAAATTAGATAATATTTGGTTTTTCTAATGACTATATTTTAAAGCATGTGTGGTAAGAAAGTTTGATGATTATTTCTAAATTAACAATTCTTTAAAATCAAACAAAATTGGATGCAATTTCAAATGGAGTTTAAATAATGACTTAGGTAATTCCAGGGCTGCAACCTACTTTGAATTCATGCATAATATCTTCTTTATGGACTTTAATTGGTTATCAAAATCATTGATTTACAAGGCTGAATGTATGATCATGGTCTCCTGACCTCTAATTGTCAGCCATAATTGGCAGTCTAACTATATCATTGAACGGGGATACACTTAACAAATTTCGGAGCATTAATTTTTCATCTTTGTTAGTAACTAAGCAAGGTTTCTAGGTACATCTCTATCCTAGATACAAATCAGTCCTAGTTTCTAGAGAAGATTATGCTCCTCTTGTCCCGCATTTTATTCTCATATTCCTCTCCCGAGTTCAAGTTAGGCAATAAATATATCTCAATGGTGGTCAATCGTGAAATAATAAAATAAGAATAAAAGAGAAATTTATGTGATAACCAACTTCCACTAATATAATTCAATACTACACAACAGTTTATGGCTACTGCCCTAAAATAAGGGAGATTAGTCATTCATAATTTGATTCTCAATATTTGAATATTCAATATACGAGAAATCAATGGAAGAAATGATTAGGAATAAACCCTAAAATTGAATTGGAAACTCGTCCAAGTTATCGCTCTCCAAAAACTAGAAAACGAATAATTAAAATAACAAAACCCGAGTCAATTTATAGTGCGAAGAATATCCACCAAATTGGATATACAATTCTAGCATCTAACCACTGGATCACTTATTTTTCACAACATCTTTAATCAAAGGGTTTAGTCGACGATGGTGTTGTGCACTTGGCTTATAGCCCTCCTCTGTATAGATTTTATTGCATTCACAACACTGGACTAATCCCATGAATGTCATGCATTTGCGACTCAATAGCTTTCTTCCTTATTTTTAGAATCTTCAATGTCGCATCAACCTTTAGATCAGATAACTCTGTAGAAAGTTTCATCGGTAAAGCTTAATTGTTACGCAGACATGAATATCTTAAGTGAATACAAAGAGATTCCAACTCCAACTTGGGAGATCCTTAGATTGAAGGCTTGGTTGGAGGCCCCGAAATTTGATTTAACGGTTCCACATCAAATCTTTGTACCCATTCTTGTGCCACATAAAGAATCTATTCCAACACTTATACTTCTGCATCTCCAAAAATGTCATGACCAACCAACACTCATTCCAATGGATCTCTAGAAGAAACATAATAAGCATTGGCTGATTTATCAATCACAGTGATGGCAAACAACTTCTCATATACTAGTGGAAATTTCAAGGTACGATACACATCAAAGACTTCTTCCTTGTCATGGACTCTAATGGTCAACCACTCTGCTGCTATATCAATAAATGCTAGCACACTAGTCAAGAAAGACCGTCCTTAGATGAATGGAACCTCATGATCAGGTTCAAAGTTTAGCACTATGAAGTCTATAGAAAATATCAATGAACCTACTTGCACCAACACATCTTCTACCACCCCTTCTATCCTAGCAACAAATTGATTTGCAAGATGTAAGATGATGGTGGTTGGTTTCAGGATACCCAGACATAGATTTTTATATAATGATGCAGGTATAAGTTTTATGCTAGCACCAAGATCACACAACCCTCGGGCATGAACACTTTTCCATGTTGTAATTTACACCATAAAGCTACCCAGATCTTTTAATTTGGTGGCCAGTATGTTTAAAATTCTGGAAATGCACACTTTAGTAAATGTCATGGTCTTATATTAGGTCAACCTTCTTTTATTCACCACAATCTCCTTCACATTTTTAAGGTATTTTGTAATTCCCTACAATGCATCAACAACCAGCAAATTACTGTGAACTTTGTTAAGTAAAGCGAGAAACTTACAGAAACATTCATCCTCTTTCTGTTTCTTAAACATTTGTGGGAAAAGGGGAGGTGATTTGACTAAAGTCATTGCGCTATGTTCATGAGAATTTTTATCAATCTCCCCATTGGTCTTTTCCTCTCATACTATCTTTGGAACTGTCTTATTTGGGGCCAACTCATCTAATTGCAGCCCACTTCTAGTACCCACAACATTTACTGATACTGGTTTGGATCAATATCTCCCAAAACGCCTCCTTATGTATGTAAGTTTATTATACTAGCCAACTGCCTAAAAAACTTAGTTGTAGCTTGATTAGCCATAAAGTTATTGTGACAACTTTCTTCCAGCTTACCTATCCTCTTCGTCAATTTCTTGTATTCTTGTACAAATCTTCAATGGTCATGTTTCCTTGCAAGGAATTTTGTTTATTCCCTTAACTATGCTATTGCTACTTCTGCCCATTGGAATATAACATTGGTTCTAAAAAAAAATTCTGGTTACCTCCTCGTGAGAAGTTTGGGTGATTCCTCAAACTTAGATTATAGGTGTTGCCATAATTTATATTCCCTTACCTCTTTGTGCATTCCCAACATAGTTCACAAAATCTTGATTAGACCCACAATACTCAGTCATTTGCTTTTGACTTCCACAAACTGCATACCACCCTATAGGTTGTTGTATTGCATTTACATGAGTTTGTTATTGCCCTAGTGCCATTTTGTTGAATTTTATGGTCATCATGTTTTTCATGGATGCAATTTGTGCAGCTAACGAAGTGTAGTTGTCAATCTCCAATACTGAAGAAGTCTTTTTCCCCCACAGTTCTTCCATTATCTCCATTCCATTTCGGGTTACCCTTGAAATTTTGTTGAAGAGTGCAAATAGTTCATTACATCGTTTTCTCTAAGGCTAGTCCACCTACTATAGATTTTAGAAGGACCTTTGCATTAGGTTTGAGGCCTTCAATAAATGTGTTAACTAGTACCTTATTAGCTCTATAGTGATGCGGGCATGAAATTAAAAACTGTTTAAATATATCCCAAGCTTGGTAGAAATTTTCTACTCCTCATTGTCTGAAACTCATGATCTCACTCTTTAATTTCATTGTTACCCGAAGGAAAGAATCTTATCAATAACATTAGAGCCAAATCATACATGTAACACCCCATATTCAAAAAGAAGAAAATGACAAAATTTATAGAACCTGCAGATGCCACCGACTGAGGCCACCCACGGCCCATGGGTGGGACCACGGACCGTAGGTGTGATCCGCTGGTCGGCCACCTAGGATTTTTAGAAAAAGTCCTGAACCACGCCAGGACCAATGAACCGTAGGTGGGACCACAGTCCGTGGTTCAGAACCCCAGCCTTCAACTCTCTGAAGCCAAACAACAAACTAACATGACGGACCGTCGGGCAGTCCACGGTCCGTCGGTCAGGCCCGTCGGTGGCTTCGTTAGATTATAAGTTAGGGGTTATTTGGTCTTTTCCCCTATGCGTTGGAATCCTAAACTACGTCGTTTAACCCCTAAACTACGTCGTTTTGGTCAGTTTAAGCCTAATAACTTAATCAGATCTTTGCCTAATCGATTATTCTCCAAAAAATTCACCAAAACTTAGAGCAAAAGAGGAGAAAAAAGTCGACCAAAGTAGTAGGTTTTCTTCGGCTCCAGCCTCGAAATCAAAAGATTTCTCCATGAATTTCATCACCATGTATGTGGGATTTCACTAGTGGATTCCTTTCGTCCACTAGGTCCCTAGAATTCAGTCAGATCCTTGATTCTCTATATCATGTTTAGACCTAGGGTTTCTAAATCCTTGGATAATTGTCGTGAATTAGCTTGTGTAGTGTTCCTAATAAGATTACCATGTTTTCCTGAAGTCATAGCTTAGTTCCTTGCATGAAATGTAGAACCCTAGTTGTGTAGATTCGTTTAGTTCATGGATTACACACACTAGGTCAAATAGTTACACATGCTCCAGTTTTGAATGTTTCATTGTCAGTAATTAAATGTTACATTCTCATATTTGCATGTCAGAACATTGAGCTATCTAGTATTACAGTATGTTGTGTCTTACACATTCCAGTTGGGAGTAGACTTAGCACCGAGTTGGAATAGGGTTCAGCACACCCTCAAAGTCAAAGAACTACGTGCCCCCTTAGGTTTATAATTTCCCTCTGTGGGAATCATATTTAGTGATCACGCCAGTCATGCCTTTATACCCCTGGAAAGGTATATTGGGTCCTCTCAATGGGGCTTATATATCGGATTCCGCATTTAGCTCACGTGGTTTTATGTCACTTGATAGTAGCTCCCATACTCATATTTAGTGCATTTTGACCAGGTCTTCTGTTATACTTCCAGTATTTAGTTTCAGTATGTTAGTTTCATGATTAGTACTTGGACACTGCATATAGTACAACTTTCAATATATTTCAGTAATATTACCCTGTTCATTTTATATCATTGACCAGTATGCTTGTTTAGTTTATGTATTTCTTCATCTATATTCTATATCGTGCATGCTCAGTACATTCCACGTACTGACGCATACTCTGAGCTACATCCTATCATGATGTAGGTTCAGTTACTCAGCATCCAGATCATGCATAGATCGGTTACCGATCCATATTCAGTAGCTCAGTGGTGAGTCCTCATACTTTGAGGACAATAGACATGTTTTTCTCGATTCAGTCTTTTAATTCAGTTTCAGTTTGCTATAGTTAGCTGGGGGCATGTCCCAGCAACTTTAGTCAGTAGAGGCTTTTCCAAACATAGTATTAGATTCAACTTTAGTTTTTGAGTGGTTGTTCAGTATCACTAAACTCATAGTATTTTATATATATTTAGATCAGTTTTTGGGTATTCCCCACTTTGAGTTATCTCTTATTTTAAGGTTTTGCATAGTATTTTTATATTAAGTTGTTTTAGTACGCTTATGATATGCCACCTTCAGGGTTAGCTTAGGGTCACTCGTGATCCTAGGTCCTGTGTCACGTCAAGGGGGTAGCCTCGGGGAGTGACAAACTTAGTATTAGAGCATTAGGTTTAAGAGTCCTAGGACGTCTGAAAAGTTGTACTAAGTAAAGTCTCTTTTATGGGTGTGAAGTGCATCACATCCAATGAGAGGAGGCTAGGAAGTGTTTTAAGAAAACTTCACTTTCTTTCTATTCTTATCGTGTATGGGTATGATCTTCTTTCTAATCCGTCGTTATGAGTTTCAAATCATGTCTCCTCATAGATCTTACACAAGGAATCCTAATGCACGCAATGCTAATATAGTTCCTCCAGTACCAGACCATGAGGTCACTAACGCAAAATTTCAGAATGCTATTAAGCTTTTGGCTCAGAGTGTGGCCAACTAGAACAACAAACATGCTCCAGTTTCGGCAAATGCTAATAGTAAGTTAGCAACAGCCAGGGTTCAAGATTTTGTTCGGATGAATCAGCCAGAGTTTTTAGGGTCGCAAGTTGGTGATGACCCACAAAATTTCATTGATGAGGTTAAGAAAATCTTTGGAGTAATGAAGTGAATGGTAATGATATGGTAGAGTTGGCATCCTACCAGCTTAAGGATGTGGCTCACATTTTGTTAACTTAGTGGAAAGAAAACAGGGGTGTGGATGCAGTTCCTCTAACTTGGGAATGCTTTACTGGAGCTTTTCTAGATAGGTTCTTCCCGAGAGAGTTGAGGGAGGATAAAGCTCAAGAGTTCATGAATTAGAGGCAAGGTACCACGTCAGTCCATGAGTACGGGTTGAAGTTCACTCAACTCTCTAGGTATGCTCCACATATGGTTTCCGATCCAAGGGCACAAATGAGTAAGTTTCTGTTTGGGGTATCTGACTTGGTGAAGACAGAGAGCAAGAATGTTATGTTTGTAGAGGATATGAATATCTCTAGGCTTATGACTCATGCTCAGCAGGTTGAGAGAGACAAGCTTAGGGAAATGTCTAAGGACAACAAGAAGGCTAGAACTGGTAACTATGAGTACTCTCAGCAGAAATAGGGTGGTGGAAATCGCTCGCAGTTTCAGTAGTGGTCAGCACCTTCATCAGCTAGTGCTCTATCCCCAAGGTTTCGACAGGATCAAAAAGGTAGGGCATCAATCCCTATGTCTCAAGGGAGAAATTCAGGTAGCAGGAATTTCCCAACTTGTCCAAAGTGTGGTAAGAACCATCCAGGCGAGTGTCTTGTAGTCAAGGAACAGTACTTTGGGTGTGGTCAGTCCGGCCATAGGTTAAAGGGTTACCCTTCGGCCAGGCACGGGCAAGGAGATAACAACAATAGGACTCAGTCTATCGCTCCAACAGCACCAACAGGATGCCCAACTCAACAGGGTGCTTTGTTTGGTACAGATGGATGCCAACACCACAACAGGTTGTATGCTCTCCTGGCTCGCCGAGACCAGGAAGATTCTCCTGACGTGGTCAGTGGTACATTACGAGTCTTTCATTTAGATGTTTATGCATTGTTAGATCCAGGGGCTACACTATCTTTTGTAACTCCCTATATAGCAGTAAACTTCGGTGTCAGTCCAAAAACTCTTTCAGAACCCTTCTCAGTCCTACTCCAGTTAGTGACCCAGTTATAGCTAGACGGGTATACAAAAATTTTCCTATCACAGTCTCTTAGCAAGTCACCTCAGCAGACCTTGTAGAGTTAATAATGGTAGACTTCGGTATCATTCTTGGCATGGATTGGTAACTTTATTTTTATGCCACAGTCGATTGTAGAACTAGGATCGTTTGGTTGTAGTTTCCAAACGAGCCAGTCTTAGAATGGAGGGGTAGTAGCTCAGTGCCTATAGGTCGCTTCATCTCTTACCTCAAGGCCAGAAAATGATTTCCAAAGGGTATGTCTATCATCCTGTTCGGGTTAAGGATTCAAACTTCAAAACCCCAACCCTTCAGTCAGTCCCAGTAGTAAATGAGTTTCCAAAAGTGTTTCCAAAAGATCTTCCTGGAGTTCCTCCCGAAAGGGAAATCGACTTTAGAATAGATCTCCTTTCGGATACCCAACCTATTTTGATTCCTCCTTACAAAATGGATCCAGCCGAGCTTAAAGAATTGAAAGATCAGTGGAAAGACCTTCTAGATAAGGGTTTCATTAGACCTAGTATCTCTCCATGGGGTGCTCTAGTGTTGTTCATGAAAAAGAAAGATGGTTCTCTCATAATGTGCATTGACTATCGACAGTTCAATAAAGTCACAATCAAGAATAAGTATCTCATCCCCAAGATTGATGACTTGTTCGACCAACTTTAGGGTGCTAGTTGTTTTTCTAAGATAAACCTCAGGTCCGACTATCATCAGCTCAGAGTCAGAGATAGTGACATTCCGAAGACAGCCTTTAAAATTCGGTAAGGTCATTATGAATTCGTAGTTATGTCTTTTGGACTAACAAATGCTCCTGCAACTTTCATGGACTTAATGAACAGGGTGCTCAAATAGTATTTGGATTTGTTTGTTAGTGTCTTTATAGATGATATCCTTATTTATTCTCGCAATGAGGAGGAGCATGCAACTAATCTGAGAGTGGTCCTGCAAACTCTCAAAGATCGCGAGTTATTCTCTAAGTTCAGCAAGTTTGAATTCAGGTTACAGTATGTCGCTTTCCTTGGTCATGTAGTATCTAGCGAAGGAATCCAAGTAGATTCTCAGAAAATAGAGACAGTAAAGCAATGGCCTAGACCCACCTCTCCTACAGATATCAGAAGTTTCTTGGGTTTGGCCAGTTACTATAGGAGGTTTGTTGAAGGATTTTCATCCATAGCTTCCCCATTGACTAAGTTGACTCAGAAAATGGTTAAGTTTCAAAGGTCAGATGAGTATGAGAAAAGTTTCTGAGAATTAAAGACTAGCTTGACTACAGCTCATGTCTGGACTTTACCAGATGGTTCAGACAGTTATGTGATTTATTGTGATGTATTCAGGGTCGGCCTAGGTTGTGTGTTGATGCAGCGAGGTAAGGTCATAGCTTACGCTTCTAGGTAGCTTAAGGTACATGAGAAGAATTACTCGACTCATGAGCTCAAACTGCAGTCGTAGTATTTACCCTAAAGATTTGGAGAAATTACTTGTATGGTGTTCACGTAGATATGTTCATAGATCATAAGAGCCTCCAGTATGTGTTCACCCATAAAGAGTTTTATCTTCGTCAGAGGAGATGGCTTGAATTCCTCAAGCACTATGACATGAATGTGCTTTACCATCCTGGTAAGGCCAATATAGTAGCTGATGCTCTTAGCAGACTATCTATGGGTAGTGTAACGAATGTTGAGGAAGAAAGAAAGGAAATAGCGAAATATGTTCGTCGGCTTGCTCGATTTGGAGGTTGTCTTACGGATATGTCAGATGGTGGTGATAGTTCAGAATAGATCAGAATCTTCACTGGTAGCAAAGGTTAGGGAAAAGCAGGATAGTGACCCTATATTACTTCAGTTAAAGGGTAAAGTTCATGAATAGAAAGTTGAGGTTTTCCCCAAGGGGGAGATGGTATACTTCGTTACAAGGGTCACTTATTTGTTCCTAATGTGGGTGAGTTGAAGCAAAAGATTCTTACAGAATCTAATAACTACAGGTATTCCATTCATCCAGGTTCCACTAAAATGTATCGTTATTTGTGAGAAGTCCTTTGGTGGAACGACATGAAGAGGGACATAGCAGATTTTGTGGCCAAGTGTCCAAATTGCCAACAGGTTAAGGTAGAACATCAGAAACCAGGTGGTATGACTCAAGAGATTAACATTCCTACATGGAAGTGGGAAGTGATAAACATGGTTTTTATTATAGGTTTACGTTGTACTCGCAGACAACATGACTCCGTGGACAATTACTAAGTCCGCTCATTTCTTGGCTGTCAAGACTACAGATTCAGCGGAGGACTACGCTAGACTCTACATCCATGAGATAGTCAGGTAACATGGGATTCTTTTGTCTATCATCTCAGATAGAAGTCCTCAGTTAACCTCTCATTTCTAGAAGTCATTTCAGAAAAGTCTTGGTACCCAGGTAAATCTCAGCATAACATTTCATCCACAGATGGATGGTCAGGAAGAGCGTACCATTCAGACCTTAGAAGACATGCTGAGAGCTTGCGTGATCGATTTCAAGGGCAGTTGGGATGATCACTTTCCTCTTATAGAATTCGCCTACAACAATAGTTACCATTCTAGCATTCAGATGGCCCCTTATGATGCATTATATGGGCGTAGATGCAGATCTCTGGTAGGTTGATTTGAAGTAGGTGAGGCAACATTGATTGGGACAGATTCGGTTCATGAAACTATGGAAAAAGTTTAGCTCATCAGAGATAGACTTAAGATAGCTCAGAGTGGTCAGAAGTCCTATGCATATGTGAAGAGAAGGGACTTAGAGTTTGAAATTGATGAATGGGTTTACATGAAAGTGTCACCTACAAAAGGAGTGATGAGATTTTGAAATAAAGGGAATCTCATTCTCAGGTATGTAGGTCCTTACAGAATCCTGAAAAAGGTTGGAAATATGGCTTATGAGTTAGAGTTGTCAGTAAAACTAGTAGTGGTTCATCCAGTCTTTCACATTTCCCTATTGAAGAAGTGTGTGGGTGACCCGACATCAATAGTACCATTAGAAAGTGTGGCTGTGAAGGATAGTCTCACTTATGAAGAGGAGCCAGTTGAAATTCTTGATCGTCAGGTTCAAAGGTTGAGAATTAAAAAAGTCACTTCAGTGAATGCTTTGTGGAGGAGTCAGTTCGTAGACGGAGCTACTTGGGAAGCAGAAGCAGCCATGAAGGCCAAGTATCTTCATCTCTTTCCTTCCATTTCCGTTTCAGCTTCAGGTAATAGTTCCTCTCTAGTCTCTCAGTTTACTCTTGCATAAGTTCAATCTTAGTATCATGTTCCTTTAGTTGTTCTTGCATTTTCACCGTATTTGCATGTTTTTGGAACTCAGTTCAGTTAGATATCAGTTTATGGTACTTAGTGATAGGGATTGCAGCTCCTTCCCTCCATACTGAGCTAGTTTAGACTTCATTAGAGGACGAATGTTTCCAAGGGAGAGATAATGTAACACCCCAAATTGAAAAGGAGAAAATGACAGACTTTACAGAACCTGGGGTGCCACCGACTAAGGCCACCCACGGTGCTCGTGGGTGGGACCACGGACCGTAGGTGGGGTCCGTTGGTCGGCCACCCAAGATTTTCAGAAAAATTCTACAACCTCGCCAAGACCTACGGACCGTAGGTGGGACCACGGTCCATGGTCTAGGTTGGTGGTTCAGACCGCCAGCCTTCATCTCTCTGAAGCCAAATGATGGGCTGACAGGATGGACCGTCGATCAGGCCCGTCGGTGGTTTCGTAAGATTTTAAGTTAGAGGTCGTTTGGTCTTTTCCCCTATGCATTGGACACCTAAACTACGTCGTTTTGGTTAGTTTAAGCCTAGTAACTTAATTAGATCTTTACCTAATTGATTATTCTCCAAAAATTAACCAAAACTTAGAGAAAAAGAGGAGAAAAGAGTCAACCAAACCCTTCCAAGAACGCAACGTGTTTTCTTCAGTTCTAGCCCCGAAATCAAAAGATTTCTCCATGAATTTTGTCACCAAATATGTGGGATTTTACTAGTGGATTCCTTTCGTTAACTAGGTCCCTAGAATTCAGTTAGATCCTTGATTCTCTATATCATGTTTAGACCTAGGGTTTCTAAATCCTTGGATAATTGTCGTGAATTAGATGTTATAGTGTTCCTAATCAAATTACCATGTTTTCGTGAAGTCATTGCTTAGTTCCTTTTATGAAATTCAGACCCCTAGTTTTGTAGATTCGTTTAGTTCATGGATTACACTAGCTAGGTCAGTTAGACAGTTACACATGCTCCAGTTTTGAATGTTTCATTGTGAGTACTTAAATGTTGCATTCTCATATTTGCTTGTCAGAACATTGAGCTATCCATTATTACAGTATGTTGTGTCTTACACATATCCAGTTGGGAGTAGACTTAGCACCGAGTTGGACTAGGGTTCAACATACCCTCACAGTCCCAGAACTACGTGCCCCCGTAGGTTTATAAGTCCCCTCTGTAGGCAACATATTTAGTGATCACACTAGTCATGCCTTTATACCCTTAGAAATGTATATTGGGTCCTCTCGATGAGGCGAATACATCGGAATCCGAGTTTAGCTTATGTGGTTTTATGTCGGTTGACAGTAGCTCCCACAGTCAGATTTAGTGCATTTTGACCAGGTCTTCATTTATACTTCAGTATTCAGTCTCAGTATGTTAGTTTCATTATTAGTACTTGGTCATTGCATATAGTTCATCTTTCAGTATATTTCAGTATTATTACCCTGTTCATTTTATATCATTAATCAGTATGCTTGTTCAGTTTATGTATTTGTTTAGCTATATTGTATACCATGCATGCGCAATACATTTCAAATACTAACACATACTATGCGCTACATCCTTTCATGATGTAGGTTCAAGTACTCAGCATCCAAATCATGCAAAGATTGGTTCTCGAATCGTATTCAGCAGCTTAGTGGTGAGTCCTCACACTTCGAGGAAAATAGACATGTTTTTCTCGATTGAGTCTTTTAATTCAGTTTCAGTTTTGCTAGAGTTAGCAAGGGGCCTGTCACAACAACATTAGTCAGTAGAGGCTTTTCCAGACACAGTGTTAGATTCAACTTCAGTTTTTGAGTGGTTGTCCAGTATCACTAAACTCATAGTACTTTATATATATTCAGATTAGTTTTGGGTATTCGCAACTTTGAGTTATCGCTTGTTTTAAGCTTCCGTATAGTATCTTTATATTCAGTTGTTTTAATATGTTTATGATATGCCAGTTTCAGGGCTAGCTTGGGGTCACTCTTGATCCTAGGTTTCGTGTCACGTCAAGGGGATAGCCTCGGGGCATGACAATTCCCAGTGGTGATGGAGTTTGTTGGTTTGAATTACAACCACTGACCCACTTTTCCCAATGGTGCAAATGCCAAAAGAGTCAATCTCATGTAGTCGAAGAGGCCCCCATAGGAATGTAAGTATTGGTTATTGAGTTATTTCCAAGAAATTTCTTGTGTGCACTTGTGAGTCTTTATAAGGGAGGTTGGTGAATTTTCCATTAGAGTTAATCAATTGCTCTATATTTCCTTTCAGCTCGAATCTACCCCCATGTGGTGGTGTTACGACCCGAGTCTACACCCCGGACGTAACACAGTGTACAAGACTCTGAAGAGCCTCATACAAGCCTCATAACATTCATTACATAAGACATAAGAAATAGTGCAGAATCTAAAACTCTTTAAAATTATACAATCGAAGTCATTTTCATAAAAGCAAGCGGAAGTCTTTCTATACTTTGTCTCAAACCATCTAGAACCATAGGACTTAAAACTTTGGGACGCAGCCCATACAACAGATGAAAATATAAAAATAAAACACATAAAGGGAAAGGTGGGTTTTGTCCTCGAAGCTAAGAGGACTCACCAAATCTTCAACTCCTTGCTCCTTAGAAACCTATCTTCCAAGAATAGAACTCACTCCAAACCCTACATTTTGTGAAAAATGTAGAAATATGGGTTAGCACACAAAATATACTAAGTATGTAGCCATGCAAAAACCATGCTTAAAAAGGACATTTTGGTTGAAAACCATGCATTATGCCAATTTTGAGAAACATCATGAACTTTAGTATAAAAGGCATAAGATACAAATTTAATCAACATATAAGCCATTACATCACATTAGGACCATTACCTTAGATAACCCTAAGCTATACTTGTGCAATGTAAGAATAGCATCCCATACTACTATTCCTACTAGTACCACTTTAAGACCACCTTAGATAAACTTACCATTTGTCATACTCATCTTAAGTCAATACTCATGCATAAGGAACATATACATTTCATTAGTCATGATAAGGAAAGTAACTCATAATGCAATCCAAGTAAAGCATACATCATTACATTAAGCCTTCAAGTCAACATTCTCACTAGCATCATTATAAGCACATTCATTTCATTAGACATTAAATCAACATTCTCATTAGCATCATCATAAACTCATTCATTTCATTTAACATTATGACATTGAGAAACCCACCATATCCCTCTCAAAGCCTACTCGTGCAATGCATGAATGGTATCCCATACTACCACCCACACTTCATCGAACTTCTTGAGTAACCATAGTACCTAACTCATATCCTTGATCATAACACATTATAACATAAAAGAACACACCATGACTACTCTCAAAGCCTACTTGTTCAATGCATGGATGAAGTCTCATACCCCCACCCACACTAAGTATTGCATTCTTGAGGAGCCATAGTTCATTATCATTCTTTGTGGGGGTAAGCCTTAACCGACATAGACCATGTGAGCAGACCATAGAATCCCGATGTTACCCACACCAAATAAGGGACTCCTACTTGCCGAAGGTAGGACCGTTAACATTTAGCTTAGGTGGATACACTAGTTATAAACCTATGTGGACACAAAGTTATGGGATAGGGAGATTGCTACTAGATACCCCACCTCAACTCACGGTTGAGAATCCATCTCAAGAGATTGATACTAGATACCCCGCTTCAAATCACGGTTGAGCATCCATCTCAAGCCATATCCACTCGGTGCTTAGCATTATTCCCCACGGAGTACTTGACATTCATTACTTTAGTTCATTGTTATGGGATAAAAGATTGTTACTAGATACCCCGCCTCAACTCATGGATGAGTATCCATCTCAAATCCAACATTCATTAAAATGGGATATAGAGATTGTTACTAGATACCCCGCCTCAACTCACGGAAGAGCATCCATCTAAACCCAACATTCATTCATTAGATAGCCCATGGATTCAAAGATGGGAATAGCCTTTCAGCTAAGAATCCTCATATTGTGAGAAAGTCCTTTCACAACATGTGATTATCATTCACTAGTGTACAATTTAGAATAGCCTTTCAATCAACACATCATCATTAACATAATCATAGAAACTTCATTCATTTTTCATTCATGAGTGTGTGTATGTGAGAATAACCTTTCACATATATCATCATCATTCATAAGTGTTAAATTGAGAATAACATTTTCAATAATAACACAATTGCATTCTTTTGACATGATCACATTACTTTCATTGAAATCACAAAGCATATACATAATTCTCATTGTTATGTATAGGTTCTTCATTCATAGCCCTTTAAGAACCCTAGATCACAATTCATGATTCACATATTGCATCACTATTATCTACATGTATATTCACATATTTCAATTACATTAACTGCTACATGCATAATTTGATCACAATCCACCCACATCAATCATCACCCACACTTTGAGATCCAATTTGACAAAATAGAGGAATTCATGGATTCATAGGTAATTCATCATAAAAACAGTAGTAATTCATCAAATTAATCATAATATAAGACAATAAATACTTTGAAATCGTTTTGAAAGTTAATCCATGCCATAGATTGAAAACCTTAGATTTTGGAGAATTTCAACTTTGAGAAGTAGAGTTTTGAAGGGACTCCTTGGATGGAACTTAACAAAGGATGAAGACTACCATACCTTAATGGAGTCTTCCTCACGAAATTGAAGAGAAAATATGAAATCTTGAGCTCCACACCATGGCTTATTCTTCTCCAATCGAGTTTTCTAGAGAGAGAATATTTTGGAGAAGGGGAAGTTTCTATTTTGTGTTTTGGGAATAATGAATTGAAAAAGGGAGTTTAATACTTTAAAATCCTTAAATAACTCTAATTAATAAAAAATCGACCCCTACCTAATCTAACCATCCTAGGAATTTACCATTTTACCCTAGACTTGGCCGAATTGGACAGATTCACAAGGGTGACCTACGCCCACTGATACACTCAAATTACACCTCTTTTCAGAAGTATAAGCGATCGTTATCACATAAAGAACCCAACTTGTAGGTTGGGGTCGATCCCACGAGCAATATGGTTTAGACTTAAGTTCAATAACGATTATATTCGTTTAGCCAATGTATTTTCGAGATAAATAAGTAAAAGGATGGGGGGAGGAATTTGTATAACAAATTTTGGAAATTATGAAAGTAATTAGTAAGCAAGATTCAAAAATTTGTTGTTATCAAATTGAGAAGGAAACTAGGGCGTACGTGTTCCCCATAAGCTCATAACTCTGTAATCCTAGTAATAGCAATCCCTTCCTAGTGTATTACATGCAAAGCGATAAGTTATGTATCTCTAAATCCTTGGTCCGGCATCTAGAGAATTTCACCCCGCACCTTGGTCCGGCTACGTGTGTATAACTTACTAACCCTTACCATTACCCCATATTAGATGTCACATCGATGTATGGCTTAGTTTCACCCTCGCACCAATCGACATTCATTCTATTAGATAGTATCACACTAAATCTATGTTGATAATTCTTTTCTTATTAACTACCTCCTTGGTCCGGCAAGTAGCAACAAAGCAAGTTCTAACGTTGTGCACGATTAAAAAGACTTCTAGACGAAAGAATTATGAATGCATGCAAAACACTATTCGAGAATTACTTAGTTACTATTCATACTTCGTTAATCGCGCATGGTTCCCACAACCCTAGTTGTGGATTTAGTTACCCATATTAGTAAGAAAACAATTCATAATGTTTGAAGAATAAATCATGAACTTACGTAGTAGAGTAGAATAATCCTAGAATTTCAACTTGAATTTCAAAGTAAAAATCACCAAAACGTGCTTAGGAAATTAAGAATTGCTAAAGTTGCAAGTTAATCTCCCGAGCCAAAAACTAGATCAAAAATAATAATGTCTAACCTCAAAAATGAGGATTACATACCCTATATATAGAAAAATAAGTCCTAACTAAAAAGGAAACAAAATAAGGATATAAAGCTGCAGGACGCGTCTTCATTCTACCAGAATTGACCTACGGTCCGTAAGTCAATCTACGGTCCGTAGGTCCCTTCCGTGGCTCAGGACTTGGGAAATTTTTCTTTCTTCAAAATCTGCAAAATATATGTCGCAATCGACGATTCAACAGTACGGACCGTAAGTCTATCTACGGTCCGTAACTCTTCTCCATAACGCCACACTTTGATTTTTTTAGCATCAAGTACTGGAACCAATCTCTGAATGATTTGACGGAGTAACAGTACGGTCCGTAGATCAATCTACGGTCTGTAGGTCACAACCGTGGTTCCACACTTGGTCAAGAATTCCTTGATCTTCAGCAATGCCTTTCCTTCCCTTCTACGACTATCATCTACGGGGTGTAACTAGACCTACGGTCCGTAAGTTGCCTTAATAGATGCCCTTTTCTGCACTTCTTTCAGTTGTGTCTTCAAGTTTCCGCGCCTGAACCTATTCCCTGCAAACATGAGAAAAACACATATAAACTAATACAAAATAGCCCTAGACAAACACAACTCTCAAGTGAAATGCATCAAAAATATCGTAAACTCACGGTACATCACCCACCAACCCACGGACCGTGAGTGGGGTGACGCACCATACTGCACATCCGTGGTTTGGTTCAGGAACCCCTCATTTGGGGCCTTGACCTATGGATGGCATTCAAGGGGCATGGATGGACCTACGGGGCCGTAGGTCCCATCCGTATGTCCTAATGTTTTTTACAACTTTTCTTCTTTCGGGCAGCCTTGGGGTTAGGCTTTAGGGTCCTCCTCAAGGACCCTTGGTTGGTCCTTGGGGAGTCGTACCTTGACGTTTAACCCCTAAACCCCTCAACCTAAACTCGGGAACTCATTTTACAACATAAAACTCAAAATCAAACTAAACAACACACTCGTAAGGCTCTAGTTTCACCTACTAGTTTTCTGAGTCGTAACAGGTGGTTTCCAAATGCTAGACGTAACATTTGTAGTGAGTGGGACTGCCACATAATTAATTGTTCTTGCTTCCATAACCACATGTGTCTCTTCATGTTATTTATCATGTTCTTGTTTGGATTTCTCCTTTGTAGCAGGTTCAACCTTTTGAACAGGGTATTGTAGAGTTGCTAGCCTTCTATGTTGAAGTAGAAATCATTTAGGTTCTAGTAACGGCTCCACGAGTTCCCTTATTTTCTCTAGCTGAATTCTTTGAGTTACTTGTCATTAACAATAGCTAATATCAAGTTATTAACCCTTGAACGCCGAGTATCTAGACTTAGAGGAATTAAATATAATAATTCTAATTTCCTTGGAAGCGACGCCAAAAATGTGTTGCTCCCAAATGGACATGCAAGTGTATGTGGTCGCGCATGTAATATAGTGTCTCTAATAGAGCTGGATTGTCGAACCCAAATGAAATACAATTAATCTATACCTAGTTGGACTAAACCCGCAATTTGATGCAAGTGTCTCTCAAAGAGTTTGTTTTTGTATTTATTCTACAATTGCTAGTATTTAAGAATCTAAAGAAAGTAACAATGATCAACTTCAATTTTTCTGTTTAAACAAGCTGCAACATACTAAGAATTCATGCATCACATCTCTTTCATAGATTTCATAAAGTTATCAAATTACTAATTTATGGGGTTGATATTATAATCATGATCTCTCAATCTTTAATCACATAACCCAATTGAACGTCTAACTACATCATTGAGCGGGGATAGACAGAATCAACTATTGAGCATTTATCTTTCATCCTATTTCATAAACAAGAATGGTGTTTTGCTGGTGTTAATCCTAAACACAAATCAATTCAAGTGACATGCAAGAAAAGATCATGCTCCTTATATTCCCCGTTCTATCTCTTTATTCTTTATCTTGAGTTCAAAAGTAGACAATGTATTTATCTTAAAGGTGATCAAGTATCAAAATACTAAATTTAATAATATAATAATAATTTATATGATAACCAAATTTATCCATAAAATTGATGTTCAACAATCATTCATAGATACAGCCCTAGAACAAGGGCTTTTACCCACTCATTTTAATCAAAAAGATAAACAAAATTATTTTCATGCAATTCAACAATGAAGAAATAGTAGAAGATTAGTAACCTAAGGTGAATTTCCGCCCCTTACTCTTGCACTTGAAAAAAAGAAGTAAACATACAAAAGAGGCCTAAGGTTCTATTTGTAGGGTTTGGGAAATTAATTGATTTTCCTTGTGGGCTTTGGAATCCTGAAGTCTGAGTTTTTCATCGGGATAGCCTTGGCGTAGCGCACCACCAGTATGTCAGCAATGAGGCTGCAGTAGTATTGTCCCTTGTGTGGCGCGCCACCGGTGCACCAATCTAGGGGCTTCAGCAGTTTGAGGGCAGGGGCAGCGCGCCACCAGTTCGCCTCAACCTAGTTTTTCTCATTTTTATCCAATGTGTGCTCCTTTGAGTTGCATCCACACTTTCCTTCTCTATTATAGCTCCCATGTGCTTTATTTCCCTTTGAAAACTCATACATAAGCTAATCACATGTCTTAGTGTGAATTCACTACAATAATAATCAAAACATAGCAAATAGGGTGAAGAAAATTCTCAAAACACAAGGTACATGTGCGAAAATCGTAGTAAATAGGCATATAAATTGTCACGCCCCGAGACTACCCCTGAGACGCGGCCACAGGACCTAGGACCACAAGTGATCCCAAGCTAACCCTACTAGCCTGATCATGAGCATACTAAACATAAGTTGAATAATAAACTAATGCGGAAGCTATAATCATAAATAAAAATGAAAAAAATGGGGAATACCCATATACTATAACTGAGATAAATGAAAACTGATGAGTTTAATACAAAGAAGATATTAACTCAATTCTACGTTGAATCTAACTATGTCTGAAATAAGCCTCTAAACTGACTAGAAATGTTGGGACATGCCCCAACTAGATCTAGCAAAACTGAAACCAAAGGACTAAAAGTACTGAAAAGACAAACATGTCACTGGTCCTCGAAGAATGAGGACTCACCACTGATGTTGTTGAATTGATGATCGGGAAATGATCTAAGCGTGATCCGGATGCTGAGAACCTGAACCTACATCACGAGAAAATGTAGCACAGAGTATGTACTTGAAAGGTACTGAGCATGCAGGATAGAATAAAGCTGAAATAACACTGAACAAAACAAATAAACAATGATATAATCTAAACATGATATAGATACTGAATGCTGAGCTAACTGCATGCAGTGACCAATTTATAACATGTTGAAACTGAATATTGGATATACTGATAAATGGTCAATGCAATAGAATCTGACTAAACTGTGAGAGCTACTAATAACCCATAGTAAAACCACATGAGCTAAATGTGTAGTCCGATGTATACGCCCCATCGAGACGACCCAATATACCCTGCCAGAGGTATAGAGGCATGCTGGCGTGATCACTGAAATGATACCCACAGAGGGGACTTACAACCTACGTGGCTAGTAGTTCTGGGAATATTTGGGTATGTTGAACCTTAGTCCAACTCGGTATTATGTTACTCCCAATGGATTAAGTAATTAACACATTATGACTGAATTTTGGTAAGTTACTGGATAGCTCAAACTGAACATGCAAACTGAGCATACAACAATTAAACTGATATTGATGCATTAATAACTGAGGCATGTATAACTGAATAACTGAAATATCTTACCTAGCATGTGTAATTCAAGAACTAAAGAAATACATAGCTAGGGTTCTGGAATTCATGCAATAAACTGAATATTAACATACTAATCTGATTTGGATCATTCTAACAGCTAACAACCCAATAATTCTAACATTCAAAAAACCCTAGGTCTAGTCATAATAACGGAATCAAAAAACTGACTGAAAATTAGGGACCTAATGGGTGAAAGGAACCCACTAGTGAAATCCAACATACCTGGTGACGAATTCCAAGGAGAAATCTTTAGATTTTGGGGCTGGAACTGATGGAACCTTGTTGTGTTCTTGAACTAGGGTTCTTGACTTCTCTTCTCCTCCTACGCTCTAATTTTCCTAAGTTTTGATTAATGATTTGACTTAGGTAAGTTTTAGTTATGTTTCTAGGCTTAAACTGACTAAAACCTCATAATTTAAGATCTAGACAATGTAGCTTAGGGGTTAAACAAACTAGGAAAAGACCAAAAGACCCCTGACTTAACTGCTGTCGGAGTGACCGACGAATGGGACCTACGGGTCGTAGGTCAACCTACGGGCCGTAGGTTAACCTACGGTCCGTAGGTTGGGGTCATAGGTCAAGTCTGCCCGACAGGGCTTCCCTAAAACGAGCATAAATTTTACTCGGAGATGGGATTTTAGCAAACTCGGTGGCGTTGGAAAGAGAATTCAATTATCTATCATATAGTAGGTTATGGGACATCTAATTACTTTTGTGCTAAGAGTGATGACCATTTGAAGTTGACCCAATCAGCAATTTCCCCCTAACTGGCTGCTGACCTTCACCAATGATCTGACCTACAGACCGTGGATCGAACAATGGTCCGTACTGATCGGCCGTCGTTCGCATCAGAGGCTGGGTAAAGGGGGCCTCGATCCATAAACACAGACCATAGACCGTGGTCTAGCCTACAGACTGTGGGTATGGCCATGGGTCGAGACTTAGCCAATTTTCTGAGCTGGGTTTGGTGAGGGGTTGCAGTGGTGAACCACGGACCCACAGCACGGGCCGTGGGTCAGACCACGGTCCGTGGGTGGCGACCGTAGGTTGCACCTGCAACTTCTAAAAATCTGAAATTTGGTCTGCTTTCAGATACGGGATATTACATTTTATATGCCCAAGATCAGCCATCATTTGCTCTGTATCCAACCAAAGCGGAAATTACTGCCCTCTTAACATATCTTCCCACTCTCTTATTCTTTTTCGACATAAGCATAATTGCATACCTAGCGTTGAACTGTATCTAGTAGTCAAAAATTGTCATTGATCCCTATGTAAAGTCTATGAACTCATCCCCCAACCACTCCCTCAAGATGTAAGGTACATACTTCTCCAAGAAAGCCTCTTAAAATTGAGTCCAAGTCATTGAAGGTGACCCGACAGCCTGCACTCGAGATATGATCTCCACCAATGCTTTGCTGACCCATCTAGCTGGAAAGCAGTATAATCAACTCTGTGAGACTTCACTAATCTAAGGTTCTGCAACCTCTCCTGAAAAATCACTAGAAACACATTAGCATACTCGCCCGCAACACCTTTAAACCTAGGAAGACCCAATCTGATGAATCACCCCAACATCTTCTGCTCTTCAGAAGACATAACCGGCCTAGCCTCCAGAGGCGGGGTTACTATCGGAACCGTCTGAACCACTAAGTAAGGAATTGGAGTTGCAAGTTGCACCCCTGAATTTTTCACACCATGTGTCTCTGCCTGGGCTTAAGTTTGAGCCTCGTCTCGAACCAGAGGTCCAGTTGAAGTACTAGGAAAAGTCCCTACTTTCGTGGGATATACCTTCCATAAAGCTGAGGATCCTAGCCAATGTGTCGTGTAAAACTAGTGTTGGCAGAAATCCTGGTGGAGGTTGACTGGTTCCACACTATACGACTAATACTCAACATGCTCAACCTTTATATTAGGCTCTGGTGACAGTGCGCACTCTTGGTCCCAACCTGGTGCTGCAGCTCATAATCTACCTCGACCTCTACCCCTAGTTGGGGATCCATATGGAGGTGCAAGAGGCTCTCAACCACCCGCATACGATCTCATCTTAGCCATCTGAGAAAGAATGAAACAAAACGGAGATTAGAAACAAGAAACAATAAATAATGAAGTATTCCTACGTATGCCATATTGCCTCCTGAAGATTGCATACGAACGCCATCATATCTACCTGGAAGACTCTACTAGGCACTTGCTCCTATACTCATAAGATCGGTGAACCTAAAATTGTGATACCATGTTGTCACGAGCCGAAATTTGACCATGAGGGCACCTACAACAACCCTCGAGTAGGCAAGCCAAAAACCCAAACTAACTCGAAGAAGATAATAGTTTAATAATGATAATTAAGAACAAACAAAAACATGAATAAAGATGTAGTATAAAGCCATAGTATAGAACTGTAAATACGATATACAATATATAAAAGAATCCCAAAATTTACCAAGATGACATACTAACACAAGAAAATATCCCCAGACACCACTAAGTACAGAAAGGCTATAAATACAAGAGAACTGACTAGTCAAAATATAAAATACAAGTTAGTAAAATAAGGGAAAGCAACAAGTCTTTGGACGCAAGGATCTCACCATGATCTAAGTTTATGACACCCATGGGATATCGAACGCTCATGAAGTGTGACTCATACTTGGAGTTGCATCTAAAAAAGATGTAGAAGTGTAGTATAAGTACCAAAACACGGGGTACTCAATAGGTATCATAGGTCGACGAGTTTAGAAAGATCAAATATATACAGAGAAGCACGACGCCACTAGCATTTCAAAGGATAGGTTCTAAAATACGATAACCAATAACTGAGGAAAAAGGAACTAATAAACATAACCACTCAATGAGAAACACTCAAATACAAGATAGCCACAAAGACACTCAATGAGCTAAATAACATTATAATGCGATGAAAGTGATAAATGTAAGAAGGTAAAAAGCCTGGAAGAAATCTCAAGTCGCCCGAAATGATACCTCGGACTCATCAACAAGTGCAAGTGTAGTGGAAAGTAACTTGGATCTATGTCAACGAGCCTCTCAGAATGAGACCTTGGACTTATCAGCAATGTCCTAAGTAGTAGAATATATCCAGGATATCTAAGTCAACAGGATGCCCAGAATGATACCTCGAACTTATCAGTATAAAAGTAGCCCAGAATGCATGAACATTATGAAGTATTTTTGTCATTTAAGACATAAAATCCTCGAAAATGTCATATTATCCCAATAAACTCATTTTCCTTAAAAAAAACAGTGACCCGGTTTATTGGGATCAATAACGGCCACTACGTAAGAATCATTACTCTTAAAGCCATTATATCATTTCTAAGACTTTTTAAGAGTGAGAAAATAAATGTATGTGCCATGCCCAATATCAAAACAATTCTCAATCACCCTATCAGAACGCAATACACCTATCACACCTTCGGGTAACTCCAGACATAGTACAAACATGCTAACTTGGAACTCTGGTTAGTCCAAGCTTACAGCCTCAGGCCTAACTATCAATAAAATTAGAGTTTAAAAACTAAAAATACCACATAATCAAAAAAACAACCCAAACAAAGAGAATACATGGCAATCTAAGTTTCACGCCACCTAAAAACCATTTATAAGTATACTTAATGAGAAAACACCAAGGATCAACCTAGTCTATTGTCTTTTGGCTAAAAACTACACTTAGCAATCCAAAGGTTGCCATAAATCGACTAAGGATCATGCAAGCCTACAACTAGTTAACATGTGTAAGGAAAACACCCAAAAACTGACAAAGGCCACAAAATCATCTTGAACACCTCGAGATCTCAACAAAAGGTCATGCTACATCACACTCGACATTTCAAAACTAACTGTGCTGACACAATTCTCATCTGAGTGTATTTACCAAGAATGTTGACCAAAGTCAAAATTTTGCCAGAACTTCAAAGTTAATATACCTAACGTCACAAATTCAAATCATAAGACATCTCATCCTCCAGATTTTGACTAAAGTCAGCTCTTTCACTTTAAAAGCCTCCAAAAGGGTAAAACTTGCTCAAAATATTCCCAACCACCTTGGGAAGCATGCCACCTAACCCAGTAACACACAAAAGCTACAAGAAAGCTACGAGAAGGGGTAAAACAGTACAAGAATGCAAAAATATAGAAATAACCACGAGGGTGATTACATGTTTGTATTTATTTTTAAGAATTGACTAGAACTGTGTTTCTCTCATTTTACAACTTTGTAAGTGAAGCATAGTAGTGATCTATTTCAGTCATTAGAATGTAAAAGTTATAGGATTGGTTCACCCAAATGTCTTTCTCCTTATTAGACTAATGTATGTCACTCTAAATAGCTTTTTTGTCTTTAAATGTTTGTGTCTTGACGCTTATCCTGAATTTTGGATTAACTTTCATGTTAAGGCTAAAGTCACTCGATTAAGGTTAATAACCTCACATATCTATTGTTAATTTCTTTTCCTATTCTCTACCCTTTTTATCAAGTAAATTAATAAATTTATGTGATTTCTAACATTTGTCATCATTAAAAAGCAATCAATATGAAGAAAATAATAATACAGACATGAACACCATTCAAGAATCACTAACTACTTTAACCTATTTCATTAATTCATCATGATTCTCATGACCCTAATTATGAGATTTAGCTATTCATGTTTGCAAGAAGAAGATCAGAATTTATGGTAGAAAACATGATTATGAACTTACAAGCTGAGCAATTGAAATCTACATTCTTTAATTGTCCCTTTGTTCGATATTCACAGTTGGAGTAATTTGATTTGTTTTTGTTCAGTCATGTCTGAAATAGGAACAAGAAACTAACCAAAATGGTTATAAAATTCATTCAAGAGAGAAGTGTCAAAAACACATATAAACTATTCCCATTTTTTGAGTTTCATACCTAAACTATTTGGAGTGTGAGTTTCAAACCTAAACAATCACGTAGTTTGAAAAACACACTTCAGTGGTGTGTGTAATACAGTCTCTCTTTTATTTGCAAAATCCTTGTCACATGACATTTCACTTACATAAAATATTCTACTTTGACAAAAATTAAATAAACTATTAATATTAGTTAAAACTAAAAATTAAAGCATTATTATCCCCCCAAAAAATATATTTTTTTAAAATAATTACTTTAAAAAGATAAAATTTAAAATATTTTTCTCACCCCACTCCACTATCTCCTCCTCCCCCCCCCCCCCCCCGACAGTCCCTCCGTTCATTTAGTTTTTAAAACTCTTTTTTGACAGTCCATACTCCTTTTATTTTTTAAAATTCTTTTATAAAATAATTTTTTTTAAATAAGATCTCAACCCCTCCTCTACTCCTTCCTAAAAAAAATTGATATTATTTTTTAAAAAATAAAATAAAATTCCACTCCACCCCATCTAACCCTCCGCTCCAAATGTATTTTTATTTTTTTACATTTTTTCTCGTTTTGCGTTAAATGTGTACATATAGTTTTAGGAAAAATATTTTTTTCTACTTGCATACCGAATATAACAGAAATAAAATTTTATTTTAGAAAAAGTCTTACGGCGAGTAAGAAAAAAAATTGCAAGCGGAGGGTCATGTGGGGTGGGGTGGGCTAAAAAAAATTTTAAAAAAAAATATAATATCTAAATAATTATCTTAAAGGATCGGAGGGGGAGATGAAGTAAGAATTTTTTAAAAACACATTTATAAAAGAATTATTTAAAAAAGCTAAAAAAATTGGGGCGGGGGGTACGATGAGAGGAAGTGATGGACTGGAGTAAGAAAAATATTTAACATTTTATTTTATAATTATTTTAGGGAATAGTAACACTTTAATCTTTAATTTTAACTAATACTAATAATTTATTTAGTTTTTGTCAAGGTGGAATTTTATCGATATGGAGTGTGATGTGACATTTCTTTTAAATAAAATAGAGATAGCATTACACACATCATAATGAGAGTGTAATAAAAGAGAAAGGTATGTTTCTCAAACTAATAAGTGGTAGTTGAGGTATGAAACTCAAAAAAGGGAATAGTTTAGGTAGGATTTTTTTTACCCTTATCTCTATTCAAATATAACAATTATCTCACCCATACAAATTGTGCTTTTATTTTCTTTTCTTTTTTTTTTATTTTCCAGTGCATGGGGAGGCACACAGTACAACAAAAATAAATTTTAGAGGCAATTAATTATTGACAATAATTTAGTTGTCGCTAAATATGTATATTTAGAGGCAATTAACACTCTTTGTAAATGTCCATAAAACCTATAACGATATTGGATCTAATGACAATTAATTAATACCAATAAGAACTTTAACACTCTTTGTTTTTTAATTTATATATTTAATGTGGCTAAAATTTATTTTTGTTGTAGTGATAGATCAAAAGAAAATGTATGTAAATGTAGACTTTAACAAATTTTTACTAATAACTTAGAGGACGGATATAAAATCTCCTTTTATTCAAAAATTAGTGTACTTGCTCGCACTTTGCATGATTATAAAAAAAAATCATGACTTACAAAAATAAAATCATAAATATTTTTAAAAAAATATGGCAAAGATAATTAACCTAAATTCTAATAGGTATAAAAAATGTAAATCCAATGAAAAGGAAGAAAATAAATATGGAGAAAAAAAAAAGTTAACGTGTATTGGTTATCCTCAGACCTCTCACAAAAAACATTGACATGATACAAACGCAAAGATAAACAAAATCCCAAAAAAATTACAACCCCAAAAGCTTAAAATAATGAAATTTCAGAAGAATAATGAAAGTCATATATCAATTGACAAAAAAAATAAAAAGAGAAACTGAAGGCACACTGTAAAAATAATCATATTCTTATATTAATGACTCAAAGATTTTAAAGTTTATCGAGGTGAAAAATCTCAAAATGTTTAAACATACATAAGAATTACAACCCCAATTTTTAGTCAGATCATTCCTGCGTTTCGGATGTGAAGTCTCCTTCAAAGCTTTAGACAAAGGTGCTATTGAGATATTGAGCCCTTATGGTATCTCGTACACATTCCGACGACTGGCCGAGCGAGTAAGTCAACTTCAAAGTGGATTTGTTGTGCGAAGAGTGCGTTATGACCCGTGGCCGCCTGCCTGGTGGGGGCGGCTCCTGCTTCCAATGATCGGGAAATTAAAAATACAAAAAATATTGCTATATTTCCAACACTCCGGATAGGCGGAAGGGTCTATGTCCATCCCCAACTTCCTTTCAATCCACATCGGAAAATTGAGGCTTTCTCTACTGGGAGTCATCAAAGGAGGAATGGGCATACGCTGGTTCGATAACCAAGGAAAAATAACCAGGTTAGTCTTAGTGGGTCATTGGCTCCACCTGTTATTTCCTTCTACAACATGATGTTGTCGTCGCCATATTCCATATGTCACTTAGTCGTATTTTTTTACTTGCCGCAAGACTTTTTTAAAAATAAATTTTTATTTCTATTATATTCGGTACGGAAGTAGAAAACAATTCCTAAAAATATATGTACACATCTAACACAAAATTAGAAAAATGTAAAAAAAAATTAAAATAAATTAAATTAGGAGCGGATGGTTAGATTGGGTGTGGTAGGATTTTATTTATTTTTTAAAAAAAATAATAACATATTATTTTTAGGAAGGAACGGTGGAGGGGGTGAGGTCTGAATTTTTTAAAAATATTTTATAAAAGAATTTTAAAAAATTAAAGGATGGAGGGATTGTCAGGGATGGGGGGGGGGGTGGGGGGATGGAGATCGTGGAGTGGGTGAGACACTAATAATTGATAGTTTATGTATGAAACTCACACTCCCAATAGTTGAAGTATGAAGCTAAACAAAGGAAATAATTTAAGTGTGTTTTTGACACTTATCTCATTTGAATATTGTCTGATGTCATTGCTTATTTCTATCCTTCAAAGTATGAAGGCAAATATCATTCTGTTGGAAATGCAAATATGCTTTGCAACTGAATATTTGATTGCTTTGTTTGGTTTCCTGTTATTGTCCATTGTTAAGGTGATTTGTTTCCATTTATTATTCTTAAAAAATCGAACATGTTGAGACGTAAAGAACAAATACTAAAGTAGGAAGTTGAGTACAATTTGAACGTCTGGTGGTACAGTTTTTGAATTTTTATATGTTAATTTTTTGTGTAAGATTTAAATATGAGGACAAGATAAACTAGATTTCTACAAAGGGGAAAGTCAAGGAAATTGAACATTTATCTATTTGTACAATGCAATTTTTTTGGGGATAAGATCGCTCTATCGCTCACAAATAGTGTAAAAAAATATATTTAAACAATCGTTCATTGGTAAAGTAATTTTGTTTAGATAAACTCGAAAAGATGATTGTTAAGCTCCTATTAAAGGGAAAATTCATTGATAATGTAAAAAAAAATAGCTATACTAGCCAGGTCTATAATTTAAATTCACTTGCCGACTCAGTTTGCCAATCGTTTCGGAAGAAATCATCAATCATGTCTTTACAATAAATTAATCTTTCTCAATTTGGATCTTTTACTATATGTTGGTGTATATGCATTTTATTATAAAAGTTAACTATTAATTGCATATGTTAGTGGGTATAAAACAAAGTTGTATCCAAGATTTCGAAATGACGGGTACACTATCATAAAAAGGTTGATCTAAAATATAAATTCAATCGGTTCGATATTTATGTTCTTATTACTGAAAACTAGAGCCGTCAATATGGGCTAGGCCTGTTGGGCTGGCCTGGCCTAACCCGGGATTTAATAGGGCTGGGCTAAAATTTTTGGAGCCCATTTAAGAAAAGGGCTTTTTAGCCCGGCCTGAATAAGCCTGCTGATTTGTGGGGCTTGAGAAATATAGATAGGGCCGGCCCGTGAGCCAATAAAAATTAATTAAAAAATCTAATATAATATTAAAATTTAAAATTAAAGAGATCCAAACTCAAAATCTATTTAAAGTTTTTTAGGAAATCACTAAGTATAGAAGTTGCATCCATCATGAAAATGTCCAAACACTTGTTGCTACTCGAAACTGGTTACATGGTTTTTCTCAAACTGGTAATATATTTTTGTGTACATTTAAATATTATAATTCTCAATTAAGTTATTTTTTAATATTTAACTAATTGAAACCGCATATAAATTGCAGATGAAAATGAAGATGTTAAGACAACCTTCCCACAAGTTGATTCAGATATGCATGATGAAGATGATCATGAAGTGTTAGATACGCCATAGGTTTCATGTGGTAGATACGCCATAAGTTTCATGATTTTTTAAGGAGTTTATTTTTTACTTTTTTATGGTTGTAATATTGTTATATTTTTTGTGTTTTATTGTGATCATTGCAAAACAATTAGGTTAGTATTTCTATTTAGATATATATACTTTTACTTGAAAAAAAACTTAATAAATATTATAAAGATAATTTTATTTGTGGATTTGATTAACAAGTAGTAACATTAACACCATGTAATATTGTTTTGTCGATATTTATGATAATATTTTTAAATTATAATTTATAATTTAATTTAATAATTATAAAAAAATATATAACTTTTAAAAAAGTGGGCTGGCCCAGCAAGCCTGTAGCCCACGTACTTGTGGGTTGGGCCGACCGTTTTCTGGCCCACACCAAAAATGGGCTAGCCTGGCCTGGCCCGTAAAATGTCAAAGCCTGTATGGGTTAGCCCGGATGGGGTGGGCTAGCCCATATTGACAGCTCTACTGAAAACCATTAAAATATTAAAATTATAGGTCCAAAATTAATATATATATATATATATATATATTTATAGGTCCAAAATTAATATATATATATATATATATGTATATATATATATATATATTTATATCATTATTGTTTCATGTGTAAAAAACACTAGAGCTCCTCGAGAATACATATGGATCATACTGAGGCCTGTTCCTAAGGTGAACGTTGGTGTCTAGCATGGCAGATAGTAGTTAAGTCTCATTATGGATTCATTGTCTTCGAAAAAATCTTTCAAGTGGCTCTTCTGTAAGCCTAGGCTCATCCCTAAGAGTTCCATGTTCCAAATAGAAAGTGTGCTCGTGGAATGACAATATTATTGATAAGCATTCTTGTGTAGCTAAAGGGAAAAAAGTTAGTTCATTTACATAGTCGAAAAAATTAGAAAAATAAATACTTCTTCTAATTCAATTTGTTTGTCTCGTTTTTTATTTTACTTGAAGTTTAAAAAACTAAAGAAAAACATCAAATAATATAGTCTTAGACTAAAGATATTTAAAATGTACTAGGATATCATTTAATTTTATGGTCTTAAACATGTCATGCCAATACAGAAAAAAAACATGTTTTTGAAACTTACCGAAAAGAAAAGTACAACAAACAGACTAAAACAGAGGAGTGCTAAGGTAGTCAATTGTCCTTACCCAAGATGGTTAAAACTTTTACCCAATGTCCTTTAGAAATACTCTTCTACTATGTGCAATGAGCCTTTTTAGAACAATATAAAAAAGATAGTGTCTCTTTCCAAGGCAACTTCGACGAAAACCTTCTAGTAAAGCTGTTGGCATAGCCACAATGCTCACCAATTTTCCTCTAATCTTTTTTCTTTTAAGAGAGAGGCAAGTCAAAGAACGCGTCCATGTAACGATGGACATTGGAGGTGAGATTAGTGTCATCTCTGTGGTTCACTACAAGAAAGAAACCTTTACTTTTGCACGCTTTACCAACAAGCCTAGATGCATGTTGGGCCACGACGGGGTCACCCGAAAAGAAACCCCTCTGGTCAATAAGGGGAATGGGAAGTTCTTGTGCTACAACACAAGCCTTCTCGTTGTCCGACCGTATGTATATGTGGGAATGTCGGACTCATGTTGCATGTGGGATGCATAAAAAATAAATGGGTTTTCCTCATCTAGCTTAAGTGATTTTCCAGTTGTGATTACACTATCAATGGTCATTGCATGAAAGAGTTTGTTTTTTCTTTCTTGTGCAATGAGCCACAAGAAGGAAAAGGATGTAGAAGTAGTTCATTGTGAGGAGCAAAAGTGAAGGATTATATAGAGCTTAATGATGCTTAAACATTGGATTGAAGTCCATATGTTGTTTGAGTCAGATTTTAAAAAAGGATTTCAATGATATGTTTGATCATAGATTTAAAAAAAAGAATTATTTTCCAAGATATGTTTTATCATAGATTTTGAAAAAATTTCCTTAAATGATTTTTCAAGTATCAAAAATGGGTCCAAATAGTTTGCTGAGAAGGGCTTAATAATGCTTAAAATTGGGGATGTAGGTCTGTAACAGATGAATGTTCAATTCAAGAATATAAATAGACCACCAGTTTATTTTTAATCAATGTGGAATTTAACCAACTCTAACACCCCTTTATACCCAGGTCCAACTAGAACATGGATCGGGAGCCTAAATAGGGATGGACTATGTTAAGTGTATATATGTCTATGTACATAATGTAACAGACCTAAACCCTAGAATTATTAAGCTCTTCTCAGCAAACTATTTGGACCCATTTTTTATACTTATAAAAACTTTGTAAGGAAATTTTTAAAAAATGTATGATCAAGCATAGCTTGGAAAATATTTTCATTCTTAAAATCTATGGTCAAACACATCTTTGAAATTATGTCCTTTTTCAAAATATAATTCAAATAACCAGTGGCGAAGCCAGAAATTTTACGAAGGGTGTCCAAGAATCGCATAGATAAATAAAATTAATTTAACGCATGAGTGTACTAAAATTTTGTAAATCAAATTACATTACATTAAAGATAATTTATTTTAATTAAAAAATATACCAAAAAAATTAAAATCAAACTACATAATAATTAGCTTTGACGTTCATGTTTATATAAAAGGAAGTGAACGAACAAGAAAAAAAAGAGAAAATTCAGTTAGAATGAAATCACTTTTATGCTTAAAGATTTCACGAATCTATGAGGACTAACAATGAGACATGAAAAATAAATAGTAGAATCGAACGAATTTTCTTTTAAAAAGAAATTCTAGATGGAGCCTTTTTCACTTTTAATAGCTTTATATAAAAAAATAGGACTTACTTATTAACTTTAAATTAAATAATTACTTTTAAATTTTATTAAAAATTTTAATGAAAAGAAAAAAAATCAAATGTAGGTCTCTAATTTAATATTATTTTAATTGATAATATTATATTAATAAATTAGGTGTTAAAAAGTGCAGCCAAGGGGAATTGAACCCGGGTGAACACTGGCCATTAAACTTTCGCTGGGTAACTGAAACCAATGCGCCAAGACTCTATTGTTTTCAGGGTGTCCAAAATATATTATTTAACCATTTAAAAGATCATTTTACTTATACATACAATGTAATTTTCCGATGAAGCGTGTCCAATTGGACACCCTAAGCCTACTGTAGCTCCACCCCTGCAAACAACATATAAACTTCTATCCAAAGTTTAAGCATCATTAAACCCTATATAATCCTTCACTTTTGCTCCTCAAAATAAACTACATCTACTTCCTTTTCCCTCTTGTTACTCATTCCAAAAGAAAGAAAGAAACAAACCCTTGCATGCAACGACCATTGATAGTGTATTCACAACTGGAAAATCACATATTCTAGCTGAGGAAGAACCCTTGGTTTTTGATGCATCCCATATGAAAGATGAGTCAAACATTCCCACACAATACATATGGCCATATGACGAGAAGGCTTGTGTTGAAGTACAAGAACATCCTATTTCCTTTATTGAAGGGGTTTCTTTTCTGGTGACCCTGTCGCAGCCCAACAAACATCTAGGCTTGTTGGTGAAGTGTGCAACAGTCAAGATTTCTTTCTTGTAATGAGACATGGAGTTGAAACTAATCTTATTTCCAATGCCCATCGTTACATGAAAATGTTCTTTTACTTGCCTCTCTCCAAAATGAAAAAAAGCTCAAACGAAAATTGGTGAGCATTGTGGCTATGCTAGTAGCTTTACTGGAAGGTTTTCGTCGAAGTTGCCTTGGAGAGACACTCTCTTTTGATATCTAGCTAAAGAAGACTCATCTCACATAGTTGAAGAGTATTTCCAAAGGACATTGGGGGAAAGTTTTAACAATCTTGGGTAAGGACAATTGACTACCTTAGTACTCCTCTGTTTCAGTTTGTTTGTCGTCCTTTTCTTTTTGGTAAGTTTCAAAAACATGTTTTATTTCCTTTTTTGGCATGAGATGTTTAAGATCACAAAATTAAATGATATTTTGGTACATTTTACATATCTTTAGTCTAAGACCACATGATTCAAAGTTTTTCTTTACTTTTTTAAACTTCATGTCAAATCAAAACTAGAAAAACAATGCAAATTGAAAAAAAAGAAGTATCTATTTTTCTAATTTTTCTGATTATGTAAATGAACTAACCTTTTTCCCTTTAACTACACAAATATGTTTATCAAGAGTATTGCAATTACATGAGCACACTTTCTCTTGGGATCATGAAACTCTTAGGGATGAGCATAGGCATACAGAAGAGTCACTTTAAAGATTTTTTTTTGAAGAGAATGAATTCATAATGAGACTCTACTACTATCTTCCATGCAAGATACTAGAGCTCACACTACACCAAAATGATCTTTAGCGACAATTAATTAACGACAATAGCTTAATTTCCGCTAAATCAATTAACACTCTTTGTAAATGTCCCTAAAGCCTTTACCGACATTACATCCAATGACAATTAATTTATTCTAGTAAATTCTTAAAAATATTAATCTACTTGTTTAAAAAATATACTTCATTTAATCTATGTGACATATTTTTATTAGACATAGAGATTAAGGAAGAAAATATACCTATATATATATATATATATAGGTATATATATTTATATAGGAAACAAAGAATGATTTCTTGAAGTTGTTATATAAATTGTATTCCTTGTTATTAGCAGATAAGCTAAGATGGGTATTGATTAAATCATAGCTAGGGATTATACCGAGCCAAGACTTCGAAACACACCTGAATTGCAAGAGGAATTTCACTGGAACCCTTTTGAGGATTTAAGTGATGAGTTCTTTGGGAAAATTAAGGATTGTAAAGGTTGAATCTTGCATTGAAGTTGATGGAAATTGAGAATGGTAATGGGCTTTCTCCATTTTGGGTTTTGATGGGTGCTTTCATCTTCCTCAAATTCCATTTTCTAGTAGTAGAAATTTGAGAAATGGAATGATTGTTTCACTCTGCAATTATGGAAGATTCTCAGTATTGTTCAGTGATTTCCCAAAAATTGTACCGTGGACTGTTTCGTCTCCCAAAAAAGGATAAACTAGTAATGATGACATTTGTGGCTACATAAAGTTATTTGGGCAAATTACAGAAATCACATACTTTTAAGGCAAAATTACAATCTATCCCTTAAAAGTTTATAATTACAGAAATCCCTCAAACGGATACAATAATGTAAACGATGATACATTAATCTGATGCGCGAGATACATTAATCGTTAAGTAAGATACATTACATTTTATACATGATACACTAATCTGATGCACGAGATACAATAATATAAGCGCTGATACATTAATCCGATGCGCGAGATACACTAATCTGATGCGCGAAAATGAGGGATTTTGGAAATTTGTAAAACTTATAGGGGATAATGGTAATAAGTAAACTAAAAGGTGAGATTTCTGTAATTTTTCCAAGTTATTTTTGACTTTTTACCATTTTTAAAAATAGTTATTTCTAACTTTATATTCTATTTGTTAATTTTTAGTTGTTCATGTCTAATTTAGCATATAAACTTTATGGTGGAAAATAACTGGTATTCAGTCCTCATTGACGGACAAGCTCATGGTTTCTTTTACTCTTCTAAAGGGATAAAACAGGGAGATCCTCTCTATTCATTTTGGCTGCAAAAGTTCTTTCTAGAGCTTTAAATTAAACAATATATTCCATAATTAAGAATTTACGAGATATGGAATGCCTAAGTTGAGTGATGATATTAATCATCTTGCATATGCCGATGATATTGTTATCTTTGTTAGTTTAGAGAAGAAGTCGCTTCATTTGATTATGGAAAGGCTAGGCTTATATGAATATCAATCAGGGTAGATGATTAATAAAGAGAAGAGTTGCTTCTATGTGTATAGTAAAACTACCCTTTCTATAGTTCAAACTATTGAGGATTGCACTGGTTTTATTAGGGTCAAGTTTGCATAGACTTATCTTGGTTGTCCTATTGGTCATGCAAGGAAGAGGAAAAGTCATTTTTTCAATATCATGAAGAAAGTTCAAAGAAAAATACAGGCTTAGAAGGGTAAACTTTAATATTTTGGTGGTAAGTCTGAGTTGATTAATAATGTTTTGCAGAGTATTCCCATATACCTCTTATCTTCAATAACACATCCTACATGAGTTATTCATGATTTACATAGATTGTTTGCTAAATTTCTATGGAATTCTAGTAAGAAGGGAGAAAAAAACATTGGATATCATGATATTATAGTGGTAGGCCTAAGAAGGAAGGTGAGTTGGGCTTTAGATCTCAATGTTTGCCAAGCTTTGGTGGCCTTTCAGAACAAAAAATTCAATGTGGACTATATACCTGTGGAACAAATATTGTAAGAGACATAGACCTCAATTGGTGGAATGGAATGGAGGTTCTCAGACTTGGAAGTTTGTGTTAGCAGTCAGGGATGGTATTGACCAACATATTTGATGGGAACGAAAGTGTGGTCATTCAAGTGTATGGTTTGATAATTGCACACAATTGGGTGCTCTTTACTATTATTTACCTGTTTCTCATTCTAACAATTTTGATTTTTGATGAGATAAATCAATTGATGATTCAGGACATCCGAATGAAGATCTCATACTCTAGTTACCACCAGAAGATGTTTGTAAACATGTCCGAAATGTAATTGGAGTAGTAGAGGATGCTTAAGAATGGGACTCACCATGATGGATGTGTACTAGCTCTGGAAAATTTACAATTGAAGTGCTTGGGAGTGTTGAGACAAGGAAATGACGAATAAGAAATTGATAAGAAGATTTGGGTGAAAGGAGTTCCTTTCAAATTTTCTTTCTTTCTTTGGCGATTGTGGAAAAAAAGTATACCCATTGGGGAAGTTCCTGTCAAGATTAAAGTGGTGGATGAAGTTAAGTTTAATAGTGTAATAGTTTATAAGATGAAACTTTTGAACATCTTTTTGTGACTTGCTGTATGGCTAACAAGTTGTGGAATACTTTTGCTACTATTATTGATGTGCAGGGACCTTTTTTTGCAGCATAACGATACCATACATAAATTGTGGAGTATGGACTGCTCGTCAAAGCTTGGACCACTCTTGATGGTTGTCTCGTCATTTATTACCTGGAAAATCTAGAGAAGGAGAAATATAATTTCTCAGGGAGGTAATATGTCATATTATGGTATGGTTATGGAGGTCAACAAAAATTTATATCAATTAGATACTTTTAGCTATCCTTGGTTGCAAAGCATTCATAATACTTGAATTTTGATGATTCTTTTTTTCCTGAATATGCAACCGTTATTGGTTGTAAGATGGTGTACTTGAGATTGCCTAGATTAGATTGTAACTCGGATGCTGCAGTGAAAGGAGTTGGTGGCCCTAGTGCTGGGGCTTTTTGTATTAGAAATGATGAAGGAAATTTGATACATGTTGTGTCTTTTGGTTTGGGAATAAATTCAGTTCTAATGTATGAGGCAATGGCTTTGCGAAGAGGATTGAAGTGTTGTATAATGCATCAATACTTACCAGTAATATTAGAGACAGAGTTATTAATGCTTCAAAAGATTTTGAATGGAATTTGGGAGGTCCTTTTGAGCAGTCTGGTAAAGGTGAAAAGAATTAATGGTCTGAGAACTAATGTTGATACAAGAGTAGAGCACATTCTTAGGGAAGGAAACACTTTTGCAGATTATTTAGCTAACTAATTTTCTCTTTTTGCAGGCACAACATATATCATTTATTCAGATTTCCAAGATTTACCATGAAAAGGGAAAGCAATATTACTCCTAGATAAAACAGAAATTCCCGATCTTAGAATTAGAAACATCCAAAACAGGGGTTTCAATACACAAGCATAATTAAGACAAACAAGAACAACCAGACACGGATAACAAAGAAATATCAAAAGGCGATGGCAGTACCCGCATACTTGCATAAGTGGATGTAATTGCAATAGATAGTTTATGCCGAGATGGAACTCATATGTGGCCTCCTTATGCAGTGGTATCATCCTCTTTGGGCTCACCCTGCAGAGAAGTTCATAGATGAATTAAATCGAAGTATAACAGTGCACAAAGATGATAGAGGAGAGAGATTTGTTCACTTAACTTCATTTTGTGGTATAGATCTGATCAATCCGAGTTGAAGAAGTCTTCAAAGGACCTAATTTCGTGGCACTTTTGAGAGTTTTCAAGTGTCATTAGTGAAATTTGTCCAAACTCGGATCCATTTCAGTCTATGTTATATATATATATATATATATATATATATATGAGCCATTTAAACCATCTTCTATCCTCTTCTCACCCCTACCTTCATCGGAGAGGTCGATTTCTCCGACCATGGAGCAGCTTGGAGTCATCGAAGGTTCAATTTATTGGAAATGGTCCAGAGCTTAGTGACCTTTCCTTTTCTGCTTTTTCTTTTGATTTATTTGTTTCCTTTTCCTTTTTTTGGGTTTGGCTACGTTTGGGCTTATTCCCTTGTAAATATTGAACCTCTTTTGTTTTTAATAAAATCAAATGTGGCTTGAAAAAATAAAAAAGCATAAAAGCTTTGAAAGATGTTATTCGCTCTGTTGTCAAAATAATTGTCATGTTTTACTTTCTCTGAGTCGAATCATATGAACTTTGATCAATATTTTAAGATATATTTTATCATCATTTTGCTATGAGATGAATTGTAAATTCTACTTCCTTTTTAGTTGTCGTGATTTCCTTTTTTAGAGTAAAAAACTATTTGTGTGAACAAAACAAATCCCTAAATAGAAGAAAATGTTAAGCTAGGAACAACATGTCCAAGTTAATTACATCAATAATTTTACGGTATAGAGTTGATGAAGAAGCAACATATTACTTCGTAGAATCACATCACATGTGGATAGGGGTGTCAAATTGGCCAGATTGAGCTGAAATAACGCAGGCCAAAATGAGCCGATTCAGTGACCCGCTCACGAATTACTTAGGCCAAAATGGACTAGGCTGAATGAACTAAAAGGGAGTCATACACTACTAAAAAACTACCAAAAAGAGACGGAAAAAAGCGACGGGCTGCGTCGCTCTTTTGGCCAAAAATGACGAAAAAGCGATGCAGTCAATATCGTCGCTTTTAGGCTCGACGCTTCTCCAAAAGTGACGGACTGCGTCGCTTTTAATTTTTTTTTTTTGAAGAATGCAACGTCGTCCGGCGTTTTTTTTTTTAAAAAAAACAAAGAGACGAATCCGTCGCTTTAATTAATTTTTAATTTTTTTAGAATCTTGAAAAGCGACGGAAAATTAGACGCCGTCCGTCGCTTTTTTGGAAATAATTTTTTGAAAGATCCAAAAAAGTGACGAAGTAAAGGACCCTGTCCGTCGCTTTTCTGGATTTTTTTTAAAAAAAATTAAAAAAACGATGGACTAAAGGACCCTGTCCATCGCTTTTCTGAGTTTTTAAAAAAATAAAACCCAAAAAATCGACAGACAAAACCACCCTGTCCGTCGCTTTTTCTGCAATTTTTTTGATAGCAGAAACTAGCCTACCCGCTTGCAAACAATTCAATTCAATTCTGCCCCAATCAAACACAAAACATTATAAAGAAACTACACAAAATATAAAACAACAAACTTAAATTAACATTCAAAAATATCTAAATCACAATTTAAAGACTTATAAAGTCTTTCAAAATCCGTTTCAAAATTACAAATAGTTCATAAAGACTATATTTTATCAAGATTTCTAAAGTTCAACCTAATAATTAGTTCATAAATTTTATAAATCAAAATTTCTAAAGTTCACAACCTAAAGTTTAAAATCCTACAATAATTCAAGATTTCTAAAGTTTACAACTTAAAGTTCTAAAATTCCACAATAATTCAAGATTTCTAAAGTTCACAGCTTAAAGTTCTAAAATCCTACAATAATTCAAGATTTCTAAAGTTCACAACCTAAAGCTCTAAAATCCTACAAAGATTCAAGTTCTCTAAAATTCACAACTTAAAGTTCTAAAATTCTACAATAATTCAAGACTTCTAACGTTTCAGAACCTAAAGTTCCTACAAAAATTCAAGTTCTCTAAAGTTCACAACTTAAAGTTCTAAAATCCTACAATAATTCAAGATTTCTGACGCTCACAATCTTATAAAGTTCTAAAATCCTACAAAAATTTAAGTTCTCTAAAGTTCACAACTTAACGTTCTAAAATCCTACAATAATTCAAAATTTCTAAAGTTCACAACCTAAAGTTCAAAAATTCTACAATAATTCAAGTTCTCTGAAGTTTACAATTTAAAGTTCTAAAATCCTACAAAGATTCAAGTTCTCTAAAATTCACAACTTAAAGTTCTAAAATTCTACAATAATTCAAGATTTCTAACGTTTCATAACCTAAAGTTCCTACAAAAATTCAAGTTCTCTAAAGTTCACAACTTAAAGTTCTAAAATCCTACAAAAATTCAATTTCTCTAAAATTCACAACTTAAAGTTCTAATATTCTACAATAATTCAAGATTTCTAATGTTTCACAACCTAAAGTTCTAAAATCTTACAAAAATTCAAGTTTTCTAAAGTTCACAACTTAAAGTTCTAAAATCCTACAATAATTCAAGATTTCTAACGTTCACAACCTTATAAAGTTCTAAAATCCTACAAAAATTCAAATTATCTAAAGTTCACAACTTTAAGTTCTAAAATCCTACCATAATTAAAGATTTCTAAAGTTCACAACCTAAAGTTCTAAAATCCTACAATAATTCAAGATTTATATAGTTCACAACCTAATTAAAGTTCTAAAATCCTACAAAAATTCAAGTTCTACTTAAATTCAATAATTCATATCCAATTTCTAAAATTAGTTATATATAAACTTGTTACGTTGTGTCCAAATGAGCCAGGAAATTGTTAGGGTACAGATCGATAAGTGAAATCCGATCCACGAAATATGGAAACATTGGTGGAGGAGTATTTCAAACTATCTGGTGTATCAGATATTCTGATAAGTCTAATTTTATTCCAGCATCTCACCAAATCAACTGTTGTTCTAGCTAAGCAATGACCCACCGCAAGCCAAGACAGATTCAAAAGTTAAACTTAATGAGTTCAACCCTTAAGGTTTTTACTATTATTAAACTCGTCATATTTTTAAAATTGTGGATTCATATCTACTGAGT
The DNA here is from genome assembly GCA_036553675.1 of Solanum okadae. Taxonomy (NCBI): domain Eukaryota; kingdom Viridiplantae; phylum Streptophyta; class Magnoliopsida; order Solanales; family Solanaceae; genus Solanum; species Solanum okadae. The sequence continues at coordinate 31,416,709 of CM071686.1, read as the reverse complement.
TTTTGATGTAATTTTAGAAGATTTTTACACATAAATTCACACTCGACATCAAAAGTATTGAGTTCAAATCATTCTGGTACTCTGCAATGTTACATATGCATGTCTGTTTATATAAACGCCAGTTGTTGGGTAGCCTCTCTGTCTTCAAGGTTTCAGAAACCTATTTCTCATATGAGCTAATCAGGTTAGATACACAATTTTCTAAACATTTTGCTTATAACAATGTCTTATGAATCCACTACATATAGGGGAAAATGAATAACAAATTCGAGGAGGGCTGATGGCATAAAAGAATTTTACATGTGGTCACATCATCTGATGCCTCAGCCTATGCCCTCGCTGGAGCTGCATAAAAGTGAGCATGTCCACTTCTATCCTAGGCATTTGAGATACCATCTAATCTGTCTCCTGGAAGACCACCCGAACACCCTAGTGACCACTCTGACGAACCTTAACCTAGCCTCTACCTTTAACCGAAGGTGCTGCTGGTGGGGCTGGTAGAGTTGCATCTGGAGTTGGTGCAAACCTCCTACAAAAATGGTAGTATCTGGAACAATGAGCAAGCTCCCCATAGTCATAAGAGCCTTGTGAAGATTGGCCCGCAATAAAACAGCCACCACGGTCTAAAGCTCCCGACTTTGGCCCATCTAGAACTTGTCATCGGGATGACATCACCCTGACTATATCGGTCTCCCTCTGAAGCCTGTTATGAGTCTTGAATAGGCCGGCTGGACTTACCCTTCCGAAACAAATGTTGGGGTCTATTATCGAAGTCCCTAGGCCTATAATGGGACCTGTTGTAGCTACCATCATGCCTATACAACTTGTCTTTGCCCCTATAGGCCTCACAATGAAGTTTCTCAATAATATGGGCATTGTCAACTATGCCCTGAAAAGAACAACCCACTGAAAGCACACACTGAGTCTCAATGTGCAGTTGCAGTCTCAAACCTCAGATAAAGCACTAAACCCTCTCCTACTCAGAAGGTAGAATAATTTAGGCATCGCGAGAGAGCTCGTGAAATCTTGCCTCATACTTGCACACAATAATTGAGCACTACTCTAACTTTAAAAACTATTCTCAAAGTCTATCTTTGACACTACAGTTGATGAACCTTGCAAAGAAAGCCTTAAAAAACTCTTACCATTATACCGAAAGAGACCTAGCTGGCTTATTCTCAAGATAAGAATGCCACCACTATCTGGTAAGCCCATCAAGCATGTAAGCAGTGCAGTCGACTCCTGTTGACTCCACTAAGCCCAAAGTATATAGCCACTCGCGGAAAGTAGTGAGAAACTCATGGGTATCCTCTCCAATAGCCCCAGAAAAACATTGGAGGTTAAAGTCTCAAAAACACCCCAAGCATTTTTTGCTCCTTTAGCAGCATAGCTATGACCGCAATCATGGGTTGGGCAACCCATATGGTACCTAAACCATAGGTGCCTCTACTGCAGGCTGACATTGGGGGGCTGATGCAACTCTAGTTATAGCTAGGGCCTGGTGCATACCCCAAGCATGGTCAAAAGCTTAGTAATTGTTGCCTAGAGATCAGAAGCCATAACTAGTCTGGGGTTGCTAGGTGGGCCTCGGCCCTATTGGCTGAATGGGAACATGAGTTACCTTAGGGTCTATTGCAGGCTTTAGATCCATCTTTTTATTTCGGGTTAGTGCTACAGACTGGCTTGTTGAGGAGGCCGACCTCCACCTGTGGCCATCGCGATGATCCATCTTGCGAAAGAATGAAAAAAGTGAGATTTTATGAAACAAATAAGAGACACACTGCATGAAAGGGAAATAAAGGAGAAAACATTCCTAACGACACCCTATAGCCTCCATAAGATAGGATACATATATCACCACACTGATACGCAGGAGTCTACTATGTATTAGCTATGTACAAGTGAGACCAGGGAACCTAGTGTTCTAATAGAAACTTTTCATGACCCAATTTCTTGAGTCATGATGGAACCTACTATAACCCACTAGAAGGTAAGCCAGCCCGTAACCCAAAATAACAATCAATGAGCATAAGGGTAGAGACAAAGCGAAAGAGACATTTTAACAACAAAAAAAAGAGAATAGGTGGAAGAAAACAAAAATATATATACAGTAAGATCCCTGCTAGAATATGGAATTCACAAGTACAGACTTTTCTAAAATACAAAAGTACAAGTCCCAAAAGTGGACCAAAAATACAAGGCTTGTCTGAAAAAAGCAAAAGACTAGCCATCAACATACAGATAGAAACAGGTAAGTCAAGGACGTCATGTGCTCGCCCTCACATCCAAACTGAACCTCCAACAAGCTCGAATATAAATGCTAGTAGCTGGTGCTCGGACCTACATCACAAAGAAGATGCAAAATGTATCATCATTACCAAAACAATAGGTACTCAATAGGTATCATAGGCCGACTACGCAAGAGAAGTAGATGGAGTATGAAATGTGAGAATAAAATACAGACAAAATTCAGAAGAAAAGATTTTTAAAGAGATGCATATAAGGTTACTAAGAATAGAAATGAAGTACGTACATCTAACTAAACCTAACTAGGCCCGATAGATTTAGAAGGTACACTCGTGCAAAAGTTTAAATAATAACCCAAACGAACCATCATAAGCCCGACGAGTATACATAATAGCTAAAACTACTAAGAACAGGTCATTGTGAGCCTAGATCCACAAAAAGCATAGTCTGGACATCAAACCGTGGATAGCCTCCTAAGTAACCAATAAGTGTCTCCCATATATAAGGAGTGTCTGGCCCGGACCTTGAATCATGGATATCCTCCAAAAAGGGGCAATAAGCTCATCCAATCTATGGAGTGCGTAGGCTAGACCTTGAACCGTGGATATCCCTGTTGAGTAGCCAATATGATCTAACCAATATGTATCAACTATATATGTAGAGAATAAACGAGCCCGAACAATGGATTTCCCATATAGATCAAATTCCAAAACTCTAATATGAGTCTAAAGTAGCTATCGGAAATTCCCATGTCCTATCCTCATCATAGAAGCACTATGGAACGACATCTACTCCTACGTAATTAGTACAATACTTCAAGTCGAACCAACCCCAGATCTCAAGTCACCAAGCGAAGCCTGACATCTCAATTATAATTGTTTGGCCATGAAAGAGGGAGGATGGATAGAAGGTCATCAAGGCCGAGTCAATGCCTAATCTAAAGCTCATTCTAACAAACCCAAGTCTGCTATGCCAGTCTACAAGGAGCTAAGTCATCCGAAATGACATCTGAAAGAGTGTCTAAGGCCCAATGTCTAAAAATATCGCAAGTCTATAGCAAGCACTAGTCTAAGCCTATACTAAGGCAAAACATGCTCAAATCCACACCACAAGGTAAGGATGATCACAATCAATAACGAACATGATTCTAGTCCAAAAAATCCAGATAAAAGTCTAAAACATGGATTATAAGTAATTAATCATGCTCTACTAGGTACCTACCAAAAATTCAACATGTTTTCACATAATCAAGCTCAATCTAAGGGATGGAAAGTCGTAGTATACCTTTAGGCTAACACACACAATCCAAATCACGTCTCTAAAGTTTTTCCTTCTGAATAGCCTCCAAACACTTCTACACTATCAATTATAGAATCAGAATTTTAATATTTTCATTTAGACACTAAAATCTAATAAAATGGAGATGGATCCAAATGGGAGTCAGAACTGGAAATGTGAGACCCATATTTGAAATTCCATATTGACTATGTCAAAATGTCCTAATTACCTCCCCAGGCTCGTGTCCCGAAATGGAACACAATTCAGGATTTGGAACAACACAAACACAACACATACATAATTTCACAATTTAATGAACAATAAAGAGGCTAATTCAGTCCATTACAACTGGTTTTTACCTCAAACAAAGTACCCCCGACACTATCCAATCACACACCCACTTAGCCCCATACTTTACAAACAATACAGGCTTTCAATCGCACATCTAAAACTCCCACAATCACCAAATGAAATAGTAAATTAATTGTTAATCAAGTCTGATCTTTATTTAAAAGACTAGATGAATATCTTCTTTGTGAATGTGGAAAGGCTCCATGAATGAAAAATAGTTAAGGACCGATAGCTCCGCAAATGCACTAGAGCTCGATGAACGAGGATAGTTAAAACCCCAAAGCTCAGTGAATGCGCCAAATCTCCGCGAACCTAGAGGGATAACTAAACCTGCACCAGCTAATGCATATCAGCTAGCTTTTGCAGGTCCTAAATCTCCGGTGGGGTGCTCGGGATATATTTGAAACCTTGTGGGTGCAAACGAGATATGCTACCACAAAAAATTCCAAATTTTTGGGAGCAGTTGAAACTTCTAATTGATGTTGTCTCGACAAAAAGTAGGTGTCACACCCAAACTCCATTTTAAGCCCAAATGCACAAGGGAGATTAGAATTAGCCTTGAAGCCTCATAATCTGCACGAAGGGTCATTTAAGGACAAACTTGACATGCGGTAGGTAACCGCGCTACATAATTCTCATTTAAGCATGTTTCCATGAATGTTGACCGAAGCCAAACTTTTGCAATAACTTTCAAGTTAAAATGCCTAATTTAACAAACTTGCACCGAAAACCTTGAGAATCGGGCCAACCATGCAACTAGCCCAAAATACCTTTTTGAAGAAGATGGAATTAATAGAACTGTATTCTGAGGCCTTCTTCTAGAACCTTTGACCAAAGCTAATTGTTAAAGCTCTAAATTATGGAAACTTGTATTATTACAAAATAAACTACCAAGTGACCGAACTGTCAGTCCTAAAATGTCATAAATTACTTAGGGTCGCTATAAGAATGCATTTCACAGTGGAAGGAAGATATTAGCACAGAAATGACATGGAGGGTCATTACACCCATAAACTCAACCTAATAGTCCAAGAAAATTTAATACAAAATAATAACGACCTAAGAACTGAAAGTCGTCATACCAAAACTATAAAAAGTCAAAACTAGGGATGCAACCCTGAAATTAGACGTAAACTAAAGTCTAAAAGTTTGTGTCCAAAAAGATAGATAAGAAGATGTAGAAGAACCCATGGTAGCCTGAAAGATGTAGCTCACCCTTAGATTCAGAATCAAGCATCTCTTATCTAAGGTCTCGGATAAGCCACTGAAGCTGCCATGTACTCAAAAAGGAAAGAATAGGTTGAGTATCAATACATAAACCACAGTGTACTGATAAAATCACACGGCCAATCCAAGATTTGAATGTAAACAACATCACAAAGTAATAACACAGAACAACACATCTACAACAAATATCAAACCACATAGATTCTTAATCACATGCAAAGAAACAATAATACCTAGATGCATGTTCCACATGATCACATATGTAAATACGCAATCCTCTCATGGAATGACAATCACATACCTAGTCCTTTAACCAAATCAAAAACCACACTATTAGTGTACCTGTGTGGCACCTGAGCAATCCATAGTTAGTGTATCGGCGTGGTACCTGAGAAATTCTTAGTTAGTGTACTAGCATGGTACCCTAGCCAACCAACAATGAAAAATAATCATGTACAATCACATAGCTTAACAAATAATACCACTTGAAAACCAAGAGGTCACCATAACAAGTTCATCGCATGAGATTATCTACATTGTGTCATTTCTTATATCTCACTACCATGCATTGCACAAATGATACTAAAAAGAAGTAGACATGCATACATACATAAACTAGAAACATACAACCATCACCTACCTGGAATCAAGCCTTTTGGAAACTTTAAATAACCTGAGCTTTACCCTTATGAAGTGCCTTGGCTTGTTCTTACTCTAAAACAAACAATACAAACAACAATCAATCAATAATGGAATGTAATAATACCTGAATCATAACAAATCCTAGCGCCATGACAAGATATGATCAACTTCCCCAACATAGGGCTTTTTCCACCATGAAATCATGTCAAAACCTTCACCCAAGGGTAATAATTGAGATTCTTAGGCTTAAGAATCAATGCATAAGGTTTCGGAAGTCCAATTTTAATATTTACCAACAAATTCTATTTAAAAACAAGTCCAAACTGCCCAAAATTGCCCCCTTTAACTATAAGAATCCAAAGTGTAGAAAATAGGGGTTTTGGAGTTATTTTCGCAATAAATCCCATTGTGCCCCACTATAGCAGTGTCACTAGAGGAACTTAGACCCGCAATATTAGTCTGAGCGTTGCTATAGAGGGACGCCTCCCGCTATATCGAGATCAATAAAACTACAAAAACTTAGATTTTTTAGAAAGACCATATTTTCACAACACTACCCACTCTTTTTATGTGCCAACATATCCCTTCCACGCCAACATAAATTTCGGGAGTTCTACTTACCTGAATTCAATACTGAAAATCCCTATGGACTCTTTAATGTCTTGTCTACAAGAAAACATCAACCAAACCTCAAAATCACACCCCACCCATTCCCACATAGCCTTAGATTTCACCTAGCCTAGATTCCCCTGAGGCTGGCCTAGAAAAAAATTACTACCCAAAAGGTTTATTGGCAAAAAATATTTTGCTATTATTCTATGCATAACAACCGTGTCAGGTTGTTACAATAGATACCGATTTACATATCACTCGTCCCCAAGTGATCAAACAAGAAAAACTAGGCTAAAGTAGAATAGAGGGTAAATCCTGAATCTTCAAATAAGTAAGGGTACTTGTCTCACGTGTCCATTTTTGTCTCTCAAGTAGCCTCCTTCATCAGACGATGTTTCTACTGATCTTTTACTGATTTGATCTCCCTATTCTTAGCTTTGGGATACCCCGATCAAGAACCGCAACCGATTCCTCTTCATATTATGATTTTTTGTCCAACACTATTGTGTCACATTTAATGTTCCAGTCTCTATATGGTACTTCCTTAGCATAGATACATGAAACACTAGATGAACCCCAAATAGGTTGTGTTTTAGTTATACTGTGTAAGCCACTGGCCCCATACCTTCATAAACCTTGAATGGACCAATGTTGCAAAGGCTAAACATACCCTTCCTACCAAACCTCGTGACTCCTTTCATAGGTGACAACTTTAATAGAACCTAAATATCCATGTCTCTTACCTTACAATCTGCATACTCTTTCTGCCTACTCTGGGATGCCAATAACTTAGCCTAAATCCCTCTCACTCATTCCTGCCTACTTGGGATCAAACAAACCTATGGGTGATCTACATCCCCTCCCATAGAGTGCTTCAAATGGTGTCATATCAATGATGGAGTGATAACTATTATTATAGGAGAAATCACATAAGGGTGGGAATTGATCCTAATAGACCACAAAATCAATTATACACACCTTCAACATATCCTTCAATACGTGGATAGTCCTCTCTAACTGACCATCAGTTTGTGGATGGAAGGTTGTACGAAAAGTGAGTTGAAGACCCAATGTCTTATGAAACTTACCCAAAACTTCAACGTAAACAGAGTGTTGCGGTCTGAAATGATAGAAAGGGGCACCCCGTGCAACCTTATTATATCCTTGGTATAAATCTTCGCCAACTATTGAGAGTTGTAATCCACTCTGACTGGAATGATGTTGGTTGATATAGTCAACATGTGAACAATAACCTAAATCGAATCGTACTTCCCAAGTTCTTAGGTAGTCCCATTAGAAAATTCATGGCTATCCTCAATTTCCCACTACTATATAAAAATGAGCATCCTTTTAAGAAAACATGTAGACCTTTGATGATCATACTTTACTTGTTGCTAATTCTAACACTTGGAAACACACTTTGGAATGGCTTTCTTCATCCAAGGCCACAAATAGTGTAGCCTCAAATCCTTATACATCTTGGTCACACCCGAATGAATAGAATAACATGAATCATGAGACTCTTCCGACACATTCAGGATCAAGTCACCAACCCAAGGAGATCAAATTTTTTCTCTAAAATTGAGCACACCATATACATCGAGACTGGTATATTGTATCTCACCAGACGCCACCTTACCTTTGAGATTAACCAATTTCTCACCCTCAAATTATTTAGTCTTGATTTCCTCTATAAAGGTATGTTTGACCTCAAAACTGGATAACACCCTGCCTTTCTCAGAGATGACCAGCCACATAAACATACAGTCCAAAGTCTAAATTTACCGGCAAAGGGTGCTAAGACAACCCTAAGCAAGCGACTTTGCCCATGCTAACTGTATTTTAGCTCAATGTGTTTACCACCACATTAGCCTTACTTGGATGATATTGTATGGTATTGTCATAATCTTCGAGCAACTCCATCCATCTTCTATGTCTTGTGGTTAAATGCCCCTTGTAAAGTGCCTTGGTTGGTTCTTGGTCTAAAATAAACAACATAAACAACAATCAATCGCTAATGGCTTATAATATACCTAGATTATCAACAAAACATAACCCCATGCAAAATATGATCATCTTCCCTAACTAAGGTTTTTTCCACCATGAAATCATGTCAAAATCTTTCCCACAAGGTCAATAACCAAGATTCTAAGGCTTACGGATCAATGCATAAGGTTGGGGAGTTGAGTTCTTACCTTTACCTATGAATTCCATGGAAAAACTAGCGCATACTGTTCAAAATTGCCTCTCTTAACACCAAACATACAAAGTGTAGAAATAGGGGTTTTGGAGCTGTTTATGCAATAATTATCATTTAACTTTGCTATAACGGTGCAACTATAGTAGAACTTACCCCACTATTTATGTCGTAGGGTAGTTATAGTGGGAGGCCTCTCACTATAGCGGGATCAACAAAACATCAGAAACTCAGATTTTTTATAAAGGCCATTTTTTCATAACACAACCACCTCCCTTGATGTCTAAACATATACCTTTCATACCAAGATCAATTTCGGGAGTTCTACTTACCTGAATTAGCTTTTGAAAAGCCCTATGGACCCGATAATTTCTTGGTTATAAGAAAACATCAACTTCACACCCCACCCATTCTCGGATGGCCCTAGACCTCACTTAGCCCATATTCCATCTTAGGCTAGCCTAGCCAAAATAGTCTAAGTCACTATACAGAAAGTTTTCTGGCTTAAATTCTCAATATTGGCTTACTCATAACAAACACATCAAGTCATTATAATAGATAATTTCTTTTTGCCCGTTTCTCATGGACGTCTCTCATGTATGTATGTGTGTGTGTATATATATATATGCAAAATTAGATTACCTTTTTAACCTTACATTACATTAAAATATTAACAAACATCTAATTTATTTAAATAGTAAAAGGTATAAAATATTTTTATTTTAAAAATATAGTAACATCTCATAATAAATTGAGTATTTCAACTACTCATCATATTTTATTTAACTACTTAATCACTCCATTCTATGCTTTTATTGGACTACTTAATTGCAGAGTGTAATGACCCTCTGGGTTATTCTATTTAAATAAATTCTTTTCATCATTTAGAGAATTCCTATAGCCACCCCAATTCATTTATGAATTGATGGGACTTACTATTCAATCACCGAGTCATTTTTTGGGTTTTTGTGCAGGCGTTCATGTTTTTGTGCTTTTTGAACTTGAAAGGTTGAATTCGTTCAAAAGTTTAGGAAGATGGCCTTAGAATGTAAGTTTGATGATTCAGTTAGCTCTGGAACGTCGAGTTTTGTCTAGAATGACCTTTCGTGTGGATCCCAAGGTTTCTTGGCCAATACAAAACCTCCTTGTGGAATTTTTCTTCAAATGGAGCTTAGATGTGGGATCCACTTTTTATCGATATGACTTTGATTGGAAGTTTTAACTTCTTCATTAAGTTCAGAATGTCGTATTTGGTGGGTAACTTATTTCATTTGCGTGCATGGGTTCCGAACGAATCCAGAGATCCTCGTCAAGGATTTTTGGCAATGGCCAAAAGCAGCTGATATGCATCTCATTCAGCAAGGTTAACTCGCTGCTTACTCCCCTTGGATCACTTTCGAGTCCTGACTGGGTGATTCTAATTTTAGTTCGAGCAATTATATCATTTGATCAGTTTCAAGTCATGACTAGGCGGCTATGTTTCCCCTTTAATCAGTTTCAAGTCTTGATTAAGTGACTAACCTTTGATCAGTTTCAAGTCTTGATTAGGTGATGCTATTTGGTTCATTAGGTGCCTTTACCATAGATATAGTCCGGGAAAGGTTGTGGTAGTTCTGCAAAGAACCTTAGTTGGTCATATTTAGTTCCTTGTTATTATGTGTAGTTATAGGGCTTATGGGGGTCCATTCAGGCTTTACTTAACCTTGCGCATGAGTGTACCTTCAAAGCTTATAGGGGTCCAATTAGGTTTAGTTAGTTGTACTTACTTCATTTATGTTCTTAATATATTCGTGTGAGTTCGTTTTAGCTTTTCATTCTTTGACCTATGTTTTGTTTAAATTCTTGCATTTCGTATTGCCTTTACTGTTCTTTCTCAGTCAGTCAGTGATGCCTACTGAGTTCTTGTTGTTTTGGTACTCATGGTACACTCTGCATCTATTTTATGATGCAAGTCCGAAAACCAGTTTATAATGCTGCGATCGAATGTACAGTTACCAAATTCGAAGGCTAGGGTGAGCACATGGCGTTCTGGACTTTACCTGTCTCCCTCTATATTTTTATGACTAGTCTTTTATATTTTAAGACAGTCTTTCAATTTTGAGTCAACTTTTAGGACTTGTACTATTTATTTTAGCTGCTCTGTACTTGACTTCTAGGTTCTGGGAGAGATCTTTATTATACATATATATTTTGGTTTAATCCCGCTTATTCTTCTATTTTTGTATTTAATTTATTTCTTTCGATTTGTGTCTACCTTTACACCCATTACTTTTCATTTTGGGTTAGAGTTGGCTTACCTACTTGTGGGTTATAGTAGGTGTCATCATGACTTGAGAAATCTGGTCGTGACACAAAGTCACTCACTGTACCAAATGAAAAGCCAATTGCTTGAACTTCTCTGGTTACAATTACTACATCATTTTCCCTTCATTTCCAACTATAATTAAATAATGTTAATAAAAATTATCTAATATATTAAATAGTATATTATTGTAAATTTATTATAAAAAATCTCGTAATAAATTGAGTTTTTTCTATTACTCGTAATATCTCATAACGAAATTGAGTCTATTCAAATGTTTCTAACATCTCATAATAAATTGAGTCTTTTCTCATAATAAATTAAATCATTTCTACTATTTCATTTATTTAAATTTTCAGAATTACTTCAGTCATGTTTAAGACAAAGGATAAGTTGATGAAGTTCCCTTTTTTTTACTTTTTGACAAAATAATGGTATCCTCCGTTGGCATGATTACAAAACCCGTATGTTTATTTTGCTTATCATATATATCACAAACAAACTATGTGCACTTCTACAAAAATTATAATTTATTTTATTTTTTATGTTATATTTTGCATATACACATCAAAGTTGAATTTACTAATTCATTGAACTGTTTATGTAGGCTATGTGAATATGAAAGATTCTACTAACCATCATAAGAAATATATATATAGGTTGAATATATTACCATATATACTCTATATATAAACATATTAATTAATACAAGGCTTATTATATTTACAAATAATTTTCAAGATAGGATTAGACAATTGCAGGTTTTATATAGTAGTGGGAGACAAACGTGTAACTCGCATTCCCAAACTAGTATTATTGAAAATGGGAAGCTCCATTGAATTACCATTTTATTCCTATACTAAATTAAAATGTTATAATATATCAAATAATAATCATATCATATTGTACTAAATATATTTACTTCTATATAAAATAGGTACATTAAAAAGACAATTATTCATTAACAATCTTCTTAAGAAATTGCTATCTCTTTACATTCTCTTTTATGATGAATGTCTATTCGATTATCATATGTTTATCTTTCCAATAACAACTCTATCTTTTGAGTTCGATTGTGCAGGTTCTTTTAAATTATTTTTTATTTTTGATTCACATGATAGACACATGCAAACCAAACTAATCTATTTGAAAATAAAGTATGTAGATACTCATCTTTGCAACCCCTTCTGAATAACCATGGCGAGAAGTCGATGATTCCTAGATGCAATTTTATATTGTTTGAATAATGTTTAAGAGTTTGATTTCTGATATAAAATAAAATTGGTAAATTTTTGTTCTCAATGACTTATGAGATGATATTTTTTTGTTTCATCGGAAATCAATTGATGAGATGTTGTGTGTCGATCGATAGAACTGTACTTTGAGTTGTGCCAGTACAAATAAACATGTCCTTCTAACATTATCTTTTTTGGTTGACACGATTCATTAAAATTTTCTTCAATAATCTATGTGGAGTTCTCGTATTTTTGTTTGTTTTGTTAGTAAAAAGTCAAAATTATTGAATTTTTATATGCAGATTCATGTGATTTATTTGTGCGTAAATCTAATTAAGTATTGAGTTTTCAGATTAATCGTCATAACTAGGGGTGTACAAAATTGAACCGAAAACCGAACCAAACCACAAACCGAGTCAACCCGAAAAAAAACCCGACTAGTGGTTTGGTTTGACTTGGTTTGGTTTTGAAAAAAAAAACCCAACTATATTTGGATTGGTTTGGTTTTAACTAAAAAAAATCAACCCGAGACCAAACCAACCCGACATTATATATATAATTTTAAAATTTTATTTTATACATAAAAATATTTACTTTGATATAATTTTTAAATATTTCTTATACTTTTTCATAATTTTTATCTTTTAATATATTATTTCAAGTTTGAAAATTAGAATTATGAATGAGCCAATAAAGATTATTGTCCACAGATGTTGGTAATTATAATAAAGCTTAAATCAAAATCAAATTAACACTAATGCATAAAGAAAATCAATTCAACACTACGATTGACAATAATATTGAATATTTGTTCTTTAATTTTACATTGGTTTAGACAATTAAAATACATAATCTAATTTTAATTTCCTTTAATATTTAGTCTTGTAACTAATACTTATTAAACTTAATTTTAGCATGATTTAGTACTTTTAAATTATGATAATTTTCATTATGACTTGTTAATTTGCAATATTTGTTTTACGGGATTTCATTATTATTATTTTTGTTGGATATTTTAGTGTCATTAATCATATCATATTGTGTTATATTTTTAAGAAACATCTTAGATAGTTGTATTTTGGTAGGACTACAGAAATATTTGAAGTATAAGTAAATTATATGTTTGTATGAATACTTTACCGGAAAAACCCGAAACAACCCGAAAAAACCTGAGGTTGAAAAACCCGAGTTTTATTGGTTTGGTTTGATTTATAAATTTAAAAATCCGACACAAATGGTTTGGTTTGGTATTTGAAAAATCCGAACCAACCCGACCATGTACACCCCTAGTCATAACCCATAAAAAATCAAAGATATATTGATAAAATCATGGCATGTTGAGCTTTTTCACTATTCGTTGCCTATTTGGCTTTAATATCTTTGTCTGAATTTAATTTTTTTAGTTGAATTTTATTCAAAAGAAAGAAGGGAGGATAAAAACCCAGGTTAAGAAAGAAAGGAAAGAATAAAATTCCATTTTTTATTACAGCTTTCATATATTTTGGCAAAATATTTTAGTTAATTTCTCATGAAATTATCTTAGCTTTTAGATGATTATTTTCGTTATTTGATCCATAATTTATCCCTCCCTTTTCATTAAAAGTTTATGTTACTCATCACTCTCATAATCACATGTTGTAATATTATTTATTATCATGTCTATTTTTCCAACGGGAACCTCTACGCAAATACGAGCATATTATCCCCTTAAGGTAGGCGACGTGCAAACATCTATTTTCACCAATCTTCCTATTTTTCCACTACACGTTGTAATATACTGTGATCATAAAACTCAATCGGCAATTCAGGAAGTCGTATCCTGATTGCAGATGTCATTTCTTTTCCTTCAGAGGCCATGAAATTTGGATGCCATTTTTTAATGGAGAGGAAGAAGCCATTTACGAACCATGGTCCATTTTGTTGAGTCTTTTCCATGTTTTCCTCTTTAAGGAATATGACTATATAATAGTCTGATAACAAATCTATGAGAACTATTTCCTCTGTACTCTCCACAGATTCGCAAGCCTTTTCCTTAGGTACTTGTGGCTTATTCTCTTTCCGAATAATTTACTTGAGAACGCCCACGGTTGGTATATACACATTTTTTTCTTCGATTGAAAGATGAATACAATCTTCATCGTGTTGCTCCGCTAAGATCTGATCAGATATCCCCTGTTCCTTTCTTTTCCGAACATCAATATTTTTTTGATCTATTTGTGTATCCTTCTGATGGTCTATTTCTTGGGATTAAATCAATGATTGGTTTTGTGGGTCCGATGCTATCGACATACTCATGAAAGTAGTTTTGATTTGTTCCATCGGGATTTGATTGTTGCTGGTTGTGTTGCCGTTTCTTATTGGTGTTGAATCTAGTGATTCTGGTGGGTGAACTGGTATTTTTTGGGTTGTCATTTGCTTCTATTTTTTGGTTAGAAAGAGAGAGAGAGAGATCGTTTAGACAAAAGCTATCGTTCAGATGGCATCATATTAGTCTTGATTTCACTTGTTAACTAACTGTAAGTGTTACTTCTTAATGAATCACAAGCATTAACTTAGCTTCAAACACTAGATATTGAAAGACATGAATAAAAATGTTGCTCTTAATGAACCTAATTCCAGGAGTTGATGAACTTGCAGGATTTTTTCAACAGTTTATGACTCAAAATGAAATTGAGGAATGTTAGATCACCTAAGAAGGATCAAGATTTGGGGTAATTTGTATGTTAACAAGATTGTAATGAAATTAAGAATTTAAAAATGGTGCTAAGTTTTTTTTGAACATTTATAAAGTATCATCATGTTTTTTTTTGCGGGATCCCTTAGTGGAACTCACACAGTAGACAATGGCAATGCTTCACCGGGTCTTTGATTGGGAATGTAAAACTAACCTTAATCTAGAAAGGCTAGAACCACATTTCTTTGAATTCTTGGAACGTAATCCATTTTAAGTTACAATTATGAGTTAAATGATTTTGATCTGTCATAATGTATGGATTGCCTCGAAAAGAATCTAAATGATGTACAAAAGGGCCTGGAAAGGGCTAGGTCTGACCCTCCTGAAGAAACCTTTGTAATGCTTAGCTTCAAAACGCAACTGAAAATTGTTCAAAAAAAATGAGAGTTTGAGATACTTATATGCCACATAGATAAATTATTACGTTGACAATGAGAAACTGGAATGTTTCTAGACTCGAATTCAGTTCCTGGCAAACAATGTGGGACAACATTGGCTTGTTGTTTCTATAGAGAATAGCATAAGAAAGGTATAATTGGGAAGACCTTCTACTTTCCCAGTATCGTTATTAAGATAGGAAGATTCAACTAAAGAAGACGAAGCTAGAAGGATGAATGTGTATTTTTTATAAGGAACTTTGTTGTAACATCCCGGAAATTCTATGACTTAAGTTAGAGCCTCACCTTGTGAATAATGACTTAAAAATAGTTAAAATGATGTTTCTAAACCTAAATTAATGCAATTGACTTGGTTTGGAAGAGTAAAAGTCTAAACGTCAAGAAACGACCACGACGTCCGGAAACTAGAGAAAAATGTATTATAGTGTGTCCTTAGGTTTTGGGCAGGTTTGGGAGTGTCGCATGATGGTATAATCTTGTAAAAAGGTTTAAATTATGTAAATATATGTTTATAGGGTCAAAACGTTCGAATACGACTCCCCGGGGCCACCCTAGGGGCCCCGAGAAGGACCCCAACCTTGGACAAGCAAGCTACCAAGGCAGCTTGCAAATTGCACTTGGTGGGAATAGCTCCGCGTCGCGGACTAGCTCCCCCAAGGAGCAAAAAGTTTGTTCGCGACGCGGTCGTGTCGCGGACTCTACTGTCTTGAAATTTAATTCCAAATATCTTCAGGGAACAGCTCCGCGTCGCGGACTTGTTCTGCGACGAAAATGCAGAAATTTAGAAATCGGCTTTTACTTCATTAAAGAGTCCAACTAAGTGAGGGGTATTTAGGGTACTTTAGGGGACGTGTATATAATGATTTTTAAGACAATTTACCTCACTTTTATCACTCAAACACAAAACCCCAAAGATCTAAACCTAAAGTTCCTCCTTCTCTCTACTCTCTCTCTCTTCTCAAAAACTCCATTGAAGAACATTGGAGCTTCAAGAAGAAGACCAACTCTCCAAGGTTTCAACTCGGATTTCGTGGTAAATTCGTCAATAAGGTATGGTTGCTTATCACTCTTGGGATTCCTTTCCCCAAGAGGCCCCTTCAAGATGAATTTCAAAATCTCCAATTTCTAGGTTTCAATCCAAAAACGTGGGTCTTCTTTCTAAAGTGAAATTGATGTTATAAACTGACTTTGATTGATGTTATATGAACAATCATGGATGAATTTATGTTGTATTGGTGGTTTCTTGAAGAATTCCCCATGAGACCCATGTTTCCCCTTCTTTTCCTAACTCTAACCCTAGTTTGTATTGGATATTGATTGAAGGCTATGAATTGAATGTGATGTTATGTAATTCATGTTTGTATGATGATTCTACCCTAGGTTATGTATAATTTCTATGAAATTAGGGTTGAATCTTTGAATGAAGCCTTGAAGGCTATGAAGGGAATATGTCAATTGCTTATATTGATGTTGATTATGTTATTACTTCATGAATTACCTTGTATTATGTATTGGTTATGAATTGTTTGGTAATTGAAGTATGGATGTCCCATGAAGGGCAAGAATATATGAAGGTTGGTTCTTCTTTGAACTCAAGTATGAAAGGTGAATTACTTAGATTATAATGATGCTATACCTAATGTGTTGTTGTGGTGGGATGACCTAGTTTCTTCATCCTTAACCCTCTACGCTTGAATTAGCTATAAAGTATGTATGTATGTTATGGTATGATGGCTATATGATCGAAAGGTAGTTCTCATGATTATAGTGTAATGTATGTGAAAGGTTTACTCACTTGCTAAGTGTTTCTAAAGTGAAAGGATTGTTACTCACTTATGAACACATATGAGCTATTATGGTAAGATGTCTACATAAAAGTCTAGTAAAGGCTAATGTGAACTTATGTGATGACTAAAGATGATTACAAAAGGGAATTAGATGCTTAGCACCGAAAGGGCATGTAAATGAGATGGGGGTCTCACGTTTAGTAAGTCCGGTTCCCCACATGGGTTTCCTCACGTTTAGCAAGTCCAGATTACCCACGGTATGTGTTGTCTCATGAGATGAAAACCCCACGTTTAGTAAGTTAGGGTTTCTAGAAGCAATCTCCTTGACCCTTAACTATGTGCCCACATAGGACTCTAGCTTAGTGGATCCACCTAGATAGCTATGTACGAATGGTTACACCTTAGGCAAGTGTTAACCCTCTCTTTTTGGTGTGGGAGTAGAACACCGGATACCATGTAGCTCTCATGGTCTATGTCGGTTATTGCAATATTTCACTAATGTAAAAGTAAATGAAGGTATGAAAGGTGTGAACTCTTACTAGGGCTTTCTTAAGGGTTTCTACATAGTGTAAGGGAGGGTATGTGACTTATGTTGCACATTGCACTTGTGGTATCCTAAGAGATGGTTGTAGTAGTATTCTCTTATGATTATGATGATTATGACTTATGTATGTTGAAGCTATGTTATGTATGATCATTATGAATATGGTAAGTTATGATGAAATATGATCTTATGAATGTATGCATGCGGTAGGTTGCTTAATGTGATACTTGGCTTTGAATAGGGTTATGGGGTTCTATTCTTTGCATTGCACTAGTATTGCTTGGGTTGTCTACATGTTGGGATGATATTATTTTGGGTTGGACTATGATGCTTACTTGGTGTGAATATTGGATTTACTTGGTAAAAAGCATGTTTTGACTAAATATCCTTTTAAACATGTTTCAATGGTTTTTATGCATAGTAGCCATACTTAGTGTGTGTTTTGTACTAACCCATATTTTCTCCCTTTTCTCCAAACATATAGGTTCGGGTCGTTGAGGATTCAAGCTTACTTCTCAAGACACTTGGAGTTGCTTCCCCAAGTTGGTGAGTCCTCAAGTCCGAGGACAAGACCCTATGATCTAGCTTCTATGTTTAGTTCTTTGCTTATGTTGAAAGACATTGTTGTACTTTCCTATTTCAAGACTTCTTATTGATGTAAGGGCTAAGTCCCATTTTCGATACTTCTATGTCTAGATGGTGCATTGTGACGAAGTTAGATTCTGTTTTTCATATATGAAGTGAAGTTGAACTTCCAAAGTAAAGGTTTTAAATTTTCCGTGATTTTATTCTATGATGCATGCTATGATGAATGCTAAGGGCTTGTATAAGACCTCTTCGAGGTCGAATACGCCGGTAACGACTAAGGGGTGCTCTCGGGTCGTTACATTTGTTATGGGAGAAGACTCTTGAATTGCTTTGATTTTTCTTTGTTTTGAATTGAATACAAATGTACAAGACGACCCTTGTTTATACTTGCCTACAAATGGTTCTAGATATTTTTTCTAGATACCTCAACAAGAAAATTCTATATGTTTATTTTCTACTCTAGAAAATCTAGATATTTCAACAAAATGCTTAACAAAATGACCACACTAGACTATTCTAGAAACTTGACTAAAAAACTAAGTTTTTTGTTCTTCCAAAAAATCTACTTAAGATATTTTTCACAATCCCCCTTAAAGTTATATTTTGAAGCTACCCCAAGCTTGTCAGGGGAAACTCAAATAAAGCTTTGAATCGTTCTTTGGTGAAGATTTCAAGAGTTTTCTTCTGACTGCTCTTACTTCATCAAGTGATGAAGTTTTTCTTTCATTGATTGGTCCTAAAAAGAAATATAAATATGTTTTAAAAAACTGTTCATTTCTGTAACGTACCAATCACCATGTTTACTTTCTGCCTTCACAAACCAAGTGATCCATATCATTGCCAAGTTTCATGTTGTTGAGTTCTTGAGTACCCCTTTCTATTAAATTCTCAACAATTATATTATCTAGACAAACACTTGTGATGGTTGAGCTTGAAACTCCAAGGATCAAGATTTTTGAACCTTCTCCTTCTTACGCAACTCCATAACACAAAGAGATTTCATCAGTATAAATCTCCTTATTTGAGTGAGTGATGAGTTGATCATCAATTTCCTATGAAACCTTGACACTATAATAGGATTCACAACCAGATTTCCTTTCTAGCTCTTCAATAACTTTTTTTCATCATCTTTAGCGCTTCAAAAAAAAATTGGTCATCTATATCTTCACCCGAAATTTGGCCATCAAGGTGTCACACCCCGAGCCTACACTCTAGACGTGGCCGACACTCAGAAACCATTTATGCTTCCCAAGTGAACCCACCCTTAGACTAGCTGACTAATTAGCGGAAGACACATACATACATACATAATATGTTAAATTAGGATCTTCTAACAATGAACTAAATCTCAAAAACTATATGAAATGTAATGACCCTCTAGGTAATTTCTATGTTCATGCCTTCAGTTCACTGTTAAGATCGTTCTTTAGCGACCCCAAGTTATTAATGACTTGCTAGAATTGACCGTTCGATCACGCAGTCGTTCATTTTGTTTTTATGCGTGTTTTTGCATTTTGGAGCTTCTGAACCTTGAACGGTTATTTTGATCAAAATTGCATAAAGATGAGCTCAGAATCAAATTCTGATGATTCAATAAGCTTTGAAAGTGTCATTTTAGGCTAGTAGCATGGTCGACATGACTCTCGAGGCTTTTAATACAAGTTTGTGCGATTAGGCATTTTAACTTACAAGCTAAGGCTTAAGGGTTTTACCTTAGTTAACAATTTAAGTAAACAAGCTCATATGAGAATTCACTCAGTGCGGTTAGCTCCAGAATGTAGAGTTTGGTCTAGAACGATACTTCTTTTGGATCATCAGGATTCCGAGCTGATTTTGAGCCTCCTTGTCAATTTTAACTTAAAATGGAGTTTGGGGATGGGACCCATTTTTTGTCAAGATAACCTTATATGGGAATTTTGACTGCTCCATTGAGTCCAAAATATCAATTTTTGTCAGGTAACCTATCTCGATTGCATGCAGGGATTACGAACTAATTCCAAACGCCTCTTCGGAGATTTTCAACGAGTCAAAAACCAGTTGATATGCATCAGCTATTGTAGGCTAAAATTACCTTCATGTTCGAGGCCCCATTGTGCGTTCATGGAGGCCAGACAACCTGGTGCTTGCATTCGCAGGGATCATACTGCATTCACGATGCCTGCATTCGAGGGATTCCCTGCCGCAATCATAAAGGCCTGATTCCCTTCTGACTGCAATTTTGAGGCCCTCACTGCGATCGCTAGTTTTGAATTCGTGGAAGCTCCTCCACATTCACCAAGAATAGAGTCTACTCGTTTAAGACCAGTCGCGATGGCAGCTTAAGATCAAAGGCTCAAAAGGCGATAATGTATTCATTAAAGATCAAAGTTGGGTGATTCAAAGTCCTTCACATCTTGAATTATCGAGGCTATGAAATAAAGTGTTTGAAAGTTATTGAGGGCTCATTATTTGAAGTGAATTTGACTTAGAAGCTGTTGTCCAAGTCCTTTATTTGAGCTTAAATTGATTGTTATTGCATGTTGTTCATTTTGGCTTTTTCGAGCCCCAGATTGTGTTCCTTATTAGAACACAAGTTCGGAGCATTGATTAGGACCTCTTGAAGGAGTAAATTCTTCAAATTCCAGCATGGGTCCCTCAATTCCCATTCGACAAAAAATTGTTGACTTTCCATTTTATGTTTTTTTTAGTCTTTAAACGATCGTACTGATATTGTGATTCTATTTTTTTATAGTGTAACAATGTTTAGAGGTCATTTAGAAAGGAAAAGATCCAGCCTTTTTATTTGGAGAACGCGATCGACCTACCATTAGGCTACAACTTCCTTTCTATTTAGACTAAGCTTGAATGCATAAATGCATATTGATTAAAGTAAATTGGGCATGAGTACCTAGTTATTTTTATTTCTCATCTTAGATAACTTGTTTTAGGATTGATTGCCATTGTTTCAGGATTAATACCATACTAGTTGGGATTTATATGATTGTTGCATGATGTTGTGTTTTAATTTATTGGTAATGAATATGTTCGTCTTTAGTATAGGGTTAGACTAGTGTTTGCTTATACTTGTGATCCTTGTAGCCTTTTTCTCTACTAGATCCTTGTAGAGCGGAGTAGCATACTTGGGTTTGACAGTATGAGTCTTGGTTTAGGTGATTTTGAGTTTTATAGACCTTTTGTCCCTTCTTCCCCTATCTCTCTAGCTTCAATTATTTACTGGAGGTTTTATGTTTTCGCTACAACTTGGAAAAATATTTTTTAGACTTGGAGCCTTCTTTTGATTTTCTTAAGTAGACGTCATTCCATAGTGACTTTGTATTGATATATGAGATCCTCTTCAAAGTCGACACGCCCCCGGGTCACAATTGCTAGTTGTGAAGCTTACACCCCTATGAGTGCACTAGCTGGCGGGGCGGCTTTGATAAATGAGATTCTCTTGGGAATCGACATGCCCCTAGGTCACTCTTGCTAGCTTGGCCAGGCTGGGAGTAGGCTGACTGGATAGGCAGCCAAGATTGATTATCACTCTTGCTAGTTGGACTGGGAGTTGAATGGCTTATTATATATTGTGGTTACTTGGGTTAGGAGCCTGAATTTCGCTTCGTGGTACTTTTCTCTCGCTACACTTAGCCATTATGTGTACCTATTGAGCTTATAGGCTGGCCCGTTCAAGTTTTATTTAAACTTATGCATGAGTGCACCTTCTGGGCTTATAGGGTCTAGTTATAGTTAGTTTTTGTTGTAAATAGATTTAATGTTTGTATGCTCGTGTGAAAGCTTTTATACTGACTTTGACCTCAGATTTTTTCTAGATTCTATCTTTCATATTGTCTTTACCTCTCTTGCTCTGTCAGCCTATGATGCCTACTAAGTACATTTCCTTTGGGACTCATGCCACACTCTGCGTCTATTTTGTGATGCAGGTCATAGTTACAGATATAAGCGTTGATTGCTTGTGCCATCTTCAACAACTTTTGAGATTATAGATGTGGGTGAGCACTTGGCATCCTAGATCACCCTGTCCCCTTCTGTATTTATATTTAGCTAGTCTTTTACCTAAGATGACTTGTTTATGGTCCAATTTTGGGACTTGTACTTTCATTTTAGATAGCTCTCTACTCGTGGCTTCAAGGTTATTGGAGGGATTCTTCTGTATATAGATTTTTGCTTACTTTCTCTTCTATCTTATTTTATTGTTTAATGTTAATTATGTTTGGTTCAACCCCTATACTCATTACTTGTTGTTTTGGGTACAGGTTGGCTTACCTACTGGTGGATTATAGTAGGTGCCATTATGACTCGAGGAATTAGGCCGTAAAAATTTAGTATTAGAGGCCAGGGTTTGCCAATCTCACTTGTAAAGAGCTAATACCTAGTGGAGTCCTAAGCATTGGTGTAGTGACATTTTATACTATCTTTGGGAGGCTACAATTTGTATTTAGGAATTTCCCTTTTTTATGTTGCTTTTGTTCAGCGTGTGTGTTATTGGTTTCATGAAATCTCACTTGTTTCACTATTTTCACAACATGGCTCGCACGAGCCGCGTGACGAGGTTGGGGTCAATATATTCGAGAGGAACCAAGTTCAATGTTTATAAGTTAAATGGGCCAGCCTGCTAGTAGGTGCGTACCTTCATTTAGACTAGGAAGGTTGGGTCTCCTTCGGTCACTTGGACTGAGTTATTTGAGGCCTTCTTGGTAAGTTCATCCCTTGTAGTGTTAGAGATAACCCCTGAGATCAGTTTTTTAGGTTGGAGTAAGGCTCCATGGCTTTATCAGATTATAAGGCAACGTTCTACGAGTTCTCCCGGCATACCACTACGATTCTACCCAAAGTGGAGGAGAGAGTTTGATGCTTTCTCTATTGGTTGAGGCTTCAGTTGCGGGTCATTCCTTCGTGGATATTGTAGATCACACCCACACTATTGAGAAACTCTATTGTGAGGCCCAAGGGGCTAGCGATAAGAATGGTTGATACGAGGGTAGCTATAGTGGGTCTTGTTCTAGGTCAAGAGACACACATGATTAGACCCAACAACTGTTTCAGTAGATACAACCTAGTTAGCCTATTCAGGCCTCATTGCAGACTTAGAGAGTAACTAGTTTAGCCGAAGTGAGGTTGTCTATAGTCAGAGTCATGGGTCCGAATCTTGTCCTTCAGGCCGTAGTGGCCACTCTTTTGAGAGTAGATCATCATCAAGGTGTTTGGATTATGGGGATTTGGATTGCTAGGATAGGGATTTCCCTTTGCATAGGTGGATTTCTCGCATTCCACAAGCAGCTTCATTGCTCTACCATCTCTACCAGTAGCACCTTAAAGTAGGGGCCGAGGTCAGGGTCAAAATCATTGTGGTAGACATCGGGATATTCAAGGAGGCTGTTTCGGTGGTACGAATGATGGTCAGGATAGAGGCGGACAGGGCCATTATTTTTGTAGAGCAGTGAAGGTAGAGGCTCAAGTATCGGATGATGTGATAACATGTATGATTCTTTTATGCAATTAGCCTACCTAGACTTTATTTGATATGGGATCTACCTACTCTTACATGTCTATTTATTATGCTTCTTGTGTGGGTATGAGTTCTAAGCTTATGGCAGTGTTTTTGTGTGTGTTGACCCCCGTGGAAGAGATTTTAGTAGTGAATTTGGTGTTTCTGTCTTGCTTAGTTACTAAATAGGGGTGTGACACCCAAGATGACCTTATTCTACCTGACATACTTGATCTCGATGTGATTCTGGGTACAAACTGGTTATCCCCCTACTATGGTCTTAGATTGCTTCTGTAAGACCGTTACTTTATACATGCCTTGTATTCCCCCAGTTGAGTGGCAGGGCTCCTTTTGTAGCACACTGGTTGGAGTTATCTCTTTTGTTTAGGCTAGGAGGCTAGTATCTATCGGATGCTTATCATATTTGGTTTATGTGTTTGACGTTAGTAGGGAGTTCCCTCCAATTGAGTCAGTTCCAGTTGTCCATGACTTTGTTGACTAGTTTCCTATCGACTTACCTATCTGCCCCAAAGCGTGATATTGAATTTTTGATTGAGCTTGAGCCGGGTACTAGGCCTATTTCTATTCTAACATACTCGATGGCTCATGTAGAGCTCAAGAATCTCATGGTGTTCAGCTTCAGGATCTCTTGGGTTAGGGATTCCCGTACTGTTTGTGAAGAAGAAGGTCAGTACAATGCGCATATGTATTGATGATAGACAGCTGAATAAAGTGACTTGTTACCCCATACCTTGGATTGATGATTTATTTTACTAGCTTTAGGGTGCCGCAGTGTTTTCAAATGTTGATCTAATGTCCGGTTACCATTAGTTGAGGATTAGGGCAGTGGATATCCCTAAGACCTTGGGTGTGGGACCATTACTTTTCATCAAAACGACCATAGATGGAGGTTTTGGTGGTTTCATTGGTTCTGTAATGCCAAATTCGATGGGGTAGCATATTTTTTTTGCATACACAGGGTTCTGAATGAATCCCGAGCACCCCGTCGGTGAATGTGGAGTTTGAGCAAACCAGCTAAAGTCCTGATGTTTGGTGCAAGCTTTTAGCGATTAGATATCAAACTTTTAGCGACTAGAGTGTTCATTTAGCAACCGATTTCAGGTATTTAAATCCCAAAATTTTAACTTTAACCCTTATTCTTCAAAATGCGATTTCTTGAGCTTGAGAGCTCCGATTGAGATGATTCGAAGTGTTGGAGGGTAGTGTTGATCATGGATACTGTTGGGGTGTTTGGGAGGTGTCGGGGTCTCTCTTTTCAAGGTATATTCCGCCCTGAAGGGGCTGCCAACTGTCTTTTGGTTTTCTTCAATTTGTGTTTTACTGCATGAGGTGGTTCAGGTTGTTCCAGACATGGAATTGAACCCTATTTCAGGAAACAAGATCGCTTAGTCGATTAGGACATTTTGATGGAGTCAATTTTGAGATTCCTGATGCGGGTCTCATATTCCCGTTTTAACTCAATTTTGGGTCCATTTCCAATTGTTTGCATTTTAGTGTCAAAACATATGTAAGGACGATCTGATTGATTATTTGATATTTTAGCGGTGTTTGAAGGCATTTTGTATGTTCATAGCTCGTGTGTAGTTGATTCGGAGCACTCGTGTTCGGCTTTGAGTTAGACTTCGATCTTCTTTCTGGATTGAGTCTCTTAGATAATCCCTAGTATAGATTTCATATAAGTTTGGTTGGTATTTGCTGGGTATTTAGCTTTCCTCTTGATATTTTATCCTTTCTTGATTTCGTACGAGCCTTGGGATTATTGTGGGTGTTGTGATCCTTAGATTAGGTTGTGGCTTCGCTTGTGGTGTAGATGATATTGCTTATCCTTGTTAGGATTGATTCATGGTGGCCTTAGACAAGATTGAACATTAGATGCTTTAGATTGTGTTTTATCGCCTCACATTTATGATTTGCTCCCTTTAGGGCTTATTTTGGGTCATTCTCATTGCGTTAATGCTTGCGGCCATGGTGGCTTGACGTAATCGTGGGTTTATCCTAGCTATGCTCAATTCTAGACTAGAGCGGTGTGATTGGGGTAGGGCGTCATCCCTTTACTTTTCTCCCCTTTTTATTTATTTGAAATCTCTTCTTGATCCATTTGCTTGTTGATTAGCGGTGGACATGTTGTATCCTTATTGAGATTATGATTATATTATTGGACCTGAGGCCGTGTGCAAGGACCAATTGGATTCCAGGTTAGTACTCTCTACTTTGGTTGTGTGGTTTCATTTGTTGTATAATTATTCAATTTTGAGTGTCTTGTTTAAATGCAGGTGTTGCCATTCATTGCATTATTCACTCATTCTAACAAATTTTGTGGTACAATCCTAGCCCATGCATTGGTATATTTATCATTCATGATGAGATACTATTTTACTTGGTTTTTATTCTAAACTTGTTTTAATGCGAGTCGTACCACCTGGATCACTTGACTTACTAACCTTTTAGATTATGAGGTGTAAGGGACGTTCTCTTTTCCTACTTGAGATATTAGAGGCATAAGGGATGTGCTCAGTTTTTGACTTGACTACCCGATATGTCGACACCCTTTCTTGTATTCTTTTGGTTTTACATAAACCCTCGGGTAACTCTTGCTAGTTGGGTGGCTTACGCTCCTTGGATTGGACTGGCTAGCTAGGCAGCCTTGATACTTGAAATCTTCTTTGAAGTCGACACGCCCTCGAGTTACTCTATCTAGAAAGGAGGCTTACACCCCTAGGAGTGGACTAAGTGGTTGGGCAGTCATGATTGATTTATCACTCTTGGTAGCTAGGCTGGAAGTTGACTGGTGTCCTATGGCTATGATTTTGGATGGTCACTGGTTATTCTACTGCTCACTCGGCATTCATATGCATTACCTATCAGTATACTTGTTTGTTGTTTGTACCCTCCAGTTTATGGGGGCGGTTGGGTTATGTTTGTTGTTTGTACGTTCTGAGCTTATGAGGGTCTTATTAGGTTATTGTCTGACTATACTTTATTCTCTGCTATTTTTATTGTTACCTAGGAGGTTTTGACTTTAGAATTGTAGTTGTGGGTCCTCTTTACACTGGTAGTTGACTGTGTATCTTAGTTGCATACGATCTGGTTGTTGGCTTGCGATCCAGGTACGTTTTTTACTCAGCTTCTTACACCTTGTTTCTTGTTTCTTGTTTCTATTCTTTATTCTTTGTCTACTTTAGTATCTCGTGTTTAGTTATTTGTGCTATGCTTTCCTTATTACTTGTTATTTATGCTTGTGTTATCTTTTGAGATTAGTCGGCCATTGCCTATTGAGTACCATTTTAGTACTCATACTACATTTCTACCCCCTGCAGATTGGACTTGTGTTATTTCCATTAAATTGGAGTGATGCGGAGCAACTTGGGGTTCCAGAGATTAGGGTGAGCTCTTGCCATCTGGAGCTACTAGTTTCTACCGATTTTTTCTGGGCTTAGTCTTTATGTTGTATTCAGATATAGACTGTACTTGTCTTGTATTTGTGAAAGACTTGTACTCGTATTTGAGATTAGATACTCAACTACTAACTGTTGCGAGGTCTTGGGATGGTTTCTGTATGGTTTTGTTGATTATCCTTTCTCTGCTTTTTTCTAAGGTCTTACTTCTTGTTATTGGCTTCCGCTTGATAGTTCGTTTCTTATGGCTCTGGGCTAAGAATTAGGCTTACCTGCTGGTGGGGTGTAGTTGGTGACATCATGACCACAAAAGTCGGGTCGCGACAAGCTCACTTGACTTTTCAATTTTTTATGTTTTATTTGATTATCTTCACTTATTTTGATATCTGTTCGAAATCAACTTATTTTAGATACACTACATTTGAAATTAAATTTGAAATCAAATAAAAAAAAAAGGTAAAGAAAATAAAAGAAATAAATAAAATCAATAGAAAAAAGAGAAAACAAACAAAGCTTGAAGGTAAGAAAAAATGAAGGACAAAAAGTTTAAATAAAGGGCAAAAATATCATGTGTATTGACTTAATTTAAATGCAAGATAAAGAAAATAAGAAAATTTTAAAAACATTAAGAATTTTAATTTTTTTTAAAAGTTAAATTTATTTTTTTTAAATAATTATTATACACGTGGCAGGCGCTAGTTGTACAAACACAGCAAACATACCAGTTGAAGGTGCCACATCAGCTTTTAAAGGTGCACGAAAATACAGAAAAATTGAGTTTAGTGGTAATAGGACCCTAGTTAAGTTAAGGTGTATCGCTGAGATTTCAATCATAGTTTAGGGAGTTCTAATGCATTATCTCTATATTTGTCTCCATCATCTAAAACATACAGAAAAAGAGTTGATCAATCATAACAAACTTAGCAAACAGTACTAGTGTTACAATATAAGAGGATGGACATTTCGATTGCAAATAACTAAAATAATACCATTAGATGCCCAAAAGAATCACATAGGCATTTGTTTCGACTTTACTCAAATAATGAGGGCTATACGGTCACATCCTTCAATTATTTCGACTTGTTCGTTGATTTCAAAGCTGAAGCCTCCAGATATTTGTTGTAGCACCTGATTAAGTTTATTTTTTTCAGTGTTGGAATATCTGGAAAGCTAAGGAGGATATCTTCGAGATTGTCAAACCAGCTTATAACAAATGTTCCGAGCTGGGGAAAGGATTCATCCAAGGAAACCCACCTTGATATAGGTAAGTACCACATTTTCAAGAACTTAAGTTTATGGAACGTGATATCTCTAAGGCACCACTCCTTGGATTGATTAAATCGTGAATCCCATAATTGGAGATACTCCAGGCTTGTAGCATGGTTTCTATATGAATCCTTCTTAGTACCAGCTTCTTAAAACTTGAAAGCAACTGAAACCCGAATATAAATACGGGACCGGAAAAAGAAAGACAAAGTATTTGGAGCTAAGTAAGACTCTCCCGTTTGAGAAATCTTTGGAAAATCATAATCGAGCCAAAAAGAGATGTCAAGTTTTTGAAGATTAGGACAGTTGTGTAATAGCACATCCACCCTATCAACATCATCCATTTAACTATCCTTAATATCATCAAATTTTCCAATATATAGGATTGTTCAAAGATCTCCTACTCATTATTTTCCAAATCAATTTTTTCCAAAGCAACAACAACATGCCTTAATTTTAAATTTTCCAAAAAATTGCCGGTAACACCATACAATTAAATAGACCGTCCACAATTAAAGTTTCAAGATGCAGCAGATGTAATTCCGAATCAAAATCAAATTTATATGTGAGAACTGCGAGGTACTTCAGGTGAATTTGTGGTTTCAATGTAATTGACGACAAAATAACCACATGATGAGAACTCAAATCCAAGACCTTAAGAAGTCTCAATTTACTACACTTATGGATGGGATTTTAATCATAAAATTCTCCATCATTTGTCGTTATCAGCGACCCCGTGTGTTGGCAAAAAGGCTGCCGTGTTTTAGAGTTTCAATATGCAAATTTGGAATGCTCTTCACCGAAACTGAAGCTCACTTGACTTTTCAGTTTCTTTTATGTTTTATTTGATTTTATTCACTTATTTTTATATCCATTCAAAATAAACTTATTATAAATACATAAAAATTGAAATTAAATTTGAAATCAAACCAAAAGGAAAGGCAAAGAAATTAAAAGGAATTAATAGAATCAATAGAAAAAAGAGAAAAAAATATTGATTGATGGTAAACAAAAATGAAGGAAAGAAAGCTTAAATACAACGCAAAAATATTATGTGTATTGACTCAATTTAAATACAAGATAAAGAAAATAGGAAAAATATTGATTGATGGTAAACAAAAATGAAGGAAAGAAAGCTTAAATACAACGCAAAAATATTATGTGCTTTGACTCAATTTAAATACAAGATAAAGAAAATAGGAAAAATTAAAAAGATAAATAAAAACGTTCTTTTCATAAAAACAATCATTATTATTAACTTCAAAGCATACTTATAAAAATGGGTATATCTCACTCATACAAACTCGGAAACGCGCAAACTCTACGGCGTTGGAAAGAGTATTCCAAGATCTTTCCTACGATATCTGAAAACACACCTAACTCATCCTGATCTAGGAGTTATGGTCGTTTGAAGTTGACTAAAAACCCAACTTAACATACTTAACAAATTTTCCAGATTTTTATATTCTTTCCAAAAAAGACTATTTCCAATTTTTAACTTCTTTCTAGTTACGGGGTGATAAACTTTCGATGAGATTCCACACTTGATTTCATTCGAATTGATCAAGTTCTTCTTCATTGCTTGTATCCATGGCTCATCTTCCATAGCTTCATTTATTCGTTTGGGTTCCATTTGAGATACAAGAGCCACATAAGCTTGTTTTCTGAGTGAAGACCTTGTTTGGATTTTGTCATCAGGTTTTCCAAGAATGAAATTCTCAGGGTAGCTGGAATTATGTCTCCATTCTCTAGGTATGTTGGCTTTTTTGGCTGGGGTAGTCGACTCCACCTCTGTAGTAACTGACTCGTCAACGTTAGGTTCAAGAGTGACCTTTGAGATATCTGCAGTTGGTTTGACAGAAGTAATTTCATCGTCACCAGCTTCAATTTCGTGTACTTTTGGGTTAGTGTCATCAAATACTATATGAACAAATTCTTCAACACTTAAAGTTCTTTTATTTAAAACTCAAAAAGCCCTGCTAAAAGGTGCATAGCCCAAGAAAATACCTTCATCACTTCTTGGGTCGAACTTACCAAGATTGTTCTTACCATTATTATGGATGAAACATTTATAGCCAAAAGGATGAAAGTAGCTAATGTTTGGTTTCTTTCCTCTCCAGAGTTCATAAGGAGTCTTCTTTAGTATAGGTCTGATGAGACACCTATTGAGAATATGAAAAACGGTACTTACAGCTTCTACCCAAAAATGATCAGGAAGATTCATCTAGCAGCATGGATCTTGTTGTATCATGTAATGAACGATTTTTCCTTTTCATCACTCCATTTTGTTGAGGTGATATGGGTGAAGAGAAGTTTTGAGTGAACCCATTTTAAGCAGTGATATCTTCAAAGGCTTAATTTTCAAATTCGCCACCATGATCACTGTGAATGGTTGTAATGAAATAACCTGCTTCTCTTTGAACTTTTCTACAAAACATTTCAACGTTAGCAAAAGCCTCATTTTTGTGAGTGACAAAAATTACCCATATAAACCTTGAAAAGTCATCAACAATTACGAAAGCATATCTTTTACCTCCAATGCTAGCAGTTCGAGTTGGACCGAAAAGGTCCATATGAATAAGTTGAAGGGGTTTAGACGTATTTATAATATCTTTTCCTTTGAAGGATGATTTAGTTAACTTACCCAATTGACATGCATCACAGATGTGGTTTTTCTCGAAATTTAATTTTGGTAAGCCAATAACTAGTTCAAGTTTAGATAGTTTTTCAAGAGCATGTATGCTTGCGTGTCCAAGCTTTCGATGCCATAACCAAGGATCACTTGTGACTGCAGTAAGACAAGTAAGAGAAGGGAAATCAACATTAATTAAAACATATATATTGTTTACTCTATCTCCAATGAGAGAGAGCTTTTTATCAGGATGTTTGATGATGCAACTTGATGTGTTGAAGGCGACTTGAAATCCGGCATCACATAGTTGACTAATGCTAAGTAAGTTGTGCTTGAGTCCTTCAACCAAATACACTTCAACTAGATCACATCATGAACATAGAGTAATATTTCCTACTCATGTTACTTCCCCTTTATCATTGTCCTCAAATCTTACAAAACCTCTATCAATCTTTTTGATAGTTTGATGTTTTCTGTCTTTCCGAACATGTGTCTGGAGCATCCACTGTCAAGTACCCACATTTCCTTTTTGTAGGTTTTATTAGACTACTCCTGCAAGAAAAAAAGATTAGTTTCTTTTAGGTACCCAAGTATTTTAGGGTCCTTGATGATTAGTAACTTTTGGTCTCCAAATCCACTTTCCAGAAGAATATTTTCTACAGTTAAAAGATTTGTGACCAAGATCACTACAAGTAAAGCAAGTAATTTTAACAGAAGATTCAAGAGAGTGAGAGTTAGATATAGATCTATTGGATCTGTTGGAACTGTGATTAGGTGATCTTCTCCTGTTGAAAGTAGTTCTGTTAGATCTGACAGAACTATGACTAGGAGATTTCTTGATATTGTTTAGTTGCATTCTTACTTCCTCATGTTCTTCTATTATTAAGTCGACTTCAATCTGACTTGCTTCAAGAAGAATCTTCCAATCTTTCTTTTCTTGAGCAATCATACTGTACTCGTCAATAATTTGATGTAATTCATCGCCAACCATGTCCAAAGAATTTTGTAAGTCATTACAATTAGGACAATTAAAAGATCTAATCTCCCTTATTTCGCCTAGTGCCATGAAGCATATGTTGGCAATTTCATCATGATCATCATCGATTGTTTCGTCTTGATCCCAGGCTCCGAGACTTTTTGGATCTTCATTTCGTCGATTATTTCTCCTTCTCCGTTCTGGGCAGTTTTGTTTGATATGTCCTGGTTTTCCACAATAGTAGCAGCGATCATCATTTATTTTGAATTCATTATTCTTGAATTCTTGTTTGGGTCTCTGTCTTCTTTGTCTAAGCATTTGCCTCACTCCTCGATTTATGAAAGTCATTCCTTCGTCTTGATAATCATCAACTTCTTCTCCAATTTCAGATATCTCGGTTGTAAAGGCCACAGTTTTCTTTTTATCATCTTTGTTGTACCTGTTAATATGGTTCTGTTCATAGGCCATCAAGTTATCTCGGAATTTATCGTACGTCATTTTCTGTAGATATCCATCTTCAAGGACACCAGCTTTAGTCTCCCAAGCTTTAGGAAGACTTCTAACAAGTTTTCTAACTTTGTAATCCATTTGAGTACACCATTCTAAGAGATTTGAGTTCGCAGACAATTTTATTGAATCTCGAGAACATGTCTTCTACGTTTTCATTTTCGTCCATTTTGAACAATTCATATTCATTGACTAGTGAACTAATCCAAGCTTATTTTACCTTAGTGGTTCCTTCATAAGTTACTTCTAGTTTATCCCACATTTCTTTTGCAGTTTCACATGTTGATATCTTATCATATTCAGCTCCACTCACTGCACAGTATAATAAACTTATAGCTCTAGCATTAGTTTAAATTACCTCTTGTTGCTCCTTTTGTGATATCGAAAGATTCGGGATCAAATGGCTTCTCAGTGCCATCTTTTTCGGTTAGTCCAGGAATAGGATTTGGACCCTTCTTGATCACAATCCATGCTTGATGGTCATTTGAAGAAACAAAGATTCTAAATCTATCTTTCCAATGGGATTAATGTTGGCCGTTGAAATATGGTGGTCGAGTTGAGGAATGTCCATCTTGAAGTAGAGCACCAGGAATCTGATTGTGTCCCATTGGATATTTGCTCACGTGTGGCTAAACACTTTACTAGTGAGACCTGCCCTGATACCAATTGAAAATCAAGAGGGGGGGGTGAATTAAAAATTATTTAGTCACTACTAAAAAACGACGGAAGAAAAAGCGACGGACAGCGTCGCTCCAAAAAAACTATGGACTAAGAGATGCCGTCCGTCGCTTTTTAATTAAAATAACAATTTTTAAAATTATTTTACAAAAAGCGACGGACTGCATCTCTTAGTCCATCGTTTTTTATTAAAAATAATTATTTACAAATTAAACAATAACCACGCTGTCCGTCGTTTAAATTTATTTTATTTTATTTTATTAATTAATTTTTAAAAAAGCGACGGACGGCATCTCTTAGTCCGTCGCTTTTTGGTCAAAATATCTAGTCAAACATTTTTAAAAAGCGACGGACAGCGTCTCTTAGTCCGTCGCTTTTTAATTAATTTTTTTTTTAATTTTTTTTTGTTAAAAGCGACGAACGGTATCGCTTAGTCCGTCGCTTTTTTTCAGGTATTTTTGCTAATTAATTATTTTATATAGATAGTGACGGAGTCCGTCGGTTTTTATTAAAAATAATTATTTATTATTTTAAAAAAAGTCACGCCGTCCGTCGCTTTTTATTAATTTTAATTGTTTAATTATTTTTTAAATTAGCGACGGACAACATCTTTATGTCCGTCGCTTCTTGGTCAAAATATCTGGTCAAATATTTTAAGAAAGCGACGGACAATGTCTCTTAGTCTGTCGCTTTTTGGTCAAAATGTTGGCCAAACATTTTTTTTTAAAAGCGACGGACATAGAGACGTTGTCCGTCGCTTTTTTAAAAATATATGCACTAGTAGACGCGATTTTCTCCATTTCTCCATATAAAAATAACAAAATTGAGAAATATTTTGATTTAATTTTATTTAAATCGTCTTCCGGATAATGGTTTTGTGTAAAATAAAAAACAAAAAAATTATAATACCGACTTTCAGATGTCGGTAAAATTAAATAGTATGTAATAAATTAATATTTTCAATTAACTTTAAATAAATTGTTCTCTGAATGACGGTTTTATATAAGTTAAAAAATAATTTAGTATAAAATACCGACCTCCCGATGTCAATATTATTTAATTAACATTAATTTGATACCGACCTCATGAGGTCGGTATTTTTTATTATATCTAATTACTTTTAATAAAAGCGACATCCGGAGGTCGGTATGTTTAAAATATTTCTATTAATCATAATTTTGCTATTGTGCATAATATTAAATTTTCATTTTACACCTACGATTAATTGTTCAAAAAGTGTAACAATTTTGTATACTTTTACAAATAAAATGTTAGAATTCGTGAAATAAAAAAAAAATATCTATAATCCATATTTAGAGTATGAAACTACGTTGATATGAATTAGGAGATAATTATACTTATATTTATAGAGTAATGTACAAATCCTATCAGTCCGTCGTCTAATCATAAACTTAATATCTCATGTCATGATGTAGTAGAGGTGAAGAGCTAACATATAATTCATTCCAGTATGAAATGCGAGATAGTATTATTATATACGTTCGATCTTCAATGGATGTCAAGTGTAGTGATCACCTCCTAATTATGATGACATGTAAAGGATACTTCATCGGAGTATGAAATACGTTGATTAATTTTATATATATATATATATATATATATATATATATATATATATATATATTCCTCGAGTAGTTTAACAAATCAAGTCTTATATACTAGTGGTTCAGATATGAAATACATTATCAATTAAAGAAATATCGATGATCAATTAAAGGAGATTTATATATTAAATTTGATATTGATAAACTTTTGTTGATCAATTAAATTAAATTTATATAATTAGAAGGTATATAATTTAAATTTATAAAATTAACTTGATCGATATATATATATATATATATATATATATATATATATAAAATTTAACTACACATCAACAAAAGTTTAATTTAATAAATTTAATTTATCGATCAAGTTAATTTTATAAATTTAAATTATATATCTTCTAATTATATATATGGCCAAACACATATACAACCCCTCTAACTTGTCCACATTTTTCATTTTGGCACTTTATCTTAGCCTTGTTCCATTTTAACCCTTGAACTCCATTTTTTATGTTCCATTTTAACACGAAATACTATTTTTATGATTTATTTATTTTTATATATATTCTTCAATTGCAACTTCTTATTTTAAATCGACATGTGTCATTTAATTTTAGTTAAAAAATTAAAAATTAACAAAAAATAATTCTTTTTAAAAAATAATAATTTCTTTTTAAGAGTGTTATGTATTTTTGTGTGAAAAATAACCGACGAAATTGTGTTGATTTTCTTTCTTTAAAATCATTGACAACCTTATAACAAAGTCAGTCGAGTTGTAACATTGTTTAGTAGTGTTATTAGCAATAAACAAGAGTCTTTTTTTAGTAGTGTTATTAACTAAGTCAATAGAGTCTTTTTGAAGATGGGTTTTTTTATTCGTATTGATTTATATTAAAAATTAAAAGTGAGTATTTGCATTAAATTTAGATAGCCTAGATGATAAGAAAAAATAAATAAGTAGTGTTATTTAATTTGATTGAATGTTTAAGAAAGAAAATCAAAGAACTTTTGTCAATTTATTTTCATGCAAAAATACAGAGAAATATCAAAAAATAATATTACTATTTGAAAGTTTTTATGTTCGTTCGCAAATGTTTAATTTTTTTAATTAACAGGCACACGTCTATATGTGTTTGGTATATATATATATATATATATATATATATATATATATATATATATATATATATATATATATATATATATATGTATGTATGTGTATATGTATGTATGTATGTGTATGTATGTGTATATGTAATTTTAATTAATAAAATCAACCTCAAAAGGTGCATTTATATTAAAATAAAGGCTTAAGTCATACACGGCCCCTTAAAGTTGTCTGCATAATTCACTTAGACACCTCAACTTGGGCTTGTTCCAATTGAACACCTTCATTAGTTAAAAAAAATATACCTATTGAACACTGTGTGACAATCAATTAAAAATATAGAGCGCGTGTCATACACTTGCTAATGATGTGGCATAGTAACAAATAAGAAAAAGACATGTGGCATTTCGTCCATAATAAAAAGTAAAAAATAAATTAAAAAGAAAAATAATAGAAAAACTATGTTTTTAACAAAAATAAAAACTATTTTCTTCTTTGCCAGAACACCCCACCCAACCCACCCATCCACCCTTCGTCCATCCTTCCACTTTCTTTACCGGAACACGCACAGAGCCACCGCGACTAAAATCAAGGATAATCATCTTCGTTCCACCTTTTTTTGTCTCAACCTATTTTTTTCCACTCATACACCTGTCCCTCTCGTTTATTCCGATATCCATCAACATTTAGTTGTCATTTCTCTCAATCTCACTTTTTTTTTTCAATCATCAATTCAGATTCTCATATTTTATTTTTCTTCTTCTATGTTGTGAGTTCTTTAGGATTTGAATTTTTTAACAATTTGAAAGAAAATAATTTCATATTCGTATTAGTCTTACCGGAAAAAATGGAATTTCGCCGGAATTATTTTTGACGCATTTGATTTTAGGTTTTGATAATATTAGTACTCCATTGTGGAATACCGCTAGTAAAAATAATCATCAAGGAGTGTATGGAAAAGGGATGTGGCGGGGTCATGGCAAAGAAATTTGGCCGGATTTTTATTTAAATAATATGACATTGAAAAGTTTAATTGGGGATGACACAACCAATAATTTAACTAGCAAATTAAGTTTAGCAGATTTAGGTTTTCGTTTTAACAAAAAATGAAAAAAAAAAAAAAGTAGATCGAAAATGAAGTGCAAGAGATTTTTAAGATGGAGTGAAGAAGATGACAGGTAAAGGAGTGTGGGGTGGGGTTGTTTCTTTTTCTTGATTAAGAGCTTATTTTTATAGTTATTTAGTTAATGTATGCAGGTGTGAAAAAAGTAACAAATTATCTAAAAAAAAAAATTGAAAATTGAAATAGGAACCTATTCACGCGCTCAACAACGGTGAGGTACACTTATTTTGCCACGTAAGCACTTTGTGTTTAATAGGTATATGTTTTGAACAATTTAAGTGTTCAATAGGTACAAGTCCTAGTTGAGGTGTCTAAGTGAATTATGCGAACAACTTTAAGAGGCTGTGTATGACTTAAGCCTAAAATAAATTAATAAATACCGACCTAAAGAGGTCGGTATATTTAAATAATTATTTTATTTAGATAATATCGACTTCACGATGTCGGTATGTTGACACCCAATTTTGACAGACCTATAACCCTTTCGAAAGTGCTATTTGGTTAAATACGTGTTTTTTTAAAAATATTCCGAGTTTAAATTTTTAATCGATTTTGTCTAAAAATTATATATTTTAGTTTGCATGCTTTATAAAATTATCGTAAATATTTTTAAAATTATAAGTAAAACTCGGAATAATTATTTTATTCAAATGTTTTAAAATTTAAGTGATTTTTATTATATAAAATGTTATAATATTTGTAGTATTTTAATTGGATAGCATTTCTTTAATTTTTCTCGAAATCATTTAATTTTTAGCCCATTCTAATCTAATTCCTTTCAATTTTAGCTTTTCCCTTATTCAATTCATTGCAATTCTAGCCACCTCAATCCAATTTCGTTTTTCAATTATAGCCTCTTATATCAATTTTAGTTGCAATTTTAGCCATCCATTCATTGAAATTATAACCCTTTTGTCCAAATTTTGAAACATTAGTTTAAATCTTAACCGTCCATTCTTTAAGTGAATCCTAGATCAAATCCTAGTCGTTCATCTTAACTAATCCAATGGCTCAAATTAAATCTACTAACCTTCCTATTTTTGACCTAAAAAAGACCAAACCCTCTAATCCCTCTTATCTCTTCTCTCTAGCAGCCCTACTCCTCCTCCCGTCGCCCTCCCCCCGCCGCCCTCCCCCCGCCGCCCTCCTCTTCTCATCTCTTCTCTCCTTCCCTCCCGTCTCTTCTCACCGGCGAGACAAATCGTCATAACTCTCGTCTCTCCAATCAACATCAACAGCCGACGAGGAGAGCAACATCTCCGGCCAACTGAGCCTGATGTCGATCCACTGCCCTTCTCCTTTAATTGAAGGTTAGGATTTCATAATATCATTTTTAATTTCTTTCAATGTGAGTATTGAATTTGTTAATTAGTGTATTGAGTGTGTTTGGTATGAATCAAAGTATTTCTCAATTTTTTTTTTACAATAAACTACTTAATTCAAATGTAGCCATAAAACGACTTGTTTAATTTATGGAAATTTTATTTTGTAGTTCAAATATGCATTTAATTAGTGTGTCTTTGACTTCACTAATTAATATGGCCCTATCTACTTTATTGGCTTCCACATTTTTTCACTAATTAATATGGCCCTATCTACGTTATTGGCTTCCACATTTTTTGCTCATTCAAATTTTGAATCTATATTTATTAAGGAAAGTATACACAGTGAGGTGACTACTATATAATTATTATTAGGGGTTTTTTATGGTTAGTTTGGATTAGGGATTATTTGATTGTTAGTTTGTGTTTGTTGATTGTTGATTGTGAAATGAAAATTTTAATGTTGGGGTTTGTTTGAATTAGGGTGTCTTAGGATTTGTTTGAAATTTGGTATTTCTTGAGTTAATTAATTCGATTTTGAAATTGTAAGATTAGATTGAATTAGGGTATTTAAAGAGTTGTTTGAATTTAGGATTTTAGCACTAGTTAGATTTTGGGATTTTAGGAGTAGTTTGAATTTGTGATTTCAAGAATAGTTTGAATTTTGAATTTAGGACTAGTTTGAATTATTATTGAAGTTGAACTTAGAATTTGAACTTGAACTTAGAATTTGAAGTTAAACTTAGAACTTGAACTTGAAATTAGAACTTGAACTTGAACTTAGAATTTGAACTTAAAATTAGAACTTGAACTTAGAATTAGAACTTGAACTTGAACTTAGAAAATGAGCTTGAAATTAGAACTTGAAATTTGAATATTGAATTTGTTAATTAGTGTATTGAATTAGAACTTGAACTTGAACTTAGAATTTGAAGTTAAACTTAGAACTTGAACTTAAACTTAAACTTAGTTATTGAAGTTGAACTTAGAATTTGAACATGAACTTGAAATTAGAACTTGAACTTAGAATTAGAACTTGAACTTGAAATTATAAATTGAACTTGAACTTAGAACTTGAACTTAGAACTTGAACTTAGATTTTGACTTGAACTTAGAACTTGAACTTGAAATTAGAACTTGAACTTGAACTTAGAATTTGAAGTTAAACTTAGAACTTGATGTTGAAATTTGAACTTGAACTTGAACTTAGAATTAGAACTTTAACTTGAACTTAGAATTAGAATTTGAACTTGAACTTAGAAATTGAACTTGAACTTAGAACTTGAAATTTGAATATTGAATTTGTTAATTAGTGTATTGAATTAGAACTTGAACTTGAACTTGAACTTGAACTTGAACTTAGAATTTGAAGTTAAACTTAGAACTTGAACTTGAACTAGAACTTGAACTTAAACTTAAACTTAGTTATTGAAGTTGAACTTAGAATTTGAACATGAACTTGAAATTAGAACTTGAACTTAGAATTAGACTTGAACTTGAAATTATAAATTGAAGTTGAACTTAGAACTTGAAATTAGAACTTGAACTTAGATTTTGACTTGAACTTAGAACTTGAACTTGAAATTAGAACTTGAACTTGAACTTAGAATTTGAAGTTAAACTTAGAACTTGATGTTGAAATTTGAACTTGAACTTGAACTTAGAATTAGAACTTGAACTTGAACTTAGAATTAGAACTTGAACTTGAACTTAGAAATTGAACTTGAACTTAGAACTTGAAAGTAGAACTTGAACTTAGAACTTGAACTTAGATTTTGACTTGAACTTAGAACTTGAACTTGAAATTAGAACTTGAACTTGAACTTAGAATTTGAAGTTAAACTTAGAAATTGATGTTGAAATTTGAACTTGTACTTGAACTTAGAATTAGAACTAAGAATTAGAACTTGAACTTGAACTTAGAAATTGAACTTGAACTTAGAACTTGAAATTTGAGTATTGAATTTGTTAATTAGTGTATTGAATTAGAACTTGAACTTGAACTTAGAATTTGAAAGTTAGAACTTGAACATGAACTAGAACTTGAACTTAAACTTAGTTATTGAAGTTGAACTTAGAATTTGAACATGAACTTGAAATTAGAACTTGAACTTAGAATTAAAAGTTGAACTTGAAATTATAAATTGAACTTGAACTTAGAACTTGAAATTAGAACTTGAACTTAGAACTTGAACTTGAAATTAGAATTTGAACTTGAAATTAGAACTTGAACTTAGAATTAGAACTTGAACTTGAAATTTAACTAATTTTAAAACTTTTCGTGCTAGGCAACTGAGGAAGCTCAACATCTAAAAAAGTTGATACAAGACTATATTGCTTCTTTCATCAAAGTAGGAGATAAGGTTGGTGCTTCTAAATTTCTAAAGTTCAAGTACAATTGTTTTCAATAATGTGTCTGTGTCCATCTAGTATTGATATTTAGCTTTAATTTTATGATAATATTTTTGTGTCCATCGATTGTTTGTTAAGCATAAGTACCAACACTAGTTGATCCTATTGATGACAAAATTGATTTTCTTGCAAGATCGATTTGTGTCCATCTAGTGTTGACACTTAGCTTTAAATTTAAAAATAATATATTTGTTAAGGATGAGTACCAACACTAGTTGATCCTATTGATGACAAAATTGATTTTCTTGCAAGATCGATTTGTGTCCATCTAGTGTTGACACTTAGCTTTAAATTTAAAATAATATATTTGTTAAGCATGAGTACCAACACTAGTTGATCCTATTGATGACAAAATTGATTTTCTTGCAAGATCGATTTGTGTCCATCTAGTGTTGACACTTAGCTTTAAATTTAAAAATAATATATTTGTTAAGCATGAGTACCAACACTAGTTGATCCTATTGATGACAAAATTGATTTTCTTGCAAGATCGATTTGTGTCCATCTAGTGTTGACACTTAGCTTTAAACACTAGTTAAAGTTGTTTAAATAAGTTAAACTAATTAATGTGGTTTAGTTGGTGGATTTAGTGTTGTATTAAGTCAAAACTAAACTAGTTCAAGAGTTAAAGTTGTTTAAATAAGTTAAATTAATTAATGTGGTTTAGTTGGTGGATTTAGTGTTGTATTAAGTCAAAACTAAACTAGTTAAAGTTGTTAAGTTGTTTAAATAAGTTAAATTAAATAATGTGGTTTAGTTGGTGAATTTAGTGTTGTATTAAGTCAAAACTAAACTAGTTAAAGAGTTAAAGTTGTTTAAATAAGTTAAATTAATTAATGTGGTTTAGTTGGTGGATTTAGTGTTGTATTAAGTCAAAACTAAACTAGTTCAAGTTGTTTAAATAAGTTAAATTAATTAATGTGGTTTAGTTGGTGGATTTAGTGTTGTATTAAGTCAAAACTAAACTAGTTAAAGCGTTAAAGTTGTTTAAATAAGTTAAATTAATTAATGTGGTTTAGTTGGTGGATTTAGTGTTGTATTAAGTCAA
The DNA here is from genome assembly GCA_036553675.1 of Solanum okadae. NCBI lineage: Eukaryota > Viridiplantae > Streptophyta > Magnoliopsida > Solanales > Solanaceae > Solanum > Solanum okadae. The sequence goes on along the minus strand of CM071686.1, from coordinate 31,375,023 downwards.
AACTAAACTAGTTCAAGAGTTAAAGTTGTTTTAATAAGTTAAATTAATTAATGTGGTTTAGTTGGTGGATTTAGTGTTGTATTAAGTCAAAATAAACTAGTTCAAGAGTTAAAGTTGTTTAAATAAGTTAAATTAATTAATGTGGTTTAGTTGGTGGATTTAGTGTTGTATTAAGTCAAAACTAAACTAGTTAAAGAGTTAAAGTTGTTTAAATAAGTTAAATTAATTAATGTGGTTTAGTTGGTGGATTTAGTGTTGTATTAAGTCAAAACTAAACTAGTTCAAGAGTTAAAGTTGTTTAAATAAGTTAAATTAATTAATGTGGTTTAGTTGGTGGATTTAGTGTTGTATTAAGTCAAAACTAAACTAGTTCAAGAGTTAAAGTTGTTTAAATAAGTTAAATTAATTAATGTGGTTTAGTTGGTGGATTTAGTGTTGTATTAAGTCAAAACTAAACTAGTTCAAGTGTTAAAGTTGTTTAAATAAGTTAAATTAATTAATGTGGTTTAGTTGGTGGATTTAGTGTTGTATAAGTCAAAACTAAACTAGTTAAAGAGTTAAAGTTGTTTAAATAGTTAAATTAATTAATGTGGTTTAGTTGGTGGATTTAGTGTTGTGTTAAGTCAAAACTAAACTAGTTAAAGTTGTTAAGTTGTTTAAATAAGTTAAATTAATTAATGTGGTTTAGTAGGTGGATTTAGTGTTGTATTAAGTCAAAACTAAACTAGTTAAAGTTGTTAAACTTATAGCGGCACTAGCAGAGTTGGAGCGGAAAAGAGTAGCTGAACAACAAAGCATGAGTGAGACCGTTCAGCAAATCAAAGAACAAGTGATGAACCTCGCTTGTCGACCTACTACTTCGGCTCCCGATGACACCGACGACGAGAGTGATGAGGATGATTATGTAGATCTCACTCCCTAATTTAGATTTCTGGACATTTATGAACTTTTTGTAATTTTAAAACGAATTTTAAAAGACTTTATAAGTCTTTAATTTATGATTTAAATACTTTTGAATGTTATTTTAAGTTTGTTATGTTATGTTTTGTTTAGACTGTTTATAATTGTGTGTGTTTGATTGAGCTGAATAGTGTAGAATTGACTTGAATTGAATTTGCAGGTGGGCAGCAGAAGCTGAGATCTGCTACTGTCAAAAATATAACAGAAAAAGCGACGGACAGCGTGGTTTAGTCCGTCGCTTTTTTGAGTTTTAATTTTTTTAAAAACCAAGAAAAGCGACGGACAGCGTGGTTTTTTCCGTCGCTTTTTTAGGTTTTTTTTAAAAAAATTCCATAAAAGCGACGGACATCGTGGATTTTTCCGTTACTTTTTTGGGTTTTTAAAAATATAATTTCCAGAAAAGCGACGGACAGTGTCCTTTTATCCGTCGCTTTTCTGGGATTTTCAAAAAATAAATTTCCAGAAAAGCGGCGGACTGCGTCGCCCTTTAGAAATTTAAAAAAAATGAAAATTAAAATAAAGCGACAGACTCCGTCGCATTTTAAAAAAAATTCAAAAAAAAAATAGTCGAAAAGCGACTCAGTCCGTCGCTAAAAGAGACGCAGTCCGTCTCTAAAAGCGACTCAGTCCGTCGCTTTCTTAGCGACGCAGTCCGTCGCTTTTTGAAAAACGACGTTGTCCGTCGCTTTTTAGCGACGCAGTCCGTCGCTTTTTGAAAAGCGACGAGCTAAAAAGCGACGGAAGTGACTGCGTCGCTTTTCCGTCAATTTTGACCAAAAAAGCGACGCAGTCCGTCGCTTTTGGCCGTCGTTTTTTGACAATTTTTTAGTAGTGAGTCGACTTCCTTGATGAACTAGTCGACTCACCTGCAGGTAGTATCACAATATAAAATATGAGTAAATACAGAAAGTAAATTGACACAAGATGTTTTATACTAGTTCGGAACACCGGTGTGGTGCCAACGTCCAGTCCCCTTAGGTTTCAAGGGTTTCCTTAAGAGCTGCTGAGAACTTGAGGTATTACACAGTATGTTTGCTAAGTTCCCTTCTGATATGATTTATGCAAATCAGAACTTCTATTTTGACACAACCTCTACATGTATAACCTACACTCAAATCTTTCTTTTTCTTTTCTTTTTCAGTTGTATACTCTAAAAAATACAATGCTTTTATAAAAGATAATAGAAGACAATCGTACAAGTTTAAGTGAAGTGCGTACTTCACAACTAAAACTAACGGATGTTTATATAGGGGAGGACTGCACGGCTGCTTGCTCTGATAAGGAATGAACCCAAGGGAATTTCATCTCAATCAAGGATATTGAGAGATTCCTTGATTGATGAGATCTGTTGATTCATGTCCATATTAGATATGTGCATGAGCAGATTTTTCTTGCTTGAGAGATCTTCTCGAATCCTGATTTGATCTGAATCTCCATTCTTCACGTGATGACTTCCTTAACTCTTGGCTGAATTGCAGATGATATTTATTCCTTCCTTCTTGAACTGATCTTTCTCAGATCACGGATAATCTTCTCAGATCACGGCTAGACTTGGATCTCTTAATGGTTCCCTTGATTCTTGGCTAGACTACATATGTTTGTCCTTGCTGAGTTGTTAGATGATATCTCATATCTGACTTCTGATCCCTTATAATCGTGGCTTTCCTATGGTCATGCGTGACTTGCTTTTCTTTTTTATTTCCTTTCCTGCGACGAGTATAGATAATTGTTAGGAGTCGTTTATCAAAATATGTTGGACTTATAAAGTTAACATTAGGGTCTTAAACCAAAATGTTGATATGCTTTATATGAATGTACTGTTTAAAAGGGTGTTGAATCAAGTTGAATGACCATGCTTATTTGAGAGTGGTATCTAGTCAATGACTTTAGTTAGTAGGGGAAGTTTAAGTACCCAAACATAAAGACTAGTACCACCATTATAACGAATTATGTGGGGTCTTCCTAACCTCTTCCAGCCTTAACTCTGCTTGCCATCTAGAAATAATACTTATAGTCTTGATAGTCTGATTCAACAACAACCATTGAAGACATATTCTCAATTATTTTTTTCTAAGATTGATACAGTGTTGTGTTTTTCTTGTGTTCAGACAAGTGTCCGGTATCCTTTTTATAGTGCTTAATTTACTATAGTTGTGTGGATATGTATATAAGAAATAATGTATTCAACTGCGATAATAGGAAATTCATTTAATAATCTGTAGTAATTTTGATATTATTGAAGTATATAGTGTCAAATTTTGAACTAGGATTTACATAACGTGAGAAACATTTTTTTCTTTTTGATTTTGTCAAAAGAAAAATGACACTATTTTTTTCAGGCACGATAAATGTGTTTCTTTCATATTTAATTGATATGATATAATTAAATATATATTAATGAATATTAAGTTATAATATTTTTGAAAACTTAAAGTGGCCCATATAGGCCATAAAATAAATAAAAGAGCATGGATAAATTCAATTACAAGAAGCAAATAAGAAAAGGAAAATATAGGAGCACAAATAGCCCATATACGAATTAGGAAACAAAATTAGATGTTGAATCAAAGTCCAGCTCTATCTTCTTCTCCAAAAAAGAAAAAAAATCGGCTCACTTGTTGATATTGAGTAGTCTTCTCCTACCGGTGTCAATTCCGATGCACAACTACATCTCGACCCCTTAATTCCTTTGCTCTTCTCTTCATCTCTGACGGTCTTCTCCGATCAGCCTGTAAAGATATGGCATCGAGGCCTAACTCAATCTCAAAAACTAGCTCATGAGGGGAGGTTTGTCCAAATCTAAATAAGGAGACCAAATTTCTATCCCTCTATCGATGTGGGACTTCTTAACACTCCCTCGCATGCCCAAACCTCAACTAGAGCGTGAACACTTCTAAATTGAGGCCCAACATCGGTGAACAACAAATTGGATAGATATGGTTCTGATACCATGTAAAGATATGGTACCTGGGTCTAACTCAATCTCAAAAACTAGCTAATGAAGGAAGGTTTGTCCAAATCCATATAAGGAGATCAAATTTTCATCCCTCTACCGATGTGAAACTTCTTAACACAGCCAACTAACAAATTGATCCTACAGCTTCTTCATACCCAGGTACCTTCTAGCCCCCTTCAATCATTTATATATTATATTTTTCTTGATTTAAGCATTTCTTACTTCCACGGAAAAAGACTGAAGTAGTTTTTAACAAACATAAATTCTTCCCCTTTTTTGATTAATCAATGGGATGGATTTCAAAAGAAATTAATAATACCATCAGATCTATCATCAAAAGAGTTATACCTAGTGTTCTTGACCTTGAGACTATGCTATTCATGGCAAGCAAGTGAGTTTAGCAGTGTTGTCCCCTAGTTGCTATAAAGTTTTGATGTGATATATATAATACCCCGAAAGCTCTCACCAGATGCGAATACAAAAATCATTAGAAATTCTTCTAACTTTGGAGCTTTAACTAGATTGCAACTGCTGTTAATTATGTATTTGCTAGGAATATTCAGCTTGTGTCAAGTAAAACTATGGAAAACACAAAAATTAAATCGCATCCGAGACTTGCCTTCTTACATGAGGTATACCTATTTTATCTATTGTACAATCTTTCTTCGTGCTGCTGGCACATCTTGGACTTGATTGATAAAAAAAATCACCTAAAAAATCAAAAATCATATTAGCAAAAAAATCAGCAAGAGTATTTTCTTCCCGTAGGGACTGTTGTACTCTTGCTGATACAAATCTCCTCAATCTTATTATATATATATGATTCACCTCCAACACCACACTCCAAGTAGGTTTCCATGTTCCTTCTAATATCTGCACCATTGCCATGGAATCTGATTCAATGATAATATTAGTAAGTCTTTGATCTTCACAATATTCCAAGCATTCTCTGATTGCTCTAGCTTTTGCAACCAAATTAGTAGTCTCCTGAATTTTAATAACTTTGGCCACCACCAAAAAACCCCAAAAAATTACATAAATTAATTTATTTTATTAAAAATACAAAAAGAGAGTGGGGTGCATGAGTTAATTTTACAAAATATTTACAAATCATTATAACAAGAATATTAATAAAAATGATAATTTATCTTATTTAATGGCTCAATTATTGAATGAAAAGAGATTTTGACATTTTAAAATTAGTTTACTTATAAGTATTTTTAAAATTGTTTCTCCCAATTGCACACGCAAGTGTACGCGATCGTGCAAGTAATATAGTGGCTCTTAAAAGAACCAGATTATCGAATCCAAAGGACTTGTCAGTTAACTGTTTTTACTAAATTATATTGATCTAATTATTTATTTAAGAGTGTCAAAAGTATTTTATTTCTATTTATAAAGAAAAGAATGCAGGTATTAAATAATAAGATTACTTACAAGTTACAATGGTTGGAAAATTCCAAGGCTGCAACATGCATTGAATCTCATGTATCATATTATCGGCTTAGAACTAATTTCAGTTGTCAAGTTACTGGTTTATAGGATTAATTATATGAGTTGGGCTACACACCTCTCGTCCCCTATCCCAGTTAGCTATCTAACTATATCGTTGAGCGGGGATAAATAGATTAACTGGCGAGCATTTATATTTCATCCTATTTCGTAACCAAGCAAGGTGTTCGTCTGGACGTCACTCCTGAACACTAATCACCTCAATCTAAAGGGTGTACCGAGCTCTCTGTATTATCTGGCCTATCTAATCCCTCCTCTCTCAATTTTAAGATTAGACAATATATTTATTTATGGTGCGCAAACATAAAATACTAAAACAAGAATATAGAAGTAACTTGTAATGACAATCAAGAATTAATTCAAAAAACCTTTAATAATCAACAATTCATTCGTAGCTACAGCCCCAAAACAAGGGCTTTAGCCACTAATCTCTAAGAAAAGAAAAAGAAGAAAAGAACCCTAAAAAATATTGACAACTTTATACTTGATGTCCTTGATCTTCCCCTCTGTCTAATCTCCCAAAATAATTATTTCTATTGACTATTTATAGATCTAGAAAACCCTAAATAAAATAATTGAGTCCAAAACAAATTGGAAATCAAAACCAAGCGGAAGTCGAATTCCAGTACGCGTGAAATTGTGTCCTTGTGCGTTTAACTTCCGCCGCCCCAAACTTCAGAATCTGACACGTGGCAGTAAGATTGTTTCAATTTCGCTATTTGCTGCACCTTTTTCTTTATACATTATTATATATTGAATTTATTCCATTAAGTTGTTTGCTTGATTTTCTTCTATAATTTTTCATCTTTAATTCGTTTTAGCTCTAAACTTTTTTAACTTTACACCAATTTACTCCTATAAATAAAATACACTATTTAGCACAATTCATAAAATTAATGCTCAAAAAGGATAAATATAAATAATAAATATAAAACAAATAATAATTAAAAATATATATTTTTTACCTCACATCATATAATTTTACAAAAAGTATACCTCGCTATAATGAGTGCTACGTTATTATTGTCTTTTACTTTATCAAAAAGAACAAAAAAAAGTGGGTGCACGAGTTAATTTTACAAAGTATTTATCATTTATTATAATATTAATATTATGAAAAATAATAATGTATCTGATTTAATGACTTAATAATTGAATGAAACGAGATCCTAACACCTTAAGATAAAATTATTTACTATATGTATTTACTTATCCAAATTCGTATAATTACTTTTACATCAATCTATTTATGGTCTTCGTACGTAACCCCTAGTATAGCCTTGTCAACCTAAACTTTCAAAATTATTACTAGTAAGGTCTTTTTTTCCTCATGTCGTGTATTTACATTCATATACATAAAAATTAGGCAGAACAAGTTTTTAATCTACATTTGAAAGAATTGTGGGTGGTAAATTTCATGCACTTGTGTATGTGCATAAATAATCATATAATATTTATTATATTTACAAAAGTTAAATTTGTAAGAAGTGAATGAAGTAGAAAATAAATTAAAAATGAGAGACAAGAGAGAGTTGATCGGATGGTAAGCACTCCTCACTTTCAACCTTAAAGATGTGAGTTCAAATCCCCAAGAAAGCATAATGTGGGAGCTCCTAGGGAGGAGTTTAAAATAAATTTGAGATGGGGGAGGATAATAGGAAAATTAATCTTTTTTATAATAATAAATTTGTCTCTAATTAATACATTTAATAACAAAATAATTTTTGGTATATAAAATATAGTCATAGTGACGAAACTAGATTTTGTTCAACTACGAAATGCATATAACTTAAGAGACAACTGATATCGTCATTGATTGAAGTAAAATAATAAGCGACGATATAATTTTGTCGGTAGTAATAACCTTTTTAGTGACAAAACATACTATTATCTACAAAAAAATATTTTTTACGACAAACAAATTTGTCACAAATGTTAAGCATTTGGGGACGATTTTTCTTTTTGTAGTTAATATAATACTTTTAGCGACGAAGCACTAAATCGTCTTTGTATACTTTTAGAGACACACATTTAGTGACGACTGAGTGACGAATTATTTTTCGTCTCACAAGATTTTTAGTGACGAAATATGATTTATAAATGACGAATTTATTTGTCCCTGATAATCGAATTTGTTGTAGTGTTGGAACCGCTAAAGCTTATTTCAGAATTAGCAAATCAAAAGAAAGGGAACTAGTGTCTATCAACGATGTTGGTTTTTTAATAAAGAAATAAAGAAAATAACAGAGAAAGACTTTGAGAGAAAAAATATTGCAGTATTATCAAAGGAATTATTTTATTAATAATTCAGAGACTTGCATTTATAGATATACTTCCTAACTAACAATAGAAAAATAAGATACTAACTTATCAACTTAATTCAAATAACAAATAAAAAGAACTAACTCCTAAATATAAGCCAAATAGGACTCTAATAGCATAATTTAAAAATCCTAAAAATAGATAACTGTTTTATTTTTGCAATATCCTGAGACATATTCTCAACACTCCTTCTTGGATTAGGAATTGTAGATTGTAGTCTCATCTAAAATTGACCTTGTGAACAAATCTACTAATTCATCCTTTGTCTTGCAAGGCTTGTGTGCATCTTCTGTTGGATTAAATGAGAAGCACTTACCTCTCATTTCAACTTGTAAAATCTCTTGCTTAGTAGAATCAAAGATTCAACAATATTTGTCTTCAAATAATAATTTAAATCCTTTTTCTATTAACTAACCAACACTAAACAAACGTTTATCAATGTCAGGCACATAAAGAACATCTGAAATTATTTTTGTACCTGAATTTGTTTTAATTGAAACATACCATTTTCCTTTTGCAGGAATACAATCACCATTCCCAATTATGACTTTCTTATTTTCCATAGGAATGAACTCTTTAAAAAGATTTCTTTCATATGTCATGTGGTTTGTACAACCACTATCAATCATCCAAAAATCAGATTTTTTGGTTGAAAAATAAGTTGCCACAAATAAGTGGTCTTCTTCTTCTTCAGTAGTGACTTGGGCAACTGTTTCATCTTTTTTGAAATTTATTTTTGCAAATCACAGCTTCATGAGCAAGTTGTTTGCAGTTCTTGCACTGTGCATCTAGTCTTTTCCAACATTTATATGGAGGATGTCCATTTTTTCCACAATGCTGACAAGGTGGGTAATTTTTTAAAAATTTACCCTTGCTTTGAGTTTTGTGGTCGATTACTAATGCTCCTTCAACCATGTCATATTGCCTCATAAGTCTCCTTTGTTCCTGAGCCTACAAAGAATTTAACAATTCTGCCAAGGTAATTTTGGACAAATCTTGTGTGTTTTCCAAGGTAGTTATACATGCTTTTTTGGGCACTGTACCAAGAACTTTTTCAACAATTCTTGTATCTTTAAATTCAGTGCCTAGTAATCTTACCTTGTTGACAATACCAAGCAATCTGTCAGAATATTCCTTGACTGTTTCTGACTCTTTCATTCTCTGCAATTCGAATTACCTCATTAAATTTAGTACCTTCATTCCTCGTATTCTTTCATCTCCAGCATATTCTTTCTTCAGATAATTTCAAAAAAAATTTGGTGATGTGAGAGTCATGATTTTCGTGAAAACAGTTGTCGAAACAGCAGCAAACAAAGTTGCTTTTGCCTTCGACTTAATGGTTTCTTTTCGTTGTTACTCTTGATCTGGGCCACGGTGGAATTATTTGGCAGCGGATTAATTTCATAATCCTCTTCCACGGCTTCCCAAAGATCAAGATCCTCCAAGTAAGTTTCCATTCTCACATCCCATAGTTGATAATTCTCACCATCAAAAATAGGAGGAGCCATTCGTGAAAAAACTATTTTCAGAATCCATTTTTCTATTCACAGGTCCCTCAATAAGAAGGCACTAGATGCCAATTGTTGGTTTTTTAATAAAGAAATAAAGAAAATAACAGAGAAAAACTTTGAGAGAAAAAATATTGCAGTATTATCAAAGGAATTATTTTATTAATAATTCAGAGACTTGCATTTATAGATATAATTCCTAACTAAAAATAGAACAATAAGATACTAACTTATCAACTTAATTCAAATAGCAAATAAAAAGAACTAACTCCTAAATATAAGTCAAATAGGACTCTAATAACATAATTTAAAAATCCTAAAAATAGCTAACTGTTTTATTTCTGCAATATCCTGAGACATATTCTCAACAAACCAAGTAAATGTCAATTGCCTCTAAAAGATTTGGAAATTTTTTATGTTTATGAAAATATAAATACATAGTAAAATATTGTGTGAATCACTTAATAATATCGGAAGCATAACATATTGGAGATCATTTTTTTAAAAAAAAATTAGATTAAAACTGATGTGTATATTTGTTGAATTGTGGTATAGAGACAATGTTGTATGGGTGATCAACACTACAACCATAAAGGGCTTTTTTGCGGTAATAATAAGAGATGGTAAAATGTTTACTAGTCATTAAATTTTTCTTTTATATATATTAGATCGCTAAAGTATTTAGCATGCATTTAGAAAAGCATCAGTAAATATAATCTTTATTGCTTTAAACGTTACAGGTTATAATTAACGCCAATCCCTTATATTTAAGAAAAACTTATCTAAGTACACAATGTGTTTGATCATATTCTCTAAAATTCTCTATCATTTGAAATTTTTTTACAAAAATCCTTACTCTCTCCTATTCTCGAGTACATCTCTTTACGTAATGTATTGATCGGATACAACACTTTACGCGATGTATCAGTCAGATGCTGATACGCAATGTATCAGGACGTACGCGATGTATCAGGACGTTGAGTGATGTATCCAAAATTGAGAAGCGATGTATTAGGAATGAGCGATGTATCCGAAACGGGGATGCAGTGTATCGAAACGTTTGGGGATGTATCTGGATTTCACCAAATTTAAGGAATTTTTGTAATAGTAGGGATAAAATGTATTTAGCTCTTAGCGCTATGGGATTTGTGTAAAATTCTTATTATTTAGTGACCATTAAAATGGCTGATAAGTTCATTTTCAAAATGGCTTAGTTTACCTTTTTAGCATCTATGGCTAATATCTTTTAGAATATCAAATTAAATTATTGCCAAAAGTTTTGTGCTTCAATGGCTAATATCTTTTCGGCAATAAAAGTGACTGCTAAATTCATTTGAAGTTGTCTTAATTTGCTTTTTTAACATCCATTTTTATTGACTGTATAGCTAATTATATTGTTGTAAGAAGTCATAGGTTTTAACTTTTAACAAAATAATCGTTTGTGACAATTATATTTGCTGCTAAATTCATCTTGAAAATAACTTAGTTTGCACTTTTAGCATTCAAGACGTAGTATCCAACTTAAAATAATGAAATATGAGAAATAATATACTTATCAATAGCGAGATCTCAATTTTCTAAATTAGTCAGTAATACATTATTCCGATAGTACTATCAATATTAGGAAAATATATGTTAATCTTTAAAAACAAGGAATTATGAGAACGACTTTAGTATAATTAATTGTTTTGTAGGTGATGTATGTAGCAGTTTCTTATATGCTTTTGACATAATAATTCTAGTAAAAGTAGGAAAGTTGAATGACATATGATCCTTGTTTTAGGTACTAATAATGGAAATTAAAAGAAGTAGTTAATAATTATCCAGTGACACGATTTATTAGATAATCATAATAGTGAACATAGAGACATGACCTTTTTTACTCAATCCATATAATATGAGTAATAGGGAATATTTATTTAGGTCACAATGATATTTTTTAACTCAAAAGTGTGTAATTAAATTACTGGAAGCTTGAAGAAGAGGAGAAGCAATAACATTAGGAATTGGGAGATTAACCAGAACTGGCAATGATGAAAACCAGAATAACTACGCAAATAAGAGGCAATTTTGAAGACATTCTCAATCATTTTTTCTAAGATCGATAAAGTACTGTTTAATTTTTCTTGTATTCAGACATGTTTTCGATATCCTTTCTATAGTGGTTAATTTACAATAGGTACGTAGATATCTGTGGGTAATTTCGTCCATGGCCAAATGTCAATATATCCCTTACATGAAATTTATCATGAGTTAGTGTTAGTGTTTTTTTAAAATGTGGCAGCAAAAAGAAGGATTAAAAATTTCTCTCAATGGATTGAATTTTTTTTTTAATTAAAGGTTTGTCTATTCAACCATTTATTAAAATCTGGAAAAGCCCCAAAATTGGCCCAAGTGCAAACACAAAATAAAAAACACTTAAATGGAAACTATAACAAAGCTAAGGGGGGAAAGGGGAAAGTCCAGCAGCCATCCCTAGAGAGTTCATCAATTCTTCATCTTTAAGCTCGAGCAACCATGGAGGTCAGCTGAAGACTAACCACGGGAGCCGATTCCCTGCGGGCTACAAGAGATGAATATGTAGGTGCCGATGAGTTCTGATTGTTTTTACAAGGGTAGTTAAACGTCTCACAGATGTCATAAACTCAATCAAAACTTCTTCAACTCCTAGCACTACCAATCCTATCTTTCACAACCGTGGTGAGACAAAGTCCTCTCTATCCAAAAGCCCCTTAGTCGATTAGGTTGTAATCTTCACCATTTCTTCTCTTTCTTGACAGATTGAGCTCAGCTTGGAGCTAATACCACTGTCTAAGCCTGAAGAAGCCATTGATCCATTTACAATCTCATCGAGTAAGTGAAGTACACTTTACTCTATATTTCATAAATAGACTTGTGTGTGAAACTTGCGCCATTGCCATATTGATTGGTTTTCAGTTGGAGATCCATTGGATTTCCTGCAATTTCAAAGGGCTGAAATGGATTCCTTCCTATATATGTAGTTGTTGCTATTGCTAATTGTTGCTTGTTCCTTGTTGTGCTCCCTTCCCCCTATTATTGAAATTACCATCCTGGTATTTTTTAATTCTAAGATTTGGTTCTGGTTCGTATCCAACTGTAATATGCTTCTAGCTTCTCTTGGTATTTCCTGTATTCATGAATATGTTAGAAGATCTGTACCTGCAAAATGGAAAACTTGGTTAGCAAAAAAATCTGCCAGTTTGTTGCCTTCCCTATAGGTGTGTTCTACAACTGTGTTTGAATCCACTAGTAAACATTTAATCCTTGTGATTTCTACTGTAATGCACCATGGAGTATCCCACCCTCCATATGTTTATAACTAAAGAATCTTTCTCCATTGTCAATGGTAGATAGTGTTGTTTAATACAATACTCTAATCCCATTCTGAATGTTAAGACTTATTCTACTAGATTAGAGTTCTCCCCAAACCTTCTCCCTTCAGCATAGATGTCACAGTTCGAGCATATATCCTGGATGTGGCCGGCACTCGAGAACCATTGCAGGTCCCCAAGCGAACACTCATCCTGGTTGACTACAAGTGGAAGACTAACTCAAGCATACATAAGTTTAAAACTGAATTAAATTCGTTAAACTCAATTACTCAACTAATAAGGCCTGGAAAATACTCAATAGAAATACTTATATTTTGTAAAACAACTCGAAAGAAAGTAAATATTGAAAGACTCATCAACTATAACTATTTATGAAGTCTCTACTATTAAAGAGGGATATTGGGACAAGACCCACGACATCTCAAAACTACTAAATTGAAAATAAATGTGAAGTCCTCCAAAATACAAGGAGACTCACAAAAAGCTAACTAGAGTGTAGAGTGATCTCAATGAAGTGCCTGTTGATAATCCTGAACACCTGTACATGTATCATAAAATGATGTAGGTTGAATGACATCAGTACATTGAATGTACGAGTATACAAGGAGAACTGAAAACATAGATAACTAAACTGATAAGACTAGAAGAGTACTCACCTCAACTCAAGAACTCAACGATACTACTCATCTCAAGGATACTCAATTCATAGGGTTCATGTGGAATTATAGACATGAATAACTCAACTCAAGGATCACAATAACCATATAGAAACTTATGAATACAACTCTTCTCATTCTCATATTTACTTTCTCAAGACTTAGTTAAAAATCGTTGTTGTTTACAAAAGAATTCTCAAAATGACTCAAAAAGACCTCTGGAACTTTCCTCTTGAACTTACTTTAATTTGAAATGTAAATTAAGACATTGATTGGTACACGTAGGATCTCTCAAGCATTAATGAATACCTTAAGAGTTAAAAATCAAGATGAGAACGTAGGTACGATTCAACGGAACTTACCCAGAAAGATGGACGGAAGGCGACCCTGGCGCACTGAGTGGCGCAAAGCGCAAGCCCCAAAACTATTGGGCAGTGTTTGGGGCACACTACTGGCGCGCCACGCCAGGCCCAAACTACTGACCAGTAGTCCTGGCACGCCGCCCCACACCCGTGCCCAGAAATCTGAGAAATTTCCTTCTAATTTTCAAGTCCTAACTCATCCAGAATCGACTGGTTCTTTCTAAAACCTCTGTGATTCACAAACCCAACACAAATTCATTGAAATTCCACACAAAATCTATCAAGAAGCATCACTCATTCGTAAGACCCTCACCTCAAGAACTCAAAACCTCTATTGTTAAAGAATGAAGCTAAAACTCAAGAACTACTCAAGAATCTCTACACAAACAATTTCAAGGATGGAATTCATGAGAGAATTACATGTTTGGCGTGAGGATGAACAGATCTATCACTATGGGAAACGTCACATACCTGGAAAGAATGACTGTTCTTGGAAAATTTTCTCAACCTTTGAATGAACGCTTGAGAACCCTCTTCTCCTCTTCTTGAAACATCGCTCTATAAACCCTAAGTGTTTCGAACGTGGGTGTTTTAGAATATGATGAAACCCTTATTTGGGTAAAAAAATGTGTTAAGTGGGAAAAAGGAAAAAGCTAAAATATCCTTTCCTAAAACGAATGGAATGTCTTAAATGGAGAGGCCTCACTCAAACAACCATTACTTTTTACTCGGAGCTCGAAATTTGGCAAACTAGGCGGCGTTGGAAAGTGGAGCCAAATTTCTTCGATTTAATAGCCCATGGGCGACCTAATTATTTATGTTATAAAAGATATGGTTGATTGAAGTTGACCCAAGAAAAATCTCAGAGTGAAACTCAATGGAAAAGATAGTTTTCAATTCTTAGGTGTTAAGTTCACTAGAATTTCCTAGCATAAAGTTGATTTGAAAACTTTCTTTCCAATTGAGTTTCACTATAAGATTTTTCTTGGGTCAATTTCAGTTGACCATATATTTTAGCACATAAAGAATTAGGTGGCCCATGAGCTATTAAATCAAAAGTCTTTGAGTGCTCTTTCAAACGCCGCCTAGTTTACTAAATTTTGAGCTCCGGGTAAAAAGTTATGATTGTTTGAGTGAAGCCTCTCCATTTAAGACATTTATTCGTTTTAGAAAAGGATATTTTAGTCTTTTTCTTTTCCTTACTTGTCTTAACACGTTTTTCCTGACCCAATTGAGGGTTTAATCATATTCTAAAATACCCATCCACATTCAAAACACTTAGGGTTTTTAGAGCGATGTTTCAAGAAGAGAAGAAGAGGGTTGTCAAGTGTTCATTCAAGGTTGAGAAAATTCGCCAAGAACAACCATTCTTTCTAGGTATATGAGGTTTCTCATAGTGATGGATCTGTTCATCCACACGCCAAACATGTAATTCTTTCATGAATTCGTTCTTGAAATCATTTGTGTAGAGATTCTTGAGTAGTTCTTGAGTTTTAGCTTCATTCTTTAACAATGGAGGTTTTGAGTTCTTGAGGAGAGGGTCTTGAGAATGAGTGATGTTTCTTGATAGATTTGTGTGGAATTTCAATGAAGTTGCATTGGGTTTTTGAATCAAAGAGGATTTGGAAGAAACCAACCGATTCTAGATGAGTTAGGACCCAAAAATTAGCACGGGTTTATGGTGGCGCGACACCACTGTGCCAGGACTACTGGTCAGTAGTTTGGGGCCTGGTACGGCGCCCCAAACACTGCCCAATAGTTTTGGGGCTGGCGCTCTACGCCACTTAGTGCGCCAGGGTCGCTAATTCCTTTTCTCTTTTGTCCTTCTTTCCGGGTGTGTTCCTACGAATCGTACCTACATTCTCATCTTGATTTTAACTCTTAGAGTCTTCATTAATCCTTGAGAGATCCTACAAGTCCTAATTACATGTCTTAATTTACATTTCAAATTAAAGTATGTTCAAGAAGAAAGTTCCAGAGGTCTCTTTGAGTTATTTCAAGAATTCTTTTGTTATCAAACAATGATTTTAACTAAGTCTTAAGAAAGTAAATATGAGAATGAGAAGAGTTGTATTCATGAGTTTCTATATGGTTATTGAGTATCCTTGAGAAGAGTAGTATCGTTGAGATCTGAGTTCTGAATTCTTGAGTTCTTGAGTTCAGAGTATTGAGCTTTATATATTGTTATTGAGATCCTTGAGTTGATTCGTTCATGTCTATATTTCAGCATGAACCCTATTTTGAGTTATAAGTCTTGAGGGTCTTTGAAAGCCAACCATATTTTTAAACTAAGTTTTGAGGAAAAAGTTTAAAGATGCAATTTTGAGTAAAGTATAAGGGAACTAAGTATTCCCAAATGTATAATTTTTTTATTGAGAAAAGAGAAACTTTGATTTCTAAAAAGAGTTTATGAGTTCAAAGATATTTTAGAGCAGTTACCTCTTTTAAGTGGATAGTTTCAGCAATTATCTCAAACTAGGGAAAAAGTATGTTTTATACATTTGAGCATGAGTATATATATTATTGGAAGTAGTATTGAGCACCGATATAGGGATGAGTTTAGACAACTCACATTCCTCATAAATCATGTATGCCAACATGGGTAAAGGATCATACTTTTTAGCTGAATTCTTAGTGCTTTCGGGCATAGCTTATTGGATCCACTTAGTTGAGGTGTTCTATACCCCGACAAGGTATAGGAATGTTCTGACAGTGTGGGCGAGACATTGTACATCACGTAGCTCATAGTGATAGTTGTTGGTTAGTGAATCTCTCAAATAAGAGTAAAGAGTAATTTATTGTATTTTTATATACATCCTTGAGTTAATATCTTCTATTTATGAAGCTTTAAACATTGCATTTCTTATTATTGCTTTTGTATTGAGTTGAGTTGAGGTGAGTACTTTTCCATTCTTGTCAGTTCAACTATCTATGTTTTCAATTCTCCTTGCATACTCGTACATTCAATATACTGATGTCATTCGACCTTCATCATTTATGAACACCGGATTATCAATAGGCGCTTCATTAAGATCACTCTACACTTCAGTTATCTTTTGGTGAGCCTCATTATATTCTGGAGGACGTCACATCTATTTTCAGTTTAGTAGTTTGGAGATGTCGTGGGTCTTGTACCGATATCCCTCTCGAATAGTGGAGGCTTC
The DNA here is from genome assembly GCA_036553675.1 of Solanum okadae. Classification (NCBI taxonomy): domain Eukaryota; kingdom Viridiplantae; phylum Streptophyta; class Magnoliopsida; order Solanales; family Solanaceae; genus Solanum; species Solanum okadae. The sequence continues at coordinate 31,358,230 of CM071686.1, read as the reverse complement.
ATAGATACTTATAGTTGAGGAGTCTTTCAGTGTTTACCTTCTTTACTTTCGAGTTGTTTTACAAACTGTAAGTATTTTTATTTAGTATTTTCCAGACCTTATGAGTTGAGTAATTGAGTTTAACGAATTTAATTAAGATTCAAGCTTATGTATGCTTGAGTTAGTCTTCTGCTTGTAGTCAGCCATGATGAGGGTTCGCTTGGGGACAAACAATAGTTCTCGAGTGTCGGCCACATCAAGGGTGTAGGCTTAGGTCGTGACAAACTTGGACGTGGCCGGCACTTGAGAATCATTGTTGGTCCCTAAGCGAACCCTCATCCTTGCTAGTAACTATCCATCTTCCTCCTATCATGAACTCTATACAAAAGTTATTATTCCTTAGTTTACTCATAAAGGAAAACTCACCATTAATAACTCAATGGGTGCATGACTGCAACTACAAAATTTGTGTCGTCACTTCCTCCCTTTCTTAGATTACTAAACATCTACATGTTTTCTTCTAACTTTGGGAACTTTTACTACTACTACTTATAACATTGTAACTCATACTATCTTTTCGAGTGAAAAATTTACCACCTGAACATTCTAAAACACACTTCCCTCATAAGGGTCTCACCTAAAATAAGGTTAAGAGAAGAGAGTCTGGGAGTACATCTCGCTTTTAGCTTGAACGCACGATTCATATGAATAGGAGTGCATTCATTCAAATCTCTACACATAATTTCACTCACGTGCTTCTCTCATTCCCCTCTACAGTCTCATGACTTTTTGAAGAATTTTGCTAAGAGTAACTCATTGATAAGGATCCGGGCTTTGCTTTTCAACTACCTTAAGTATGAGGAGTAGCCGAATGGCTATGAGAAACACACGAGTTAGAATAAGTTCCTTATTACACCATTCTATTACACGATTTAGATTATGAAAGCAGGGAGACGTTTCTTAAATGTCTATAGTCCCTTATTTATAGAAGTGGGACCCTAAAAACTAGAAAGAAGATCCTACTTGACACGGCTTCACAAACACCCTAGGACACTTGAACTTTGTGCTCTGATACCAAGTTTGTCACGACCCGAGCCTACACCCTGGACGTGGCTAGCACTTGAAAACCATTGTTGGTCCCTAAGCAAACCCTTATCTTGGCAGACTACAAGCGGAAGACTAACTCAAGCATACATAAGCTTAAAACTTAATTAAATTCGTTAAACTCAATAACTCAACTCATAAGGTCTGGAAAATACTTAATAGAAATGCTTATAGTTTGTAAAACAACTCGAAAGAAAGTAAATATTGAAAGACTCTTCAACTATAACTATCTATGAAGCCTATACTATTAAAGAGGGATATCGAGACAAGACCCACGACATCTGAAAACTACTAAACTAAAAAATAAATGTGAAGTCCTCCATAATACTAAGAGGCTTACCAAAAACTAACTAGAGTGTAGAGTGATCTCAACGAAGCACCTGTTGATAATCTAACTAGAGTATAGAATGATCTCAACGAAGCGCCTATTGATAATCTTGAACACCTGTATCTGTATCATAAAAGGATGAAGGTTGAATGACATAAGTACACTGAATGTACGAGTATGCAGGGAGAACTGAAAAACATAGATAATTGAACTAATAAGACAGGAAGAATACTCACCTCAACTCAACTCAATACAAAGGCAATAATAAGAAATGCAATGTTTAAAGCTTCATAAATAGAGGATATTAACTCAAGGATGTATATAAAAAAATATAATAAATTACTCTTTACTCTTAATTGGGAGATTCTCAAACCGACAATCATCACTATGAGCTACATGATGATACAACGTCTCAGCCATGCTACTAAAACTGTCTTATACCTTGTTGGAACATAGAACACCTCAACTATGTGGATTCTCTAAGCTATGCCCGAAGGCACTAAGGATTCATCTAAAAAGTATGACTTTTTACCCATGTTGGCATACATGGTTTATGAGGAATGTGAGTTTTCTGCACTCATCCCCATATCGATGCTCAATATTAGTCCCAATAATATATACTCATGCTCAAATGTATAAAACATATTATTTCTCTAGTTTGAGATAATTGCTCAAACTATCCACTTTAAAAAGGTAACTGCTCTGAAATATCTTTGAACTTATAAACTCTTTTTAGAAATCAATGTTTCTCTTTTCTAAATGAAAAAAAAAAGATACATTTGGGAATATTTAGTTCCCTTAAACTTTACTCAAAACTGCCTCTTTAAACTTTTTCCTCAAAACTCAGTTTAAAAAAAAAAATTTGGCTTTCAAAGACTCTCAAGAATTATAACTCAAAATAGGGTTCATGCATAAATATAGACATGAAAAAATCAACTCAAGGATCTCAATAACAATATAGAAAACTTAATACTCAGAACTAATAACTCAATGATACTACTCATCTCAAAGATACTCAATTCATAGGGTTCATGTGAAATTATAGACATGAACAACTCAACTCAAGGATCTCAATAACCATATAGAAAATCATGAATAAAACTCTTCTCATTCTCATAATTACTTTCTCATGACTTAGTTAAAAATTGTTGTTGATTACAAAAGAATTCTCAAAATGACTCAAAGAGACCTCTAGAGCTTTCCTCTTGAACTTAGTTTAATTTGAAATGTAAATTAAGACATGTGATTAGGACATGTAGGATCTCTCAAGTATTAATGAAACCTTAAAATTTAAAATCAAGATGAGAACGTAGGTACGATTCGAAGGAATACACCCGGAAAGAAGGATGGAAGAGAAAAGGACCTGGCGACCCTGAAGCACTGAGGCCCCAAAACTACTTGGCAGTGTTTGGGGCGCACTACTGGCATGCCGCGCAAGGCCTCAAACTACTGACTAGTAGTCCTGGCGTGCCACCCTACACCAGTGCCCCGAAATCCAACGAATTGTTTTTCTAATTTTCGGGTCCTAAATCATCTAGAATTGATTGGTTTCTTCCAAACCCTCTCTCATTCACAAACCCAACACAAATTCATTGAAATTACACACAAGATCTATCAAGAAACATCACTCATTTGCAAGACCCTCTCCTGAAGAACTCAAAACCTTCATTGTTAAAGAATAAATCTAAAACTCAATAACTACTCAAGTCTCTACACATATGATTTCAAGAACGAATCATGAAAGAATTATATGTTTGGCGTGAGGATGGGCAGATCCATCACTATGGAAAACCTCACATACCTTGAACGAACGGTTGTTCTAGTCGAATTTTCTCAACCCTTAACTGAACGCTTGAAAATCCTCTTCTCATTTTCTTGAAACTTCTTTCTAAAAACCCTAAGTGTTTTGAATGTGGATGTGTATTTTAGAATATGATTAAATCCTTAATTGGGTCAGGAAAAATGTGTTAATACAAGCGGGGGAAAGGAAAAGATTAAAATACTCTTTCTTAAAACGAATTGAATGTCTTAAATGGTGAGGCTTCACTCAAACAACCATAACGTTTTACTCGAAGCTCAAAATTTAGCAAACTAGACGGCGTTGGAAAGAGGACTCAAAGACCTTCGATTTTGTTGCTTATGGGCCACTAAATTTTTTATGTGCTAAAAGATATGGTCAACTAAAGTTGATCCAGGAAAAATCTCATTGTTTAAGTCAATTGGAAAGAAAGTTTTCAACTCAACTTTATGATAGGAAATTTTTGTGACCTTAACATCTAAGAATATTTAGAGTCACTTGGTACAATCTTATTCACAATAAAGAATGGTTTGAGTCATAACTTAGATGTTTTCGGGATGTTAAGCACCTGAGCTGGGGCCTGGAATCCCTTTTGCAGCCACATTAGTGGTACACTTATATCCTCTGCTAGGAGTTCTCCAACAAACCATCTTGTACTCAATCCTTGGGGTATACTCTTCTAGGAATTTTACTAGGTCAATCCATGACGAGGGAAGATTATATAACCAAGGATATAAGCTCTGAGCCATGTACACAAGATTTCTGCATATATCCATCCTCATGATAATTGTTGATACTTTACCTCCATGTATAATAATATTTCTTCTCTTCCATATGTGCCATAAAATGAACATGGGAACAGCCTTGTAAATTAGTTTGACCTTTGGTGCAACATTTTCCATCCACCATTTATAAATGCTATATTTCATGTGGTTAAAAGGACCATCGATTATTGTTCCTGCTGCAAAGAAAATCCATAAAGATTTAGAAACAGGGCAACCCACAAAAAAAAATGCTATATGGTTTCTTGAACTCCTCCACAACAACAGCATATCATCTCATCACACATCTTGTTTCTTATCAGAACCTCCCCAATAGGTAATCTCTTCGTCAAAGCCTCCACAAGAAGAAAGATACCTTAAAAGGAACCCCTTTACTCCAAATATGCTTTAAACAGTGTTAGATCTTGCCCTTTTGTATGATGCAATCCCAGGCAGGTCCTACAGTGAATTTTCCTAATTAATTCAACATCCACCAGGTCTAGTCCCATTCCTCTACATTTTCTTCACAATTTACTTGAGTAAGAACATGTTTACTCACTTCTTCAAGAAGTATTTGTTGCATAATTTCTACATTTCATCTCCCATTAGAGAAAAGTTGTCTAATATTCTCCAATTGATTGTCATGCTCATTAGTGATAGGCAAATAATAGTGAAGAACCTCCAATTTGGGTCCAATTGTCAAACCATACACTAGAGTGCCCAATCTTGGGTTCCCACTCGATTTCTTGATCAAATATATCTCTTGCCTCCAACATGTTCTTCCATGTCTGTGTTCCCCCTTTCCAATCCACCAGTTGGGGTCTATTGACACATGTTATTTCGAATCCAAGTCGGGCACCACTAAGAGACAACCTGCTGAGTATGGATAGTCCTATTACTGTTATACTACTTGAATCCTATTTGGATTATACTACTGTAGTATTAGAGACATCCTATAGTGTATATATACACATCCTTGTACAAAAGTCAAGTAAGAGACATAATAATAATAATAATAATAATTGAGTTATATCTTTCGTGGTTTTATATGGTATCTATCTTCTCCATCGAATACACGAGTTCTCAATCGCCATATACAACTACAGAACTTAAAACAAGATGAACTCTCTGTCACGCAATACTTACACAAGGCCAAACTCATCTCGGATGAACTTCTGCTGCTAGACGACCATTTATTCTTGCAGACCAATATATATATCTTTAAAGGGTTGCGATCAAAATTTAAAGACCTTGTTACTACCTTATCAGCCCGTCCCGAGCCAGTAACTTTCACAGAACTTCATAGTTTATTGTTAAATCATGAGTTCAGTAATGTCTCCTCCTTCTCATCCTTCTCTTTATCATCTTCTACCCCTTCGAAATCCATGAACCAACCAGCTGCCCACATTAGCCATAAAAGTACTCCAAATGACCATAATGTCAACCCCAATTCCAATCGAGGTAGAGGTCGTTCATATCGTGGCCGTGGTGGATGTGGAGGATGTTCATATCAACGAACATTCTCCAATAACAATCAGCAATGGAACTCCTATGATTCCCGTCCTAGATGCCGAATTTGCAATGGCGACAATCATCTTGCCAACACTTGTTATCAACGCTACAACAACTCACCCTATCCTACTACATACCTAGCTCATCAATCCCCCCACCCACCAACAATCAATGGTTTCCAGATACCGGCGCTACTCATCACATCACCCTGGATCTCACTAATATTCATCAAGTTGAGGAGTAGAAGGGACCAGATCAAGTTCATGTCGGCAACGGCCATGGCCTTCCCATTCACCACACTGGTAGATCTCTTCTTACCTCTCCCTCTCCTTATTTTTCCCTTAAGAATATTCTACATGTTCCCACTATTACAAAATTTCTTCTTTCTGTTCAGCGTTTTGCTATCGACAATAATGTTTTTTTGGAATTTCACTCATATCACTTTCTTGTTAAGGATCGGGATACCAAGAAGCCTCTTCTTTCCGGTCAGAGTAGTGGTGGTCTCTACACTCTCAATTCATCTCCTCAAGCTGACTCTTCCTCCGTGTCAGCTCATTATTCCATCAAGGCATCTCCTTCATGTTGGCATCTTCATCTCGATCATCCGCATCAACGAATTCTTCAACAAATACTTAGGAAAAATAATTTGCCTTGTAGTAGTTCTAGCTTTAATAATATATGCAGTGCTTGTCAATTGGGCAAGTCACACAAATTATCTCTTCCTTTGAGGCTCAATAAAAGTTCTTCAATTTTACAATTATTATAAGTCGAAACTGGACTTAGTCTTCTTGTTCATAGTTCTACTCCTGCTCGCTATTGGCATTTTGCATTCCAATCAGCAGTCTATCTAATTAATCGACTCCCTTCATCTACAACTAATGGTATTTCTCCATATGAACTCGCCCATCACTCCATACCCGACTATGGTTTTTTGAAAGCTTCCGGTTGCTTGTGTTATCTGTACTTACATCCCTACAACAAGCACAAGTTTAATTTTCGAAGTAAGCCTTGTGTCTTTCTAGGATATAGTCCCAACCACTTGGGTTATAGATGCCTTGATCGCTCCATTGGACGAGTTTAGAGCAAGTTCCCATTTGCCGAACCCTCTATCCTTGGCCATCCCCCATCCCAACCAACTTCGTCACACCCTTGGGTTTCTCTCCCTGTTGCTATTTCTCCAAATTCTAGTCTTCCACAACAGCCCACACCTCCTAGATTATTTCCACCCGCACCTCGTGACACTCCTCATTCTTTGTCACCACATTGTACTGCTAGTCACGGTCCCCACCAAACAACTGTACCCATCACCTCTCCCAGTGAGTCTTCTCTTTCATCGTCGACCTTGTCCCTGCCTACATCACCTCTAGTGGCCGACTTATCTAATTACAATATTTTTCCTAATCCGCCTCTACGACCTAAGCCACAAACACTAAGAACTCATCACATGAAGCTTCGTAATATGAAGCCCTCCACAAATTTAGCTTCTGCCTCATCTGCCTCCTCACCATCCCCTCCAACAATTGAGCCAACTTGCTTCACTAAAGCAAATAAATACAAAGAATGGAGAGCAACCATGACATACGAAATGGATGCTTTGCTCCACAATGATACATGGTTATTGGTCCCTTATGATCCATCAATGAATGTTTTGGGGTGCAAATGGGTGTTTCATATTGAAAGAAAATCCATTGGTGCTATTGATCGTTATAAGGCTTGCCTTGTCACCAAAGGATTCCATCAACTGGAAGGCCACGACTACTCTGAAACTTTCATTCCGGTTGTCAAACCAGCCATAATTCGCATCGTCCTTTCCATGGCAGCAACACATCATTGGTCTTTACACCAATTAGATGTCCAAAATGCTCTCTTGCACGGGGAGCTTTAAAAGAAAGTTTTCATGTCTCAACCATTAGGTTTTACTCACCCTCTTTATCCTAACCACGTATGTCACCTAAAGAAGTCCCTCTATGGCATGCGACTTCTTCATTTTCTCGAACATATGGGATTTGCTGCCTCAAAATTAAACACTTTTTTGTTTATTTATAGAGAAAATGGTGTAACAATATATATCTTGGTCTATATAGATTATATAATAATTACTGGGAGCCACCTCATTTTTGGATTCCATTATTTCTAAGCTCAGGTTTGAATTTTCCATACGTGATTTGGGTCCTTCAAGCTACTTTCTTGGTGTTCAAGTTTCTACAGGTCCAGATGGTATTTTCCTCTCTCAACACCAATATATCAGCAATCTTCTTTCCAAGGCTGGCATGCAACACTGCAAACCTTTAGTAACCCCTATGGTAGTGAATACAAAGCTTCATAGAGAGTACAACCCATTATTTTTTGATGCAACTATGGCTCGCCATGTTGTTGGCGCATTACAATATGTCACTCTCACAAGCCCGGACCTTGCATTTGTTGTTAATAAAGTATGTCAATTCATGCACAATCCCACGGAAAATCATTGGCATGTTGTTAAATGGATACTATGCTACTTACAACACACTCAATATCATCACTTTCACATTCCTTGCTCATCTAATTTGCTACTTCAGGCTTTTACTGATTCGGATTGGACAAGCTGTATAGATGTTTGCAAATCCACAGGTTTCTATGCAATCTATATAGGTGTTGCTCTTGTCTCTTGGTCCTCGAAGAAACAACACACTGTCTCTAGGTCCTCCACTGAATTGAGTACAAAGCTCTTGTTGATACAACTACTGAATTAACTTGGGTCTAATCTTTCTTGTTGGAGTTAGGCGTGTGTCTCCCAAAGGCTCCAATTCTTTTGGTGTGACAACATTGGTGCGATGTACCTTTCCATTAATCCAGTATTTCATACTCGGATGAAGCACGTTGAAATTGATTTTCATTTTTTTCGTGACAAGGTTGTTCGAAAAGATCTCTTTGTGCAATTCTTATCCTCCAAGGATCGAATTGCAGATGTTTTTACTAAGCTTCTCTCGTCCACCAGGTTTGAGTTCATGCGATCCAAGTTGAATATGTCTTCTCCACCATAGCTTGAAAGGGGAGTATTGACACATATGATTCCAAATCCAAGTGGGGCAGCACTAAGAGAAAACCTGTTGAGTATGGATAGTCCTATTACTGTTATACTACTTGAATCCTATTTGGATTATACAGTTGTAGTATTAGAGACATCCAATAGTGTATATATACACATCCTTGTACATAAGTAAACAGCGACATAATAATAATAATTGAGTTACATCTTTCATGGTTTTATATGGTCTCACTCTTTTGTTGTATTTGTTCCGCATGAAGTTTGTCCATAATGTCCTATGAGTTCTAAATATCCACCACAGCTTAGAAAACTTATTAAGCATTGAGGGACTTTAAATAGCCAACTTAAAACACATAATCTGCATAATTAAAAATTTAAAACAACCTAAAATATCTCAACAATTCAAACAACCTAACTAAAATTCAAAATTCAAATTCATCTTACGATAAACAACTTATTTTACTAAAAGTTATTGCAGTAACTAAAACTAAAATCCAACACCCCTCCTTTGCTTTATTTACTGCAATTGAAAAAATGTTCCTCCTCATTTATGCTTTGGTAGTTGATGCTGGATTCTTTTCATTGTTTTTGAACTTGCAAAATTTATTCTCTTTTCTTTTCTTCCTTTGATTTTGTGCTTCAAAAACACCTTCCATGACATTGTCTTGTGTAGAAATTTTTTTGGAAGTGCTTTAATCTGAACTTTTGTAGGATTTGCAAAATATTGTTGTAAAGATTTTTTTTCCTTCACAACATCACATATCATATAGGGTTCAAAATAAAGTTTTACTCTCACAGACCAAATTTGATGGTTTTCGTTTGTGAATTTTTTTTGGGGCACTCAAAGAGAGACCGGTGCCTGCCATTATTTTTGGTTTAAAATTGGTTTAGAAAAGTCTGGGCGTTGAAAAAGACATGGGTTGAAAATAGTAGCCCTGACGGGTTAAAATGGATAGCCCTGACAGGTTAGAAAGATTGAAAAATATCCCTTGCGAGTTAAAAGTAGTATGGTAGTTCTTTGAAAGATTTCACAGATCCCGTAAGATCAACGAAGTTCTTGATACCACTGTTGCTATTTTTTTAAAAATGGGCGGGTATCAAAAAGAATGATTGAAAATTTCTCTCCATGGATTGAAATAGCTTCAATAACTTTCAATAATTCTTTTAAGCATTGAGGGACTTTAAATAGCCAACTTAAAACACATAATCTACATAATTTAAAATTTAAAACAACCTAAAATATCTCAACAATTCAAACAACCTAACTAAAATTCAAAATTCAAAATTCAAATTCATCTTAAGCTAAACAACTTATTTTACGAAAAGTTACTGCTGTAACAAAAAGCAAACTTCAACAGTTAGGTTGAAAATTGGGAGCTTAGAGAATTCACTATCATAGGAATGCAAGAAATATGTTTTGTTATTTTTCATATTTTTGTTTATTCATTATTCTGAAAGACGGATTTTCAAAACATATTATATATAGTATTCTTTTGGTGTCGCATTATATTTCTGTAGTGTTTACTTCCCTATGTAAAAACTAATTATCCCAAGTATGCTTTAGATATTGTTGAAATATTATACTATCAAACTTTCAAAACAAGAATTTATATAATGTGAGAACGGTTTCCTTATTGTTTGAGGTTTCTATAAGAAAAAATGGATTTGACTCATCTCTATTACATTTGATATCTATTTCCTCAACTTGAAATTAGTTAATCAGTATCAAAATATGTGGGGAGATTGATATTGCATACTATAATTAAAAAGTCATTTCCAAATTTATTATTTTAATTATAGTTAAGATGCTTGTTAAATTAATCTATTCTTAACTTTAAAAAATTGTATTAGATAAGTGTCACTCATCTAAACATATACTTGGGAAAATGGAGAGAAATTGTAATGGAGAGAAGCCAGATCCAAAAAATATATACTTTATGCTCTTTCACATTTGGGATATAATAAGCTAATAAATGTGCTCTTCCCATATTAGAATGATATCATATGTTTCTTGGCATTTTACTTAATCGAAAAGAACAAAACGAAATGTAACGAACGGGTTCCATCATTATAGAAAAGCCAATGGGGGGAAATTTGGGGTCGGAAAACTTTTTTGTAGTATTTGGATTTTTCCCAACCTTGTCCAGATTTGGACGAAATCGGAGTCTTTGAGGTGTAGGGAAATCTGGTAACAATCGGGTGAACCATTTATGATTTTCATTACATGAGTAGTTAGATAACTCGTTAAGGAATCCGTACGACTTTACAGAATTGAGTTCGGGCGGGTAGAACTCCCGAAATCGATCTTAGCGTAAAGGGTATTTTCTAAGTGTCGTGGGTTAGAGGTGTGTTGTGAAATGGGAATTTTGGAATTCTTGAATTAGCTCTCTGTCTCACGTAACCCGCATTCGCGTTGGGTTTTGCTGCTCTGGCGGGGCCGCTACAGCAGGGTGATGGCCGCTCTGGCGGGGCCGACGCAAATTAAAGTCGTTAATAAACCCCTAAACAACCTCATTATAAACTTTTCGACTTTTAGAGCTAAGGAAAGAACCCCAGGCGACTCCTACTCATTTTTCACCATTCTTGCGGCTAAAGGTAAGCTTTTCACTCCCCGAATCCATTTTTTTATCCGTAGAACGTAATATAATGGGTGAATATTGATAGGGGAGGGTTTTGTTATAGATTCTATGGTGGAAACAACCCTAAATTGGATAATTGGGCTCATGGGATCAGGGTTCATAAAATTGTTAGTAATTCGGGTAATTAGTGATTGTTTATTGATTCCCGTATTATATTGATTGTTTGTAGACCAAGAACAAGCGGAACAAATTCGGAAAGGGAAAGATCAAGTTTCTTAGGGTTTTAAGCTTGTTTCAAGGTAGGTGATGGTTGTGATTCTATGATTGTGTGATGTATGTTTGTTCTTGCTTCATTATGATACTTGTATATGTATGAATGTTGCAATGTTGTTCACACTTGTTGTAAATGAGATTGATGAATGATAATTTCCATGAAATCATGACTTAAATGTATGATCTTGATGATATACTTGTGATTGTGATTGTGGTGTATTGATTGGATCGGTTGCCACGTTCTGACATAACTAACTTGGATCGGTTGCCACGTTCCGGAATAACTATGGGATCGGTTGCCACGTTTCGTCATAATTATGGGATCGGATACCACGTTTCGGTATGCTAACAGTTTGAGTTTGGGTTCCATGAGAGGACCAATGATTTGATATAAATGTGAAGTTGTTCGTTGTTCATAAATATTGATAATACTGTATATGTTGATATATATGCATGTGATTATAATGTTGTCTTGACTTGTTTATGTTGCACTAGTAGGATAGCCGTGTGATCCTACCAGTACATTGTGGTTGTATACTGATACTGCAGTTGCTCTTATTTTTGTTGAGTATAGGGAATCTTCAAGCGGCTACTGACAGATCTCGCTTAGGAGATTAGTGATCTTTCCAATTCAAGGGTGAGCTAATTCTTTCGGGCTGCCATGGAATTCTCTTTCGTCTATGCCCACCATTTTCGGACTTAGACATTTGTTTTAGTTAGTTCTTTAGTATGGGGTTGTATCACTTCTTGTTTAGACTTGGTTCATTGTTAGATGTTTTGGTACATTAACTTTCATGTTTTAGGTTAATTCTTCCGCATTATTAGTTGTTAGATCTTTTGTTGAAGTTTATGGGAACTTCAGTTTTTAGCTATTGTTTCTGCTTTCATATACTTAAATGCCTTAGATTTGGTTAGTTTTTTGGTTTGGGTTGTAGTAGTGGTTCTCCCATCGGAGAGTTAGTGTGGGTATCAATCACGACGGTCTGGGTCATGACAAAGTTGGTATCAGAGCCTATGTTGGTTGATCTCGATGTACCAAAATTAGTCTAGTAGAGTCTCGTGGAACGATACGGGAACGCCTTTACTTTTCTTCGAGAGGCTATAGGACTTTAGGAAATCTATCTGTTTTCTCTTGTCTTTTTCGTGCTATAACTTGATTCCAATTGGTATCTGTCGATTCAAATTGGTATCTAACCTCCTTCACTTTTATGTCCGCATATGGTTAATACTAGATTCAACGGCGTTAGGCCCGTAGCTCCCGTCAATGCTCCAATTGTGGAATCTGCAGTGAGAGGTCGCGGTAGAGGCAGGGGTAGAGGAAGAGCTAGGGGTAGAGGTCGTGGAAGAGTAGTACATGTTGGAAATGGAGCTCATGTTGAGAATTCTCCTATGACTGAGTCTAAGTAGTAGTGGAGAGCTTATATGGAATGCAAATCTTCTACTTTACCTCCACTTACTTGGACCCAATTTCATGCTCTATTTCTAGAGAAGTATGTGCCTAGGACTTTGAGGGATCGCAAGAAGGATGAGTTCATGGCTTGGAGCAAGGTGGTATGACTGTGGCTGCTTATGAGGCCAAGTTCCATGCTTTGTCTAGATATGCTACTCAATTGGTGACTACTGAGGAAGAGAGAATCCGGTTATTTATTAGGGGATTAAATTTTGAGTTGCATGTTTTATATGTTCATATGACGTCTGCAGGGAGAAGCTTTAATAAGGTGATAAACTATGTTAAGAAAGTAGAGTGTGTGAGGCGAGACGGTCAAGCTAAGGCATGGGCGAAAAGGGCCAAGAACTCAGGTAACTTAAAAGGTTCTTATTCCAAGGGGTTCGGAAGGCCAACGCTTGCATCCAATCCAATTCAGTCATCTATGCCCGCCTCTACAGGTAGTTACTCGAAAACTCCATCTCATAAATTTCAAGATAGCTAGGGAGTCGCGCCTTCGACGGTCGACATGCCATCTTTTGATCATACTTGTTACAACTGTGGAGAACCTGTGCATATGAGGAGAGATTGTCCCCACCCACGTGTGTTAGATTCCGCGTAGCAGTAGTATAGAGCAGTGGTACCCGCGGGGAATGGTAATAATGGAAGAAGACATCCACAAGATGGGCGATGAGGTAATCAGCGAGGCCGTAGAGGTAGAGGAAATGGTAATACAAGCAGAGGTAATGTGCAACCGGGCAGGGAAGTGGTTCGTCAAGATGATAGGGCTCAGTGTTATGCCTTTTTGGCAAGAATAAGGAAGAGGCATCTGACGCGGTGATCACAGATACTATTCTTGTCTGTGACCGAATGGCAAATATGTTATTTGATCCGGGTTCTACTTATTCTTATGTATCTGTGTGATTTGCCTTAGAGTTTGATATGATTTGTGATATTCTTGATGCCCCTATTCGTGTTTCCACCCCAGTTGGAGAGTCCGTTATAATTACCCATGTCTATCGCGCTTGTCCTATTTTGTTTATGGGTTTTCAGACTTGGGGCTTATTTGGTGATTTTGGATATGACTGACTTTGACATAATCTTAGGTATGAATTGGTTGTCCCCCTATTATGCCATACTTAATTATAATACTAAGTCTGTAACTCTAGAAATTCTAGGAAGGAAAAAATTAGAGTGGGAAGGGGTGTACAAGCCTAAGCGAACTAAGATCATATCCTCCATTCAGGCTAAGAAATTGATAGGGCAGGGTTGTTTGGCTTATTTGCCTCATATTAGGGATGTTGAGATTGAGGCTCCATCCATTGGGTCTATTCATGTGGTGTTGGAATTTATAGAAGTGTTTCCTAATGATTTGCATGGTATGCCTCCGGATAGAGATATAGATCTTTGGATTGATTTAGAGCCTGGTACGCATCCCATTTCTATACCTCCACATCGCATGGCTCTGGCAGAATTAAGAGAGCTTAAGGCTCAAATCCAAGAGCTTCTTGATAAGGGATTTATTCGTCCTAGTGCTTCCCCATGTGGTGCTCCAGTTTTGTTGTTAAGAAAAAAGATGGTAGTATTAGAATGTGTATAGATTACCGGCAATTATATAGGGTCACTATTCGAAACAAGTACCATTTACCTTAAATAGATGATCTTTTTGACCAATTGCAAGGTGAATCGATTTTCTCTAAGATTGATCTAAGATCTAGTTACCATCAATTGAAAATTAGGCCTAAGGATGTGCCCAAGACGGCATTTAGAACTCATTATGGGCACTATGAATTCCTAGTTATGTCGTTCGGTTTGACCAATGCGCCTGCAGCTTTCTTGAGTTTGATTAATAGGGTGTTCAAATCGTTCCTGCATTGGTTTGTTATAGTGTTTATCGATGATATTTTAGTCTATTCGAAAAGTGAGGAAGAGCATACCGACCATCTTCATAGTGTTTTGGGTGTTCTTGGGAAGCAAAAGTTATATGCTAAATTTTCTAAGTGTGAATTTTGGTTGAAATCGGTTGCATTTTTGGGGAATGTATTTTCAAAAGAAGGGGTAACGGTAGATCCCAAAAAGATTGAAGCGGTTATGAATTGGGTTTGGCCTAGCTCTGTGACGGAAGTTAGGAGTTTTGTAGGGCTCGCTAGCTATTATCGTCGATTTGTGAAGAACTTTTCTTCTATCGCCACGCAGTTGACTAACTTGACCAAAAAGGAGATACCATTTGAATGGACTGAAAATTGTGAGGAGAGCTTTCAAAAGCTCAAGTCTCTTTTGACCACCGCACCTATTCTAGCATTACTGGTTGAAGGTAAAGATTTTATTGTTTATTGTGATGCTTCTCATTCTGGGTTAGGTGTTGTGTTAATGCAGGATAAGAATGTTATAGCTTATGTCTCGCATCAATTGAAGGTGCATGAGAGGAATTATCCAACCCATGATTTAGAGTTGGCAGCGGTAGTGTTTGCTCTTAAGATATGGTTGCATTATCTTTATGGTGTTAGGTGTGAAGTGTTTACTGATCATCGTAGCTTGCAACATGTGTTCACTCAAAAGGATCTGAATTTGAGATAGCGAAGGTGGATGGAGTTACTTAAAGATTATGATGTGACCATTCAATACCATCCGGGAAAGGCTAATGTGGTGGTAGACGATTTGAGTCGAAAAGCGGTGAGTATGGGTAGTTTAGCTTGCTTGAGTGTATCTAAGCAACCTTTGGCTAAGGAAATTCATATCTTATAGTCTAAGTTCATGCAGTTGGGCATCTCAGAAAGATGTAGGGTGCTAGCTAGTATTGAGATAAGGTCCACTTTCATTGAAGAGATCAAGGCCAAACAGTTTGAGGATGAGAATTTGGAGGAGCTTAGAAAGAAGACTGCGCATGGTAACCCACAAGAGACCACTCTTGATACGAATGGTGTACTCAATTTTAAAGGGAAAATCTATGTTCCTAGAGTAGATGACTTGATTGAGAAATTGTTGGCAGAGTCTCATGGTTCGCGATATTCTATTCATCCGGGGGTGACCAAGATGTATAAAGATCTGAAGCGAATTTATTGGTGGCCGGGCATGAAGAAAGACATAGCGGAGTGTGTGGCGAAGTGTCAAAATTGTCAACAAGTGAAGTATGAACATCAAAGTCCTGCAGGTTTGCTTCAAAGAATGCCAATTCCGGAATGGAAGTGGGAAAGAATAGCCATGGATTTTGTTGTTGGTCTTACCAAGACTTTGGGGACATTTGTTTCTATTTGGGTAGTGGTTGATAGATTCACTAAGTCAGCCCATTTTATTCCGATAAGAATAGATGATAATACTGAACAATATATAGTGAGGTTGCATGAGGTGCCCCTCTCTATCATCTCAGATCGTGGTACCCAATTCACATCCAAGTTTTGGAGGAAATTACATGATGAATTGGGCACACAACTCACTTTTAGCACAACCTTCCATCCACAGACAGACGAACAGTCAGAGAGGACTATTCAAGTGTTGGAAGACATGTTGAGGGCATGTGTGATTGATTTTGGAGGGCATTGGGATAAGTTCTGACCTTTGTGTGACATATCATGGTGACGGGGATTATATCATAAAGTGGGACTCAATTATGTTAGACAAGGACCTCCAATATGAGGAAGAACCGATTGCGATTCTTGATCGTGATGTGCGTAAGTTGAGGACCAAGGAGATTAAGTCCGTGAAAGTTCAATGGAAGCATCGTCCAGTTGACGAAGCTACTTGGGAGACCAAGAGGAACATGCGAGACAAGTACCACCAATTGTTTGTCGATTCACGTACTACTGCATTCCTTCCCTAGCCTATTTTTCCTAAGTTTGTCACTCGGGGACGACTGATGGGTAAATTGGAATCTATTCTAACGACCGGATTCCGTCGTTATAGAAAAGTCAATAGGGGGAAATTTGGAGCCAGAAAACTTTTTCATAGTATTTGGATTTTTCCCAACCTTGTCCAAATTTGAACAAAATTTGAGTCTTTGATGTGTAGGGAAATCTGGTAACAATCGGGTGAATCATTTATGCTTTTGATTACATGAGTAGTTAGA
Organism: Solanum okadae; assembly: GCA_036553675.1. NCBI lineage: Eukaryota > Viridiplantae > Streptophyta > Magnoliopsida > Solanales > Solanaceae > Solanum > Solanum okadae. The sequence goes on along the minus strand of CM071686.1, from coordinate 31,341,379 downwards.
TAACTCGTTAAGGAATCCGTACGACTTTACGGAATTGAGTTTGGAAGAGTAGAACTCCCGAAATCGATCTTAGAGCGTCATGAGTTAGAGGTGTGTTGTGAAATGGGAATTTTGGAATTCCTGAATTAGCTCTCTGTCTCGCGTAACCCGCTTTGGCGGGTCGCTGCAGCGGGGTGACGACCGTTGTGGAGGGCTCGACGCAAATTAAAGTCGTTAATAAACCCCTAAACGACCTCATTATGCACTTTTTTTACTTTTAGAGCTAAGGAACGAACCCCAAGTGACTCCTACTCATTTTTCACCATTTTTTAGGCTAAAGGTAAGCTTTTCACTCCCTGAATCTATTTTTTGATCCATAGAACGTAATAGAATGGTTGAATATTGATGGGGGAGGGTTTTGTTATAGATTCTATGGTGGAAACAACCTTAAATTAGATAATTGGGATCATGGGTATGATCTAGGGTTCATAGAATTGTTAGTAATTCGAGTAATTAGTGATTGTTTATTGATTCCCGTATTATATTAATTGTTTGTAGACCAAGAACAAGTGGAACGAATTCGAAAAGGGAAGGATCAAGTTTCTTAGGGTTTCAAGTTTGTTTCGAGGTAGGTGATGGTTGTGATTCTATGATTATGTGATGTATGTTTTTTCTTGCTTCACTATGATACTTGTATATGTATAAATGTTTCAATGTTGATCACACTTGTTGTAAATGAGATAGATAAGTGATGATTGCCATGAAATCATGACCTAAATGTATGATCTTGATGATATACTTGTGATTGTGATTGTGGTGTGTTGAATGGATCAGTTGCCACGTTCCGGCATAACTATGGGATCGGTTGCCACGTTCCGGCATAATTATGGGATCGGAAACCACGTTTCGGTATGCTAACTGTTTGGGTTTGGGTTCCATGAGAGGACCAATGATTTGATATAAATGTGAATTTGTTCGTTGTTCGTAAATGTTGATAATATTGTATATGTTGATATAATTGCAAGTGATTATAATGTTGTCTTGACTTGTTTATGTTGCACTAGTGGGATAGCCACGTGATCCTACCAGTACATTATGGTTGTGTACTGATACTGCACTTGCTCTTATTTTTGTTGAGTACATGTCATCTTCAAGCGGCTACTGACAGACCTCACTTAGCAGATCAGTGATCGTTCGAATTCAAGGGTGAGCCAATTCTTCCGAGCTGCCATGGTACTCTCTTTCGTCTATGTCCACCATTTTCGGACTTAGACATTTGTTTTAGTTAGTTCTTTAGTATGGGGTTGTATCCCTTCTTGTTTAGACTTGGTTCATTGTTAGATGTTTTGGTACATTGACTTTCAAGTTCTAGGTTAATTCTTCCGCATTGTTAATTGTTAGATCTTTTGTTGAAGTTTATGGGAACTTCAGTTGTTAGCTATTGTTTCTGCTTTCATATACTTAAATGCCTTAGTTTTGGTTAGTTTCTTGGTTTGGGTTGTAGTAGTGGTTCTCCCATCGGAGAGTTCGTGTGGGTGCCAATCACGACGGTCTGGGTCGTGACAAGGAAGTGGGTGCACAAGTTAATTTTACAAAGTATTCATCATTTATTATAACATTTATTCTCCAACTTTACGACTAGATAGAGTGTAGCGATTTTTTATTAAAAATAAAAAGATATCAGTAGGGATAAGTACAAGCAAGGGGGGTTAGGCCTTACCTTATCAATCCTAGTAAAGTACCTAACTTCTACTAACTAACAAGCATAAAGAAAATAAGAGCTAGAAAGAACTAAGTATTTTGTGAATACCATAGATTTTGTAATACAATCCACGATGATATTACAAATGAGGATTTAATAATGTAAAAATATGAGAATCAAGATGAAGGTTCAATTATCAGTATCAACTCTTTCTATTATAAAAGCATGAATTAAAAAAGACTGATTGACCATCAAAAAACTAAGTATTTTGTAATTACCATAGATTTTGTAATACAATCCACGATGATATTACAAATGAGGATTTAATAATGTAAAAATATGAGAATCAAGAAGAAGGTTCAGTTATCAGCATCAACTCTTTCTATTATAAAAACAATTAAAAAAGACTGACTGACCATCAAAAGTAACTCGAAGTATTTTTCTCTTCTCTTCTTCTTCAAACTTATCCAACAACACTTGATAATTCATACCTTCTTTATGGATTTATTGGATCTCGTTGAACCTATTGATATTTTATATGATTATTCTCTGTCTGTCGCATTGTTAGGTACCTTGGAACAAACTCCTCAGTCAATGTCCCAACTATGTTGCCTTCTATGTGTCTTCTTTTTGCTTATGGTACTTTCACTTCTTTGTTGCCAAGGTGATATATCCTCTTTCCTAGAAACACTATCAAAGAATGTCCAGCTCATTCTTGTCTTCATCAAAAGAATCCTCTCACAAATCAATTGTATTTAATGCTAAGGCCCTTGATTTATTCTTCTTTGCAATCACACATTTAGGCATAAATATGAGAGCTTCTGGCTTAATTTGCTATTCATAGCGTGGAGATAATTTATGGTTTAAGATGAAAAACTTAATCCTAGTTTAGATCATCGATTGATGATTGAAAGAAATTAATTGAAGTGGGTTTATAGCTGAATGCCAGCAATTTGGGTTTGATTTCTGTAGTTTTCTAAAAAGAGAAATTGTGGTTCAATTCCAATTGTCAAATCTTCTCGAAAGAGAGATCTTAGTAAAGTATTAGGTTGATTTGTGTTTTACATAGATGAGATCGAAAGGAGATTCTATGATATGATGTTTTGCGATCGAAAGAAGATTTATATCATTGACGATTACCCAGCCTATATATGTTTGTCTAGCATTATTGAACAAGCATTTGTACTCCTATTTGATATTGATACCCACTCCCACACTCCTAGATAGTTTCTTACTTGTTTGAATCTCTATTTTTTTATTTGAATTGTGATAACTAATTCACAAACCATTATAGAAAATTTGGTGGAATCATTCACCTCTTTGTTCTAATTGCTGCAATGAATCGGTTTACATTCTTAATTTTCTAATTAAATTCTTTGCATTATATCACTCCTTGTGGGATTTGACTCTGACTCTCTTATTGGGTCTTTTATTGCTAATGATTTCTTACTCTTCTAATTGTTTTTTATAGTAATTTAAATATTATAAAAACTGGAGCCATTGTTGGAGAGTGATGGTTAAATATTAAGTTTCTGAACTAGTTTGTTTTTAGTAGATTGATGTTTGGTGTTGTTGGTGTGCCTTATTCGCAGGTGGAACTATGAGCAAAGATAGAAGTGAAGTTGCTAGTCACTATGAGCATAATAATAACATGGGAGACATGAATGACATGCATGTTAATATCGTTGAAAGTACATGAACAATCAAGGTACCTCCTGCTATTGGGAGAAGAATGTTTCACGTAACTAAAACTATTTTACAATTGCTCCAGATGAGAGGACTGTTTGGAGGTCTTTTCCATGAAGATCCTTATACACATATTTAGAATTTTTGTGGACATTTGTGGGCCTTTTTGTCTTTAAAACATCTAAAAATAATTCATTCGTTTGCGGTTGTTCCCTTTCTCCTTAATGGGGGAAGCAACCAGATGGCTTGCCGAACTACCAAATGTTTACATAACTTCGTGGGAGGAACTGACAGAAGCATTTTTATTGAATGAATTTTCCCTCCTTTGAACATGGTGAAACTTAGAGATAGCATCCAGAATTTCTAGAGAGTGGAAGGAGAGCCTCTCCATGAAACTTGGTTGTGATTTTAAAAGTTGGTGTTACAATGTCCAACACATGGTGTTCCTAACAACTTGTTGCTACAATACTTCTATTGTATCCTTGATACCGTAAACAAAGGGTTGGTTGACCAACTCATTTAAGGAGGGCTAATGACACAACCGTATGATGTGTCAACAATGTTTCACATAGACTTCCTTCTTCAAACACTAATTCACAAAGGTACGTTTTACATCCTTCAATTCAACTGGAAACTTTAACATCTTTTTAGATCTCAGAAGCTTCTTTGTTCTAAACAGGCCCCTTAAGTACATGTTCTTGCATCTCTTTTCTTCTCATGACTACTTCTCAAGCACCAATTCGATCACTCATTTGTGAAACACTTTATTTGTGCATTAAAAAAACCACCTTCTGAAAAAAAGAAAATTGATGTTGTCAAAAGAGACTTTCACTTTGAAGTGTCTCAAGAGGGGAAGTTTTAGCAAGTTTTGTCAAGTGTTTTCTACACTCATTTCCCATGAATCCAGACACTGACTGTTGTTACCTCCTCTCACTCACACAAAAAATTATTTGTGTCTTGGGAACACACTTAAGAGAGAGTTCCCCGTAAGAGGATAACGGGGTGACAAGAACATTTTGTGTCCAGTGAGGCAAAGAAATTTTCTTCAACTTTGAACCAGAAGTTCTCTGTCTATCATAGTTTGAAAAGCTTTCTTCATGTCTTTTCAGAACTGAACCATACCCTTTAAGATAGTCACTATGACCACAATATGAACCCCGTAAGTTATGAACAACTGAGACATTTTTGATGTGAGAAGTGTATAGAGGATATGTTTTCACGTAGCTCGAACCTCCTTTTTTGTGGTTTACCTGACTTGCTTCACTGGCAAGAAGCTTTGAGGCAAAGATCTATTCAAATCCTTAATTGTACGAACCAGGTCCTTCTTCAACATGACATTTCCTCTTAAGGCTTCAGCCATATAAGCATATTCAGACCCTTTAGATTCGTCTAAATTACTTGAGGAATTCTCCCAGAGATCCAAGGCTTTCTTTGCTTTATGACCATCAGTTGTTGTTCTTCATGTCATGTTAGCAACTAGGTCCCTCATTTTATCTTTACCTTTGAGTATAAGATGATCTTTATTTTTGTGCATCTCATGAATTTGAAGATGCTCAAACAAAGCATCCAATGTCAGTACTTCCAGGTCCCTTGCCTCATAGACCACATCAACCTCATCAATCCAAGATCTAGGAAGGATGTCTAGTATCTTCTTTGACTTGTTTGCAAACAACAATAGGTTCTCCTAGGTAGATAAGTTCATTTGTAAGGGCGGAGAATCTGGTGCGCATTTCTTGAATAGATTCACTTTCTTTCATGGTGAAGCTTTCAAACTGAGTTGTAAGAGTATCAACTTTAGATCCCTTCATTTTTTTTAAGTTCTTCAAAAGCTATTTTCAAACAATCCTAGTTTTCTTTGGCAGAATCACAAGATAAAATCAGATTGTATTCATTAGCTCCAATACCAGATTAATAGCTTCTTGGCCTTGTGATTTTTCTCGATTTTTATTTTGTCGGTCTCACTATATGGTTGTAGGGTTTTAAAAATATCCTTTGTGATATCCCCATTCTTTACATCGATAGTGGGAACATAGTGATCATCAAGAATAACATCTCATAGCTCACTATCCTCAGTCTTCAGATAATCATGCATACAAATATTCCATCATCTATAAAATTGTACACAAAAGAGAGGTGGCCTAGTTGTTGACTGAACTTCTTCCAGTTTAATGAAGCATTCATTTTTCCATAGGATTCTCCCTCTTGGTGTTAATTATATAGAGAGCTCAGTCTACTATACCTATTGATAGAATGTATGCATCCACTAATGGTCACTGGACTAGGCCCCTTAACAAAAAATAAGTGCAGGAAGTAAATAACTCAAGGTAAAACATACACAAGAATTTTACGTGGAAATCCCCTTGCTTAAGGGAGGATAAAACTACGACCTGTCACACTAGATTTCAACCCAAACTCCATTTCACTCAAAACGGAGAAAAGCTTCATATTACAACCTCTTCTAACCTAGGAATTAAACTCTTAATCCCTTAACTTTTGTTGTAAAAACTCTATTAGAAATAACTATATTTCCCACTAAACGAACTAGCTCTAGTCGATCTAGACTTCAAGAACCCAACAAAGCTAACTCTAGCAACCAACTCAGATCTCAAATATAGGCAGAAAACAAGCAGCAACTCTACTGCACTAAGCAACAACTCAGTTTCCCAATACACCAACTAAGTCTAGCTGATATAGACTTCACCAACCCGACATAACTAACTCTAGCTAGGAATCGTAAAGCTCAACAAGAACTTCAATCGATCTAATTTCTTTATAGATTAGGAATAGATCTTACAAGATGAAGCACTAGAATATACACTCTAACAACAACAACGAACAATGATAACTCTATCAGTTCCCTTATTGTTAATCGAGAAATACATCCTTGAGGAAATAGTTTTTTGCTTGTGAAATTTCTGATTTTCAAAAATCTTGATTTGTCAAATGAGAATGAACATATTATAAGATAGGCATAAACACACAAAGCAATTCTATTTGCCGAGGGCCTCTTGTGTTGTGGGAGACGCGCACCAACCACAACAAATATCACAGAGTTGCAGGCTTTTGAACAACTGTATTTCATGTACGGACACTTCCAATTTCGTCTGGGATCAATTCCAAAGTTTGTTCCATCATCAAAGCCTCAGATATTACTTAAAACAATAACTAGCAAATATAAGTGTTTCATTTTTTAATCAAATAATGATTTTATTATAAAATTCTTTTTAAATATCTAATCAATTTAAATTTGAAATGTATATTCAGATGTTGAAAGGCAAACATTTTTAATCATTCAGTGTTCAAATCTAGAGACAACATCTTAATCATTATTATGTGCATTCTGATTCAGACGTCTAAATCTTAGTTAAAACAAATGAGGCCTTAGTAAAATAAATCAAAACTTTGTGAAATGAAGTTTAACATCCCATTATTCAAAAAACTTCAAAAAACTACATCTCACTCAATTTTAATTTGTTTTACATAATAATATATCAACGAAAATCCCTAAATGGGTAGATTATGAAAAAAGTTAATTAAGTCAATCTTTAAATATTTGATTTCCAAAACCATAAATAGTAGAAGCAGTATGTTTTTAACATATAGCAAAATCCACATAGATTCATTTAGTGATGCAACATATTTGGGGAAACCGTGAGAGAAACAAATCTCATTTGGGTTATTGTTGTTTACGAGTGGAAAAAAAAAACTGTGAGGATTTACAATTCTTCAAATTCATATTTTGAAATCCACAATCTAAGAACCAAAGCACAACAAAGTGACATTAAAATAGAATTCAAAATTTCTCTTTTATTAATAACAAAAAGATTCTTGTTAATATGTGATAAAAATAACTTTTAGTACACAAGATATTTCCTCAAACTACAATGAAGGATCCATAAACATTTTAGGACCAACGATCAAAGATTATACAATGCAACTCTTATGGCAAAGACACAACACAACACTTCACAATTGGAAAAAACATTAAACTGCTCCCATGGTAGCTTATAGTTATTTAAAAAAATCCCTTAAAGTCAAATTAATCAAATGATTGTCTTGAAGATCATCGATGCTTACAATGAGGGAGCCACTTTTGATAGGCAGAACTTGCCCCTACTAATATCGAATAGTTTTAATTTTGTTGGTGACAGGCAAGACTTGCCCCTACTAATATCGGACAGTTTTAATTTTGTTGGGAACTTAGCAAGCATTGTGTTTGATTGTAATACTTCAGGCCACCGGTCTTGTATAGATGCATATTATATATAATTAAATAAACATTCATTTTCAACCAAAACAAAAAAGCAACAAATGATTGACTTTTTATGAGAAGTGAATTGCTATCTCATATCAAGGTAGCCGTGGATGCAAAAGCAAATTCCAACTTAATATTTTTCTTTCGACAATGGTTACTTTTTAAATACATATGATTCAACAAAAAAAATACACAAATCACAATTAGACAAAATCTTGCTCTAATATCAACAAAAGATTATGATAACAAAAAACAAGATTTTACACTTGTTAACTGTTATATTCTAGGTGTTTTGATGATCCTCACAAATGCAGGGACCTGGTCTCTGGCAGAGTGCTCTCGTCCAGATTCAAATGGGGTACAGCTGTAAAGCTGTCATGTCAGGTGGTAGGTGAAAAGCGCAGTGTACTGCACCAACAGGAAGAGCGGACGAGACTATCTGTTTCAGTGTCTCACAAATGCAGGGACCTGGTCCCTGGCGGAGTTCTCTCGTCCAGATCTATAATGGGGTACATCTGTAAAGTTATCGTGTCAGAGGTTGGTGAGGAGTCAGGGTACTACACCAATAAGAATGGACAAAGTTGTTTGTCCAACAGTCAATAACTCTTTATGGTTGACTTAGGCAACATGACAAACAACAAACTAATTCATTCATTCAAAAGGAGAGAGCCAGCACGTCTTCTCAAGAACTTACTAAGAAAAGTTTGCAAGGGACTTGGTCCCTGCAAGACTACGTATGTGAAAGGACGACAAGACAGCTGTCAGAAAATCTACCACTTCTGATGTGGTAGTGCACGTCCTTCCAGAGAGGCAGACTCTCAGCCAATGAGCGATCCCAAGGAGTTTGTGTTCATTTTGATATAATCTCTCAACACAAAACACAAACTCAAGACTTGGCAAAACAAAAACTTGGATTTTCTCTGAAAATTCATAAGCTTTAAAAGAAGGCCATCTTCAAGGAAGAACAATACTCATGCTCAACAAAGGGACCTGATAGACTGCTGAAGCGTCTTTGTTGAGTTCCAGTTTTGTTAGTTTTTGCAACTTGAAAATTCTCAAGAACACTTACAAAGACTCACTTTCAAGAAGTGTTCTTTAGCAAGCACAACAACGACATGATCAAGTTGTAAGCATCAGAGTGTGTCTTAGGAGTTATACTTCCATGCATACATTGTAAATCTGTTCCTAGTTTATAAAGGATATAGATATTTGTTTTGGTTTCTAAAAGCCTAAATCAATTGAGTTTAACTGGTTTAGTGGGCAACATTGTTTTGCTGCTTAGTCAAATTCTAAGTCATCTAGGAGCTAGTTGATTTAGTGGGTGGTGTGGTATCCGCTTAGCAAAGTTTAAGTTATCTAGGGGTGATAGCTTAGTGGGTAGTGTTGTATCTTCTTTGGCTCATCTAAGTGATAGGAGGTATTGCTTAGTGTGGAGATTAGCAGGCTAATCTCATTTTGTAAACTGACTTTTACTTTTTCTTGGAGAAGATTAGTGGAAGCAGTTTGAAAAGTCCTGTGTGATAGGTCGTGGTTTTACTCCCTTGAGCAAGGAGGTTTCCACGTAAAATCATTGTGCCTGATTTGCTTTGTGTTATTCATTTTCTGCACTTTATTCTGTCGGGGACCTGGTCCCAAGAACACTGGTGGATGCGTACATTCCAACAATTGGTATCAGAGTTTGGGCTCTCTATCTGGTTAACACCAAGAGAGAGATTCTTGAAGGAAATGACGACACCAGTGAGCGTGCAAGGAAGTCAGTCTTCCACAAGACCTCCTATTTTTTAGGGTCAGTTCTATACACACTGGAGGATTAGAATGAGAGACTATCTCATGGCTGAGGATATTGAAGTGTGGGACATGATATGTGAAGGTCCTTATGTGTCAACCATGGAGGTTAAGGTTGGAGAGATAACAAGAGTGATTCCTAAAACTAGAAAACAGTACAATGACTCTAACAAGCAACTAGTTCGGAAAAATTACAAAACCAAGAAGCTACTTATGTGTGGTATTGGAATGGACGAATACGGTCTGATCTCTTCATGCAAATCAGCCAAAGAAATTTGGGATATGCTGAGAACTACCTATGAGGGCACGAAATAAACAAGGAAATCTAAGCTAGATTTCTTTACTACTCAGTTCAAAAGTTTCACCATGAAAGAAGGTGAACCTGTTCATGAAATGCACACAAGATTCTCCACCATTACAGATGAGCTCATGCCCCTTAAAGAACCAGTCCCCTTGTGCAGACAAGTCTCCAAGATTCTGGAAATTTCTCCCAGATCTTGGACAAATGGTTTTGTGACTGGCAATAAGACAAGGAAATCTGAAGAAATGACTATGTGTGCACTGTTTGAGCATCTTCAAGCTCATGAGATGCATATAAAAGGGAAGGGTCTCATTTTCAAAGGTGAAGACATGAGGAAAGATCTGACTAGTGAGGCTGATCAGAAGGGAGATGCAAAAAGGGATAAATCACTAGCTTCTAAGGTGTCAAAAAGTGAAATTTCTAAAATAGATAAGACCATGAAGAAAGAAAATCACAACAGTGCTACAAGCTCTAGTAACGTGTGTTGCAAGTGCGATCTACCAGGTCACTCCATTGGAAACTATCCTATGCACAAAGCTGACCACATGGAATTTGTCAAGACTGAAGAAGGTAAATACAAAAAGGGGGACCAGGTCTATGACAAGCTAAGCAGAAGATAAGCCTTTTTCCAGGCAGTGAAGAAGGATGTGGCTGCATGGGAAAATTCCTCAAGTGATTCAGATGATTCTGAGCACTCTAATGATGCTTTCATGGCAAAATCAGATGAAGAACATGCTGATGAAAAGGTAACTTTATCATACTTCAAGCAAAACTTGAATACATTTTCTACGAGTAAATTGAGAAAGCTAGTTGTTGTACCACTTGATTTGATAAGTGAGCTAACAACTGAGAATGATCTCGTGAACAATAGTCTAGACATCTCTCAAGATGGAAAAATTGTTTTAGTTGCCCAAATATCTGATATTGAAAATCAAATGGTGGTTCTAGAAGCTGAAAATCTAAAACTGAAGGAAAAAAGGAAAGGGGTAACTAATACAGTTTTTAAAGGGATGAACGAAGCAAGCAGCTTGCAGCTAGATCTTGAAAGTAAGTTGCACACTGCTGAAATAAAGATGAAATTGGCTTTAGAAAGAAATCTTGAGCTGGAGAGGGACCTAGTCCGTGTAAACGAGGAACTTAAAAAATACCTCAAATGGACTAATTCCTCTAAGATACTTACAAATCTGATTGGTCAAGGCAACAACAGTAAAAGAGGGATGGGTTGTGAAAAGATAGATCCCCTATACAATCCTCACAGAAAATATCTTTCTGATGTTGATGATCTGCTGTGTATGCATTGTGGTCGAGATGGACATCTTAAGAGAGATTGTCCTGTGTTGAAAAAGTATGGAGGAAGTTCGTCAAACTATTCCAAACAGCGGAATATACTGAAGAAGGGACCTGGTCCTGCTCATGGTCCCAAGTTGAAGAAAGCCAGTCTGCCTCACTGGACAAAAGATTTTCTCATCACTCTATTGTCTACTTATTGGGAACCCCGTCTCAAATGGGCTCCTAAGGCTAACAAGTGATTTGCTATGCAAGTGAGAGGAAGTAGTAACAGTAAGTGGTAGTTCATGAATTGCGGATGATCAAAGCACGTGACTGGGTAAACTGAAAACTTCCTCTCTCTCAAGGCACTTCAAGGTGGAGGTGTCTTATTTGGCGATGGCAAGAAAGGGTATATTTTTTTTGGGGCAGACATGTTTGGGAAATCTATGGAACACACTATTGAGAATGTGTACTATGTCAATGGTTGAAGTACAATCTTTCAAGTGTTTCATAGATATGTGATGAATGAAATAAAGTTAAGTTCTTATCAGAAAGAACGTGTGGTCACAAACTTGCTCTCTCAGGCGATGATTTTGATAGAAAAGAGATGCAAAAACATGTATATTGCTAATTTGATTACTGCTCGTTGAGACAGTCTCACTTGCCTTAGTGTTCAAAGTGAGAATGCAGAGGTATGACATGAGAGACATGCTCTTGTGAATGTTTCTCTACTGCACAAACTTGTGTTAAGGGACCTGGTCCCCAGTCTGCACAAAATGAAATTTGCAGATGACAGAGGTTGTGATGTTGGTATTAAATAGAAGCAGATCAGACCATCCTTCAGGTGAAATATTCAGGCTTTTAATCTTTCAAAAAAAAACCTTCAGGCTGAAGTGATGAATATTACATGTTCTGTGACCAAAAGGATGATATTGAGAAGCTTGATCTCAATATTTATGAAAGAATAGTTGTGGTATACTATTCCTCCAGCAAGGCTTATTGGTTGTATAAAAGGGTGCTCATGTGATTTTTTATGAGTGTGGAAGAGTTGAGAAGTTGTAAAAGAAAGATGATTCTGAGATGGAAGGGTTGATTCAGTTTCATAGAGACGATCTAAATAGTGAGCTTGTTGAAGAACATCCTCATCATGAATCCAACAATCTCAAGGAAGCTAATGCAGATTATGAACCTGGTGAGGGACCCGCTCCTCTAGGCAGTGCTGAACAAAGATGATGCAGTTCAAAATGATAATGTGAATTCTGAAGGTGAGAATGAAGAAGTTGATCAAGCTCAGTTTGAGAGAACCAAAGTATGACACTCGGTTCCTAACAAGCTGATAGATTGTCCAAATTCCTCTTCAACAATGGCTTCAAGAGACGTAAAATTGACAAAACCCTCTCTTTTAAATCACAAGGAAGGGAGCTGTTGACTATTCAAGTATATCAATGATGTCATTTTTGGAGAAACCTTTTGAATTGTTGTGTGAAGAGTTCGCCGCATTCATGGGTAGTGAGTTCTAAATGAGCACGATGGAAGATTTCTTCTTAGAGCCACAGATTCAGCACACCTCGAAAGGTACCCTTGATTATCTAGAAAAGCAAATCAATGAGCTGCTCAAATGGCTTAACATACTTGAAGTCAAGACAATGATAAAGAGATGTAATGTCATCATGAAGCTTTGTAAAATGGAAGATCAAGTGGTTGACATCTTCACTGAAGCTCTAAGAAAGGACTAGTTGTATACTCTCATAGGAGCTTAGCTACAGAGAAGAAGATAGCACAACATTCAGGGTAATTGATGTCTGATCAAAGATAGGGACCTGGTACCAGTTCAGAGAAGCTGCTAAAAAAGTTTCAATGTTATAGATGCGTAGACAATTCATACTCTCATGGGCACTAACTTGAAGATGGATGATGATGAACCTGGTTCTATTCTGTCCATTAGAAGAAAAAAAATTGGAGGAACATGTGATGTTGATTATGCTGGGTATCGAGTTGATGGAAAGATCACCTCAAGAGTGACTTATGTTAAAGGATGAACTCTCACTCATGAGGAACTAAAAGGCAAGATTCAGTTGCTCTTTCAACAACTGAGGTAGAGAATGTGGCAAGTGCAGCTTGATGTGGTCAAATCTTGTGGATCAAGCAGCAGCCTGAAGCTTTTAAAGATCTGGCTGAAATAATTAAACTGATGATGGAAATGTTGAAACGTTCTTGAATGGAACCTGCCTGAAGCAATCAACTCTCTCATGACTATGCAAAGGAAGCAGGTATCCTTGCCTTTCAGTTATATGTTTTCGCAAATTCAGTTTCATACCTTTTGTAGGTATATACACATGAAAAAAGGGCTGAAGAAAAAGGGAGGTCAGGACAGATCTAAGCAATCACATTCAAACTAAGAGAGGGACCCGGTCTGTTCTCTCTCGATAGAGGCCAAGACTCCTTTTTGAACTAACAGACTGTAGATATTCAACAACGTTTTCTTGAAAGGCATGAAGTAGTGACAATAAAATAAAGTGTGCTTAGTGACCGACATACTAGGCTCTTGTTGGTCACAGGTAAGGACGGTGTTCTCACCCCACATATACGGGATCTCCCCAACGTTGATCAGGTTGCGGATTCCTTCCTTAAGCTCCATACATTTCTCTATAGTGTGTCCTCTTTGGTTCGGGTGGTAGGCACATGTCTTTTGAGAGCTTTCATGCCCAAACCCAAAAGTGGTTCCTTCGATAGGCTTCAGTATACCTGACGCCTTAAGGTGCTCGTAAATGAGAGCACACGACACGACTCTTACCCATACGCTATGTGTCCGCTCATAAGCGGGGAGAGTGATCTTTTTGTCTCCTCCTTTGAGACATCCTAGGAAGGGAGGTGTATAGATGATTTCCTCATCGGCATCTTTTTCGGTAGCTCCAGGGTTAGTGTCTTTGGGACCGTTATTGGCTTCTTGATTGAAAAAAGAGCATTTTCCACATATCTCCTGAAGCCTCATCGTTATGTCATTGTTAAAGACATCATGTTCCTTCCGCACAGCAACTGTCTTTTTACTTATAACATCGCATTTTGTCATCTTTGCTGCCAATTCCGCGTCTAGTGCCGCATTTGCTGCTCGTGCGACGCGGTGGCAAACTCCACTTCTATGTGGTTTCTTGGATCTCTCGCCTGAGCCGCTGCAATTCCATCCTCAAATCCTCCTCAGTTAGCTCTATGTTGATACCCTTGCCTTTTTCCATCTTAGCAGCAATTTCACCTTTCCTGAGATGATAGAGTAATATTTTAGGATTTGGTAGTAAGATTTTATTTCTGGCTGAGAAACTTAAGACTCACGGAATTTTGGTCGGACATTTGGTAGTGACTTGTATTTGGTATTGGGGAAATTTTCAGAAAATTTTCGAAAAGGAGTGGGCTGAAAATGTCCTTATTCAAAGCAACAATATCACATAAACAGTTAAAAAGCACATAAGTATATATTGCGCGTCCTAAACAAGTAAGGGGCCCTTTTGCGCCAAGGGTAGGCCTAGCGTATTTGAAAGATGTATGTGTAGAATTGAACCATTTTGTTACCCCCAAAGAAAATTTCGCATATAAAATGATGTTCAAGAGGCGAAAATAAGCAGGGGAAGTAGGGAATAAACGAAAAAACACAAAGGAAAGGCCCACGCAGGGGTCATTTGAAAAGAGTACCAAAATACAAGAAAGGCAAGCCCAGGCAGGGGCAAATAACAATAAGTACATATAGCAAAACCCACGCAAAGGCGATATCCGCTAAGACACTCCCGATGGCCCAACCTCTGATCTGCTCCTCTTGTTTTGTGCCTTGAGATGCTGAAGTCTATATTGAATCATTAGCAAGTATCATTCGCTCCGGTGGCCTTTCTCTTCCCAGTCTTCGAGACACATTCCGTTTTTCTTATCTCCAATCCATAAGTTAAGCTATCCCAAATCGCTTCTCAAGCTTTCTAATTCTTGAGTTACGCTCTCGAGGGCGTACTTATCCTACTCTTGCTTTCAGAGAAATTCCTCGTGCATTTCCTGGGCTTCTCTTCTTACCTCTCGTAGTTCTATCAAAGCTTTGGACTCTTTCTCCTCTACACTGCGGTAAATGTTCGGAACTGAGAAGGAGATACCATGTATATTGCGCTTTAACCAAGCTTTGTAAGTTTCATCATACCCCGCATTAAATCGATCTATGTCAATGGTGTCCTTATTCATTCGCACTGCTCTTTTCCATTCTCTCAAAAGCCTCAGGCACTCTATCATCCCCGATGTCGAACACATAGATATGGTAGTATGCTTCTAGGGGTGTAGTTTGTCTTCTTCCGAACTGCCTCAGGACCCGGATGGGTGCATATGAGCGAATACCTGGCAGAGGAAGCACAAGTTTTCTGTCACCCCATACTATGGCAACTTTCGAGATGAAATGGTCGAATATCCACTGGATATTTTTTTCTCTCAACTCAGAAAAAATTTGAGCCCATCTTTCTCTGGTTCTTCTTTTTTCTAAGTCTGCCCAGAACAACAGGTCATTCAAACTCTTAAGAGCATTATGCTCAACGTGGGTATGGAGTTCTTGAGTTCCGTGTCTCTTCACCAAGTGACTCATTATCCACCATTGGAGGAGAAGGTTGCAACCCTGAAAGTAACGATGCCCTTCTTTGCATTTTCCCAAAGCACGATACATGTCGGAAAGGATGACAGATGCGATAGGATAATACTTGACTTGCCCTTGGTTCATATGTCCGTGGAATAGAGTGTGTGCAAGCATTATTACTTAGGTGTTGATACTGAGGCTCGGGCCGTGTGGGAAAACCATGGTGCCTAATAATGCGATAGTAAATGCCAAAGGTCTGATCTCGTCCCATTCTCTGAAAGTGATCCTGAACTCTTGGTTGTAATTCGTATAGAAGCTCGCATGCCCGAATCTGACATAGAGATCCATAAAAGAAATGCTAGAACCCTCGGCCCAGTAGGTGCAATCCTTTCTTAATTCGAGCTAGTTTACAATATCCTCGAGGGTAGGCTTGTTAAGGATTAGGATGTTTTCCCATTTTCTCACTCTTTCTTCAAGCCCTATACCGACTGTGTCTATTCCATCCCAAATTTCCTCAATTGTTGGGGTGATCTCCATGGTTCCAAATCAGAACACCATTTTTTCATTGTCCCAATAGCCTGTGAGGACTTCAATCAGCTCGGGCCACCCAACCATATTGATGAGTTCTGTTAGAGCTCCTATATATTTGTTGAGGGCCTTTTTGTGAACCACATTGAGGTCGTTGTACCACATCTTGAGCAAAACTGAGGCTTCTACTACCATGTCGAATTTAGGAAATTGATCCATTCCTACAAAATAAAGCACGGTTAAGATTTCCTCCCCCAAATACGCAACAATCAGGTTTCCACACATACATCTTTCAAATGTCAAATAATATGATATGTCGTTAGGTCGTGGAACTTGGACATGATTTTTGGCGGTTTTACTAATGGACTTAATACGCCTTGGGTATTAAGCCATCTTAGGCTAATGCTTAGATTTGGATTTGGTTTCGCTCTACTCTAGGTTGACTAGAATTGGTTGAGAAATGACGGTTACCCGAGTCGAACAAACAACGGGGTGAAGTCTAATAAACGACGTTGGATGACCACAAGCCAACTATTCGTTTATCACTTCCAAAAAATTCAACTTGTGTTTTTTTCTGAAGGATAGCCGTGGTAAGCCACGTAACCGCCTTTTTTCCTAATGCAATTTATTTGTCGTTTGGCGGAATCGGGTGCCATGAATGCCACAATTTAATTAATGCGATAACTAAAACAAGTAGACAGTAAAAACACATAGCCAAATACATTAATCTTAAGATTAGAACCATTCAATTCCCCAGCAGAGTCGTCATTCTATTTTTATAAGAAAATATATTTTAGACTAGTTTAAGAGTCGCCACTTAATTTTTAAGCAAAATCAAGAAAACTATTGTTTTCAAAAGACCAAAACAGAAATCTAATGAAAACTTAAAAAGGGGTTCGGGGTTCTTATTAACATTTTGGGAAGGGTTTGAAAGCACCCAAAATGCCCGTTAATACGCAGTTATCCGGCAATTAATAATTTGGCTAAAATAATTTTAACTTAGCTTGTACTGCAAATTGAACTATTTTATAGTTAGGACCATTTTAAGGGAGAAAAGGAAAAATATTGAAATATTACCTAAGTGAAATATTTTGCAAACTTATTTATTTATTTATTTATTAAGTAAAAGATGAATAATTTAGTTAAGTGATTAATTCAGACTGGGTGTCTTTTGGGGATTTGAAATTTTGAAACCTTAATATTAATTTTTAACAAATAAGCACATAATATCAGTCAAGTAAATAGGAAAAGAAAATTTGGGCCCAAGTCTAGATTTGTCCGCCTGGGCCAGTACTTGGGCCCATTTTCGTTTTAGGCCTTAGGCCCATTTGAGTCACCTACATCTGTCCTAGACTAAATTCTGAAATTTATTTATTTGGGCCGGCCTTAGGCCCATCTTCCACCTGTCCTGAATTTTAACGAGATAATAATAAATAAAATAACAAGGGCTTAGGCCCAAAAATAACAAAATACAACTTTTTGGAATTAAGAGTGGGCCTTTGGCGAGCTACGTGGCATGATCCCACAGCTGCAAGGACGGTCCCTTGCTGGAAATGGCGCTGGAATCGTTGGGTTTCAAATTTTGTCGTGTCTGAAATGGGGAAAGACGCAGGGTATTGTTTTGG
The DNA here is from genome assembly GCA_036553675.1 of Solanum okadae. NCBI lineage: Eukaryota > Viridiplantae > Streptophyta > Magnoliopsida > Solanales > Solanaceae > Solanum > Solanum okadae. Next base: position 31,323,658 of record CM071686.1, on the reverse strand, counting down.
GTATTGTTGTACGTGTTTATTGTTGTTGATTGTATTGTTGGTTTCTTTTGGCATTGTTGTGTATTGTTATATTGTAATGGGTTGTTGTTGGGCTGGATTTCTTTGGAAAATTGAGTGGGTTTCTGCTGTACGTTATATGTATTGCCATTTGTGTATTGTTGTGATGGGTATAGTATGGGTTTGGGTCGGTTTATAGGGGTTATTTTAGAAGAGGAAGTGGGCTGGCAATTAAGGGGGATTTGGGCTAAAAATGGCCCAATATTTGTTACTTTAAAGGTTTAAAAAAGAGGTAAAAGGAGATGGCAAAAATCGTAAATAAGCTATAGCCATATTGAATTTAATTTGCGACTTTGGCTAAAAATCTAAATAAGATGAATTATCTAATTAGTTAACAAACTTCTTAATTTTAACGATATTAATTAATTTAACTAAAACATAATTAAATTAGATGCAAATTAATTATCTCGAAATTACAACTATAACTTAGACCAAACTAAATTAATAAAATATTTAACTTGAAATGTGAAATCTTCGGGGATGATTATTAAATATTTATAAAAACATACTAATAATATATATAATTATACAAAGCAAATTTATTATTCAAAAGTTATAAAATTTACAAGGCTATTTTAAAACTTGAAAATTGTAACTATAACTTAAACTAAAGTGAATAAATAAAACACTTAACTAAAACGTAACGTCTTTGGAGATGACTTTATAAAATATACTAATTAGGTAAGAGCATATTTACCACCTAAAATGTTGTAGAAATGACCAAAAATCATCAAACCTCCAAAACATTTCGAATTTTTATAAAACTAATTATTTCAAATCGTTTGAAATTAAGAAGTTCGAAAATTAATTTCTATCGTGGAGGGTCAAAATTGGGTGTCAACACTAAGTTCTTGGGTTCTTGAAGATAATCCCAAATTTCTCATTTCAAATGCTTGATTTGAAACACATAAATCTATAAATAATAATGGGTAATTGATGATTTAGACTTAAAAATCACCCAAAAGATTTTCCTCCAAAATCTGGTCTGAATCGCCACCCCAAAGCTCCCAAAACTTAGAATTGGTGAACTGGGGCTTAAACTCCGAAATGGCAGGACAAACACCCTCTCTAATGTCGCAAAAGCGAAGCGAACCCCTCTAAAAATGCGGGCATCGCTAAAGTGAAGCCTCCTTTGCAAAAGCGAAGGACACTTAAGCGACATCTCCTTTGCTTAAGAGAAGGTCGCTAAAGCGACAGGACCTTCACAAAAGCGATACCTACAACACCGGACAATCACAACCAACTTTCAACAGTCCGAAAGGATCATGAGGATTTGTTTTGAACCCCGTTAACACAAACCACATATACAAATCAATTATACTCGACGCTCCGGACTCAATGGAATCGTCGAAACATGATTCTGAGGTCTCCTTGACCCGACATCCGTAAAAACCACAAGAAGGTAACTCAACGCGTAGAAAGGCTCAAACAATCTTGGGACCACTAAAAAATCAACCAAGACCTTACCTAGGCTGAAAATCATCCCCCGAATCTAACGAAACTCTCAAAATTTTGATCCGAGCATCCAAACCTTGAATGTTGACAAAAGTCAATCCAAAGGCTAATATTCCAAAATTTCATAACTTAGGACCTTAATCCTAAAAAAGACACTAAATTTGAAATCGAAAACTCTCACGAATCAGATTTCACATTTCAGGAGTGATGAAATCGATGGAATTTCATTCCTACACTTGAAACTTCAAAAGACACTGAAAACCACTTTCTTAACAACTTAACCGTTCAAACTCAAAACTCACCAAATTCTCAATTTTTAACTCAAAGTTCAAAACCAACTTTTCAAAAATCAAACAAAGAAGGCTCGGAGTCAATCACGTGAGAGAAAATGATATATTCATGAAATTTTTCAAAAATGACCAACCAGGTCATTTCAATCAAGCTCCTGTTAAAGGGAAAATTCATTGATAATTTTTTTAAAAAAAAAAAATAATTATACCTAGCCATGTCTATAATTTAAATCAACTTAGCCGACACAGTTTGCCAATCATTTCGGAAGAAATCATCAATCATGTCCTTACAATATATTAATTTTTCTCAATTTGGATCTTTTACTATACATTTTTGCTCTAATCTAGAGGATCTTGCTTACTGTTATGGTTTTGCTCTAATTTTCTTACCTTATTTGAAATTTATTTTTTATTAAAAGAAAAGACAAAACATTACCATAAATGTTTTTACTTTTTGTGAAAGGAAAATATATTTTTCTTCCATATTTGGTTTATTCTTTCCTTGGAAGAAAAGTTTAGAGATCTATAAATTGAAGATTCATATTCTCATAGAACAACACAAGAGCATCCACAATGTAGTCATTTAGATAGTTTTGTTTATGAGGAGATTTTCTCCTAAACATCTTTATGATTTTTTTAATATTAGTTTTCAATATGTAGGTCGCTTGACCAAACCATATTAATAATATATCTTTAGTATGTTTTTATTTGTCGTCTGAATTGTCAATCATATGATATGCAATTATAAGCTTCCGCATGACGCCAAGATCACTTTCGAACCCAACAAGTGGTATCAGAGCACATGGTCCAACGATCCTATGGTCTCATGGTTCAATAGTTGAAGACATGTTCAAGTGGTTTCAAATCAATTGCAATCAACGTGATGATAATGAAGATTTTTGTGCTACTAGTTGTGGAAAAAAAATTCAAATGTATTTTCAACAATCTTACTGCTCCATCCTTAAAAAAAAATCAATTTTCAACCCATGATTACTTTAACTCATGGGCTCCAACTTTCAACCCCTGCAAACTTTTAATGTTGGGCTCCACTTTTAACTCATGAATCTTACTTTTAACGCATGAGCTTCACTTTCAACTCATGCATATTACTTTAAACGCATGAGCTCCACTTTCAACCATGCTTGTAACTTTTAACACAGGGCTCCAATTTTTAACACATATCAATTTTTAAATCATGGTAAGCAGCAGTGATACATGAAGATTTTGTGAAGAACAAGATTATCAAGCATATGAAGAAGGTGGATCAAGTTTTGTGAAGAAAATCCAGCCAAAATGGGAGATTTGTTAGGGTTTTGCCCTGATTTTCTTACCTTATTTGAAGTTTATTTTTTCTTAAAAGAAAAGACAAAACATTACCATAAATGTTTTTACTTTTTGTAAAAGGAAAATATATTTTTCTTCCATATTTGATTTATTCTTTCCTTAAAAGAAAAGTTTGGAGATATATAAATTGAAGATTCATAGTCTCATAGAACAACACGAGCATCCACAATGTAGTCATTTAGAGAGTTTTGTTTATGGGGAGATTTTCTCCTAAACATATTTATGATTTTTTTAATATTAATTTTCAATATGTAGGTTGCTTGACCAAACCATATTAATAATATATCTTTAGTATATTTTTATTTGTCGTCTGAATTATCAATCATATGATATGCAATTGTAAGCTTCCGCATGACGTCAAGATCACTTTCGAACCCAACACTTACATGAGTTCAAATGAGCTCTGCAATAGAAATTAACAATACAATCACTAAAACTTATAGGACATCACCGTGATATATTAATTAATTGAGGTGGATTTAGGGCGATTCCGTCTTCTGTGGATTTAACTGGATGCATTGCTTTCTGCTCGAACCATATATTGTATTTCCTCCGTCTTATTTTATATGAGTTAGTTTGACTTGACACGGAGCTTACAAGATAAAGAATGACTTTTGAAATTTGTGTTCTAAAATAAGAAATAAATGTTTGTGTGACTATAAATAATTTCATTAAGGGTAAAATATAAATGTTAAGTTAAATTATAACTTAATATATAAATGTGTCATTTTTTTTAGACCGACTAAAAAAAAAATATGTCATACAAATTGGGAAAAAGGAACTACAATATTTTGGTCATTCTAAAAAAAGGCTGTCTACACATAGTAAATGAAAACTTATTAAATCTAGCTTTAAAAGGAGCACATAAATAGATCAGAAACAGGTAGCTGCTCAAAAGTCTATCCAAGTGAAATATAATTAACAAAAGACGTGCCCAATTGTGCTCAACGAAGCTATAAATTGACATAGAGCTTGTTAGGATGATTGTTACATGTTGTATTGTACCCTATTGTTACTTTGAATATGATGTTTTGCCTGATTGATGCTTAAATTTTGTTGTTATCTAACGATGAAAAGTATGTAATGATTGATTTGGTGTGTCTGCATCGTTGCACTTTTTTTCTTTCTCATATTCTCTTTATTTATTATATTTAATAATCTCATTTTACCTTCTATTTTATCTTTATTATACAATTAGTATACGTACCCGCGCGTTGCGTGAATATTTAAAAATATAATATTTTTAAACATAAAAAATAACTAATACAAATTATAATTGAGTAACAAAAGTGCATAATGTTTTTGTTTTATAAAATACACTTCATGCTAACAAAATTTTAGCATAATTTATGTGAATTATGGGTATATTCTTTAAAAACACTTAACATTATTCTGACAACTTTTTCTTCTTTTAGTATAATGAAGATTAATAGCATATGTGACGTGTGTTGAAGTGATATTTGTTGTATAATTAAAATTTAAATTCATAGATCAATATAAACTTAGTATTAAAAATATTTTAAATATTTTTATAAATATTTTTAGCAAATACTAAATATATAATTTGCAAAGCATACACTCCTCTTTCGTTCAATCTTGCAAAATAAGATCACCTTTATTTAATCAAATATCTTTTCATAAAATAAAAATTTACAAAAGAAGGACTTTCAATGATCAATTAAAAAAACATACTACTATAATCAAATTATTATATCCCACATAAAATAAATTATCAAATTAATATATTTTTCGTGCAAAGAAAAAATTGAAAGATAAAAAGATGGAGCATCTTCTATTCCTTTGATTACTATAAATCTCTTCTTTTATTTATGTATTTTTAGATTTGTTTAGCCTTTTTAAATATGTGGTATATTTTATTCTTTAGTAAATATAGCCTAACGTTATTTTTTGTTCAATATATTATAATTTGAAAATTATTTATCGGTAATTTATTTTTTAAATAAGAACATTTGTTAGTGTTTTTTTAACTGATAAAATTACTTTTTGAGAAATTCTCCAAATTATTAAAATAACTATAACTATCAATTTTGTGTTTTGGCGGCAGTTTTATTTGACAAATTTTAATATGATTATTTATCAAATTAAAATTATGTTTTTCTGGAGGTAATCTTTTTTTAAAAAAAAATTCAAACAGAAAAAATTGTTAATTATTTTGATGAGACATGTGGCTTTATTTGCAAAATATGAATATATAGTATTTTAAATTTATCCTTTCTAAGAAATGATAATTCAAAAATCATTCTGTTGATAATATGTTTTTTTTTTCTTTTACAAATAGAGATTTGAAATATTTAAAGTCATCGTTATATAAACTTAAAACTTTGAATTGATACGTAGCACTTTTGGCTTATAGTTGAATTTTAAGAGATTAAGATAGTTAAGTAAGTGGGTGAGAGATTTTAGGAGATGATTTAGATAATTGTCGTTTTTTTTTTCAATTTTACCTACAGATGTTAAACTATTTCTTTATTAATGTTTACTTTTTCTTCTTCTTTTTTTCAGTTACATGTTTTATTTTAAATTTATTTTGTATCATGACATTTTTTAATTTATTTTCTAATCAAATAGTTAATTGTTGTTTTTTTTTTCTTTTGTATTGGCCTTGTTCTAAAACTACCAAATGTCGTTGTTAAAAATTATCGCTTAAATGTTTTTGTTAAAATTCAATTTACAAATTAAAATTAAAATTAAAATAATTTGAATTGTAAAGTTTTAAAAAAGAAAAAACAAATCTTGATCAGTTACCTAAATTTTAGACCTACAATTCAATATGAAAAAAAAAATAACTACAACTACACAAATTTAATTTAACCCATGTAGGAGATAAACTGATATAGTAATTTAGGTATTTTGTAATTTATTAGTATTTTTTTCATTAATAAGTTCAATTTTTTGAAAAAATATGCAAATTAGTAATATATAAATATTACTGAGTGTTTATGACAGTTGCATATGATAGATTTTGACATAATTATTTATCAAATTTTAAAAAATGATATTTAAAAGTTTAAAATGATGGTATTTGAAAAGTTTGGAGTGTTTTGTTTCTCTTTTAATGAAGGTGATTGCTAGTTAGTTCTTTTGGATTTCTTTAAACTCCCACTAAAGCTTCACATTTTATCTTTTTAACCTCTAGAAATATAACATAAAATCTTAGATAACTTTAACAAAAAGTTGAGAATATTTCATGGAAAAATAATTAATCAAACAAAATCATATTTGATAAATGTTGTATTATCTTAAATTATGAGCCTTGAACACATACCTATAAACAGAAGAAGATCAAGCATTTTCATGATTTCACAATGCACATATAGTAATTACTTTTTATTTTCACAAAAAAATAGATTGATCTAAAATTTGAATATAATTTATAAAACATATGCTCACAAAATAAATAGTATAATAGATATTTAGTCATATAAATTAAAATGAAAGAACTGTCTCACATTGTATGATATGATATACATGGATATAATCATTTTCTGCCGCTACACAAACACCCATGCTTCATTTGAGATTTGAAGATTTTTTGGCTTCTTAAAAAATGCTCATAACATTTAGACATTAAATACAAATTAATGATCTGAAACTAATAAAGAACAAAATTTATTGCAATATCCAATTTAGTGATTCAAATAATATTTTAATATTTACAGAAAAGACATAAATACATATTTTCACAACCTCACTCTCCAAATACTATTTAAAGAATGACTTATCAGTCATTGTAATCAGACATATAAGATAATTAAAGACTCTTAATATGAAAATGCTTAACTATTAAATTAAATGTTATTAGATATAATACATGAATTCACAAACCTTTTAATCATGGCATGAGTTTGATCTCTGTCTAAATAATCAACACCAATACAAATATAGAAGTTATACTATATATAATAAAAAAAAGATAGATAAATAAAGACAAACGATAATACAAATTACAAATTAGTACTATAATTTTGAGATATTATATATAAAAATAACATGCATCAACTCAATGTTACCATTCATATTCCTTTGAATATTGTGCTATTCATGACGAAGACAGTACATTTGAAAAGAAAAATCCATTGCTTCATTAATGTGAGAATTTGAAAAAATGTGATAGTGAGGGGGGATGTGATTGTGCGGAGGAAAGGAAATGGGAAATTGGGAATAATAGGTATATTTATATGATAATTATAAGGCAGTAAAAAGTCATTACTGTGAGAAGTTAATAAATAGTTGATGAGAAGTCGTCATTAATTTGAAATTCAAAAACATGAATCAAATAAGGATTAAGATCAATTCAAATTAAAAATTAAAAATTAAAAATTAGAAATAAAAAAAATATTATTATTTTTGTATATTTTTAATTTTTTTGTAACTTTTTAGTGAATTTTATTTTGGTGGATCTTTTTATTATTATTAATAATTATTATTATTTAATAAATAAAAATATTTTAGTTTCGAATTTAACATATTCTTTTTTTGGGAAGTTTTCATATTTTTATTAATAAATAATAATAATATTAACAATATTTTTTTTATTATTCAAATTAATAAAAATATGATAACTTCCCACTTAAAAAGGAATCACATATCCTATTTTTAGAACTGTTTTAAATTAAAAAATAAAACACTAATTTATTATTTTATAAGTGTTTTCCAGAAAACATGGGTAGTTTTTTATATGAGGAGTATTTTTTTATTTTTTGAAAGAAAAAACAGATTTTTTTTTAGTTAGTTTCTTCAATTCAAAAATCATTTAATTGTTATTATATAATTTTTTTTGTTAATAAGATTTTAGTTATATATATTTTATTGTTTTTTTTAAAACTCAAAATTCTAAATATCCAACTTGTCTGTTAACATCTAACGTTTGTTTTTCATTTTAAGAAAATATATAATTTATCTTTTAAAACAGTTACTTTTTTTCCTTTAATAAAAAAATTAAATTAACTCTATTTAATTAATTTTTTATAATTTAAAAGTTAAAAATTCGAGAGTTTTTGTGGTGCTGACATGTGGCACTTTTTCCTCTCCTATGATTGCTAGTTAGTTCTTTTGGATTTATTTAAACTCCCACTAAATCTTCACATTTTATCTTTTTAACCTCTAGAAAGATGACATAAAATCTTAGATAACTTTAACAAAAAGATGAGATTATTTCATGGAAAAATAATTAATCAAACAAAATCATATTTGATAAATGTTGTATTATCTTAAATTATGAGCCCTGAACACATACCTATAAACAAAAGAAGATCAAGCATTTTCATGATTTCACAATGTACATATAGTAATTACTTTTTATTTTCACAAAAAAATAGAGTGATCTAAAATTTGAATATAATTTATAAAACATATGCTCACAAAACAAATAGTATAATAGATATTTAGTCATATAAATTAAAATAAAAGAACTGTCTCACATTGTATGATATGATATACATGGATATAATCATTTTCTGCCGCTACAAAAACACCCATGCTTTATTCGAGATTTGAAGATTTTTTGGCTTCTTAAAAAATGCTCATAACATTTAGACATTAAATACAAGTTAATGATCTGAAACTAATAAAGACATAAATACATATTTTCACAACCTCACTCTCCAAATACTATTTAAAGAATGACTTATCAGTCATTGTAATCAGACATATAAGATAATTAAAGACTCTTAATATGGAAATGCTTAACTATTAAATTAAATGTTATTAAATATAATACATGAATTCACAAACCTTTTAAGCATCGACACAATGTTACCATTTATATTCCTTTGAATATTGTGCTATTCATGACGAAGACAGTACTTTTGAAAAGAAAAAATCCATTGCTTCATTAATGTGAGAATTTGAAAACAATGTGATAGTGAGTGGGGATGTGATTGTGCAGAGGAAAGGAAATGGGAAAGTGGGAATAATAGGTATTTTTATAGGATAATTATATGGCACTAAAAAGTCATTCACTATGAGAAGTTAATAAATAGTTGATGAGAAGTTGTCATTAATTTGAAATTCAAAAACATGAATCAGATAATGATTAAGATCAATTTAAATAAAAAATTAGAAATTAAATTTTTTTTATTATTTTTGTATATTTTTAATATTTTTGTAACTTTTTGGTGGATTTTATTTTTGTGGATCTTATTATTATTATTAATAATAATTATTTTTATTTAATAAATAAAAAGATTTGTAGTTTCGAATTTAACATATTCTTTTTTTTGGGAAGTTTTCATATTTTTATTAAGGGATAAGGGTCTGAAAAATATCCTAACTTTGATCGGATTTGCTGTTGCGATATTAAACTTTCATGAGGACCTATTACCTCTCTAGACTATTTAATACCGTATTTTTTACCCCCTGAACTATTCAATAGTGTATTTTAAAGGTATATATGTGCCAACGTGGACACATTACTATTTATAATTTTGCATTATTTTTTATGTCCACGTGGGCAAATATATATGTTTAAAATACGGTCTTAAATAGTCTGGAAGGTAATAGGTCCTCATGAAAGTTTAGTATCGCAAACACAAATTCGACCAAAGTTGGGTATTTTTCAGACCCTTATCCCTTTTATTAATAAATAATAATAATAATATTAACAATATTTTTTTTATTCAAATTAATAAAAATATGATAACTTCCCACTTAAAAAGGAATCATACATCCTATTTTTTAGAACTATTTTAATTTTTTTAAAAAAATAGTTCTAAAATAAAATAGTAATTTATTATTTTATTATATAGTAATATATATATATATATATTATATTTAAAAGGAGAAGAAAAAATGACACATGTCATTACCATATTTTTTTTGAAATTTTAAATTTTAAATCATTTTATATAATCAATAATAAATAATTATTTAAATAAATATTGAAACATTTGAATAATTACAATTTGACCCTACGGTAGTTACACAATATTTTAAATAAACAAAACTAAATTATTTGTCAATACCACAATTTTTAAAAATTATTTGTCCATACCACATTTTTTTAGAATTTTTTAGTGTTGACACATTTAATACTACGGTAACTAAAAATACACTTAATAATCAATTATAAATTATTAATTAACTATTACACCATCCATCTACAAATACATAATTTTCGGTAACTAAATATACACTTAATAATCAATTATAAATTATTATTTAACTATTGCACCATCCATCTACAAATACATAATTTTAAATACAAAAGCTTAAATTTTAAATGAAAAAATACAGAAGAATTCGCCTATAACATCATTTTTTATAAACCATTTAATCAATGAAAATATAATAATAATAATAATAATAATAATTACCATTATAAAAATAAATTTAAAACTGATTGTAAAAAACAAAAATTACCATTAAAAATAAATTAAAAACTTATTGTAAAAAAAAGAAGTTGAAGACGGTGGATTCTTAAGGAAATGAAGAAGTTTTTTTCCCTTTATTTTTAAAAATTTATTAAAAATAAATTTAAAAACGGTTTGTAAGCAAATACAATAATTACCATTAAAAAATAAATTTAAGAACTTATTGTTAAAAACTATGGATTCGTAGGAAAATGAGGTAGTTTTTCTTCCCTTTCTTAATATGGAAATGCTTAACTATTAAATTAAATGTTATTGGATATAATACATGAAGTCACAAACCTTTTAATCATGGCATGAGTTTGATCTCCGTCTAAATAATCAACACCAAAATAAATATAGAAGTTAATACTATATATAATGGGATAAGCGTCTTAAAAATACCCCAATTTTGGTCGGATTTGTTGTTGCGATACTAAACTTTCATAAGAACCTATTACCTCCCTAGACTATTTAATACCGTATTTTTTACCCCCTGAACTATTTAATAGTGTATTTTAAAGGTATATATGTGACCACGTGGACACATTACTATTTATAATTTTGCATTATTTTTTATGTTCACGTGGGCAAATATATATATTTAAAATACGGTATTAAATAGTCTAGGGAGGTAATAGGTCCTCATGAAAGTTTAGTATCGCAACAGCAAATCCGACCAAAGTTGGGATATTTTTCAAACTCTTATCCCATATATAATTTAAAAAGATAGATACATAAAGACAAACGATAATACAAATTACAAATTAGTACTATAATTTTGAGATATTATATATAAAAATAATATGCATCAAGTCAATGTTACCATTTATATTCCTTTGAATATTGTGCTATTCATGACGAAGACAGTACTTTTGGAAAGAAAAAATCCATTGCTTCATTAATGTGAGAATTTGAAAAAATGTGATAGTGAGGGGGGATGTGATTGTGCGGAGGAAAGGAAATGGGAAAGTGGGAATAATAGGCATATTTATAGGATAATTATAAGGAAGTAAAAAGTCATTCACAATGAGAAGTTAATAAATAGTTGATGAGAAGTTGTCATTAATTTGAAATTCAAAAACATGAATCAGATAATGATTAGTATCAATTCAAATTAAAAATTAGAAATTAGAAATTAAAAAAATATTATTATTTTTGTATATTTTTAATATTTTTGTAACTTTTTGGTGGATTTTATTTTGGTTGATCTTAATAATAATAATAATAATAATAATAATAATAATAATAATAATAATAATTTAATAAATAAAAATATTTTTTAGTTTCGAATTTAACATATTCTTTTTTTTTGGGAAGTTTTCATATTTTTATTAATAAATAATAATAATATTAACAATATTTTGTTTTATTATTCAAACTAATAAAAATATGATAACTTCCCACTTAAAAAGGAATCACACATCCTATTTTTTAGAACTGTTTTAAATTTAAAAAAAATAGTTGTAAAATAAAATAGTAATTTATTATTTTATTATATATATATATATATATTATTATTATTATTATTATTATTATTATTAATAATAATAATATAAGTGTTTTCCAGAAAACGTGGGTAGTTTTTTGTATGAGGAGTATATTTTTATTTTTTGAAAGAAAAGACAGATTTTTTTTAGTTGGTTTCTTCAATTCAAAAATTATTTAATTGTTATTAGATAAGTTTTTTTGTTAATAAGATTTTAGTTATATATATTTAATTGTTTTTTTTAAAATTCAAAATTCTAAGAACCGAACTTGTCTGTTAACATCTAACGTTTGTTTTTCATTTTAAAAAAAACAAAAACTCTAATTTGTCTTCTAAAACAGTTACTTGTTTTCCTTTAATAAAAAAATTAAATTAACTCTATTTAATTAATTTATAATTTATAATTTAAAAATTAAAAATTAGAGAGTTTTTGTGGTGCTGACATATGACACTTTTTCCTCTCCTATGATTGATAGTTAGTTCTTTTGGATTTCTTTAAAGTGCAAATTTCATATATGACATATATTATAGTAATATTTTCAAGCTATAGCAGTAGATTTAGACTTTCAAGTTATAACATTAAAAATTTCAGGTTCTAACAAATTATTTTTTAAAAAAAACTGTTTTTAATAATTAAAAAAAGTTGTTTAAAAAAAATAAAGCTACAAGAAAAGAGTAAAATTGTGACGGAATATTTGGAACGGAGAAGTCTGTCACAAATTGTCACGAAATTTTAACGGATTTGTGACAGATTAATCTTATATAAATAAAAAAATTAAAAGAATTTTTTTACCTACTAAAATTCTGATAGTGACGGATTTGTGATAGATTTATAACAAATATTTAATATAAGTTTTGTGATAGAACATTTTCTGTCACAAAATGATAGCAAATAAAAATAAATGAATATATGTCGTCACAAAATCATCACAAAAATTATGACGGATTTACATTCCGTCTCAATTTAATAAAAAGACAATAAATTATAAAATCTTTAACTTAATGAACCATTTTTTCCGCGAAAATTTTAAAAAATATTAGATGACCTTTTAACTTTCCCCCAAAATTTTCAACACTTTTAGTTTTCACTACAAGAAAAAGCCTTTATTAAGACCAATATTTAAGGACGAATCTATATATATTCTTGTCTCTAAAAGTATATCTATTGGGACGAGATTATATTTTGGTCCTTATTGGTATATGTTATTGTGAAGACATTAAATTCGGTCCCTAAAAAAGTTACTAGCTAGTCCCTAAATGTAATTGGATGCATATTTTGAGGCTTGAGCGGGAAAGTCTTTCAGCCAATACGAAAAGTTTTTCTTTTATCAAAATTTGAGGCGCTAAAAAATTAATTCTAAAAGTAAAAAGTAAAAAACTAATTCTCAAAATAGAAGCTTGTCCTAAAAGTTGCCCTAATCTCTTCAGATCACCACTACAATTGAGCATGAATGAAACCCAGCTGCCCTAGCTAATATCAGTGATGCTTTGCCCCTTGAATGGATAGATGTGTATTCTTCTTTGTGCTATTGTTGTCTCCCCTAATCTCACCGACATTCTTCCATTAAATTGGTAAAGGTGTCTTCTTCTTCCTTGTGTTGTTGCTGCTCGATCTGGTTGAAATAGAATCCATTAAAACTTTGCTCGAGACAAAATTTCAGGTGTGTTCATTCTTCTGATCTAGTTGTTGTTGCGTTGTTCGAAATATAATCCAACACAGCTTTGCTTGGGACAATATTTCAGGTGGGTTCATCTTCCGATCGAGTTGTTGTGTTTCTTTCATAAGTTATATGAATGACGTTTTTTTCTTGTGTATTCAAGTTACTTCTTCTTCTTCATCTTTTTTAACATTTATTAGGTTAATGATTTCAACTTCAAAAATTATTGGGTGTTGAGATTTTGAGACCATATACATGATACAGAAATATACAAGTATATGACTTGTAATTCAATGACTCATCTTCTTGGTTACAAGTAAATATTAGAAACTCCAAGTATAAAAACATAGATGTTAAAGACTGATTTTGTTGTTGTGGAATTATAGGTTGAAGTAGGACTATGGAGAACCTGTCGTTTAAATCTGAAATGACTCTCTGTTTCACTGTTTATAAGTCTTACATATTCACAATAATGGGGTATTAATCTATTCCTCTTGTTTAATCTGAAGGGCTTTTTGGGATTGATTAGTTTAAATTACTACGATGGATATCATTTAAGTCTAATTACAGATTTACGATGGATATCATTTAAGTCTAATTACAGATTTAGAGATTCAGTTAATTTTTAAAAGAGACAAAAAAAGAATAGCAGGTGATCATTTGTTACATTGAAATCCAAGTGTAATTCCAACAGAAATTATAAGAAAAAGTCAAAGAAGGTACTATTAGATGGCCATTTATCCATGAAGTATGCAGCTTGTTTTCTGCCCACATGTTGTTATACATAGCAGCCAGCTGCTCTCTTTTAACATTTTCTGCCCACATGTTGTTACTTCAGCTTGCCTTTTATGTTATTCACTCAGTTCGTTTGTTTCTATTTCCATCCAAATGTTGTTAAGTTGTAGTTTCTAAAAATATATGTTGGATTCTTGTCTATAAATATATGTAAAATTAGTTACTGCTTAGAGAATAGTTAGAGTTAAAATTAGTTACTGCTTAGAGGCGCAACATTTAGAACATATATAGTACATTAATTTTCTGCTCTGCTGCGATCATCTGCTCTGTTTTAACGTTTTCTGCCAACATGTTGTTACTCCAGCTCATCTTTTATGTTATTCATTCAGTCCATTTGAAACTGACTCAGCAGAAATATTACAGTCCACCTGGTTTTGCTCCTTGCGACTATGGCTGATCCATAGGTTCCCTAGCCTCTGGAGTAACTGTCTGCATTCAAAAATTATATTAGTCGTATGAATCATGACCTTTGTGAATCAAGTACACTATTTTTGCTGAGTCAGTTTCAATTTGTAGATTAGAGATATTCCGTAGAGCCGCCATTTTCAGTCTTATTACCATAACTAGTAGTTCTGAATGTAGAGAGTTGAAAAATTTTATTCTTGCTTAGAATCCTGTTATCCAAGAGACGTTGTTGTCACGCATGACTCCTCCAACTTGCCCATTTTTGGTAGATTACTTATAAAAGCCATCCATGTTTAGTTTGTATCCCGACTCCGGCGGTACCCACCTCTGTTTGCACCTAGCAATACTACTCCTACTTATCTATAGTTGTATGCAAAGTTAGTGATTGTTTGGAGAATAGTTGGAGTTACATTTGAACTCTTAATTTATTTAAACAAAGTCAGTTAGATGAGGAGAGGAGTTGAGGTGAGGTGACGAGACAAGACGAGATGAGTCGAGAGACTGATGCATTGCCTTCAAATAAAAGTAAGAAGGCGTAACATTTAGAACATAGTACATTAATTTCTAAATTAACAGCAACTGTACATATCTTTTATGCTGGCTCTGTTTTTTATTTTCTACACAACTTCATAACGACATAAATTTTGTTTTAAAATTTTCTACTATGCTGCAACAATATCGCTGCCAGCTACCCTGTTTTAACGGTTTCTGCCGAGATATTGTTAATCTAGTTTGTCTTTTATGCTAATTTATTCCATTTGCTTATATTATCTACCTAATGTTATTTAGTTGAGGTTCTTCAAAATAGATGTTGGATTCTTGGCTAATGTATCTCAAAGTTTTCTAATAGATTTTTCTTATTTCTTGCTGCTTCTGCTGATGTTTCTGGATATCACTTGACAAAGACTGAAATTTTAAAGTTTTCTGCTGAACTTTTGTTCATTCTTCAGTGAAAATGCACTAACTCATTATTAGTAATTTGCTATGAATATTTTGCAAAACTTTGGATGTTATCACTAAAAAAGATATTGGTGTCGTACTAGTAGAATGAAGCTTATAAATTGAATACATCTTTGGCATATCTGTTTTTACATGATCACCTTGACATTTAGTATTATTTAAAATACAATAGTACACTATTTCTAGTGTACATTTAAATTGTATAACACTAACTACTATAACTTTTGGTGATTAATTGATTGTTTACGAATTTGAATTCATTATATTTTGCTACCTCTAGGTTCTAGTGTCATATAAAAATTATTAGTCATCATGTAAGTTTTAACACATTTATTATTTGTGTCAGAGTATATAATATGAGTAACTCTGATCGTGAGTGGATGTATGTTAGAATACTGGAAAATGGATTCATAAATCCAAAGTTTATTGATGGAGTTGAGAACTTTGTTGCATTTGCAAAAAAAACATCCATAGTGCATGGATGGTGAGAAGTTAAGATGTCCTTGTAATCATCGTAAGTGTCGAAACAAAAATATTTTGGATGAGTTTACAATTATGACACATCTAGGAACTTATGGATTTGTACCGGATTATTACCGTTGGTATCACCATGGAGAAAGTTATATTTCAAATCCAAGTGTGCTTAATGATCATCAAGAAGAAGCTTCTGGTGAAACCGTGAATCCTCAATCCTATAATGCATTTCGGTCAATGGTTGTTGATTTTGCTGGGCCTTCTTATAATGGTAACGTGGAAGAGGACCCAAATCCAACAACACAACATATTTATGATATGCTCAAAGCATCGGAACAAGAGATTTGGACGGGAAATCCACATGGACATACACAATTGTCTGTTGTTGCTCGTTTGTTGAATCTTAAGGCAGAACATCATTTTTCAGAAAGGTTGTATGATAAGTTATGTCAATTTATATCAGAATTGATGCCATGATAACAAAATGATCGATATATTCTATGGTACTAAAAAGCTAATGCGGGGATTAGGCTTGCCAGTCGAGAAGATTGATTGTTGCAAAAATGGATGTATGCTTTATTGGCGTGAGGACAGTGAACTAATCAATTGCAAATTTTGCTCTCATCCTCGATTTAAGAGATCAAAACATCAACGTTCCAAGAAGAAAACTAATATTTCTTATAAGAAGATGTATTATTTTCCTTTAACTCCACGGCTACAAAGGTTGTATGCATCTAATGCAACAGCAAAACATATGAGATGACATTCAGAGCATGAAAGAGATGGTGTCATGCGTCATCCCTCAGACTCTCCTGCTTGGAAGCATTTTGATCAGACGTATCCACATTTTGCATCTGAAGTTAGAAATGTTAGATTGGGTTTGTCTACTGATGGGTTTCAACCATTTGGTCAATCAGGCCAACAATATTCCTCTTGGCCTGTGATAGTTACACCATATAATTTACCACCTTGAATGTGCATGAAGGATGAATACGTGTTTTTATCTGTGATTGTACCTGGTCCAAAAAATCCAAAACAGAAAATTGATGTCTTTTTGCAACCCCTCATTGAAGAGTTGAAAGAATTATGGGAGGTGGGAGTCCAAACATATGATGTTTCAAGTAAAAATAATTTTCAAATGCAAGTTGCATTGATGTGGACAATAAGTGATTTTCTAGCGTACTCAATGTTGTCGGGTTGGAGTACAGCAGGAAAATTAGCATGTCCTTATTGCATGAAAGATTCTGATGCTTTTTCACTATCCAATGGTAGAAAAGTCTCATGGTTTGACAATCACAGAAAGTTCTTACCACCAGATCATCCATGGCGAAAAAATAAAAAGTGGTTCAAGAAGGGTCAAATAGTACATAAGGTTGCATCTACTGAACAATCAGGTTTACAAATACTTAGGGAGATTGAGGATTTGGGACTCATGAAAGTGACAGAACTTTGTTCTGACAAGGTGAATGCAAGAATCTCAAAGAGTAGCTTATGTGGTTGGAAGAAAAGAGTATATTTTGGGACTTGCCGTACTGGAAAACAAATCTTATTAGGCATAACCTTGATGTGATGCACATAGAAAAAAATGTGTTTGATAACATTTTTAACACCATCATGAATGTCAAGGGAAAAACCAAGGACAATGCCAAATCTAGAGAAGATTTAAAAGTACTTTGCAATCGTCCAGAGTTACATCAGGATGAAACTACTAAAAAGTACCCGAAAGCTTGTTACATGTTAGATGATAATGCCAAAAAAGTGCTTTGTAAGTGGTTGCAAGAGTTGAGATTTCCTGATGGTAATGTGTCTAACATGGGAAGATGTGTTGACATGAACAAGCTTAAACTCTTTGGTATGAAGAGTCATGATTGTCATGTATTTATGCAACGGCTCATACCTATTGCATTTCGAGATTTGCTTCCACGAAATGTGTGGGAACCATTGACAGAGTTGAGTCTTTTTTTTAAAGATCTCACTTATACCTCAATAACTGAGGAACACATGAGACAATTAGAAAGAAATATTCCTCTCATCTTGACTAAGCTTGAGCGCATTTTTCCTCCAAGCTTCTGGGATTCTATGGAACATCTTCCCATCCATTTAGCTTATGAAGCACGTTTAGCAGGCCCAGTTCAAGAACGATGGATGTATCCATGTGAAAGGTAACTTAAGTTAATTATATATTATAAGATATATAAATATACTAGTGATACTATATTGACATATACTTACATTATGTTTGAAGGAAACTCCATGGGGTGAAGTATGATATCAAAAATAAGAATAGAGTTGAAGGTTGTATATGCAACGCATGTTTGGTTAAAGAATCATCAACACTTTGTACGCATTACTTTAAGTCAGACATTTCGACAAGATATAGAAAAGTGTCACGAAATGCGGATGATGGTGGGGTTGGAGAGGACCATCCTGAAATGTTGTCTATTTTCAAGCATGTTGGTCGTGGTTTTGGTAAAAAGAAAATAAGAAGGTTAGATGATAGAGAATATCATGCCGCTCGGACATATATTTTGTTGAATTGTGATGAAGTGAAACCATATATAAAGTAAGTTAATTACCATGATCTAGATATACATATTATTTACATTTGAAGTTATTGAAATAAATTAGCTTTTTTTTTCTTCAAAATTTTTGAGGATACCTTGAGACAAACACAACCATGTATTCAAGATAGCGAGATTGATGCTAAACTTGAAACAAAGTTTGCATCTTGGTTTAATCAATACGTAAGTACTAATAGATCTAAATTAATCTGTACAGAAAATTCAATATAAGCTTAATGTATGCCTAATTACTTATAATGTCAATAGGCACGTGATCCTTCATCTGGCATTACCAATCAATTCATGAAAGATCTTGCAGAAGGGCCACTGCATAAGGTTCAACCCTTTAATGGATATGTTGTAAATGGTTACAAATTTCACACTGAAGAATACGATTCAAATAAATCTACAATGAATAGTGGTATATGCATTAAGGGCTCTAGTCACAGTGCAGATGAGATCGATTATTATGGTATATTGACAGAAATTCTGCAGCTAGAGTATCAGGCATTACCATTTAGGCGAACCGTATTATTTAAATGTTCTTGGTTTGATCCAACACCAAAACATGGTACAAGAGTACATCCACAATATAATCTTGTTGATGTTAACAGAAGAAGAACTTTTAATAAATATGAGCCATTTATTGTGGTTGTGCAAGCTTCTCAGGTGTATTTTGAAACCTATCCTTCAGTAAAGAGGACACAAAATGATTGGTTAGCTATTTGTCAGATAAAGGCACGTTCAATTATAGATGTTCCAAACATAGTAGAAAAACCTCATACACTGAATGATCTAGCTTTTCAAGAGGATAATAGTCAAATGCATGAAATTGATATTTGTGAAGATGAAACACCTCATATATTGAATGATCCAGATGGTGTTTTTATTGACATGGAGGAGGAGGAGGAGGAGGGAGAGAGGGAGATAGAAGAAAATGATGAGAATAATGACAATGATGATGAGGAAGAGGATGATGTTGATGATGGGGAGGAAGAGGATGATGATGATGATGATGATGATGAGGAGGAGGATGCTGATGACAACGAGGAAGGGAAAGAAGAATATGAACATCAAAACAAAAAGAGAAGAAAGTGTAGAGATTAATGTCACTTGAAGTTTTTAAATTTAGTTTTTCTATTAATCTAAAGTTGAATGTACTGTTTTATGCTACAAGTGATTTTCATTTTCTTAGTTTTGTTATTATATCTTGTGATTTGTGTTGGGCATCTTATATTATATATCTACAAAATGAACTAATATAATTTGAATGCTAGTTGATTTTTTTATCAAGAACTTTGTTGCTGCAATTGTACAAGGTCTATGTAATTAAAATTTAAGAATATGAGTGATACACCATCATCAAATGTTGGTTCTCCTACTAGTCCTTGTACTCCAACCACTCCTAGTACTCCAGATGTCTCTATTGGGTCTCCTAGTTGCTCATCAACATCTGCTCGGTTGGTCATCTCAGTTGTAGCGGAAAAGTAAGAAAAGATATTTTTGTATACTTGATCTAATTTTTTCTAATATAAGTATTATGAAATGTGTTATTTATTTTTAATTTTATTTCAGATTCGTTCCTAATGGTCATTCTATCTCGAAGACCATCACAGAAACTTTCAAGGAACGACAAGATGCTACTGGCTACTCATGGAAGGATGTCCGTCAATCAACTCGTAAATTTTATTGGCTTGAATTTTTGGTAACTATTGCTTTATATTTAAAATTTATAAGTAATTTATTTAATATATGTCTCTATGTGTTTATTTCACTAAGTAATTTTTTTCCAGAAATCATATCAGTGGAATCCTACTGAGAATTCTATAATGGAACGTACATGGAATAAGGTGGCATCCACTTTATACTCCAAGAAAATGTATATTTGGCGAAAAGGTACAGTCAAACCTAATTTTGTTTTGGAGGATATTTGGAGAAGTTGGAAGACGCATTGGGCCTCAGATGAATGGATGGATAAATCTCGTATCGCCACTCGAAATCGATGTAGTGAGACTGGTGGACTAGGCACTGATCCAAGCAAGCATATCAGTGGTTCTAGATCAACAGTGGAGCATACTATAAAATTGGTACCAAATTTAACACTTTCTATAATATTTTTCTAATCTTATCTCTTATTTAATATTAAACTCTATTTTTTAGGCAATAGAACTACGTCGTCCACCAAATTCGTGGGATATATTTAAGAAGTTGCATAAAAGAAAGGATGGCAGCTTTGTTGATGCCAAGTCTAAATACATTAATGTAAGTTGTGTGTGTTGCTCTTCTTTAACCAAACATTGTAGGACTGATCCTTATTTTGTGAACCTTTTAAAAAAGAAAAAGGTAGATTTTATGCAGTTGTGTGTCTTGCTATTAAGAAGATTTGCTATAATTGCTTGTGTTGCAATTGAGCAAATTTTTGGGGCAGCTCTTTGTGCTGTTTTGTTGGGCAAATTTTTAATGCAATTTTGAAGCAGATTTTGTGCTATTGTGGATAGATTTTGTGCCCTTTTTTGTGGCAGATTTTGTGGCAGCTCTTTTGTGGTAGATTTTGCGCCTTTTTTGTGGCAGATTTTGTGGCAGTTCTTTGTGATGTTTTGTGCAGCTCTTTGTGCTGTTTTTGGTGCAAATTTGAGCAGATTTTTATCATACTTTTGATCATATATTTTGCAGTTATTTGAGCAGTTTCTTTATGCAATTTTGAAGTAGATTTTGTGCCTTTTTTGATAGATTTTGTGCTGTTTTTGGGGTAGATTTTGTGCTATTTTTTTGTGGAGATTTTTATCATACTTTTTTTTATCAAATATTGAGTAGTTATTTGGACAGTTATTAATGCAATTTGAAGCAAATTGTGTGACTTTTTTTTTGTTTTATAGATTTTATGCCATATTGGGGGCAAATTTTGTTCTGTTTAAAGAGTTTGAGCAATCTTTTGGGTGCATTTTTTTTACAGAGTTGCTAGAAGCAACTTAATATGCACATATTTGTGGAAAGCTTGAGTTTTTGGTGGTTGATTGTTTAAAAATTTTCAGGATAAAATGGAGGTTGTCTTAGCTGCTGCTATTTCTAGCTCCTCAGATGATTCACAAGAAGTTCAAGAACTTGATATAAATAGCTTATACTTTGATGTTGTGGGTGGAGAAAAAAACCGACATGTGTATGGTTTAGGCTCTCAAGGTTTGGCGTTGTATCAAGATCAAAATTCTGTCACTTCGCGCAATTTACCTGCATTGTCTGATGATGTTGCTGAAGAGCGCATTAAACTACTTGAGGAAGAAGTGTTGCATATGAGAGAAAATCAAGAGAGAATTCTTCAAGAACGTTTAGAGGCAGAGGTGCAACAACGAGTAGAGCACGCGGTCTCACGTTTGAAGCAACAAAGTGATGATCGATTCAAGTCTATGGAGGAACAATGGTCTCGCATGATGAGTGAGATGGCGTTATCCTCACACTCATCTAATAATCCTTTTCCTTAATAGGACATGGCCAAATGTTTATGTGTTTAAATATTTGTACACTTTTGCTTATTGAAGTTGTGCTTTGACATGTTTTAACTTCATAATTTTGTATTATAAATCTAATATTATGTATGTTATATC
Source organism: Solanum okadae (assembly GCA_036553675.1). Classification (NCBI taxonomy): domain Eukaryota; kingdom Viridiplantae; phylum Streptophyta; class Magnoliopsida; order Solanales; family Solanaceae; genus Solanum; species Solanum okadae. Next base: position 31,301,204 of record CM071686.1, on the reverse strand, counting down.
ATGGTGGTTAATTATTTTTATGTTTTTGACTAATTTACTCTCTCTCTCTCTCTCTCTCTCTCTCTATATATATATATATATATATATATATATATATATATATAATAATAATAATTGTCCACTACTACAAATAGCAATTATTATTTATTAAATTAAAATCAAATTTGTGACGGATTTAATCTATCACAATTAATTCTAAATTTGATATTAATATTTACAACAGAGCAATTTTGTGACAAAATATTCCATCACAATTTACTTGTAACGAAATATTTCGTCACAAATATTGTGAATACATTTAGAAATTTGTTACAAAAACTATTCCGTCACTATTTTGTAACGAAATATTCCATCCAAAATTCTGTCTCAAATTTGTGACGGAATTTCAGTCAAATACAAGGATTTATATTGTCACCGTCAGGTCTGTCACTATGACGTCACAATAATTTTGTGACGGAATTGAAATCCATCACAATGAGTTTATGACCCCAGGTTCTGGGACGTCCATTTTTCCGTCACAAAGGTTAATTTGTGACGGATTTGTGATAGAATCGTCTGTCACAATTTTGCTATTTTCTTGTAGTGAGAGGTAAAAAAAAATTAAAAAAAAAACATTTTTTAATGGAAACATGTAAAAAGCTGAAATTGTGGTGTTAATTTAATTTGAATTTATTGTAGATAATAAATAATTAGCACGAAATAAGGGATTTAAACTAATTAAGATTATTTAGTATCCTTAATTCACTCAAATCAATTAAAATCAAATATAAAAATCAGATTTTTTTTTCAATGATTCTCTCTCTTCAATTTTTTGCAAAAAAATTTCCCACATTCGAGTAATTGATAGTTTTTTCTATCTTTGAAAATTCTTGATTTTGTTTTGATGGACAACTACGTATCAATTTTAATCAAACATGGTGGAAGATGGGATCCTTCGGGTACGTTTATATTATTGTTTAGCGTTTGTTTTTGAATGATAGCGAAATGAAAAAAAAAATGATCAACTGTCGAGTAATTGAAGGTGGAATCATTTTTTGTTACATGTTGATATCATTTTTTGTTAACTATTGTGAAATGTATAATATATAGTGATTTTTTGTTTATTTGTTTATTTTGTATACTGTTGTTGTTTTGTGAAATTATAAATTTAATGTAGATTTTTGAATGAATTTGATATAATAAATTAAATGAAATTTGTATGAAAGTGTGTTAATTATTCTGTAACAAAAGTTAATTATAATGTTGATGAATTTCATGAAAAGTGATTTAAGTCGATAATGAATTTGATAGAATAAGTCGAATGAATTATGTATGAAAGTGTGTTGAGAAATATGTAAAAAAAAAAAAATTGGAATTTTAACGAAGTGTATGACAAATGTTTTAAGTTGGTATTAAATGTGAAATTGTTGAGTTTATATTAGTTTTGTTATTTCTGTATAAAGTTGGGTGACAATAATTAATTATTGGGTACGAAAAATGTATATAGTTTGAATGAATGATGAATTTTGTATGAAATGTGTATTAAATGAGTATGAAAATTATTTGTAATGTACTGTCTGGATTATATCTGTATGAAAAAATAAAGACGAGTGTGTTGTTATTATAATGATTTTTAAGGATGAAATTTGTAGTGTCTTTGGAATGAAAAGTTAATATTATTTAACATATTTCTAATTGCTTTAAGTCATCGAAGAAAATAATCTCATTCGATGTCTTCCAATTGAGAATACGCGGTGTGACCATTGCAACACGGATATCAATTTTGTTGTCAAACGGATGACAACATTCATAAAACCATATCTGCAATGCTAGGTGGAAAAAAGGCTCAAAAATACCCCTGAACTATCGAAAATAGCTCACATATACCCTTAAACTATATTCTGGCTCAAAAATACCCTTCTATTAAAGTATTGGGTCACATTTACCCTTACTATTAACAGAGGTGTGTTAAGTGCCACGTGGACGCCATGTGGACGCCACATGGACGCCACGTCGACGCCACATAAGCACCAAATAACTCTCACCTCCACATAGACTCATACATCCTAATCACTAATTTTTCCCTCATTTCTTTTGGGACATACAATTTAACCCACTCTCATTTCTCTAAAATACATTTCCCCTCTTCTCTCTAATACGATTTCACCTAGGGTTTCAGATTTCCTCTCATGGATGCCATTCCATTTCAAAGTTGATTTCACCCATTTGTTCATTTCACTGCTGGGTTTCGAAGTGGATTTTGGCGGCTGTAGGTTAGTAAATCCGTTGTTATTATTTCGTGATGGTTCTAGTTTTGCGATTCCAAAGATGTTTTTTTGGTTAGGGTTGCGACTTTGTTTATAATATTCGGGTATGTTAGATTTATGGAAAAATTATTTGTTTATTTGAGTTAAGCAAAGAATCTTTTGTTTATTCCTCTCTAGGGTTCACAGAGTTCCCTCATTTTGTGGTTGGATTTCAAAATTGACTTCGCGGCTGGTTTTTAAAGTGATCTTCGTTGTTGTAGGTTAGTTAATCTTTGTTCTTATTTTATGATGTTTATGATTTCAAAGTTGTGGATAGTTAGGCTTTGCGACTTTGTTTATAATATTTTGGTATGTTAGATTTAGGGGAAAATTATTTGTTTATTTGAGTTAAGCAAAGAATCTATTGTTTATTCTGAATAGTTTAAACTATTACAAAAAGTTTTGATCCTTTTCCAGAATATGGTGTAAGGGATATTTAAGAAGGGCGTGTGGTTTCGTATCTTATTGAATTGTGGTCCAATAGCTACAATTTTTGTAATCTTTTGAGAATGTTGTCTCGTATGTTGTGGTCCTATTCTGTCAAGGTTGGATTTAAGGAATACTTGAGTTAAAGTAGTAGTATTTAATGGACTAGTATATGAATATATATTGTTTAGTCCTAGTCTGAATTTGATGTGTGGTCCCAAATGCCCCTTTTCATTGTTTATTATTCCCTTTTTGTAATCTTTTGAGAATGTTGTCTTATATGTTGTGGTCCTATTGTTTATTATATGTTGTGGTCCTATTGTTTATCCTAAATGCCCTCTGTTTATTATGGCTTGTTTATTATGAAATAGTTGAATATACTAATATTTGCTGCTTACAAAAACTAAAGACAAGAATAATCAAATGGAAACAAAAAGGAATAGTTTTTTCATATGAGGCATCATTTCATTGAACAAGAAACACAACAGAAATAGTAACTTAAAAGGAGCTGAGTCATTTACTTGTCTAGTTGTCCTACTATGTAAATGAACATTGTAGCAGATAGACTTGACTACTTTCGAAACACTTGCAAAAGTTAACAATAATGCATACTACTACGAGACCTCACTATTCTGTTTATGCCCCATTGTATGTTTTTTCTTTCTTTTAGTTTAGATTCCTAAAGTTTAAGACAAGTTTGTTCACATTTTTTTCCACTATTGTTTATGTTGTAAAACATGTGGCCCCTGTATGTTTTTTTTCTTTCTTTTACTTCATTTATGCATAACAGTCAGGACTTGGTCCCAAAAGCCCTTTTTCATTATTTATTATGACCTTTTTGCTTAGAGCTTTTACAGCTATTATTTATGTTGTATTAAACATGTGGCCCCTATATGTTTTTTCTTTCTTTCAATATAGATTCCTAAAGTTTAAGGCCTGTTTGGTCATATATTTTCCCACTATTGTTTATGTTATAAAACATGTGGCCCCTGTAAGGACTTGATGTGTGGGGTCCCAATGCCAAGTGTAATGACTTATTTATTTTGTATCTTATTCATTTATGTTTGTTGAGTTATTTTTACTCCATTCTTTTTGTTGTAATAAATATGTGGTCATTGTTTGATTTTTCTCTTTTAGTATAGATTTCTAAAGTGTAATGACTTGTTTATTTAGCTCTTGTGTGTTTGTGTTTCTTATTCATTTATCTTGTAATAAACATGTAGCTCATGTGTGTTTTATGGCAGTAAGGAGTTATTTAGCTCATTTGTGTTTGTGTATCTTATTTATTTATGTTTGTTGAGTTATTTTCACTCCATTCTTTATGTTGTAATAAATCTGTGGTCACTGTTTGTTTTTTCTCTTTTAGTATAGATTTCTAAAGTGTAATGACTTGTTTATTTAGCTCTTGTGTGTTTGTGTTTCCTATTCATTTATGTTGTAATAAACCTGTAGCTCATGTGTGTTTTATAGCAGTAAGGAGTTATTTAGCTCATCTGTGTTTGTGTATCTTATTTATTTATGTTTGTTGTGCTATTTTCACTCCATTCTTTATTTAGCTCTTGTGTGTTTGTGTTTCTTACTCATTTATGTCTGCTTTTGTCTACTTTTCTTTCTCAGTTCAATATGAAAGATCTTTTGGTTGACCTTATGTTGCATTATGGGGGTAAATGGATTACAAAACCACTACTAGTATATGACAAGAAGTATGTTGCTACTAGGAGAGACACTAGTGCAGATCTCTTAGACTATGATAAGATAGTGGAAGAGTACACAAAAAACTTAGGATTTGTTTTTGTGAAACAAATACTAGTGAAAGGGCCTTCTGGGAAATTTTACTTGCTTGAGGGATCTGAAGGAACTAAGACACTCCAATGCCTATTAAATGAACAATTTAAGGTAGTTCATTTCTTTGCTGTGGATGACTTTGAAGAAACTGTTTTTGCACCAAATATTATTCACCATAGTGAAGCATACTTGGTAGAGTGTGAATATGGAATTGATGCTGAAACAGAAAGTGATGATGACCAGTCTAGTGAAGATGAATATAACTTTGATGAGTTAGAGCTTATTAAGATGCTGAAATCTAAAGAAGTAAATGCTGATCTCAATCACTACAAAGAACTTCATCCCTCCATGACTTTCAAGGACTTGAATGAGGTAAGAAAAATTGTGAATTTGTATTCTCTTGCAAATTCCAAGCCTATAGGAGTGGAAAAAAGTGACAGAACTAGACTAAGGTATAAATGCATGATTGGTTGTCCATTTGTCTTGCTTATTTCACAAGATGGTAAAGGTCCATGTTTTAAGGTTAAAACACTGAAAATAAATCACAATTGTGAGGATGCATTTAAAAATCCTAGAGCTTGCACAAGTACTTTAGCACAATATTTCAAGAGTAAACTGCAGAATAATCCTCAGTACAAGCTAAAGGATATGAGAAAAGACTTGAAGGTTCAGTTCAACTTGAATGCTAGTACCTCTAAGTTGAAAAGAGCCAAGAGGATAGCCCTTCAAAAATTGCAGGGAAGTTTCTTAGATGATTTCAACAGAATTGAAGCTTATGCTAGCTTAGGCTAAGCAATCCTGATAGTGATATTGTGATCAATTTATCAAAGGATGCATTGGAACAAGGTAAAAGAAAGTTCCTTAGGATGTACATCTACTTTAATGCTCTGAAGTTGGGATGGAAAGAAGGTTTGAGACCCTTTATTGGACTAGACAGGACCTTCTTGAAGGGTCAATGCAAGGGACAAGATTCTCAGAATTGCTTCTATCCATTGGCATGGGCTGTAGTTGGTAAGGAGACAACTAGGCCATGGATATGGTTTCTACAACTGCTGAACAATTCATTGAATTTGAAAGATGGTCAAACTGTCACCTTTATGTCTGATATGCAGAAGGTAAATAATTTTTTCTGTTTATTTGAATAATTTTGTCTTCTTTATATAACAGTTTGTAACTGTATATTTGCTTATTTGACATGTACAGTAAAAAATGTCCTTCCTTTGTCTGACCACAAGTACTTTACGTTGCTTTAATTATTTTGTTCTCTTAAACATATTAACTAACTATTTATTTTTACTGATTATAGGTACTATGTTAGGCATATTAAGGCCAACTGGATGAAGAGATTTAGGTCAGGAGAGATGAAGAAACTGCTTTGGTGGGCTGCTTGGAGTACTTATGAGGAAGATTTCAAGGATCAGTTGAGTGCACTTGGTGCATTGTCAAAAAGTGCTGCCAAGGATTTGCTTAAGTATCCACCACAGACATGGTGCAGGGCATATATGGATACTATATGCAAAAATCAAATGGTGGATAATAATTTCTCAGAGTCTTTCAACTCTGGGATCCTGGAAGCAAGAGGTAAGCCAATTCTAAAAATGCTTGAAGATATAAGAATCAAGATAATGAACAGGTTAAGAGTGAAGGAAGAAGATGCAAGCAAATGGACTACTGATTACAGTCCTAAGTGCATGAAATTGTTCACTGCATATATGAGAATAGCTCAATTATGTAGTGTCGATTTCAATGGTGATCTTGGATATGAAGTGTCTGAGGGTGAAGATAGGCACACAGTGAACTTGGTTGAGAAAAAATGCACATGTAGGTCATGGCAGTTGACTGGCATTCCATGCCCTCATGCCATCAAAGCTATGTTGTACCAGAAGATAGAACCAAAGAATGAAATTAATTGGTGGTGCAGTAAGGAAGCTTATTTGATGACATATAGGGCAAAGTTGATGCCTGTAAGAGGTGACCAATTCTGGAATGTATTGCCAGAACATGCAATGGATCCACCTGATCTTGTGAAAATAGTGGGAAGACCAAAAGAACTAGGGAAAAGGATGTAGCAATTAAAAGAGCTGGAGAGTGGGCTCACTCAAGAAAAGGAACTAAAATGACATGTAGTAAGTGTGGTGAAACAACTCACAATGCAAGAACATGCAATGTAAGAACATTACATATTTACATATCTCACTGTTATTAGTACTATGTAGTTAACTGCACATAAACATTGTATTTTCAGTTTGTTGAAGGAGAACAAGGGGCAACATTGAAGAGAAAAAGGGGCACAACTGAGGAAGAGTCTGAAGAAGAATCTGAAGAAGAGGTTGAAGAAGCCCATGGAGAAGATTATGATGTTAATAGCTCAGCCCCTAGACCAACACAAGATAAGGAATACCATTTCATGTCCTCACTACAGTATGAACGATTTGGACCTGCTAGAGACCCTGAAAGTGATCCAGAAATAAGGCCTCAAGTCATATCTAAAAATCGCAAAAAACTGAAAATGAGGATGAATCAACAAAGAGCAACTGGAAATAGAGTTATATCTTTTAGAGGTGATCATGCTGGAATTAGTGAGCCTACAGATTTGCCTTACTTACCTACTAATCTCACTTGGAAAGGAAAAGAAGTTGTCACTGGCAATCAGCTGGAAAGAGAGAGACAGAAGAAGGTGGACAAGTTGAAGACAAGAAAACTAATGGGAAATCCCAAATTTGAAGTGTTTTGGATAGTGCAAAAAGTTGTCTAGTTTTGTTTATTTCTGCTTGAAGTTGGTAAATGCAAAACAATGTATGTGTTTTGTTTATTTTGGGTTGAAGTTGGTAGATGCAAAACAATGAATGCATTTGTTTATTTTGGGTTGAAGTTGGTAGATGCAAAACAATGAATGCTTATGTTTATTTTGGGTTGAAGTTGGTAGATGCAAAACAATGAATGCTTATGTTTATTTTGGGTTGAAGTTGGTAGATGCAAAACAATGAATGCTTATGTTTATTTTGGGTTGAATTTGGTAGATACAAAACAATGAATGTATTTCTTATTATTTTGGGTTGAGCTTGGTGAAGATTTTTGTTACTGCTTACTGTCCAAATTTTGGTAAGGACTGTAAGGTTCTTTACTTAGTTGATGTCCAGCTTTTGTGTGAAGTTTATTTCCAGTTTTAGTTAATGTTGGTAATGCATTATGGTTTCAGTGACTGCTCAAAGCGAAACTTAAACACATTGAAACAAAATTGTTACCAACCATATCTGAAAAAGAACAGTGAAACAGACCTTGTTGATTTATGAAACATTATTGTTGTTGCTCTTGCTAGTGCATTTTTTTTGTCTTAACCCTTCAATTAGATATTATAACATTCTGATAAGAAACAAGAATTAAATGCTTTCAAACTACGAGTGCAAGCATTTCTAACAGCTTGCCTGCACATTAGTCTCACCAGCAAGCCCAAAGAGTTTGGCCAAACCTTCCTGAAAACACGTATGCACAGGTACATACTTCAACTTTTCCACTTCATTCATATAAGATACAATAACAGTAAAATCCATATCCATATTGACAAAAACAAGATGACCAATAACGCAAGATGACAAGCTGGTGAACATATATATTTTTTCTCTGTACAACTACTCTCCATAATGCATAATACATAATTCAAATTCCATAAGTACTACAACTTCATTACAAAATACAAATTCAATAATACATAAACTTGTAATTCAAACTCTATAAGTACTAAAACAACAAATATTCAATTCATACGTTGAGTCTTAAAGTGTTTGATCCTTACATACATTCACTTCATGGTCCTTACAACAAACACAACGAACAAAGCACATGAAATGAAAATGATAGTTTTCAATTTTTTGATTTTTTTCTCCAAAAGCATAACTTTTCCAGCTTCTTGGGCTGAAATAAATTTCATTTCTTCAAACAAAATTTCCAGATTGTCCCTTTCAACTTTTTCCATTCCATCAACAATCCGTTTCAATTTGTTTCTTTCAGCCTTCATAACATCCAATTTACCCTTTAAGTCCATTATAACAGTTACTGCTCTTGGTGGGAGTTGTTGTTTGTCTTGCCATTCCCAATATCCACATGACGTGACCTACATGTAGTGTACAAATTCAACCATCAAGTTTACATAATAATTTAGAGAAATACTTAATGTTAATTTAACAAATAAGAGTTTGTATATAAACATACAAACATCAAACTAATTTACAACTTACTTTGGGTCTAGGACATTTGTAGAACCTTCTCCCTGGATTCAAATCAGTCCAAGCCGTCAAATTTAAAGCATTGAGACCACAATGACATCTTCTTGCATACAATTTTTCAAGTGAATCGATAGAGGATTCAGATATTGTTTCGAAATTTTTGTCTACTTCGAAACCCTAGCAGTGAAATGAAGAAAGGGGTGAAATAGTTTCTTAACCTAGAACCATCGCGAAATCTACTTTGAAATGAAATGGCATCCATGAGAGGATATCTGTGAAACCCTAGGGAAATCGTATTAGAGAGAAATGAGGGGAAATGTATTTTATCGTATTAGAGAAATGAGAATGGATGAAAGTGTATCTCTTAAGAAAAATAAGAGCAAAATTAGTAATTAGGATGTTTGAGTCTATGTGGAGGTGAGAGTTGTTTGGTGCTTATGTGGCATCCACATGGCGTCCACGTGGTGTCCACATGGCACTTAACACACCTCTGTTAATAGTAAGGGTAAAAGTGACCCAATACTTTAGCGGAAGGGTATTTTTGAGCCAAAATATAGTTCAAGGGTATATGTGAGCTATTTCCAATAGTTCAGGGGTATTTTTGAGCCTTTTCCATTGGCTAAATTTGAATGATGTAGGATTTCTTTTCAACCTATGGCTGCAAGCTTTGAGTGTCAATCTGAAACATTCATTACCTCATGGATAACTCGTATATTGACCGGACTCAACCAAATCAAAATAGAATTTGGGAATTGAAGTTTTTGAGACCTCACAAGCAGTAAAAAATGTACTAATAAAGTACAAAACACTGATCTTAAAAGTGGTCTTCATCCTCAAAAGAGTTTGGCTCTTTAAACTTATTCAAGAAGAGTAATTTGGGGACTTTGGTCATTGCACCAAAATATTTTGTGATAAGTCTATTTGGAATAGACGGATCTGACACAAATTCTGAAAGTAGTCCACATTTAAGACCGATAATTGCTGCGAATTCCTTTAATCCAAATCGTAGTTTTGTGTTGTTTATTTTAACAATAAACATGTCATCTCTGACATTTTCAGCTAGAAGAAATAAATGTCGCAGTAATTGACATTGAATCTTTAAGTTGTTTATCTCGTAGAATACACCAAATGGTGTTTGTTCCAAGAATTTTTGGAACCTCTCTTGCCCGAGGAAAGTAACGAGATTACTGAACACATTCATGTTTGTACATGAAGACCAATGTGTGTGTACCTTCCTTTCCTATAAAATAACATTGTTTATACAAAACTAAATCAAACTTTACACAAATCTTATTCAAGTTTCATTTCAACACTATCTAGCGATTATACCACACATGATTCATCTAAAAGTTTCATATAAACATTCATAATTCATCTAATCAAATAACTCATACCATTATATATACATATATATATATTTATACCACAATTCATACAAATCTATTAATAAAAACATTGAAGTCAATGGTCATAAGATTATTAATCAGAATTCATACAGGTTTAATCCAAATTCACACAACAAATGTTAAAACATAATTCATACCATTTGTATACACCTATTATATCACAATTCACACAAATCAAACAATCAACCTTATTTAATAACAGTCATACATATATTAATCATAATTCATACATGTTTCATTCCAAGAAGTGTGTTTATACTAAAAAACAACCATAATGTGATTTATTTAGCAAAAATCACTAGTTTTAATCAGAATTCATACAAGTTTTATCCAAATTCACACAAAAAGTGTTAAAACAGAATTCATACCATTTGTATACACCTATTATATCACAATTCACACAAATCAAACAAACAACCTTATTTAATCACATTCATACATATATTAATCATAATTCAAACAAGTTTCATCCAAATTCACACAAAAAGTGTTAAAACAGAATTTATACCATTGGTATACACCTATTATATCACAATTCGCACAAATCAAACAATCAACCTTATTTAATCACATTCATACATATATTAATCATAATTCATACATGTTTCATTTCAAGATGTGTGTTTATACTAAAAAAACAACCATAATGTGATTTTATTTTTAGGAAAAATCACCAGTTTTATATTTCATACCATTTTCATACAAATTTAATACTTTATATCATAAACAAAGGTTAATAAACAATCACTCAAAACATAATTCATACCATTATCACTATTATATCACACTAACATATATCAAACAATCAATCATTAAAGTCAAAGGACATACACATATAAATCATATTTTATACACGTTTCATATAACAAATGTTTTCAAGAGACATATAGTCAAAATCAGTAGTTTGAATAATGTGCTTACCCTAACAATTTTTTTGGCTTTTTTTGATGTTCTTCTTGTTGATTGCTTTGAAGATTCACCAACTTCTACATTGATTGATTTTTTTCTTTTTTGATTCACTAATAAAATCCGAATCAGAATCGGAAGGGGTTTCACTAATTTTTCCCTTCCTCTTGTTCCCCTTTTGATTTACCCTCTTCCTTTTCTTTGATTCTTTTTTCTTTCTCTTTTTTGTCTGAATCACCCCTATCCGAATTTTCAACAATTATTGGCGGTGGTGTTTTAGTTAAAATGTTGAAAGATGGGGCATGAACTTCATCTGTAGAAGTTCCTTCGACTAATCTTGGGCTCTTTCGAGGAGTTACAACCATGATTTTGTTGGAAACCGAATTGAAAGGAGGCATTTTCATAGTTGGTTAGTGAGAACGATTTGAGAGAGATGGAATTGAGAAACAATGGTGATAGTGAGATTGTACGTGGTGGCGTGTGTGAGTGAATAATCGTGGGTTAGGGAGGTGGGATTGACGAATGTTGGAGGGGTTGGGAATGGCGTCTGAAATCAAGGAAACGTGTAGAAGTAAATCCCTATAATTGGGTAACGGATAATTTCAGTTTTTAAAAAAGGAAGTGAAATCAAATTAAATACTTATTATTAATTAATAATAAAAACTATAAATAGATTAATAATTCATTAACTAAATATAATTTGATTTTTAAATTAAATTAAATTTAATTGATATATTATAACCCGTAAATAATCTGTTATAAGCAAGAATATTGTAAAAGTATATTTAAAACTCGTAAAATTGACTCTTAAATGTGTATATGGGGTGATTATTCCTTCTTTAAACTCCCACTAAATCTTCACATTTTATCTTTTTAACCTCTAGAAAGATAACATAAAATCTTAGATAACTTTAACAAAAAGTTGAGAATATTTCATGAAAAAATAATTAATCAAACAAAATCATATTTGATAAATGTTGTATTATCTTAAAATTATGAGCCTTGAACACATACCTATAAACAAAAGAAGATCAAGCATTTTCATGATTTCACAATGTACATATAGTAATTACTTTTTATTTTCACAAAAAATAGAGTGATCTAAAATTTGAATATAATTTATAAAACATATGCTCACAAAACAAATAGTATAATAGATATTTAGTCATATAAATTAAAATGAAAGAATTGTCTCACATTGTATGATATGATATACATGGATATAATCATTTTCTGCCGCTACACAAACACCCATGCTTCATTCGAGATTTGAAGAGTTTTTGGCTTCTTAAAAAATACTCATAACATTTAGACATTAAATACAAATTAATGATCTGAAACTAATAAAGAACAAAATTTATTGCAATATCCAATTTAGTGATTCAAATAATATTTTAATATTTACAAAAAAGACATAAATACATATTTTCACAACCTCACTCTCCAAATACTATTTAAAGAATGACTTATCAGTCATTGTAATCAGACATATAAGATAATTAAAGACTCTTAATATGGAAATGCTTAACTATTAAATTAAATGTTATTAGATATAATACATGAATTCACAAACCTTTTAATCATGGCATGAGTTTGATCTCCGTCTAAATAATCAACACCAATACAAATATAGAAGTTATACTATATATAATAAAAAAGATAGATAAATAAAGACAAACAATAATACAAATTACAAATTAGTACTATAATTTTGAGATATTATATATAAAAATAATATGCATCAACTCAATGTTACCATTTATATTCCTTTGAATATTGTGCTATTCATGACGAAGAAAGTACTTTTGAAAAGAAAAAATCCATTGCTTCATTAATGTCAGAATTTGAAATAATGTGATAGTGAGTGGGGATGTGATTGTGCGGAGGAAAGGAAATGGGAAAGTGGGAATAATAGGTATATTTATAGGATAATTATAAGGCGGTAAAAAGTCATTCACTATGAGAAGTTAATAAATAGTTGATGAGAAGTTGTCAAAAACATGAATCAGATAAGGATTAAGATCAATTCAAATTAAAAATTAAAAATTAAAAATTAGAAATTAAAAAAAAATTATTATTTTTGTATATTTTCAATATTTTTGTAACTTTTTGGTGAATTTTATTTTGGTGGATCTTATTATTTTTATTAATAATTATTATTATTTAATAAATAAAAATATTTTTAGTTTCGAATTTAACATATTCATTTTTTTGGGAATTTTTCAAATTTTTATTAATAAATAATAATAATATTAACAATATTTTTTTATTATTCAAATTAATAAAAATATGATAACTTCCCACTTAAAAAGGAATCACATATCTTATTTTTTTAGAACTGTTTTAAATTAAAAAAATAAAATAGTAATTTATTATTTTATTATATATATTATTAATATAAGTGTTTTCCAGAAAACGTGGGTAGTTTTTTCATATGAGGGGTATTTTTTTATTTTTTGAAAGAAAAAACAGATTTTTTTTAGTTAGTTTCTTCAATTCAAAAATCATTTAATTGTTATTAGATAAAAAAATTTTGTTAATAAGATTTTAGTTATATATATTTAATCGTTTTTTTAAAACTCAAAATTCTAAGAATCCAACTTGTCTGTTAACATGTAACGTTTGTTTTTCATTTAAAAAAAAGCAAAAATTCTAATTTGTCTTCTAAAACAGTTACTTTAATAAAAAAAATTAAATTAACTCTATTTAATTAATTTATAATTTAAAAATTAAAAATTAGAGAGTTTTTGTGGTGCTGACATGTGATACTTTTTCCTCTCCTATTATATATTGATCGATTCTATCTGTACCATACTGTTTCTTTGTAGTATTGTATTAAGCTAATTTTTCAAATTACTCATGTATCATTATGAAATAGCAAAGAACAATACAATATATTGAAACAGTGTATTCATAAAAATAGTATGGTACAACATAATATAATAAAATAATACATGATATATTATTAAATGATACTTAGCAACCACTTAAAGAAGCATTATTCAACACCCTTGCTTCACAACATAAATCATTAGCACATCTAAAAGTACTTTTCATAAGGAGAAGCAAATTGAAGAAATTCTTCATCACACTCCAATACAGACATGTCTTGTTCATTCAACATAACGAACGCTCGATGCCATCATCTCTGTAGTTCAACAAATTGAACAATTTATTATAAGGACCATTAGCTATGGTCACAGCCACGGGCTTTCCCCAACCAAAATCGACATCATAACAAGAAAATTTACACATACTGCTGCAAGTGTATTCATCAAATTCCTTCTTTTGGGGTGGCAATCCTTTAGCTGATTCAAGAATTTCCAAAGCCCATGCATTTTCTTTGATATTATCTCTTGTCCTAAATAATTGTTTTTCTTTCCTCATGACACTAACTATATTTGGTAAGTTCATGTCTCCCACATTGGAAATATGTGTCGAAAAATGAGATAGAACATTTCCAAGTGAGTTAGGTGGTAACTTTGGGGAAATCATTTCTCGTAAATCTGCGTAATGGATTAATTTAGAAGGAACAAAGGAACGTGAGTTCGCGGTCACTGCTTTAGCAATACATTTGAAAAGAAGTGCACTCACCACATCAGTACGCGTAGGATTTTTCACTAGCAACATAGGACTTCAGTGCATTTATTTTTGAAGAGGAAAAAACATACTTTTTCTGTGTACAACCATCTAATGTTGATGTAACTACAGGGGAATCCAGAGGACCTGTTGGTGGTGATGGTAAAATAGTATCTCTTATGTAATAAGGAGGAATTATTTCTACATTTGGATCGCGGGTTAATGTAGCCCAATCGATTGAGAATTGTATAGCATTGCATCCATCTCCGATCTTATGTGACAAACATGTACTAACTGCTATTCCTCCACAATTAAAATGTGTCAACTGAATCACAGCCAAGCCGTAATCTGATTCATTAGCCCAAGCTACACCGGAGGGAAAATTAAATCTTTGACACTACAATCTTTGTGATTGAGAATTTGTGACATGGGTGCATCAATTTGCACATTCAAGAACTCAACACCCTTGTCATTACAATGAATCGTGGCGTTATCTTTCATGTTTCCTGCGTATGGATAATAGGACACTAAAATTCTTGAGAGGGAGTTTTCAAGAAGATTAGATATTTGGGAAGGTTGATTAGAGAGTGCACCTAATTGATTTTTGGAGTAGAAAAAACCAAAGGGTATATAAGTGTGTGTTTGGCCTTGTTCAATGAGAGAAAGTTTGTGCCATTTTTTAGTTAAAGGTGTTAAAGAAGAAGGCTTGATGAGTTTCTTGGAAGCAAGTACTTCGGCCATTTCTCTCCTTATTGATGTCCAACTCTTATCATCAACTGTTATTTTCTAGACCACTAAAATCAAATTGATGTACGACTTACTCATGTCTAACTCTTATCATCAACTACTGTTATTTTATAGACCACTAAAATCAAATTGATGTACGACGTAATAAGAAATGCACATTACTATGTCTACCTACCGCTCCTGAAAATATGATTATGTTTAAATACCATATGAATTCAAAAGAAAAAATATATTTTACCTTTCATTAAAATTCTATTTGTACAAAAACGTAAACACCCTTTCAAATTATGAAGATTAAAAAGTTAAATAAAAAAAAATCTGTTTATTGCTTAAAATTAAGTTGATTGAAATCGAGAGGTTACTTACAACTTTGCATTGCCTTTGTCAAATACTATAAGTCCATATTTTTCAAATCACTTCATCCTTCAATTTTATATTAAAATTAAAGGTACAATTTTTTTTTATTTTGAGAAAAGGCTTAAATATACCTTCGAACTTTCAGAAAAGACTCATTTATGTTATCCGTTAAGAGTTCGGCTTATCTATGTCACTGTCATTTAAGAAAAGGCTCATCCATGCCATTATTTTATAACTCCGGTTTTGCAAAATACTTTTTACACCCCAAACAACTTTTAACACTTTTCAATTGAGATTTTCTGGATCGAATGTACTTTTTTTTGCTTCTTATTCCTTAAAAACATCAAGAACACATAAAGAATACCAACAACTCTCAAATTTCAACTTCTTCAATTCTTCGTGAAATCACTTCAACTTTCAAGAGTAGCATATCTCCAAGCTTACCAAAACTCAATATGTTTTGAACTAGATTTCAACCTAATTCAACAAAATCCACTTGAAAAATTTTCAAAGTTTCAAAACTTCAACATTCTTTAATGATAGAATTTTTTCCACAACTTCAAATCTTTTGAAATTTTGAACGTAGACTCCAAACAAAACTTGGGAACAAAGATCAAATTTAAAAAAAAAAGAACAAAAACATGAATCAAAGAAGATTTTAGAAATTTTGGGACTGATTTTCATTTTTTTGGAATCTTTTTTTAATAGGGTTGAAGTTTTTAAACTTCACAAATGATTTTTGAATTTTGATTTTAGTTTTTTTTTTTAAAAAAAGAAATTAATGATGTGACCGAAATTTGAGGGGATTTCATGAGAGGATTTCGTGAAGAATTGAAGAAGTCTAAAATTTGAGAGTTGTTGATGTTCTTCCTGTATTCTTGGTGTTTTTGAAGAGGAAAAAGTAAAAAAGTACATTTGATTCAAAAACCTCAATTGAAAAGTGTTAAAAGTTGTTTAGGGGGTAAATAATGATTTTGCAAAATCGGCATTAAACAATAATGACATGGATGAACCTTTTCTTAAACGACAATAACATAGATGAGCAAAATTTTTAACGAATGTCATAAATGAGTCTTTTCTAAAAGTTCAATGACATATTTGAATATATTCCCTTTTATTTTTGTTAGTGTTTAAAGAGAATTCTTGATTGCCTTCCAACTTATTTTTATTTTGTTTATGTTCTTATCAAACAAGTTTTCATTGAAGGGAATAAATGGTAAGCCTGATCAAAAAGTTAAAAAGACTTCATTGAGGTCCAAAATTTTACATATATTGACTTATGGGAATTTTATTTATTATCTATTGGAAACACTACCTATCAGGTGGGCGTACACTTCACATTTCTCAGACCTCACTTTTGAATTTCAGCTAACAAAAGGAAATGGGGGAAAATTAAGAATCAAAGAACAGACAAATTGAAATTGAATTATTAGATGTAATTGGGTTGATTATTGAGTGTTAAGTGTTTAAAGAGAATTCTTGATTGACTTCCAACTTATTTTTATTTTGTTTATGTTCTTATCAAACGAGTTTTCATTGAAGGGAATAAATGGTAAGCCTAATCAAAAAGTTAAAAAGACTTCATTGAGGTCCAAAATTTTACATTTATTGATTTTTGGGAATTTTATTTATTATCTATTGGAAACACTACCTATCAGGTGGGCGTACACTTCACATTTCTCAGACCTCATTTTTGAATTTCAGCTAACAAAAGGAAATGGAGGAAAATTAAGAATCAAAGAACAGACAAATTGAAATTGAATTATTAGATGTAATTGGGTTGATTGTTGAGTGTTAAAACTTTTGCCTTTTTGTACATGGATAAATAGAGTACGAGAAGCATATATAAATATATTTTTGGAAAGATATGGCACATAATTGTTTTTTGAATAAAGCCAAATTTTCTGGTCATTTAGCATTATATATATATATATACTAGATTTAGAAGGCCTATGTTAACACTGATTCAATATATGTTACTTTATAGAATTTTGAGAGTGAATAAATTTTTAAATATTTTTAGTGATTAATTATTGTGATTTATAATACTTTTGTATCATTTTCAAGTAACATATGTTACTTTCTTTGTCTAAATTTATGTGAAATTGATAAAATTTCGAGAGTCAACTTAATTTTTAATGTCTTTTCTAAATAAAATTTTAAACAAAATAACTTAAGAAAAATGAATTTAAAATGTTGTGTCATTATTTTAACATCATGATTAAAACACCTAGGAATATTCTAAATAGTATCACAAATAAAATCAATAAAAAAAACATGGCTGCACAGAGAGTTAAATGGGTGGTTAATTAGTTTGTGTAAAATAGAAGGAGAGAAGAAATTGATAGGCTCAATACTAAAGTTTCAATTATGAAAAATAACTATTGGAGGAAGGACCACAAATTGATTAAATCATCCATACTTAAATCAAGGAGAAAATCAAGTCTGCCATAAGGAAAGAAGATAAGGAGCCACAAAAGCTAAATTACCTAGAAGGAAAGAAGATCACAAATCTAAGAATAGAAGACTAAGGAGCTCCACATTTTTGGAACCAAATATGAAGAATCACTACCACATAAGAAAAATCCAGTCAAGAGAAGCGACTTCAACTTGGAAAGCAAATAAATCACAAAAAAAGAAGATCAGTGGAATGATAGATAACAACACACACATATCTAATATGGACTTGCACTATCACCTATACACAATCAAGGAACCATTACAAATCCTTGATTGAATGAAACTCCCTTGGGTTTTCCTTTTAAAGCACACAGAGCATCTCTCCAAAGAACTATAAAGAGCCTCCTTGCCTTTGAACAAAACTATATAACTTCACTTGACCTTGTACTCCATATGTTTTCTTTCATCTTTCACAATACTCCGTAATCTTGCAAAGACTACAATTATAAAATTAAAAAAAAGAGAAAGAAGAGAATTGTGTAGTTTATACAGGTAGTTGTGTCAACTTAGTTTTATCTGACTAGATTAGATAAGGTCAAGTTCAAAACCATATATACCAAAAAACTCCTTTTTAAGACTCTAAAGGAAATCCTTGCGATCCAAGGGGACTGGACAAAACTTCTTTAAAATAGTATTTTTATGTGATGGTAATTGTCAAACAAGTTTCATTGAAGGGGATAAAAGGTAAGCCTGATCAAAAGTTAAAAGGGTATCACTGAGGTCCAAATTTTTTTTATATCAAATCATAAATTTTTCTGTTTGTTCATTTTTTTTACATATATTGACTATGGGAATTTTATTTATTATCTATCGAAAATATTACCTCTCGGGTAGCTGTATACTCCACCTTTCTCATACCTCACTTTATGAGATTATACTGAAATGTTATTGTTATTGAAGGATTTATTTAATATTTTAATAAATTAAATTAATGGAATTTGAATTTCAGGCAAAAAAGAAAAAGGGCAAATTGAAGAAACAAAGAACAGCAAAATTGAAACTGAAATCACTACATAGTAGAAGAGTCTACAAGCAGACATGTCTACGTCAATATACCTGCTTGAATGACAAGGGTATTTTTGGAGCTTTCTACTTTTTCCATTTTTAAGCATTTGTAATCTCTTATTTTGAAGATGTAGTTTTTCTGTATTAGACTAAAAAAACAATCAACATTTACATGATGACTGATATGTCCAATGAAAAAGTTATTCTTATGTTGAACTGTGTCGGCTCAACTCGTGCGCTGACTATACTATGTCGGCTCCTCATTCCATTTTTCATTTAATAGTAAATGGTAGTATTTTTCCATTACTATTTAGGGGCCGTTTGGTAGAAAAATAAATAATGTAGGGATTAGTAACGCATGAATTAGTAATGCAGGGATTAGTAGTGTAGGGTGTATTTTTTATCAAGTGTTTGATTCATTACTTCTAACCTCATCTAGTGTTTGGATTAAAATTCTACAAAAAACTTCTTTCCAATTATACCCTTGCATTATTATGAGATTTTTTTATTTTATGTAATCGGTCAAGGTAGATAATTGCCGGACAATATTATATTTTTATGGCTTTCTAACTAGCTAGGAGAAGAACAATTTTGTTGTCATTTTTGCTATTTTCTCACTTGAATTATTTGAGGGTAAACAATTGTTATCTTAATAAATTAATCACTTAAAAACGTTAATTTTCAATTAAAATAGATAGACCATCTACTTTAAAATTGAAAAGATGATAAAAATAGTAAAATCAAATAAATCATCTATATTTACATATAAAAATTGCAAGGTGTAATTTTAATATGTATGCAATTTATAAATTGTTCAAAATACAAACAATTAGAAACCACATATAAACCAACAAATAAAATATTCAATTAAGATCACAAACGTCATGTGGTAATATATTTGTCTTTTGAATTAGTAAATGTTAAACAACTCACATTTTAAATATTGTATTGATATGTATTGTATTTATTTATTAACAAACAACTCTCTCTAAATAATAAAATTTGTAAGCTAATTTATTTAAATAAATTTACTAGTACAAATATAAAACATAAAATCAAGAAAATAAATAAAATGATTTTAGGGATATTTTTGTCTTTACATAGATAATCCCATGGTATTAAATCCAATGTATTACTAATACCATCACATGGAAGGTATTAGTAATACCTCCTCTAATACCATGTAGGGTGTATAACTAATCCATGGATTAGTTATACTTAGGCCCAAAAATTCTACCAAACATAGTACTAAATAATACCATACATAATACATGGATTATTTCTCCTAATACCTTCTACCAAACGACCCCTTAGTGTTTTCTTTATATTAATTTTTTTTATTTTCTGTTGGTTATAGATTTAAAAATTATATAAATAATACTATAAATCAGAATAATTAACAATATAAATACTCCTTCCGTCCCATTTTATGTGTCACTTTTCAGATTTCAAGATTCAAACAAGTCTATCTTTGACTGTAAATTTTTCATAGATCTTTTAAACATTTTGAATAATCAATTATTGTGACTTATAGTACTTTTTGCGTAGTTTACAAATATATAAATTTCATTTAAAAAAATTGAAAATTTCATGCGCAAATTTCCTGTCAAACTTAAATTGTTTGATTCTCGAAAAATGAAAAATGTCACGTAAATTGGGACAGAGGGAGTATTTAAAACTTATAAAAAAAAAATCGATTGACACTTGACATTCTATTGGTACCACATAAAATGGGTTAGATGATAAACATATATTATCTGAAATTGACGTAAATATTTAAAAGTTATAGAAAAAAATTCGACTGATTCTTGACATTCTAATATTCTATTGGTACCACGCATAAAATGGGTTAGATGATAAACATATATTATTTGAAATTGACGTAAAAATTACTATAAATCACAATAATTAACAATTTAAAAAAAATAAAATACATATAAGAAAATCACTTGACTCCAAAAAATCTATCAATGTCACATAAATTGGGACATGGGAAGTAACATATATTATTTAAATATTATGCTAAAAATGTGTTATAAATTACAACAATTAACAATTTAATATATTTAAAAGACATAAAAATGATTAAATTTTGAAATCCTATATATGCCACATAAATTGAAACAAAATAATATATATTAATTTGCACATTATGTAGTAAAGTACTATAAATTACAATAATTAACAACTTATCATATTTTTAAAAATCATATAAAATATTTAATAACTTTTTAAGTTCCATGATATCACATAAATTAAGATAAAAAATTAACATATATTGAACCCCGTGCTAGCACGAGGTCCTGTATCTAGTATTAGATATAATCAGGTTGATCGTTGAATGATAAAAACGTTTGCCTTTTGTACAGAAGCATACATAATTATATTTTTGGAAAGATATGGCACATAATTGTTTCATAAATAAGATTTTATATATATATATATATATATATATATATATAAAACTAGATTTAGAAGGCCTGTCTTAACACAAATTCAATATATGTTACTATTTTATACTAATTTATATATTACCGATAGAATTTGAAGAGTCAATAAATTTTTAAATATTTTAACTAATTAATTATCGTGATTTATAATACTTCTATATCATTTTCAAGTAATATATGTTACTTTCTTTGTTCAAATTTATGTGAAATGGATAGAATTTCGAAAGTCAGCTGAATTTTTAATATCCTTTTTCTAATAAAATTTAAGACAAAATAACATTACGAAGAATGAATTAAAACGTTGTGTCATTATTTTAAGGGAAAAGGCATAAATTCACCCCTAAAATTGTACCGAAAAGTCAATTACACGCTTAAATTATTGAGGCGACCTATTACACACCTATACTACCGAAAAGCGAATTTAATACCACCCTCAAGGCTGACGTGAAAATAAGATTAAATAAAAAATAAATAAGCGCGTTTGAGTAAAAAAAAAGACAGTTTTCCCCCACCCTCACTCTTCTCCTTCACATTACCCTAACTTTCTTCCTCCTCCTCCATTTTTTCTTATCACAAACACTCTTTTTGCTATGGCTAATGTGAAAAATATTTTTTTTTCATGATAAATTTTCAAGAGAAAAACACAAAACAACATTGCAGGATAGAAATCCATCGCAAAGATCACAAAGCTGTTCAATTAATTAGTTTCATTGCTCAAAAAATTTCTGGCAAGACATCTAAAATTGGTCAATCCTTACTATTTCCACATCAAATTCATCAAGTGAAGCACTAATTATTCAATTTATTTTTGTCTTTTTTATTGATTGTGAGCATTTGAAATAAGAAAATTTTCAAAAATAAATAAATTTTGCGCATAAAGTTTCTGGATTTTTACTCAAACTTCAATTTTTCTCTAGATTTTCTTCAAAACAGTAATAGTAAATTGAGCACTAGTTTTTCAACTGTCTAACTAAAATCTTTGCAAATAAATATTGCAATTTTTCACCATTCTCCTCTTTGAGCTTGAATGAAATTTGTAATTGTGATAATTTTTTGTGGTGAGCTTGGTGATGGGTGATAAAATTAGTGGTGGTATGTCTTTTAATTTCGATAATGACAATAAAACTCGTGATGTTGAATTTATGATTATGATTGTGATGAATTTCAATGATAGTGATGTAATTCCGATGGTGAATTTAGTTAAATCTATGATGGTTGTTATCGATGGCAATGGTTGTTGGAAGATTCCAATGGTGAATTTGGTTGTGGGTGGTGAAATCTATAGTGGTGGAGAAGTGAATTTGGTGATAATAGCAACAATGGTAGTGGTTTAATGGTGGTTTTGATGATGTATAGGAAGAAGAAGAAATTGGGTGACATGGATTTATTTTTTTTAAAAATGTGACATAATTATTGATGTGGCAGTGACATGGTGATGACGTGGCGCGAGTGTGAAACACTTTCTCATCATGTGACTGGTTGTATGTGAGTCAGGGTTGAAAAAAATTCACTTTTAAATAATTCAGGTATGCAATAGGTCGTCACAATAGTTTAAGCGTGTAACTGACTTTTCACGACAACTTCAGGGAGGAATTTATGCCTTTTCCCTTATTTTAAAATCAAGAATAAAATACCAAACGTTGAAAATATTCTAAATAGTATCACAAATGAAATCAATATAAAAAAAATTAAGGTTGCACGGAGAGTTTAATGGGTGGTTAATTTGTGTAAAATAGAAAGAGAGAAGAAGTTGATAGGTTCAATACTAAGGTTTTAATTATGACAAATACCTATCGGAGGAAGGACCACAAATTGATTAAATCATCCATACTTAAATCAAGAAGAAAATTAAGTCCGCCATAAGGAAAGAAGATAAGGAGCCACAAAGTTGGATTATTCAAAAGGAAAGAAGATCACAAATCTTAGGAAAGAAGACCACAAATCTTAGGACAGAAGATTAAGGATCTCCACATTTTAGGAACCAAATCTGAAGAACCATTACCACAGAAGAAAATGAGTCAGTCAAGAGAAGGGACCTCAACTTGGAAAGCAAATAAATCATGAAGAAAGAAGATAAGTGGAATGATAGATTACAACACATACATATATGATATGGATGTGCACTATCACCCATACGCAATCAATGAATCATTACAAATCCTTGATTGAATGTGTAACACCTCAAAAATATGAAAAGGAAAGAACTTCATGTTTTGGCTACTGAGATTGTCCTACGAGATCAATCTACGATTCATAAAAGTTTCTACGGGTCGTAGATGGCATTCGTAGGAATAAGGCTGAGATTTGAAAAATTCAGGTTTCTGAAGTTTCTTATAATCGAGCGCTTACGTACAACTTTTCATTTCCTTTGTCAAATACTACTATAAGTGCATATTGTTCAAATCACTTTATCCATCTAATTAACTAATTAGACCCTTACATCTTCTAAACCATTCCACTATTTCTCACTATATTAACATAGAGACAAATAGCTCTTTTAGGAAAAAAAAAATCAGCTAACTTCATGGAATGTTAATCTCGTCAACCGAACCATTTCATCTGAAAAAAATATAGCTAAAAAATTCAAATCTTTCTCCGGCGTATTCTCCAGTGGTCTTCTCCAACGTCTCTCCGACGTCATCTCCGATCGACAATTGGAGTAAAAACCCTAGTAATTCAATACATACTCACCATTTTTACTTTCTTGTGACACAAATCTTCACTTATTCTTTCCTTGAATCTAAGATTTTCTCTTTTTAACTTCAATTTGTAACAATCTCTTTGTGTATTTTCTATTGTTAGATCTGAGACGTTGATTTTTTTTTTTGTTCTTGGAGCCGTTAATTTTTGGGTTGAGATTATGTTCTTGGCCAATAATTTTCCACTGAAATGATACTCGAAAATTAGTAAAGAGAAAAAAAGGGATAAGGCACAATTACTCCTAGACTATGACCAAAATTTCAGAGACACACCTAAGCTTTAACTAGAGTCGTATTACCAGGGGTGGGCATTCGGTATTCGGTTCGGGTTTCTCAAATTTCGCATTTCGTAATTCGGTAATTGGTAGTTAAAAGTAGATACCAAATATCAAATTTTAAAATTTTGGTTTGGTAATTTGAAAAACGGTAAATTAAACTTCGGGTTGTTAGGGTATTCGGTAATACCGTATTGAAGTTATAGCCAAGTATGTTAAAAAGTTAATACTATTTCTCCAATCTTTTCTATTTTTTATGTGGATGCACAATATAATAGAAGATCAACAAGTAAGAAGACATCAAGAAAAGCAATTGATAAAACTAAAATACATGTATTTGAATTATTCATGCTTATTCTTTAATTTTTTCTTTGGACTTGTACTAATAAGTAATGAATATCTTGATATATGACCTTCATCAAGTAAATAATTTGGTATTCAGGAAATACCGAATACCAAATGTTACTAATGTCTCATACCAAATCCAAACCCGAATACCATAATTCTAAAATTTTACTCCCGAATACCATACCATACCACATTAAGGCAATTCACATCATCAGGCTCATCACATATCCCTTTTCATTTCAACCTTTTTTTATTTATTTAGATGTAACAAGTGGATAATTAAACCATTTACCACATCCCCATTACTCTCAACGCACAAGCAACGAAGGAAGTACACAAATTCTACTAGAAAACAAGGTTTAAGAAGTCACTTGCCTTAAATCAATCAGCAATCACTCCAAGAGTTGAGTCTTCCCCTTCCGAATCACTTCCAAAGCTACACAATATGTGATAATTAAGTATTTACAATCACACATAGGAAACAACAATTTCCACATTAATTATATAGAGAAATGGGTCAATCAACTCAAAACTCAATTTCAAAATGGAGGTTTAAATCCGGAAAACAATACTTGAAAATGATGTTTGAGGCTTTAGGAACTCATTAGTGAAAACCATTTCGAAAAAGGACTTACATAACAATTTTACTAAGTTCTTGGGTTTTTGAAGATAATCCAGAATTTCTCAGTTCAAATGCTTGCTTTGAAACACATAAATCTACAAATAATAATGGATATTTGATGATTTAGAGTTAAAAATCACCCAAAAGATTTTTCTCAAAAATTTGGTCCAAATCGCCAATTCAAAGCTCCCAAAACTTAGAATTGGTGAAATGGGGCTTAAACTTCGAAATGGCAGGCCAAACACCTTCTCTGATGTCGCAAAAGCGAAGAGAACCCCTCTAAAAATGCGGGCATCGCAAAAGCGAAACCTCCTTCGCAAAAGCGAAGGGCGCTTAAGCGACGGCTCCTTCACTTAAGAGAAGGTCACTTAAGCGACATGACCTTCACAAAAGCGACGTCTACAGCACCAGAAAATCACAATCAACTTTCAACAGTCCGAAAGGACCCTCCGAATTTGTTTTGAACCTCGTTAACACAAACCACATATACAAATCAATTATACTCGACACTCCAGACTCAATGAAATCGTCTAAACATGAATACGAGGTCTCCTTGACCCAACATTCGTAAGAATCACAAGAAATTAACTCAATGCGTAGAAAGGCTAAAACAAGTTTGAGACCTCTCAAAATCAATCAAGACCTTACCTAGGCAGAAAATCATCTCCGAATCTAACGAAACTCTCAAAATTTTGATCCGAGCATCCAAACTTTTGCCTTTTGTACGTGGACAAATAGTTTATCAGAAGCATACATAATTATATTTTTGAAAAGATATGGCACATAACTGTTTCTTAAATAAGATTGATATATATATATTGAATGATAAAAACTTTTGCCTTTTGTACATGGACAAATAGTTTACCAGAAGCATACATAATTATATTTTTGGAAAGATATGACACATAACTGTTTCTTGAATAAGATTGATATATTTATTGAATGATAAATACTTTTACCTTTGTACATGGGCAAATATATTGCCAGTCGAGGCATACACAATTATACTTTTGGAAAGCCATGACACATAACTATTAGGGAAAACTACCTACCTACATATACATTACTATCATATATACTATATTTACCTTTAGTTTAAAATAATTACACATATTATCACTTTTAATATTTATATCATGTATTTTAAAAATTTAGTCAGATACATAAATTTCTTAAATATGATATTAAATAATTATCTTAAATTTAAACTCCTTAATTAATGGTCCATTAACAAGTCAAAATATGTTCTACTACATTTGTCGTTTCTCCCTCCACCCCATGTCCACCAGCCCTCTTTCTTCCTTCACATCTTCTCTCTCTTTCTTCCTCCATGCTCTCAATACATGTTTGCATGTTCAAATCAACATTATACATATAGGTTTGTTTCTGCTGTTTTATTATTCTCATGTATCTTGGTTTTGTATCTGAGTTAAAGTTCATAATATTCTGAAGTTCAATTTTAAAAAGTTTTTGAAATTAAGTTTTATAATTTTTTGATTTTGTTGTTTCTCACACACTTTAGTGGCTGACCATTCCTGAAATCGGATGATTCTTGTTAAAGGTACTACATATTAACAATATTATTCTAAATCAAACAACTTTTATATTTATTTATTTTCACTCATGAATTTTTTATTGCAGGAAGTGGCTCTTCATCTGCCAATATTCAAGCCGAGAATAAATCTAACTATTAAAAGTATAGAAACGACCCAAATCAAGATGGAAGAATTACGTCAAGCTTTAATGAACATAATAAATACACCATTAAATACACATGCATCAAGCGCAACAATGTTGAATACACATCAGGTGTACATGTATCTAGGTAAGAGTTCGTGTATTTGAGTTAAGATTATATTAATCTATGAAAAAAAGTTACACAACAAGGTTTGATGAGTTTTTTGAAAGCAAGTGCTTCAGCCATTTCTCTCCTTATTAATCTCTAACTCTTAATTATAATCAATTTCTTCTCACTGTTATTTTATAGACCACTAAATGAAATTGATGTACTACGTAATAAGAAATGTATGTTACTAAGTAGCTCTCCTGAAAATACGATTAAGTTTTGAAACGTTAAAATGCATGTATGAATTTCAAAAGAAAAAGTTGAATTACGAAATTATCAATTAAATATTAAATGGCTTTACCCTTCACTAAAACTCTAGTCCTATAATATCAATATTCAATTATAAAGATAAAAAAGTTGAATATATATATATATATTGATTAAAATTAAATTGATTGACCAGCCTTCTAAAAAAACCCTACTCGTTTTTTAAGTTGCTTAAAATCGAGCGGTTACTTCAAATAGCTCTTTTAGGAAAAAAAATTCAGTTAACTTCACGAAATCTTCAGCTCCTCAAAGTGAAGATTCAATGGAGTACTCAACTGTGAAGGTGATGTTAATTTCGTCAATTGTACCATTTTATCTACAAAATACTTTTAAAAAATTCAAATCTTTCTCCAGCATATTTTCCCGTCATATTCTCCAACGTTTCTCCGGCGTCATCTCCGATCGACAATTGGAGTAAAAACCCTAGTAATTCAACACATATTCACCATTTTTAGTTTGGTGTCACTCAAATCTTCTCTTATTCTTTAATCGAATCTAGGATTTTCTCTTTTCAACATCAATTTGTAACAATCTCTTTGCGTGTTTTCTGTTGTTCGATCTGAGACGACGTTGATTTTTTTTGTTCTAGGAGCCGTTAATTATTTGGGTTGTTCAATTTGAACAGAGAATATGTTCTTGGCCGATAATTTTCCATTGAAATGATACTGTAAAGACAAAAAAATAATCAAAATTATGAAGAAAGAGAATTAAGGGGATTTTATTGAAAAATAATAATTTAATGCTTAAAGAAAGAGATGTAGAGTGTGTTTAACATAGAGAGGATACTCATTTGGTTATCTATGTCACCGCAGTATTTATGGTGTATTTATTCCATTTTAAATCAGTTTAGGGGTAATATTATTCTAGTTAAGTTTAGAAATAATACGACACTAGTTAAGTTTAGATGTGCTAGGTTTTCGGTCATAGTCTAGAGAATACTTATGCCTTATCTCTTATAGTTTTAATAAATTACATTAATTGAATTGGAATTTCAGCTAACAAAAGAAAACGGGGGAAAATTAAGAATCATAGAACATAATAATAGAAACTGAATTATTAGATATAATCGGGTTGATTGTTGAACGATAAAATCTTTTGCCTTTGGTACATGGACAAACAGATTACCAGAAGCATACATAATTATATTTTTGGAAAGATATGACACATAACTGTTTCTTGAATAAGATTGATATATATTGAATGATAAATACTTTTGCCTTTTGTACATGGACAAATAGATTGCCAATCAAGGCATACACAATTATATATATATATAGTGAATTTACTATGTTGTGTCTAATTTACCGCTGCTATTAAATACTTTTCATTTTTTAATATTTAGATTACTTATATTTAATAAGGCTGGTTTGGTTATGTTATCCCTACCATTTACTACTTCTTAATCTCTATGTCAAGTCAATAGTGGATAATTGTTCTTGGACTGAGGGAACATAATATTTATATAAATATTTCAACAATAATTTTACTTTTATTTGTATTATCCAACAATATGCATAATATAAAGTTCCCTTATTATTACTTAATGGATCAAAAATATCTTTTTTGAAATAAATAGATTATTATTCCTTTTCTTTTAAACATATTTTTTTCTTAATAATATTTTGATAATTTTCCGTTTTGAAGGATAGAACTAGGAATTTGATAATTTATCATAGATCTTTTTTCATTTGTGGTTAAACACTATAGTAAGTGAGACCTTCTCTGATACTAATTGAAAGTTAAGAGAGGGGAGGGGTGTTAAATTAAAAATATTGTAGTCAACTAGCATATGTGAGCAGTCGACTCTTCATGTAGGTTAGTTTCACATAATATAAATAAGCTAAGTGCATAATGTAAATAGTAACAAAATGTTTTATATTGGTTTAGATTACTGACATGATGTCTAGTCCGGTCTCCTTGGATTGCAAGGGTTTCCTTTAGAGTCTTGAAAAGGAGTTTTTTGGTACATGTGGTTTTGAACTTGACTTTATCTAATCTAGTTAGATAACTCTAAGTTGACACAACTTGTACATGTATAACCTACACAACTCTCTGCTTTCTCTTTTTCTTTTGCAATTGCAGTCTTTGCAAGATTACAGAATATTATGAAAGATGGAAAAAAATAGAGAGTACAAGTTCAAGTGAAGTTATGTAGTTATGTTCAAAGGTGAGGAGGCTCTTTATAGTTCATTAGAGAGAGGCTTCGTGCACTCTAAAAGAAAAATTCAAGGGATTTTCATTCAATCAACGATTTGTAATGATTCATTGATAGTGTATAGGTAATAGTGCACGTTCATATTAGATATGGTGTACCGTAATCTATCATTCCATTGATCTTCTTTCTTTGTGATTTATTTTCTTTCCAAGTTGAGGTCGCTTCTCTTGACTGGCTCTATTCCTTCTATGGTAGTGGTTCTTCAGTTTTGGTTCCGAAAATGTGGAGATCCTTAATCTTATGTCCTAAGATTTGTGATCTTCTTTCCTTTTGGGTACTCTAGCTTTGTGGCTCCTTGTCTTCTTTCCTTGTGGTGGACTTGATTTTCTCCTTGATTTAAGTATGGGTGATTTAATCATTGTGTGGTCCTTTGTGCAATAGTTATTTTTCATAATTAAAACTTTAGTATTGAACCTATCAACTTATTCTCTCCTTCTATTTTACACAAACTAACCACCCATTCAACTCTCTGTGTAGCTTTAATGTTTTTTCGTTTGTGATACTATTTAGAATATTCCTCAATGTTAGGTGTTTTATTCATGATTTTAAAATAATGAAACAATATTTTATTCTTCATAAGTTATTTTGTCTTAAAATTTTATTAAAAAAAGATATTAAAAATTCAGCTGACTCTCGAAATTCTATCAATTTCACATAAATTTACACAAAGAAAGTAACACTACGGGGATAAGGCACAAGTACCCCCCTAGACTATGACCGAAATCCCAGAGATACAACTAAACACAACTAAGGTCCTATTACCCCCCTCCCCCCCCCCCCCCCCCCAAACTCATTATTTTAATAATTTTGTGCACCTTTTGTGCTGACGTAGCACCTTCAACCATCCAAGTTTGTTGTGTTTGTACACACTTGTCTGTCACGTGTGAAAAATATTATTATTTTTATTTATTTTATTTTTTAAAATTTATTATTATTATTTTTTTTAAAAAAAATATTCTTATTTTCTTTATTTTGTATTTATATTAAGTTAACACACATTTTTTTTTACCTTGTATCAATTTTTTTTTTACCTTTATTCATTGTTTTGTCTCTTTTATTTTTCTATTGATTTTATTTACTCTTTTTATTTTCTTTGTCTTTCGTTTTGATTGACTTCAAATTTAATTCCAAATTTATTGTATATAAAATAAGTGAATTTCGAATGGATATCTAAATAAGTGAAGAGGATAAATAAAACATAAAAAAAAACTTTAAAGTTATAGGACCCTTTTAATTTTTTTTTAAAAATGTACAATTTTTTTTTAAAATAATTAAAAGTGAAAAGATAATAAATTAATTAAAAATAGTTTAAAGTGAGAAAGAAATTAAAATAAATATTTTACAAAGAAAGAAATAAAAATAATTAAATAAATATAAGTTTTAATATCAATAAATATGTATACTAACTAATTATGAAGTTACCAATTTAAAAATGACATGTGCCCAATTTGTGCACTCATCATTTGCCTTCAAGAGAGTGTGCACACTCTCTATGCCACGTCAATATTTATGATGTATTTAGTCTATTTTAAATTAGTTTTGGGGGGGGGGGGGTAATAGGATCATAGTTAAGTTTAGGTGTGTCTCTGAAATTTCGATCATAGTCTAAAGGATACTTGTGTCTTATCCCTATATTACTTGAAAATGATATAGAAGTATTATAAATCACAATAATTAACCACTTAAAATAATTAAATATTTATTGACTCTCTAAATTTGATCTTTATCATATAAATTAGCATAAAAAAAGTAACATATATATATATATATATATATATATATATATTGATTCTGTCACTAAAAATTTATTACCACCGACAAAACTATATCGTCGCTAATTGTAACGACCCGAACCGTTGTTAATTAGGAAAGGAAATTTTTTGGGGAAATTGGGTCTCCCAGCCCGCCAGAGCGGGCCTGATGCCACTAAGGCGGAGACGCTCTACCAGGATAAGTTTCCACCAAGTCGGGATGGGCGAGACAAAATGTAAATAACGTGAAGTTAGATTTTCTCATTTTTCCCAAAACACCTAAAAGAGGCGTGAATCACCCCAGAAACCCTCAAAAGACTGCTATTAACTTAGGAAGAGAGGAGAAAGTGATTTCCAGCATAAGGAGGTTGATAGCTTGCGAATTTCCAGTCAAATCCACCGTCTCGTCGTCCAGAAGCTAGAATTTGAGCTATACTTCCGTGCAGCTGCTTGGCGCCCATGTATGCTAGGTTTATTTAATTGAGTAGTTTTGAATCCGTGTCCACTACGTGGTATGTTGGTAGGATTCATGCTTAGGCCTTTGTGCACCGAAAAAAGGATGATTGTGTATATGTTTTCAATTGTTGAATAAGACGGGAATCATGGAAGGAAGCCTTGTCCTGGGGAATAGGTTGGAGGATGTTCGACTCTAGTTTGGGTTGTGTATGCTTGTTGTTGTTGTTGTTGTTGTTTCCATGTCTAGTGTACATGAATGGGATTAGAGAACATGACTCTGTAACACCCCGTACGAACTAGTCAGACCTAGTTAAGGCTTGACTAAATTTAGTGGGTTGAAATAGAGCCTCACATGTTAGTTTATAGTAAAAAACTTGTTTAAATGATGAAAAATGGATATTGAAGTTAGTTTGGTGATTTTAGAGGTCAAACATCAAGAAACAACCATGACGTCCAGAAACTAGTCATTTGAACTAGTGAGTTGTAAGGGTCTTGTCGTTGAAGTTTGGAGTGTTGTTTGAGGGTGAAAACTTGTAGAAGTGACTCCTACATGTAGGACACCATGTTTAGGGGTTAAACATTCGGGTACGACTCCGCAAGGACCACCGTAGGGGTCCTTGAGGAGGACCCAACCTTTGGCCAAAGAGCTGTCAAAACACAGCAGGACCTATGAGACCCATCTACGCCAGTAGACTGGTCTACGGACTGTAGGTCTAGGTCGTAGGTTGGGACTTAGTCTTGGGAGGCTTTGCTCCCAAAAAGGGAGCCTCTGAACCAAGTGACGAGAACACAGCACGGGCCGTAACTCCACCTACGGTCCGTAGGTGGGTGGCCGTAGGTGCTGCCAATTTCCAGCCTTCTAGTCTTAAGCTGGTGATTAGGGATTAAGTTAGTTAATTAACTAAGGGCTTAAGGGGTTGATTATCTAGTTGATTAATCACCTTTATAATCTAGCAAGACCTTAAGCTAAGTCATGAAATCATTTAGAACCAAGACCCTCAAAATAGTCCCCTAAAAACAGTTTTTAGTTTTAGTTAGGAGTGAGGGTCAATTTTAAATGGTCATATTTCATATCTCAAAACGAATTAGGTGAGCCATTACCTAACCAATTAAAGGTCTCTGAGTCATCTTTCTAACGCCACCGAGTTTGCCCAATTCCGATCTCGGAGTAAAAAGTTATGGCCGAAATAATGAAGCATTGTCAGTCCCAGGTCCAATCGATGGACCCAAACTACAGACGGTAGATCAAACGACGGTCCGTAGATGCTGCCAGTTTTTGACATTTTAATTTTAATTTGGGGCTTTGGGAATTAATTAAGGGCTTAGGGGGTCGGTTAGGAGTTAATTAAATGACTTATAAAGGTTTAATAAGTCCCTAAACTAAGTCATTAACTCACCACAAGTCAAGACCCCAAATCAAAACATAATTTCCCTTTTCTCTCCCAAAGTCTTCTCTCTAGAACCACCATTGAAGAACCAAGAAGAGATCAATCTAGGGCTTGAAGATGAAGTCTTTCTCATGGGATTTTGAAGGAAATCTACACCTAAGGTATGGGAGTTCTTTATTCTTGGTTAGCTATCACCAAGAAGTCCTTTCAAATAGGTTTTCAAAGTTCCCAACTTCTAGGTTTTCAATCAAATTCGTGGGTCTCTTTCTAAAATCGATTCCATTGATTTATAATGGTTGTTTATGATTGTATATGAAGGTTTGTGGATGAATTCATGCAATGTTTATGGTTTTTGAGCAATTCCCCACAAGACCCATTATTTCCCCCTCTTTCTCAAATCTAAACCCTAGTATGTTTTGAATGATGAATGAAGGTTGGGAATTTAGTATGTTTATATGCAATTCATTATTTTATATTGATGTTACCCTATATGAAATAGGAATGTTAAGGAATTAGGGTTGAATCTTGAAGTAAGCCTTGAGGGCTATGAATGAGGGTTCTCAATATGATGAAGTGTTCTTGTATTGAATTGTGGTGTTGAGATATCAATCCTTTCCCCACATCCCTATGTATGACTAAGTATGATATGTTGTGAATACGAATGATATGCTATGAACATGGTATGGTCTATATGTTGAATTGTATGAGATGTTATTGTGGAAGGACCCTTCCCACATAATCCTCTATATGAATATATGATTCTATACATGACCTTGATGTTATGAATATGTACGATATGATATGAACATGTGTGTTATGCTATGATATGAACATGTATGTTATGTTATGATATGAACATGAATATTGTGAGATGATTATTAATGTGTGTTATGTTGAATAAGAAGCAATTCTCATAAACACTGTATGACTATGATATGAAGGAACATTCTCATATGTTCTTGACTCTTAGGATGAAAGGTTTTCTCACCTAATGAGTCTATGAGCTAATATGATAAAAGTTGGGATGAATGGCCTAAGGGCACTCCCCTATGGATTATGAACTTAAGTAAAGGCTTAAAGTTATCTTAATGGGAGTTTGTGCTTAGCACTGAGAGGATATGTATATGAGATAGGATTCCTTCACAAATGTTGGGAGGTTTCCACTAGAGATCTCATGAGAATGAAGCTATAATACTATTAAGTATAAAGAGGGTTTCTAGAAGCAATCTCCTTATCCCTTAACTACGTGCCCCCGTAGGAATTAGCTTAATGGATCCACCTAGATAGATATTATGTTAGTTCTACCTTGGCAAGTGGAACACTCTCTTTTCGGTGTGGGAGTAGAACACCAGATTCCATGTAGCTCACATGGTCTATGTCGGTTATTGCTAATCTCCCTATGGTTAAATATTATGAACTAAGAAATTAATATGAATATGAACATGAACTCTAACTAGGGCTTCTTGAAGGGTACTACTTAGTATAGGTAAGGTATGGGACTTTACCTAGACATTGCACAAGTGGGTTCTTTGAGGAGTTCTTGTGTGAGTCCCTTATGTATGACAACTTATGAAGTATGAAGTAAAAATGACTTCACTTACTATGTATTATAAATATGCATGTGAATTACACTTATGACTTCTTGATAGCTTTGCTTAGTATATGTGGGGTATGTGACTTCATATGTACATTGCACAAGTGAACTTGTGAAGGGGTTATGAGGGTGGTTTACCTACGATATGAAGTATATGAAAAATGACTAAGATGTATGATATGAATATGTTGCATGAACTATGACTAATGACTCCTCTAGGAGATCTACTTAGTATGAGGGGTATTATGGGATTCCACTCCTACATGACACAAGTAGACTTCTAAAGTACCCATGGTGTAGTTCCATTTTACTATGAGAATTATGAGTAATGCATGCTTTCATTGAATTAGAATTATGATTGACTTGCCTTGATATGAGCTAGTGTTTATGAATGTCTCTTTATGATGTGTATGAACTATGGATAAGACTAATGTATATTAAATATAAGCATGGTGATCCAAAGGTAATACTTAGTGTAGATAGAGTTATGTGGCTTTGTCTACACATGGCACAAGTGCAACCTAGGGTTACTTATGTTGTTATCCTATTATGAGGTAATGATCTTAATGATTGAATATGCATGAGTAGTATGTCTTGTAATGAGTAATATGGTATTACGACTATGTTTAGATACTATGCTTATGGTGATGTTATTATCCTTTGTGCTTTGATGAACGATATGTGAGTTGCTTGTGACTTAAGATTCTCCAACTCTTTCAAGATGATGTTCAAAAGTGCATAAAGCATGATTTCAACTAAATGTCCCTTTTAAGCATGTTTATATGGTTTTTATGCATGGCTTCCATACTTAGTACTTTTTGTACTAACCCCTTCTTCTACATTTTCTACAAAGTGTAGGGTTTGGAGATGTGGTGTTTTGTACATGGAAGATAGGTTTCTAAGGAGCTTGGGAATGAAGACTTGGGGAGTCCTCATAGTTTCGAGGACAAACCCACCTTGTCCACTTATGTCTGTACTTTATGTTGTTAGATTTATGTAAGGGCCGTGTCCCTAAGTTTGTATTAAAAGAGATTTAAGTCTAATGTTATAGATGGTTTGAGACATAGTGTCATAGATTCTCTCTTATTTTATAAAGTCTTTGATTGTAAAGAAAAGTTTTAAATTTTCTGCTATTTTTCTATGCTTTAATGTTCATGATATGCTAAGGGCTTGTATAAGACCTCTTTGAGGTCGAATAGGCCGTGTTACGACTAGGGGGTGCTCTCGAGTCGTGACAGACTCGAATGATAATGAAAAGACTAAGTACAAATAATTACATGCCATAAATCTATTACTTGATTATATGTTAATGAGTATTGTTCTTGTGGATGTGATTGTGACTGTGATTGTGATTGTGATTTGTTGAATGGATTGGGTGTTACGTTCCAACACACTAACATGGATCGGGTGCACGTTCCGGTGCATATATGGGATCGGGTGTCACGTCTAGCACACTAACTTGGATCAGGTACCACATTCCGGTACACTAACAGTTTGGGTATGGGTTCCATGAGAGGACCATTGAATTGTCATATATGCCTACTTGTTATTGAGAATGTGGAATTGTGCATTGCTCTGAGATGAGGATTGAACCATAAAACTGTATAACTGTATTAATGTGTTGTGCTCATTTGTTTATTGGATATCTCGTTATTGAATGAGCAGTGAATGGTCGGGACCCAAGTCAGGATGAGGCATGGTAAGTGGGAACCAAGGGTCCTGGTGTTACATTGTTATTTAGAAAGTGATGATGTGCTATGTCGTTAAGAATCGGGGTGTCGCTATGTAGTAAATGTTTATTAGTTAAGTATTGCCCTGAGAGGAAGTTAATGTTAAAAATGGTCAACGAGCCTTGATAGAAGTACCATGGGGTTACAAGTTGAGTGGTGTTGGGAATGAAGTAAGGGTGTGTCGTGAGTGTTGACAGGGTCGGTAGTAGTTAATTCCAGATTTTTCCTCTAAGGGATAGAAGGATTAAGTATGTTCAAGAACGGAGTGAGTAAGGGGTAAAGTCTCTAAGGAATTTGGGAATTATGAAGGTGGAGGAACGAACGGTCTTATTGCATGTTTTTTACTAGTCGATTTCCTATATTATGCGGTGGGTATCAGGTTGACTGATGATGTTTACCAGTACGTGTGGTTGTACTGATACTACTTTTTTGGGCATAGTCTGGTTGCAGGGTCAGTGATGTTTCATAGGTGAAGACGAAGGTACTCCCTAACAGCTTCTACTCTTCCTTTCGCATGGTAGGAGCTGCGTCATTTATAATTTTGTTATATCTTGTACTCTTAGTAGCTCTCGTACCTGTTTAGACTAGATCCTTGGGGAAGTTAATTACTTTACAAGTCTTAACTTTGTGTCATTTAAAAACTCTCATTTTACAAAACATTATATGAATTTATGCTATTTGTCAGTTTCCTTAATTTCTGCACATTTTAAAAGGTTTTAGGATTAGAGGTCCTATATAGGTGTTAGAGTAGGCGCCCGCACGGCCTGGTGGGTTGGGTCGTGAAAATTGGTATCAAAGCCCAGGTTACCAGTCTCCCATTACAAGAGCAAATGTGGAATAGACTCATGCAGATTGGTGTGTTAACATCCATATCTAATCTTCATGAAGTTGGGAAGCATTCTAGGAAGTTGTTCCACCTTTTCTCTCCTTTCGTGCGAGTTGTTGCTTGTCGTATGAGTTGAGTCCAATTGGTATCTCCCGATTCCAATTGGTATCTTGAAAAAGTGAACCGGACGCTGTGGTCACAGTTGAAGGGACACGAGTAATGTAAATTGGAACTGAGAAGGTTCCAATTGGTATCTGGCCCTAAGGGTTGTGTAATTTCATGGATGATCAGTAATGGTCATCCATGAAGCGAATTAACTAAAATTTGGGACTTGTCTGTGAGTTGTAACTTGAAACCGTGAATGTTTACTTCTAATTGTCAGAATTAACTGTTGGTGTGAAGAATGTGTTTTCTTGAATGCTATGATTCGATTATGTGCACAGTAAGTGCTTGTTTGAACCTTGATATAGCAGCATGCTAGACTAAATAGTTTGAAATTGTGTGAGTTGTGACTGCTTAAGTTTCGTGAACTTGTTTTAGAAAATAAAAGTCGTGACTAAGTTTGGTGCAAGGGTTTAGATAATCTACGATGTGATTCGGAAACGAAATCTGACTGTGTGTTGCAACTGTGTATAACCATGTGAGTGTACGGGCATATCTTAGGGATGTGCGTGGTTGTGGGGTTTAATTTATGAGAATGAATTTTAAAGTGTGTATCGTTGGGTTGACTCGGGGTAGACATTGACCATTCTAATTAAGCGGGTTACCCTAAAATGCTTAGTATAGCCTGGGAAGCTATAGGGAATTTAGAAAAGAGAAGAACCCTCGAAAAATTGTTAGCAGGGGTTCTGTTTCCGTCAGGCCGCTAGGGCGGGATATTTCCCATCAAGGCGTGACCGCCAGTGCGGGATTTCTTCCGTCAGAGCAGGACGGGGAGAGGCAGAACCTCAACCCTGTCTCCCTTATTTTTCCCTAGTCATACATATGGGCCCCGAATCAGATCTAGGTTTATACCTGTAATTCAATTAGTTCTCAGCAATAGAACAATAAGTTATAAACCTAGCATTTCATTATTAGCAGTGAAAAACCAGCATCCATGTGCTTACAAAAAGGTAAGGTAAAACAACAGAAAAGTAGAAACAATTTTCATTCTATGGCCAAGAGGGCACAAACCAAATCAGGATCCCTGGGAATGGGAAGTGTCGCTATTGGACTCTAGGTCCTCTGGGGCTGTCTCACCAGTTCAAGCCTCACTCAAGTAGGGGAACTCTCGAAAGTCCTCCGGTTCGAGCGTGGGGAGCTCCCTCTGGGGGCAACACAAGAGAAAATGATCTTTATAGTCTTCCACATTCGGCCCATCAGACGATCCCTCTCTAGTCTCTTCTTTCTCTCAAAACGCAGCTGGCGGCGAAGCATCTCAACCTAGAGGGCAGTGGAGGGAGGAACTGGATTCGAGGCACTAGGATAAAAACCTCTCAATTTCCTCCGGACGGCCGCCAAATCCTCCTCTACCTGTGCACCTGAGAGCGGGGGCTGCAACCGGGCGGGAAGAGTGTCATCACCTGCACCATCGTCCCCTCCCTCATCGTCCACCTCTGCAGCTGCCTAACTGCTACTGTCCCTATCCATCCTCCTCCTCTTGCTCCTGAAAGTGGAACCCTCTCTAATTAAAAGGAGGTGGAAAATGAGGTCTATGGGAAGTACCTCATTAGTGTTTAGAAGCGGCACCCCCACCCGTTTGCACAGGGCAGCCACAATCCCAAGTAGGAAGAACACCTTTTTGTTGCCC
This sequence comes from Solanum okadae, assembly GCA_036553675.1. Taxonomy (NCBI): domain Eukaryota; kingdom Viridiplantae; phylum Streptophyta; class Magnoliopsida; order Solanales; family Solanaceae; genus Solanum; species Solanum okadae. The sequence continues at coordinate 31,261,769 of CM071686.1, read as the reverse complement.
TGATAGAACACCTTCCAGTCTGAGATGATCTGTGTGCCCACATTTAGCTCACTCCACTGTATAGCACAAGCCATCACTAGAGCCCGTGGAAAGGTCACTTCGGTGTGATTTCCCGACGGACGGATCCTCCTAGTAACCAAATGCAGCCACCTCTTATCATTCAGTGACCAGTCAGTGCTAGTGATACCCTCGGTAGTAGCCCAATAGAGTCTATCTAAGCGCATAGGCTTCACCAGCGTATCCCTCAACCAGCCCAGGTCCATCTCCCTTAGCTTGGCCTCGTACTCCATGTTAGGAACCTTGGGCACCTTATTAATGGTTGGGGCGTTCAAGGGAATGTCAACTCCCCGGATGTAGATGGTGGGATGGGGATCATCCCAGCAAACAGTCGGTAGGATGACATAGAACTCCCTTACCCATGTGGACAGGGCAACAGGGGTGCCTCTGTCAGTGTAGCCCATCCGAATTCCGTCAGTCGAGCATAAAAGGCAGGCGCCCTTTCCTTTAGGTTTAGTAAATAGAAACCCCTATCACAACAGAACTTGGTGTTCCAGTGGTCGTGTACCTTTCCCGACTTGCAGCATTGGGAAACCGGACAAAAGGTAGATTTTCCTCGTTAGCACTGTTTTATTTAAAAAATGACTTAGTGCTCGAAAAATCAATTAAACTTATGATTTAAGCAAATCGAATTTTCAAACGATCAGAGTCGCCACTTAATTTTTTAGTAAAAATCAAGAAAAAAGTTTAAGGTTTTCAAAAGATCTAAACAGACAAAATCAATTGAAAATAGGGTTCGAGTTCAAATGTACATTCCGAGAAGGTGTTAGGCCCTCGGGATGCCCGCTAACTCGCGGTTGACCGGCGATTTGACCAAAAATGACTTTGACTAAAAAAAATTTTAAAATTTTTAAACTAAGTAAAGAACTCATTTTTTATGACTTATTTTGAAATTCTAACTAAATAAGAGTACTTACTTATTTTAACTAACTTTGAAATTTTGACTAAATAAAAGGACTTATTTATTTTAACTAATTTTTGAAATTTTAATCAAGTAAAAGAGCTCATTTATTTTAACTTATTTTGGAAATTTTAACTAAGTAAAAACTCATTTTGTTTTAAGCTACTTATTTATTACTATTATTATTTTTTATCATTTTTATTCATCTAAAGGGAAATGAACTAGAGGGGAACTTTCTAAAGGGAAATAATTTAAGGAGATAACAAGACCAAAATTAAATAAAAGCTAAGTAAACAAATTATATGAATGAATATTTATTTTAGAAAATATAAAAGAGAAATGACTACCTTTGGGGTTTAATTAAATTTAACCATAAGAAATGAAAGCGTTAGTCGAACGAATAAAACAAAGCCTAGGCAAGAAAATTGAATTTGGGCCTTTGCTGCGTTTTTGGGCCTCCTTCAGCCCATTTTCGCTCCCAAACACCTGTGTATACAACAAAGGTATATCGTTGTATATGGGTCGTATTTTGAGCCTTTTCCTGTATATTGGACTGTATACTCAATGTATACATCTTAATTCAGCTGCTCGAGCTCCTGTATTAATTTTTTTGACCTGTATATTAAAATCCCTCATGTATACTAGTGTATACTGCTGTATACAGCCCTTTCCTTGGGCATTCTGGAATCTGAAAACTTAATTTCCCGCTCTGTACTTGATGTTTTCGACCTGTACATCCATTTCACAGCTTGCCATGGGGGTGACTCGAAGGAAAAGGAGGATTTGAGGCCTTTATGGCCCATCCGAAATATGAGGGAGAGAAGATAGGAGTCCAAGAGGACTCGGAGACAATCACAACATACAGAAAAAAAAAAAAAACAAACAAACATTAGCATATGAAATAAGGAAATAATAGAAATATGATTTTAATTCGTAACAAAGCAAATTAGACAATTCAAAATGCAAGAAAAAGCTACTGGCAATGAACTTTGGCAAATTTCCAAATAAACACAAAATCCGTCAGAAAAAAAATAAAAATAAAATAAATAAATTAAGTTAAGCAACAAAGTAGTACCACTATCTATCCTACTAGAAAGACACCCCACATCTAATCATTCTAAAGGCAATATTAGACAAATATCAGCAAGGTACATCAAACAACATCCCATAATATAGCATGTTTTAAGTATAATAAAATGTGCGAAATTATTCAAACCCATATGAGCTATTTGCTATCATTAATTGAATGCTTAATAACCTACAGTGAGGCAGGTAATAAATTAGGCAAAAAATCTGCATCCGATTAGAAGAAATAATAAAGCTTAACAACAACACAACTTCACACAATGGCTTACGAGATCTCGATTTTACACATTACTAGAAAGCAATCAATAATGGACTTTATTTGTTTCAAAATGGAAGCCATAAATACGACACATCGATGAGAAGTTAACACCAAAGACATCACACTTCTTGAACGCATAAACTCCAACAAAACTAAAATAAAGCAAGAACCCGAATTTTATACCGACTCGGCTTGCAAATATGAGCATTTTCGACTGAGACCCGGATAGCGAGAAGGCAAAACTATACTAAACCGAGCATGAATCCTAACCCGAAGCTAACTCAATACCACCAATAACACAAGACAAACAAGATAAACACACACGAAAGGTCGAACACTAAACAATGAGTATATTAGAATACCTATTAATTCATTCTCAAACAATGACATAAGAAAAGAGGGAATGAGATCAATAAGATGGAAATATATAAAAGCTAGCACCACAGACATCCTTAGCATATCCATTAATTTGAAACTCTTAGGCTTGCATGAGTAACAACATCCAACAGAACAAACCAAATGCAGTACCCCTAATGTTTAATATCAGAATAAACGAGACAATATAAGTTCAATAACATTCGAGTAACAAAACAAATCTCAAATAAAGCGGCAGGACAACATCAACACTAGGTACAGGATGACAAGAGACTTAATCCGACACTAAAACTAGCTCATGGGAAACGTTTAATAACATATATCCAGTACAAGTAGGCCACCAATATTTGGTAATAAGTACAGTAACACCACAACAAAATGCCGGTCATATCACACTGGGAACACCATGATAAAAATAGAAAAAGACAGAGAATAGTATGCGGGAAGGGTCACCTTTTTTTCGGGCAGCAACCGAGACGGAACGGGCAGAGATGAGCTCTTTCACCACACCAGAGCTTGGAGAATTCTTGCGAATTCCAGCAACCCACGAAACAAGAAAAAGGAAATGTATCTTAGATGTATTTCTTATACGATTTTAAGCCTTGAGATTATTATCTCTGTAAATTTTTGTTTTCCCTGCCAACGCCTCTTTTTCCAACTCTTCTCTACCTTAGTAAATAATTTTCCACTCCGAAAAAAAAAATCCCACTTACAAGATAATAGAGGAGATGATTATATAGGAAAAAAAGGTAGATTTTGGGGGGGGGGGAATTCGGGTAGAAACTTGGGGTCGATCCCGAATTCAAAATTCGAATTCTTTCACCGATTTTGGGGAGACATGCTTTTCTGAAATTTTCTCCCCATTCCGAAAGAGGAAAGGGGGACAGACGCGTGCCTCTTTCTTGCTGTTGCAACATTAATGGGGATAGGGACTTGGCTTTCCGCTTGGTTGCTGCTATCGCGTGAAGAAAAAAGAAGAAACAATGGGGTCTTGGGTCTGTTTGGTTTAGGCGCTGCAATTTCATCCTCAAATCCTCTTCGGTTAGCTCTATGTCAATACTCTTGCCTCTTTCCATCCTAGCAGCAATTTCCCCTTTCCTGAGATGATAGAGTAATATTTTAGGATTTGGTATTGGGATTTTATTTCTGGCTGAGAAACTCAAGACTCATGGAAATTTGGTCGGACATTTTGGTAGTGACTTGTATTTGATATTGTAGTAATTTTTATTTTTATTTTTTGGAAATTTTTTAAAAAGAGTGGGCTAAGGATGTCCTCATTCAAAGTAAAGTACCACGTAAACAGTTAAAGCACACAAGTAAATAGACAAATATTGCGTCCTAAACATGCATGTGACCCTTTTGTGCCAAGGGTAGGCCTAGCGAATTGAAGGATGTATATGTCTTTTTAAGCCAATTCATTATCCCAAAATATTTCATTAATAGCATTCAAAAATGTTTGACAAACATAAAATTGGGGAAAAGAGTTCGAAAAATAAATTACAAGACAAAGTACAAATAAAGCAGTCCCACGCAGGGGATGATAACAGACTCCAAGCTCATCCTGATCCTTCACCAAGTCTGGTCCTCTTGGCGATGCCAACCTCTTCCCACATAGCGTATCTGTTCGCCCATAGGTGATCTCTAGCCAATCGAGCCCCTTCTTGATGTCTGAACCTTTCGATCGACTGAATCTGTTGCTCCATGCTATCATCTAGCTCTGACATACATTGCCTGGCTCTTCGTAGCTCCTGCTTCAACTGAGCTATGACTTTGGCATCCTCTGAATGTCGGCGTTGATGGTCCAACTCATTCTTGTCATACTTCTCTTGGAGTCGATGAAGTCGAATTTGATGTTTGGCTCCAACATCTGCAATAATATGGGGAACATTTGGACCAGGCTCAATAGTTCCGGCGAGGCTCTTCTTCAACCATTCTTTGTAATCCTTAGAACATTCTGGACGGAATCTGTTTGGTACCGGCTCACCCAATACCCTTCGGGTCTTCCATGTTCTACGTATGTCTTCAACATAAGAGACTCGTCCATTTTCATGATCGGTTGCGAATTTCTTCATGTTCGCAATTTAGGGAATCTCCTGTTTTCCTCCCAGCTGTCTAAGGACTCGACCGGGAGCATATGGTCTAGTCCCTCTTAACCCGGATAATATCAAATAAGGGGTCTTTTCCGCTCGAATCACCATTTGCTTTGTCACCATCAGACTTTCTAATACCAGAATTTTAAACCTCCAGTTTTGTTGCAATGATTGTGGTACATCCACCAATCATGACCTGCAAATTGGTCCGATCGTCTCAACGGATCTAGTTCTTCTGGATTATGTGCTTTGATCAAGTGCCTCATCATCCACCATTGAAGTATCAGGTTGCATCCCTGAAAGAAACGCTCTCCGCTTTGACACTTGTCCAAAGCCCTATAAAGGTCAGCCAAAATCATGGGTGCCAAAGTGTAGTACTTAGTTGCTGATCCGTAGCCCACCCCATAAAAGATAGTATGAGTGACCATTACTACACTCGGATGGATAGTATAGTTTAGTCCCTGGGGAAATATCATCGTCCCAAGTAGGCATATAGGCAATAGGACGTGTCTCCTTCCATTTCTCTTCCGAGACAAACTCTTCTTTGAACTTTTCATAGGCTCTTGCACGTCCGAATCGGTAATAAAGCTTTCGAAGCGGAATGTTTGGCCCGGGCAGCTTGTCCATCCAATCAGCTTTGACGAGTGACAATTTTTCTTTAATTTAAGCAAAATCCCATGTTTTTGGGAAAAGGAGATCTGTATCGGGTTGGAACCTCCTTTTGTTGCACATGCCAATACTTTCGTAACTTGCCAGGACTTCTTCAATAGTCGGTGTCATTTCCACTTCCCCGAACCGAAATACCATATTGTCGTTGTTCCAAAACTTTACCATTGTTCCAATTAAACCGGGTCAAGCCACCATTTCCATCAATGACGGAAGATTGCCTATGTGTCTTTGAACTTTTCTCTTGTCCCCGTTGTTCATGAACTTCCACCAAACTTGGAGATAAGGGTCAGGTATGGTCACCATTCGGGTTCTCAGAGGCTCATGTACTGGATTCATTCTACAAAAAAAAAACAGACAAAGGTAAGTTTTCCCCGCCCCCATTAGATAATTGATTTGTTTTAAAAATACATATACATTCTTCAATTAACACATAAATATGATTGTCTCTTTATTGGCAAGATGGACCAAATAGACACAAGGTGGGCTTCTAATGAGCCCAACACGCCTTGGGTGTTGGGTCAACTTAGTTCAAAATGCGCTAAAAGTTGGGATTTGGTTTCGCTCTACGCTAGTTGACTAAGAGTAGCTTTTGAGAGACCGGGAACCCAAGTGGACAACTTAGGCTGGAATTCACGACAACCATTGGACGCATGACGAACCAATAAATTGCCGATCATTCCGAAAAAGGGTTGAGTATAAAAAAGTCCGGTTGCGGTTCCGCAAAACCGTCCTTTAATATACTATACATACAAGAGAATATGCCATGAAATGCAATGACATTTATATCAATTTAAACACGTTGAGAGCAAATAAACAATTTAGCAATTAATACAATTAGTCAAACAAGTCAAATCTTATGGTTAGAATTTAATTAAATCCCAGCAGAGTCGCCATTTCTGTTTTATTTAAATATATATACAAGGAAAATGACTGAGTTTTTGAAAAATCGATTAAACTTATGATTTAAGAGAAGTCAAATTTCCAAAAGAACAGAGTCGCCACTTAATTTTTAGTAAAAAATCAAGAAAAATACAAGATTTTTCAAAAGACTTAAACAGATAAAATCAATTGAAAAAGGGTTCGAGTTCAAATGTACATTTCGAGAAGGTGTTAGGCCCTCGGAATGCCCGCTAACTTGCGGTTGACCGACGATTTGACTAAAAATGATTTTGACTAATTTTAAAATTTTAACTAAGTAAAGAACTCAATTTATCCTAACTAATTATTTTAGAATTTGACTAAGTACAGAACTCCCGACTTTGACTAATTTTTGAAAGTTTAACAAAGTAAAAGAACTCATTTGTTTTAACTAATTATCCTTTTAAAATTTAACTAAGTAAACGGACTCCCAACTTTGACTAATTTTTTTTATTGTTTTAAAAAAAAAAAGGTTTTACTAAGCAAATGAACTTATTTATTTTAACTAAATATTTTTATTTTGTTACTATTATTATTATTATCGTCATTTTAATTATCTTAAGGGAAATGGGACTAAAAGGGGGTTCTTCTAAGTACAATATAAAAATATAACTATTTTAATCTAGGTATGTAAAAATAATGAGAAATGACCATCTTTGGGAATTTAATTAAATTAAACCGAAATCAAATAAAAGGTTAGAGGTAAATAAAGTAAACAAAAGTAAATACAATCAAAATAATAGAGAGAAAGAGAATAATTTGGGCCTTTTGTGCCTGTTGCTGATTTTTAGGACTTTTAACCAATTCACGTTTTTGTATACAAAAGCCGTATATCAGTGCATACGACTCGTATATCAACCCCATTTCCTGTATCTTGAACCGTATACCAAATGTATACAATCTATTTTGACTCCCGCAACCTGTATTTTTTTTTATAACCGTATTTGTTGAACTGGACCCGTATATCAGTGTATAAAGGCTGTATTTCAGCCTTTTTCCAACTTTCCGGGAACTGAAAGTTCGATATCCAGCCTATATTTAATGTTCTCCAGCCCTGTTCATTGGTTCCCTGCTAGCTGACCCAAGGATAAAGAAATTTGGGCCGTGATGGCCCAAATGAAATGCAAATCGAGGAAGAAAGTCCACAAGGCTCGGACAAATTCATGCAAGAAAAGAATATAAAGAAAAATATACATTAGCATTTATTTGCGATGGCAGTAGCAAAGTAACCACATAAATTTTAATTGATCTAACAATGTTTAAAGATCATGTAAGTTTAGACTCAACAAACTCAACTTTTCCAAAAAAGGGGAAAGCATAAAGTAGCAAGAGCATGAATAGGACAGTAGTATCAAAATATTGGTAATAAGATGACTAATATTCAAGAGAAGCATATCATTCCCAACTATAAATCTATATCCAAATGCAAATGCCGTAGTAAACCCATTTACTACCTCATCATTAAGATAACCAACATGTAACAAAATCAGGAAATAAACGACTACAAGCATTGAAACGCTGTTCATTCGAATTAAAATGCCCATAATGAGGCCCGATAATAACTCGGCTGAAATGGAAATGAGCAGAGTTGCAATCTATTATCAAAAAAATTCACAAATCGATTTAGGGGAACAAGCATCACAAATTTCCAGATTTAACATACCAAGTGCTTGCCAAAAAAAACGGACCATAAGTGGCCACATAGATGCATTTCAAGCAAAGAACAAGATCACTACCAGGTAGCTTTAGAAATCTAAATGCTCACATTGACTCTTAGCTACTATGGTTGAACACGAAAATAAAATAAAATGGAGTCAGCACTATAAATCATGACCTCTTTTTAAATAAGACTCTATCGGCAGAAACTATTAGAAAGGAGGAAAAGGACACAACTCATGCTTGACAAAAACATAGGACAGTAATGTGTCATGGCGAGATGTCTACCTTTCGAGGTGCAGCAAACAGGACAACCACGAGCAGAGGAGACAGCGAGCTTCTTCCAACACCACGCCCCAAACTCCGAGAGTTCCGACGAGCAGCGAGAATGTCTTCAAAAAATAAAGATCGGCGCTTGAATACCCTCTATAATACTTGATTTTTTTTAGTCTGTATTTGCTTTTAAAAGTAGTCTATGTATCTTTTGTTTTTTCTTGACTTACAATTTTTCAACTAAAGAAAATTCCCCCCCTTAACAATGAAGGATCTCGAACTATTTATCAACGAAATTAGGGCAAAAATGGGTGAATAGGCGGGAGATGTTCGGATGGGGACGAGGCCTATTCAAATTTCAAACTCCAAGCTTTCACCATTTTAGGGAGACCTCCTTTTTTCTGAAGGTTTTTCCCTATTTCGGAAGAGGAAGGGGCAATTACGTGTGCCTGCTATTGCTCTGTTGCCATATTAATGGGGATAAGGACGTTTTGAAGAAGAAGCCAAAGAGAAGCAGTGTACCGCCTGGCTGCTGGACGTTCTGGGTTTTGGCTTTTTCTGGAAGAAGAAGAATAATAAAGGGTATAGGGGTGGGGTCGGTCAAGTATGCTGTTGTTGTATTGTTAGGAATGGATGGGTATTATTTTTGGATTAAGGAAATGGGCCGGGTAGAGTGGGTTGTTAGGAATAGTTGAGGTGGGCTGGACATTTGCTGGAATTAAGGCCCAAAAATGGCCTGAAAGAGTTGAAATAATTGTTAAGGGAGGGATTGGATTTGTAATTTAGGACGTGGCCAAATGAGTTGCAAAACTAGCCAATTTAAGTTACAAATATGGCCAAACTTAGTTAATTGGGACAAGTTCGGCTAGTAATTAAGATAAGATGAATTAATGTAATTAATTTATGAGCTTATCAATCTTAACGAAATAAAATAATCGACTTAATTATAAACTAATTATTTCCAAAATATAAACTATTATATAACTAAACTAATTAACCAAATATTTAAGTAAAACTAAAATCTTTTTGAGACAATTTTCAAATATTCATAAAATGTACTAATTACGTACATAATTATATAAAACATATATACATTATTTAAAAATCATAAAAATGACAAACTATTTAAGATAACTCGCAAACTATTTTATTTTTATAAAATTAATTCTTCTAAATCGTTTTTAAACTAGAGAAGCTCAAAAATTAATTTCTGTCGTAGAGGGTCAAAATTAGGTGTCAACAAGCACCATCCATTTAGAAAAGCCTGCAAAATGTTGGGAAGATAGACGTTAGAAAAACTCTTTTGGGATTAGACCATACCGGGTTAATGGAAAAAGTTTTTTTCTGTCCTTAAAGGGGCACATGCCACTGTTTCACCAAATCCCGCCACAACGGTCTAAGTCCCGCCAGAGTGGGATGATGGAGGCCGCCACGGGGGATGAATGGCGCTAGAGCGGCCTTTATTTGGGATGAAATCCAGGAGCTATTATGGCACCCCTTCGTCCCAAAATCCTCATTTTCACAGAATTTCAGCAGATCAGAGTCTGTAAAGTACCTTAGAACCTAAATATGCAATTATTTTTGCAAAATAACCCCTAAATAGTGTCCGAATCTGAGTTTTACACCAAGAAAACTTTTCAACTTCCCCCACCAGTTTTAGTATCATTTCGACCATATTTTCACAAAATCCTTACGCCCAGAACATTGTGGAGACGTTGGGGACGTAAGGAAAGTGTCCATGCTACATTGATCTAACAAGTCCAGCAACCTATGTTCATTTTCAAAAACTACCCCCGAAAACCTATTCTACCCAATCAGTTAGGATCATGCAATCGTAGTTAAGTACGGATGTAAAGAGCATAAGGAACAATAAATTTACCTTGAGTTTGATGTTCAGAGTGAATCAATGGAGAGCATTGTTGAGTTTGGGAGTGAGTTTAGGGAGAAATGAAGAAATGGTTTGGTTTAGTTTACGCTTTACGAAATTACGCTAGCGCTTTGAGAGAAGAGCAAAGAGGAGAAAAGAGGAGAAAAGTCAAAGTTCATCATCGTTCTTGAGGTTTCGCTTGTAGATTTCACCAAGGGTTAATCTCTACGAGGTATGTCAGATCACATAGCATTGGGTTCGTTCATCCACGTGCCAATCATGATTTATTTCAGCGTATTTACGTTCTTGAAGATAGAGTAATTGAGTTATTGATGGATTTTGTTGAAGTTTCTATTGGGTTCTTGATTGTTGAGTTGTTGAGGAGTTCATGAGTTAGTTTCATGAGATTTGAGGTTGTTTTTTGGTAGATTATTGTATAGTTTGGTTGGGTATTCGAATCTAAGTGTTTAGGGAAGGAACCAATCAAATCTAGATGAATTAGGGTCGAAAAACGAATAAGAAAATTCGTCAAAAATCTCAGGAAAAAGAGTGGGGTACAGCGCCACTCAGAGCTCCCCACATCAGTGCCTTAAGTTTGGGCTCTGGGGCACCACACCACTCAGAGCACCCCAACCCAGGTTCTGTAGTTTTGGCTCTGGCGTCGGCGCCACTCAGTACGCCAGGGTTGCCATGTCCTCTACCCTTTCCCACTTCTTTACGTATGAGTTCCCTTGAAATGTACCTATGTTTTCTTGCTGATTTCTACACTCTAAGGTACGTCTAAACATCATGATATCATCCATAAACATGAATCATAACCTTGAATCCATAAGTTCAAATTCAAGAAAAGTTAAGAGCCAAGTCTAGAGAGTTCTTAGAGTCTTTCCAAAAGTCTTTTGCAAATGCTTTAAACTTGTTTTAAGACTTGAGTTTTGAGTTGAGTAAAGTGTAACAAATGAGATTCATTTCCGTCAAAAGAGTATATGGGGACTATGTATTCCCAAGGAGTAAATGTTTTCACATTTAAACAAGAAAGAAAACACCGATTTCCAAAAGAGCCTTTGAACTAGTTTTCAGTAAAGAGTAAATGTTTTCACATTTAAGCAAGAGAGGAAACACTGATTTCCAACAAATCCTTTGGGCTAGTTTTTGAGAAATTATCTCAAATCACAGAAAGAGTTATGTTTTTAAACATATGAGCTAGTTATATTTTTTGGAGTAGTATTGAGCAATGATTTGGGGATAAGTTGAGTTCAGATAATTCATGGTCTCCATAAATCGTGTAGCCAACATGGGTAGAAAAGAGTCATACTTTTTAGAAGACTCCTTAGTGCCTTTTAGCATAGACTAGTGGATCCACTTAGTAGTTAGGTTCTATACTCCCGAAAAGGTATAGGACGGCCCTAACAGTGTGAGGCAAATCGCTGTGTCATCACATAACTCATAGTGATGGTTGTCGGTTAGAGAAATTCCCACAGAGATATTTTGTATTCTTATATACACAGAGTTTACTTTGTATTTTTATATACAAATAAAATTTAAATTGTATCCTTACATACAAACTGAGTTACCATTGTATTTTTCAATACACAGAGTTGTTATCCACATGTTTTAAAAGCTTTTTTTTATACTGCATTTACATTAGTTCTTTATATTGAGTTGAGTTGAGACCATGTATGTTCTTTCAATTCCCTTTCAAGCTTATGTCTTGTTTTAGAATTCCCCTCGCATGCTCATACATTAAATGTACTGATGCCAATTGGCCTGTATCTTTTATGATGCAGATACATGTACTTAGGATCATCATCCAGCGCATCGTTGATCCAGTTGAGTTTCAGAATTGTTGGTGAGCCTCCTTGCTTTCGGAGAATCCCCTTTTTATTGTTTTCAGTATTTTAGTTTATTAGGATGTCGTAGGTCTTGTCCTGACATCCATCTTAGTTATTAGAGGCTTCATAGATAGTTAGTTGATGTTAGTTCATGAGTTTTTTCCATTTCAGTTACGTTGAGACTTGAGTTGTCATATTGGCCAGCTGAATGTTTATCTTTAAAACATTTTAAGTTATTCATTGAGACAATTTAGTTATGATTGTATTTTAATACTTTCTTTTATCATGAGTAAGTCTTCCGCTAAGAGTTAAGACATACCAAGAGTTCGCTTGGGGCTAGCAATGGTTCTCGAGTGCCAGTCCCGCCCAGGGTGTAGGCTTGGGCTGGACAAACTTGGTATCAAAGTATAGAGTTCAAGAGTCCTAGGGAGTCTATGAAGCAGTTTCTGTAGTGTCCTAGTTATCTGTGTGAAGCGTGCCACATCTATAATTAAGAGGCAGCGACACTTAGAAATTATCTCACTTCTTTCATAATCATTTTGTTCAATAAAGTTTATTTATAAAAAGTTCTTCTAATTTGTGCTTGCACGTGTCTTTTAGATTATGCCAACACGAAGAGCTGTCAGAGGTCGTCCCGCTAGAAGGAATGTTGAACCGTAAGATCAAGGGGTACCTAATGCACTAGAAGTGCAACCCTAATCAGAGGTCACTAATGCTGAGTTCCGGGAAGCTATCCGGATGTTGAGCCAAGCTGTGACCAATCAAGTTGGACAGAGAGAGAATCGACAAGAAGTGGCTGATACTTCAAGGATCCGTGAGTTCTTAAGGATGAATCCTCCAAGCATTACTGGTTCAAGTGTCACTAAGGATCCAGAAAACTTTGTAGAGGAACTTCAGAATGTCTTTGAGATTATGCACATTGCTGATGCTGAAAGGGTGGAACTAGTTGCATATCAAATGAAGGGTGTCGCTAGAATTTGGTTTGATCAATGGAAAAAGAATAAAGCTGAAGGTGCACCACTTGTGAGTTGGGCTTTGTTTGAGGTGGCTTTCTTGAGGTGTTTCTTTCCTAGTGAACTGAGAGAAGCTAAGGTACGAGAATTCCTTACTCTTAAGCGGGAATCTATGAGTGTTTATGAGTATAGTCTAAAGTTCATGCAACTTTCCCGCTATGCTCCAGAAATGGTTGCTGACATTAGAGGCAGGATGAGTTTGTTCGTTACTAGGTTGTTTCATCTGTTAAGTAAGGAAGACAAGTCAACTATGCTGATATGGATATTGACATAGCAAGGCTGATGATCCATGTACAACAGGTTGATGAAAAGAAGTTGAAAGATAGAGAGGAATTTCAAAACAAGAGAGCTAAGACAGGAAATGAGTTCGGACAACAAAAGAATAATGCCAATCAGTCATCTTTCCAACATAAACAAAAGGGACATGCTCCATCATCTGCTAGTGCACCTGTACCAAGGAACAGAGGTGAGTCCCAAAATTAGAATTCACAAAATTTCTGAGCTAGACTTGCTCATTCTCAAGGTAGTATGTCACAAGGGTGTAATAAGACTCCTGCATGTGCTAAGTGTGGTAGGAGCCACTTAGGGGTGTGTTGTGATGGCTCCACTGGTTGCTTCAAGTGTGGCCAGAACAGTCATTTTATGAAAGAGTGTCCTAAGAACAGACAAGGTAATGGTAATGCGGGCAATAGAGCCCAGTCTTCTTCAGTTGCTCCACCAGACAGAACTGCATCTAGAGGAGCTACTTCAAGGGTATGAGGAGGAGGAAACCGTCTGTATGCTATTACTAGTTGCCAAAAGCAAGAGGATTCATCAAATGTTGTCACTAGTATGATCCAAGTCTTTAATTTTGATGTTTATGCTTTGATAGATCCAGGATCGAGTTTATCTTTTTTGACTTCTTATGTTGCGATGAATTTTGATGTTCTTCTTGAGAAACTTCTTGAGCCATTCAGTGTTTCTTCACCTGATGGTGAGTCTATTCTAGCTGAGAGAGTCTATCGTGATTGTAGCATTTCCGTCAATCATAAGAGCACCATGGCTGACTTAGTTGAGTTAGACATGACGTATTTTGATGTCATTCTAGGTACGAACTGGCTTCATGCCTGTTATGCCTCAGTTGATTGTATAACTCGAGTTGTTAAGTTCCAGTTTCCTAATGAGCCAGTTATTGAGTAGAAGAGTAGTTTAGCAGTGCCTAAGGGTCGTTTTATTTTGTACCTTAAGGCGAGAAAGTTAGTTTCCAATGGGTGTGTATATCACTTAGTCCGAGTTAATGGCTCTAGTGTTGACACACCTCCTATTCAGTCAGTTCCAGTAGTAAAAGAGTTTCCAGAAGTCTTTCCATATGATCTTCCCAAAGTCCCTCCTGAGAGAGAAATATACTTCGGTATAGATATTCTTCCCGATACTCGTCCTATATCTATTCCTCCATATAGGATGGCACCAATAAAGTTAAAAGAGGTAAAAAAGCAGTTGAAAGATCTCCTAGAAAAAGGTTTTATTTGAACAAGTGTCTCACCTTGGGGCGCTCTAGTCTTATTTCTGAGAAAGAAGGATGGTTATCTTAGAATGTGTATAGATTATTGTCAGTTGAACAAGGTTACTATCAAGAATAAGTATACTCTTCCGAGAATTGATGATCTCTTCGATCAACTTCAGGGTGCCACTTGTTTTTCTAAGATAGACCTCAGATCAGGCTACCATCAGTTGAAAGTAAGGGAATGTAATATTCCAAAGACAACATTCAGGACCCGTTATGGTCATTATGAGTTTTTGGTCATGTCATTCAGTTTTACTAATGCGCTTGCAGCGTTCATGAACCTTATGAATAGAATATTCAAGACTTATTTAGATATGTTTGTGATTGTATTCATTGATCACATACTAATCTATTCGAGGAATGAAAAAGATCATGCTAGTCATCTCAGAGTAGTTCTCCAAACTCTAAAGGATTGAGAGTTGTATGCAAAATTCTCTAAGTGTGAGTTTTGGCTTGAGTCTGTGCCATTCTTAGGCCACATTATTTCTAGTGATGGAATTAGAGTTGATACTCAAAAAATAGAGGTAGTGCAGAATTGACCTAGACCCACATCTCCAACTGATATTATGAGTTTCTTGGGGTTGGATGGATATTATAGAAGGTTTTTCGAGGGGTTCTCATTGATTTCATCTCCTTTGACCAAGTTGCCTTAGAAAACAGTTAAGTTTCAATGGTGTGAAGCTTGTGAGAAAAGCTTTCAGGAATTGAAAACTAGGTTGACTACTGCCCTAGTATTGACCTTAACAGAAGGTACGCAAGGTTTTGTTGTGTATTATGATGCGTCCCGAGTTGGACTGGGTTGTGTGTTAATGTAGAATGACAAAGTTATAACTTATGCCTCCAGACAACTTAAGGTTCACGGGAAGAATTACCCAACCCATGATCTAGAGTTGGCCGTTGTAGTGTTGGCTTTGAAGATCTGTCGTCACTATATTTATGGTGTACATGTAGATGTGTTCACCGATCACAAGAGCCTTCAGTACATGTTTAGTCAGAAAGAGGTTAAACTCAGACAACGGATGTGGTTATAGTTACTCAAAGATTATGATATGAGTATTCTCTATCACCCAGGTAAGGCTAATGTTGTTGTTGATGCCTTGAGTAGGTTGTCAATGTGTCACGACCCAGGGGTATACCCTAGAAGTAACACGACGTACTTGACCCCGAAGGGGTCTCATACAAGCCCTTAGCAAATCATGAACATAAGATAATAGAAAAAAAGGGAAAATTTTAAACTTTTTACAATCGAAGTCATTTTCATAAAAACAAGCGGAAGTCTTTCTATACTTTGTCTCAAACCATCTAATACAACTTTAGAATAAAACTCTTGGGACACAACCCATACAATAGTCTCAAAAACATGAAATAAATACATAAAGGAAATGGTGGGTTTTGTCCTCGAAGCTATGATGACTCACCAAGATCTTCAACTCTTTAGCTCCTTAGAAACCCAACTTCAAGATAACACTCAAGTCTCCAAACCCTACATTTGATTAGAATGTAGGCAAAGTATGCATTAGTACAAAATGTACTAAATATGTTAGCTAGCATAATCATAAGAGCATAAGACAAGGGTTAGTCAATATAAGACATAATCCAAGATCATATGAAATACTTCATGAAACATAAATAATAAGCATAAGAGACAATATCATCATAATAAGCAAAGTCTCCAACATAAACATCATATAAGGATTCTTTGACTCTTAGTCATCTTTGCCATAATAGAACTATTCTCAAGTAACCTAAAAGCATACATGTGCAATGCATGAATAGCATCCCATAATACCACCCAAGCCAAGTATCCCTTTTTGGTCATCTTAATCATAGCCTATATGCATGGTCAAGTCTTAAGCTTTTCTACCATAGGGGCCCTATACTTCTAAGTAACCTCAAAGCACACTTGTGCAATGTATGAAAGGCATCCCATACTACCCTTCACACTAAGCATAACCTTGAAGTCATCATAGTCATATTAACCCTACTTTGGTCTCATTATTAGCTTACTTCATATAGACAAGGGAACTATCACCTTTAGTCAATCATATCATGTCAAGGAAGGCAACTATAGCACAATCCTATCTAAGCATACGTCATATAAGAGAAACACCTCATGAGTCACCTTAAGGCAAGCTTGTTCCATGTGTTATACCCCATTTTAACTCGAGGTCCAAACGGTGTACAACATTTTGGTGATTTCCAAATTATTAAATAACTTAAGAAGTCGTCACCTAATTAATTATGGTGAATTAGGACACCTAAATATTTAACAGAGTAATACTAAAATGATTTCAATTAAATGGTCTACTAAACATAAGATTCTAGGTAAGGGTTCAACTAACCTAAAGGAAAGGGGTTAGGCATCCTTAAAGATCCATTTAAAATGGTTAACCGGCCAAACTTAAATAATTAATTAGGCTAAGTGAAAATTAGTGCTAAAGCGTAAAATAATTGACTAATTTAAAATAAGAAGATAAAGTAGTGTTTAAAAAAGCGTAAAGCAGTAGTTTTATATATTTGAAAACAATTTGTTGTTGTTGAATAGATATTTATTTTTTAAGAAAAATAAATAAATCATCAAAGTGATCTAGTATGCTAAGTTGAGTTAAAACAACTTCTGGACATACCATTTACAAGCATTTTTTTTGTTTTAAAAATTTAATGCTCCAAGATTGACTCAAAACTAACTTAGGAAGTATATTCAACTATAAGTTTGACCTCATTAATAGCTAAATGCTTTCTAAATTATTTTTTTATCGAAGATCAGTTTAACTTCTAAGTATGTCAATCAAAGTTATCAAAAACAAACACACAAGTATTCATAGCAAATAACATAAAGAAAATTAGGAATAAGCAACTAAAGAAGAGTAAAGTCAAGCACTTGTCACTTTCTCTTATTTTTCTTCTCGATGGAGTTTCTAGGAAGCGAGAAACACAAATAAAAATGTATATGCAACTTTTGAGTCTTGTAGTGATGTCGAGTCGTAAAGTAAGACTCTTTGACTCCGGTGTACATGCCAAACAAAGAAAAGGAGATGGCAATTAGGAAAAGAAAGCAGATTTTAATATTAAGATGCAAAATAAATACATTAGAATATAACTCATAAGATGGCAAATAAAAACAAACGAAAAATTCAAATTTAGAGAAATTGTCACTATCAAACAGATTTAAAAAGGCGGTGTACTGAACTTAAAACAATAAGATATATCAATACAAGTTTAGATAAATTTTTAAAATAGTATCATTTCATGAAATATCCAAAACGTACAAATTTGCATATTAGTGTTAGTGTAATCATATTTTTATTCTAATGTAAATGAATAACAGATGTTGCTTCTTGCTTTCACAATGTTAATTAAGACAAAAGACAACAATAATCACATTTTAAATTACTCTACTAAATATTTATAGACAAAATATGTTTTTAACTTTCAAAATCTGATTTTAGTCATTTAAAGTGATGTAAGACATGATATGATTTTGAATAAATTCACATGTTGTCAAATAATTGACCCAAAGAGTTAATACCAAACTATTTAAAATAGGACTTCTAGTTTACAAGTTTGGAATTTTATGAAAATGCAGAAAAATAAACATGGCATATAAGAGTTCAGAGAAAAGCATAATGAAAACATAATCTTCATGACATAACTCATACACTTCAATAATCTCCAAAATATGATTTCAAACAAATTTACACACTCAGATGATAGATAAACTAAAAAAGGAAAATAAAGTTGAGATTACCGTTTGAGGGGCAGTGAACTGAGTCGTCTTCAATCAAGAATCTACGCTCGTTCCTCCAATAAAGTCAACAAAACAGAAAGTAAAGTAGGAGATATTGAAATGTAAAAAAGTGGTATTCTTTGGAATGTTCAAGTCTTTTTCATGATCTCTTTTGCTAACCAAAACTGTCTCTTCAACTGAAGATATATGGGAGTATTTATAGAAAGAAAAAATAAAGCTCAGAGCTTAGAGTTTGAGCGGGATTTATTTTGAATTTCAAATTTGTCTTGATTGGAGAAAAATCACATGAAGATCTTGGACTCCGTAAATCAAGTTGTTTTAACAGTGAACTTCGGCCCCAAAGAATCAAAAATCAAAAGTTATTTGGCTTCTTGTGTTGACTAAATTGTTGAATATGAGTGAGAAGGAAATTTTGAATGTTAGGATATGCTAGAACACAGTAAATGGATGAAATTTGCTCAAAAAGGTTGGACAAAGACTATCCACAGTTATGGTGCTACCTACCATGGTTGAAAATGGAATGAGGGGTGGGGTATGGCTGCTAGAGTTTATGAATAGGGTTAAATTGACATGTTAGAGGAAATGGATCCGTTCAATTGAGTAGTTGGGCTGCTACATTTTGAGCGAAAAATGGGCCAAATGGGCTGCATTTGGATAGCCAAATTGCTGAATATTTTAAACTTGTAAATGGGCTGGAACATAGCTCAATTGCTGGAGCATTTTGGGCCTTTTTTCTTCTTTAAGTTAATTTATTTGAGCTTCTAACTTAATAGCTAAAACCATAAATATGATACTATAGGATGACAAATACTAAATTATAAAAATATAGATGCAAAATATGAACTTATACTTGCTTTAATAAGTGTGAAACTTGAAATAAAGCAATAACAAATCGATTATTTAATAAAAGAGTGTGAAAAGTGATAATAATAATAATAATTTCAATAATAGAATATATAATTTGTTAGATAAGTAGTAAAAATAGTTGTCAAAAAGATAATTTTATATATTATTAGTTTTGAAGCTTTAAAACAATAAATTAGAAGAAATGAGGGTCAAAATTGGGTGTCAACACCATGCATGAGCAAGACCCCATAATCCTACCCATGCTAAGCTAGACACTTTAGGTTCATCATTCATGTTTATCATCTCTTAACATCATAAAGACAAGGGGAATCACCTCTTAGTCATGCATGTATTGGAGGGGCCTCTAAAGCTACAATCCAACCTAGTCATGCTCATGTTCATAAATGCAAGGGGGAGTCACCTCAAGGCATAAATGTTTAGTTCACCATGAAGGACAATGGAAGTCACCTCAAGCCACACATATCATGGAATCATAAAGACAAGGGTATTCACCTCTAGTCATACATATTAATGAATTATAGAGACAAGGGTATTCACCTCTAGTCATGCAAATCAATGAATCATAGGTATTCGCCTCCATGTTCATTATTAGTGGAATATAGGTATTCGAATCCATATTCATTTTAATGTGATATAGGTATTCGCCTCCATATTCATTTTAATGTGATATATGTATTCGCCTCCATATCCGTTTTAATGTGTAATGTAGGTATTCGCCTCCACATCATCACATACGGATCATAGGTAATCACCTCCATGATCAACATAAAGGCTAATGGGTAATCACCACTTGCCTTGGGAGTCACACATATATGAAGGGTAATCACTTCACACTCCCTATGTTTCACTAATTAGGAGTAAGGGAACTCACCACACATTCCTATCATGTAAAGGTTATTTAGGGGAATCACCACAAGCCTCATCACATTTCATAGTCCTAGGACTTAGATTCATTTTAGGTGAGAAAGCCTTTCAACCTAGAATCATTCTCTGTGAGAGAACCTTTCATGTCATGCTATATTCATTCATAATACCATATCTAGAATTCTACGTTAGAGATTGGTATCTTCATGACTCAAGTGAATCTATCACTTAACATATTCAAGCATTCATTAGGTAGATTAGGTAGGTAAAGATCTTCCACCATAACTCTATCTATCAAGCTTCTATTCTCATTTAGAGTTTACTCTCAAAGCCTTAGTATTTATAATCACATTATATTAGCTTTACTATCAAAGACCTAACTATTATGATCACAAGCCTTACTCTCAAGATTTCTTTATTAATCTCATCAATATACCTAGATTTCAAGGTATTTTAATCACATTCTTCATTACTAGGTGATTCTAGTCACAATTGATCATAAAGGTTCAATTTCATCTTTACAAGTCATGACCCTTCACATTAAATAAAGTCTAGTTCAATTCATGATTATATCTTCCTAACCTTGAATAGTTACTACACATGACATTGATTCAAGAAGATCACCTATGAACCTTCACTTTCACCTCTAATGGCATAAACCCACAAAATAACACATTCATCAAATAGACTAGGGTTAACCATAGAAATCACATGAATCCATCATAATATCATAATTCAATGCTAATATAATCATAATTAGGTATTATCCACTAGATTGGAATCATACCTAAACCCTACCCACAATGTAGAAGGAAACCCTAGCTAGAATTTGGTTTTTGACTTCAAAATTGGGGGAAAACCTAGAGGGATCTATGGGTGGAAGACCCCATAGATGAATAAGATAACATACCTTAATTCAAAGCCCTAAACAAGCTTGAAACAATGGAGGAAATCTGCCTCTTTTCCTTCTCTTCTTCTTCTTCTTCACTTCTAGAGAGAGAATTTGGGGTCTAGGAAGAATGATCTAATTGACTTAGTTTAGGGGTCTATTAGGTATATATAGGTGGTTTAATAAATAACTAACCGACCTCCCTTAACCCTTAACTAATTACTAATTAACCCCCAAACCTCTAACTTAAAAACTGCTTCCATTCACGAAACCCCCACCCACGGACCGTGGGTGGGTTCACGGAGCGTGCTGCACCTCTGTAGGTGCTGATAAGGGGCTAGAATATGCAGGCCAATACATGACTTTACCCACGACCCCAACCCATGGGGCATGGGTCCATCTACGGCCAGTAGGTGGCAAGCGTAGGTGGCATATTTTTGACAGCTTTTGGGGCTGTTTTGAGGTCCTCCTCAAGGACCCCTTGGGTGGTCCTTGGGGTTTTGTACCTCGACGTTTATCCCCTAAAACCTCCATTCTAAGTACGGGAATCATTTTTGTGATTTTTAATCCTCATACCATACTTTAAAACTCTTACGAAAAGCTCTAGAACTCTCTAGCTCAACTTACTAGTTTTCAGGGTATTACACAATGAGTAGTACCGCCCATGTTGAAGAATAAAAGAGAGAGTTAGCAAAAGATGTGAACAAACTTGCACGATTAAGAGTTCGACTAATGGATTCCATTAAAGGAGGAGTAGTGGTGATGAATGAGGATGAATCATCATTAGTGTCTAAAGTGAAAGAGAAACAAGACCAAGATCCTATTTTGCTTGAATGAAAGGCAAATGTTCATAAGAAAAAAGTAATGGCTTTTGAACAAGTGGGAGATGGTGTATTGAGGTATCAAGGTGGATTGTGTATACCAAGGGTGGATAAACTTCAAAAGAGGATCATGGAGGAAGCTCATAGCTCCAGATATTCTATCCATCTAGGTTCCACAAAGATGTATCATGACTTGAGGGAAGTATATAGGTGGAACAGTATGAAGAAATGTATTGCAGAGTTCGTTGCTAAGTGCCCAAATTTCTAACAAGTCAAGGTAGAGCACCAGAGGCTAGGTGGTATGGTTCAGAATATAGAACTTCCAGAATGGAAGTGGGAGATGATCAATATAGACTTTATTTCTGGTTTGCCATGGTCACATAGACAACATGATTCCATTTGGGTGATTGTTGATCGAATGACCAAGTCAGCCCAATTTTTGCCAGTAAAGACTACCCATTCAGCAGAGGATTATGCCAAGCTATTTATTCAAGAGAGAGAGAGTAAGACTTCATGGAATTTCGTTTCGATTATATCAGATAGAGGTGGAAAATTTACTGCACAATTCTAGAAGTTTTTCCAGAAAGGTTTGGGTTCAAAGGTGAACTTGAGTACTGCTTTTCATCCTCAAACAAATGGTCAAGCAAAGCACACTATTCAGACTTTAGAAGATATGTTGAGGTCTTGTGTGATTGATTTCAAAGGAAATTGGGATGATCACCTACTCATTGATTTTGCTTATAACAACAGTTATCATTCTAGCTTCCACATGACTCCTTATGAAGCTCTTTATGGGAAATGATGTAGATCTCCTATTGGATGGTTTGATGTTGGTGAAGCTGGGTTGATAGGACCATACTTAGTTCATCAAGCTATGGAGAAAGTGAGAGTTATGGAAGAAAGGTTGAAAACATCGTAAAGTCGATAGAAATCCTACACTGATGTTAAGAGAAGGGACTTAGAGTATGAAGTAGATGATTGGGTATACTTGAAGGTTTCTCTCATGAAGGGTGTTATGAGATTTGGTAAGAAGGGGAAACTTAGTCTTCGGTATATTTGTCCGTACAGAATATCCAAGAGGATTGGTAATGTAGCTTATGAGTTAGATCTATCACAAGAGTTAGCATCGGTTCATCAAGTGTTTCATAGCTCTATGTTGAAAAAGTGTATGGGCGATCCTTGATTGATCATACCAACTAAAGATATTGGTATTAAGGATAGCTTATCTTATGAGGAGATTCCTGTTCAGATTTTAGACTGCTAGGTTCGCAAGTTGAGAGCCAAGGAAGTAACATCAGTCAAAGTTCTGTGGAGAAATCAGTTTGTTGAGGAAGCTACTTGGGAAGCTGAGGAGGATATGAAGAAGATATATCCACATCTCTTTTAGCCTAGAGAAATTCCAGATCAAAGTACTAATTCTTTTCTTAGTACTCTTAAATTGATATACTGAATGTGTTAGATTTGCTTGTTGGATGTTTGAGCTGAATGTTAGATGTTACACTCTTAATCTACTAATAGCGATCTCATTCGAGGACGAATGTTCCAAAGGGGGAGATATTGTAACACCCCGCTATTTGAAAGAATTAGAATTAGTAAGAAAGCAATTTTTGGAAAGATCAAATTTGTAAAGTTGGGCAAGTTTTGCTAAGTATAAGTTTTGGGTCAACTTCAAATGACCATAACTCTCAGTAAAAAATGAGTTAGGAGTTCCATAAGATATAAAATGAAAAGTTTTTAAATTATCTTTCCAACTCCACCGAGTTTGCAAATTTTTGAGCTCGTATGAGGGAGATATACCCGTTTGAAGTCGGGCTGTTTAGATAACGAAAGTTACCCGAATTTAAGAGGGGTATTTTGATCGTTCCATACCCAATTAAGTTAATTCGTTTTTAGCAAATTAATTGGGGTCGAAACTGATTTATCTAAGTTTACTCTTTACAAAATTACGCTAGGGCTTTGAGAGACGAGAAAAGAGGAGAAAATAGGAGAAAAGCCAAAGATAATCATTGTTCTTGAGGTTTCGCTTGCGGATTTCACCAAGGGTTAATCCCTACGAGGTATGTGAGATCACATTGAGTTGGGTTCGTTCAATCACACGCCAATCATGATTTATTTCAGCGCATTTACGTTGTTGAAAATAGAGTAATTGAGTTCTTGATTGATTTTGTTGAAGTTTCTATTAGGTTATTGATTGTTGAGTTGTTGAGGATTTCTTGAGTTAGTTTCATGAGATTTGAGGTTGTTTTGATTAGATTCTTGTATACTTTGGTTGGGTATTCGAATCCCACTTCTTTCCGTTTGAGTTCTCTTGAAACGTACCTATGTTTTCTTGCTGATTTCTACACTCTAAGGTACGTCTAAACATCATGATATCATCCATAAACATGAATCATAACCTTGAATCCATAAGTTCAAATTCAAGGAAAGTTAAGAGCCAAGTCTAGAGAAATCTTAGAGTCCTTTCAAAAGTCTTTTGCAAATGCTTTAAACTTGTTTTAAGACTTGAGTTTTGAGTTGAGTAAAGAGTAACAAATGAGGTTCATTTCCTTCAAAAGAGTATATGGGGACTATGTATTCCCAAGGAGTAAATGTTTTCACATTTAAACAAGAAAGAAAACACCGATTTCCAAAAGAGCCTTTGAGCTAGTTTTCAGTAAAGAGTAAATGTTTTCACATTTAAGCAAGAGAGGAAACACTGATTTCCAACAAATCCTTTGGGCTAGTTTTTGAGAAATTATCTCAAATCACAGAAAGAGTTATGTTTTTAAACATATGAGCTAGTTATATTTTTGGGAGTAGTATTGAGCAACGATTTGGGGATAAGTTGAGTTCAGATAATTCATGGTCTCCATAAATCGTGTAGCCAACATGGGTAGAAAAGGGTTATACTTTTTAGATGATTCCTTAGTGATTTTTAGCATAGACTAGTGTATCCAATTAGTAGTTAGGTTCTATACCCCCGACAAGTAGGACACCCCTGGCAGCGTGAGGCAAAACGTTGTATCATCACATAGCTCATAGTGATGGTTATCGGTTAGAGCCCATAGAGATATTTTGTGTTCTTATATACACAGAGTTTACTTTGTATTTTTATATACAAACAGAATTTAAATTGTATCCTTGCATACAAACTGAGTTACATTTGTATTTTTCAATGCATAGAGTTGTTATCCATATGTTTTAAAATACTTTATTTATACTACATTTACATTACTGCTTTATATTGAGTTGAGTTGAGTTGAGACCAGGTATGTTCTTCCCTTTCAAGCTTATGTCTTATTTTAGAATTCCCCTCGCATGCTCGTACATTCAATGTACTGATGTCAGTTTACCTGCATCTTTTATGATGCAAATACAGGTAACCAGGATCACCATCCAATGCATCGTTGATCCAGTTGAGCTTCAGAATTGTTGGTGAGCCTCCTTGCTTCCGTAGTATCCCCTTTTTATTGTTTTCCGTATTTTAGTTCATTAGGATGTCATGGGTCTTGTCCTGACATCCATCTCAGTTATTAGAGGCTTCATAGGCAGTTAGTTGATGTTAGTTCATGAGTCTTTTCCATTTCAGTTATGTTAAGACTTGAGTTGTCATTTTGGCCATCTGAATGTTTATCTTTAAAACATTCTAAGTTATTTATTAAGACACTTTAGTTATGATTATATTTTAATACTTTCTTTTATCATGAGTAAGCATTCTGCTAAGATTTAAGCTATGCCAAGGGTTCGCTGGGGGCCAACAATAGATCTCGAGTGCCAGTCCCGCCCAGGGTGTAGGCTCGGGGAATGACAAATATACACAATTGAGTCTAACAATATCCTAAGCTAACTCCAAAATATGGGGAGATAAAGCTAATCCTAATTACCTGCTAAAAACTTAGTAAACATTTAAGAAAAGAAGTAACTAAAAGACTTAAACCACAATAACTAAAATCTTATATTGTAGTAACTAGTAAACACTAACTAATGCACTGATACCCCCCTCCCTTAAGGTAGGCAGTGTGCAACAACGCCTAGCTTGAATATGTGCTTGTTGAAGGCTGGTTTGGAAAGGGCTCGGTAAGAGTATCTACTAGTTGGTCCGCAACATGTATATGGACAACTTGAACTTGCTTGAGCTGAACTTGTTTGCGAACAAAATGGATCCACTGCAATGTGTCTTATGCGACTAAGAAAAACTGGATTGGCACATAAGTATGTAGCACCAACATTGTCACAATAGATAGTTGGCACATTTTGAAGTTTAAGTTGTAGCTTAGCCAGAAGGTTGGTGACCCAGTTTGCTTCCATAAGGGAACTTGCAACTGCCCGATATTCAGCTTCAGTGGAAGAACCAACAATTGTTCTTTGCTTTTTAGAGGACCAACTCACAGGATTTCTGCCTAAAAACAAAAGATAACCAGTAGTGGAAGCGCGATCACTGGCACCTCCAGCCCAATCCACGTCAGAGTACATATGTAATGAGTGAGAATTATGGCACATCAAATGCAAACCAAAATGAACAGTCCCTTGAAGATACCGTAGTACCCATTTTACAGCTTTCCCGTGAGTCTCTAAGGGAGTTTTCATAAATTGTGATAACTTGTTTACTAAGAAACAAATGTCTGGACAACTGAAGGACAAATATTAGATCTTCCCAATTACCCTCCTATATATGGTTGCATCCGTGAATAATCCACCATCATTGACCTTGGGTGTTTCAATAGCATTCATAGGCGTTTTAGCAGGTTTGCAATCAGCCATATTCTCCTCACGCAATATGTCACTAGTATAATTACTCTGTGACATAGTCATACCATTTTTTCTTCTAATGAATTCAATACCTAGAAATTAGGTGAGATTGCCAAGATCTTTTACAAAAAAATAGACAGCAAGGGAAGAAATTACCTGATTAACAACTGAAGTGTCACTGCTATTAATGATAATATCATCTACATATACCAGTAGGTACACAGTGGCACGATAGCAATGACGAATAAAGAGGGAACTGTCAGACTCAGATTTGATGAAGCCCAACAAGATAAAATGATTCTTGAGTTTTTTATACCATGCTCTAGGAGCTTGTTTGAGTCCGTAGATAGCTTTACGAAGATGACAAATATGAGTTGGATAATTTGTATCTTCAAATCCCTGAGGTTGGGCCATATAAACCTCTTCATCTAGACTTCTTTGAAGAAATGCGTTATTAATATCAAGTTGGCGGAGAGGCTAATCAAAGTTGATGGCAATAGAGAGGACCACACGAACAGTAGTAGGTTTAACTACAAGTCTGAACGTGTCATAAAAATCAACACCGGGATGTTGGGTGAATCCCGTTGCAACCAATCTGTCTTTATAGCAATCAATAGAACCATCAACATTTCTCTTGATTCTGTACAACCATTTACAAGCAACAACATTTTTAGACGGATCACGCGGCACCAATTCCAACGTTTGATTTTTACATAGTGCATCAAACTTAACTTTTATAGCAGTCTTCCACTCTATGTGTTTGGTGGCCTGATTGAAGATGGTGGGAGTGAATGGAGGTGTTACTTAGGCCAGGTAATCAAAAATCTGCTTTGGTTTATAGATATTGTGTTGTGAACGGGTGATGACTCGATGTTGAGGCAGATGGGAATGAGGTGGGGTACGAAAGGCTGGAGAAGATGTGTTTTGTTGTGCCAGTTGAGTGGAGCGACGAGAGTAAATAAATTGAATAGGAGGTTTCAGTGGTTGTTGATTGGATGTGGATGGTAGTTGAGTTAGTGATAGGGGTATAAAATGTGATTAGGTAGCAAGAAGAGAAGAAAGTGGAGGAGAAGAAGTAGGAGAAGTACCTTAAATCGTAGACCATGTTGCAGTGCAATTGGAAGAGATAGTCTCATGCATGTGCTTGATGGTATCTGGATTGGGTAAAATAATAGTGGGCAATTAATCTGTACAAGCTGTTGGAGAAGATATAAGAGACCTAACCTGGGTAGGTTCAACCAGGTTTTCCCAGCCAAGAGTTTTAAAATATGAGGAAAGCTTTGAAACATAGTCTGAAAAGGAAAACCACTTTAAAAAATGTGACATCTCGAGAGAAGTATATTTTGGAAGATTGCGGATCAAAACATTGATGACAATGATAATTGGACGAAAACCCCAAATAAACACAAGGCGTCGATCTTGGCTATAATTTATTCTTCGAGTATGGTTTGATCCGTGAATAAAACAAGCACCCAATTTTTTTTAATTGGGCATAATCTGGATTTTTACCAAATAACATATGGAAAGGTGTTTGATTTTGAAAATGTGAGGTAGGTAAGCGATTGATGAGGTAAATTGCGTGTTGACAGGCAAAGGACCATATGGTCGGTGGGAGCGAAGCTTCATGGAGTAAAGTTCTTGTCGTTTCAACTATTTGTCTATGTTGACCTTCGGCAAGAGAAACTCGTTGAGGGGTGTATGGAGGAGCTAAAAGATGTTCAATACCTTGAGAGCTTAGGTATGGATCAAAACTTTTATATTCTCCACCACCATAAGTATATAGAGAAAGAACTTTTGTATTGAAATGACGTTCCATTAAAACTTGAAAGTTTTGGAAAAGTTCTTTAACCACACTTCTTTTGTTCAAGGTATAAAGACAAATGTATTTTGTATATTGGTCAACAAAAATACAGTAGTATAATTTTTTGTCAATTGATAAAACTGGAGAAGGGCCCTACAAATCACTGAAAATTGTTTGATACTTGATAGTGTGAGTTGTTGAAAGGGATGCCGATGAGCCTTATTTGATGAACAAGAATTACAAATTGAAATTTTTTCGCGTGAACAAGGAAGCGAGAATTTATTTAAAACAAAATTTAAAACTCTTGCGTGCGGATGACCCAATCAACGATGCCAAGTGAGACTGGAGGAAGAATTTGTGCAGGCAACAAGTACTTTTGGTGAAGGCAAGGAAGGTGAAGTGGGCCACTCATAAAGACCGTCTCTACTCCTACCGTGCACCAAAGGAGTCAGTGTGTTCAAGTCCTTGACACAAAAATAAAAAGGAAAAAATTCAAAAGAAGTGAGATTATCTTGACAAAACTTAGAAACTGAAAGTAAGTTGCGTTTAATGGTAGGTGCACATAGAGCATCAAAAAGTTGGAAAGCATTATTTGAGGCATGTAATTGAGTTGAACCAGTGTGAGTTATTGGAATTTTGTTACCATCACCCATGGAGACTGCTCCATGCCATTGTATGCTTGCAAGTTGTGAGGGTCAACAGTGATATGATGAGATGCGCCATAGTCGACAATTTATGGATTTGCGGATGCCTGCAATCCTGATACATAGTTGGCCTTTGCCTCAAAATGATTGTGAGATTTGGATCGACAAACACTTGCAACATAGCCCTGTTTGTTGTAGAATTGGTAGTGAACATCATCATAAGAGTTGGTGGTGGGCAAAGATTGACACTGATTGGGTGTAGGAAAATGATTGTTAGACCGCCATTGTTTGTTGTTGCCAGTGCCATTGTTGGAGCGACGAGTGTGCCGAGAGTTGGGATGACCATACTTGGTGGAAGTAGAAGCTGCAACAGTAATCTGGTTGGGAGTTATCTTTGACTCTTCATGGTGAAGGAATAACTCATGATCCAATAGATTTTCATAGAGTTCTTCATAAGTAATAGTGGAGTCACGAGCCCAGATTGTAGCGGAAATCTCACGAAACTCTGGGCCTAAACCACTTAGGATCTTAACAATAAGTTCGGAGTTGGTAACTAGGGCGCCAACAGTAGAGAGTTCATTAGAAATAGATCGAATATTTTGCAAATATTTGGTGACTGGTTGGGAGTCTTTGGTCAGTCGCGTAAGTCGATCAAGAAAACTGGTTTGGGACTTGTTCGCATAGGCTGTGTGCAATGCATCACATACAGTTTTTGCTGAGTTAGAGGCTGCAACAATTGTGGCAATTGTGGGATTAACCGATGCCATAAGGGCGTTCTGAATAAGTTGGTCATGGAGAAACCAAAGAGAAAACACATGATTCACACTAGGGACTGTGCCAGTTGTGATCGTGCAAGAGGGGGAGGGAGAAGACCCATCGATATGGCTATATAGATCACGACCCTACATAAGCATAAAAAATTATGCTTTCCATGTTGAAAAGTTTTAGCTGCCAAGTAATTTGATAGGCAATTTGTATGCCAGATTAAATTAAACAATTGTCACTCCGATGTTGGTATCTCCGGTGACAACTCGAGAAGTGTCGCCCATTTGTGGAGGTTGGGAGAGAAAAAAAATATAGGATCTTACTCATTAGAGTTTTTAGTGGCTCCTATACCATAAAGAAACAAGATAAGCTACAGAAGAACTTAATTGCTTATGGATGGAATGTTACAACTTGATATGCACGATTGAGTCAATATCCTAAGGTAACTCCACAAAATGGGGAGATAAAGCTAATCCTAATTACCTGCTAAAGACATAGTAAGAAGTAAAGAAAAGCAGTAACTAAAAGACTTAAACCATAGTAACTAAAAACTTATACTGTAGTAACTAGTAAACACTAACTAATGCACTGATATATGTAAGTTGAAATAAAGTGTATCTATAAATGTATCACAATAAATAAGAATCAAGTTATCATATAGATACATGAATGAGTCAACAAGTAACTACAACTAAGTGTCCAATGTATCAACATGAATGAATCAACAACTAACTACCACTAAGTTATCAAGTATATACATGAATGAATCAACATTCAATTTATCGAGTACATTGCATTGGTTAGGTGTCAAATGTATCAACAACTAATTAGAACTACTGAGAAAAAAGAATTTTGTATGTGTATGCATTAATGAATCTGATACTTAATTTTATGAATTTTTGTATCAGATAATATACGACAAATGTATAAGCCAATCCATATTGTAAATAACAACTAAATATAATGAAAGTTAAAGTCAAAATAAACAAGTGTTTAGAGAAACACTCTAAAACTTGAGTAGAGAAAATTATCTTAAAACAATAAAAACATACACTCTAAAACTAGAGTTAATGTATCTTAAAAACCACAACACTTTAAACAAGTGTCTAACAACTAATAGATAATCTGTATTCAACATTAACCAAATCCTCCTATGAATTGACTCTAGGTTTTGGTGGATCCGCATTTTCACTAACGTATCTTGTCATGGCTTTTTCAGTACCAAACTTTCACCATAGGGCTGCATATCGTGTACGGATGTAATCTATTCAGAAATCATTAGATGGAATATGGATAACATCACTAAGAAACTCAGCAAATACAACTACAAACAATCCACAGTCCCTTCAAAATGCAAAAGATACATTATAAAAATAAAGAAGATACATTATAATTCAAAATAAAATCATACTAATACTTACGGGCTATATCACTTGTATATGCTTATCAGCAGCCAAACTTTCATATCTGATACTTATTAAAACTGGATATAATGTATCTAGCACACACAAACTAATACAAGTTTTGTATGATACACCATTTAACATGATACTAATGTATCAGATACACATTGAATAATACAAGTTTTGACTGATATACCATTAAACATTATTTTTGTATCAATGACATGACATATTGTGACTGATACACAACCAAGCATATTACAACATTTTACACATTATACAATATTTATAATAATATCTATCCGTACAACCAAATTGGGGTGTTGTTTTATTTTTGCAACATGCCAAGTTTTTTACTAATATTTTTTCCATTTTTATTTCTTCTTTATGTTTTTCACATAGTTCCATAAACCATTGTTGTAAGAATTTTATTCTAGCTCCTAATATATCTGTTAATCCTGCTTCATTCCAACTTTTTATTATTTTTGAATTAAAAGGTTCTGGTAATTTTGTAAAATATAATTTTCTTATTTCTTTACTTTCTTCTATGTTATATGTTCCTTTATAATAATATTCTCTAAATGCACATGTATATTCATCTATATAACACATATTACATATTGCTAATTTTGTCATTAGATTCCGGTTTATGATATTTTTTTTTATTTTGTTCTTCTTCTTCTGTTGTCATACTACTAAATTCATTTCTTATAGCTACTTCGTATTTATATAATATTTCCATAGTTGTAGTAGGTAATTCACCATCAAATTGTTTATTACTTCTTAAAGTTTTTAAACTTTCATCTGATAAATTTTGTAGCCATAATTTTACTGTTCCTATAAGTGTTCTTTCTATATATCCTGGTGTTTCTGTCATTACTATTTTGTTATTTATTAATTGTTTTGATATATATCCCATCCATAATTGGATTGTTTTATTTATATCTGCTACACAGTCTAAATCTAGAAAATTATGTTGTTCTGATACCATTTTTCGGTGCGGAGTTGATGACTGAGGAATTCATAGTGTGGTATTGTGGAATTCATATACTTTTTAAGAAGAATTATTTTTGGTAGGTGAGGAACACTTTTGGTAGGTGAGGAGTTCATGCTTTTATATTTTTACAATATTAATTCTTACTAAAGCTTTTATTGTAATATTCTTTGGCTAAGTGTTTTAATCTTGATATTTCTTTAATATTATTTATGATATATTCTAGATATAACATATCTTGGGTTCTTTGGTACATATATAAATTTTCCTCCATTAATTGTTCTAATAGTTTTATATCTTCCATAGATTCTATCCAATATTGTAAATATTCGTAGTTCATTTTAATCTGAATTTATTTCTTAATCGTACCATTCTATTTTTTTGTAGTCTAAATCATGTAGGTATATTTCATACCATTGTTGGTTTAATATATCTTCTGATTCGTCATCATTAAATATTTTTTCCCATATGATTCTTCTTAATTCAATTATTTTTACATCTTTAAGTATATATAAGATTAAAGTTTCATAGTTTTTTTATCATTTCATCATGAACGTATGTAGTCACGTTCTTTATCATGCAGGTTTTTTTATTTCAAATTATTCCTTCCTATCATATTCATAATTGATTAAATTCATATTAGATCATTATGAACTAGATTATCTGTTTATCATGTTCTCCTGTCACTACTAGCATCGTACTTTAGCGGATACTTCCTTCTTATCAGCGCCTCGACTTTGTTTACTCCCCTAACGGCTTCCCTCGCCTACCGGTTTCAACATTAGGATGACATAGTATAGAAGTTTTCTCCCTGTTTTCAGTGTGCTAATAAACTAGAAATCATGATTCAAATAATTCTAATACATAATAACTAACATAAATTTACTCAATCATATATATGATATTCAGGAATATATGAAATTAGTTCTGCATATTTTTTGAACAATATACCTTTGCCTCTTGCTTAGCCATGCTATTTGAAATATCTGATTGGATTTCAGATTTTTCCATTAGTATTTTAAATATTTATCTTAGTTGAGAGAGTGTTTTTATGAAAGAGGATTTTTATTATCTTAGGCGTTGCCTGCTTTTTCATTTACATATACCTTCCTTTATATAGAAAGGAAAATTCTATCCTATTGTATGAAATAGACCTACATGATTTAGACTACGAAAAAAATAGAAGGTACGATTTAGAAATAAATTCAGATTAAAATGAACTATGAATATTTATAATATTGGATAGAATCTATGGAAGATATAAAACTATTAGAACAATTAATGGAGGAAATCCTCTGGTCAAGTTTCAACTGTGATTTCAATTAATAGGTCAAATTTTATATTTCTTAAATTCAAATCTACAATTAAGTCTCATTTCCTCTAATTAACATAATTTTATTGAAATTATATAATACAATACACGTAATATTTAATTACATATATATATATCAAAACTTGATTTATAATATGATATCCTGAGAAAATTTAAAGTATCGAAATTACATTAAGAAGTCGTTAACGTCCATCCATCAGTAAGTCAAATTGCACACAAAGCTATTCTCTACTCCTATATACTAATTAATAATGAACAACTTTCACATATAGCAAATATAAAAATCATATTTGTATGTTATAGCTATAGTTTACATAATTGCGCTCCATAGCAAATTTTATGTTTGCTATGGAACTTTTGATTTGTATAATTTGCTAGATACATCCAATTTAATACAAATTGTTCAGTTTTGTATAAATTCATTTATACATTGTAATTTATATTATAAGATATGTATTTGTATAATTATAAGTGTATATGACGAAAATATATATATTTGTATTTGTATATACACTTTTCTCTCGCTTTGTACAAACACAAACACATTTTATACATTTGTATACCGAATGGGTAATTGTTTATCGAAAATGACTAATTGTATACCAAATCAAATGACAAAAAAATTGGATGTTTGCTGTGAATTACAAATAAAATAAACTATGACTATAACATTTAATTTGAATTAATAGTTTGCTCATTAAGCAACGATTGCAGTAAATACTTCTCCCAATTTCCTTCATTTACTCCCTATACTCCAATCAATAAAGCCTTATAAAATAATAATAACAAAGATTAATGCCACCCAACTACCAAAGTTTATAAAATAGAATTGGAATGGAATCGAGTTTTACCTGTAGCCTTTCCGTCAAACTTGTTGACGACGTTGAAAAATGATAACCCAAAAATAAGAGGTGCAAGCAGTTTGTGGTATAACAAAATAATATTAACCCTTCTATCTTTAATTAATTGTTTAATTAATTTTTTATTGGATATTAAATAAATTATAGATTTGGCTCATTAATTACTAACTGAATTAATTATTCAGAAAAGGGCCATAAATATCCCTGAACTATTTGAAAAAAGGTATAAAAATACCTCTCATTCACCTATCAGGTTAAATATACCCCTCAATCCACTTTTTTGGTCCACTATTACCCTTAAAACTAATAACCTTTTATTTTTAAATTTTTATTATTATTAATTATTACGTGGCACCTTTCTATTGAATAAATTTAAATTTCAACCCACCAAATTTTTTTCAACCCACCATACCCATATCCACATTCTTTGACCCAAACCCAATTAAGAGATTCATCAAAAATAAAAGATTTAATCATCTTTTTTCTCCCCCTTAAACCTAATAACTTATTTTCTTCCTATCACCGTATACAACCTCAATCAATGGTGATTAAAATAATTGTTGTCTATTTGCGAACAACTTTTTTTGCTGTTTTCCTCAATCTCTTCATTTTGCAGGTTCAATAGACAATACACATGATAACATCAATAACATTGCGAACGCTAACCTATCCTCCAATGCTTTTTCTGGTGAACTTCCCTTCGTGACTGGAACTTCTGCGGTGCTTGATCTCTCGAACCTCCAATAAGAAAATAGGTTATTAGGTTTAAAGGGGAGAGAAGGGATGATCAAATCTTTTATTTTTGATGAATCTTTTAATTAAATTTGGGTAAAAAAATGTGGATATGGGTCGGGCGGGTAAAAAATATTTGGTGGGTTGGAATTAAAATTTATCTAATAGAAAGATTCTACATAATAATTAATAATAATAAAAATTTAAAAATAGTAACTTTAACCCAATAGGTAGATGAGGGGTATTTTTAAACCTTTTCAAATAGTTCAGGGGTATTTTTGACCATTTTCCGTGAATTATTTAATATTATCCATCAATTAACTATAGTTAACAAATAGTCCAAAATATCCTTTTAGACTGTAGAAGAGTTTTTTATGAAAGAAATAGGTCTAGTGTTCGAAATGACATAGCAGGTCGTTAAATACACTTGTATAAAGTTGAACAAGTGCACACATCAGTCGTACATGACATAATTCACGTAGAACACCATGTAAGACACAACTTGTCATGTAGGATGGCACACATGACACCTGTATTTATTTGTTCAACTTTATACAAGTTTAAGTGTCTACTTGTGCACATTCAAAGTTGAAGGGCATAGATGTGAGTTGAGTCCAAGTTAAAGGGCTTATTTATGTGTTATGTCGTTATTGAAAATTGTTAAAGTAAAATAATATTCTCTTTGTCCCATTTTATTTCACTTTTTCTTTTTTTTATTCCGTCCTAAAAATAATATTACTTTATTATAATTAAAAATAATTTTAACTTTAAAATTTTCATTTGATCCTAAATAAAATGATTTACAATCATATAAATATTTATAAGAACGGTTATAAACAACAATTTTATTTTTTTAAACTACAGTACCAAATCAAATAATGTTACGACAGGTAGGAGCAACTTTTTTGAAAATGTATGAAGCTACTACATCTATCAATTGAGGTATTTTTCACTTTAATATGTATTATTATTATTATACATAAAGACATGACAATGACCATAACCTGCCTGGTTATCCTCAATTATACTATTACCATCAACTCTATATGCTAATGAATGATTGAACCTATTCATATTTTAATTTATTGTTTGTCTGTTTTTCTACGACATTAGTTTAAAATATTTTTATTTATTTTTACTTGTTCATTATATTTAAAATAAATATTTTTTACTTAAAAAATTAAGAGATAATTTATCTCTTATTGTCACAATCTTGACTCGTTATGAGTGACATCCACATAATCTTTTGATGGGAGAACCAACTATTAACCTAAAGCTAAACCAGCAAAGTATTTAAGAAACTAAGTCATAATATGAAATACGAGAAAAACCGTTTTAAATAATTAATGCACAAAATTTCCACAAACTCTATCAGTCAACAAAATAATAATGGAAATTAACCCTCTAGAATCTGAAAGTCGTTGTACCAAAACATCTAACAAGTCTAGAATAGGAGATGTGATCCCAAAATAAGAGAGGAAGACGTAAATCTAGAATGTCTAAGTCTGAGCAAATGAACGAAGAAATACGAGGAATTTATAACAGTCATGAGGAAGTGATTCACCCTTCAATTCAGATAATGGAGGTCATGAAGTAGCATTATGAATATGCCATGTATTCAACAAAGAAAAATCAAGTAGTCATGAAGTAGCATCATGAATATGCCATGTATTCAACAAAAAAAAAATCAAGTACAATATCAGTACATAATCACAGTGTACTGGTAGGATCATCGGCTAGTTTTAATATATGAAATGTGAACATGCAACCACAACTCAGTAAGCACATAATACCCAATTACAACACAAGTAAAACATAGCCCGCACTCCCAATCTTTATCCTGAATTGATGACATAACATCATGAATCGTCACAACACAAAAATTCAGTTCGATTCTCTCATGGAACCCACACATACAAAATGTTAATGTATCAACGTGGTACCCATTCCATAATTAGTTTACCAGAGTGATACCCATTTAAGATGTTAGTGCATCGACGTGGTATTCATTCATATGTTAGTGCACTGGCGTGGTACATGATCCCAATCATCAAATCAATACAATCACAACCACAATGAATCACAATTACACATGTATATTCATGTAACATATTCATTGCATAAGATTGATAACATCTTTCATTTCACATTATATCTTCCAATTTCTCTAATTATATATCATGCATGCATTACTAACAATGCAGTTAACAAATACATATAGCATAAACGAAAAACAACAACCATCACCTACCTCGAATCATGTCTTGAAAACTCTAAAGAACTTGAACTTTTTCATTGTAATAAATTTCGTCTTGTTCTTGATCCAAACAATAATCAAAACATAATAATCAATGAATAATGGCCTAACAATACCCAGATTATAATCAAATCTTAAACCTGAGGCCATTCTCATGATCATCTCACCTAACACAGGTATTTTTCACCATTAATTTAAGTTAAAACCCTTCCCTAAGACTAACAATCTAGATTTTAAGGCTTAACAATCAAAATACAAGTTGGGAAAGTAATTAACTTACCTTTATGAAGAGATTGGTGGAAAAACAGAAGGAAACTTTCCTAAATCACCCTTTAAGTTCCAAGAATGAAGTTGCAGAAAATAAGAGATTTTTTAGAATTTTTTGCACAAAATCTCGACTAACCTCTCTATAGAGACCCGACCCACTAGCGGCATCTCAATATCAGCCCACACACTATAGTAGGAATTAATTCATCCTGTTATAGCAGTGTAATACCTGCTAAGCGGCTTGCACAGAGACAAAGACTCCTAAATCCTCTCCAAAACCCCAATTTCGCAACACACCTTTAAACCTTGACGTCATATATTAACCCCTTCATGACAAGTTTGATACCGATATTTTTACTCACCCAAGTTCAATTCTGAAAGGCCTTATGGGTTTCTTATGTCTTAGCTACTAGGAAATACGATCCAAGCTTAGGCATAGCAACCCATCCATTCATGAATTGTCCTAGACTACACCTTACTCAGATTCCGTCTGAGACTGGTCTAGCCTATAATTTTTTAGTCACTATACAAAATGTTTTTTGGCTCAATTCTTTTGTCATTGGTCTACCCATAAATATCAGAAAGGGTCAGTACACTTACTTTTTAAGTTATTCTTATTATTAACAAGTAATTATTTCCCCAATGTATTGTTTTAGAATATTGAATTTATTATATTCAAAGGATGTTATAGTAAAATTGTCATTATATTATAGAGTTTTAAGAGGTGTATCATATCAATAGTAAACAAGTAAAATTGAACGGAGAAGTAAATATAACACTACGGAAATTTATGTCTCTTCTATTTAAACTACCGAAACTAGCTAAGAAAACAAGGTGAAATAATTTAATTTTTTACGCGGATTCATGCATAATTATTTATTATCTAATATATAAGTGGAAACAATTAAGCAACACAAACATACATGTTGACTATCAACTACATGTCTATTCACACTCATATATTAATAGTAGATATATATATACACATATTTCTTCCATATACAATCAAATTATTAAACTTTTATTTTCTCTTCTTATATTATTATATATAATAACAGGGAGTTGAAGCAGCTCAACTAAGTAGGAGGTCAACATGCGTGCTATCATGCCCCGAGCCTACACCCTGGACGTGGTCGGCACCGGAGAACCATTGCTAACCCCAAGCGAACCCTTGGTTTACCTCAACTCTCAGCGATAGACTTACTCAACAACAGAAATCTCAAAAGAAGCTCAACTCATAATATATCATAAATAAAATAGTTTACTTAGTATACTCAAATAAACATATGTGTTCAACTCATAGTCTTTAAAACATCAACAACGGAATGAGAAAAAGACTCGTCAACTACGACGGTCTATCTATGAAGCCTCTAATAACTATTATAGAAGTCGGGACAAGACTCACGACATCCTAATACGGCTGAAAGTAAATGTGGGAATCCTCTGGAAGCAAGGAGGCTCACTAAAGCAACTCTGGAACTGCAAGTGGTATCAACGGAGTACCTGTTGATGACCCTGGTTACCTATATCTATATCATGAAAGATGCAGGCCAAATGGTGTCAGTACATGGAATGTACGAGCATGCAAGGGAAATTCTTAATGCATATATATAAGCTTGAACTGATAAAAAGAAGAAAATACTCACCTCATGTCAACTCAACTCAACTCAAGGATACTTAAGGGTACTTAAAGATACTCAAACTCAGAAATACTCAACTTAGAATGAAGCACAAACTTCAAGAAACTCAATATACCCAATCTTATGGATGGAATTTGTAAAAAAAAAACTGATGATTGGCGGTGAACAAACCCAACACTATTTTAACTTACATACCTTGAAAGAATCAAATTCTTGGCGGAAATCCTCAAAGGGTCGCAAGAATGTTGATCATTCTTCCTTTTCTCCTCTTTACTTCTCTCCACAAAAACCTAATCTCCTTTGGAATGACTAAAAATGATTCCAATCAGTTTATACCCCTAAAGGGGTGAAAGAAATGTGGACATGCTGAACTCAAACGGGCATATATCCCTCATCCGAACTCGGAATTTAGCAAACTCAGCGGCGTTGGAAAGAGTACTCAAATATCTTTCATTTGATACCTTATGAGCCACCGAACTCATCCTGTACTGAAATTTATGGTCCTTTGAAGTTGACCCAAAACTCACAAATTAAGCATAACTTGAACAAATCTCAAATTGACTCTTTCCAATTTAGTTCTTCCTAAAAATAGCTCTTTCTAAGACCGAGGTGTTACAATATTTCCCCCTTGGGAACATTTGTCCTCGAATTAGATTACTCTTAGTAGAAGAAAGGGTGGCAACATCTAACACCCATCTCAAACACCCAACATGTAATTTAACACAACAAGGCATATCAATTTAAAGAGTGTTTTACAAAAAGTCATTACCTAAGTCTGGAATTTCTCCGCTAGGAACGAGATGTGGGTATATCTTCCTCATATCCTCCGCAGCCTCCCAAGTAGCTTTCTCAACAAACTTATTTCTCCATAAGACCTTGACTGATGCTACCTCATTGGTTCTCAACTTGCAAACCTGGCGATCCAGAATCTGAACGGGTACTTCCTCATAAGATAGGTTGTCCTTAATACCAATATCCTTAGTAGGTATAATAAGTGAAGGATTGCCCATACACTTCTTCAACATAGAAATGTGTAACACCGAATTGACTGCTGCTAACTCTGGCGGTAGCTACAACTCATAAGCTACATTGCCAATCCTCTTGGATATCTTGTAAGGACCAATATACCGGGGACTGAGCTTCCCCTTCTTACCAAATCTCATAACACCCTTCATGGGTGATACATTCAAGTAAACCCAATAATCCACCTCAAACTCCAAGTCTCTTATCCTAACATTAGTATAGGATTGCTGCTGATTTTGCACTATTTTCAACCTTTCTTGAATGATTTTCACTTTCTCCATAGCTTGATGAACTAAGTCTGGTCCTATCAACCTAGCTTCACCAACTTGAATAGGAGATCTACATCTTCTCCCATAAAGAGCCTCATAAGGATCCATTTGGATGCTAGAGTGATAACTATTGTTGCAAGCAAACTCAATGAGAGGTAAGTGATCATCTCAATTACCCTTGAAATCGATCACACACGCCCTTAACATATCTTCTAAAGTCTAAATTGTACGCTTTGCTTGACCATCAGTCTAAGGATGCAAAGCAGAACTCAAATTTACCTTCGAACCCAAACCTTTCTGGAAAAACTTCCAAAATTGTTCGGTGAATTGTGCACCTTGATGAGTTTGAGATTTTGACTCATTTAGGGCTTTATTCTGATAGTTTCATTGTCCTCAATGCCTAATTTATGCTCCGAACTGATGTTAAATTGTTGAATTGTAGAAAAGAAGGAAAATGAATAAGGCAAGGACATTATTAGGCAAAAAGGGGGCGAAAAAGATGAAAAAGGCTGAAGATCGCCAAATCCACTTGGCGATTCACCGAGTGACTTCTTCGCTCTCTGAAAGTTACAATATGCCACCTCTTTTGTGAGAGAAATTGGGTGAGGTATGGTATATATCGGTGATTCACTGATTGGATCGGCGAAGCAGATTCAGCTCGTCAAATGTCACAGAACTATCAACAAAGGAGCAAGCCAAACAACGATTTAAATGGTCAAATGGCACATCACCAAAACCATCAGTGACCCAGATTTAGATTGCCTAAAGTTATAGTGAAAATTGGTGAGAGCACGAGCTAAAAAGGCGATAGATAGAGGCGATCGGTGAATCGCCGACCTGTTCGGCGACACGCGACTTATCTCATCGATTGACCCTGAAGGCCAGAATCTTAAAGAGTATAAATTGATCTTTGAAATGAGTTCTGGGGATCCTATCATTGTAAAACTCATATCTTTAACCAAAACATTGTTTTTGTGAAGTGTGTGAGGGTTTCGAAAAGTTTTCGAGTAGTTTTTTTTATTTGGTTTTTAAATTTTTAGCATTTTGGACTATTGTAAATACTTGGATTGCAATACCCAGATTATGGAGAGCATAATTGGTATTGATTTTTTTTTTATAATGTGTGGCTAAAACCTCAATTCTTGGGGTGTGATAATGTGATTATTTGTCTAATTAGCTTATGGATACCATTGTTTACTAATTTGTATGTTGTTTTAAAGTGGATCTGATTTATAGCTGAGGTTCAATTTATGAATTTTAGTGAAAATTTCAATTTTAATTTAGCGTTCTATGCTTTCTTGAGAGAGAGGTGTAGAGCTAAGGTTGTAAATTGGCGTTTGTAGGCTTTGAGTGGTTGTGGGTTCAACTCGAGAGAGTGAATCTTCACTTAATCCTACCTATCTAGCTCGAGAGAGTGGATAAATTAAGGTATTGGTCTGGTTATATTAGCATGCTTGTCGAGGTTCGAGAGAACTCACATGAATCGTAGTAGTTGTTCGAGAGAAAGCTATTGCATCAATAGTCTAGCCTACACCAACCCACTGAAATCCAGCGAATTGTTAGTAAACTTCGATCACCCATATAGCAAAATTAGCCTATAATGGATCACATACCTGATAATTCTCCTCTATTTGATTGTCTTCCCTGTTTTAGCGATTGTAGTAGTTGTTAATTTACCCCTTTAAACCCCATCTGACATTCATTGTCAAATCTAGACAATGTCTACTTCTATAACCAACTAAACCATGGGATTTACTTCTAAATTAAATTTGATACTGTACCGCTCCCTATGGGTTCAACCCCAACCTTTCGTTGGGTTATATACTAGATTACGACCGCTTACACCTAGTATTGGATGAGGTGTAGTTGAGCGTTTATAACACCTCTATCTGAAATGATGGACACCGAAACTCCGTGAAGTTTGACTACCTCTTGAATATATAATTTTGCATAATCTTCTGTTGAGCAGGTAGTCTTTACAAGAAAGAAATGGGCTGATTTAGTCATTCGATCTACAATCACCCAAATTGAATCAGGCTGCCTGCGAGACAATGACAAACTAGTAATGAAATCCATATTCATCATCTTCCACTTCCATTCCGAAAGATCTATGTTCTGAGACATAGGGCCTTTGGTGCTCTACCTTGACTTGTTGGCAATTGAGAACTTAGTAACGAACTCTGCAATACACATCTTCATACTACTCCACTAATCGACTTTTCTCAAGTCACGATACATCTTTGTGGAACCAGGATGGATCGAATATCTGGAGCTATGAGCTTCCTCCATGATCCTCTCTTGGAGTTTATCAAATTTTGGTACACAAAATCTACCTTGATACCTTAATACACCATCTCCCCATTTTTCAAAAGCCATCACTTTCTTCTTATGAACATTTGCCTTCAATTAAAGCAAAGCAGGGTCTTGGTCTTGTTTCTCTTTCACTTCGGACACTACTGATGATTCAACCCCATTCATCACCACTAATCCTCCTTCACTAGAGTCCATTAACCAGATTCCCAATCGTGTAAGTCTGTGC
This sequence comes from Solanum okadae, assembly GCA_036553675.1. NCBI lineage: Eukaryota > Viridiplantae > Streptophyta > Magnoliopsida > Solanales > Solanaceae > Solanum > Solanum okadae. The sequence goes on along the minus strand of CM071686.1, from coordinate 31,218,789 downwards.
ACGTCTTTGGCTAACTCTTTCTTTCCTTCCTCAACATGGGCAGTACTACCCATATAAATTCTGCTCAAAGTATCAACAACAACATTAGCCTTACCTGGGTGATAAAAAATACTCATGTCATAATCCTTGAGTAACTCCAACCACCTCCTCTGTCTGAGATTAAGCTCTTTCTGACTGAATACATACTGAAGACTCTTGTGATCGGTAAACACATCAACATAAACACCATAGAGACAGTGACATCATATTTTCAATGCAAACACTACAACAACCAACTCTAGATCATGGATTGGGTAATTCTTCTCGTGAATCTTAAGCTGTCTGGAGGCATAAGCTTTAAATTTGTCATTCTGCGTCAATACACAACCCAGTACCACTTTGGACGCATCATAATACACAACAAAGCCTTTTGTACCCCTTGTTAAAGTCAACACTGGGCAGTAGTAAACCGCATTTTCAATTCTTGAAAGCTTTTCTCACAAGCTTTAGACCATTGAAACTTTGCTGTCTTATGAGTCAACTTTGTCAAAGGGGATGAAATAGATGAGAACCCCTCAACAAACCTTCTATAATATCCAGCCAATCCCAAGAAACTCCTAATATCAGTTGGAGATGTGGGTCTAGTCCAGTTCTATACGGCCTTAATCTTTTTAGTGTCAACTCGTATCCCTTAACCAGATACAATGTGTCCTAAGAATGCCACAGAATCAAGCCAAAACTCACACTAAAAATTAGGCATACAATTCCTTATCCTTTAGAGTTTGGAGAACTACTCTGTGATGACTAGCATGATCTTCCTCATTCCTCGAGTAAATTAGAATGTCATCAATGAATACGCTAACAAACCTATGAAGATAAGTCTTAAACACTCTGTTCATAAGATCCATGAATGTTGCAGGAGCATTAGTTAGATTCAAAGACATAACTAGAAACTCATAATGACCATAACGGGTCCTGAATGATGTCTTCAGGATGTCACTTTCTCTTACTCTCAACTAATGATAGCCAAATCTGAGGTCTATCTTAGAAAAGCAAGTGCCACCTTGAATTTGATCGGAAATATCATCAATTTTTGGAAGGAGATATTTATTCTTTATAGTAACCTTGTTCAATTGGCGGTAATCAATACAAATCCTAAGAGAACCATCTTTCTTCCACACAAATAAGACCGGAGTGCCCCAAGGTGAGATCCTTGGTCGAATGAATCCCTTATCAAATAGGTCTTTCAACTGCTCTTTTAACTCTTTCAACTCAGTGGGAGCCATTCTATATGGAGGAATAGAGATAGGTCGAGTATCAGAACGAATATCTATACCAAAGTCTATTTCTCTCTCAGGAGGGACTCCGAGAAGATCATCTGGAAAGACCTATGTAAACTCACTCACTACTGTAACTGACTGAATAGGCGGTGTCTCAACACTAGAGTCATTAACTCAGAATAAGTAATAGATGCACCCCCTGCAAACTAACTTTCTGGACTTAAGGTACGAAATAAAACAACCCTTAGGCACTGCTGAACTAATCCTCTACTCCATAACTGGCTCATTAGGAAATTGGAACTTAACTACTCGAGTTCTACAATCAACTGAGGCATAACAAGCTTGAAGCTAGCCAATACCTAGAATAACATCAAAGTCCACAATATCTAACTAAACTACATCAGCCATGGTGTCATTGTGATTGACAGAAATAGTACAATCACGATGAACTCTCTCAACTAGAATAGAATCACCAACATGTGTGGAAACGCTGAAGGGCTCTAAAAGTTGCTTGGGAAGAATATCAAAATACATAGCAATGTATGGAGTCACAAAAGATACTCGCACCTGGATCAAACAGTGCATATACATCAAAAGTAAAGACTTTGATCATACTAGTGAAAACATCAAGTGAATTCTCTTGCTCTTGGTGACTGGTAATAGCATACATATGGTTTTCTCCTCCGCTTGTCCCTGAAGTAGCTCATCTAGGTGCAACTCTGTCTGGCAGAACCGCTGAAGAAGATTAGGCTCTATTGCCTCCATTACCATTACCCTGCCTGTTCTTAGGGCATTCTCTCATGAAGTGACCTGTATAACCACACTTGAAGAAACCAGTGGAGCCATCATGACACGCTCCTGGGTGGTTCCTACCATACTTAGCACATGTAGAAGTCCAGTTGGCCCCTTGTGCCACACTACCTTGAGACTGAATAGGTCAAGGTTTGAAGTTCTGCGAATTTTGATTTTTGAACTCACTTCCGTTCTTTGGTGCAAGTGCACTAGCAGATGATGGAGCAGGCCCATTTGGCTTTTGTTTAAAAGGGGACAGGTTCGCATTGCTCTTCTGTTGCCCGAACTCATTTCCAGTTGTCTTAGCCTTTTTGTTCCAGAAGTTTTCCATATCTTTCAACTTTTCTTCCTCAACCTGCTGCACATGGATCATCAGTTTTGCTATGTCCATGTCACCTATCAACATCGCAGCCTTACCCTCTTTGCTTGACAGGCGAGACAACCCAAACACAAATAAGCTCATCCTTCTCCTCATATCAGCAACCATCTCCAAAGCATAACGGGAATGTAAAGTGAACTTGAGGTTGTACTCATGCACACTCTTGGATTCCTGCTTAAGACTAAGGAATTCTCTTACCTTTGCCTCTCTAAGTTCACGGGGAAAGAAACGCCCCATAAAGGCCTCTTCAAACACAACCCAACTCACAATTGGTGCCCCTTCAAATCTACTCTTCTTCCATTGGTCGTACCAGACTCTCGAAACACCCTTCAGTTGGTATGCAGCTAGTTCCACATCTCAGCATCAGCAACATGCATCATCTCAAATACTTTCTGCAACTCTTCCACAATGTTTTTTGGATCGTTAGTGACATTTGAACTGGTGAATTCTGGAGGATTCATCCTCAAGAACTCACGGATCCTGGATGTATCAGCCACATCCTGTTGATTCCCTCTTTGTTGCCCAGCTTGGTTGGTCACAACTTGACTTAACATTCGGATAGTATCCAGAAACTCAGCATTAGTGACCTCTCCTTGGGGTTGCACTTCTGGTGCATTGTGGACCCCTTGATCCTAAGGATTAACATTCCTGCTAGTAGGACGACCTCGAACAACTCTTTATTGAGGCATGATCTAAAAGATACATGCAAGCACGAATTAAATGAAACTTTTATAGAGTTAAACTCTATCACACAAAAAGAGTACGAAAAAAGTGAGATAGTTCCTAAATGTTATAGCCTTCTAATTATAGATGTGGCACGCTTCATACCAACAAACTAGGACTCTACATACACGACTTCATAGACACTCTAGGACTGTTGAACCATGCTCTGATACCAAGTTTGTCACGCCCCGATCCTACACCTTGGACATGGCCGGCACTCGAGAACCATTGCTGGCCCCAAGAGAACCCTTGGCTTGGCTCAACTCTCAGCAGAAGACTTAGTCAACAATATAAATCTCAAAACAAGCTCAACTCATAATATATCATAAATAAAATATTTTAATCAATATACTCAAATGAACATAAGTGTTCAACTAACAATCATTAAAACATCAACAAAGGAATGAGAAAAAGACTCCTCAACTACTAATGTCTATCTATGAAGCCTATAATAACTATGATGTATGTTGTGACAAGACCCATGATATCCTAATACGACTAAAAGTAAATGTGGGAATCCTCAAAAAGCAAGGAGGCTCACCAAAGCAGCTCTGGAACTGCAAGTGGTATCAACATAGCTCCTGTTGATGACCCTTGTTACCTGTATCTACATCATGAAAGATGCAGGCCAATTGGCGTCAGTACATGGAATGTACGAGCATGCAAGAGGAACTTTGAATTTATAGACATAAGCTTGAACTGAAAAAAGAAGAACATACTCACCTCATCTCAACTCAACTCAACTCAGCTCAAGGATACTCAAACTCAGAAATATTCAACTCAATTCAATATAAAAGAAATAATAAAGATGCATTATAAATAAAGCTTTTAAAACAGTAGATAATAACTCAATGCATTTAAATATACAATAATAACTCTTTTACTCTTATTTGGGAGATTTTCTACCGACAACCATCACCATGAGCTAAGTGATGATACAACGTCTAGTCCACTCTGCCAGAACTGTCCTATACATTGCCGGAGTATAATACATTCTCAAATAAGTGGATCCACTAAGTTATGCCTTAAAAGAAATAAGGAATCATCTAAAAAGTATGAACCTTTACCCATGTTGGCATACATGGTTTATGAGGACTTTGAGTTGTCTGAACTTGTCCCCATATCGGTGGTCAATACTACTCCCAATAATATAAATCATGCTCATATGTTTTAAAACATTTCCTCATCCTCAAATTTTGAGATTATTACTCAAAAGGGTTCTCTTAAAAGAGATAGTACTCAAAACTCCTCATGAACTCATTTGGAAATCAAAGTTTTCTCACGTTTTAAATGTAAAAACTTTTACTCTTGGGAATACTTAGTTCTGTTATATTTACTTTTGAAAACATGAACTCAACTCTCCTCATCCTCATATTCAAGTATTCAAGTCTTAAAACAAGTTTTAAAAGTTTACAAAAGACTTCTCAAATGACTCAAAAGAACTTCCTTGAATTTTGCTCTTAACTCTATCTTGAATTTGGATTATTAATTCAAGAGTTATGGCTTGGATATTCATGATCTCTCAAGGATTTATGAAGAATATAGGTTTGGATAACAAGAAGAGAACATAGGTACGATTCGAGGGAACTCGCACGAAAATAAGGTTGGAAAGTTAGGGGACCTGGCGACCTTGGCGCACTAAGTGGCGCAGGGTGCTATCCCCAAAACTACTGACCAGTATTTGGGGTGCACCGAGTGGTGCGCCGTGCCCGACCCCAAACTACTGGGCAATAGTTCTGGTGTAGTGGTGGCGCGCCGCCCCACCCTTATGCCCAGATTTTTGAAGAAATTCTCTTTTCAATCTCAAGCCCTAACTCATCTAGATTCGAATGAATTCCTTCAAACTCCTTTGGAAACATAATCTCAACTAAATCACAAAAAAATCCACATAAAATTTCTCAAGAACAACACTCAAACCCAATATCCTCATATTAAAGAATAAAGCACAAACTTCAAGAAATTCATCAAGAAACTCAATATACCCAATTTTATGGATGAAATTTCTAAAAGAAACTAATTATTGGTGTGTGGGTGAACAAACCCAACACTATGGAAACTTACATAGCTTGAAAGAATCAAATTCTTGGCGGAAATCCTCAAAGCGTCGCAAGAATCTTAATCGTTCTTCCTTTTCTCCTCTTGAACTTCTCTCCACAAAACCCTAAGCTACTTTGGACTTAATAAAATTGATTCCAATCAGTTTAGACCCCTAAGAGGGTGAAGAAGTTGTCTAAGGTTAATGGGGTAAGGAAAAGACAACAATTACACAATTCAAGTCCACAGTCATGCTGTCAAGCATATCATCAATCAATCAATAAGGGTTACATTAAGGTAAAACACATCATCATGTTCAACACATAGTCTTTTTTTTTTCATTTCAACCCCTTTTTGTTCATTTAGATATAAAGAGTGAACAATTTAACCCTTCACCCCATTCCCATTACTCCCAACACATATGTAACAAAGGAAGCATACGAATTTGACTAGATTGCATGGTTTAGGAAGCCACTTGCCTTGAATTAATCAAAAATCACGATCCAATAGATGGTTCTTCCCCTTCCGAACCACTTCCAATGCCACACAATCTATGCACAACCAAGTATTCACAATAAATTTCAGCAAACAACAATGCCTGGATCAATCCTCTTGAAAGGTGGGTCAATCAACTCAAAACCCCATTCTAAAATTAAGGTTTGAATCCGAAATTTAATAATTGAAAATGATGTTTATGGCTTTAAAAACTAATTAGTGTGACTCATTTCGAAAAAGGAATCAACACCCCTTCAAAATCACCATTTTAGCTAAGAAGTTGGGTTCTTGAAAGACCTTGCCAGAAGCGCACCAAAATCTCACATTTGATGTTAAAACTCATAATTAATTAATGAAAAATGAAGGTTTAGGATCAAGAAAATTTACCCAAATGATGTAGCACTAGAAAATCATTTCAAAATCTCCACCAAAGCTCAAAAATGGTGAAACGGGGGCTTAAACCCTAAAAATGGAAGCAACCCCCCCCCCCCCCCCCCCTTCCATGATGTCGCAGAAGTGACCAGGGGTTCGCTTAAGCGAGCCCAGCTAAAAAGGTGGGCGTCGTTTAAGAGAAGCCTCCTTCAGAAAAGCGAAGGTCTCTTAAGCGACATATCCATTGCTTAAGTCGTTAGCCTTCACTAAAGCGAAGCCTGCAAACACCAACAACTACAACCAATTCTAAAAACATCAAAAAAACCATCGAGATTTGTTCAAAACCCCATACACACAAAAAAAATAAGAAAATCAATTATACTCGACATCCTAGACTCAATGGATGTGTCAAAACATGAATCTGAGGTCTCCATGACCCGACATTCGTAAAAACCACAAGAAACTAACTCAATAGCTAAAAAGACTAAAACAATCTCGGAGCCTCTAAAAATCAACCAAGACCTCACCTAGGCCAAAATTAATCCCTCGAATCCAATGGAACTCTCAAAATTCCAATCCGAGCATCTGAACCCCTAATGCTGACCAAAGTCAACCCAAAGGCTAAAATTTCTACAGTTTCACAACTTAGGACCTCAAATCCTCAAAAAGACATGGAATCTGAAACCGAAAACTCAAACGGATAATTCTCACATTTTGGCACTGATGGAATCGCCGAAATTTCATTTTGACACTTGAAAATCCAAAAGACCTCAAAAATGGCTTTCTTAACATGCTAGCCTTTAAAACTCACAAACTTACCAAATTCTCAACTTCTAACTCAAAAGTTCAAAACCAACCTTTCAAACTCAATAATAAAAGACTCGGGGTCGATAACGGGAGGGACAAAATGGTTATTTCATGAAACTTTTCAAAAATGACCAACCGGGTCATTACATTATAATTAATGATAAGGGTAAACTAATAACTAACTGTAAAATTATCTGTTGATTTCATAATGTGGACAAGTATTGTTGAACATCCCAAAATAATATATTAGATAAACTATTATTAGACGGAGGGAGTAATATTAAAATGCCTGGAATACCGACTACTCCCTCTGTCTAGCAATAGTTGTCTAATATACTATTTTGGGATGTCCAATAATACTTGTCCACTTGATGAAATCAATGGATAATTTTACACTTAGTTCCTAATTTACCCTTATCACTCATTATAGTTATTTCTCTATTACATTTTTCAAGACATTTTATTTATTATATTCAAAAGGTGGTATAGTAAAATTATCCTTCTATTTATAGTTTCTTAAGAATTGTGCAAAGTCAATAGTGGACAGGTATTGTTGGACAAATGGAGTAATTAATAAAGATGACAAATAAAGAATAAATATTTTATTAGAATCAACAGAAAATTGTGCCATGTTATAAATTACAAAGTTAGCATTTCCCAAGAATATGACCTTTTTTTGTATTATAGTTTATAACAATCTTTCAATATAGTAATAATAGTTATAGTTTTTGTGAAATGGATTTCTATGTTATATAATTTAATATGTTTTATATTATTATATAATAATTAAAACTTATTTGAATAACTTATGTTATTCTCAATAATCCGCTTCATATGAACTAGAGAGAACCTTTTTTTCTTTCTAAAATTCAAAATCCTAATCACTTCCCTGCACGAATTACAGCATGTTTGGCATTGCTGCTAAAAACTGCTTATTTCTAGAAATACTTTTTTATAATTTTTTAAAAAGTGATTTTGAAAAAAAGCAATTTGTGTTTGGCTATTTCATTTGAAAAGTGCTTTTGATAAGCAACATGTGCTTGCCAAATCTTTTTTTAAAAATGCTTTTGAGAGTCAAATTACGAAAAATGGTAAGTATCAATGTACTTTTAATATTAAGATTGTTTTTATAGAGAGAAATTATTTTAAATATCTATTAAAAAAATTTTAAATAAAATTTTATTTTAATTAAATTAAAATATACATATTCAAATTGTCAATCAATATTATACATATATATATATAAATAAATAAAATATTAATATAATATTAACATGAAGACTTAAATATAATTCAAAATATCAAGAAAAATAAATTTTAAAATCATTCTGCAAATTACACCACTATATAAAAAAATTCACCACATAAATAAATAAAATCCTTCATATTTTTAATTCTACAAAAATGTTGTTGTTACAATTATTTTCGATTCTGTAAAATAAAACATAAAATAATATATTAAATATAAACTAATAAAAATATATAAATGATCTTAGGCATATTTATATGCCAAAGTTGCCAATATTTGCCCATGACAAGATTAAATTAAAGAATAATCTTGAGTCTATTAGCTTGATTTTGTGTAACTTGGTATTATTGTGTACTAAAACACATGTGATTAGTTGTTTCAGGAACTCTCAAGGAAATTGGAGTCGATTCGAAGAAAGGAGAAGCAAGGAATTGTGAAAATAAACTAAGGATGGAAGCACCAATGTATGGCGTACTTCCTAGCATAGGGTGCCAAGCCATAAACTATAGAGGCTAGAGCCAGGTGCACTGGCTGGCGCAGAGCGCCACAACCAGAACTACAGAAGGCATTGGCTGGCGCACTGATACACGCGACGCACCATAACTGAAACTACAGAGGCTTGTGCCTGGCGCGATGGGAGGTGCAACTCCCCAACTCTTATCCATCAAACACTTCGAAAATTGTATTAAAAAAGATTCCTTGTTGAATTAGACTTTGACTCTTGTTTTCCCAACTTCTATAAATAGACCCTTAGGGCTATTTTATAGGGAGTGACATTATTTTGGTGTGCAAGAGCAAGATTCAACGTTTGTAATAGGTTTCAATTTTCTAACTCTTCTTTATTTTTAGAATCTCATGAACAATTATTTTTTGCGGTTTTTGAATAGTATTTGTGGCTAAACGCCCTTGTTTTGGGGCTGTAGCTACATATTGATTGTCGAATATTGAAGGGTTTTTGAATAAATTCTTGGTTATCATTTAAGTTACTTTTATATTCTTGTTTTATTATTTCTTGACTGACCATCATAGAGATAAATCTCTTGTCTATTCTTAAAATCGAGAGAGGATAAGGTAGATGGACCAAATAATACAAAAAGCTTGATCTTTCATTAAATTGAGTTGATTTATGTTTAGGAGTGACGCTCGGACGAACATCTAACTTGGTTATGAAACATGATGAAATATAAATGCTCGCCAATTAGGACTACCTATCCCCGCTCAACGATGTACTTAGACAGCTAATTGGAGCAGGTGACTAGAGGTCGATAGACCCGACTCATACAATTAACTCTGTAAATCAGTAACTTGATAACCTAAATGAGTTCATTGCCTGAGATACGATACCTGAAATCCAATGCATGCTGCAAGCCTGGAATTGTCTTTTACTTGCTTGAAACATCAAATTGAAGTCGTTCACATTAGTTAGTTTTAGTTATTGTATAAATCATAGTAGTAGTTAAAAACCATCAAACTCTTTTTAAAGGTTACTTTTGTTTAATTGTGGAATTAAGTTACTAACTATAAGTTGATCATAAATCCCTAGGGAACGAAAACTTGTTTATGAAAGAAACTATATTACTTGAGCGACCACGTACACTTGCGTGTATATTGGGGAGCAACAAGTTTTTGGCGCCGCTGACAGGGACTTAGAAATTGATTTATATTTGATTTTTGCAAGTCTACATTTAGATTGTTCAAGTGTTAATAACTTGATCTTGGCTCTTGTGTACTGCAGGCACTTGATTCTCATGTCTGGCTCGAAAAGAAGATCTTGTCGAACCAAACGATGAACATGAAAGAGCTTTACGCCTACACAGAAAAATGGTGAATCTAGGACGTCAACAAGAATTGGGGTTGGGTCTTCAGGAAAACAATAAGGGTGACCGAGTGGAAAACGTGAATAATCCAGAAAAAGAAGCACCCCAGTCATACCGGTAAGACCAGTACGTGACGTGGCAGTCCCACTTATAGCCAATGTGGCATCTAGTATAAGGAAACCACCACCGGGTGGCAGATTTGAATTAAAACAGAATATGGTACAACTCATCCACTTGATGAGGCAATTCACCGAACTCCCTCGTGAGGATCCTCAAATCCACATTCAGAACATTTTGGAAATAAGTGATACGTACATGTCAACTGGTGTTTCATTGGATTATGTGAGGTTGACATTGTTTCCACACTCGTTGTTAGGAGCCGCAACACAGTGGTTAGATTCAGAGCCACAAAATTCCAGCACTACATGGGATTACCTATAAAAGAAGTTCTTGAGTCGGTTCTTTCCATCAGGCATAACTACGAGGTTGAGGAGTAAGATATTCAGTTTCAAACAGAAAAATGGGGAGGATATGTACCACGCATGGGCTCGATTCAAATAATTGTTAAATACCCGTCCGCATCACTACCAAGCTAATGAGGTACTTGCTCACAATTTTTTTGAGGGTTTGGATTATAACACACGAGTACTTCTTAATAGTGCAACAGATGGACAAGCTCTAACAAAAACCCATGAGGAGCTATTTGATCTCCTAGATAGACTCTCAGAAGGAAACCCTATTTATGAAGGAGAAATGCCTAGAACCACAACACATAAAGCGTCAGGAATTTTGGATGTGGATCAAGCTACCCAATAAACGCAAAGCTAGATGCAATGAACCACAACATGACCATGAATTTCAAACAGATGACACTAAATCAAGCACCGGTAAATGCGGTACAACAATCAACAAGTTGGTGTGGAGTCTGTGGTAGTGGAGCACATGAAACTAAACTTTGTGAGGCAAATCCAGATTCCGTGAACTATGTAGGAAATGGGCAAAGAGCTAGAGGTCAGTAAAATTATGGTAATGCCTACAACTCTAGTTGGAGAAACAATCCTAACTTCTCATGGGGTGGGAACCAAAACTAAAACCAACACCAAGCGCAAGGGTTTAACCAATACCGCTCACAAGGAACGGGGTAGCAATACCAAAATCCTAGCCAGGGAATAAATTCCAGTGCACCAAAAGGGGGGATGACTAATAAAGAGCTAATCCATAAGATAATGGCAGAAATCAGTATGAAGATAAATGTTAGGATAGATAAGAATGATGAGAACATAAGAAACATCCAAATCTCTCAAATGAGCTTAGAAAAACAAGTTGTGCAAGTAGCTAATGCATTGAACTTGCGTCCTTAAGGAGGTTTGCCTGGTAACACTGAACCCAACCCTAAGCAATTGAATGCGGTGAGTACTAGAAGTGGGTTACAACTAGAGGAACTAGCTCCAAAGAAGAGAGATATTGAGGCAGTTCATAAGGAAAAGAAACAAGAAGAGGTGGTAAAGAACTCCAATGTTGAGAAGTCCGTTCCTCAAATGAAATCACCCCCTCCGTTTCCACAAAAGCTCAGAAAGAAGAATGAAGACAAATGTTTCGGTAAGTTTCTCTCTCTCCTTAAATAGGTTCACATTAAACTGCCTTTGGTTGACATTTTGCAGGGAATTGCAAAGTATGCTAAGTATGTGAAGGAGATAGTGGAAAACAAGAGGAGACTCACGGAGTATGAAACGATAGCACTTACTGAGAAGTGCAGCTCTAGAATTCAGAATAGATTACCCAAGAAGTTAAAAGATTTGGGTAGTTTCACGGTGCAAATTACAATTGGGCAAAGTGTTTATGCCCGGGAGTTATGTGATTTGGGTGCGAGCATTAATCTTATGCCTGCATCTTTATATAAGAAACCTGGGTTGGGCAGTCCAAAACCAACCACTGTCATTCTCCAACTTGCGGATAGGTCTATTGCTAGGACAGAGGGGGTAGTAGAGGATGTGTTAGTACAAGTGGGTTCGTTGATCTTTTCAGTGGATTTTGTGGTCTTGAACTTTGAGCTTGCTCCTGAAGTTCCAGTCATTTTAGGGCATTCGTTCTTGGCTATGGGGAGGGCACTGATTGATGTATCAGCTGGGCTGTTGACTATGAGGGCACACGATAAGGTTGAAGTATTTGATGTCTACCGCGCCTTTAATTTGCCTTTTGTCTATGAAGAGTTATCCGCTATGACGATTGTATATCTCATAGTAGAATTGTAGCTTATCGCACTCGATGATCTCTTAGAAAGAGTGTTAGTGGGACATGACGTAGATGGAGTTATTAAAGCTCAAAAGATGGTGACTTGTTAGAATCTGGCAACCATAGAATTACACAAACATAGAGTGGAGCCATTATATCGTGAGTTAGGGCCTCCACCCAAACCATCAATTAAAGAAGCACCTAAATTGGAGTTGAAATATCTGTCTGCTCACCTAAGATATGCATATTTGGGTACTAATGAAACTTTACCCGTAATAATTTCTACAGAATTGTCTGAAATACAGGTTGATGCGGCAGTGAGAGTCCTAAAGCGGAGAAAGAAAACTATTGGGTGGAAGATGGCTGATATTCATGGGATTAGTCCGGCTTTATGTATGCACAAAATCTACATCGAAGAGGATCAAAAATTGAGTGCACAACATCAACGTAGACTGAATCCCTTGATGAAAAAAGTGGTGAGAAAGGAAGTAATAAAGTGTTTAGATGCTTAAATTATGTACCCAATTTACGATAGCAAGTGGGTAAGTCCTGTGCAGCGTGTCCCAAAGAAGGGATGTCTGAAAGTGGTGAAGAACTAAAAAAATGAGTTGATTCCCAATAGAACAGTAACCGAATGGAGAATTTTCATGGATTACCAGAAGCTAAATGAGGCCACACGAAAAGACAACTACCCGGTTCCCTTCATTGATCAAATGCTTGACCGACTAGCAGGGTAGGAGTAATATTGTTTCTTAGATGGGTATTCCATATATAATCATATTTTGATTGCGCCCGAGGATTAGGAAAAGACCACGTTCACTTGTCCTTATGGTACATATGCTTTCAAACGCATGCCATTTGGACTTTGCAATGCGTCGGTGACATTTCAAAGGTGCATGATGGCCATTTTTCATAATATGGTGGAGGACTTTGTAGAGGTATTCATAGATGATTTTTCTGTCTTTGGGAAGTGTTTTGATGTATGTCAACAGAGTCTTGATAGAGTACTTGCTAGATGTGAAGAGACCAATTTAGTACTGAACTGGGAAAAGTGTCACTTATTGGTTCGAGAGGGTGTAATATTGGGTCATAAGGTGTCAAAGTCTGGATTAGAAGTAGATAAAGCCAAGGTGGAAGTTACTAAAAAATTTCCCCCTCCTATCTCTGTAAAAGGGGTGCGAAGTTTCCTTGGACATGCAGGTTTTTACCGGAGATTCATCAAGGATTTTTCCAAGATTGCAAGACCTATGTGAATGCTTTTGGAGAAGGAGGTGAAATTTGAATTTTATAAATTGTGCTTGAAATCGTTTGAGATGTTGAAAAGGAACTTAATTGAAGCTCTCATCTTAATTGCTCCTAGTTGGGAATTACCATTTGAACTCATGTGTGATGCAAGCGATATAGCAGTAGGTGCAGTGTTGGGACAAAGGAAAGATAAAGTGTTGCATTCAATCTACTATGCAAGCAAGAATCTTGATTTTGCTTAAGCTAATTACACAGTGACTGAGAAGGAGATGATGTCTCTAGTGTTTGACTTCGATAAGTTCAGATCGTATTTGGTAGGTACCAAGGTGATTGTTTATACTGACCATGCAACTATTAGGTACTTATTCAACAAGAAGGATGCTAAACCAAGGCTTATTCGGTGGATATTGCTTCTCCAAGAATTTGACCTTGAGGTCAAAGATAAAAAGTGTATTGAGAATCAAATAACTGATCATTTGTCTAGGAGGAGGGTTTCTGAGGGTTGAATTAAGGAGGAGGAGTTGGATATGACCGTTGCTAGGGATCCCTACTTGATATGTAATATGGAAGATGTCACTCGGATCAAGGCGCTCGACACGTCCCATGGACCTATCTTATCGGCTCAGGAGCGGCAATCTAGAGATGATAGTATAATGGCTCGTATGTTTGGCATGACGGAGTTGCAGCTGAGGATCTGGGGCTGCCCGGTCATTGATGATGAGATGGAAACTTTTACGGAGCGCTACCCTTTGACGGAGAGTGCAGCCTACCTTTGCAGGATTGGTCTGGCATTTCAGGAGCCTCTTGATGATGTCGAGGTCACCGCGGATGAAGTTATGGATGAGGAAGTTGAGGAGGATGTTGTTGATGATGATGCTAATGCGTTTATGGTATTCGATGGAGGTCATAATGATGATGACGAGGCCTAGATGCCTGAGGGAGTACCTCTAACTCTGTACTTCATTTTTATTTGTGCGCACTAAGGACAGTGCAAATTTTTAATTGTGGAGTGGGATATAACTCTCTTGTGTATATAAGTTTTAATCCTTTATCGAGTCTTGTTTTTGTTTATGTTATTTTTATTTTGGGTTCATCAACTTTTGTTTTCGGTACTTTTCCTGAGGATATTTGAATCAACTAGGACTAGTTTTATTATTTTTATTGAGTCTTAGAGTCATCATAGGAGTGACAATTCCCAATGATAGATGGATGATGACTATCTTAAGGAAAAATTAGTCACGAAGAGGAGTAGAATTGAGAAACCAACCTTTTGGTATTTTGAAACTATGTCTGAAAAAGTCAGCCAAAAATCATGGGTAGTCACAATATGCAAAAGAATGGTAACTTTGAAACAAGCATGTGTTAGTTGTTTTGACTCTGAATGAATCTAAGTGGGCTTAATTGAGTAGTAATACCGTAATGCAAGTTGTAAGAACATGCTAATATGATGTGTCCTTATGTGTCTCGTGATTCTATGTTTGGTGAGTGATTGTGTGGGTCTTGCTTTGATTGATATCTAGAACTTGCCCCATGTGTGTTAAATAAGTAGCTTGTATGATTTAGGGAAAATGATTGAGGCATTTCTTTGAAAAAGCCAATTTTTGACTCTATTGTATGCGTACCAATGAAAACATCTCTAGTTAAGCCCCATTGAGCCTTTACCTTTGTTTTTTAAGTCGCATGAATAAGCCGAAACCCTTTCTATTGATACCAAAGTATTTTATCCCAATGTAATCCTTAATGCACTATGTTCAGAAGAAAGGTTGAAAAGGTTGGTAGAAGTTGAAAAAGGGTGGGAATGCTATGTTGTGTGGAAAATAAAAGTTTAGAAAAACTATGTTTTGGCCTTGGTCCTTAGTGGACAATGTGCACCTCAACTAAGTTGAGGGTGGCTAGTTCAGAAGTATGCTTAAGCATTGGCCCTGGTCCTACCAAATATATTGTGCACCTCAATTGAGGGTGGCTAGTGAGAAGGCATATATATAAGAAAAACAAAAAAAGAGAAAAGAAATGATAATAACAAGGAGCACACGGGGCAGAGCTTGAAATAGAAGAGGGAAAACGTGCATTAAGTGTGTACTGAGAGGAAATGAAAAGCTAGTGAAAGATGTGTAACCGGTGGAACAAATACATGTGCATTAAAGAGCTGTAGTCACTAAAGATATCCAGAATATTCCCTTCTTTACCCTAAGCCGGCATTACATCCAAATAGAAGTCCTCTTGATTCTTTGAGAAATATGATGTGAAAGTGAAAATACACTATGGGAAAACTTATGGCATGTTAAGAGAAGTAAGAATTTCGTTTGTGAGAGTGAGTAAAATGTTTGAAAAATAGGTCTTGTTTATAATATGATTGCTTGAATGAAAGGCTATACTAAACACAAATGAGTGAGGGCATTCATGGAACATGTTTGGATTTGTCTAATTTGTGTGTTTGTATGAGTTTGCATTAGCACGGAAAAATAATAAATGAGTCATTATTTGAGCATATGTGTTGTAACTTGGTGTATCATGATGATATAGTAAAACTGTTGAAGTGTTGTATCCAATGTGAACTACAAAATCATGATTAAATGTGTTTGGTTGATTTTAAGGTGGGTTGATAAGTCCAAATGTTAGGAAAACAAGTTGATAGTTAAAGATTGTTCGAGGACGAACAAAGGTTAAAGTGTAAGGTGGTGATCTTAGATCTTAGGCATATTTATATGCCAAAGTTGCCAATATTTGCCCATGACGAGATTAAATTAAAGAATAATCTTGAGTCTATTAGCTTGATTTTGTTTAACTTGTGATGATTGTTGATGAGTCCGAGATTTGGACTCATTTAGGGCTTTGTTTTGATAGTTTTAGCATCCTCAAATGTCTAATTTATGCTATAAACTGATGTTAAAGCCTTGATTTTCAGGTATGTGGATTAAGGAGCAAAGCAAGGACACTGACAGGCAAAAAGGAACAAAACAAGCTGAAGAAGTGGAGAAGAGCAATCCTGGTGATCGCCCAGACCACTCAGCGAACCTCCGAGTGGCTCCTCCAACTGCCTAAAGTTCCAGCATGCCAGCCCTAAGGGAAGAAACCAAGTCAGCGACAGAAATGAGCAGTCGGTGAGTCACCGATCGGTTTCGCGATGAGAAAATGGACCGCAGAAAGTTACAGGACTTGAAGATGCTAAGAACCAATGCAAAATGGTGATGGAAGAGAACAAAGGGAGGAACGTTGAACCACTCAGCGAGCCCGAATTACCTCGTCTAATGGATTTTCAGGCTAAATTTTGGGCAACTATAAATTGGATTTTAAATGTAATTTTGAGGAGTTTTTGCCCAGATATTATAGT
This sequence comes from Solanum okadae, assembly GCA_036553675.1. Taxonomy (NCBI): domain Eukaryota; kingdom Viridiplantae; phylum Streptophyta; class Magnoliopsida; order Solanales; family Solanaceae; genus Solanum; species Solanum okadae. Next base: position 31,202,054 of record CM071686.1, on the reverse strand, counting down.
TCCAATTCTAGACTTAGAGTTTTCTCTCAATTTTTGAGTTCAAATTGTACAATTTTGGAGGATTTGGAAAGTGGGTCTTTGAATGTCTTTCTTGGAAATCATTGTATAGGCTTGGAGACTCTTACCCATACCATAGCTAAGGCATTTGGTAATCGTTTCTATGTTTCTATGGTGTGTGGCTAAAACCCCAATTCTTGGGGTGTGATTATGGGTTCAATTAGCTTATGGGTATTGATTATTACTAATTCAAATGCTATATTGAAGTGGGTTTAATCATTAGTTGTGTTTTAATCTATGAATTGTAGTTGCAAATGCACTTCTAACTTTAATTTCTTAGCTTGCTTGATAAAGAGGTTTTTGAACCAAATTTTATGATCAATGGTTTGTAGGTATTGGGTTGATGTGGGTTCAACTCGAATGAGTAAATCCTAAACCAAATACTACCCATCTTGCTCTAGAGAGAGGATGTATTAAGGTTGTGGGTTGTTCTTATTTTTTAAGCTTGTTGATGTTCGAGAGAAATCACTTGTATCAAAGTAGTTGTTCGAGAGAAAGCTATTTCAATCATAGCCCAGCCTACCCATTGACATTAAGCTATTTATTAGTAGTTTCACTTACCCATATAATGAAATTTGCCTATAATAGATCAGATCGTGAGAATTCCTCTTTATATTGTTGTTTCGTTGTTGTTTGATTGCGTCGTAGCTGCTAATTGCAAACCAAAACCCCCATTAGACATTTGTTGTCAGCCCCTTTGACTTGTTTACATGTCTTTTCCTAGAATTTCTATTTCTATAACTATTTAGACCACATTTGTACTTCACAACTGAATTTGAATATGTACCGCTCCCTGTGGGTTCGACCCCAACTCTTTGTTGGGTTTTATACTGTTTAACGATCATTTGCACCTAGAATTTGGATAAGGTGTGCCTGAAACGTTAATCAAAATGGCGCCGCTGCCGGGGAGTGGTGTTGTTTGAAATTCTTTTATTGAAGTTAAATTGTGATCTTTTTAGTTGTAGTTGAATCTGCTTACTTTAGTTTTTGGTTTTGTGTTGCTTTTGTTGAAAAGAGGAAGTGATGAGCGTAAATGCTAGTAATGTTAGCCAAGTGGGCCACCAAGACGGTATTGGGAACTTCAATGATGTAAATGACCCAAATGTGAATGCCCTAATTCCATTGGGTGGTATGGGTGTAATACGTCTACCTCTAATTGAAGGGAGTGCCATCTTCCATGATACAAGCACAATGCTACAACTCCTCCAAATGAAGGGATTATATGGAGGATTGGCTCACGAAGACCCACATTAGCATATTCGGAACTTCTTGGACGTTTGTGGTCCGTTCTCACTCAAGAACATATCACAAGAATCAGTCTGTCTCAGGTTATTCCCATTCTCTTTGTTGCGTGAGGCTAGTAAATGGTTAGTTGAGTTGCCAAGGGATTCCATCCACTCTTGGGATGAGCTTACTACAACATTCCATGTGATATTCTTTCCCCCGTCAAGGATGATGACCCTTAGGGATAGTAGCCAAGGTTTCAAACTCTTGGAAGGTGAACCTATCCATTAGATGTGGCTGAGGTTTAAGAAATTAGTACTTCAATTTCCAACCCATGGGCTGCCGAATCATATATTGCAGTGATACTTTTATAGGAGCCTTGATTTGGTGAGCAAAGGAGTTGTTGATCAACTTGTTCCCGATGGTATAATGCAACAACCCTATGAAGTAGTATCTCATCTTCTTAATGGTATGACCAAGATCAATTGGGCATGGTACACTCGTGAAGACCAAGTCTCTCCTCTCACTTTTAGAATGACAAAAGAGCAGATCGAAAATGATCAAGAAGAGACCGAAACATGGCCAAAATGATGACGCAACTGGATCTATTGGCGAAAAACGTGATGGGTAGTTGTATGAAGAGTGTTAATGTTGTGGATATTGGTGGAGTAAACCCCGAAGAAACTTAGTTTCAAGCATTGTACAATGATGAGGTGAACTTACTAGCTAATCGGAGGATGTTATCGTGCAAACTATCCAAGACCGGGTTGGAATAAAGATGAGGGATGGAGAGATCGTGACAGAGAATGGTGTGATCGTAACACCACTTGGAAGGAAAGAGAGGGGGACAAGGACAGGTACGTCCCACCCCATGAGCGTCAAATGCCCAAGGAGCCTGAAAATGTATGTACGAACGACATGCTCTCACGTATTCTCAAATAGGTAAAATTTCTTCTCATTTGAATCCAAGGCCAAAAGGGGGACTTGCCAAGTGATACCTTGGCGAACTCAAAAAATGATCCTTGAAAGGGTATTTTCGTCGTGCCATGATGTTCACTCAGGTGCTTCTTGGGAGGCAACCCAAGTTTTTAATGCTTTAATTTTTGATTTTGAATAGCGGGTGTTAATTGTGCAGGTTGAAAAGTGAAAAGTGTTGGAAAATGGGTAGTTTGGCGAGCCAAAGTCAAGTCGGTGACACGCCGAACAGGTCGGTGAGCCCCGACTTGGACCATCGTTGGAACCACCAAGCTTGAAGTGGAACTCTGTAAAACTCGGTGGGCTAAATGCTTAATCGGCAACTCACAGAACAGGTCGGCGAGCCCGACTTTGTCCGCTGTTTGAACCCCCAAATACTGGGAGTCCTGTAAAACTCAGCGAGGTAAAATACCACTCGGCGCATCGTTAAGTGCGTTGGAGAACACGACTTACTCTGCCGAAGGTGCTGCGAACTTAAAGGTTTTAAAGGCCAAACAATTTAAAATTTCAAAATCTTTCATCTTCTCTCATTTTTCACTCTCGTACCCTCTCACCCAACTTTAGATTTTGCTTATTTCCTTGTTCTTATCCGCTTTTTGTGTGAAATCATTGCTCGGAATTATGGAACTTTGCCTCCTAGCTATTCACAAATAAAATTCGGCATAAATGTTGGGTTTTTGAACCCTATTTTTTAATTTTGTGGTTGAAATAAAATGCAATAGGTAAAATTGTTGTTGTTTTGTGTTAGGTAACTGTTTTAATTGTGTTTAAGTGTTGCTTTGTCTGTAATGAATTAAAATATGTGCCTAAGTGCTATAAATTGATCGATTTACGTGTTTTTGCTTGTAAAATCGCGTCTAGATTGTTCTGTTGCGGTATAAATGTGTTGGGTCTAGCGAGGTGAAGTCTAAGTAATCCCAAATTGTGCTAAATGACATAATTTTCCCAATGATGGAGCATTTGACGTAATCCTTAAGGGAAAAAAGTCGTCAAATAGCCAATTTTGCCTAAATCAGGGGAAGTCTGAGTATCACGATGACATGGGTTGTATGGGTCTGACCTTAATTGAATGGTGTTTTTGTTTAATTTTGAATTCAGGGGCTACAGGCATGATTTTGAGAAATAGGGTTGAAAACTGGCACGTTGAGTCATTTGGCGAGCTAAGTCGAGCTCGTCGAGTGGTTCGCCGGTTCACCAAAGTCTCCCTCAGATCGCCCTCAATTTCTAATTTTGGTTGAGTTTGTTCTGTTACTTTCGGCGAGATGCCTGAGCTAACCAAAATGTCTTCTTGATCGCCCTTTCTGCGCCCCTAAACCCCTAAATTTGGGGTGTTGATGAGTCCGAGATTTAGACTCATTTAGGGCTTTATTTTTGATAGTTTTAGTGTACTCAAATGCCTTATTTATGCTATAAACTGATGTTAAAGCCTTGATTTTCAGGTATGTGGATTAAGGAGCAAAGCAAGGACACTAACAAGCAAAAAGGAACAAAACAAGCTGAAGAAGTGGAGAAAAGCAATCCTGGTGATCGCCAAGACCACTCGGCGAACCCCCGAGTGGCTCCTCAGACCGCCTAAAGTTCTAGCGTGCCAGCCCTAAGGGAAGAAACCAAGTCGACGACAGAAATGAGCTGTCGGCGACTCACCGATTGGTTTCGCAATGACAAAATGGATCGCCCAAAGTTACAGGACTTGAGGATGCTAAGAACCAATGCAAAATGGCAATGGAAGAGAGCAAAGGGCGGATTGCCGAACCACTCAGTGAGCTGGACTTACCTCACCTAATGGCTTTTTAGGCTAAATTTTGGATAACTATAAATTGGATTTTAAATGTAATTTTGAGGAGTTCTTGCCCAGATATTAGAGTTCCCATTCTAGACTTAGTGTTTCTCTGGATTTTTGAGTTCAAATTGTACAATTTTAGAGGATTTGGAAAGTGGGTCTTTGAATTTCATTCTTCAAAATCATTGTAAAGGCTTGGTTACTCTTACCCATACTATGGCTAATGCATATGGTAACCATTTCTCTGTTTTTATATTGTGTGGCTAAAACCCCAATTCTTGGGGTGTGACTATGGGTTGAATTAGCTTATGGGTATTGATTATTACTAATTTAAATGCTATATTGAAGTGAGTTTAATCATTAGTTGTGTTTTAATCTATGAATTGTAGTTGCAAATGAAGCTCTAACTTTGAGTTCTTAGCTTGCTTGAGAGAGAGGGTTCTGAACCAAAGCTTTTGATTAATGGTTTGTAGGTATTGGGTTGATGTGGGTTCAACTCGAAAGAGTGAATCCTTAACCAAATACTTCCCATCTTGCTTGAGAGAGAGAGGATGCATTAAGGTTATGGGCTGTTCTTATTTGTTAAGCTTGTTGATGTTTGAGCGAAATCACTTGAATCGAATTAGTTGTTCGTGAAAAAGCTATTTCCATCATAGCCCAGCCTACCCACTGGCCTTTAGCTATTTATTAGTAGTTTGAATTACCCATATAGCGAAATTTGCCTATAATTGATCACATCCCGAGAATTCCTCTTTATATTGTTGTTTCATTGTTGTTTGATTGCGTTGTAGTTGCTAATTGCAAACCAAAACCCCCATCAGACATTTGTTGTCACCCCTTTTGACTTGTTTACATGTCTTTTTCGAGAATTTCTATTCCTATAACTATTTAGACCACATTTGTACTTCATAACTGAATTTGAACACGTACCGCTCCCTGTGGGTTCGACCCCAACTCTTTGTTGGGTTTTATACTGCTTAACGATCATTTACACCTAGAATTGGATGAGGTGTACCTGAATCGTTAATCAATTGTGCACTAAAACACTTGATTAGTTTTTTCAAGAACTCTCAAGGAAATTGGAGTCGATTCAAAGAAAGGGGAAGCAAGGAAGTACCAAGGTATGTCGTACTGCTTGGCGTGGGGCGCCATGGGTTAAACTACAGAGGCTGGAGCCAGGCTCACTGGCTGGCGTGGAGCGCCACAGCCAGAACTACAGAAGGCATTTCCTAGCGCACTGATAGGCACGACGCGCCACAAGTGAAACTACAGAGAATTGTGCCTGGTGCGATGGGAGGCGCGGCGCCCCAACTCTTGTCCGTCAAACACTTCGAAAATTGTATTAAAAAGGATTCCTTGTTGAGTTAGACTTTGACTGTAGTTTTCCCAACTTCTATAAATAGACCCTTAGGGCTATTTTGTAGGGAGTTCGACATTATTTTGTTGTGCAAGAGCAACATTCAACGTTTGTAATAGGTTTCAATTTTCTAACTCTTCTTTGTTTTCGAAAATCGCATGAACAATTATTTTTGTAGTTTTTGAATAGTATGAGTGGCTAAACGCCCTTGTTCTGGGGCTGTAACTACAGATTGATTGTTGAATATTGAAGGCTTTTTGAATTAATTCTTGGTTATCATTTAAGCTACTTTAATATTCTTGTTTTAGTATTTCTTGACTGACCATCATAGAGATAAATATCTTGTCTATTCTTAAAATCGAGAGAGGATAAGTTAGATAGACCAAGAAATATATAAAGCTTGATCTTCCATTAATTAGAGATGATTTGTGTTTAGGAGTGACACCTGAACGAACAACTAGCTTGGTTACGAAACATGATGAAATATAAATGCTCGCCTATTAGGACTGCCTATCCCCACTCAGTGATGTAGTTAGACAACTAATTGGAGGAGGCGACTAGAGGTCGAGAGACCCAACTCATTCAATTAACCTTGTAAATCAGTCACTTAATAATCGAAATTAGTTCATTGCCTGAGATACGATACATAAAATCCAATGCATGTTGCAGCCCTGAAATTGTCTTTTACTTGCTTGAAACATCAAATTGAAGTCGTTCACATTAGTTACTTTTAGTTATTGCACAAATCGTAGTAGTAGTTAAAAACCATTAAACTCTTTCTAAAGGTTACTTTTGTTTTATTGTGGAATTAAGTTACGAAGTATAAGTTGATCATAAGTACCACTGGAACGAAAACTCATTTCTAAAAGAAACTATATTACTTGAGCGATCACGTACACTTGCGTGTATATTCGGGAGCAACAATAAACATTACAAAAATTATTATATAAAAATAAAAACAAAAAATAAAATTCTTGAATGAAACTTAACCAAACTTAAGAAATATGCTAATTATTCAATAAAAGATATATTGGTAAATATGTATATATGGGAGGGATATTTAGTCTTTAAGAAAATAATTTTCTTCTTCTACTTTTTTTGAGAAATAGAAATTTTTAGCTTCTTCCCAACTACATAAAAACTACTTCTGCTTCTAATAACAAGCAATTTTGAGAATTTGACGAACACTAAATTTTCAAAAAAAGTGTTTTTTAAAGATATAATCACTTTTGACCTCCCAACAACAATGTCAAACAGTTTCTAATCTTGTTAATCCATTTCCCATTTTTTTGCCACGACCCAAAGTAGACCCTAGACGTGACATGGTGCATAGGACCCCGAAAGGTCCTACACAAGCTACTTGGAATACATCATACAAGATAATATAGTTTAAAAGTTTAAAAGACAATTTATATCATAAAGAGTTTGTCAAAAACAAAGTAAAAATATACATGGTCTCAAAAGCCATCTATTACATCAAGAGTGTTTGGGACGTAACCCATAATCACATACAATATCTGAAAGGTAAATAAAATAAGAAATAAAAGGTTCGGTCCTTGGAACCTGAGGACTCACAACTTTTCAACAACTACTAAAGTGATCACTAGCCACGAGGATGCGAAATCGGAACGTCGGACCCTACATTTGGAAAACAATTTAGTCAAGAGTATTCGTTAGTACAAAGAATGTACTAAGTATGATAGCAATGCATAAGAGTTATAAAATCATGCTAAAATGACATTTTCATGATATGCAAAGACCAAGTTAAAACATAAGATAAGGGATTAAAAACATAATCATGATTATGGTCAGTGCAAGTAAAATCATCTTTGAACACATGTGAGATTCTTCTAGAAGTAACCTTAGTTCATCATTATTGTGGGAAGTAGCCTTAACCGACATAGAGACCATGTGAGCTATAACATGGAATCCAGTGTCTATCACACACCGAAAAGGCATGTCCTACTAACCAACATAAGTGTCACTCCCCGAGCCTACACCCTAGAGGTGGCCGGCACTCCAGAACCATTGCTGGTCCTAAGCGAAACCTTGGCCTGACTCAAATCTCAACGGAAGATTTTCTCAATAAAAGATAAACTCTAAAGTAAACTTTATTCAACTGTGTCAAAAGGTAAACTCAGAAAATATTAGAAAATTTTACTAGCCAAAAAAAGACAACTCAAGTCTTTAAGCATTAAACAGTGAAAATGGAAATACTCATGAACTACTAGTGTCTATCTATGAAGCCTCTACTAACTGAGATGGACATCGGGACAAGACCCACATCATCCCAATAACAAAAGTGAAATAGATGAAAATATATAAGGGTTCCTCCATAAGCAAGGAGGCTCACCAAACAACTCTGGAACAACAAATGGTATCAACGAAATGCCCGTTGATGACCCTGATCTCCTGTATCTGCATCATGAAACGATGTAGGTCAAATGGATCTGTACATTGAATGTACGAGCATGTCAGGGAAAAACTTAACATAACATAAAGCTTGAACTTGGAAAGAATGAAACATACTCACCTCGACTTAACTCAACTCAACTCAACCTCAACTCATGGATACTCAACTCAGTGCAGTATAAAAACAACAATAATGATGGAGTTTATATAAAACATTTAAAACAGTAGATAACAACTCAATGTATTCAAAAATACAATAATAACTCAGTTTGTATGAATAAAAAATACAAAATAACTCTATTTGGGAGATTCTCTAATTGACAACCATCACTATGAGCTATGTGATGATACAGTGTCTTGCCCACGCTGCTAGAACTGTCCTATACCTTGACGTGGTATAGAATTCCTCAGCTAAGTGGATCCACTAAGCTATACTTAAAAACAATAAGGAATCATCAAAAAAGTATTACCCTTTCTACCTACGTTGGCTACATAGTTTATGGGGGCAGTGAGTTGTCTAAACTCTCCCCCATATCGGTGCTCAATACTACTCCCAAAAATATAACATAGCTCATATGTATTGAAAAACATTTCCTCATCCTCAACTTTGAGATTATTACTCAAAAGATTTCTCTTAAAAGAGATAGTACTCAAAACTCCTCATGAACTTATTTGGATATCGGTGTTTCCTCTAGTTTTAAGTGTAAAAACATTTAATATTGGGAATACTTAGTTCCCAGATAACATTTTGAAAAAATGAACTCAACTCTCCTCTATAGAGGCGATAAAATTTCTTTCGAACAATTTACCCCGAATCAAGTTGATTTCTCTCGAACATCAACAAGCATGCAAAATAAGAACAATCCACACCTTAGTCCATTCACTCTCTTGAACTGAATGTGTGGGATTGGGTTTAGGATTCACTCTCTCGAGCTGAACCCAGGCCAACCTAATACACACATACCATCAATTAATAAGTTTAGATTTAAAACCTCTCTCTTGAGCAAGCCAAAAACACAAGGGTAGAACTGCATTTGCAACTACAATTTTTAAATTAAACCACAATTAATGATGGAACTCACTTCTAAATAGCATTTAAACTAACAATTAGCAATACCCATAAACTAAATCAGCCCATAATCACATAATCACACCCCAAGAATTGGGGTTTTAGCTAGACATCATAAAAAGGTAAAAACAATTACCAAATTGATTATCCATCAACTGCGTAAGTGTAGATTCATCCTTACAATGCTCCAATTCGAAGAATCTCAAAGACCCACTTCCAATTTCTCAAAAGAGAAAAACTTCAATTCTTCAAAGCTTAGGAAAAACTAGAGAAAACTCTCTCACCAGTTCAAACTCAGTAATAAACTAAAAATATATGAGCTAAGATACTAAACTAAATGTTCAAAAATGTATTTATAGTCGCCAAAAATGTGCAGCGAAGAGTCACTCGGCGAAGTAAGTCGGGCTCGCCAAACCACCCGGCGAGCCTCCCTTTAGTCATTTCCATATCCCTTCTGCCTTGGCATTCAACATCCTCAAGGTTTGTAACTTTGGGCGATCCAACACTGCATCGCGGAACCACTTGGCGATCCTGCTTATTTCTCTCACCAACTTGGTTCTTTCCTTCAGGGATTGGCACACTAGAACTTTAGGTGGTCAAGTAGCCATTCGACGACTCGCCAAGTGGACTTGGCGATCACCAGACTTGCTTTTCTTCATTGTTTCAGTTCACTTTGTTCCTTTTTGCAAATTAGTATCCTTGCTTTGTTCCTCAATCCATATACTTGGATATCAAGGGTTTTAGATCAATTATGGCACACAATTAACATTTGAGGACACTAAATCTATATAAATAAAGACCTAAATGAGCCCAAATCTCGGATTCATCATGGATCATGACTAGTAAAGCTTGAAGCTGAACCTTTATGATGATTTATGACTAAAATCACCAGATAACGAAGAATGTGATTAGAATGCCTTGAAATCTAGGTTTGAGTGATGTTAATAAGAAGTAAAGCTTTGAGAGTAAGGCTTGTAGTCATGAGTATTGATTGTTAGGGCTTTGAGAGTAAAGCTAATATGTTGAATTAAGAGTGTTTAAATACATACAGTGATAGAATCACTAGAATCATGGATTGGTTGTCAAGGACATACCTCCAAGAGTAATGAATTGAGTAAGAACTTAATAAAGCTATCTTGTGGGATATATGCCTAGCACCGAGTGGATATTGTAATGAGATGAAAGCTTTTACCTAGTTGAGTCTCGTTTCTAAAATGGGAATTCTCACAAGTTGAGTCTGAGTTTCCCAAAGTATATCTCATGAGATGGAGTCCCTCATAAGTTAAGTTTGGGTTTCCTAGTAGAATCTCCGTATTCCATAACTACGTGCCTCATAGGAAAGTTAGCTGGTGGGTCCAACTAAGCTAACAAACTGGTTCTAGCCTAGGCAAGTAGACCAACCCTTCTCGGTGTGGGTAACATTAGAAGGGATCATGTGAAAGCTCATGTGGTCCCATGTCGGTTAAGGCTATTTTCCTAATTAAGACAAGATTATTATGGAACTAAGACATATTTAAAGAAGTATCTCAAAGTGTTCCAAGTTAATAATGAACTAAGATATTCTTAAAGAAGCATCTCCAAGTTTTCAAACCTAATGAATTTAGATATGCTTGAGTAAGTGATGAGTCCACAATTTGGACTCATCTAGGGCTTCATTTTTAATAGAATTAGTGTCCTCAAATGCATATTTTGTATCGATAACTGATGTAAATACTTGAATTTCAGACATTTAAACTTAGGGACAAAGCATGGACACTATGGAGCAAAAATGGAACAAGGTAGCTGAAAGAACGAAGAAGAGAATGCCTGAAGATCGCCTAAATCGTTGGGCGAGTCGCCGAATGGCCATGGTCTCACCTAATGTTCTATTGAGCTAAGCCCTGGAACAGATGACCACGTTGGCGATAGAAAAGAGTATTCGGCGGATCGCTGAACAACTATGATACCACCTAAAGTTACAGAATTTTGGAGCTAAACTCAGGGTAATTTCGGCGAGCAGTAGAGCCAGTTAACGTGTCACCGATCTATTCGGCGAAGGACAATCAGATCGCTAAAGATTGCTGAAGAAGATCTGAACACATGCTGATGAGCGAAATAAAAGACATAAGGTGATTCGTGGAACTGCTCGGCGATCCCAATTTGGATAGCCTAAAGTTACAATAGCCGAACCAAGAAAGAGTGAACACTGAAGGCGAGATAAAGAACGATCGGTGTGTCGCTGACCTATCGGTGGTATCCGACTTACCTCGTCAAATGGCCAGTATCAGTCACACATTATACTGATTTAAAATTGATTTTTGGAAAGGAGAGATGGTATTCAGAAATGAGCGACCAAAATAAATTAGAGAGAGGATACCACAAAAGGCTTTGGAGAGGGATTTTTATCGAAATATTCTTAGAGATCTTGTAATCAAGAAGATTTTTAGCTGATTTCTTCATAAAAATTCTCATTTTTCTGTATTCACTTATGAGAAGAAGGATGGATGTTAATTTTTCTACTTTTGATATGAGTGGCTAAAACATCTTCTATTGGGGTTTTGACTATGAAGTCAATTGTTGAAGATTTGCTAAGTGGGTATTGTTGAAATGCAAATAGGGAGGTTAATTTGAAGTGGGTCTAAATTGTTACTGCGTTTTGTAGTTGTTTTGCATATTTAGTGTAGTTGATTTCGCGTTGTGAACTTACTCGAGAGAGAAACACAGAATCAAGGTAGCAATCTTAGCATCCTTAGTCGTGGGTTACCTGGATTTCAGCTCGAAAGAGTGAAATCCAAAATCTATCCTTTGTAACTAGCTTGAGATAGTGGATTTGATGAGGACAACGGGTTGGGCCTCTTAAGATCAGTGATGAAGTTTGAGAGAATTCATCATAGAAAAGGTAATTATTCGAGAGAAAGTTATCTTATATATGGCTCGACCTACCTGCAACAAAATAACCTACTGTTTGTACAACATTCATCCTCTAAAGTAAATTTCGACAATTGGCTGGTCAATTACCCAAGTTCTACTCTAGTAATTGTTTAATTCGTGTTTATTCATGAAGTTGGATTGAAATCTGCCAAACATAATCATAACATTGAAGAGATTGTGTCAAAGTTTCATTTTCAAATTTAAAGGAAAAACTACTCCCTTGGGATTCGACCCCAACCCTTGGTTGGGTTATATTACTATTAAACGATCGCTGATACTTAGTATTGGATGAAGTATCTTTGATAGAGTTTATCAAAATGGCGCTATTGTCGGGGAGTAGCATTGCTTAAGATTCTTTGATTAAAGGTTTGTCACTCTCAAATTTGTTGGCTGTAGTTAAAATTGGTTTTGGCTGCATTGCGTTAGTGTTGGCTGGACCAAATAGAAGTGGACATGAGTGAGGAAGAGATGAATGATAGTCAAGCAGGTCATCGTGACGGTATAGACGACATCAATAGTGTCTACAACCCGGATCAATCGGGTGGAATGGGTGCAATTTGCATCCCACAAACTGATGGGAATGCGATGTTTGAAGTCACTAGCACAACTCTGCACCTTCTCCAAATGGGGGGATTATATAGAGGTCTAGATCATGAAGACCCACATGAGCATGTGAGAAACTTTACAGAGGTTTGCAGCCCCTTTTCATTCAAAGGTGTGTCGCAAGAGTCAATTTGGCTGCGGTTATTCCCGTTGTGTTTAAAGGGAGAAGCTAATAAGTGGTTAACCGAGTTACCAAACAATTCCATCACATCATGGGAGGATCTGGTTATATCATTTAACACAAGATTCTTCCCTCCATCAAGGATGATGAAACTTAGAGATGAAATTCAAGGTTTCAAATGACGGGAGGGGGAACCATTCCATGAAACATGGGTGAGATTCAAGAAGCTCCGGCTTAAATGCCCAACTCATGGGCAGCCAACCGATTTGTTAGTTCAATATTTCTAATGGAGCCTCGATTCAATTAATGAAGGAGTGGTTGATCAGGTTGTACGAGGATGAATAATGTTGCAATCATTTGATGTAGCCTCGTTTCTTCTAGATGACACGACTAGAATAAACCAAGCGTGGTACACAAAAAAGGATCAAGTCTCTCCATTTCATTTTAGATTAACACAAGAGCAACTAGATAAATAGAAAGAGAGGGATGAAAACATCAAGATGATGTTGACCCAAATGGAAGTTCTGCAGGAACACATAAAAGGAACTTGTGAAGTGTTCAGAATTGAGAATGGTTCGTCCTCAAGCTATTCAAAGCTTGGGGAGAATCAAGGTTGGAACTCCAGAAGAAGTGAGGAGGGTTTCTACCCACGCTATTTGCAGCTAGGTGGAAATCAAGGTTGGAACCATCATAAGGAAGTTGAGCAAATGAAATGCCACCAAGATTTTTCCGAGCAAAATGAGTATTGGAGAAAAGAGGATGAATATGAAGAGAACCACATTCCCTCAAGTGAGAGCCTAAAATCAAGGGGAGGTGCAAGTAGTCCCCGCGTGAATGATTTACTTTCACACATTCTTGATAAAGGTGAAGGCTCGAATGATTTATTGAAATGGATGAAAGCCGACTTCTCATCCTTGAACAATGAAGTAAACTCGCATGCAGATGCAATCAAAGTCCTTGAAGGTCAATTGAGTATTACTTTCAATATAATTGAAACGAAATATAGTGATAGATGATGAAGATAAAGGACTGGCCATTGTCACCCGGAGCGGAAAAGAAGTAAAAGGTGGTGTGACGGGTAACGAAAAAGAGCACACACGGAATGAAGGCAAAGATATAGAGGAAGAAGAGATAACTGTTCCTCATGACATTATAAAGGAACCGCAAAGTGAGGAGGAAAAGCACAAGCCATGCCTAAAAAGCCAAGCAGCCTTTACCTAAAATATCTCCTCCATTTCCTCAACATCTCAAGAAAAAGAATGAGGATGAGAAGTTTCTATCGGTATTCAAGACCTTATCGATTAATCTCCCTCTAGTTGAAGCATTGTTGGAAATTCCAGGTTACGCCAAATTCATGAAGGAGTTAGTCACAAAAAAAAAGGAGCTTGGATTTTGAGACAATCGAAGTCTGTCACAGTTGTAGTGCAATTATGTTGAAGGAGCTGATCGAAAAGAAAGATGATCCTGGAGCATTCACCATCCAGTGTACTATAGGCATGCTCAAGTTCGCAAAAGCCTTATGCGATTTGGGAGCAAGTATTAATCTAATGCCTTATGCTATTTATAAACAACTTGGGTTGGGTGAACCGCAAGCTACAACTATGAGACTCTTGATGGTTGACAGATCGATCAAACACCCAGTGGGAATACTTTATGACATTTTGGTTAAGGTTGATCGATTTATTTTTCCAGCCGATTTTGTCATACTTGACTGTGGCATAGATGTCGAGATTCCTATTATTTAAGGGAGGCAATTCTTGGCAATTGGGAGAGCGTTGGTAGATGTTGAGAGTGGGGAGCTGAATTTTGGGTTAATGAAGATGAAGTCACCTTTGATGTGTGCAAATCAATGAAACACCCGAGTGAAATTCATGTAATATCAACTGATGATATTATTGACGAGGCAGTGGCTAGTGTGAGCCATTTGATGTGCAGCAAAGAACCACTTGAAGTTGTGTTGGCGATCGATGAAGAGTTTGAGGTTCAAGGCCAAGATGAAGTGGTAGCCGCATTTTCAAACATGGGGGGATTTACAAAGACCCCAGTGAAATTGGACATCAACTTAAAACACCGAGAGAGCCCTCCCGCCAAGCCATCAACCGAAGAACCACCAAATCTCGAGCTGAAGGTATTGCCCTCTCACTTCTGATATGCTTTCTTAGGTGCAAATAACACCTTGCCGGTGATTATTGCAGGCGATTTACTTGATTGGCAAGTAAAATTGCTCCTTGAAGTACTGAGAAGGCACATAAAAGCCATCGGTTGGACTATTTTTGATATAATGGGAATTTCTCCTACCATATGCACTCACAAAATTCAGCTTGATAGCGATTGTAAACCGAATGTTGAACATCAACAAAGACTAAACCCACAAATGCAAGAGGTGGTGAAAAAGGAACTAATAAAGTGGTTGGACGCAAGAGTGATCTACCATATTGCAGATAGCAAATGGGTCAGTCCGGTACAATGTGTACCGAAAAAGGGAGGAGTCACGGTTGTCCCTAATTACAAAGGAGAGCTTGTATCTATGCGATCGGTGACAGGTTGGAGAGTTTGCATGGACTATCGGAAGCTAAATTCATGGACTGAAAATGATCATTTTCCCATGCCCTTTATGGATCAAATTCTTGACCGACTATCCGAGAGAGGGTGGTATTGCTTTTTTGATGGGTATTCTGGCTATAACCAAATCTTCATTGCTCCGGAGGATCAAGAGAAAACAACCTTTACCTGCCCTTATGGTACTTTCGCCTTCAAACGAATGCCATTCGGATTATACAATGCCCTGGCTACGTTCTAACGTTGCATGCTATCCATATTTGCTGACATGGAGGAAGACACAATGGAAGTATTTATGGATGATTTCTCAGTTGTGGGTGACACATTTGCAGAATGCTTAGAGCACTTAGGACAAGTTCTCCAAAGATGCGTTGAGACCAATTTAGTCCTAAATTTGGAAAAGTGTCATTTCATGGTTAAGGAAGAAGTTGTGCTTGGTCACAAAGTATAACAAAAGGGGTTGGAGGTAGACAAAGCAAAAGTTGAAGTAATCGAGATATTACTGCCACCTATTTCAGTAAAGGGGGTTCGGAGTTTTTTGGGATATGCCAGATTTTATAGGAGGTTCATCAAAGACTTTTCAAAGATTGCACTTCCTCTATGCAAACTTTTGGAAAAAGCGGTGAAATTCCACTTTGATGATGCTTGTATAGTAGATTTCAAATGCCTGGAAGATAAACTAATTTCCACTCCTATCATCATTAGTCTTGATTGGTCAGAGCCATTTGAAGTATTGTGTGATGCAAGCGGTATGGCATTAGGCATAGTGTTGGGACAAAAATGAAATAAACTTTTCATCCCATTTACTATGCAAGCAAAACTTTAAATAGTGCTCAACGTAACTACACAGTTACTGAACAAGAGTTGCGTGCAGTGCTTTATGCGTTTGAGAGGTTTTGTGCATACTTGCTAGGTACAAAAGTGATTATTCACACTAATCATGCTGCATTGTGTTATCTAATGACAACGAAAGACGCCAAACCGAGATTGATAAGGTGGGTGCTTTTATTGCAAGAATTCAACTTTGAGGTCAAAGATAGAAGAGGTTGTGAAAATCAGGTGGCTGATCACTTGTAAAGATTGGAAGGCAGGGAGAATGATGAGTTGGAGATCGACATAAAGGATATTCGCAGTAACCCTCACACAACCCCCTTGGTATGCTGATTTTGCAAATTACTTGGTGTGTGGAGTACTGACAGACGAACTGAAATTCTACCAACAAAAGAGGTTCATGTTCGATGTTAAGAAATACTTTTGGGATGAACCATATTTATTTAGAGAGTGTGCTGACCATATAATTAGAAGATGTGTTCCGGAATAAGAAGTTGTTGAGATCCTACATGCTTGTCACGCCTCACCGGTTGGAGGTCATCACAGTGGTGTACGAACATCAGCTAAAGTTTTGCAAACTGGGTACTACTGGCCGTCTCTATACAAAGATGCTCATGAGTTTGTCAAGAAGTGCACGCAATATCAAAAGCAAACCGGAGTGTCCAAAAGGCATGAGTTGCCTCTGACGCCAATTTTGGAAGTGGAACTATTTGATGTATGGTGAATTGGTTTTATGGGTCCATTTGTGAGCTCATTTGGCAATAAATATATCTTGGTGGTTCTGGATTATGTTTCTAAATGGGTAGAGGCTGTACCTCTTCCAAACAATGGAGGAAAAAATGTTGTTCAATTCTTGAAGTGCTGCATTTTTGTAAGGTTTGGGGCTCCGCGAGCCATTATCAGCGATGGGGGATCACACTTTTGTAATAAATGGTTCTCAGCTGCATTGAGTAAATATGGGGTGAAACATAAAGTAGCAACACCGTATCATCCCCAAACAAGTGGCCATACAAAACTCCTATTGGGATGTCTCCGTATCAACTAAGTTTTGGTAAATCTTGCCATCTACCTGTCTAGTTGGAACACAAATCGTTGTGGGCATTGAAAGCTTTAAATCTGGACTGGACAAAGACCTCAAGGGGGAGAGTGGAATAGTTAAACGAATTGGATGAATTCAGATTGAGAGCCTACAAAAGTTTGGCCCTGTACAAGGAAAAGATGAAAAAATAGCATGATGCAAAAATTCTTAAGAGGGAGTTTAAAGTGGGATACTGGTGTTACTATACAATTCTCGACTAAGACTCTTTCCAAGAAAGCTCAAGTCTAAATGGTCAGGACCATTTATAGTGACAAGAGTATTCACCAATGGTGCCATAGAAGTCAAGGGTCAAGAGGGACCTGCATTTAAGGTGAATGGGCAATGCTTAAAATTATACTTTGGAGAATGCCAGGAGATTTCTCTTATTGAGGTGGGTACCTGGAAGATGCTTGAGAGCATTTCCACGTCATGCCACGATGTTAAATAAGGCGCTTCTTGGGAGGCAACCCAAGTGTTAGTGTTTTAAATAATGTATGTGTTGATTTTTCAGGAGTAGGGATCATGAGAGAGACAAAGTCTTCTTGGCGAGTCGCCGAACTATATAGGCGAGCACGTCTTGACTCGCCTTATGAGACTGAGACTGGAACATTCGGCGGGATACCTCCACCAGTTGGCGTATCGCCAATGTGTTTAGGCGACCCACTTTTCTTGCGCTTTCTAATCGAAGCGAACAACGTTCCTCAAGGATCGACCGGCGATGCTTCAAGTTCATTATGTGGATCACCGAGGTGTTTGGCAATCCACTACATCTTCGCTAATCTGCCTTCTCTGGGAGTGCGGCTTACTGGAACTAAGGGCGATCTAAAAAATATTCAGCGCATTGCCGAAGCACTCAGAGACCATTTCACCCCATCGCCATCTGGGCATTTTGTGAAGATTTCTCGTTACCCTGCTTTACTTATTGACACACTAAATTGCTTTCATTATCCATACTTTTTATTATTTAGATTTCATGTTAAATTTCGGTAATTATCCGCTCTTTACCCACATTGAGGCCAATGTGAACTATCTTTGTTGGGGTGTGGAGCCCACTCATTAACCTCAGCGAATCTCCTTCTTGTTTCAAAGCCCCGCACTTGTGTTGAAAGAGGCTTTTCTTTTGCAAATTTGAGTATCGTTTTGATCAATACCGATAACTTGAATAGTGCTCATAATAAAAAAAACATGAATGTGCGGCTACGATGAGGCCAAATGAAGTTGCATAGATAATATGTGAACTCTTTGCATCTCGTTGTGACTAACAATTATCGAATCAAGCCTCTTGTGATGCTCGTTGAACACTAGCGAAAGTGTGGAGTCTTGTTTGACTTTGGTGTCGATGCCTTGTGTGATGAGATTACTGTGAACCATGCATGATAACACCTTAAATTTGCCCCGTTGGTCCGGTCAACTAAGCAAAGCTATCTCTTGATATGATCTTAGGTAACTTCGAAGAGTGTGAGCCAATTTGACATATACCTCTTTTGTGGCCTACCTTGTGAGTGTGTGAACCTCTTTTGAACACCCCTTGAGCCTTACCTTTCTTTGGAGAAACTTAATGAAAACATGACGCTTGATTGAATAGCCAACTTAAGTCAAATGCCTAAGTTGGGGGTGTGGTGAAAATAGAAGGCAAGTCAAGAAGTGCAAGAAAAGTCTCCTTTAACCCATGGTTTTGAGAAAAATAGAACTCCTCCAAAAAAAATAAAAAATAGAAAAAGAACGAAAAAGTTGTGGAATAAAGTGCAAAAGAAACGGGGTTCTCGAACAATCCATGGAAAGTGAATAATGGGATGACTTCTGAGCACTAAAGAAAATGATGAAAGAAGAGGAAAGGAAGTGTTGTGAGCACCACATTTCATGAGGATGAAAGTCACTGAGCCTAAATGACCATACCGTTGTACACAACCCCATTACAAGCCTTGAAAAGACGTTTTTGATATTGAGTGAGATGAAACAATTGTCTATTGGAAAATATGGGCAAACCTATGGGTGAAAGCATGTCTTGTGTTCTTCTTTGTGAGTGTGAGCATTGCATTTGATTCCAAAACTGTAAATTGTTGAAGCATTGTGTGTGAATATGGAATCATTCTTTTGTGTGAGGGCATTTGATTTCCTTTGTTGAGCTTGAACTTGCATTTGAAGTAAGTATAGTGAGCTTGAGTTTCTTCGATAATGGTGTGTCACAACTTGAAACTTTGAGTGCACATTTAATCTTCATATGAGTAAATTGAGTCTTGCGTGTACATTCATGATTGAGCTTTGTGTAGCACTGTTCCAGACATCTTATACGTCCAAACTTATACTCCAAATAAGAAGTGGGTCGTTGTCAATTTACAGAACTCAACCAGAGTTGAGGTCGATCCCACAGAGAATTTCTTTACAGATAAAGTTTCACTGTCGCATTTACTCAATTGTCGTTACTATTCCCTAAACAAATAACATGGAAAGTAAATTGGGTTTGGAAAGTATTCTATCAGCAACACTTGCAGTCAAAACTTAGATACACAGTTCATAGACGATCTCGTTGTAAGTTGATTCTGTTAATTTAAAGAAACCAGGTTTTCTAGTCACTATGACATCGATTATAATGCTCTCCCGTAAATTAAGTGTTAGGTAAATCAATGTTTACAGAACCTTTGCGAGTTGCATTAATCTAACGCTTCTCAGCCTAATAAGATAATATTCACTCTAATTCTCTCGAACTTAGAGTGTTATCGATATTGGACCTCGCTTAATTTGATATGGTGTTAAAGATCTTTTCTCTCGAACTCCAACTTTAACTCCAATTCTTTAACTTAGTTTAGCTTTTTCCTAACTGATGTTTTTTTCTCGAACAAAGACCAGATACAGGCCTGTCTAAAGCATGCACTCAATAGACTATAATGATAATGAAAGTTGTAAACTACAAGTTGTAAACAAAGATTGCCTTTTACTCGTTTTACGGAATCGCAACTAGAATGTCGTCATAGATCCCACACATCCAGTCGTGATATTTAGCCACTCATGTTTTCACGTAAAGAATCACTACTGGATAATGAAAACATGTTAAGAAATACTTACAAAAATAATTGGTAAATCAACAACCACTTGAAAATCTAATAATCGAAATCCAAACTTTAAATTGATAAAAATAATCCGAATCCAAAATCTGAAGCTAAAAGTAATAATATGTTGTTCGTCGTAAAACGTCAGATAATGAATAATAATTCAAAAATGACCTAAAGTAGTTCAAAAATAGAATATTAAAAGTGAGTCCTAATCGAACTAGGACTGAATTGTCGGGCATTTTCACGGTTACTACCACGACCCGTCAAAGGCTTCATGGTCCGTGAAGCCTTCCGTGGTCTTCCCTTAGACTTCTCAAAGTCTGGGTCTTCAATGATACTCATTCGAAAAAGGACTACGAATTGTACCATGGTCCGTAGTGAGGACCACGGCCCGTGATGGTGTCCTTGGTCTTCACTTGGATTCCAACATTCTGCCAACTTCCTTTCTTTCACACTAGTTCAACTCCACGGTAGGTACCACTGTCCGTGGTAAGAGATACGGCCCGTGGAACCTTCCGTGGTTGTCACTTGTTATTGCTCCTCTTCATCTTCTCAAAGCTAGCACTGCTTCACTTTCACGAGCTCAACCACAGACCGTAATAGAAGTCACGGTCTGTGAAGTTGACCGTGAACTTTACTTTAGCCATCATCATTTTCCAGCTTCTTTTCCATTTTCTATACCAACCAGACTTTTGCTTACACATTCAACAAACCTATCAAATAATACAAAATATCACTTAATTCCAGTGTTAGTTCATAGTTATTAAGCGTCAAATGTGCAACGATTTCACGGTACATCAACACCTCCTCAGAAATACAGAGCTCATTAGTAATCAACACAGTTAAATGACGCACTATGGGGTACTCAAACTTCCCATGTGTAATATCATTGTGACGCCTTGTCTTAAGAATACCGTCATCCATTCTATCATCGAGAAGGGACACGGAACCAACAACGAACAAAAGCTAAATACAGGAAATTTTTAACAATTGTACACTATAGTAGACTGTACGAGAACTTGTACGGGCCGTGGTATGTACCTAGACCGTGAAATCCTTCGTGGAGTTGAGACAGGATCATTGTGCAAAAAGAACCAAATTTTTTTTTACCAAAGGAACGTTCACGGATGGCTTCACGGCTCGTTGAGTGAACCACGTTCCGTAATACTGCCCGTGAACTTTATCTGAGGGGTGGGTTGACTACAAGTGTGGTCCACAACAAGTTTCACGGCCCGTGGTATATTCCACGATCCGTAAAACCTGACGTGGTCTTACACGATCCATATTTCAGTCACCTTCTTCCCAACATAGACCCTAATATGATTTTACAACACCAACTCCCATTTCTACACATGTTTACAACTGACCCATATCTACGCATCAACCCTTTTTTTTACACACTCGATTAAATACCCAGAATCACAACCAATTTAGAACATTTATAATTTCACCCTATTATAAGCAGTATACCCATAGACAAAGTAAAGCACACCAAATTCATCTTAACCCACAATAGTTCACTATCAATTTAGGGTAATTATCACAAGATTATGCTAATCTGAATTTATTTGAATTCAATCTAATTTGTGTTAGACTTGATAGACAATGCAAACATTATGAATCAACTTACTTGTGAGTAATGGGAGTTTCTCGCACATAGAAAGGGGGAAGATGACATGCACTTGACCGACTGAGAGCTTAGGGTTCCGATTATTGGATGAACATAGGATTGATTTATGAATGGAAATCGATTCTAACCTTCAGATAGCCATTATGGAGGAGAATAATAGGATGAAACCTACTTTTGGCGCTTTAGAAAAGTATATACGTTTATCTTACCAAATGGGTTACTTTTGGGTCGGGTCGAATACAGGTAATACTCTGTAGAGGGTGATGGATCGTGAAATGGACCATGAAAGGCTTCACGGTCCGTGAAATGGTTTGTGACTTTAGCTTCAAACACAACACAAACCAGTGGAGACGAAGGGCCGTGAAGTCACTCGTGAAGGGCATCACGGTCTGTGAACCTTTCCGTGACCTCGACTTGGAAACTGTAATTCATACCTAAGGTTCACGAGAGGCTAGACAGTCCGTACAACACATGACGGACCGTGAACCCTTTTCTTGCAAATTCCAGTAGCTCCTTTAGGTTGATGCTAAAATTGACGGACCGTGAAATGCCTGTGAAGGGCACCACGATTCGTGAAACTGCCCGTGAGGGGCAGTCTGCATCCAGTCCTGCACTTTATAATCCATTCTTTCCTGCACACATCACCACACAGTGACTCTAAAAAAACACAAAGAGAAATAAAGAAAAAGGAAAATACCTACTACAATTACATCTTGGGTTGCCTCCCAAGCAGCGCACAATTTAACGTCGCGGCGCGACGCAGGTTACTTGATTACTCAGACTTCATCAAGTTTACATTCCTCGACAATCTTCACATCATCAGGGACACCCAAATATGCCTTGATTCTCTATCCATTAGCTTTGAATCTCTCACCTTTCTCATTTTCTAACTCAATAGCCCCAGATTGAAATACCTGCGTGATTTAAATGGTCCAGACCATTTAGACCTCAGTTTTCCTGGAAACAAACGCAGTCTGGAGTTGAAGAGTAATACCAAGTCACCAGGAGTAAAGCTCATTTTCTCAATATGCTTGTCATGATATAGATTTATCCTCTGCTTATACAGTGCAGCCCTCTCATAGGCCCTCAGACGGAACTCATCCATCTCATTGATCTGATCTAGCCAGTTTCGCTCCAATTTAGGTTAAGCTTCTTCAACGCCCAGAGTGCTCTATGCTCAAGCTCAACTGGCACATGACATTCCTTTCGAAACACCAATTGATAAGGAGACATACCAATAGGTGTTTTGAAAGCTGTCCGATATGCCCAATCTGTCCTATTGGTATTCACTGTCTTTGCCAAGATTGCTTTAGTTTCCCTATTGGAGACCTCCACTTGACCATTAGTCTGTGGGTGATAAGGTGTTGCCACCTTGTGCAATTTTACCCCATATTTGGTCAGAAGTGCACTAAAAACCTTGTTAAAAAAGTGAGACCCACCATCACTGATAATGACTCTGGGTGTTCCAAACCTTAAGAAAATGTTCTTTTTCAGGAACCCAGCGACACTTTTTCCATCATTCTCAGGTAACACCAAAACTTCAACCAATTTGGACACATAGTCCATAGCCACCAGTATATATTTATTCCTATATGAACTCACAAAGGGGCCCATGAAGTCAATACCCCACACATCAAACAATTCTACCTCCAGAATAGGTGTCATGGGTAACTTATGGCACTGAGAGATGGCTCCTTGCCGCTGGTACACATCACAGCTCCTTACTATGTCCACTGCAACTTGATGAATTATGGGCCAGTAGTACCCACATTGAAGTATCTTGTGGGCTGTTCGAGCACCACCATGATAACCACTAACTGGAGTTGAGTGACAAACCTCCAAAATGTGCAACATTTCACCTTCCGGAACACATCGCCTACCTTGTACAGCTATGGTTCATCCCAAAAGTACTTGCCTACATCATGCAAGAATCTTTTCCTTTGCTGATATGTTTGCCCCCCAGGCATCTAATCACTAACCAAAAAATTAGCATAGTCAGCAAACCAAGGAATAAGGTCAAGAGTAGTAGCTAATACCTGCTCATCCAGGAATGTGTCATCTATCTCGAGCTCAAGTTCTTCCT
Source organism: Solanum okadae (assembly GCA_036553675.1). Classification (NCBI taxonomy): domain Eukaryota; kingdom Viridiplantae; phylum Streptophyta; class Magnoliopsida; order Solanales; family Solanaceae; genus Solanum; species Solanum okadae. The sequence continues at coordinate 31,178,315 of CM071686.1, read as the reverse complement.
TCTTTGCAGTTTTCAATCTAGACAGGTGATCAGCTACCTGGTTCTCACAACCTTTCCTGCCTTTCACTTCGAAGTCAAACTCTTGGAGAAACAATACCCATCAAATCAGCCTAGGCTTGGCATCTTTCTTTGCCATGATATATCTCAAGGCAGCATGGTCTGTGTGAACTATCACCTTAGTGCCCAACAGATATGCTCTGAACTTTTCAAAAGCATACACTACAACCAATAGTTCCTGCTCAGTGACTGTGGAGTTTCGCTGTGCCCCATTTAGTGACTTACTAGCATAGTAAATCGGATGGAACATCTTGTTGCGCTTCTGTCCCAACAAAACTCCTAACGTAGTTCCATTAGCATCACACATAACCTCAAATTGCTCCGCCCATTCTGGGCTAATAATCACTGGTGCTGAAATCAATTTTTCTTTTAGGAAAATTTCAGCTCCTTCTTTAAAAGCTTGCACATGGGGTGTGCAATTTTGGAGAAGTCATTAATGAAACGCCTACAGAATTCGATGTGTCATAGGAAGCTTCGAACACCCTTCATACAGATTGGCGGAGGTAATTTTTCAATCACTTCAATCATAGCCTTGTCGACCTCAATTCCTTTATGTGACACCTTGTGTCCAAGGACTATGCCCTCTTTTACCATGAAGTGGCACTTCTCCCAATTTAGCACTAAGTTGGCTTCCTCACATCTCTGTAAAGCCCAACTAAGATTCAACAAACAGTCATCAAAAGTATCACCGACTACAGAGAAGTCGTCCATAAATACCTCTAGAGTGTCCTCAACCATGCCTGAAAAGATGGACAACATACACCTTTGGAATGTGCCTGGTGCATTACATAGTCCAAATGGCATACGTTTAAACGCAAAGGTGCCATAAGGACATGTGAAGGTGGTCTTTTCCTGATCTTCAAGTGCAATTGATATATGGTTGTAGCCAGAGTATCCATCTAAGAAATAGTACCATCCTTTACCTGCTAACGTGTCAAGCATCTAGTCCATGAAAGGCATGGGGAAATGATCCCTCAAAGTCCACTTGTTCAACTTCCTGTAGTCCATGCCCACTCGCCATCCAGTGACCGATCTCTGTGGGACTAATTCATTCATGACATTTTCCACCACAGTCGTACCTCCCTTTTTAGGCACACTTTGCACCGGACTGACCCAGTAGCTATCAGAGATAGGGTAGATCACCCCAACATCTAACCATTTGATTATTTCTTTCTTAACCACCTCTTGCATAGGTGGGTTCAACCTCCGTTGCTATTCAATACTCAGGCTGCAGTCTTTCTCAAGCTGAATCTTATGTGTGCAAATACCTGAAGGTATCCCAATTATACCAGCAATGGTCCAGCCAATGGCTCTTTTGTATCTTTTTATCACCTTGATCACCTCTTGTTCCTGCTTTTCATTCAAATCTGCAGCCAATATCATAGGTAAAGTGTTATTAGTACCCAAGAATACATACCTGAGGTGAGTGGGTAACTGATTCAGCTCTAACACCGGTGGCTCCTCAATGGATGGTTTCGCTGGAGGGCTAGGCCTATGTTTCAAGTCCAAGTCCAATTTCTTTGGAGCATATGAATATGCTCCCATACCCTGCAAGGCATTCACGGTCTCTACATAGTCAGACCAGAAATCAACATTAAAGTTCATCAGTATTGCTGCTAATGTTTCAACATCCATTCTCTCTACTATGGGTGCCCTGATGTCTTCATCAGTGACCATCTCTATTGCAAATATCACATTCATATCTCATGGCTGTTTCATTGACCTGCAAATATAGAACCTTACCTTATTTGTGTTGAGTCTGAACTTTAACCCTCATCTCTCAACATCCATTAAAGCTCTTCTTGTGGCCAAAAAAGGTCTTCCCAAGATGATGGGAACCTCAAAGTCCACTTCGCAATCCAGAATCACAAAATCAGCTGGAAAGATGAAAGTGTCCAACTTTACCAGTACATCACACTGGATTCCCATCGGCCTCTTTACTGACCTATCAGCCATTATCAACCTCATTGTTGTTGGTTTTGGTACTCCCAAACCTAACTTTTTATAAATGGCTAAAGGCATCAGATTTATGCTAGCTCCTAGATCACATAAAGCTTTTGCAAACTTGATTGACCCAATGGTGCATGGTATTGTGAATGCACCTGGATCCTTTTTTTTCTACACCAATGATCTGGTAGCAATGGCACTGCAATGATGAACATCGTTAGAAAAATCATGACTTACAGCTCTTTTCTTGGTAACCAAGTCTTTCATGGACTTGGCATATCCTGGCATCTGCTCCAGAGCTTCAACCAATGGAATGTTTACTAAAAGTTATTTCAACATGGTGATGAATTTCGTAAACTTTCCATATTCAGCTTTCTTTTTGAGCCTTCGAGGGAAAGAAGGAGGTGGCCTGGGAATCTGCTGTAAGGGAAGGTTTTCCTAAACCTCTTTCTCTTTTCCTCTCGCAGGTTGTGCTTTAGGTTGAGCCTGTTGAGCCTCCTCCAGATCATCTACCTGTATAGTCTCATCCTCCTCTCTTCTAACTTGCTCCAAGACCTATTCATACTTGGTACCTACAGAAATACGGTCAGAAAGAACTTTACCACTCCTGGTGGCAATGGCCATGCAGTGTCCATCCGTCTTGGGATTTTGAATGGTATCACTTAGTAGTGATCCATTCTTTCTCTGATTCAGTGAGGCTGAGAGTTACCCCAACTACTGCTCTATTTGTTTAATGGAGGTGGTGTCACAGTCCACCAACTGAGTCATGCTCGAGAAATCACCTCTCATTTCTTTCACCCCTGTATCGGTTGACTCAACCTTCTGAAGTACCTTAGCCATCATGTCCTCAAGCTTAGACCCGTTAGAACTACCACTCGCCCGATCTCTACTACCTGGAGGTACATATACACCACTGCGATCATTCCTATACCCATCTCTGTTTTGCCAGTGTCCTTGATCTCTATTTGTTAGCATTTTATACTGACCATCCCTAGCATAACTCCGACCTGCATTTCCAGAATTGTAACCCTGATTTCCAGAGTTATAATTCCAAAAACCTCCTTGGTTCCTCAAATAGTTAGCTTCCTCATCAATGTCAAGATTCTGGTCTTTATACCTATTCTGCTGTCCCACAACATTCACCTTTTCAGACTTGGAAACAATGTGCTTTGTGAACAAGTTTATTTGAGTCCTTATATATGCCATGTCTTGGTCCCTTTCTTCTTCTCTCTTCCTCTGTTCAGCTGAAAGATCAAATGTATACCCAAGCTCTCCTACCTCTGCATCTCTAGTGTACTATGCTCTGTTGTTCTTTGAGACCTCATCCAATAGTTGCATGTTCTCTGCAAATGACTTCCTCATAGATGAGCCTCCACAAACTGCATCAACAACAAGTTTAGTAACATAATTCAGAGACCTATAAAAGGCCTGTTTAAGATGCGTTTCGGTAAGATCATGGTTGGGGAATTTCTTCAACTTTTGGTTGAACCTCCACCAAGTATCATGCATTGCTTCTCCTGGTAGCTACTTGTGTGTATTAATCTCGTCCTTCATCTGCAACTCTTTTGATTCTGGAAAGAATCGTTCCAGGAAAGATTCCTTAAACTTATTCCAAGTTCTGATGGAGTCATCTGGCATCTCATTTAACCAGTTAGTCACCTCTCCAGTAAGAGACAATGAAAACAATTGTAATCTCATTGTTGTTTAGTTGACCTCAGGAATCTCTTGTGACTTACGGATAGCCACAAAATTCATCAAGTGCTGATTCGCATCATCACTAGCTACACCCCTAAACATACCTTTAAGGTTCAACAATTGAATCATAGTGCTGGTAACTGTGAACTTAACACCTGGAGGTAATGCAGGTAACACTATCGCTCCAGTGGCTTCAACTCCATTCATTTTTCGAAGAGTCTTTTCAAGTTCTGAGTCGTAAGGGATCAATGGAGCTCCTTTAGTCTTGGTTCTTGGCATACACAGTAACACTCACCTAAAAGAGACACAAACACAGAACAAAACGTAAGATTAGGAAATATAACTACAAATTGAATAAAATCTAGTAAAACACTTCTGAATTGAAATTCCTCGGCAGTGGCGCCAAAATTTGATACGTCCAAACTTACACTCCAAATAAGAAGTGTAAACGGTCGTTGTCAATTTACAAAACTCAACCAGAGTTGAAGTCGATCCCACATAGAATTTCTTTATAGATAAAGTTTCACTGTCGCGTTTACTCAATTGTCGTTACTATTTCCTAAACAAATAGAATGGAAAGTAAATTAGGTTTGATTGGAAATTATTCTATTAGCAACACTTGCAGTCAAAACATAGATACACAGTTCACAGACGATCTCGTTGTTTGTTGATTCGGTTAATTTAAAGAAACCAAGTTTTGTGGTCACTATGACATCGATATAATGCTCTCCCATAAATTGAGTGTCAGGTAAATCAATGTTTACAGAACCTTTGCGAGTTGCATTAATCTAATGCTTCTCAGCCTAATAAGATAATATTCTCTCTAATTCTCTTGAACTTAAAGCGTTATCGATATTGGACTTTGCTTAATTTGATATAGTGTTAAAGATCTTTTTTCTCCAACTCCAAATTTAACTCCAATTAGTTAACTTAGTTTAGATGTTTCCTAACTAATGATTTTCTGTCGAACAAAGACCAGATACAGGCATGTCTAAAGCATGCACTCAATAGACTAAAATGATAATGAAAGCTGTAAACTACAGGTTTTAAACAAAGATTGCCTTTTACTCGTTTTACGAAATCACAACTAGAATGTCGTCAGAGATCTTACACACCCAGTCGTGATATTTAGCCACTCATGTTTTCACGTAAAGAATCAGTACTGAATAATGAAAACATGTTAAGAAATACTTACGAAAATAATTGGTAAATCAACAACCACTTGAAAATCTGATAATCGAAATCCAAACTTCAAACCAATAAAACTAATCTAAATACAAAATTTGAAGCTAAAAGTAATAATGTGTTGTTCATCGTAAAATGTCAAATAATGAATAATAATTCAAAAATGACCTAAAGTAGTTCAAAAATAGAATGTTAAAAGTGAGTCCTAATCGAACTAGGACTGAATTGTCGAGCATTTTCACGGTTACTACCACGACCCGTCAAAGGCTTCACGATCCGTGAAGCCTTCCGTGGTTTTCCCTTGGACTTCTCAAAGTTTGGGTCTTCAATGATACTCATTGGAACAAGGACTACGAATTGCAGCACGGTCCGTAGCGAGGACCACGACATGTTATGATGTCCATGGTCTTCACTTGGATTCTAACATTCTGCCAACTTCCTTTCTTTCACACTAGTTTAACTCCACGGTAGGTACCACGGTCCATGGTAAGAGCTACGGCCCGTGGAACCTTCCTTTGTTGTCACTTGTTATTGCTCCTCTTCATCTTCTGAAGGCTAGCATTGCTTCACTTCCACGAGCTCAACCACGGATAGTAATGGAAGTCACGGACCGTGAACTTTACTTCAACCATTATCATTTTGCAGCTTCTTTTCCATTTTTTTATACTAACCAGACTTTTGCCTAAACATTCAACAAACCTATCAAATAATACAAAATTTTACTTAATTCCAGTGTTAGTTCATAGTTCTTAAGCGTCAAATGTGCCACAATTTCACGGCACATCAACATCCCTTTTGAGCTGCCGAACTTGAGTTTTACTGGAGGACAAACAAAAGTTTAAGTTGGGGGTGTTGATGAGTCCACAATTTGGACTCATCTAGGGCTTCATCTTTAATAGAATTAGTGTCCTTAAATGCACATTTTGTCTTTATAACTGATGTAAATACTTGAATTTTAGACATTTAAACTTATGGACAAAACATGGACACTATGGAGCAAAAGGGGAACAAGGCAGCTGAAAGAACGAAGAAGAGAAGGCCTGAAGATCGCCTAAACCATTGGGCGAGTCGCCGAATGGCCATGGTCTCACTTAATGTTCTATTGAGCTAAGCCCTAGAAGAGATGACCACGTTGGCAATAGAAAAGAGCATTCAGCAGAATGCCAAATAGCCATGATACCACATAAAGTTATAGAATAATGGAGATAAACTCAGGTTAATTTTGGCGAGTAGCAGAGCCAGTTGGCGTGTCACCGATCTATTTGGTGAAGGACAATCAGATTGCCAAAGATTGCCGAAAAAGATCTGAACACACGCTGATGAGCAAAATAATAGACAAAAGGCGATTCACAGAAGTGTTCGGCGATCCCAATTTGGATGGCCTAAAGTTACAGTAGCCGAACCAGGAAAGAGTGAACATTGAAGGCGAGATAAAAAATGATCGGCGCATCGCCGACCTATCGGCGACATCCGACTAACCTCTCCCGAATGGCTGGTAGTAGTCACACATTAGACTTATTTAAATTGATTTTTAGAAAGGAGAGAGGGTATTCAGAAACAAGCGAAAAAAACAAATTAGAAAGAGGATACCACAAAAGGCTCTGGAGAGGGATTTTTATCAAAATATTCTTAGAGATCTTGTAATCAAGAAGATTTTTAGCTGATTTCTTCATAAAAATTCTCATTTTTCTGTATTCACTTATGGGAAGAAGGATGGATGTTAATTTTTCTACTTTTGATATGAGTGGCTAAAACCCTTCTATTGGGGTTTTGACTATGAAGCCAATTGTTGAAGTTTTGCTAAGTGGGTATTGTCGAAGTGCAAATAGGGAGGTTAATTTGAAGTGGGACTCAATTGTTACTGCGTTTAGAAGTTGTTTTGCATATTTAGCGTAATTTATTTCGCGTTGTGAGCTTGCTTGAGAGAGAAGCACGCAACGAAGGTAGCAATATTAGCATCCTTAGTCGTGGGTTACCCGGATTTCAGCTTGAGAGAGGGAAATCCAAAATCTATCCTTTGTATCTAGCTCTAGAGAGTGGATTTGATGAGGACAACGGGTTGGGCATCTTACGATTAGTGATGAAGTTCGAGAGAATTCGTCATAGAAAAGGTAATTGTTCGAGAGAAAGTTATCTTATATTTGGCCCGACCTACTTGCAATAAAATAACCTACTATTTGTATCAACATTCATCCTCTAAAGTAAAATTCAACAATTGGCTGGTGAATTCCCCAAGTTTTATTCTAGTAATTGTTTATTCATGAAGTTGGATTGAAATCTGCCAAACATAATCATAACATTGAAGAGATTGTGTCAAAGTTTCATTTTTAAAGGAAAAACTATTCCCTTGGGATTCGACCCCAACCCTTGGTTGAGTTATATTACTATTAAACGATCGCTGATATATAGTATTGGATGAAGTATCTTTGATAGCGTTTATCAGTAAGTATTTTATAGTGTTCAAAAGTAAAAAATAGTGACTAAGATGTGCTTAAAGAAGTATCTCCTAGGGTTCTAATGGCTTAAAAAAGGGGACTAGTCTCCAAATCAAGAAGTATGAGTATGAGAAGCTAAAGTGTCTAGCTTAGCAAGGGTAGGATTATGGGGTCTTGTTCATGCATGACACAAGCTTTCCTTGAGGTGACTCATGAAGTGTTTCTTTTATATGATGTATGCTTAGATAGGATTGTGCTATAGTTTCCTTCCTTTTTATGTTATGATTGACTAATGGTGAGAGATTCCCTTGGTTATGAAAATTATGCTAACGATGAGATCCTAAGATGGTAAGTATGACTATGATGACTAAAGAGGATACTTAACATGCATGGGATTATGGGATCTTATCCATGTCTTGCACAAGTATTCTTTGAGGTTACTTGAAATGGTTCTCTTATGATATGAAGGACTAAGGGCGGAATAATGCTTATATGATGCTTATGTTGGAGACATTACTTATGATTATGATATTGTCTCTTATGCTTATAGTTTATGTTTCATGAGGTATTTCTTACGCTTATGGATTATGTCTTATGTTGACTAACCCTTACGATATTATGCTCTTATGATGTTATGTTAGCTATCATATTTTGTACTTTTGTACTAGCACATACTCTTGCCTACATTCTCATCAAATGTAGGGTTCGGTGATTGAGTATCATTCTTGAGGATAGGTTCCTAAGGAGCAAGGAATTGAAAAATTGGTGAGTCATCATAGCTTCGGGGACAAAGACACTATTTCCTTTTATGTCTTTCTTTATGTTTTGAGAATATTGTATGGTCTATGTCCCAAGAGTTATTCAAAGTTGTAATAGATGGTTTGAGACAAAGTGTAGTAAAACTTCCGCTTGCTTTTAAAAGGATTTCGATTGTATGGATAAAGTTTTAAAATTTCCGTACTTTTCTATTATATTTTCTTATAATATGCTAAGGGCTTGTATGAGACCCCTTTACGCCATGTTACATCTAGGGTGTACCCCTGGGTCGTGACACTTATGATATGCCAGCTTCAGGGTTAGCGTGGGATCACTCGTGATCCTAGGTCCCGTGTTATGTGAAGGGGGTAGCCTTGGGGAGTCATATGTACTAAGTGCTAAATTTGTGTGCTTTATGAGTTGAATGTGTAGATCTTTGTATGACATGATAGGAACCGATATGATAGCATGACTTAAGCTATAACTTAAACCGGATGGTTTAATGATTTGATAATGAAACAAGGTACCATATGTGTGTGAGGTGGTTTTGTACATTCATATAGTGCGTGCCAATCTAGAACTTGCATCGTTGGTCTTGCTAAGATGATTTAGACTGGAAATTGGGAAGTGATCATAGGCCATTGTTGATAATGAGTATGTTTAAGCCTAAAAGCAAGCAACCAAATTAAATAAATTCTCTTCTTGTCCAAATGTTTGAGCCTAATGAATACCATTTTTTTCAATACACCCCATAACCTTCCCTAAAAATCTGTTTGGCCCTGGTTTATGGTTCCTCCTTTGACATTGTGTACCTCAACTCAGGCTAAAAGCCTAAGTTGAGGGAGGCTATGTCAAAAGTTTGCCTTGATTTTGGTCCAAATCCTCCTTACGATATTGTGAACCTCAACTCATGAAAAATACATAAGTTGAGGGTGGCTATTGTGAAGATTAAAAACAAAACAAAGGGTATGAAAGAGTCATTTGTACAGAAAGGAAAGATGAGCAAAAAAATTATAGAAGAATGATGTGACGGAACAAAAATAAACAAAAGAATGTTAATGGTTGATTAAAAAGGTAAAGAAAAGATGAATCAAACAACAATGTCAAGTCAAAGTCACACCCGTGCTTAAATAAATCATATGGCGAAGAGAAGAAACAAGACAATGATAGAATTGGTTGTAAAAGTAGTAAAATAGCCAATGTAATGTCAAGGAGGGCAGAAACGTCACTTAATATCCAAATATACCACACATAACCCTGAGACTATGTTACAAGCTAAAAAAGTCCAATAGTGATCCTAAGTAACCACTGTGAATAGTTAATGCGTAAACAAAGGACAAGTCTATGGCATTAAGCACAAACTATAGTTGAATTCCTTTCTACGTGTGAGTGTTTATCGAGTCCCTAACTAAAACATCAAATTGTGTGTGAAAAAGGGATATCTTTGCGGTAAGGGCACAAGTTTCAATATTAAATAGTTAGTATCTTGTTGATTATTGTCTGTGTATGTGAATGTGTCTAATTGTATGTATCATAAATTGATCCAAATAAGTTAGCTTTTCAAGTATGAAAAAGTATTTGCAGTGTTCTCAAAATAATTAAAGAGAGTGATTGTTAGAAAATGTCATGTGATTGCTTGAGTTTGTGTATTGCCTCTGAATGAGTATCGTTTAGAGTTTGTTGTGTCGTTTGAGCACAATCAACAATTTTAAGTTGAGGGTATTGATGTTCCGTGAGTTTAAGGTATTTTTGATGTATTATACTTGGAATTTTACATGATTCTTAGGCATTTTGTTATTAAATATGATGGAATTTTGATATAATTTTGCAGGAAATAGGTTTAGAGCAGTTGGTGTTGAAAGTTTCTGAAGTACCAGGAAATTGGCAACAGACGAGCCCACCTACGAGCCGTAGGTGGAGTCATGGATTAAGAGTTCAAGGAAGTCTAACTAAGGGTGGAACCGCGGAAGATACTGACGAGTCCCGAGTCTAGTGACAGACCGTCGTTAAGGTATCATTGATGACTACAGAGAAGATGAGTTGCAGTACTTGAACAATGTATGCACATGATGGACCGTGCTTAGACCTACAGACCATAGGTCATACCCGTCGTTAGCATCCACAAGATCTTTTGCCAACAACTGAGTAACAGTTGCACCTACGAACCATTGTTCCATTGATGGACCGTGGGTGGCTAGCCGTAGACAACACTGCCCAAACTGGAATTTCCTAAACATCCTTTTCCTACTTGGTTTAGGATTTATTTTCTATAAATATTAGTTGTAATTTTCATTTTTGGGTTGTTAGACTTTTTGTGAAACTTTGCTTTTGGCTTTGGGAATTATTTTGTGAACACTTTTGGCATTTAATTCTTAAATTTTAGTTTATGCAATTTGCGTTTGTTTTTCAATTCAATATTCTGGATTTCAGCTATTCTAATTGTAAGTTCATGATTTGTATTTTAATCCCTAATATAAATTGTGTTAGTTCAAGCATGAATAACTAAATCCACAACTAGGATTGTGGTAACCATGAGTAATTAGCAACGTAAAACTAACAATTAAATAGTTCTAAACTAGTGTTTATGCATGTATTGTTAATCACTTCGTTTTAAATGTTTTTAACGGTGCGCAACGTTAGAACTCACTTCATTCCTACTTGCCCGACCAAGAAGTAATAAATGAGAAAGAGATTGAACAACAGAGATTTAGCGTGATAATCCATTATCTAATAGCCTGATCCACCTACTGTGAGGGCTAATCTGGGGTCAAGGGTAAGGGTAAGTAAAGCGTACACCCGTAGACTGACCAAGTTGCGTGGTGAAATTCCCTACTTGGACGGCCAATCACTTAGGAGATACCTAACTTACTGACTTTGCATGTTGACACTAGGATAGAGTTACTATTATTTAGATTACTACAGTAAGAACTTCTGGGGAACACGTATGACCTAAATCATCTCATATATATTGATATCACAAACTGTGAATTTTGCTTACTTGTTCCTTATTAATATAAATCAATGAACAACTATTTTATTTACAAATACCCCCCCCCCCCATTTTACAGAAGTAATTTGATTAAAATATAAATAACCATAAATTAGCCTATGTCTAGACCATATTCCTTGTGAGATCGACCCTAACCTAAAGTTAGGTTCTTTATTTGACAATGACCGCTTATACTTCTTTAGGGAGGTGCAATTTGGGTGTATCACCTCAGAGCCACATCATTTCGTGAATACTAAGCCTCAAAACTCTGTCACTGGAATAAGTCGGTGTGATCCTCACATCTGTCTTTCCCCAAAAAGGGAACTCCCGATCTCTCACATAACTGTGTAGTGCGCACCGAGAAGGGGCGAGAGGTCTGCTCTTGCCTGGCCTGTAGAAGTATCTCTTCCTCAATAATGGAACCTACATTGATCTTTTCATTCTCAATTATAGACTACCTTTGGATGTCGGAGTATTGATTCACTTTGAAACGACATGATGTTACTCCTAATAAACCCGAACCAGTATCTTACCATGATATTTAGTTCCTTCTTTTATATCATTGCCCCTTTAGCCATCCAAGAAGGAGAAGACCAATCAGATATCAAACGGGCCAACCATCCCTTTAGTGTATCTAGAGTCTTGGTCATCCGATCTTGTATTCATCAATATGAGTATCTGGGGTGCATAGTACTATATTTATCTCATTGTCATGGCACTGAACCATCTTTCCCCTAACTTCGACTTCATCTACAGTTTTTGAGATTGTGCCTTTTCTCTTCGTTGGCATCTCCTTGGAATAGACGTCATAGAATTCACGTACCCACTTTGGCACATAAGGTTGTCTGGCTTTAGTAAACTTATCCAACTTATGAAATTTGATAGCTTCATATATGGCTGCGTAATCACTCATGACTCCTTCAGTTAAGAGTCAACGTTCCTCTAAAACTGTGTGCTCACCTTCTGTCTTAAGCCTATTCAAAGACCTTGGAGCTATTATTGGGATAACACGAGAAGTATGATGACGATCTTGCGCGGGCTAGGCCAACTTTGAATGGATATTCACTTGCTTTGTAGCAATGTATTTCCTAACTTCCTTACCCCCGCTGGAAGGGGTTTGAGGGTTGGTCGTTTGGACACAACATGCCTCCGAAGGCTCATAATAGATATGCCTTTTTGCTTATTTGGCAGAGGAGGAAGAGGAGAAGGTTCCCTATCCGATTTAGTGTAGTAGGAAACTAGTTATTTGCCCTTAGTTCTTGCCATTACCTGCAAAGCACACATTCAAACATAAGATTTTTGAAGGTTAGTTGTAATTGAAAGCACATTGAATCACATTTGAATTATATTCCTAAGGCTCACCTAACGGGAAGGCGGATCGCACAACAGGATCGCCGAACTCAGGTGAGCTCGGCGAAATGGAAATTAGCAATCAACTCGAGATTTAGGCACAAAGGCAGAACTCGGTGATTCATCGAGTCAGTTTAGGTGGGATAAGGCAAGTCCGCCGAAAATGGAAGTGCAAAAGGGAAAGACACAGGCATCAAGGGTGATGTCCTCTCCTACTCGAAGATTCGCTAAATGGTTTCAGCAGACTAAGACAATCTCGCCAAATTGGATTGTACCCAAGGTCATGCATATGCTAAAGAAGGCGATCTAGGGCTTACTCGGTGATTCACCTAACCTTCTTAGCGAGCTAAGACAAGACTGCCGAACATGAACTATTCAGCCCAATGTCTAATTTTCACATCTAATCCAACATGCACAAAAAATACTAGTTTCCCCCAACATAATAATCCATCTATATGCATTTCTTCCGATGGGCACTTAGACTTCCCCCAGATATTGTCAGTGTTGCACTAATTGATGGTTTGCCCTTAACAAAGTAGTCACCCCAGTCTATCTTTGGGAAAGATCATGCAATTGGGTCAACAATGGGTAACTCAGACTTCATTGGGTAACTCAGATTTCGCCAACATTATAATAGACTTAGACCCAACACATTCATTAGTTCAATTACACAGTTTAACCAACAGATTTACAATTCACATTTTGACATACATTCACAATAAAAATCTCATGGGCACAGTTCAAATCATATAATACGATGCTACCCATTGAAATCAAGCACACAAAAGAAGTTAAAGGGATCAAGACCACACTCTAGATGCACCTTGAACTCAAAAATATCAACAAGAATTTGAAAACCAACCTTATTGTTCAAAAGATCGAGAAAAATGATGGATCGAGGTTGGGTTGATATGAACTCCAAGAAAATACACTTTTCAAACTTTGTAAACACTCACAAGAGACTCAAAAACACACAAATTATGCAAAGCAGGAGAAAGGCATTGAAAAGACTCTCAAATCTCAAAGGTTTCTATTTTTGAATTTGAAAAGACCATTGGCCTTTTTATATCATATTGTTCGGTGACCTCGACTAACATCACCGAACGTGTTCGGAGAATCTTTAATTGGAGATTAAGCTCGTTGAACATGCCTGAACAAACACCAAACTTGAAGGCTGATTTGGCAGACCTGTTGGAGTCCACATAGTGCACTTCGGCAAATCACCCTTTGGAGTTCTGATCGCCGATCTTGATAGTACACTTTTTGATATATTCACACTCAAAAGGTGGACAACTATTAGTCAACATAATGCGTTTGGTGGATCACTGTTTGGGTTTTGCATTGCATATGCTTCCCTTTTCAATCTTTTGACCTCTTCACAACCTGAACTCACAATGCACGTTATTCGAAACTAAGAAAAACAAAAAGTAAAGAATTGGGTTGCCTCCCAAGAAGCGCCATATTTGACATCGCGGAACGACAGAGTCCGCAACCTCAAAAATCATTGTTGGGGGTAATTATGGTGTCACTGAACTATGTTCCCGTTTACCTATGATTGAGATGAGTGGCAATGTGACACAGTTGGGTCTTCAGCTACTTAATGGAAAATGAGTGAGAAGTTACCGTCTAGGATATGGTGGAGAATTCATTTTTCAATTCCTTCAATACCTCCTTGAAATTCCTAAGGTGTTCACGAGTTAGACAGCGAAAAATTCCTTTCATCTGGAGCAATTGTATCATAGTTCCGATGAAGTGAAACACATTCCTCCCAATTGTAAGAGGTATCCGGATTGCTCCCGTGGTTTGGATGACATTAATGGGCATGTCATTCAAATCACCCATGTTTTCATTTTGACCATGGTGACTTTTATTGTCACTTACACAGTCACTCATTTTGTTAACATGCAAACCAGCCAACAACAACACCAAACAACAAATCTATGACAAATAAACAAAATTAAAAATCTAATTTCTCAATTAAAATTATCAACCACCAGTCCATCGCAGTGGAGTCATTTTTATCACGCTCAAATAAATCTCCAAAACCAATTAAAAGAGTGATCAACCTTGGTTAGTAAAAATCCAACGAAGAGTCGGGGTCGAATCCCACAAGGAATAGTATATTGTGGAGAATTTCTTATCAACAAATTTGGACTTAAATTTAGCTCATTTTTAATGGTAAGAAAAAATGGGTGGATAATACCACCAACTTAATATACAACTTTGGTTATCAATTGAACTAAAGTATAGAAAAATAAAGAGTTAACACGCAATCTAGGGGTGCAGGGATTGGAAATCGATGTCACATAGGGGTAATTGTGCTGCCTTATAGTAATGCACATTCATGAATATGCGAAGTCATCTTCATTGATGCTAATCATCTTTTGATTTGAAAGCATCTATGCATAGAATCTCCTTTCGTTCTCATCTAAATGTCAATCAAATAACCCAATACCTTGGTCTATTATCTCTTTCAAGAACAGGGCAAAATAGATCCAACTCATAACCTCTTCTTCAAGCAAGTCACATACATCAAACCTAAATTGCTCGTATTCAACTTATTAACCACTCCAATTAATCTCTTTTGAGCATCAATCGGAGATCGAAAGTAGGAATTAAGTTTGGAACCATAACCTTAAGTTAACCCCATGGTTATTTAATCAAATTCATGTATGAACAACAACAAAATAAAACATAGCACAATACCCACTGTATCAAATCAATACCCAACCCCATTTGAGCATCCTAGGGTTTAAGTCACCCATCACAAAAAAAATAAAAATTATACCTTTTATGAAAGCAACCATAGGTAACTTGAAATCAAGCACGTAAGAGTAAACCCACTTTGGATTCAACTTCAATTTATCAAATTCAAACTTCATGTTGTAAAACCCCTAAAGCAAGAAAAGTGTTCTTCAAAGGTAAAGTGCTCTAAAAAGTCTCAAATGTATTCTCCCAAGAGAATTTTTTTAACTCAAAATGGAGCTATCTAAAACTCTATATCCTTTGGGCTATTTATATTTTCCCATAATTGGGCTCAAAAATTTATTTACGACTGAGTCAACAACATTATTCGGGGTCTTCAAACCATTTTAGTGAATCACCCTTTCCTCCTCAGCTCACCTTATGATTCTCTAGAATTTAGGTGTTTGAACCTCAATTAGCGAACATGATTGAGTCAGCCTTTCACATTCAATGAATCACCGAGTACCACTTTGGTTCTCCATTCAAGCAGTTAATCTTTTCTTTGCACACTCTCACTTTGGGCGATATGCATCAAGATCGTCATTCTTATTCAGTGCATCATCGTCTCTACTAGAGTTTGATAGCCTTCTTTGATAAACACAAGTGTTATGCATTGTCAATTTGGGTGAGGTCGTGCTCAGTTGGCGATTCACCCTTCTTGTTAGGTGATCAACAATGCTTATTTTTCACTTTTTGGTATTTTTGGCCATTCTTTCAAACACCAGTCCTTGTGTAATACCTCGGACTTCAAAAGAACTAAAGAGAAATTGTGCAAGTCACCCATGATTTTTTAGCTGTGGGTCAATTTCAAGTGACCATATCTTTAAGCATATAAATAGTTAGGTGGACTATGACCTATAAAATTGAATCTCTTTGAGTCCTAATTCCAACGCTTCCAAGTTTGCTTAATTTTGAGGAAGGAGTAAGAAGTTATGTCTGTTTGAGTGAAGCCTCTCTATTTAAGGCATTTCATTCATTTTAGAAAAGGGTATTTTTGTCTTTTCCTTTTCCCGCTAGGATAAAAACTTTATTTTATCCCAAATAAGGGTCTAATCTTATTTAGACAACTTTTTTACGTTCCTAATTACTTAGGGGTATAGAGCAAGGTTTCAAGAGGAGAAAAAGGGCTAAGTTCAAGCGTTCTTCAAGACTTGTGGATTTCCCCAAGAACATCGTTCTTTCAAGTATGTAAGGCTTATCACAGTAATAGACATGTTCATCCTCAGGCCATACATCTAGTTTATTCACAAAATCATTGTATCTAAAGGATTCTTGCATAGTTCTTGATATTGGTTCAGTCATTTAGCAATGGAGGCCGTGAAATCTTTTGTGTTGTGTATCATTTGTATGATTCATGTTTCAAGGAGGTTTGTATGAGAAATCTATGAACTTGTGTGGGGTTTGATAATTAAGAAGAGTTTAGGAGGAATTATTCAATTCTAAATGAGTTAGGGCCCTAAATTGAGAATAAAAATTCATCCGTTTTCTGGGTAGAAGGTTGGGGCGGTGCATCGCGACACGCAAGCAGTGCACCAAGGCCTGACTTCTGAGACCCTGGGGTGACGCACCACTTAGTATGCTAGGGTCGCCTAATCCTTTTCTTTTGGTTCTTTATTTAAGGACATGTTCCTTTGAATCGTGACTACATTCTCTTCTTTGTATCAGGTTTTAATGTCTCCATTAATCCTTTATAGATCCAACATGTTCTAATAACATTTCTTAATTTATATTCCAAACTAAAGTAAGTTTAAGAGGAAAGTTCAAGAGGTCTTTTGAGTCATTGTGAGGATTCTTTTGTAATCAATTATAGTTTTGAACTAAGTTTTAAGAAAATGAATATGAGAATATGAAGAGTTGTATGCATGATTGAAAAAAGAGAATCAGGTAACTAAGTATTCCCAAATGTAATCCTTTTGCATTTAAAAATAGAGAAGCATTGATTTCTAAATGAGTTTATAAGTTTAGAGATATTTCAGAATATTACCTCTTTTTAGAGGATCTTTGAGTAATTACCTCAAATAGATAAAGAGTTATGTTTTATACATTTGAGCATTATTTTATATATTATTGGGAGTAGTATTGAGCACCTATGTGGGGATGAGTTCGAACAACTCATGTTCCTCACAAACTATGTAGCCAACATGGTTAAAGGATCGTACTTTTTAGACGAATCCTTATTGCTTTTAAGAATAGCTTAGTGGATCCACTTAGTTGAGGTGTTCTATACCCCGACAAGGTATAGGATAGTTCTGGCAGCGTGGGCGAAATGGTTGTCGATTAGAGGATCTCCCAAATAACAGTAAAAAATATCTTATTATAATTTTATATATCATTGAGTTTATATCTCCTGTTTTATAATGTTTTAAATATTACATCTATCATTGTTTCTTTTGTACAGGAGTTGAGTTAAGGTGAGTATGTCTTCCAGCCTTATCATTTCAGTTGCCCATGCTTTCAATTTTCCCCTTACATGCTCCTACATTTAATGTATTGATGTCATTTGACTTGAATCTTTTTATGATGTAGATACAAGTGTTCAGCATCAACAACAGGCTCTTCATTGATACCATTTGCACTCCAGCTAGCTTTGGTGAGCCTCTTTACTTTCAAGAGGGTTTCACGATTATTTTTCTATTTAGTTAAGTTGTCGGGGTTCCTATCCCGATATCTATCTTAGTATTTAGAGGCTTTATAGATAGTTAGACGTTGAGGAGTCTCTTTATTTTCCTCTTCTTGTTGAGATGTTTTTAAGACAGTTGACGTTAACTTCATAAGTATTTCCAAATTTTCATTGAATTAAGTTTGGTTTAGACTTTCAACTTTAATTATGTAATTAAAGTTTTTTTTTTTTTGAGTAAGTCTTCTGCTGAGTAGTGAGTCAGGCCAAGGGTTCTCTTGGGGACCAGCGATCATTCTCGAGTGTCGGCCATGTCCAGCGTGTAGGCTCAGGCAAGAAAAACATGGTATCAGATCCTAGAGTTGAAGCGTCTTAGGGTGTCTATGAAGCCTTGTCTGTAGAGTATTTTTATCGGTTTAAAACGCGCCACATCTTCAATTAGGAGGCAATGACATTTAGTAATGTTTCACATCCTTCTTATTCCTTTTCAAGCGATAGAATTCAACTCTATGATTTCTTCTAATTCATGCTTACAGGTGTCTTTTAAGATCTTGTCTCATCAAAGAATTGTTGGAGGACTTCCTGCTAGGAGGAATGTAAATTCGTTCCCAATGGACCAAAAGTGCAACCCTCTCAAGGGGATGTTACCAACGCTCAATTAAGAAATGTTATCTAGATGTTGACTTAGGTTGTGGCAAATCAAGATGGTCAACAAAGAATAGGCCGCTAGGACATGGCTGATTCATCTAGGATCCGTTAGTTTCTTAGGATGAAGCCCCTAGAGTTCTGAGGGTCGAAGGTCACTGAATATCTAGAGAACTTTGTGGATTAACTTCAGAAGGTGTTTGAGGTTATGTGTGTTGCAAATGAAGAGTGTGTGGAGTTAGCTTCATACCAGCTCAAATGTGTTCCTAGAATATGGCATAATCAATTGAAGAAAAGAAAAGAGAGGGGGAACTACCTTTGAGTTGGACTGTGTTTGAAGAGGCCTTCTTAGAGCGCTTCTTTCCCCGCTAGCTAAGGGAAGCAAAGGTAAGAGAATTTTTGAATGTGAAACAGGAATCTATGAGTGTGCAAGAGTACAACCTCAAGTTCACTCAACTATCCCATTATGCTCTGGAGATGGTGGCTGATATGAGAAGAAGTGATTTTGTTTGTGTTTGGGTTATCTCACTTGTAAAGTAAGGAAGTAAGGCAGCTAAGTTGATAAGATACACAGACATAGCCAGGCACATGATCCATGTGCAGCAAGTTGAGGAAGATAAGCTAAAAGACAAGGAAGGGTTCTGCAGTAAGAAGGCTAAGACAGCAAATCATGAGTTCATCCATCAGAAGATCGGTAATATGAATTGGTCATCTTTTCAACAAAGGTCACCTGTACCTTCTCTATCGCCAGCTATGCGCCTGCACCAAAGAAAAAGAATGATTTCAAGAATCAGAACTCTAGGAATTTCAGAGCTCGACCTACTCAGTCTTAGGTTAGTGTGGCATAGGGGGAAAATTGGACCCCTACATGTGCTAAGTATGGTAAGAATCACCCAAGAGTGTGTCATGATGGCTCACATGGCTGTTTCAATTGTGTTTAGTTGGTTCACTCTATGAGAGAGTGCCCTAAGAAAAAGTAGGGTAATGGGGTCCGCATTGCCCAACCTTCTTCAGCAGCTCCGACAGATAGAGCAACTTTGAGAGGAGATACTTGATACGTCCAAACTTACACTTCAATTAAGAAGTACAAACTGTCAATGTCAATTTATAGAACTCAACATGAGTTGAGGTCGATCCTATTTTTTCCCACAAAAAGCAATTACGAAATGTAAAAATGGGTTTAGTTTTGGTTGTTAAGTAACTAATGTTTGTTATACTGCTCAAGTTAACACAAGTAATAGGGTTTTGACTTCAAAATTGTGATAAGTGATAAATGAAACCGAGATTGTGTTCCCCATGACTTATTTTTTAATTTAGAATCGTGCACAAGTAACGATTGATTGTTAATATTGCAAACTCCAACGAGTTAAACTCATCTAACACTTGTCAATCTTATTAGATACTTATCACTCTAATCCTCTTGGTCTTAGAGTGTTGTCCCTTTTTACCCTCGCACTATTTGGTGTCAAAACTCTCTTATCTCGAACTCGAGTTTTCACTCCAAACCAAATGATGAATTATCCTTTTTCCTAACTGCTATCTTTCTCTCGAACAGATGGTAGATTCATGGAAGTTCTAATGTGTGCACTCATTATAAAGAATAGATAATGAAAATATGAATCGTGTCTTGCAAATAACTTCCATACTGTACTCGTTCATCAAATTTGTAACTAAATTATCATCATGGTTCCCACAACCCTAGTTGTGGTGTTTACCCACACATGTTTTCAAGAGAACAAGCAATAATTGTTGTTGAATGCATAAAAGTAATCACTTACAATAATTACAAATTCGAAGAAAACTTGATATTAATCACAATCTTCAAACCTTGATCCGATGAAATCGATAAAACCAAATCTAAGAAAATATAGAAAGTCGTATATTGTTCATACAATGACAAGATATCTCAAAAAAAAACCTAAGTAAATCAAATAATTTTTCCAAAAAGAGTCCTACTTCAAGTAGGACTAAATTGTCGGAACAGTACACGGACGGCACAACGGTCCGTCATATGCTTCACAGCCCATGAGGCCTGTCTTTGTCTCACACTTAGACAGTGTGAGACCCCTTTTCCTGGTGTTTTTCACGGGTAACAAGACAACCCGTCATAGTCATTACGCTCCGTACTAAGTGTCGTGGAATTTTCCCTCCACTTGAGTCTTCACTGGAATTCCCTCAATATATGATCACACTCAACTCAGGCTGTTGGCCTGAGTTGTGGCATCGTGTCTTTGGATAACCAAGGATACAATATCAAACGGATAAGAACAATATTGGCTTCAAGGCTCAAATGGGGTTCAAGGGTTCATGCTTTCATTTGGTAGTTATGTTCAGTTTTTTAGTGGACTTAAAAATGGCCTAATGGTCACTTCCTGTCCGGTTATTTTCATATTCTATCAACACTACTCAAGCAAGTTCTAGCTTCTGGACCCCGTGCTAAACTTCATGCAAACCTCACACTCATATGACACATGTTTACACTTTTCAATGTTTTAGTTAATCGATTTATGTTCCAAGCTAGCAATGCTCAACACATGTGTATCTAAGATGTCGTACAAAGAGTCTAACGGTTAGATTGTCAGATTAAGGACATATTTCTTATTATTTCAGACACAACACAAAACCAACGATTTGGCTGTTGCTAGCAATTATTCACATTTCAAAAACAATAAAAAACTTCACGAATCTGACATAATTGAAACCTAAAACAAAGCAAATTTCCATCATTTCTAACACTTAATGGCAGGTTGCTCACCACCCTCCCCACCCTCCCTCAAAACAAAAAGACTTTTCCCTCACAGTAAAAAATAAACACAAAACAAGGGCAGTGAGGAGGGGTCATACCTACGACAGACTAGGCGCCGGTAGTCGAGGTAGTGTCAGCACCCTTATCAATGGGTGCACTCTCAGATACCTTAACTGGGACAGGCTGTCTTCTATCAATCGGGTCTGGTATAGTACTACCAGAAGTGCCGGCCAACATCGTTTCTCGCCTCTGCTGCTCAAGTGTTGCTGCTTCTCTTGCCAATCTCTTGGATTCCTTCCTTGCCTTCTTGAGCTATCTCCTTTCCTCTTTAGAGAGTTCTATCTGCTGCTCCTCATCCAAAACTACATCCTTCTATTTTCTCTTGCCGGATTTCTCTTTTGGTACGTCAGCCCAGATGTGGCCAAGTGCCTGATTGGTAAGAGGCTCACTGAATAGGCTCATCAAGGAATCCGACACAACCAGAGGGGGCACAGTGACTGGCTTATTGGCCAGTTTAGATAAGTCAACTCACATCTTAGCCAACTATGCCTTCAACTTCTCACCATTTATCGAACTTGCAGTCTGTATTTGATTGCCCATATGGACGTCAAGATCGTCAATATAGTTTTTTTAGCACCACAAGCTCTTGTTGCATCTCATCCTTCAGCCTCTTCCCCTTAGCTAATACATCCCTCTGTACTACCTAATGAGTCCACAAATTGGACTCATTTAAGGCTATATTTTAATAGAAATTCTGTCCTCAAATGCTTATTTTATCTCAATATTTGATGAAAACCTTTAAGTGTCAGGTATTTGATGTTTGAAGTAAAGCATGGACACTACGTCGCAAAAAGGAATGAAATGGCTGAAAAGAACGAAGAAGTGAAGGCTTGAGGATCGCCGAGTCCACTTGGCGAGTCACCAAAGGATCCTACTTCGCCTTTTGTTCCAGTGTGCTGAGCCCCAAAGGAAAAGATCAAGTCGGAAGAAAAAGGGAGCAGTCGGCGCATCGCCGAGAAGTTCCGCAAGTAGTAACAAGTCGCCCAATGACCCAGAGCACGACGATGCTGAAAGCTGGTGCAAGACGACAATGAACTACACCACAGGGCGAATCACTGAGTTGATCGGCGCTTCCGACTAACGATGTCGAATGATTCGCTTAAGCACAAATCTGTGAAAACTATAAATACTAGTTAGAGTTGTAGTTTTAAATGTCGAACAATTATTATAATTTTCATATAGAATAGTACTTTTTGATATTTTTGCTCGAAGCTTGAGAGGATTTTGAAACTTGAAAATCCAAAGGGTTTCATCTTCAAGATTTGGATTTGGGTCTCTTGGATTCTTTGATTTTGGCCTGTATCAAGACTTAAATCTTCATACCCAGTTGAATGCAATCTCAATTTAGTATAAATTTCAATCTCATATACACGTGTGGCTAAAATCCCCAATTCTTGGGGTGTGATTTAGCAAATATGGGTTAAGATAATTTATGGGTCTTCCTTGCTGACAGTTTAATCGTAGTTCAATTATGATTTCATTTAGTGGTTGTGGATGAACTTAATGAGGTTGTAGTTGCAAATATAATCTCATATTTGTGTTTTTGGCTTTCTCGAGAGAGAGGTTCTAAAATTAAGACCACTAAATTGATGGCCAGTGCGAGTGGGTCGACATGAGGTTCAACTTGAGAGACTGAACCCTAGTCTCATGTCCACACACTCGGCTCGAGAGTGTGAGTGGGTTAAGGCGTAGTCTGTTCTTCATGCGGCAAGTGGGTGTCTGAGAGGAACCCGCTTGAAACGGGGTAAGTTGCTCGAGAGAGAACTTATCCCCCTTAATGTCTAGCCTAGTCATAATTATTCTATGAAACTTCTATCAAAAGCATGTACCCAATAATCTAGCTTAACCCGTATTCCCGTTACATCCCAAGGATCCCCTATCATTGCTTAGAGACCGTTGTTTATTTTGTTGTTTTTACTTACTAGTGACAAAACCCCATTGTTAATTGACACTCTTGTGTCCCCCTTTAATTTACAATGTTTTTAATTGTTAATGTCTTTAGCTATGACTTGTTAGAACTAAGTTTTATTTTTCTATTAATTCTCAAAACCACTCTTTTGGGAACGATCCCAATTGGTTGGGTTACTAAACTATTGTACGATCGTAGACACTTGCACTGGAAGTTGTGTCTTGATTACGCAAACATCAAAATGGCACCGCTGCCAGGGAGTGGTGTTATTTGAGAATTTTTAGCTTAGTAAAATTTCCGTTCTTATTAGTTGCAGTCTACTTACCTAATTTTCAGTTTTGTTTTGAGTGTTTGTGTGTTTCAATAGTCATATGAGTGTGAACGACAAAAATAGCTGCCAAGCAGGCCATCTGGCGGGTTATGCTTTTCATCGAGACGATATTGATGATATTAATAATGTGTATAACCCTGCGCAAGTGGGTGAGATGGGTGCAATTTGCATTTCACAAGCAGACGGAAGTGCAACATTTGATGTTACTAGCACAACACTCGACCTGAAAAACAATGAATATCCTCCTGCAAAGCCATCAACAGAAGAACCACCGAATCTGGAGTTACAAGCCCTACCCCCTCATCTCAAATATGCCTTCTTAGGAGCCAATAGTACTTTACCAGTGATTATCGCAGCCGATTTGCTTGAAAGGCAGGTGAAATTGCACATTGAAGTACTGCGGAAGCATATAAAAGCTATTGGATGGACAATAGCCGACATAGTAGGAATTCCTCCTGGCATCTATACTCACAAGATTCGGCTCCACAGTGAATGTAAACCTAGTGTGGAGCATCAACAGAGATTGAACCCTCCAATGCAAAAGGTGGTGAAAAAGGAGATCATCAAGTGGCTAGATGCGGGAGTGATCTACCCTATTGCAGATAGTAAGTGGATAAGTCTGGTGCAATGTGTACCGAAAAAAAAAGGTATAACCGTAATCCCAAATGCAAAAGGAGAACTTGTGCCGACAAGACCAGTGACTGGGTAGAGAGTATGCATGGACTATCGAAAGTTGTTATCATGGACCGAGAAAGACCATTTTCCAATGCCTTTTATGAACCAGATGCTTGACCCGTTATCAGAAAGAGGGTGGTATTGTTTTTTGGATGGGTACTACGGTTACAATCAAATATCTATTGCGCCGAAAGACCAAGAAAAAACCACTTTCACTTGCCCTTAAGGAACATTTGCATTCAAAAGAATGCCATTCGGACTATGTAATGCCCCAGCCATATTTCAACGTTGCATGTTGTTTATCTTTGCGGATATGGTCGAAGACTCTATGGAAGTATTTATGGATGACTTTTCAGTCGTAGGGGATACGTTTGAAGAGTGCTTAATGCACTTAGGCCAAGTGCTTCAAAGATGCATGGAAACGAACCTGGTCCTAAACTGGGAGAAATGTCATTTTATGGTGAAGGAAGGTATTGTACTAGGACACAAGGTGTCGCAACAAGGGCTAGAAGTTGATAAGTCAAAAATTGAGGTAATTAGAAAACTACCCCCACCAATTTCAGTAAAGGGTATTCGCAACTTCTTGGGGCATGCATGTTTCTACCGAAGATTCATTAAAGACTCCTCAAAGATTGCACACCCACTATGCAAACTCCTAGAGATGGAAGTGAAGTTCTATTTTGATGATGCTTGTATGGCTGCATTTAAGTGTTTGAAAGAAAAATTAGTATCCACCCCGATTATCGTCAGTCCTGATTAGTCCAAATCTTTCGAAGTAATATGTGATGCTAGTGGTATGGCATTGGGGGTAGTGTTAGGGAAAAATCGCAACAAACTATTTCACCTAATTTATTACGCAAGCAAAATTCAAAATAGTGCCCAACAAAATTACACAGTCACTGAACAAGAGTTGCTCGCAGTGGTCTATGCATTTGAAAAGTTTCGGGAATACTTGCTAGGCACCAAAGTAATAGTACACACTGATCATGCTGCACTCTGCTACTTGACGGCGAAGAAAGATGCAAAACCAAGATTGATAAGGTGGGTGCTACTATTACAAGAGTTCGATTTTGAGTGAAAGATCGAAAGGGCTGCGAAAACCGACCAGTTATCAAGGTTGGAAAGAAGGGAAGATATCGAGCGTGAGGTTGACATAGACGACTCCTTCCCCGACGAACATGTGTTTGCTATATCTCTCTAACCTACACCATGGTATGCAAATTTTGTAAATTACATTATGAGTGGATTGATGCCGGATGAGTTGACCTTTTACCAACAAAAGAGATTCATGTTCAACATTAAAAAGTATTTTGGGATGATCCATACTTGTTTTGAGAATGTGCTGACCATGTTATTAGGAGGTGTGTTCCGGAAGAAGAAGCGGTAGAAATTCTCCATGCTTGCCATATATCTCCAGTGGGAGGTCACCATAGTGGTATTTGCACTACCGCTAAAGTTCTCCAAAGTGGTTACTACTGGCTGTCCCGATACAAGGATGCACATGAATTTGCAAAGAAATGCTCTCAATGTCAGTAGCAAGGCGGAGTGTCTAGAAAGCATGAGTTGCCTCTCACTCCTATTTTGGAAGTTGAGTTATTCGATGTATGGGGGATCGATTTCATAGGCCCATTTGTGAGCTTGTTTGGAAATAAATATTTCTTGGTGGCTGTAGATGATCTTTCCAAATGGGTGGAAGCCGTCGCACTTCCAAACAACGAAGGAAAAAGTGTTGTCCAATTTATAAAATGCTACATCTTCGCAAGATTTGGCACTCCTAGGGCAATCATTAGCGATGAGGGGTCCCACTTTTGCAATAGGTGGTTTTCAATAGCACTGAGCAAATATGGAGTGAAACACAAGGTAGCAACCCCATATCATCCCCAAAAAAGTCGCCAAGTGGAAGTGTCAAATTGGGAAATCAAAAGCATCCTGGCAAAGACAGTAAATGCCAACAAAACTGACTGGTCTAGGAAACTCGATGATGCACTATAGGCATATCAGACTGCTTACAAAGCACCTATCGATATGTCTCCATATCTGTTGGTTTATGGTAAGGCTTGTCATTTGCCCATCGAGTTAGAACACAAAGCATTGTGGGCATTGAAAGCTTTAAATTTGGACTGTTCAAAAATTTCAAGAGAGAGGGTAGAGTAGTTGAATGAACTGGACGAATTTAGACTCACATCGTATGAAAGTTCAGCCATCTACAAAGAGAAGATGAAGATATGGCGTGATGCTCGGATACTCAATTGGTACTTCAAGGTAAAAGATTGGGTCTTGTTATACAACTCTCGACTTAGACTCTTTCCCGGAAAGCTCAAATCCAAATGGTCTGGACCTTTTACAGTAACGCGAGCGTTCACCAATGGTGCCATAGAAGTGGAAGATCAGGAAAGACCTCCATTTAAAGTGAATGGTCAACGTCTGAAATTATATTTTGTGGATTGTCAAGAGATTTCTTTGGTTGAAGTGGTGTATTTGGAAGACGCCTGAAGGTGTTGTTGCGTCGTGCCACAACGTTAACGAAGGCGTTGTTTGGGAGGCAACCCAAAACCCCTTTAATTGCTTTTTTTAATTAATTTCTTGGTAAACTAATGGTGTGTTGTTTTCACAGGTTAAAGTATGAAAAGTGTTCAAAAAGGTGAAGGATGGCGAGCAATAGATCCAGTCGGCGAGTCCCTAAAGGGGTCGGTTAATACAACCTTATCCGCCATTTGACTTAAAACATCTTCAACATTGGAGTCTGTAAAACTTGGTGAGTTTTGGAAATTATTGGCGAATCGCCGACATCACAATGGAAACTGCCGTTTGGACCCCCCCGTAAACTAGAGGTCTTGTAAATTTTGGTGAAGAAACTAAATAGTCGGCGTTCCGCCGAGTGAGTAGGCTAGCTTGACTAATGTCGCCGAGTGGGCAAAAACTGGACGGTTTTTGCAAGCCAAAGGTTTAAAAGTTTCAACTGCATTCACTTTTCCTAACTTTTAATCTATCCAAACTCACACTTGCACTTTAGTTTATATATTTCTTGCACCTTTAGAGAATTTTAGTTGTTGAATTGTGCTCGGACTTAGATTACATTGCCGCTTAGCATTTCAATCATCTCATTAGCGACACCAAAGGTTAGTTCTCTATGCCCCAAGTTTAATGTGTCATAAACTATACACATTTGCAATAGCATGATCTGGTTGAAGTGTTCTACTCCTCCTTGAGAGGATTAGATTGTTGACATGCATGATTTAATTTGATATCCTTGATCGGGTAGTTGTAATTGTTGAATTACAGTAATTGCATGCCTTAAACTTGATTAAAATTTTAGGGGTTGTGTTTGGGTGTTATGGGTCCTACCTTAATTATGCTGATGCATGCTTTGATTTTGTTTTAGGGAGTTACAGGGTTGGATTCAAGAAGATGGGTGAAAACTAGGCAAGTTGAGCCATTTGGCGAGTTAAGTCGAGCTCACCAAACTACTCGGCGATTCGCCTAACGT
Source organism: Solanum okadae (assembly GCA_036553675.1). Lineage (NCBI taxonomy): Eukaryota > Viridiplantae > Streptophyta > Magnoliopsida > Solanales > Solanaceae > Solanum > Solanum okadae. The sequence goes on along the minus strand of CM071686.1, from coordinate 31,150,686 downwards.
CCCCATTGCGGGAAGTAATTCTGAAATCAAACGGCCTTGCTTTTGTCTAAATACTTTCTTACTTTATCTCAAAGCTTTGCAGAAATGTCTAGACCGAAAGAGTGAAAAATTTCAAGAAAAATACAAAGGCGATAGATCCTCCCAAAACAGATAATGAGGGCCAGAAACCCAGTGCCGGAAAGAAAACAAATCACCGAGACCCCGCTATTCCTTCATGAAGATGTGGATTCTTCACATCTATCCACTCCTTTTTGGCGGCTCACGATTTGGACAGTCTGAGTAAGTCAGCAGCCACTGAATCTTTTGAAGAAGCTCCGGGGGCCATTATCAAATTCCAGGAGGATACATCGGGTATTGATGCCTAGGCAGATGGAGCGACTACTTAGACAGGATCCCTTCTAATGACTGCAGCTCCATTCGCTTGCAAGTGCTGCTCGATATGTTCACCTCCCCTGCTTCAAATCTCTAATGTTTTTACATTTTGTCTTCCTTTAATTTACATTCTAGATATTTTGTTATTTGCATTTGAGGACAAATATTTTTGTTTGTGGTAGGGTGAGGCCCACACCTTTTGTGTGCTACTTTTGTTCGTGTTTTATGTTTAAATTTGGGCTGTTCTGTTTAAAATTGTGTTAATACTGCTTTTCTGTGGATATTTGAGCTTGTGGCTCCTTTTATTTTGATTTTGAACCAGTCCAAAAAATTTGTGCCACCTCTCGTGTGTTGAATGTGGTTGTTCCTTAGCAAATTTGAGTCTCGGTTTCGATCAATACCGATGACTTAAACAGTGCTTACAATCAAACGAACATGAATGTACATCTACGATGAGGCCAAATGAAGTTGCATAGACAATATGTGAACTCTTTGCATCTCGTTGTGATTAACCATTTATCAAATCGATTTTCTTGTGAAGACCGTTTCATACTAGCAAAAGTGTGGAGTCTTGTTTGACTTAAGTGTCGATGCCTTGTGTGATAATCTTACCTAGAACCATGCATGACAACACTTAGAATTTGCCCTGTTGGTCCGGCTGACTAAGTAAGACTTTCTCTTGATATGATCTTAGGCAACTTCGAAGAGTATGAACAAATTTGACGTTAAGTAAAGATTCTAATTAGCAAAAAAAAAACAATAGGTGTTGAATAGAAGAGCAAGAGTATTCATGAGGTGATAGATCTAAGATAGGCTTCTGTAAGGGAAAGCCCATAATATTCAAAGTGTTATAGAACTAATTAGGCAATGATGTATAATGAATTAAGTAAATATTACTTAAGTTGTGAAGAAAGCCCATAATATTCAAAGTGTTATAGAACTTATTAGGCAATGATGTATAATGCATTAAGTAAATAGTACTTAAGTTGTGAAGTGGAATGTGATAGTAATTTGTGAGTATAGAGATTGAGAGGTAAGGATTGACTACTTGTCATGAGGTTTGAGTGGGCGAGTGTTTCTTAATTTGTATCTAGTAGTTGTAGGTTAGTATAGTAAGCGAGCAATCATATTGATACCCAGGTTTAGTAATAAAAATTAAGCTTAAATTTAAGATGAGTATCATGATTAAAAGATGGCATCATGAGGGTTATGGTGTTAGTTTTGAGATCTGATTTAGTAGGTTTGACCTGAAATAAGTGAGGAGATCAAAGTGGTACCTTGAAATGAAAATGTAATATTATGACACATAGAGGAGAGAAATAAAGGTAGAGAAGTAACAGGTACACCCGAGATAGTATGTTGCCAGGTGAGGTCCCAATTGAGGTTAAGAGAAGCATCTTAGAATGAGGTGTTAGAAAGAGTCCTAGTACCTGCTTTTGGAGAGTTTAGTAGCCATGAGGTAAGCCTTTCCTGAGTATTAGAGTAAAGGGAATGTAAACCGGTTTAGAGATGATGGAACATATCCATAAATTTCAAGTGTCAGCTTTAGACCCAAGGGGTAGATGATAAGATGAGAAACTAATTCAAGTGTTGAGAATGAGATAGTGATGTTTTTCAGAATGAAGTTTTACTATAATTAATAATTAGGTGAGAGTAGTTAGTTAGTTCCTAATAGTTATGTGTGAAATCTCAATTGATAGATATGATGAGAGAAGGAGGAATTATTAGAAGGATTGGTTGTAGGAGTTATGAGTTGCAACTAATGAGGTGTGATATTCATAAAAAAAGGGCATGGTTTAGAGGTTTTGCTAGGCTTGAAAGCTAGAAATTGTATTGATTAAGGTATAATAGTCGTATTCTTACTTCGTGCCCATATTCCTTTGATTCATGTAAGATAACATCATATAGAGCCTGACTATGTTCAAAACAATATCAATCTTGACTTATGTGCTATAGACAATTCCAAACTCTTAGTATAAATCAGTTCCACCTATGTTAGTAGGTAAGTTCAAAAGTCAGAAAGATAGTACGAGTAATTCATTTCCTTTCCATTCTTGGTCCGACCATCATTCGAGGGCGAATGGTCCCAAGGAAGAGTTATTGTAACACCCCAATTTTTTTTAAATTACGACCCAAACCATTCTTCATTTGTGAATAAGATCGTACCGGGTGACTCTTTAATTGCCCATATGTGTAAAGGTCAATTCTTTAGTGTGAGAATGATTTTGGACATCAATTAATGTCACTAGAATCTCCTAGCACAAAGTTGAGTTGAAAGTTTCCTTACCGATTAAGTTTTGATGTAAGATTCTACTTTAGTCAACTTCAAATGATCAATTCTCTTAGAATATAAAGAGTTATGTGACCCATAGCCTATCAAATGAAAGGTATTTGAATCTTCTTTCCAACGCCACCAATTTCGTAACAATCCGAGTTTTTAGTAAAACGTTATGACCATTTTAGTAATCTGCTACAATGCAGTGATGAATTAGTCGACATGAATACATTAGAAAGGGTCATTTTCATGCTTTTTACCTCTAAGAAAACCCTAAAAATATTTATTGACTAATTATAGGCCTAAAACAATCATATTTCACTCTCTTAATCCCTCATTATCTTCTCTCTATAACCCTAAGGTAAAACCCTAAAGAAATATCAAAGTAGAAGATTCCATTCAAGATTCTTTCTATCTTTTTCAAGATTCTTCTTCAAGGTATGTTTTTCTCCAAGAATTCCATTCTTTCCAACTCAAATTACTCCATACAATTAAAAATCACTAATGAAAATCATAATTCTTGGCCATAGAGATTTCAAGAAACTAATTCAAGAATCTCAACAAAGGTTTTCTTGACTGTTCTCCTTCAAGCTAAGGTTTCAAGGCTTGTAATCAAGTTCTTCTTCTAGATTCTTCAAGAACCTTGTAGAGTTTATGGAAGGTAAGTAAGTGTTGCCGAAGGTTTTGCCGATGAAGGGTGTGATGAGGTTTGGTAAATGAGGTAAGCTCAGTCTGCGGTATATTGGGCCATTTGAAATTCTTAAATGTATGGAAGAGGTGACCTACTAATTGGCTTTGCCTCCAGGTTTTTTCAGGGTACACCCGGTGTTTCATGTGTCTATGTTGAAGAAATATCATGGTGATGGGAACTACATTATTCGTTGGAATTCGGTCCTTCTTGAGGAGAACCTTGCTTATGAGGAAGAGTCTGTAGCTATTATAGATAGAGGGGTGCACAATTTAAGGTCAAAGGAGATTGTATCTGTGAAGGTCTAGTTGAAGAATCATCTGGCTGAGGAGCCACTGGGAGATTAAAACTGATATGCAAAGAAGATATCCACACCTTTTTGTCAATTCAGATACCCTTTCTTACCCTCACTTTTTTTTTACCATTTGAGGATGAACTATAGGTAAATTGGTATATGATGTAATGACCTATTAGGTTATTTTGAGTACTAGAGCTTCTTATTCCATAATAGACTCTTTTGGTAAATTTCAAATGGTAATTTTGAACTAGTTTTTGAACTACATTTGTTTTATTGATAGGTGTTAATAATTAATATAATTAGTAGTTAATGGACCAAGTCCATAGTTTATTTAATATGCTATACGACTTGGCCCATGTATGAGAATAAATTAAAGTTAGATGGGGTTTACTAATTTTTTATTCATAAAGTAAAGGAGCTTCGTTGCCAGTAACACAACTGTGTCGTGGAGGATAATAGTGGGCTTTATCTAATAGCCTAGACCAAATTCTAACATCTCACTACATACTTTAACATCTAAGGATTTGCAAAATTGTCTAAAAGGTAGGGATGAGATTAGTGGGGAAGTTTTTTTTATGTAATATTGCAAAGTTAGGGTTAGATGTTGCTGCTGCAACATTATGTTGGGGGGAGCAGACAAGGTCTGCAATCATTGATTATGATTACCAAATGATTTAGGTAATAATAAGGTAATGATGGGACAATTGTGATTTGGCAGAAATCTACACATTCTTTTATGTTGTTAGTTACTGATTGCCATGGTTAACGTGTATTCAGACAAACGATGGCTCGAAAAGGATTTTATGGGTGAGAAGTTAGGGATCATTTGGCTCAAGAGGTTTCAATAAAGTTGACAACAATTTGTTGATGCTCAAATGGAGCCAAGATGGGTGCACACCCTCACAAGGTAGTCATCAAAGGTATGAATATTTAGCTTTCCTCTCAATTTTTTTGCCCAAGGTCATTTGTTACACTTAACAAGGCTAGACAAATAGACTAACATGGAAAATTCTGGGAATTAAGCATGTATGCTTTCAAGTATGACCTCACACATGGCACTTCAAACATAATTATTTAGCACAACTCTACAAAATCAAGGAGCTTGCGTGCGATGATCATTGCAAGGCTCACATAAATACGTAACTAGTTAACACAAGAATGAAGAAGATCATTTAAAGCAAAGCCACACCGACTTCATCTTGCAAAAATAATACAGAACACATTTTTCATTATGAGTACTAACAAAGACATCAATATTGAGCATAATTGATCGTCAAACATTGGCAATGAAAACACATGCCTTCACTCATTTCAAAACTCCAAGACTCATGGGGGAATGGGGTAGAGAGATAACAGTGAAAGCAAGCACACAGTGTGGCATTTTTGGGACACGTTGCGTCCAAGGAGGGTATTCAAGGTAGATCCCGTCAAGGTTTAGGTAGTTAGAGGTTGGACTAGACCTACGTCAACTACTGAGATGTAGATTTTTGTGGGACTTGCAGGCTACTACAAGTGATTTATTTAAAGCTTCTCTACTATTGCATCTGCTTTGGACAGATTGACTCGATAGAGTGTGAGTTTCCGGTGGTCTGATGAGTGTAAGTAGAGCTTTTGGAAGCTCAAGACCTTGTTGGCTTCAACTCCTATTTTGACTTTGCCTGAGGAGGTGATAAGCCCAAATTACACGAGGAATATGGTCTAGACTTAGACTAATTTAAGGTTATCTACTTTCAGTAAAATTATTTCCATAAAAAGGGAGATTTGTAAATAACGCAACAGTTGATTAATTTGTAGTAACAAGTAACAAGTAATGAAAATCCACAGTTTGAAATATCAATATGAGATGAAAACTAGGGTACATGTGTTCCCCACAAGTTTTTAACGCAATAATTCCAATAATAGTAACTCTATCCTAGTGTTAACATGCAAGGTTGGCAAATTATGTGTCGTCTAAGTGATTGGTCTTCCAATTAGGGAATTTCACCATGCAACTTGGTCCGTCTACGGGTGTATGTTTTACTGACCCTTACCCTTAACCACATATTAGCCTTCGCGGTAGGTAGGTCGGGCTATTAGATAGCGGATTATCACGTCTAAATCTCCTTTGTTCAATCCCTTTCTTAGTTCGGCAAGTAAGAATGAGGTGAATTCTAACGTTGGCCACCGTTAAAAAGAATTTAAAATGAAAGGATTAACAATACATGCATAAAGACTATTCAAGAATTACTTAATTGTTTGTTTTACTTTGTTAATTTCTCATGGTTCCCACAACCCTAGTTGTGGATTTAGCTATTCATGCTTGAATTATCATGATTCATATTACGGTTTGAAATAGAAATTATGAACTTACAATTAGAATAGATGAAATTCAAAATCTTGAATTTAAAATCGAAAGTAAATTGCATAAACCAACTATAAGAATTAAATGCTGAAATTGTTTGCAAAATAATTCTCAAAGCCAAAATAAAGTATCACAAAAGGTCTAACAAACAAAAAATGAAAAATACAACTAATATTTATAGAAACTAAATCCTAAACCAAATAGTAAAAGGAAGTTTAGGAAATTTTGGTTTGGGCAGCTTCGTCGACGGCTGGTCACCTATGGTCCGTCGAAGGAATGACTGACTGTGGTCTTCCATCGTTGCTAAGCAACTGGCCAAAATTTTATGGACTTCAATCGACGGTCATGACCCATGACCCATGACCCGTAGGTCTAAGAACAGTCCATCCTGTACAATCGTGGTTCAAGTACCGAAACTAAACTTTTTGAATTCGTTGACGACCCATCAACGACGGTCTGTCATCCGACTTACGACTCATCAATTGCTGTCGTGGTTCCATACTTAGTCATAATTATTTGAACACTCTATCCACGCTTCCACCTATGTCTCGCTAAAAGAATGAAGACTTATAGGTGGGCTCGTCTGTTGCCATTTTCCTGCTGTTTCAGCTACGTTCAACTCCAACTGCTCCAAACCTATTTCCTAAAATATCAGACCAAAATCCCATCACATCTAATAACAAAAAAGCTTAAGACTCATGCAAACATAAAGTATAATGCATATAAAATACCGTAAACGCACGGTAGATCAATACCCTCAACTTAAATCGTTTCTTGTCCTCAAGCGACACAAAAAAACTCTAAATGACACTTATGCAGAAGCAACATACATACTCAAGCAATCACATGGCATTTTCTATCAATTACCCTCTTTAACTCTTTTTTTCAGCACACTGAAACACTTTTTATTTAGACTCAATAAACTAACTCATGCGGATCAAAACATGACATAGACATACCAACATACATCATCACACACACAAACAACAAGCACCAAGATACCAATTCTTCAACGATGTAACATGTGCCCTTACCACAAAGAAAATCCTTTTTCACACACAATTTGATGTTTTAACTAGGGACTCTGTATACACTCACACTCAAAAGTGAATTCAAATATAGTTAGTGCTCAATACCATAGGCTTGCCCTTATTTTCTCCAGTTTGACTTTTCAGACTGGTTACTTAGGATCACTATAGTACTTTCTTAGTTTGTAACCTAATCTCAGGGTCAGGTGTGGTACATTTTGATATTTAGTGACTTTTCTACCCTCCTTGATATTACATTAGCTCTTTTACCGCTTTCACAACCAATTCTGACATCGTCGTGTTTTGTGTTATTGTCCTTGTGACTCATTTAAACGTGGATGTGACTTTGACTTAACATCCTTATTTTGTTTCATTTTTTTTCTTCTTCTTTTATTCAAGCATTTCATTCTTTTGTTTCTTTTCGATTCAGTCACACAATCATTCACTACAGTTTTTCTCATCTTTTTCTTTTTCTACAAATAACTCTTTTCATACCCTTTTTGTAGTTTTCCTTCACCATAGCCACCCTTAATTTATGTATTTTGCATGAGTTGAGGTGCACGTTGTCCTAGGGTGGACCAGGGCCAAGATTAAGGTAACTTTCTGAAGTAGCCACCCCTTTAGCCTAAGTTGAGGTGCACAATGTCCAAGGAGGGACCAAGGCCAAAGAGATTTTTAGGGAAGGTGAGTTGGATGTATTGAAAGAAATGGTATTCATTAGGCTCAAACATTTGGATAAAAGAAATCATTTATTTCTTTTGGTTGGTTGCTTTTAGTCTTAAGTGAGCTCATTAATAACAACGACCTATGATCATTTCCCAATTTCTAGTCTAAATCATCTTAGCAAGACTAACGGGCAAGTTCTAGATTGGCACATACTATATGAATATACAAACAAACTCACACACTCATGGTACATTGTTTCACTATCAAATTATTTATGCATATGGTTCAAGTTATAACTTAAGTCATGCTGTCATATCAGCTCCTATGATGTCATATAAAGATCCAACACATTCAACTCATCAAGCCCACATATATAGCACATAAGCAAAATTTGGAGGGGTATCAATTTTCATGCTCTTATGCCATCATGCATTCATTTTTAGTCTACTTCTAGATTTATACTATCCTAAACTTGCTGGTTTAACAAAAAATAAAATAGTTCCTCGGGGAAAAAGAACACAGGCAAGAAAACCCCAAGGAAGGATTGTGAGTTGGGTTATTTAGACTTCAGCCCCTAACACTCACAATCCATTTACCCCACCCAATAGAAAATACAGTGTAATGCCCTCTATGTACAAAAATACTAGAATGTAATACATTGGGTGAGACAATCCTATGGGGAATAGGTGCCGAAACCAAATCAATAGGCGGGTGAGTCCGATTGCTCGGTACATATTGGATCAGCAGGAGTGATGCCATCAGTAATGCCCTCAACAGTAGTGGGAACACCATCAATAGTTCCTCTCAATACAGATGCACCCCAAGCCATATCTTATGCTCTCCGCTGTCGTAGCTCCTCCACAAACAAAGACTATTATTGAGCTACCTCGAATACTGTGCTGCGAAGGACCATTCGGCACAGTAAGTCGGGATCGCCGATCCACTCGGCGATTTGCCCTTTGGTCAGTTCCATCGCCTTTTTTCTTTGGCCTTTAGTAACTTTGGGCGATATAGCACTACATCGCGGAACCGTTCGGCAACTCGCTAACTACTCCTTTCTATCCCCGACTTGATTTTCTCCTTTAAGGCTTCGCACACTGGAACATTAGGCAAGACCATGGCCATTCAGCGACTTACCCAATGGTTTAGGCGATCCTCAGGCCTTTTTTTAGTCATTCTTTCAGCTGCCTTGTTCTTTTTTGCTCATTAGTGTCCATGATTTGTTCCTCCATCCAAATACCTTAAAACAAGGATTTACATCAGTTATTGGCACAAAATATGCATTTGAGGACTCTAGATCTATTAAACTAAAGCCCTAAATGAGTCCAAATTGTGGACTCATCAACCGTCGATGGGATCCGTAGACATCTGCACAACCTATTTTCTGCAGATTTAGTTGTTCGTCCCTGCACATGTAGCAACTATTAATCCTTTGTTTTTACATTTTCAGGACACATTTTAGACACGGACCCTATGCTATATCTAGTCAACACTAATTCAATAACAAAATACCTATCTAAAGGATTACAGAAATTCAAATAAATGAAGAAAAACCTATCGTTGGCTAGATTGTACTTCTTGGGTTGCCTCCCAAGTAGCGCTTGATTTAATGTCGCGGTACAACGCAAGCCCCTTGAATATTCAGACTTCATCAAGGTAGTAGGCCTCAACCACTTCTTGCACACTCTCTTCTTTCCCCATGTAGACCTTGATCCATTGCCTATTCACTTTGAACCTTGTTCCCTCCTTGTTCTCGAACTCGACCGCTCCATGTTGGGACACTTCAGTGACTATGAATGGCCCAGTCCACTTGGACTTGAGATTGCCAGGAAACAAGCGCAACCTTAAATTGAATAGAAGCATCAGATCACCTACAACAAATTCACGATTTTCAATATTTTGATCATGATACTTCTTCATCTTTTCCTTGTACAAGGTTGAACTTTCATTAGATTTAGGCGAAACTCATCAAGTTTATTCATGTCATTCACTCTTTGACTCGATGCGGCACCCCAATACAAATTCAACTTCTTTAGCGCCCACATAGCCTTATGCTCTAGCTCTACCGGCAAATGGTAAGACTTCCCATATACAAGTTGGTATGGGGACATACCTATGGGAGTCTTGAATGCGGTGCGATAGGCCCATAAAGCATCATCAAGCCTCCTTGACCAATCGGTTCTATTTGCATTCATAGTCTTAGCAAGAATTTTCTTTATCTCTCTATTGGACACTTCAACTTGCCCACTAGACTGCGGATGGTAAGGAATGGCTACATTGTGACGGACTCCATATTTCTCTAGCAACACTTTGAACAACTTATTTAAAAAGTGGGAACCTCCATCGTTGATAATCGCCCTAGGTGTACCAAATCTGGAGAAGATATTCTTTTTCAGGAATGCAGTGACACTTTTACCTTCATTGTTTGAAAGCGCAATTGTTTCCACCCATTTCGACACATAATCAACCGTAACAAGAATATACTTCATCCTATGTGAACTCACCAATGGACCCATAAAATCAATGCCCCATACATCAAACAACTTGATCACCAAAATCAAATTCATAGGTAGCTCTTGCCTCTTTGAGATTCCTCTTTCTCTTTTGCAACGATCACAAGACTTGGCGAAATCATGAGCATCTTTGTGGATGGTAGGCCAGTAATACCCAGACTGCAAAATCTTATGCGCAGTCCGAATACCACTATGATGCCCACCAATAGGCGAAAAATGACATGCCTCTAGTATACTCATCTTCTCAACCTCGGGCACATAGCGATGAATAATCCCATCAACACAAATACGGAACAAATAAGGCTCATCCCAAAAGAACTTCTTCACATCATGCATGAACTTTTTCCTTTGGTTAAAAGACAAATCAGATGGAACCAGATCACTTGCCAAGTAGTTAGCAAAGTCTCCGAACCAAGAAATAAGATCATGAGAAGCCTCCAATACATGTTCATCTGGAAAGGCATCATTAATTTCAGCCCCATCTCCTAGCTTGAGCATAGCTTCCTCCTCTAATCTGGACAAATGATTGGCAGCTTGATTTTTTATCCCCTTTCTGTCTTTCACCTCAAAATTGAACTCTTGTAGCAACAATACCCATCTAATCAACCTCAGTTTTGCATCCTTCTTAGCCATCAAATACATCAATGCAGAATGGTCAGTATGCACTAAGACCTTAGTACCAAGCAAGTAGGATCAAAATTTCTCGAATGCGAAAACCACAGCAAGGAGTTCATGTTCAATAACTGTATAGTTCTTTTGAACCATATTTAGAGCTTTGCTGGCATAGTAAATAGGATAAAGAATCTTCTCTCGCTTCTGTCCTAATACCACACCAAGCGCCACTCCACTCGCATCACACATCACTTCAAACGGTTTCCCCTAGTTCGGTGAAATAATGATAGGTGCGAAAACTAGCTTTTCCTTCAACTCTCCAAATGCTCTCAGACATGCATAATCAAAATCAAACTTACACTCCTTTTCGAGCAATTTGCACAATGAGTGTGCCATTTTGGAGAAATCCTTGGTAAACCTCTGATAAAAGCTTGCATGCCCAAGAAAACTTCTAACACCTTTAACAGAGATAGGTGGTGGAAGCTTTCTATTACCTCGACTTTCGCTCTATCAACCTCATTACCCTACTCAGAAATCCGATGACCCAGAATGATCCCTTCTTTCACCATGAAGTGGCAGTTTTCCCAATTGAGCACAAAATTGCACTTTTCACACCGTTTCAGTACCTCGGCCAAATGATCCAAGCAACCTTCAAATAAGTCACCTACTATAGAGAAATCATCCATAAATATCTCAATAGTGTCCTCCACCATATCAAAAAAGATCAACAACATGCAACGCTGGAAGGTCGTTGGAGCATTACACAACCCAAATGACATCTGTTTGAAAGCGAAAGTCCTATAAGGGCAAGTGAATGTGGTCTTCCGGAGCTATGGAGATCTGATTGTAGCCCGAATAACCATCAAGAAAGCAATATCAACCCTTACCAGCAAGGAGGTCCAACATAATGATCCATGAACGACATATGGAAGTGGTCCTTTTCTTTCCAAGCATTCAATTTCTGGTAGTCCATGCATACTCATTATCCAGTCACAGGCCGCATCGGCACAAGCTAGTTTGTCACATTAGGTACCACATTAATCCGACCTTTCTTGGGTACACACTGAATAGGACAAACCCAACTACTATCTGCAATAGGATAAATAACTCCAACATCCAACCACTTGATGATTTCCTTCTTCACTACCTCTTGCATAGGAGAATTTAGTCTCATTTGGTGCTCAATACTAGGCTTGTGATCCAACATGAGTTGGATTTTATGAGAACATATGCCAAGAGGAATCCCAATAATGTCCGCAATAATCCACCCAATAGCCCGCTTAAACCTCTTCAACACAGAAACCAAAGCCTCAAATTGTTCCACATTCAAATCGGCCGCAATGATGATCGGTAAAGTACCATATCTTCCCAAGAATACATACCTCAAATGTGATAGTAGAGCCTTAAGCTCCAATTTTGGAGCCTCTTCAACCAACAGTTTTGCGGGTGGAGAGTCACAATTCTTCATAACTAACTCCAATCTCTTCGGTTTGGAACGGAATTTGAACCTATCAAGTGTGGCTACTAACTCATCATAGTCTTGAATATCGTCACCCTCAAAATTCATCACCACCACTGCAAGTGCATTAACACCCAACCGCTCTTCAATAGACACATTAGAACCTAGCCCAACAATATGATTCACCACTGACACTGACTTGAGATCGCTTTCCTTCTTCATGGACCTACAGATATCAAAAGTTTCCGCTTCACTATTCAATCGAAACTTCATCTGCCCTTTCTCCATATCGACCAAGGCAAGCCCAGTAGCAAGGAATGGTCTCCCTAGGATAATGGAGACCTCAAAATCAACCTCAAATAAAGTATCACAAAATTTGTTGGAAAGATAAAAGCGTCCACTTTCACAAGTAAATCTTGGAGCACACCAATGGGCCTCTTCACAGTTCTATCGGGCATGAGAAAATGCATCACAGTCGGTTTTGGAGACCCTAAACCCAACTTCTTGTAAATTCACAATGGCATCAGATTAATGCTAGCACCCAAATCACACAACGCCTTAGCAAAATGCAACAACTTGATGGTACATGGAATAGTGGAGGCACCAGGATCCTCCTTCTTCTGCACAAGTGACCTCGCAGCAATAGCACTACAATGCTACAACATATCATCTTCTTCAAAGCTCACGACCCTCTTCTTCTTAGCCAAATCTTTCATGAATTTTGGATACCCAGGCATTTACTCCAAAGCTTCTATCAACGGAACATTGATGGAAAGTTGTTTCAACATAGTAATAAGCCTGCGGTATTTCCCTTCTTCATTCTTCTTTACCAACCTTTATGGGAATGGGGGTGGAGGTCTAGGCATGGGAACAACTTTTTGGGTTATCTTTGCTTCCTTCTTCGTAGCATTCGTGGACTCTACAGTAACCTCAATCTCATCATCATCTTTCTCAACAACAATATCAACCTCAGATGACATATGTGGATCAATGGTCTGCTTAACCCCTTGAGTAGTGACTGCCATACAATGCCCATCATTCTTTTGATTCTGGATGGTGTTGCTAGGAAGTGTGCCAGGCTGACGTGGGTTGACTGTAGTGGACAATTGATTCATCTGTTGCTCAAGTTGATTGATCGACACTACATGGGCATCAACTTTTTGATTGATTCCAGACAAGTCGTTTTGCATCTCCTTCACATTCTGATCAGTCTAGTCAAACCTCTTCATCATCTTCTACATGATATCCTCAATCTGTGACATATTACCCCCAACTTCCCTTTCGCCAGATTCCTAATTTTATGGAGGAACATAAGGCCCAACTCTATCATTCCTGTTGGCATAGTTATTTCGGTTGTAGTTGTTGTTGATATTGTAGTTCCCATCCCAGACATATTGACCCTCTTAATTGTAATTACCATAGTTCTGACCTCGGTTTCCTTGACCTTGGCGCCAATTATCCAAATTGGAACCTTGGGCGTTGGCTCGAAAACCCCCCGTCTGATCATTTACCAAGTAAGCATCCTCATCATAGTAACATTGCTCCTCCGGTGGTGGTGGAGTCCTAGTTAAGTAATTCACTGCATTTACCTTTTCTGGATCTTCTCTTACATACTTCAATACCAACCCAAGTTTTGTCCGTTCAGTTTTCAAGTTTGAGAGCTTAGAACTGAGTTTAGAGACAATATTTTCCTTAGCTTTGAAGATTTTAAGATTTCCATTTCTGAGAAATTGGAAGTAGGTGTTGAAGATTCTTCATCTTAGACCTTTGTTAAGGCAATATTAATCTTACCCAACTAATGGAAACACAATTTGGTAACGATTTCTATCTTTTTATGATGTCTAGCTAAAACCCCAATTCTTGGGGTGTGATTATGTTATTATGGGTTTGATTTAGCTGTTGGGTATTGTTAATTGATAGTGTAAATGCTGTTTAGAAGTGATTTCATTTAGTAATTGTGGCTTAATCTAAAGGGTTGTAGTTGCAAATGCAACTCTACCTTCATGTTTTTGGCTTGCTCGAGAGAGAGGTTTTAAAACCAAGATTACTGATCTGATGGTCTGTGGGTATTGGGTTGTCATGGGTTTAGCTCGAGAGAGTGAATCCTAAACCTTTTTCCACATATTCAGCTCGAGAGAGTGAATGGACATCTCCTCACAAATGTCATTGGTAGATTGATTAGGTGCAGCTTGAACTGCAAATGTTCTCCTTATCCTCATCTTTTTCCTTCTACTCCTACCTAAACTCAAGGTAAGTAATTCCTCTTGAATTCTTAGTGCGTTGGGAGTCATGTGCATTTTGTGAATTTTCATGATTTCCTTATGTTGTGCATGTTCTTGTGACAATTCATGAGTAGCATATATTGAGTTTTCATGGAATACATACATTCCCCATTTTTGATTGCATTTTTATATGATGAGTGCTATTGTTGGTCCAGAAGGAGTTAGCCAAGCTCCGAGCTGATGTAGATGATTTAGCTGCTGTTGAGGAGGTTGTTTTAGAGCCTACTCCCGAAGTAGATGCTAATGATAAGCTGCTGAGTGCACTATTTGAAGATGATATGCATTAGCTTAACCCCTCCCCCTCCCCATCATGCGGCTGGAAAGCACAAACGCACTTCGGGACCCACTATTGATTTAGAAGAGGAGAGTCGGGCCCATAAGAGGGAGCGGCAGCAGCAATAACTTCTTTATTTTGCAACCTCTTCACTTGCCGATCTAAAATTTTGACCGGAACCTCTTCATAAGTAAGGTTCTCATAAACTCCTAAGCCTTCTAAAGGTAGAATGGTTACCGGATCACCAATGCACTTTTTGAGAATGGATACATGAAACACCGGGTGAACTGGGGCCAATTCACTTGGTAAGTCGAGCTCATATGCAACTTTACCGACTCGTTTCAAGACTTGGTAGGTACCCACAAACCGGGGACTAAGTTTCCCCTTTTTGCCAAACCTCATCACAACCTTCATGGGTGAGATTTTCAAATAAACAAAATCGCCAACTTCGAATTCTAGATCCCTTGTTCTAACGTCGGCATAGGACTTTTGCCGACTTTGAGTCATTTTCAACCTTTCTCTAATGAGGTGAACTTTTTTAGTGGCCTCACGAACTAACTCGGGACCAAGTAGGGAAACTTTACCTACTTCAAACCACCCAACCGGAGATCTACATCTCCTACCATACAACGCTTCGAACGGTGCCATGGCGATACTTGAGTGGTAACAATTGTTGTAGGCAAATTCTATCAACGGTAGATTTTCATCCCAATTACCCTTGAAATCTATAACACATGCCCTCAACATGTCCTCTAAAGTTTGAATGGTGCATTCCGCTTGACCATCTGTTTGAGGGTGAAAAACGGTACTAAGCTTAACATTAGTACTGAGCCGTTGTTGGAAAGCCTTCCAAAAATGTGAAGTTAATTGAGTACCCCGATTCAAAATAATCGACAAAGGAACTCCATGCAACCTCACTATTTCCTTGATGAACAACTTGGCATAGTCTTCCACTGTAAAAGAAGTCTCAACGGGAAAGAAATGGGCTGATTTGGTCATCCTATCTACAATGACCCAAATAGAATTATGTTGCCTTCGAGTACAAGGCAAACCCATAACAAAGTCCATGTTGACATCCTCCCACTTCCAAGTGGGAATATTTATGTCTTGGACAAGCCTCCGGGCTTTAGGTGTTCGGCCTTAACTTGTTGACAATTCAGACATTTGGCCACAAATCCCGCTATATCCTTCTTCATACCATTCCACCAATAGACTTCCCGTAGATCACGGTACATCTTGGTGGCTCCCAGATGAATAGAGTATCGCGAACCATGGGCCTCATCCAAAATTTGCTCTCTTAAGCCATCAACATCGGGTACACATAGCCAACCTTGGTACCTAAGCACCCCATCTCCCCCTTGGGAGAAAGCCGCAACGGACTTGTTGAGAACCGATTCTTTCAATTCCATCAAAATAGGATCAAGGTGTTGCTTAGACTTTACATCAACCACTAAGGAAGATTCAGAACTATGATGGACTATGAACCCACCCTTGGTGGAATCCACTAGTTGGACACCTAACCGGGCTAACCTATGCACATCACGAACCAATTCCTTCTTCTCATTTTCGACATGAGCCACAGTACCCATAGACAATATACTTAGGGCATCCGCAACTACATTGGATTTTCCGGGGTGGTGAAGGACATTCATGTCATAGTCCTTCAACAACTCTGACCACCTTCTTTGTCGCAGATTCAACTCTCTTTAGCTAAACACATATTGAAGACTCTTGTGATCGGTGAACACATCTGCATAGACACCATAAAGATAGTGCCTCCAAATTTTTAAAGCAAACACCACTGCTGCTAATTCGAGATCATGATTCAGATAATTCTTTTCATGTACCTTCAGTTGCCTTGAAGCATAGGGGATTACTTTCCCATGTTGCATGAGGACACACCCCAAACCTACTTGGGAAGCATCACAATACACTACAAATTCATCATTACCCTTTGGTAAAGTCAACACCGGAGTAGACATAAGCCTATTCTTCAATTCTTGGAAGCTCTTCTCACAAGCCTCCGACCACACAAACCACACTTTCTTTTGAGTTAAGGTCGTCAATGGAGATGCAATAGAGGAGAAACCCTCAACAAACCTCCTATAGTAGCCGGGTAATCCCAAAAAGCTCCTAATATTGGTAGGAGTTAGAGGTCTAGTACAAACTTTGACCACCTCCGTCTTCTTTGGATCTACCTCAATACCCATACCTGATACAATGTGACCGAGGAAAGCAACTGACTTAAGCCAAAACTCACATTTACTAAACTTAGCATATAATTGGTGGTCTTTAAGGATTTACAATACGATCCTCAAAAGATCCATATGATCTCCTCCACTTTTGGAGTAGATCAAGATATCATCAATAAACACTATCACAAACATGTCTAGATAGTGCCTAAAGACCCTATTCATTAAATCCATGAATGTCGCCGGGGCATTGGTCAACCTAAAAGACATAAACACAAATTTAAAGTGACCATACCGGGTCCTAAAGGTCGTCTTAGGAATATCACATCCTCTTACCCTTAGTTGATGGTAATCCGAACGAAGATCTATTTTGGAGAAAAAGGTAGCCCCTTGAAGTTGATCAAACAAGTCATCAATCCTAGGAAGTGGATACTTATTCTTCATAGTAACCTTATTCAATTGACGATAATCAATACACATTCTAAGGGATCCATCCTTCTTCTTCACAAACAATATCGAAGCACCCCATAAATATATGCTTGGTTGAATAAAGCCCTTGTCTAACAAGTCCTTGAGTTGTGCCTTCAACTCTTTCAATTTGGCCGGAACCATTCTATAGGGAGGGATAGATATGGATTGAGTATCCGGCAAAAGATCAATGCCAAAGTCTATTTCCCATTCGGGAGGAATTCCGGGCAAATCATCAGGAAAGACTTCCGGAAACTCCCTCACTAAGGGGACCGACTCAAAAGAAGAGACTTTGGATTCAACATCCACAACCCTAACAATATGATACACACACCCATTGGAAATAATTTTCCTAGCTTTTAGGTAGGAAACAAATTGACTTCTAGGAATATACTACCTTCCTTTCCATTCCAAAACAGGCTCACTCGGAAATTTAAACTTTACTACCCGAGTCCTACATTCAATGGAAGCGAAATAAGCATGAAGCCAATCCATCCCCAAGATGACATCAAAGTCCAACATATCTAATTCGATCAAATCAACCAAATTGACTCTATGAGATAAGGAGATTGGACATATCCTATATAATCTTTTTGCTATGACCGAATCCCCTACCGAGGTAGACATGGAAAAAAGTTCTTTTAGGGTTTCTGGGAATATTTCAAATTTCATAGCCACTAAAGGTGTAACAAAATATAAAGTGGCACCGGGATCTAGTAATGCATAAACATCAATAGAAAAAACTTGCAACATACCCGTGACAACAACGGGGGAGTTCTCTTGCTCACCTCTATATTGGAGAGCATAGAAATGGTTTAGGAGCATCGAAGTTGGAACCACTTGGAGGAACTTGATTACCTTTTTTCCCCTTGGCCGCACGAGTTGGACAATCTTTCAATTGATGCCAACTTTTGCCACATCCATAGCACACACCCATACCGGCAAGACATTTCCCTTCATGTTTCTTACCACACTTGGCACATGTAGATCTCTCCATGGGAGATTCACCCTTGTTGCCTCCTTGAGGCTTAGGGTTAGACACCCTATCATTGTTGGTCTTGGGATCATTAGAGGAACTTTGATTAGAGAACCTCTTCTTAAACCTTGGTCCACTTTGACCCTCAAACTTACCCTTTGAAGAATTTGCATTCTCAACTCTAGCCCTTTTTACCTCTCTAGTCTTCTTCCGAAGCCTTGTCTCCTCAACTTGTTGAGCATAGACCATTAGACGCGAAATGTCCATATTGTCATGAAGCATAGCCGCACGACATTCCTCCTCAATAGCCTCGCTCACCCCCACCACAAAATGACTCATTTCATCTCTAGGATCGGACACCAAAGAAGGAGCATATTTGGACAACTTTGTGAATTTCAATGAGTATTCTTGGACACTAATCCCTCCTTGACGGAGATTGATGAATTTCTCAACCTTGGCTTCCCTCTTCTCACGGGGAAAGAAACTATCAAGGAAAGCCTTCTTGAATACTTCCTACGTTATGGGACCCGCTCTTATAGCCCTATTATCTTTCCATTGAGTAAATCATACTTGGGCCACGTCTTTCAATTGATATCCCGCTAGTTCGGCTTTCTCAATAGAAGTCACTCCCATAGCATCCACAATTTTGTAAACCTCCTCCAAGAACTCTTGTGGGTCTTCATTCACTTTAGAGTCTTCATTCACTTTAGAACCCAAGAAGATAGGAGGATTCATCCTAGTGAAGTCTCTCAACCTTGAGGCCATAGTACTCACATTGGGCTCCACCCGGGGCCTAACCTCTTGGTTGGCTTGAGCCGCCATAGATTGAGCTTGAGTGGTGACAGTTTGAGCTTGAACCATAATGAGTTGTGTCAATGTTTGGAAATCCACCCTTATCTCAACATTAGTCATGACCCCTTCATCATTAGGAGCTTGAGGGCCTTGAGGAGCTTGAGGGGGAACCTCCTAATTCACATTTCCCTCTTGTGCCCTCCTTGCATTACCACTTCTTTTATTCATATCCTATATGCACAAGAAATGGATTAGGAGAAAGGACAATATAGAGTAGAAACTCTAAGCATGACTAAAAAGTAATGAAGAAAGTGAGAGTTCCTAAACATCTTAAAGCCTCTCATTCATAAGGGTGGCGCGCTTCACACTCATGAACAAGACCCTACTAGACGCGGTGTATGAGACATCAACCTAAATATTATTCCCAAAAAGTTATGCTCTGATACCACGTTTGTCACGACCTGAGAGCACCCCCAAGTCATAACACGACGTACTTGACCCTGAAAGGGTCTCATACAAGCCATATAGAATCATCATGACATAAGACATAGAAATAATACGGAAAATTTAAAACTTTTACAATCGAAGTTCAACTTCATATTTCATATACGAAAATCATAGGAAACAAGACTTTTGTCTCTTACAACATCTAAACCAAAGACTACAAGTTTTGGGACTTAGCCCTTATACATCAATAAAAGTCTCAATATACAAAATACGACATGACTAAGAAAATAAGAGATCCCATCCTCCAACTTGAGGACTCACCAACTACTTGGAGATAGCAATCCAAGTCTTCTTCGAACGAGAGTATAATCACCTAGCCGGAACCTACACTCCTTTAGTAGAAGGGAGAAAAGGGGTTAGCACGTAATATGTACTAAGTATGGAAACATGCGTAAAATCCTTAAACATGATAAAACAAACATTTTAGTGAAAAGAATGCATTTATTGAGTTTAGAAACCAATATGTATATCCAATGCACAACACAAGCCACAATCACATTCATAACCATTATAAGATAGTATCAACACCTTAGCAACCCCTAAGAAGCATTTGTGCAATGTACTGTTGGCATCCCATAATACCAACCTTACTAAATACCCATTTGAAGTTACTTTGGCCATGTACAACATCTTCAAACTTCGTTAATATCATTCGTCATAAATAAGGATTTAGTCATGCATAAAACATTGATCATGAGGAAAGTCATTAATATCAACTAACCATTTAATATGCATGCATACTTTGAATCAAAACATAAAGTAAAGGAGCCACCCTACAACACCTTACTAAACCCACTTGTGCTATGTGGGAGTGAAGTCCCATACCCCCACTCCCACTAAGCAAATTTACCAAGAAGTTATAGCATGTTCCGTCTCTCTTTCATTATCTTAATTATTAGGGAAAAGTAGCCTCAACCGACATAGACCATGTGAGCTATATGGAATCCGGTGTGGTGTAACCCCACACCGAGAAATGTGTTCTACTTGCCTAAGGTAGAACTAAAATGTTTAGCTATAAGGTGGATCCACTAGCTAAAGTCCTATGTTGGCACATAGTTCTAAGATAGGGAGATTGCTTCTAGAAACCCACCCTATTGCATTGGCGGAGGGGCTCCCATCTCATGAGTTACCTTGTGGATGACCCTCGACATTGCATTGGCGGGAAGGCCTCTACCTCACTGTCCATATCCAGTCGGTGCTTAGCAATATTTCCCGAATTATACGTCATTAGTCTTTGAATTGTATTTACATGTGTGAAGGAATACTTTATCCTTCGTTCAATTCAATTCATTAAATAGCCCATTGATTCATTAAAGTGAGAATGTACTTTCAACTTCTAGAATCATAATTAGTATGTGAGAATAACTTTCACACCAAGATCATGTGTTCTCATGAGAATGGAATTTCAATCAACACAATAGGATCACCATGGTTTATGTACAATTCATGCATAACAATGTGTAAAGGTGCATATGAGAACTATACTTTCAATTAACACCATTTGCTTACATCATAATCATGTCTTGTGCATGAAGTGTGCATGTGTGTGTAATTGTCCTTGCAACAACCCAACAACAACAATATCATCATACTAGACAATACATATAATCTCAAGTGTAAAGGTAAAGGAAGAACTACCTTTCAACAATACAAACTTTACACATTAGTCATAGGAGATTACTTTCTAAATGAATCAATAGTTTATACACTTCTTTCATTCATATGCACAAACCCTATCAATATGCCCCCTTTGAAGATTCATGAGTCATGTTACACAATTACACCCAAAGATACTACAATAGGCATGAATTGAACAAGATTCAATAACTAAATTCATATAGGAGCAATTCATAGTAAATCATCTTGCATCAATACACCCATCACAATACTTGAAATTGGGGTCATGCGGTATACATGGGTTCAAGGGGAGTTTTACAATGAAAATCACCGTTAAACATCAATTCATCCATAGCATAATGAAATTAACAAGATGAAATCGTTTTTAGGAAGAATCCATGGTTAGAATAGAAACCCTAGGTTTTGAACAATATACCAATTTTCGAAATTAGAGTTTGAAGGGCTTCATGGAGAAAAGTGTTCCATGAATCAAGGTCCCCATACCTTAATCAAAGCCTTGCCCACGAATTGGAGTGAAAACCTTGGATCTTGAGCCATAATCTTCAACTGCTTAGGGTTCTTCAATGGAGGAATTTCTAGAGAGAGAATTATTGCAAGGATTTGGGTCTTCTTTTATTTCTTTTAAGAGTGATTAGAAAGGGAGAATTTGACTCTAAAGAGTATTTATATTTAGTAGGAAAAGAGTAGAAAGTATTGGTTTAAGTTTAGGAAAGACTTACTAAAAGACCCTTCATTAAACTCCAAACTTTACCTCTTTCACGGTGCAGTCCACCCTTTAGCACACCTTGGCTCACCAAAGAACTTAGGCGACACGCCTAATGCACCTTGGTTCCTCCCAAAGTTACAATGGGCTCCCTAAATGGGAAGCTCATTAGGCGATGGGGAGGGACCTGGGCGAATCGCCAACCTATTGGGCGATCCTCCACCCATCCGCCCTTTGTTCCAGCAGCTTGAACTTGAGGGGTGGCTGTCCACTAGGCGAGAAGAGTCCTTTGGCGCATCGCCAAGGCTCATGGGCGAAGCTACTGCCCATTGCCGAATGGACTTAAGATAACAATTGTTTTCCCTCAATTTTTCTTAGGTAGTTTAGGGTCCTAGACTTCACCCTAGACTCCTTCCTTAACCATTTAAGCTCTAAGACAAACTAGTCATTGCCTTAAGGTTACTCTAACCCACACCATGAGGCTCTAGTTCATCCTAACATTTTTCCAGGGTGTAACATTATCTCCCCCTTGGGGACATTCGTCCTCGAATGTAAATCTGGACACTTTACGGAAGTGGAGACTCAAGACTAGCAGCCCAACGAGTATGTAACAACAAAAACGAAAGATTCCTAGGAGGAAAACATCATCTCCATTATAAGGCATGGTCAATACATTGCAAGAACGTAGGAACTGTATATACCAACTCCACATGCATGGAAACTCATGAATTCTCATATACATATAGGAGGAACTAACTTCTCCAACTCAAGTAAGCTCAACACATCAATATAGAGCCAATAAGTCATTCATCATATAACTAAACATGTTCATTATTTCACCATTATGAAACCAACAATTGCACTCAACATATAAAAATGCAATCAACATGCAGAATGTATGTAATCCTTGAAAACTCAATATATACTAATCATGAATTGTCACAAGAACATGTACAACATAAGGAAATCATGAAAACTCACAAAATGCACATGACTCCCAACACACTAAGAATTCAAGAGGAATTACTTACCTTGAGTTTAGGTAGGAGTAGAAGGAAAAAGATGAGGATAGCGGGACTTCATATCGGTCTCAGCCTCCCATGTAGCACCCTCAACTAAATTATTCCTCCATAGAACCTTAACCAAAACAACTTCTGCCGGTCTAAAATTTCGATCGGAACCTCTTCATAAGTAAGGTTCTCATCAACTCCTAAGCCTTCTAAAGGTAGAATGGATACCGGATCACCAATGCACTTTTCGAGCATGGATACATGAAATACGAAGCTACTGCCCATCACTGAATGGACTTAAGGTAGCTATTGTTTTCCCTTGATTTTTGTTAGGTAGTTTAGGGTCCTAAACTTCACCTTAGATGCCTTCCTTAACCATTTAAGCTCTAAGACAGCCTAGTCGTTGCCTTAAGGTTACTCTAATCCACACCATGAGGCTCTAGTTCATCCTAACATTTTTTCGGGGTGTAACACTAACGATCATTGGCACTTAGTATTGGATGAAGTGTCCTGATATGTGAAATCAAAATGGCGCCGCTTTCGGGGAATGGTGTTACTTGAGAATTTTGGTTAAGTTGAATTTTTCTCTTGTTAGTCATAGTTGTACTTACTTAATTTTAGTTTTGTTTTTCTTGTTTGTGTTTTGAATTGGGAGGTATGAGTGTGAACGACAGATATGGAAACCAAGTAGGCCATTAAGTTGACATCGGAAACCTCAATGATGTCAATGAGCCTAATGCTAATGACCCCCATCTTATGAGAGATATTGGTACCATTTGCTTGCCTCCAGCCGAAGGGAATGCGGTATTCCACATCACAAGTACTATGTTGCAACTCTTGTAATTAAAGGGGTTGTTCAGTGGTTTGGCTTATGAGGATCCCCATGAGCATCTTAGAAACTTTGTTGATGTATGCAGATCGTTCTCCTTCAAGAACATCTCCCAAGAGTCGGTCCGGTTGAGGGTGTTCCCATTCTCTTTGATGGGAGAGGCATGTAAGTGGCTGGCTGAATTGCCACGTGAATCAATCACTTCATGGGAGGAGTTGGTCACCACATTTAATGTACAATTTTTCCCTCCTTTGAAGATGATGACTCTTCGGGACAACATTCAGCGCTTCAAGTGTCTAAAAGGCGAGCCAATTCATGAAACTTGGCTGCGATTCAAGAGGTTGGTGCTTCAATGCCCAACTTATGGCTTTCCTGATAACGTGTTTGCTGCAGTATTTTTACCGGAGCCTTGACTCGGTAAACAAGGGTGTTGCTAACCAACTTTCTCCAGGCGGTTTGATGCAGCAACCTTATGTGATAGCGGCTCAGCGCTTGGATGACATGACTACCATAAACAGGGCGTGGTATACCCGTGAAGACCAGGTCTCCCTTCTCACAATCAAATTGACCAAGGAACAAATGGAGAAGAACCAAGAGAGGGACCAAAATATGACCAAGATCATGAAACAACTTGACATTTTGTCTAAGAATGTCATGGGAGCTGGTGCTCGAAGTGTCAATGTCGTGGGTGTCTAGTGTGCTAATTCAGATGAGTCCAAGTTTGAGGCCTTATATAATGAAGAAGTGAATTTCCTAGTCAACCAAGGTGGTGGTTAACGTTCAAAATACTCGAGACAGAGTGGTAGCCAATGTTGGAATAGGGATGAGGGTTGGAAAGATCAAGATCAAGAATGGAGGGACCAAAATCCCAATTAGAAGGATAGGAAGAAGGATAGGTATGTGCCTCCCCATGAGCACCAAAAGCCAAAGGATTCAGAAGGTGGCCGGTTTGAGGATATGCTTTCTCGTATCCTCAACCAAATTGAGGGGTCGGACAAGATTTTGGATGAATTGAAAGATGATGTGTCAACCCTTAGCCAGACCGTTACCTCCCATTCCGTATTGATCAAGCAGTTGGAGACACAAATGGGTCATATCTTATCTCATTTGAACACGAGACAACAAAGGGGTTGCCTAGTGATACTATGGCCAACCCCAAGAATGAGGTTTGAATGTCGACTTCCATCGTGCCGTGATAACTAAGGCGTTGATTGGGAGGCAACCCAAGTTTTATTTTCTTTCTTTTTTAAGTTTGAAATAATGGTGTGTTGAATGTACAGGTCAAAGTGAGGAAAGTGTTTGAGAAATGCAAGTTGGCGAGCTAAAGGTCCAGTCGGCGCATTAATGAGTCCACAATTTGGACTCATTTAGGGTTATATTTTGATGAAATTAGTGCCCTCAAATGCATTTTTTATCCCGATATCTGATGAAAACCTTTAAGTTTCAGGTATTTGAAGTTCAAGGTAAAGCATTGACACTACTTAGCAAAAAGGAACATAAAGAAGCCGAAAGAATGAAGAAACAAAGATCTGCGAATCGCCAAACCCATTCGGTGAATCACCAATAGATCGCATATTTGCCTTTTGTTCCAGTGTGCTGAGCCCTGAAGGAAAGGAGAAAATCGGCGGTGAAAAGGAGCAGCTAGAGTATCACCGAACTACTCCCCGAAGCAGTGCTATATCGCCCAATTATCCAAGACAAAAAGATACTGAAGGCAACTAATGAAACACGATGTAGTAGACCAAAGGGCGGATCGCCGGATGCATCGGCGATTCTCACTAACGTCACCGAAAGATCCTTCGAAGCACGTTTTCTGAAAACTATAAATACTAGTTCAATTTTTATTCTTAAGAAGCAAGTTTTACTTTGTTTTAACTAGTTTTAGATTATTAACTTTTAGATAGAGTTTTGGAGATATTCTCTCTAAGTTTTGGAGAGGGTTTAAAGAACCTAGAGCTTTAAAGGGTTTCATCTTCAAGAAATTGAACTTGGGTCTCTTGGATTCTTCACTTTTTGCCTATTTTAAGACTTAATCTTGCATACCCATTGATGGAAACTGAGATTGGTATACTTTTTAATCTCTTTTACATGCGTGGCTAAAACCCCAATTCTTGGGGTGTGATTTTGCGAATATAGGTTAAATTAGTTGTTGGGTCTTGCTTGTTGATAGTCTATTCGTAGTGTAAATGTAATTTCGTTTAGTGGTTATGGATGAACTTAATGAGGTTGTAGTTGCAAATATAGTCTCATATATGTGTTTACGGCTTGCTCGAGAGAGAGGTCGTAAAACTAAGACCACAAAATGATGTACAGTGTGAGTGGGTCGACATGAGGTTTAGCTTGAGAGAGTGAACCCTAGTCCCATGTCCACACACTCAGCTCGAGAGAGTGAGTGGATTAAGGCGGAGACTGCTCTTCACGCGGAAAGTTGGTGTCCGAGAGGAACCCGCTTGAAATGGGGTAAGTTGCTTGAGAGAGAGCTTTTCCCCTTTAAAGTCCTGCCGAGTCATAAATACCAATGAACTTACTATCAAAAGCATGTACCCAATGATTTATACTATCCTGTATTCCTATCACATCCCAAGAATCCTTTCTCCATACTGTATTTTTCCTTATTATCACTATTTTAGTTATTTCTTCTTACAAACCCCAATTTTATAATTGACACTTGCGTCACCCTATTTAACTTGTATGTTTTTATTTGCTAAAGTCTTTAGATACGATTAGCTTTAGCACGTTTGCGCTTAACCATTCAATTTCACGTCCACTCCTTTGGGACTCAACCCCAACCCTTGGTTGGGTTATTATACTATTGCACGATCGTAGACACTTGTATCCGAAGTTGTGTCCTTGATTACGCAAACATCAAAATGTTGCCGCTGTCGGGGAATGGTGTTACATGAAAGTTTTTGCTTTAAGTCGAATTATGCTTTCAATAATCGTTGTTTACTAATCTTATTTTTAGTTTTGTTTTTCTTTAAATTTGTTGGTGTAGGTAGGTTCCCTGAGAATAGCTGAAGGAAATGGTGGCAACTCGGCGGAGATGAAGCAAGAAGTCGAGAGGGACTTCACATTACCCCCACTGGTAACTCCGCTGAATGATTTGGCCACAAAAATAACAAAGGTGGAAAACCAGTGCAAGAGTCAAGGGAGGTACATACCTCCTCACGAGAGGAAGCAGTCTAGAGGTAGGGAGAACAACCGTGTCGATGAATTACTCCAAATCCTTCTCCAAAAGATCACCGAACAAGATCAAATGTTGGAAGAGATGAAAGATAGTACTGAAGTGTTGAATCAAATGGTTGGCTCTCACTCTAGATCGATCAAGCTAATCAGCACACTCCTGAATTATGTGGTGCCTCCTTTTCACTCAAACGAACTATTAGGGGTACCTAGTATCACTAGGGCCAACCTAACCAATGGGAAATGAGTAAGGACTCGCATCGTGGCACGATGTTAAATAAGGCACTTTTTGGGAGGCAACCCAAGGTTTTAAATGCTTTAATTTGCTTTTATAATTAATGGTATGCTAGTGGTGTAGGTTTGAATGAGGAAAGTGGTGAAAAATACAGATTGGGGAGAAAATGGTCTGTTCGCGAATTGTCGAAGAGGTTGGTAAGCCCGACTTGACCCACTGTTTGGCTCAATTGAAGTTCAAGTCAGAGCTCGTAAAACTCGGCAAACTTACAAAGCAGTTTGGCGACCTCGATATAGATCACCGATTTGACCCCAAGAAACTGAAGATTATTTGGCAATCGGCAGGCAAGTAACTACTCGGTGAGTGCGACTAATGTTGCCGAATGGGCGTGAACTGGACAATTTATAATGGCCAAGAGACTCAAAAATTGAAATTCTTCACTTTCCCTTGCTCTTGAATCTCGTAAACTCACACTAAGGTAGTAGTTTCTTTATTTTAGCATTTTTCTAGAATTGTAGTTTGTTGATTTGTGCTCGGAGTTGGAATACTTTGCCGCCTAGTTTTTCAATCGCAATTTAATTGGCATTATAGGTTAGTCCTAAAACCCGGAGTTTATTGTTTAAAACTTTTTACTCTTTTGCAATGATCATATCTTATTGATGTGTGCTGGGCCTCTCTGATAGGATTAGAATAATAAAAATGTCTATTTTAATTTGAAAATTTTGCATGTATTATTTGATTGTTGAATGCCCGTAAGTTTTGTGCTTTTTATTGATTTGGGTTGTGATTGCATGTCGTTAGATTGACTGGGTGATGTTTGAGTAGCCCACGTTTGCTCTAAATGTCGAAAATTTGCTCAAAGATAGAGTGGGTGACACCACTCTTAAGATCTTTAAAGGGTTTCATCTTCAAGAAATTGAACTTGGGCCTCTTGGATTCTTCACTTTTTGCCTATTTTAAGACTTAATCTTGCATACCCATTGATGGAAACTGAGATTGGTATACTTCTTTATCTCTTTTAAATGCGTGGCTAAAACCCCAATTCTTTGGGTGTGATTTTGTGAATATGGGTTAGATTAGTTGTTGGGTCTTGCTTGTTGATAGTCTATTCTTAGTGTAAATTTAATTTCGTTTAGTGGTTGTGGATGAACTTAATAATGTTGTAGTTGCAAATATAGTCTCATATATGTGTTTACGGCTTGCTCGAGAGAGAGGTCGTAAAACTAAGACCACAAAATGATGTACAGTGTGAGTGGGTTGACATGAGGTTCAGCTCGAGAGAGTGAACCCTAGTCCCATGTCCACACACTCAGCTCGAGAGAGTGAGTGGATTAAGGCGGAGGCTGCTCTTCATGCGTCAAGTTGGTATCCGAGAGGAACCCGTTTGAAATGGGGTAAGTTGCTTGAGAGAGAGGTTATCCCCTTTAAAGTCCTGCCGAGTCATAAATACCAATGAACTTACTATCAAAAGCATGTACCCAATGATTTATACTATCCTGTATTCCTATCACATCCCAAGAATCCTTTCTCCATACTGTATTTTTCCTTATTATCACTATTTTAGTTATTTCTTACTTACAAACCCCAATTTTATAATTGACACTTGCGTCACCCTATTTAACTTGTATGTTTTTATTTGTTAAAGTCTTTAGATACGATTAGCTTTAGCACGTTTGCGCTTAATTATTAAATTTCCCGCCCACTCCTTTGGGACTCGACCCCAACCCTTGGTTGGGTTATTATACTATTGCACGATCGTAAACACTTGCATCCGAAGTTGTGTCCTTGATTACGCAAACATCAAAATGGCGCCGCTGTCGGGGAGTGGTGTTACATGAAAGTTTTTGGTTTAAGTCGAGTTATGCTTTCAATAATCGCTGTTTACTAATCTTATTTTTAGTTTTGTTTTTCTTTAAATATGATGTTGTAGGTAGGTTCCCTGAGAATGGCTGAAGGAAATAGTGGCAACTCGGCGGAGATGAAGCAAAGAGTCGAGAGGGACTTCATATTACCCCTACTGGTAGCTCCGCTGAATGATTTGGCCACCAAAATAACAAAGGTGGAAAACCAGTGCAAGAGTCAAGGGAGGTACATACCTCCTCACGAGAGGAAGCAGTCTAGAGGTAGGGAGAACAACCGTGTCGATGAATTACTCCAAATCCTTCTCCAAAAGATAACCGAACAAGATCAAATGTTGGAAGAGTTGAAAGAGAGTACTGAAGTGTTGAATCAAATGGTCGGCTCTCACTCTAGATCGATCCAGCTAATCAGGACACTCCTGAATTATGCGGTGCCTCCTTTTTACTCAAACGAACTATTAGGGGTACCTCGTATCACTTGGGCCAACCCAACCAATGGGGAGTGAGTAAGGACTCGCGTCGTGCCACGATGTTAAATAAGGCACTTCTTTGGAGGTAACCCAAGGTTTTAAATGCTTTAATTTACTTTTATAAATAATAGTATGCTAGTGGTGTAGGTTTGAATGAGGAAAGTGGTGAAAAATACAGATTGGGTAGAAAATGGTCAGTTGGCGAATTGCCGAAGAGGTCGGTGAGCCCGACTTGACCCACTGTTTGACTCAATTGAAGTTCAAGTCAAATCTTGTAAAACTAGGCAAACTTACGAAGCAGTTCGGTGACCTCGATATAGATCGCCGATTTGACCCCAAGAAACTGAAGAATTTTAGCAATCGGCAGGCAAGTGACCACTCGGCGAGTGCGACTAATGTTGCCGAATGGGCGTGAACCGGACAATTTATAATGGCCAAGAGACTCAAAATTTGAAATTCTTCACTTTCCCTTGCTCTTGAATCTCGTAAACTCACACTAAGGTAGTAGTTTCTTTATTTTAGCATTTTTCTAGAATTTTAGTTTGTTGATTTGTGGTCGGAGTTGGAATACTTTGCCGCCTAGTTTTTCTATCGCAATTTAATTGGCATTAAAGGTTAGTCCTAAAACCCGAAGTTTATTGTTTAAAATTTTGTACTCTTTTACAATGATCATATCTTATTGATGTGTGCTGGAACCCTCTAATAGGATTTGAATGATAAAAATGTCTATTTTAATTTGAAAATTTTGCATGTATTATTTGATTGTTGAATGCCCGTAAGTTTTGTGCTCTTTATTGAATTGGGTTGTGATTGCATGTCGTTAGATTGACTAGGTGATGTTTGAGTAGCCCACGTTTGCTCTAAATGTCGAAAATTTTCTCAAAGATAGAGTGGGTGACACCACTCTTAAGAACAAATATCGTCAAATGGCCAAATGCGGCAAATTTGAGAGAAATCTGAGTATCCCGGGGTGATGGTTAGTATGGGTCTTGTTTGAATTTCATTAGTGCATGATTTGATTTTGTTTGCGGGGTTTGCAGGATGGAATTTGAGAAGATGGATTAAAAATGGGCACGTTGGGCCATTTGGCTAGCTGAGTCGAGTTCGCCGAATTGTTCGGCGGTTCACCCAATGTCTCCATGTCGCCCTTAATATCATGTCAAATTGAATGTTTGAGAGTGTAACTTTCAGCGAGAAGCCATGGGTCGCCGAATGCATTCTACGACTCGCCGAAAGTACTCTTGACAACCCTTTGTATGCTATTCTGACCCCCCTAATGCACTGTAACTTTCGGCGGATAAACCAATGCTCGCCGAAAGTAGTCGGCGATTCACTGAAAGGACTTTTCTATCACTGACTTGCCTTAATTGTTTAGCCAACCTCATCGGTGAGCCAGACTTAGCTCGCCAAAGCGGTTCAGTGACTCAACGACTGGATCGGTGAGTTTATCTGCAATAAGATTTGTTGTGCTAGAGTTTGATTTTATTTTCTTAATTTCTCTAGATCTTTTGTTGATATGGTATGCACCAATCTAACCGAACCACCCCAGAAAAAGGCAAAGGGCATTACAATAAATGAATGAGGATCAAACCCTCTAAAGAGGATAGATGATTACCTCCAACTGGGAGACAAAGGCAAGAGGAAGAAACATATAGCTAAAAAAAAGGTAGCTATTGAGCCAGATTTCTCTGAACCAGAGGATCAACGACCTCTGATTAACCGAAGGAATACGGTTCGAGCCAGACCTTAGCCCACAACCACCAGTACTCCCTCAGCTGCCACTCCTCAAACTACACACTCAATGCCAACCTAGGCACCTTCAGTAACTCCAGCACTTCCTATAATTCCTCCACCGAGGCTGTTAAATAGATTGAAAGATGATGGTTTACGGACCATAATAGATGAGAAGTTACTATCCATGGAGGGTCTGGAAGGCAAAGCATCCTGATGTGCTTGAAACTCTCTGATATCATGGATTCGAGTAGTTCACACGGCCCCAAGGCCCTTACATTCCTTGTTGGGTAAGAGAGTTTTACACTGCTTATGGGGAGTTGGTGCCTAAGAACAAGAAGAAGGCAAGTGAGTTTTCACCGATGAAGTCGATCATGGTCAGAGGCAAAGAGGTGGAGTGTCACAACGAGCATATTAATGTTTTATTAGGTAGACCGCTGCACTCTGCACTCCATTACGAGGGGTTGTCGATTGTTCAGTCCTTGGATGATTTGAAGGGTTGGTTGGCTCCAATGATTTCTGACACCACCCCGAGGTGGATAGATGCATGAGCTCCTATTAAGAAGAGGGACATGAACAGCGCCTCCAGGTTCTGGTTTGGCTTCATCAGCAGCACCGATATTCCATCCCAAAATGAGTCTATTCTTCACCATCCTAAGGTGGCTTGCCTTGGTTCTATCAAGGCCAGAAGACGGATCGATCTGGGACTGCTGATGTCACATGAGATGGCCATGAGAGCCAAACAGAAGCTAACGTCTCTGCCATATCCAGTTCTGGTCATTGAGCTGTGTCGGCGAGCTAGAGTACCTCGTGACACTATGAGGGATGTTGAGGTCACCCCGTCTTCCTCCACCAATATTAGGTGTATTAAGGCCGAGTTTACACGAGATGAGGTTGATAGGAGGAGAGCAGCTCCATCAGACACTTCTCCAGAGGTCAATGTTGACTAATTACCAGCAGAAGCATCTTCGCCTACTCCGGTCTCTGAGCCCTCAGGTATACCCGCTCCTTCTTCCTCTTCCTCACAGGCTCCACGTGCTTTCTCATCCTCCCAACCTGCCAGGATTACTCAAGCCATGATCCTGAAGATGGGGCAGTTGGCCTATTGAGCTGATGTGAGAACTACCCAATTGGAGAGATCCATCCCGTGGATGATTGACAGTGCTATCTTAGCTGAACTGACCCCCCTTCAGACTTCTGTTGATGCCTTGATAATGAGAGTCATTGCTTGTGAGAGTAGACAGGGGGAGACCTCTGAGGTAACAGCTTTAAAAGTCGAGATTGCGAGTTTAAGAAAGGAAGTAGACTATTTGAAGGCTACAGACTTCACTTCAGTGATGCGGGATGCAGATGAGGAGGATTTTCCTGTGACCTCGGGGATTCCTCCGAATATCACCGGAGATGTGCAGGGGGATGGCACAGCACATGCAGAGTCGGATGTAGATACCGATGAAGAGTTGATATTAGTACATGCTGAGGAGACATAGGAATGCAGAGATGAGGGCATATTCAGAGACTTGCCAGATCTTATGGAGACGGTTGTGCAGCCGGTGATCAAGACATTGCCGACTGAGACGTCCACAACAGCTCCTAGTGGATCTGTCATTGCTATTCCGTCTGAGGCTACTCCAGGCACTGATGCCCAAGTACAGACTGCTACACCAGCCACCGAGACCCCGACAGAGAGAGAGACTGCATAGACATGACATTTTTTTACCCCCTCTCAGTCTTATTATATTTTTACTTTTGGATACTTTTAGTTGCATTTGAGGAAAAATACTTTTTAATTGTGGTGGGGGTGAGGCCCACACCTTTTGTGTTGATAGTTGTGTTTTGTGTGTATATTTGGGTTGTTCTGCTTTAAAATTATGTTTCATCTGTTTCTGTGGATGATTGAGCTTATGGCTCCTTTTATTTATTTTATTGTAAAACAATTTTAACCTGTCTGAAATTTTTGCCACCTCTTGTGTGTGAATGTGGCTGTTCTTTTGCAAAATTTAAGTCTCGGTTTCGATCAATACCGATGACTTGAATAGTGCTCTCAATCAGACGAACATGAATGTACAGCTACGATGAGGCCAAATGAAGTTGCATACACAATAAGCGAACTTTTTGCATCTCGTTTTGACTAGCCTAGTATCGAATCAAGTCTCTTGTGATGACTGTTGCACACTAGCGAAAGTGTGGAATCTTGTTTAACTATTAGTGTTGATGCCTAGTGTGCTAAGCTTACTTTGAAACATGCACGAATACACCTAGAATTTGCCCCGTTAGTTCAGACGACTAAGTAAAGCTTTCTCTTGACATGATCTTAGGCAACTTTGAAGAGTGTGAGCCAATTTGACATATACCGTTTTTGCAGCCTACCTTGTGAGTGTGTGAACCTCTCTTGAAAACCCCTTGAACCTTAACCTTCTTTGGAAGAAACTTGATGAAAATTAGACCTTTCTTAATCCATTACCGTTAATCCTGTTGATTTGTAGTTTAATAAATAGCCAACTTAGGCCAAAAACCTAAGTTGGGGGGTGTGGTGAGAAGAAAAGGGAAGGTTAAGAAGTGCAAGGAAAGTCTCTATTAACCCATGATGTTGAGAAAAATGGAACCCCTCTATAAGAATAAAGAGAAAGAGAAAGAAAAGAATAGAATGAAAAAGAAAGTTAAAGAATAAAGTGCAAAAGAAAAAAGGGTTTCCAACACACTATGGGAAAGTGAATATTAGGATGACTTATGAGCACTAAAGAAAATGATGAAGGAAAAGGGAAGGAAGTGTTGTGAGCACCACAATTCATGAGGATGAAAGCCACTAAGTCTAAATGACCATACCTTTGCACTCAGCTCCATTACAAGCCTTGGAAAGACCTTTTTGATCTTGAGAAAGCTGAAACAAATGTCAATTGGAAAATACGGGCAAATGTATGGGTGAAAACATATATTGTTTTCATCTTTGTGAGTGTGAGCATTGCATGTGATTCCAGAACTTTAGATGATTAAGCCATTATGGAATCATTCTTTCTATGAGGGCATTCGAACACTTTGGTTAAGCTTGAACTTGCATTTGAGGCAAGTATTGTGAGCATGAGATTCTTTGATACTGATGAGTCACTACTAGAATCTTTGAGTGCACAATTAATCTTTGCATAAGTAAATTTAGTCTTGTTGTGTGCATTCATGATCGAGTCTTGTGTAGCACTGTTCAAGATACCCATCTTGAATGACTGAACTTGACTTTGCTTGAGGACAAGCAAAAGCTTAAGTTAGGGGTGTTGATGAGTCCTCAATTTAGACTCATTTAGGGCTATATTTTGATGAAATGAGTTTTCTAAATGCATGTTTTATCCCGATATCTGATGAAAACCTTTAAATTTCAAGTATTTGAAGTTTGAGGCAAAGCATGGATACTACTTAGTAAAAAGGAACAAAAAGAAGCCGAAAGAACAAATAAACGAAGATCTACAAATCGCCGAACCCATTCAGCGAATCGCCAACAGATCGCATATTCGCCTTTTGTTCCAGTTTGCTGAGCTCTGAAGGTAAGGAGAAAATTGGCGGTGAAAAAGAGCAGTCGGTGTGTCGCCGAATGACTCCGCGAAGCAGTGCTACATCGCCCAATTATTCAGGACACAAAGATGTTGAAGGAAACTGATGAAAGGTGACGAAGAAGACCAAAGGCAGATCACCGAATGCATCGGCAATTCTCACTAATGTTGCCGAAAGATCCTTCGGAGCACATTTTCTGAAAACTATAAATACTAGTTAAGTTTTTATTCTTAAGAAGCGAGTTTTACCTTGTTTTACCTATTTTTTAGATTATTAAGTTTTAGATAGAGTTTTGGAGATATTCTCTCTATGTTTTGGAGAGGGTTTTGAAGAACTTCGAGCTTTCAAGGGTTTCATCTTCAAGAAATTAGACTTGGGTTTCTTGGATTTTTCACTCTCTGCCTGTTTTAAGACTTAATCTTGCATACCCATTGATGGAAACTAAGATTGGTATACTTCTTTATTTCTTTTACATGCGTGGCTAAAAACCCCAATTCTTGGGGTGTGATTTTCTGAATATGGGTTAAATTAGTTGTTGGGTCTTGCTTGCTGATAGTCTATTCTTAGTGTAAATGTGATTTCATTTATTGGTTGTGGATGAACTTAATGAGGTTGTAGTTGCAAATATAGTCTCATATATGTGTTTTCGGATTGCGAGAGAGAGAGGTCGTAAAACTAAGACCACTAAATTGATGGCCAGCGTGAGTTGTTCGAGATGTGTTTTAGCTCGAGAGAGTGAACCCTAGTCCCATGTCCACACACTCAGCTCGAGAGAGTGAGTGGGTTAAGGTGGTGGCTACTCTTCATGCGGCAAGTGGGTGTTCGAGAGGAACCCGCTTGAAACGGGGTAAGTTGCTCGAGAGAGAGCTTATCCCCTTTAAAGTCTAGCTTAGTCACAAATACTCAATGAAATTACTATCAAAAACATGTACCTAATGATTTAGACTATCCCGTATTCCTATCACACCCTAAGAATCCCGTCTCCATACTTGTATTTTTCCTTATTTTCAGTATTTTAGTTATTTCTTGCTTACAAACCCCCATTTGATATTTGACATTTTCGTCACCCTATTTAACTTGTATGTTTTTATTTTCTAAAGTCTTTTTCTATGATTAGCTTTAGCACATTTGCGCTTAACCATTAATTTTCACGCCCACTCCCTTGGGACTCGACCCCAACCCTTGGTTGGGTTATTATACTATTGTATGATCGTAGACACTTGCTTCGGAAGTTGCGTTCTTGATTATGCAAACATCACGCATCGCTAAAAAGGTCGGCGAGCCCGGCTTGGACCGTTGTTGTACTCAAAACAATTTTAACTTGGAGTCTGTAAAACCCGACGACCCCAGGAGCAACTTGATGAGTCGCCGACCAGGTCGGCGATCGTGATCTATTCTGCCGTTTGGACCCCCACATTAACTGGAGGTCTTGTAAAACTCAGAGAGGTAATTGACCACTCAGTGTGTCGCTGAGTGGGTCGGCGAACAAAACTAATGTCGCCGAATGGGTGAAAACTGAATGGTTTGTAAAGGCCAAAAGTATAAACTCTTTCACTTTCCCTCACTTTTAATCTTTCCAAACTCACACCCGCAGTTTAGTTGCTATATTTCTTGAATCTTCAGAGTGTTTTAGTCGTTGATTGTGTGTTAGAAGTGGATTACTTTGCCGCCTAACATTTCAAATTATTTTAATCTGCATCTAAGGTTGGTTTTCTGAACCCTAAGTTTATTGTTATTGGGTTTGTACTCATTTGCAATGATTTTATCTTAGTGATGTGTGCTGGGCCTCTCTGATCTTAATTGTTGTGGTGTGTGCTGGTGTTAATTCGCTATCCTTGCCCGAAATGCTTATAATGTTGAATCCCTATGATTTTGTGCCTTAAAATTGATTAAATCTTGTGGAGTTGTGCTAGCATGTTGTTGGGTATAGTTGGGTAAAATCTAAGTAACCCGTAGTTATGCCAAATAACGTAATTTGCCCAATGATAGAGCGGGTGATGTCATTATTAAGGGCAAAGGTCGTCAAATGGCCAAATTTGGCAAAACCACGAGAAGTCTGAGTATCCCGGGGTAATGGGTGTATTGGGTCTTGCTTTAATTTGATGAGTGCATGCGTTGATTTTGATTTTGGGTGTTGCGGGATTGAGTTCAAGAATTTGGGTTGAAAGTAGACACGTTGGGTCGTTTGGTGAGCTTGGTCAAGCTCGCCTGAACCACTCGGTGGTTAACCAAAGTTCCCCATCTCACCACTAATTTCATGCTATATCTGAAACTTTCGGTCAGAAGCTTGAGGTCACCAAAGGCACTCGGTGATTCACCGAATGTCTTCTTGATCGCCTTTTGTGTGCAACCTTGAACCCTTTTTGCACTGTAAATTTCGGCGGGCTAATCCTTGCTCGCCGAATGCTGTTGCCGATTCACCGAAAGGCCTTCCCATCGCCGACATACAAAAATTTTTCTGAGATTTTTGAGCCAATCCTTACGGCGAGCCCGATCTAGCTCACTATAGTGATTCGGCGACTCGGCGACCGGTTCGGTGAGTCTGTCTGCAAATGTTCTGATGTGATTTTTCTTGAAGCATTTCTCACTTTTTCTGTTGTTTTTGCAGACATGGATAGACCGAAAGTTGCTGGAGGAACATGCCACCCGAAATAAGGCTAAGGGGATTACAATGAATGAGGATGCAACTGCATGCAGAGGCAAAAATACAAAACTTCCCACAACTGGTGGGAAAGGCAAAGGAAAAAGCTAGGCACCTGCATCACCGGAGGCCAGCTTCGAAAGTGACGGGATCTACGCTACCCATCTCACCACTTCTGAGAGTGAGGGTGAGCATCAGGAGCCTCAGACTGTAGCTTCTGAAGATGATGAGTTAGTGGCAGCACAGATAGTAGAGCTGTAGTCCAAAAGGATGAATGATCCATCTTGGGTCAGGACTCCTCAGGCTACCACCACTCGTCATCCAGTTCCAGCACAGGCAGTGGTGGATGCACGACCAGTTCATGGCCCACCCCAAGTTCTTTTGCTGTTGCACTGCCTCCTAGACTACTGTCTCTCGGACCCCGCTCACTCAGGCTGCATTACTCTAGATGGGGTAACTTTCCCATTTTGCCGATTGTCGTGCTGCTAGACTCGAGGCCTCCATTCCAGGCATTATTTAGACTTCCCTGGTTGATGTTGTGACACCATTGAGCACTACCATTGATGCCCTAGCGGCTAGAATAGTGGTGTGTGAGCGTGGCCAATGGGCCATAATGGAGGTGACGACTTTAAAGGCCGCTATTGATGTGTTAAGGAGCGATGTGGATCAGCTGAAGTCCACCGCCATGTCCATGATTTTTGGGATGGTGGAGATCTCGAATGCACCAGATAAGCCTCCTGCTACAACCAGAGATGAGGTTAGAGTTGAGGGGATAACTGATCTCGAGTTTGAGGCAAAGACAGATGAGGAGACGCTTGGGGTGCTGACGAGGTTTCTTATGAGGGCCTTACCGAGACTGAGGAGGCCATGATCGATGCAGCTGTGCAGACCTCTTTGGCAGATACACCCTTGGTTGACCCTAGTGCAGCTACTGTTCCTTTTAAGGTGACTCCGAGCAGTGATGCCCAAGTCTCGAGTAGTACACCGGGCATTGATGCCCAGGCCGAAGGAGTGACTGAGTAGACATGATCCCTTCTTTACCTCCCTCTCTGGCTTACTTTATTTTGACATTTGAATATTTTTTTTGATTGCATTTGAGGACAAATGATTTTTTTTGTAGTGGGGTGAGGCCCACCTTTTGTTATAATGTTTTGTGTATATATTTGGGTTTTGAGCTATAATTGTGTTTTACACTGCTTTTGGGGATGATTGAGCTTTTGGCTTCGTGTTTTTAATGATAAATGATTTTTGGACCCTTTCGAAAAAAAATTGTGCCACCTCTTGTTTCTGTTTGAATGTGGATGTTCTCTTGTAAATTTGAGTATCGATCTTGATCAATACCGATGACTTGAATAGTCCTAATAATCGAACCAAAATGAATGTGCGGGTATGATGAGGCTAGGTGAAGTTGCATAGACAATATGTGAACATTTTGCATCTCGTTGTTACTAGCCAATTATCAAATTAAGTCTCTTGTGATGAACATTGCACATTAGCGGAAGTGTGGAGTCTTGGTTGATATTGGTGTCAATGCCTTGTGTGATGAGCTTACCGTGAACCATGTGTGATGACACCTAGAATTTTCCCCGTCGGTCCGGTTGACTAAGTGATGCAATCTCTTGATATTATCTTAGGCAACTTTGAAGAGTGTGAAACAATTTGACATCATACCTCTTTTTGTAGGCTACCTTGTGAGTGTGTGAGCCTCGCTTGAACACCTTCTGAGCCTTAACCTCTTCTTGGATGAAACTTGATGAAATGGTGACCTTTCTTGACCCATTACCCGTAATCCTCATGATTTGTGGTTTGTGTGAATAACCAATGGTGAAAAGAGAAGGTAAATCAAGAAGTGCAAGAAAGTCCCTTTGACCCATGGTTTGAGAAAAATGGAACCCCTCCATATAAAAGAAGAGAGAAAAAGAAGAAAAATGATGAAAAAGTTGTGGAATAAAGTTGTGAAAACGCAAGAAGAAATGGGGTTTCCAATAGTCCATAGAAAGTGAATAATGGAATGACTTGTGAGCACAAATGAAAATGATGAAGAAAAGGAAATGTTCACACCACATCTTATGAGGATTACATCCATTCAGCTTAAATGAGCATACCCTCGCACTCAGCCCCTTACAAGCCTTGAAAAGACCTTTTTGATCTTGAGTGAGCTGAAACAATTGTTGATTGGAAAACACGGGCAAACCTATGGTGAAGTCATGCATTGTGTTCATCTTTATGAGTGTGAGCGTTGCATTTGATTCTGGAGCTTTAAATTGTTGATCCATTGTGTGTGGACATGGAATCATCCTTTGTGTGAGGGCATTTGAACACCTCTATTGACCTTGAACTTGCATTTGAAGCAAGTACTGTGAGGTTGAGATTCTTTGGTAATGGTGAGTCCCAACTTGAGTCTTTGAGTGCACAATTGATCCTTGAATGAGTAAAGTCTTTTCGTGTGCATTCATGATTGAGTTTTGTCTAGCAATTTTTGAGACATCCTTTTTGAACTGTTGAACTTGAGTTTTACTTGAGGACATAAAAAAGTTTAAGTTGGGGGTGTTGATGAGTCCACGATTTGGACTCATTTAGGGCTTTATTTTAATAGATCTAGTGTCCTTAAATGCATATTTTGTGCCAATAACTGATGTAAATCCTTGATTTTCAGGTATTTGGATTGAGGAACAAAGCATGGACACTAATGAGCAAAAAGGAACAAGGCAGCTGAAAGAACGAAGAAAAGAAGGGCTCAGGATCGCCTAAACCATTGGGCGAGTCGCCGAATGGCCATGGTCTCGCCTATTGTTACAGTGTACCAAGCCTTGAAGGAGAAAATCAAGTTGGCGATAGAAATGAGCAGTCAGCGAGTCACCGAACGGTTCCGCGATGCAGTGCTATATCGCCTAAAGTTATAGAGCTTGATGTTGCTAAAGGCCAAAGCAAAAAGGCGATGGAACTGACCAAATGGCGGATCGCCGAGTGGATCGGTGATCCCGTATTACTGCGACGAATGGTCCTTCGCAGCACATTTTTGGCGACTATAAATACGTTTTTAAATTCTTAGTTTAATATCTAGCATTCAATAATTTTCATTATTGTTTAGTTTTCCAGTTTGAGAGCTTAGAACTGGGTTGAGAGACAATATTTTCCTTAGCTTTTAAGATTTGAAGATTTCCATTTATGAGAAATTGGAAGTGGGTGTTGAAGATTCTTCATCTCCGACCTTTGTAAAGACAATATTAATCTTACCCAATTGATGGAAACACAATTTTGTAACGATTTCTATCTTTTTATGATGTCTAGCTAAAACCCCAATTCTTGGGATGTGATTATGGGTTGATTTAGTTGCTGGGTATTGTTAATTTATAGTGGAAATGATGTTTAAAAGTGATTTCATTCAGTAATTGTGGCTTAATTTAAAGGGTAGTAGTTGCCAATGCAACTCTGCCTTCGTGTTTTTGGCTTGCTCGAGAGAGAGGTTTTAAAACCAAGTTTACTGATTTGATAGTCTGTGGGTATTGGATTGTCATGGGTTCAGCTCGAGAGAGTGACGGACCGTAGGTCGACCCACTAGCCGTCCTGCACAACCGTCAATTGATTAAGAGATTTAGAGTTCCAGTACCTATGGAAAAGTTTGAAGTGTGGATCCATGAAAGGGGACCCACGACCTACGGTCTGTCCTGCAGGTCCGTCATTTGTATCTATAAGATTGAAGGTTCCAGCCTCTGAAAAAATGTCTATGTCTTGAGCCACGGAAGGGACCTATGGACCGTAGGTCAATTCACGTTCCATAAGTCAGTCTCTTCGATCGAACCCACGTTCAGCAGTTTATTTCCTTATTTCATTTACTTATTTTTAGGACATGTTTTTCTATAAATAGGGTATGTAAACCTCGTTTTTAGGGATTAAACATTATTGTATACTTTTAGTTCTTGGTATTTTCTAGGGAATTAACTTGCAAATTTTAGCAAATTGATTTCCTAATTTCAGTTTATAAAGATTCTTTCTTTGAATTTCAGTTGGAGATTATGGGTTTTTTATACTCAATACATAAGTTCATGAATTCTTCTTCTACAAATATGAATTGTGTTCTTTCAAGCATGAGTAGCTAAACCCACAACTAGGGTTGTGGGAACCATGAGCAATTAACAACGTATGAATAATAACTAAGTAATTATTGAATAGTATTGATGCATGTATTGGAAATTCTTTCACTTAGAAATCTTTTGAACGAGTGCACGCGTTAGAACTCTCCATGTTGCTACTTGCCGGACCAAAGAGGTAGTTAATAAGAAAAAAATTATCAACAGAGATTTAGTGTGATACTATCTAATAGTCTAATGTCAATTGGTGCGAGGGAGAAAACTAAGCCATACATTGATGTGATGTCTAATCTGAGGTAAAGGTAAGGGTTAGTAAATTATACACACGTAGCCAGACCAAGGTGCGGGGTGAAATTCCCTATTTGGCGGACCAAGCCCTTAGAGATACATAACTTACCACTTTGCATGTTATACACTAGGAAGGGATTACTATTATTCAGATTACCGAGTTAATAGCTTATGGGGAACACATACACCCTAGTTTCTCTCTCTCATTGATAATAACAAAATTCAATTCTTGCTCACTTGTTACTTAACAATCAATCAATTATTTGTTTCACAACCGCCCTCCCCCTGTTTACTTACTTGAATCGGAAATACGTTGACTAAACAAATATAATCGTAAGTTAAAGTTAAGTCTAAACCATATTCCTCGTGGGATCGACCCCAACCTACAAATTGGGTTGTTTACTTGAAACAATCACTTATACTTCTTTAGGGAGGTGAAATTTGAGCGTACCAATCGCGGAACTACTCGGGGATCCACCGACTGCTCCTTTGTTTCGCCAACTTGGTTCTTTCCTTTAGGGCTTGACACACTGGAACTTTAGGTGGTCAAGTAGCCATTCGGCGACTCGCCAAGTGGACTTGGTGATCACCAGGCTTGCTTTTCTTCAT
Organism: Solanum okadae; assembly: GCA_036553675.1. Lineage (NCBI taxonomy): Eukaryota > Viridiplantae > Streptophyta > Magnoliopsida > Solanales > Solanaceae > Solanum > Solanum okadae. The sequence goes on along the minus strand of CM071686.1, from coordinate 31,108,119 downwards.
TCTTTCAGCTCACTTTGTTCTTTTTTGCAAATTAGTTTCCTTGTTTTGTTCCTCAATCCATATACCTAGAAATCAAGGGGTTTATATCAGTTATTGGCACAAAATAAGCATTTGAGGACACTAAATCTATATAAATAAATCCCTAAATGAGTCCAAATCTCGAACTCATCAACAACCCCAACTTAAATATTTGTTTTTCCTCAAGTAAAACTCAAGTTCAGCAGTACAAAAAAGATGTCTCAAAAATTGCTACAAAAGACTCAATCATGGATGCACACAATAAGAGTCAATATACTCCTGCAAGGATCAATTGTGCACTCAAAGATTCAAGTTACGAATCACCATTATCAAAGATTCTCAAGTTCACAATACTTGCTTCAAATGCAAGTTCAAGCTCAACAAAGGTACTCAAATGCCCTTACAACAAGATGATTTCATATTCACACACAATTGTTCAACAATTTATAGTTCCGGAATCACATTCAACTCTCACACTCACAAAGATGAACACATGCATGACTTCACCCATAGGTTTTCCGTTATTTTCCAGCCAACATTCGTTTCAGCTCACTTAAGATCAAAAAGGTCTTTTCAAGGTTTGTAACAGGGCAGAGTGTAAAGGTATGGTCATTTAGGCTCAGAGACTACTATCCTCATGAAATGTGGTATAAACATCACTTTCGTTCCTTTTCTTAAACATTTTCACTCATGCTCAAAATTCTCCCTTTTTTTCACTTCTCATATACTACCGGACACCCCATTTCTTTTGTAACTTTCACAACTTTATTTCACAACTTTTTCATTATTTTTCTTTTTTTCTTTCTTTTTTTCTATCTCTTTTTTTTGTATGGAGGGGTTCCATCTTTTTCAAGTCCATGTATCAAGGAGGACTTCTTCACATTACTTGATTCACCTCCTCTTTTCACCACACCCCCAACTTAGGCTTTTGCCTAAGTTAGCAATTCAAACAAACCACATCTTCATGAGGATTTTGGGTGAATGGTTAAAGAAGGGTCACATTTGCTCAAGTTTCTTCTAAGAAAAGGATAAGGCTCAAAGGGGGTTCAAACAAAGTTCACACATCTCACTTGGTTGGCCACAAAAGAGGTATATTGTGTAGTTGTTTCACTCTTCAAAATTGTTGCCTAAGATCATTTCAAGAGCTTGCATCACTTAGTCAATCGGAACAATGGGGAATATTCTAGGTCTAATCACAGAAGATTCACAGTAAGCTCATCACACAAGGCATTGGCACCAATATCAAACAAGATTCCATACTTTCGCTAGTGTCCAATGTTCATCACAAGAGACTCATTCGATAATCGGCTAGTCACAACGAGATGGAAAAAGTTCACATATTGTCTATGCAACTTCATTTGACCTCATCGTAGTCGCACATTCAGTTTCGTTCGATTAAGAGCACTATTCAAGTCATCGGTATTGATCATTACCGATACTCAAATTTGCACAAGAACATCCACAATCACACACAAGAGGTGGCAAAATTTTTAGAACGGGTCAAAAACCATTTGCATTCAAAACAAGAAGCCATAAGCTCAAACATCCGCAACATAATATCAAAACACAGTTTAAACACAAAAGCCCAATAATATATACATAGAATAGTCACAAGAGGTAGGTATGGAAATACCTCACCCCACCACAAACAAAAATGCAGTTGTCCTCAAATGGAACAAAATCATAAAAAGTCAATAAAAATGACAGAGAGGGTGGTAAAGAAAGGTCCTATCTATACAGTCACTCCATCTATCGGGGTATCGGTGCCCGGGGTCACATCACCATCATTGTCTCCACTAGGGCCAGCCATGGTGGTGTCTCTCAATGAAATTTGCATAACTGAATGTACCATAGCCTCCTCAACCTCTGTAAGGCCCTTATAAGTAGCCTCGTCATCGACACCAAGATCCTCCTCATCAATCTCAGCCTTAGATTCGGCAACAACTATCTTTTCAACTTGAACCTCATCTCCGGTGGTAGCCGGAGGCACATCTGTATTAGTTGGCATGTCGGGGATCTCCACAGTCCCGAAAATCATGGACATATTTGTGTATTTTAGTTGGTTCACGTCCTTCCTCATCTCGGAAATCACAGCCTTTAGGGCCATCACTTCATCAGTGGCCCATTGGCCTCGCTCACACACCGCTATCCTCACTACAATGGTATCAATAGACACACTAAGAGGTGTCACAATAGTAGTAAGGGCCCTCTCTATCATCCCAGAAACTGTGGCCTAAAGCCTGGAGGCTTTCTTATCTGCAAAATGTGCTAGCTGCCCCATCCGTAGTAATGCAACCAAGGTGAGTGGAGGTTGGGAAGTAGCAGCAACAATAGCACCAGACCTAGGAGGCAAGGGAGCTGTAGAGAAACTAGGCGTCACGGAAGGGCCAATGCTAGATATACCTGAAGGCCTAGGGGCTGGAGTTGGCAATAGTTCCTCTACAAGTACAGTCTCAATATGCACAGCCGGGGAAGAATCCACCGGGGCTGCCTTCTTCTTTTCAACTTCATCCTTGAAATATTTATCCTCAATCTGCCTTATGTCGGTACAGGAGGTGGGAATCACTTCCACATCCTTCTTTTCATCCCGAGGCACCCGGGCTCATCTGCATAACTTGGTGATCAACACCGGGAATGGGAGTGAAGTCTGACGCTGTCTAGCACTCATGGCCATTTCTTGGCCAACGATCATACGCAAGTTTTGCCTTGTCCCATAAATGATCCAACCAAGACAGACTACTTTCGCGTGGCGGAGGATAGACTCATTTTGGAATGGCATGATAGAACTGCTGATGAAGCCAAACCAGTTCCTCACTGCTACATTGAGGTCTTTCTTTTCTATGGCTGCTCCAGCCTCAATCTTCCTAGGAGTAATGTCAAATAACAGAGGGGCTAACCAATTTGTCATATCCTCTAACATTCTTTTCCTGATCATGTATTGACAATCATCCTCAATATCCTTTGTACACTACAGAATTGCATTTATAGCATCACTATCACACTTTACTTTCTTGCCCCTCACAACGACATAATCTACCGACTTGAATGTAGTGGCCTTCTTCCTCCCTTGTGGCACCAGAGCTTCGTAAGCAGTGTAAAACTCCTGGACCCAATTAGAAATGTAAGGGCCACGGGGTGTAGTGAATATCTGGAGCTTGTGAGACTTCAAAGTGCGATAGATCTTTGGATATCTGTCTATCACTCCATCTATAGATAGTCTCTTCTCGTCGATGATGGTCCTCAATCCCTCAGTATTCAGTCTGTTCATAGACCGGGGAGGAAGATCCTATGCAGGTGGTGCTGGGACCACAACCTGATCTGGAACAGGAAGAGGAGCAGTAGCTTGGGAATCCTGATCCTAGACGGATCATTTAACCTTTTGGAATACAGATGATCTATCTGGGCTAACAGTAACTAATCATCCTCAGGCTCAGAAATGGTAGCTTGAGAGTCCTGGTTCTCACTCTCACTCTCACTCTCAGAAGTGGTGAGGTGAGTGGTGTATATCCTCTCATTGTCGGAGCTGACCTCTGCTGATGCAGGAATAGGTGCCTTGCCTTTCCCTTTGCCCTTCTCACTTGTGGTAGGAAGTTTAGTTGCCTTTGCCCGGGATGCAGTTGCATCCTCATTTATGGTAATTCCCCTTGCCCTCTTGCGGGTTGGCATGTCTCCACCTGCCACTTTTGGTCTAGCCATATCTACAAACAAAATTGGAAAAGGTTAGAAGTAGTTCAAGAAAGTTGGAGAAAATATGTTGCAGACAGACTAGCCAAATCACTTGGGCAAGCCAGATCGGGCTCGTTGAAAGGATTGGTTCAAAAATTTCCCCGAAAAATAGAAGGTCGGCGATGTTCAGGGCCTTTCGGTGAATCGACGACACCATTCTGCAAGCACGAACTAGCCCACCAAAAGTTATAGTGCATTTTAGGGGTTAGGGGCACAAAAAGGGAGATCAAAGAAGACTTTCGATGAGTCGTCGAGTGCACTCGGCGAGCTCATGCTTCTCACAGAAAATTATAGAACCAAAATCACTTAAAGCATGAAATTAAAGGTGATCTGGTGGATTTTGGCAAACAACTAAGTGGTTCGGCGAGTTCGACCCAACTCGCCAAACTACCCAATGTGCCATTTTCAACCCCAACTTCCAAAATTAACCTTGCAGCCCCCGAAAACAAAACCAAACCACACACATTCTCAATTAAGCCCAGACCGATTAGATCCATGCCACTGGGGTACTTAGACTTTCCCCAGTTTTGCTAAAATTAGACATTTGACAACCTTAGCCCTTAGGAATGATGTCAAACGCTCCATCATTGGGAAAAACATGTCATTTAGCACAATTTGGGCTACTTAGATTTCACCCGACTAGGCTCAACAACAATTAAGCTCAACCCACAAGATTATGATCAATTTTAAAGCACGAAATTTAGGGAATTAACAATTCATGCAATTTTAGGCACGATAACAAAACTAAAATAAGCACACAAGAAAACATTTACGATTTTTGAGAGGCCCAACACACATCAGCACAACTTATAACAATGCATTTAAGTTTAACCGCTAATTTAGTATTTTGGGTTCGAAAAACCAACCTTTAATGCCGAATTACGATTTGAAATGCTAGGCAACAAAGATTTCCAACTCCGAACACACGATCAATGACCAAAAAACAAGAAAATGCAAAATTATAGGAAATATAGAGTGCAGGTGTGATTGTATGAAGTTAAAAACTGAGGGAATGTGAAAGAGTTTGAGAGTTTAAACCTTTGGCCTTTTAAAATTGTTTAGTTTGTGCTTTTTTGGTGATGTTATTTTCCCTTGGCGAACCACTTGGAGATACGCCGAGTGGGTACTTACCTTGCCGAGTATTACAGGACCACCAGTTAATTTGGGGTCCAAACGATCGGTCAAAGTCGACTGTGCCGACCTTTTCGGCAAGTCACCTACTTGTCCATGGGCCCGCCGTGTACTTTATCTTCATAATTTCTTAAGTCCAACGACGGTCCAAGTCGAGCTCGCCGACCTTTTTGGTGAGTCACCGACTGGAATTTTGGCTCACCAGACAGCATATTTCAAACACATTCCACTTTTTCACCTGCACAATCTACACACGCTTATTCCAAAAATAAAAAAAAAGCAATAAAAACTTGGGTTGCCTCCCAAGCAGCGCCTCAGTTAACGTCGTGGCACAACGCAACTCCTCATTCAAACATCATTCTTGGGGTTTGCCAAAGTATCACTAGGCATCTCCCCTTGTTGTCTTGGGTAAAGGCGAGACAACATAAGACACATTTGGGTTTCCAGTAGCTGAATAGATATGGAATGAGAAGCAGTCTTCTGGTTAAGCATTGAGACATTCTCTCTTATTTCTTTCAACACTCTATCGTGTTCTTCGACTTTGTGGAGAATGAGTGAGAGTATCTCTTCTACTTGTCCACCCTCATAATCCTTGGGATTTCTACGCACATGAGGAGGAATGTACCTATCTTTGTTTTTGTCAGTACTTCAAATTCCATGATCTTTTTGGCCAAGAGATCCAGCTGAGTTAACATTTTGGCCAAATCCTGGTCCTTCTCTATATCCTTGTTGGTCTTAGTTATGTGATCAAGGAGTTGGGCTGCTATTGCATAAGGTTATCGTATTAGACCACCCGAAAAAAGTTGGTCAGCCACTCCTCTATTCTCAAGACCAAGACCTCTATAGAAGCAGTCCAATATCATCTTTTTTGGGATTCCATGAGTTGGGCATTGCAATAATAGTATTTTTAAATCTCAGCCATAACTCATGGATTGCCTCATCCTCTAATTGCCTGAAACTCATGATGTTATCCCTAAGAATCATCATTTTTGAAGGACGGTGGTCCACTTGGTTACCGTAGCTACCATCTATGCTCATCTCCCTGGTTTTAACAAGCAAAACGAAAACCAAAACTACAAATAAGTAGATTCAACTATGACTAACAAGAACAAGGGCATAACTGCAACCGAATTGACTCTTGCGATATAACTTTGAATGAAAAAGGGCTGCAAACCTATGTAAAGTTTCTAACATGCTCGTACGGGTCTTCGTGATCGAGACCTCCATATAGTCCCCTCATTTGGAGAAGGTGCAGAGTTGTGCTAGTGACTTCAAACATTGCATTCCCATTAGTTTGTGGGATGCAAATTGCACCCATTCCATCCGATTGATCCAGGTTGTAGACACTACTGATGTCGTCCATACCGACACGATGACCTGCTTGACTATCATTCATCTTTTCCTCACTCATGTCCACTTCTATGTGGTCTCGCCAACACTTACGCAATGCAGCCAAAACCAATTTAACTATAGCCAAGAAATTTGAGAGTGACAAACCTTCAATCAAAGAATTCTAAGTAATGTTATTCCCCAGCAGCGACACCATTTTGATAAATGCTATTAAAGAAACTTCATCCAATGGTATAACTTCACGAATAAACACAAATTAAACAAATATTAGAGCCAAATTTGGGGAATTGACCAGCTAATTGTCGAAATTATGTTGTTACAAATAGTGGGTTATTTTGTTGTGGGTAGGTCGGGCCATAAATAAGATAAATTTCTCTCGAATAATTACCTTTTCTATGACGAATTCTCACGAACTTTATCACTGATCATAATATGCCCAGCCCTTTGTCCTCATCAAATCCACCCTCTCGAGCTAGATACAAAGGGTAAATTTTGAATTTCACTCTCTCGAGCTGAAATATGGGTAACCCACTACTAAGGATGCTAGGATTGCTACCTTGATTTTGTGCTTCTCTCTCGAGCAAGCTCACAACACGGAATCAATTCCACTAAATATGCAAAATAACTTTAAAATGCAGTAACAATTTAGACCCACTTCAAATTAACCTCCCTATTTGCATTTCAACAATACCCACTTAGCAAAACTTCAACAATTGGCTTCATGGTCAAAACCCCAATAGAAAGGTTTTAGCCACTCATATCAAAAGTAGAAAAACTCACATCCATTTTTCTTTCCATAAGTGAATAAAGAAAAATGAGAATTTTTATGAAGAAAACAACTAAAAATCTTCTTGATTACAAAATATCTAGGAATATTTCGATAAAAATGCCTCTCCAGAGCCTTTCGTGGTATCCTCTCTCTAAATTATTTTGGTCACTCATTTCTGAATATCCTCTCTCCTCTCTAAAAATTAATTTAAATAAGTTTAATGTGTGACTGCTACAAACCATTTGGTGAGGTTAGTCGGATGTCACCGGTAGGTCGACGACGCGCCGATCGTTCTTTATCTCACCTTTAGTTTTCACTCTTTCTTAGTTCGGCTACTGTAACTTCAGGCGATCCTAATCGGGATCGCCGAACACTTTGACAAATCGCCTCCTGTCTAGTATTTTGCTCATAAGCGTTTGTTCAGATCTGCTTCAGCAATCATTGGCGACCTGATTGTCCTTCGCCGAATAGATTGGCGACACGCTAACTGGCTCTGCTGCTCGCTGAAATTTCCTTGAATTTGGCTCCTGCATTCTGTAACTTTAGGCGGTATCATGGTTGTTCGGTGATCCACCGAATGCTCTTTTCTATCACCATAGTGGTCACCTCATCCAGGGCATAGCTCAATAGAACATTAGGCGAGACAATGGACATTCGGCGACTAGCCCAATGGTTTGGGCGATCTTCAGGCCTTCTCTTCTCCGTTCTTTCAGCTGCCTTGTTCCATTTGGCCATGTAGTATCCATGCTTTGCCTCAAACTCCAAATACATGAAACTTAAGGATTTACATCAGTTATTGAGACAAAATATGCAATTAAGGGAACTAAATCTATTAAATTCAAGCCCTAAATTAGTCCAAATTGTGAACTCATCAACCATAAGAGAAAATATTGACATCATGAAACGCTGAAAAGTTGCAGGCACATTACACAACCTAAATGGAATCCTCGTGAAATCAAAAGTCCCATAAGGACAATTGAACCACATTGATTCATCCCTTCTTTGGCACACATTGCACCTGACACACCCAACTACTATCAACAATATGATATACAACTCCAACATACAACCACTTAATGATTTCTTTCTTTACAACATCTTGCATCGGTGCATTCAATCTTCGTTGATGCTCAATACTTGGCTTGCTATCCGACATAAGTTGAATTTAGTGAGAACAAATACCTGATGGGATACTAATAATAGTCCATACGATTGCCATTTTGAGTCGTTTCAAGACCGTTATCTACACCTCTACTTGCGCTTAATTCAAGTCAGTAATAATAATAACAAGCAAAGTACAATTTGGCCTAAAAACAAATATTGCAAATGAGATGGAAGAGCCTTAAGCTCTAACTTAAGAGACTCCTTAACACATGGTCTCGCAGGTGGAGTGTCTTGATTCTTTAAATCAAGATCCTACTTCTTTAGTTGACGACGAGAAAAATTTACCCCATCAAGTGCAACTACTAGCTCATCATATTCATCAATACCATCTCCATTAAAATTCCTGATCACAACAACTAACACCTCAACACCAAGTATCTCCTCTGTAGTTACCTCCGACACTATCTCAATGGTATGATTCACTACATACATCACCTTTAGATCACTAACACTCTTCATAGATTTTCAAATAATAAATATCACCTCTTCATTGTTCTAATAAAACTTTATCTGCCCATTTTCCATATCAACCAAAGCACGCCTAGTAGAAAGAAATGGTTTCCCTAAGATGATGGGGACCTCAAAATCGACTTCACAATCTAGGATAACAAAGTCTGCTGGAAGGATGAATGACTCAACTTTCACAAGGACATCTTGAAGCACCCTAATCGGTCTCTTCATAGTTCAGTCACCCATAAGTAGCCACATTGCAGTTGGTTAGGAAACCCCCAAGGCCAAATTTTGGTATATACACATCGGCATCATATTAATGCTAGCACCCAAGTCACATATATCTTTGGATAAATGCAACATACAAATCGTAAAAAGGAATAGTAAATGCTCAAGGATCCTTTTTATTTTCCACTAACGATCTAGTAGCAATGTAACTATAATGCTGCAACTTGTCATAATCTTCCAAATTTACAGCTCTCTTCTTAGTCACCAAATCCTTCCTGAACTTCACATAACCCGTCATTTTCTCAAGTACCTCAATAAAAAGAACATTTAGGGGCAACTACTTCAACATAACTATAAACCTGCGGTACTTTCTTTCTTCCGTTTTCTATACAAACCTTTGTGGGAAGGAGGTGGAGGTCTTGGGATAGGGATGATATTTTGCGTCACCTCACCCTTCTTCTCATGCTAATCTTTAGGCTCCTCACCGACCTCAACTTCATCCTCTTCATGCTCTTTCGTACTTTCCACTCCAGTCGGCATAAGAGGGTCTATAGTCTGGTTTCCTCCTCTAGTAGTGACTACCATGCAATGACCGTTATTTTGTGGATTTTAGATGGTATTTCTAGGAATAGTTTCAGGTTGATGCATATTTACACTTGCAGACGACTCGCTCAGATGCTGCTCAATCTTCTTGCTCGATATTGCATGAGACTCAACTTTTTGTCCAATGCCAGATATATCATTACACATCTCCTTCTCATTGTCATCAGTCGAATCAAATATTTTCATCATCATGTACATCATATCTTCAATGTGATTCATACTCAATCCAGTATCTCTATTCCCAAGTGGAACATAAAGTCCACTCTTCTAATTTCTATTGTCGTTCCCATTCCGATTATAGTTGTTGTTATGATTGAAATTCCCATCACCGACACAGTTCCTTCACGATTATAGTAACCAAAGTTTTAATGTTTATTTCTTTGACCTGGGCGCCAATTATCCAAATTGGATCCTTGGGTGTTAGTCCAGAAAACACATGTATGATCATTCACAAGATTCACATCCTCCTCATAAATGTATTCATCAATAGGTGGTGTTCTAGGTTGATAATTGACCGTTTCATTTTCTCAGCACTTCCACTCACATGTTTCAATACTAAGCAAATTTATGTTCTCAATTGGGCCATTTTTTTCATGAATATCTTCATTGGACTGAGTTGGTGCTGTAACACCCCGTATCCAAAAAACATACCAAACCAGCAGATTTCCAGAAGTTGCAAGTGCAACCCACGGTTTCCACCCATGGACAGTGACCCATGACTTATTCTGGTGGTCCGTGATGTCCACCTTCAACCCTCCCCAGAAACTCAAACAAAAACCATTTTAAGGCATGACCAACGATCGAATAGGACAGATCGTGGATCAGTCCACGGATCATCGATCCATCCGTAGGTCAAGAACTTCAGAACCATTCAGAACCTGGTCATTGAAGTTGATCGACAGTCGGATAGGATGGATCGTGGATCATTTGACGGACCATCAATTTGTTCGTAGGTGAATACCCTCAGGACCCCCCAGAATCTATCCTCTGAAGTCGATCGATGGACTGACAAGACAGATCGTGGATTAGTCGATGGATCATCGATCAGTCCATAGGTCGAGACCCTCACGACCCCCTGAACCTATCCTCTGAAGGCAATCGACGGACTGACACGATAGATCGTGGATCTGTCCATGGACCGTCGATTAGTCCATAGGTGGCTTCACTAACTTTTATGTCAGGGGTCATTTTTTCTTTTCCTTATGCGTTGGAGCCCTAAACTATATCTTTAACCCCTACACTATGTGGTTTTTGTCAGTTTTGGAATAGTAACTTAACTGGAATCTACCCTAAGCAAATCATTCACCAAAACATAGAAAAATTACAACGTAGAAGGAGAAAGAGTCAACCAAGCCCTAGAACAAGAACGCAGCTAGTTTTCATCAATTCTATCCCCGAAATTGAATGATTTCTCTGTGGAATTCGTCACCAGGTATGTGAGATTTCACTTGTGGGTTCCTTTCGCCCATTAGGTCTCTAGATTTTAGTGAAATTCTTGATTCCCTTAATATTATCTAGACCTAGGGTTTCTTGAATTGTAGAAATTGTTGGGTTTTAGTTGTTAGAATGATCCAAATTAGATTGTCATGAATTTAGTATCATTTTGTGTAGATTCTTTCATGAATTCAGAACCTTAACTATGTAGTTCTTTTAGTTCATGAATTACATATGCTAGGTTACTTATTTAAGATATATACTTACATGCCTCAGTTTATGAATGTTCATTATCAGTATATTAATGTTGCACTCTCAGTTTGCATGCTAGTATTTGAGCAATCCAGAATTACAACATTTCAGTTATAAATTGCTAAATCAAATAATCAGTGGGGAGAAGCTTAATACCGAGTGGACTAGGGTCAGTCACCCGCAAGTCACAAAACTACGTGCCCCTTAGGTTGTAAGTCAGCTTTGTGGGCAACATTTCAGTGATCGATCCAGTCATGCCTCTATACCTCTTGCAGGGTATATTGGGTCCTCTCGATGGGGCGTATACATCAGACTCCACATTTAGCTCGTGTGGTTTTATGTCAGTTACAGTTCAGTCAGATTCTATTGCATTGACCCTGCTTTCAGTTATACAGTTATATTTCAGTCTTAGCATGTTATAAACTTGGTCATTGCATTCAGTTAGTTCATGTTCAGTATTCTAAGAATATTTTTATTTCAGTTCATCTTTTATCATTGCTCAGATATATGCCTTGGTTTAGTTATGTTATTGTTCAACTTTATTCGATCATGCATACTTAGTACCTTTCAAGTATTGACGCATACTCTACTATGCTACATCTTCTCGTTATGTAGGTTTAGGTCTTCACAAGTCAGATCACGCATTGATCGGTTCCCGATCTTCAGTTAAGCAGCACCAGTTGTGGGTCCTCATTCTTTGAGGACAATTTACATGTTATTTTTCCATTTTAGTCTTTAACTTTCAGTTTTTGCTAGATTTAGCTGGGGCATGTCCCAGCACTTCTAGTCAGTTAGAGACTATTTTCAGACATAGTTAGAATCAACTTTAGTATTTGAGTTTGACTTTTCAGTTGTATTCAAATTGTCAGTTTTCATATTTTCAGATTTAGTATAAGAGTTTTCCCCATCATTTCAGATTATCTCATGATTAGCTTCCGCACAATATTTATTGATTCAGTTTACTTTACTATGCTTAGGATATACCAGTAGGGTTAGCTTGGGGTCACTCGTGATCCTAGGTCCCAGTCACGACCCGGGAGCACCCCCAAGTCGTAACAAGGCATACTTGACCCCGAAGGGGTCTTATACAGGTCACATAGTCATTCATTGCATTCAATAATGATAATAGTGCTGAATAAAAAACTTATTTACATCCACACATTCAAACTTCATTAAAACAACTTTAAAAAAAACACACAGCGGAAGTTTAAGTCTCACATGGCCATCTTAGACACAATCACTAAACATAAGTAGGGACACAACCTTTTACAATCGAAACAATAACTAAAAGTGTCTATTACATGAACAAAAGAACTTAAAAGTCTTATCCTCTAATCCATGAGGACATACCAAGTCTTGGAGGAAAGCAATCCAACACTTCAAACTAGCTAGGAGGGATCACTTGCCGGAACCTATACTTGTAGTAAAAAAATATGAAGAACATGGGTTAGTACACAAAATGTACTAAGTATGATGACCATGCAAAACATGCTTTAAAAGGGACATTTTGGCTAGAAACCATGCATTTTGCCACTTTTAGAAATATCATGAACAGTTGAATAGGAGACATACAAGACAAGCATAAACATCAAGTAAGTCATAATATCACATTTTCAGGATATCAACATGAAAACCTTTGCCTTTACCTTGGACCTTCACCTCAAGCAACCCTTATGCTATACCTTGTGCAATGTATGGATAGCGTCCCATACCACCATCCATACTAGGGCACCACATTTAGGTCACCTAAAGTAAACTCATCCTTCCTTTCCTTCACCTTTGCACAATATTCATACATAAGAGGTATATCATTAATTAAGACATGACAAGGGAAAATAACTCATAATATAACCCAAGTATAGCATGCACCTCATATTAAGCATTTGAGAGCCAACATTCTTTAATAACCTCATTTAGGGCTTATTTATGTCACAGACATAAGGATTTTAGAGAAACTCACTATGATCCTCTCCAAGCCTACTCGTGCAATGTATAGGTAGCATCCCATACTACTAGCTACACTTTGTAGAACCTATCAAGAAACCATAATGAAATTTCACATGATGGGAAGTAAGCATTTAACCGACATAGACCATGAGAGCTTGTCATGGAATCCGGTGTCATAAGTCCCCACACCGTAAAGAGGTGATCTACTTGCCTAAGGAAGACCGGTACATATAGTTTAATGGATCCACTAGCTACCTATGCGGGCACATAGTTTATGGGATAAGGTAGATGATCATTGAAACTCATGCCTAACTATTGAGGGAGTTTCCAGCTAACCAAATCCACTCGGTGCTTAGCCTACATTCCCATAGAATAGTTCGTTACCTGACATCATCGCATATGAGAGGTGCCACTGGCCTACCAACTCCAAATTACATTCATTAACACGTGAAAGGGTGCCTTAATCCTACCGTTTCAAGGTTCATTTAAGAAAGCTCATTAACTCCTCTTGAGAGGGTGCCATAGGCCTACCGGCTCAAGTCTCATCATTAACCTTCATGGAAAGGTGCCATAGGCCTACCGATTCCAAGGTTCATTATTATCATGAGTGGAAGGGTGCTACTAGCCTACTGATCCGAGGATTCAACAACCAACAATGTAATAATTTAAATAAGAAAAGGATGCACAAGCTCTACCAATTTGAGACGTACAATACATTGGAGAATCCTTCATATCCTATCATCAACATTCATAAGTGTCAATTTGAGAAAAAGCCTTTCAATAATAACACATTTACATTCATAACATGATTACATTAGCTCCCCTGAATTCCCATTCAAAATGTCATGTAGCACTTAAATTTCTCATACTATGCCTTCAAGGCCATGGACACAATGTACATAATATGTAAACACCTCCATCTTTCAAGTGGATGAACATCTAGAACAATTTTACTAATAATATGAGATTAAGTGAACTTACCATCCTCCAAAGCCGTAATCATCATTACTAAATTCCCAACAATTCTATCTCCACAAGGTGATTCACCCATAACTTGCCCATAAAGCCACAATCCTCAAATCATCCATATACCAACAATTCATCATAAATAGGTATAGAAAACCATATAAATCAACAATACAATCCAATCTATAAACACCTCCACCTTTCAAGTGGATCAATATCAGGAACAATTCTACTAATAATATGAGATTAAGTCAACTTACCAACCTCCAAAGCCATAATCACCATTACTCAGTTCCCAACAATTCTATCACCACAAGGTGATTCACCCATAACTTGCCCATAAGGCCACAATCCGCAATTTATCCATATACCAACAATTCATCATAAATAGATATATAAAACCATATAAATCAACAATACAATCTGATCTAAACACAATTTCATCAACATTAAATCATAGGCATTAAACCCACTTCATAAGCAAATTCTAGGCTTTTAATGAAGACATGGGTTCTTGAAGAAGTTTCATATAAAATCATCTTAAAATCATAAATAGAACTTAAATTCACCAATATAATGACTTTGAAAACATTTTACCCATGAACCCATACCTAGAATAGAAAAGAGAAGTTTTGTTCTTTGAAGACTTTTGAAACCCTTTTTAATGGACTCCTTGAAGGAAACATAATCAAGGATCAAGGTTCACCATACCTTTGTTAAGATTCCCCAAGAAATTTGATGAAGCAACCACCTTCAATCCAAGCCCTAGCTCCAAGTTCTTGACCTTCTTAAATGGAGGATTCTAGAGAGAGAAATATTTGAGAGGAGGTGGGTTTCTTTTTAATTCTAATTGGAGTGACTTAAATGGAAGAATTTTGGTCTAAAAGGGTTTTATAATTGCTAGGAAAGGTAAAGAATAATAGGGACTCAACTTAGGAAAAGAATTAAGGACCCACAAAGTTAAACTTAAAAGTTTTCACTAAACCCGTCTAAGCTCGTCTTTTTTGACAGTGCTTCACTAGTTTGGGCATAACTTTTTACTCCGAGATCGGAAAAGGGAAAACTCGGTGGCGTTGGAAAGAGGACTCAGATACCTTTAATTGCTTAGGTAATGGTCTACCTAATTCATTCTCCGCTAAAAGATATCATCATTTGAAGTTGACCCTAAAAGTTGTAACTTTTAAAAATCTGCCCTTTGCCCGTCTATTCCAGTCGGATCACTCAAAGGCTGGTCAAATGGGCAGTCCACTAGGTGACCATAGGGCATAAGGGCTACTCGCCAACCCCTTAGGCGATCTAGTAGCCCTATCGCCAAACAGTCCTTCCAAGGACAAGGCTTCTTTCACCCTAACTCGCTAGCCTAGGCCATTGCTTGCACCGTAGGATGCCTACCTAGCTCCATTTAAGTTCTAAAATAGCATAAACATCAACCTAAGCTAACACTAACCCAAACATCCAGGCTCTAGTTCATTTTATTATTTTCCGAGTCTTTACAGTCCCGTGTCCACGTCTAGGGGGTAGCTTCGGGTGTGACAAACTTGGTATCAGAGCATTAAGTTTAATTGTCCTACGATGTCTGAAAATCTGCACTAGGTAGAGTCATTTTCATGGGTGTGTTGTGCACCACATCTAATCAGAAGGAGGCTACAAAGTGTTTTAGGAAAACTTCATTTTCTTGCTACTCTTATCATGCGTGAGGTATGATCCAACTTCTTGTTCTAATCATTCGTTATACATTTTAGATCATGCTTCCCCGTAGAGTTTACCAAAGGAATGCGAATGCCAGAAATGCAAATGCAGCTCCTCCAGTCCCATATCAGGAAGTTTCAAATGCTAAATTTTTGAACGCTATTCGGTTGTTGGCTCAGAGTGTGAGGAACAAGAACAACCAACTGGTTCCAGTTCCAGCAAATGCTAATGTTGGGTCAGCTGCAACTAGAGTTATAGATTTTATTAAGATGAATCCACTTGATTTATTAGGATCGTAGAATGGTGAGGATCTCCAAAACTTCATAGATAAGGTTGTAACAACCCGAGAGCACCCCCTAGCCGTTACATGCATATTCGACCTCTCGGAGGTCTCATAGAAGACTTAGAAATCATTCATCGCATAGATCATAAAAGTCACTAAGAATTTAAAAACTTTCCTTATAAAGAAGACATTTCATAAGAAAATAGCAAGCGGAATACTTTCTAGACCTTATACATGATGTTTCAAAACCATCTAATACTTGAATACAACAATGGGACTAAGCCCATACAAGACTTAAACATAATACTAGAAATACATCAAAAGGAACATGTAGGGTGTTGTCCTCGAATCTATGAGGACTCACCAAGTCTTCATCGTCAACACTTAGAAACCTATCAAGTAGCTATGACATGTTACCATCTCCCAATCCCTACACTTTAGTCGAAAAGGGAAAGAAAGGGGTTAGCACAATTAAGTACTAAGTATGGAGACAATGCAAAAACATGCTTCAACAAACATTTACAAGGAATATATGCTTTCATATCATTTTTGATAAAACCTTCACTTCACAAGTATAAGAGATATAAACAAAGTAGGGGTAAAGAAAAAGACTTCGTGATTATAACGATAATTTGTGAATTACTTTATTGTGACCCTATTTGATTGATTTGATGGAATGTCTTGATGGGTTGAATGTGGAATTGAAATACATGACTTGTTGTCTCTTCGTGTGGTGTGATATTGCTTGTGTGTATTGATTTTTTAACACAATGATGAGACATGTGATAATTATTGATGCCAAGGTCTTTTTCGGCAAGTTCTTGAAATGTTGAAGAACTTAGTCGACATGACTCCCGAGGCATTCAATGTGTGTCTATGTGATTAGGCGTTTTAACATCCAAGTTGAACCTAAGTTTGACTTTACTCAACAATCTGAGTAAACGAGCTCGAATGATCTTTAATTTAGGTCTTGAGGCTTCCAAGCTAATTCTAAGACCCCTCATGGATTTTGGCTTAAAACATAAATTAGATGTGGGACCCACTTTTATCCATACATCCTTGAATGGGAATTTTAATGTTTCCATTGTGTCCGGAATGTGATTTTCGATGGGTAAGCATAGTTCGTTTGAATTCATAAGGGTTACAGATGAATCCTCGGCACCTCGTTGATGTTTAGAAGCCCAAGCTTTTTATTATCAATTGAGGCATCTCGGTCGCACACCTTGCCTCGCGGTCACAAATGGCTGGTGCCTTAAGCATGAACGTTCGCGAATGGCGGTCCTCGCGTTCACCCGCGGGCTATTATTGTGTTGTGTTTTCGTTGAGTTATTGTATTAGCGGATTTTCGAGCCTCAAATTGTGTCTAGTTTGGGACATTAATTCAAAGCATATATTAGGACCTTTTGATGGAGTGAAATCTGGAATTTGTTGCTTAGATCCCATGATTCCTATTTTACTCTAAAATTGTGTTGTCTCTATTTTGAGTAATTTTTGTGCCAAAACGACTGTATTGACGTTGTGATCCTATTTTTTTTATAGTGTGGCAGTGTTTAGAGGTTGTTAGATGGGAAAAGCTCCAGCCTTGTGATTAGTAGTGAGCGACCGACCTACAAGTAGGCTACGACTTCCTTTCCAATTAAATTGAACATGAATGTGTGGATTCGTGATGATGAGTGTTAATTGGGTGTGGGTACCTAGTTATTCCTGCTTTTCTTGGTAGAGACCATGATTTAAGGTAGATTACCTCTGTTTTGAGGTTAGTACCATGCTGGTCGAGGTTTGTGTGTGTGTTGTAGCATGCTATGTGATTTACTTGTTTGATTACCTATTTTTGGAGCATGTTTTGGCCTTAGTCTGGGATAGAATAGTGTTGCTCTAGATCCACGTACCTTGTGAAAATGGTATGTCTCCGACGTCGTTCAGATGGACTAAGTCCTTATAGGCTGGAATAGCAGATTTAGGGTGGTCATAGGCGAGGCAAGTCAGGTGGAAGGACGGATGGAAAGGGGAGAAATGGATAGAACAATTTGTATGTAGTTCCGGTGAGGGCAGAGGCTGAGGCATGAGATGATATGATCACTGGTACATTTATTTTATCCCATTATCCCGCCTCAGCTTTATTTGATCCAGGCTCTACCTATTCTTATGTGAGAGTTCTGATCTAATGGTAGTGGCGTTGCGTGTGTCGACCCTCGTGGGTGAGTACTAGTAGATTAGGTGTTTTGATCATACTTAGTTACTATCTATAGGCATGACACCTCAGATGACCTTATGTCCTTATAATTGCTTGATTTTGATCTTATTCTGGGCATGGATTAGTTATTTCCCTATTATGCAGTTTTAGATTGTTTCTCTAAGAAATATACCTTAGCCATGCCAGGTGTTCCTTCGGTGGTTTGGCAGGGCTCCATTATCATCACACCAGCTTGTGTTATTTCTTTTGTTTTGGCTCAGAGGCTAGTGGCTAGAGTGTTCTTGTCTTATTTGGCCTAAGTGTGTGATGTGAGTAGGGAGGTCCCTTTATTTGAGTCCATTCCAGTTGTCCGTGATTTTATAGATGTGTTTCCTACTGACCTACCTGGCCTACCCCAGAGAGTGATATTGATTCTCCTATCGAGCTTGAGCTGGGTACTTGGCCTATTTCCGTTTCGCCATATCAGATGGCTATTGCAGAGCTCAAAGAGCCTTGTGTTAACCTTTAGAATCTCTTGGGTAAGGGATTCATCAAGCCTAGTGTGTTTCCTTGGGTACTTCTTTTCTGTCTGTGAAAAAGAAGGACTATATGATGCACATATGTATTAATTATAATACGTTGAATAAGGTGACGGTGAAGAACCGCTAGCCCATGCCTAAGATTGATGATCTATTTGACCAGCTTCAGGGTGTCAGGGTGTTTTTAAGATTGATCTGAAGTCTTGTTATCATCAACTAAGGATTAGGAGAGCAGACATCCCTATCACTATTTACGACTCGATATGGACACTATGAGTTCCTAGTGTTGTGTTTTGCGTTCATTAATTCCCATTCTGCCTTTATGGACTTGATGACACGCGTGTTCGGGTTGTATCTTGATTTATTCGTTACTATTTTCGTAGATGATATTCTAGTATACACACGGAGGAAGAGTGATCAAGAGAAACATTAGAGGATTGTGTTCCACACTTTCAGAGATCATCGACTTTATGCCAATTTCTGAAAGTGTGAGTTTTTTCTTGAGTTTGTATCATTCTTGGGGCATGTGGTGTCCAAGGATTGCATCATGGAAGAACTGTGATTCAAATTGGTACTTTGTGAGGCCTATGATTTTAGATACTCTATGGATACGGGCATAACGAAGATGTATCGTGACTTAAGGTAGCATTACTATTAATCTTAGCACAGCCTTTCACCCGCAGACTGATAGTCAATCGGAGTGTACTATTTAGGTTCTTGAGGATATGCTGCAGACTTGTGTTTTGGAGTTCGAAGGTAGGTGGGATCAGTTCTTGCCTTTGGCAGAGTTTCCGTACAACAACAACTACCATTCTACCATCCAAATGGTCCCATTTGAGGCCTTATATGGTAGGCGTTTTCGCTCTCTAGTTTGTTGGTTCGAGTCTACAGAGCCTAGACCTTGTGGTGCAAAAATGATTAAGGAGGCTTTGTGTAACATCTTGTACTTCCAAAATCCAAAAACAATTCATACAAGTTAAACTTCAGTTTTTAGTTTTGGGTCAACTTCAAACGACCATAAGTTTTAGCACATAAGATGTTATGTGGCCCATGACGCCAAGATTGCGAAATTCAGAGCTAGGACTAAGAAGTTATGCCCGTTTGAGTGGAGCCTCTCTAGTTAAGACCTTTCATCTGTTAAGGAATGGGTATTTTGTTCTTTCATTACCCCTAAAAGCCTACAAACGTTTTACCCACCCAAGTTAAGGGTCAAATCAGATGATAAGTTAATTGAGACATTCCAAAAGCATTTAGGGATTTTGGAGCAAGTTCAAGAGGGAAAAAGGGAAGGGGTTTCAATAGTTCATTCAAGGGTAGAGGGTTTATGCCTAGAAAAAATATTCGTCGAGGTATGTAAGCTCTCATAGTGTTGGGTTGTTTTTCCCTCACGCCAATCATGTAATTTCATTCATGAATTCTTCCATGAGAATGTTTATATTGATTTTCTTGAGAAGTTCTCGAGTTTTAACCCCATTCTTTAACAATGGGGGTTTTTGAGTTCTTGATGTGAGCGTCTTGAGAATGTTGTTCTTGATGGATTTTGGGTGGGATTTCATTTAATTTGTGATGAGTTTTTGAATCCAGACGAATTGGGAGGAAATCATTCGATTATAGATGAGTTAGTCCTTGAATTTGAGGAAGAAAAATCATCAAAATGTGGGTAGAGGGGTGGGGCTATGCGCCACCATTGCGCCCAAACAACTGGTCAGTAGTTTTGGGCCTGGCGTGTTTCGCAAACAGTGTGCCCCAACTATTGCCCAGTAGTTTTGGGGTCGGCGCCCTACGCCACTCAGTGTGCTACGGTCACCAGGTCCCTTGCCTTTGTGTCCTTTCCGTGTCTTCTCACTCGAATCGTACCTAAGTTATTATTTCGATATTCACTCTTAAGTCTTCATTAATCCTTGAGAGATCATGCATATCCTAATCACATCTCTTAATTTAAAATTTAAAATTAAAGTAAAGTTAAGAGGAGAGTTCAATAGGATATATTGAGTTAAAGTTGAGAACCCTTTTGAAATTAATTAAAGATTTGAACTAAGTATTGATTAAATGAGTATGAGGATTAGGAGAGTTAAGTTTCTTGTTTCAAAATGAGTATAGTGGAACCAAGTATTCTCAAGTATGTAATACATTTAGATTTAAAGGATAGAAACACCAGTTTCTAAATGAGTTTACATATTCAGAGGAGTTTCAGAGTATTACCTGTTTTAAGAGGATCTTTTGAGTAATTACCTCAAATTGATAAAGAGTTATGCTTTAAAACTTTAAACATGAGTTGTATATTATTGGGAGTAATATTGAGCACATATATGGGGATGAGTTCAGTCAAATCAAAATCATCATAAACCATGTATGCAACATGGGTAAAATGTCATACTTTTTAGATGATTCTTATTACATTTAAGCTTAGCTTATTAGATCCACTTAGTTGAGGAGTTCTACAACCCCGTCAAGGTATATGGCAGTTCTGGAAGTGTGGGTGAGATGATGTATCATCACATAGATCATAGTGATGGTTGTCAGTTAGAGAATCTCCCAAATAAAAGTAAAGAGTATACTATTGTATTTTTATTTACATTGAGTTGATATTTACTATTTTAAAAGCTTTCTAAATTGCATCACTTATTGTTGGTTTCACATTATATTGAGTTCAGGTAAGTATTCCTTCCAACCTTGTTAGTTCAGTTATCTATTGCTTTCAGTTTTCCTCTTGCATGATCGTACATTTAATGTACTGACGTTATTCGACCTGCATCTTATTTATTATGGAGATACATATATTTAGGCTCATCAACGGGTGCTCTGTTGATCCTATTGCATTAGAGCTAGCTTCGGCGAGCCACCTTGCTTTCCGGAGGGCTTCACAATATTTATTTGTCCTTATTAGGCTGTCGGGGATCTTCTCCCAACATCCATTGTATTATTTGGAGGGTTCATAGATAGTATCAGTTCGAGGAGTCATTTTTTCGTATTTTCCTTTGTTGATGTTCCCTTGAGACCTTGAATTTAGTACTAATGTTATTTAAATACTTTGGGACGTTATTGAGTTAGGCTACTATTGAGCTCATGAGGTTAGTCTTTGTTTTGAGTTATTACTTCACTTGAGTAAGTCTTCCGCAGAGTAAGAAGTCAGGCCAGGGGTTTGCTTGGGGACCACCAATGGTTCTCGAGTGCCAGTCACATCAAGGGTGTAGGCTCGGGGAGTGACAAGCGTGGTATCAAAGCTAGGTTTCAAGAGTCCTAGAGTGTCTACGAATCAATGTCTGTAGAGACTTTGTTATCGGTATGAAGAGCATGATACATATAAATTTACACTTTAATTAAGAGATATAAATGGTCGAAGTCAATTTATAGAACTCAACGAGAGTTGAGGTCGATCCCACAGAGAATTTCTTTACAGAAATGATTTTACTGTCTCGTTTTACTCAAATGTCATTATTATTTCCTAAATAAACAATTATGGAAAGTAAAATTGTATTTAGCGTTAACGGTTTTGTAACCAAAGTTGCAAATGAAAGTCTAATACAACAATGAACAGAATATCAGTTTTGAAGTTGTTTCAATAATTACTGAAACTAGGGTTGTGTTCCCCAGAATGTTGCGTCTAATGTTTTTCCCTTGTTGAGTTTCATGCAATATACCTCTACAAAATACATGCGAGTTAGTTATATCTGACACTTCTCAGTCTACTCAGATAATCTTCACTCAAGGCCTCTCGTTCCTAGAGTGTTACACAATTTACCCTCACCTACAATGGTGTTAAGGTTCTTTTCTCTCGAACTAAAACTTTGACTCTATTTAGTTAGATTAGTTTAGCTTTTTCCTAACTATCATTTTCTCTCAAACAAATGACAAATACAGGCTCACTCTAATGCGTGCACTCATCATAATACATGAATAACGAAAACTAAACTATAGTTGTAACCACAAATTGCCATTCACTCGTTTTACGAAATCACAATTAGAATTACGTCATGGATCCCACAACCCCAATTGTGTTGTTTAGCCACTCATGATTTCACGTAAATGTTCAGAAATATCAAATGAAAACATGTTAGAAAGTACTTAGGAGAATAATAAATCAACAACCACTTTGATAATTAGAGAACCGGAAATCCGAACTTCAAACTTAATTCAATGTTCAAATCGAAATTCTCAAACTGAGAATAATGGAAACTCGTTTGTCGTTCTAGGTAAGATAAAATAAAACGTAAAAAATGACCTAATTAATTCAAATAAGTGTTTTAAAAAAGAGTCCTACTGGAAGTATGATTGAAATGCGGACAACTTCACGCCCACTTCTACGACCCGTGAAGGGCTTCACGGTCTGTGAAGCCCTTCGTGGTCTTCACTTGGATTCCCCCAAAATCTGTCCTTCAATACATGTACACTATATCAACACCACGGACACTACCAAAAGTCGTGATAATGACCACGGTCTGTGTAGTTGTCTGTGGTCTTCACTTGGTAACTTATCTCTTCAACTTTCCAAAGCTCCTTCACTGTATCATTACCACGACCTGAACCATGGGCCGTTGTGAGGACCACGGCTCTTGAAGTCGTCTGTGGCCTTCACTTGGTTAAGTTCCTTTTTCGACTTTTCCTTTCCCATTCACTGGTTCACTTTCATGACTGGCCCCACGGACCGTTATAAGGGCCACGGTCTGTAAGATTGGCCGTGATCTTTACTTGGTCCAACTTACTTTCAACTCCTCCAAGACCTTCACACTGGTTCAGCTTCACGACCAGTACCACGGTTCGTGTCAAGGACCAAGACCCATCTAGGGGCTCGTGGTCTTCACTTGATCACTATCATTTCCTGCTTCTTTTTTAGTTTTCCACACAAGCAAGAATTTGTCTAGACATTCAACAAACACATCAAATATTTCCTAAATACAATCAATTTGAGTATTAATACTTAGTTTTCAAGAATCAAATGTGCCAAGATGTCCTAGCACATCAACACCCTCAACTTAGAACCATTACTTGTCCTCAAGTGATGAAAAAAAACAATATGTTCAGCCCTCAAATTATTCAAAAACGTTTTCAACCACGTAGTAGCCATCTCAAACACAATTTGTATCCAAAACCACGAATCTAACATGCAAGGATCAATCTATGACATCTCATTACTCACAGACGATCATGCTTATGCCTATGAATTATTAGCTAACACAATCTACTCTAAAATGGAATCATTGTGTCCTCACACCAATGAAGTCCCTCACTCATGATAATTGGGACTAAGTACTACGCTCACACTCTCAAAGATCTTCTAACACTAACAACAAAATACCATAGGCATGCCGTTGCTTTCTACACTCTATCTTTTAAACACCCAAAATAGGATCACTGTAGGACTTTATCGGCTTGTAACATAGTCTCAGGCTAGGGAATGGATATTTGGGTTTATGAGTGAGTAGTCCTTTGTTTTTCCAAAGTTTCCTTTGCACACAACTCTTTTCTGAGCCATTTCCTCTTTTTCATCATTTCAGCAAATCTCAACAACCATTATTTTATTTTTCTTTTCTTTTCTCCACACATTTTGTTTTTATGAAATTTTTTATTTGCACTCAGCTCACTAGTTGAACCTTTTTCTTCACTTTTTCTTTCAGTGAAGTCAGTGAAGGAGACAAGGTGTTATCATTAGTTGTCGGTCTTAATTGCACATGGACAACAGTCCACTAAATCTTGGCTGGAAAAGATATTGAAGCTTTTGCAATAAGTGTTGGCGTTGTTGTGACCCAAACTGCATTCTCCCCATCTATAGCAATTTGCTTTGAAATCCAGCGCAATACCTTTACACGATAACTTGAATCTCCATAGTAGTATCACTGGTGACTTCATGAAGTGTGCCCTCAGAAAGGCTAACTGAAGTTGGTGCAGTGTATTCCGCACCATGCAACATCCTATTAATATTAGCCTCAAAGAAATCTATCGATTTACTCCGAACCATAATCTAATTGAACGGACCCCAGGAAATGGCAACATCTTTCTGCCCCCGTTTAGTTGTCTCTGTGTCTACCGCAAAATTCATTAGTGTGGCTGCATAAGATGAATAGAACTCTCTGGTAAGGTTGCTAGAATATTCTCCCGGTGCATTGTTCATCCAATCAAACTGATGAAACTGGAATGTCCGATAAATGTCTGGGAATGCTTTGATGTTTGCTACCACCACTTTGGTCTCAGGAATGATTTGTGTATTTTTGAAGCCGCCAGACTTGTTGACAATCCCATTGTTAAAGAAATCCTTGCATTTGTCCATAGTCCACATGGAGTGGAAACAGTCAATGAACTGCTGTCTTGCTGCAGGATCAGGTTCATGGGTTTCTCATAAAGCACCATGCTGTCATCGGTGGTGATCTCTTCATCTTCTCCTACTGTACCTGCCTTTTCTTGTGCTCCTATTTCAGCTGCTACTGCAGGTTGAGAGGTGTTTGCATCTTCCTGAGAACCACTTTCAGACTCTACACTGCCCCTCAATTATCAGCAGACTAGACAACTGAATTATCATTAGATTCACTAACCGATTCTTCACTGCTACCGGAATGACTACCTCCCTCTTCAGACTAGGGAGGAGTGTCGTAGAAAATAGCCCTCACTGCTACGGATCTAGTAGCTCGAGGTGGTTGATCATCAGGTGTAATATTCATTTGTAGCTCAGAACAACTATACTCGGAGTCGTTATGACGTTCTAATGGAGAAGCATGAGGGGGGAAGTTTTAGTTACGTTCTTTCTTCGGGGAGTCATAGTACCAGAGATTTACAAAACTCATTAGTTACGCAAGTTAATAAAATGACTCACTATCGGGTACTCAAACTTCCCATGTGTAATTACATCGTAACGCCTTGCCTTAAGAATGCCGTCACCCAATCTATCATTGGGAAGGACCACAAAATCAAAAGCCGAACATAAATAAAAGTATAGAAAAATAAAATTTTACAAAATAAGTAAACTCTATATGATCTGTCATAGGCCGTGGTAGGTACCACGGTCAGTGGAGACCCTCGTGAATTTAACACATAATAAGTGTGCAACATTATTTCAACCAAGTACTCTTCATGGATGGTTGTACGGTTCATGGAGTGAACCACGGTCCGTAATAATGCCCGTGATCATAGCTAGTGATAGTATGAAATGCTGAAGTGTGGTCCACAATTGGTTTCACGGCTCGTGGTGGCTTCTCCGATCCGCGAGACGTATTGTGGTCTTACAGTTGGCCATTTATTTAGTCATCGTCTCCCCCAACTTCACTATAGGAGAGGTTACCCCCTCTTTAACACAGAAACACAACGGGACTACCACATAATCTGAATTTTAACACGCATAAAGTCAACACTAACATATTTATGCAACATATAGATACCCTCATCACACCTATACAATAGAACGATAAAAAAATACCCAATTTAACTTAACCCATAACAAGTCAATACTAATCAAAGTTGTTCATCACATAATCAATCTAAACTCGACTAAATCGAAGTAAATCTAACTTGTTTTAGACAAGATCAAACTGATAACAAGTTATTAAGAGATTTACTTGGAAGTAATGGAAAATTTCGCCCTAAGATGAAGAGAATTGTTGGGATGACCTCCTTGACGAAATTGACTAGGGTTTCGATTGTAGGATGAATACAGGTAGGGTTTTGAAAATGGATACTCTCGATTGTATGAATAATAACCGTTATAGATGAGAGAAAAGGAAAAGAACTGACCCTTGGTGCTTTCGAAGACCCATATACGTTTTGATTTCAATTATTCCTTTCGTGCGGGTTGGGTCGAGTATCGGTTAGACTGTGTTGTGGACGACGGAGCGTGAAAGGCACCACGGTTCGTACAGTGGTCCATGAAATTGACTTGGGGGCAAAATACTTACTTGTGGTTCACGAGAGGCTAGACAGTCCGTAGAAGTCCTGACGGGTTGTGAATCCTTCCGTGAACCTTTTTATTGCATTTTCCAGTAGCTCCCTTAGGTTGGTGCTAAGATTTACGGACCATGAAGTTGCTCATTAAGGGCACCACGATCTGTGAGGCTTCCCGTGAAGAGCAGTCTGCACCCAGTTCCTGCAACTTTAACCCACTCTCTCCTGCACACATCAACGCACGGTTACTCTAGAAAAATATAGAAAAATAAGGAAAAAGGAAAATACCAAAAACAATTACATCTTAGGTTTCCTCCCAAGTAGCACATAATTTAACGTCGCGGGGCGACATAAGTTACTTGATTACTCAGACTTCATCAAGTTTACATTCCTCCACGATCTTCACATCTTCTGTAATACCCAAGTATGCCTTGACACACTAGCCATTGGCTTTGAACCTCTTGCCCTTGTCATTTTCTAGCTCAATCGTACCCGACTGGAACACCTGAGTAACCTAAAAAGGTCCAGACCATTTGGATCTCAATTTTCCCAAAAACAGACAATGTCTGGAGTTGAAAAGTAACACCATGTCGCCAGGACTAAAGGTTCTCTTTTCAATATGCTTATCATGATACAACTTCATCCTCTCATTGTACATTGCGGAACTCTCATAAGCTCTCAAACGAAACTCATCCATCTCATTAATTTAATCTAGTCTTAGGTTTGCAGTTTCGCTCCATCTAAGGTTCAGTTTCTTCAAAGCCCAGAGTGCTTTATGCTCAAGCTCAACCGGAAAATGGCATTCTTTTCCAAACACCAATTGATATGGAGACATACCAATAGACATCTTGCAAGGTGTCCGATATGCCCATAGAGCATCATCTAACTTTCGTGCCCAATCTGTCCTGTTGGCATTCACCGTTTTAGCAGGAATTGCTTTAATTTCTTTGTGGGAGACCTCTACTTGGCAACTAGTTTGTGCGTGATAAGGTGTTGCTACCTTGTGCTGTTTAACTCCATATTTAGCTAGAAGAGAACTAAATACCTTATTGTAGAAATGGGACCCGCCATCACTGATAATGGCTCTCGATGTGCCAAACCTTGAGAAGATATTCTTCTTTAGAAAACCAGCTACACTCTTTCCATCATTCTCTGGAAAAGCAACGGCCTCAACCCATTTAGACACATAGTCCACTGCTACCAATATGTACTTCTGCCCATAAGAACTTACAATTGGACCCATGAAATTCACTCCGCACACATCAAATAGCTCTACCTTCAGAATAGGAGTCTTGGGCAACTCATGGTACTGAGAGATGGCTCCTTGCCGCTGGCATACAACACAACTTTTTACTATGTCCATTGAATCCTAATGAATTGTGGGCCAGGAGTACCCACACTAAAATATCTTGTCGCTTGTCGGAGCACCTCCATGATGACCACCTACCTTAGAGGAGTGACATGCTTCTAGAATATGCAATATCTCAGCTTCACGAACACATCGCTTGATTATGTTGTCAACACACACCCTGTACAGATAAGGTTCATCCCAAAAATACTTACCCACATCATGTAAAAACCTCTTTCTTTGTTGATATGTCAGCCCCTCATGCATCAAATCACTAACGAGAAAGTTAGCAAAATTAACAAACTAAGGAATGAGATCAACAATAACGGCTAATACCTGCTCATTCGTGAATGAATCATTTATGTCGAGTTTGAGTTCCACTTTCTATTCAGCCTCCAACCTCGACAGGTGATTAGCCACTTGGTTCTCACAACCTTTCCTATCCTTAACCGCAAAATCAAACTCCTGAAGAAGTAACACCCAACTGATCAACCTTGGTTTGGAATCCTTCTTTGCCATGAGGTATCTCAAAGCTGCATGGTCCATATGAACTATCACTTTAGTTCCCAGAAAGTAAACTCTAAATTTTTTGAAAGAAGACACCACCACTAGTAGTTCCTGTTCAATAACTGTATAGTTTTGCTGTGCCGTATTTAGTGACTTACTAGCATAGTAAATCGGATGAAACATCTTGTTGCGCTTCTGCCCCAACACAAGTCCTAAAATAGTACCACTAGCATTGCACATTACATTTAGTAACTCTTCCCAATGTAGGCCAATGATCACTGGTGCAGAAATCGGCTTCTCCTTTAGGCATTTAAGGGCTCTGAGACATGCCGCATCAAAGACATTTCACCTTCTTCTCCAAAAGTTTGCACATGGGGTGTTCAATTTTGGAGAGGTCCTTGATGAAACGCCTATAGAATCCGGCATGTCCTAAGAAATTTTGAACTCCCTTCACACAGATCGATGGAGGTAACTTTTAAATCACTTCAATTTTGGTCTTGTCAACCTCAATCCCTTTCTGTGACGCCTTGTGCCCAAGGACTATGCCTTCCATGACCATGAAATGGCACTTTTCTCGATTCAGCACTAGATTTGCCTCCTCGCATCTTTGTAGGGCCCTGCTACGAATCAACAAACAATCATCACAGGTATCACCTACCACTGATAAGTCATCCATGAAGACCTCTTGAGTGTCCTCCACCATGTTTGAGAAGATAGACGTCATACACATTTGGAAAGTTGTTGGTGCATTACACAGTCCAAAGAGCATGCGTTTAAACGCAAAGGTGCCATAAGGACATGTCAAGGTAGTATTTTCCTGATCTTCAGTTGCAATCGATATCTGGTTGTAGCCAGAGTATCCATCTAAGAAGCAATACCACTATTTCCAAGACAACCTATCCAGCATATGGTCCATGAAAGGCATTGGGAAGTGATCCTTCAATGTCCACTTGTTTAGCTTCCTGTAGTGCATACACACTCACCATCCTGTAACTGGCCTTTGTGGGACCAACTCATTCATTACATTCGCGACCACAGTCATACCACTCTTTTTGGGCACACATTGCACTGGACTGACCTAGTGACTGTCAGAAATGGGGTACACTACCAAGCATCTAACCACTTGAGTATCTCCTTTTTGACCACCTTTTGCATATGTGGGTTTAACCTCTTTTGGTATTCAATGCTTGGGTTGCAGTCCTCCTCAAGTTGGATCATATGGGTGCATATACCTGGAGGTATCCCAATGATGTCAGCAATGGTCCACCCAATGGCCCTTTTGTACCTAATCAACACTTTAATCACAGCTTGAACTTGTTCATCATTCAAATCTGCAGCCAAAATCATAGGTAAAGTATTGTTAGCTCCCAAAATTACATACCTCAGGTTACTGGGTTACTGTTTCAGTTCAAACACAAGTGGTTCCTCAAAGGATGGTTTTTGCTGGAGGACTTGGCCTATTTTTCAGATCCAGGTCCAATTTCTTTGGATCATAAGAGTGTGCTCACATACCCTGCAAAGCATTTACGATCTCTACATAGTCAAACCGAAAGTCAGCTTCAAAATTCATCAGCACTGCAGCTAAGGTTTCGACTGCCATCCTCTCTTCAATGGATTCTCATTTCTTCTTCATCAAAAATCGCTAGCGTAGATACCACATTTATTTCCTGTGGCTACTTTATGGACCTGCAAATATTAAACTTTACCTCTTCTTTGTTGAGTCTGAATTTCAATTATCCTCGCTCAACATCTACCAATGCTCGCCCTATGGATAGAAGTGGTCTTCCCAAAATAATGGGAACATCAAAATCCACTTCGCAATCCAAGTTCACAAAGTCTGTCGGAAAGATGAACGTGTCCACATTTACAGGTACATCACATAGGATGCCCACAGGTCGCTTCACTAACCTATTTGCTATCATCAACCTCATGGTTGTGGGTTTTGGAACTCCTAACCTCTGTTGCTTGTAGATAACCAGCAACATCAAGTTTATACTGGCCCCTAGATCACATAAGGCCTTTGCAAATTTGATTGATCCAATGGTGCATGATATGGTGAATGCACCTGGATCATATTTCTTCTACACCAGAGACCTGGTAGCAATGGCACTGTAGTGATGAACATGGTTAGTAAAATCAATACTCACCGCTATTTTCTTAGTAACAAAGTGTTTCATGAACTTGGCATATCCTAACATCTGCTCAATGGCTTCAACCAATGGTATGTTTACGGACATCTGTCTCAGCATGGTGATGAATTTAGCAAATTTCCTATCCCCAACTTTCTTTTTAAGCCTTTGAGGGAATGGAATAGGTGGTCTTGGTATTTGCTGTAACGGCAAGGTTCCCTCAACCTCTTTTTCTTTCACTCCTGCTGGTTTGGCTATTGGTTGAGAATCCTCCAAGTAATCTACTTGCTCTACTTCATCCTCCTCTCTTCCAACTTGCTCCAACACCTGCTCATGTTTAGTGCCTGTACAAATTTGGTTAGTAAGAATCTTACCACTCTTGGTGGCGATAGCTCTGCAGTGCGGGTCCTTCTTCGGATTTTGGATCGTGTCACTAGGTAGTGACCCATTCTTCCTCTGATTTAATGAGGCTGAAAGTTTCCCCAACTGCTACTCAATTTGCTTGATGGAAGTGGTGTGAGAGTCTACTAGTTGACTCATATTGGAGAATTCACCTTTGATCTCCTTCACCCCTGCATCTATTGATTCAACCTTTTGGAGCACCTTGGCGAACATGTCTTCCAACTTAGACCCGCTGGAACTGCCACTTGCCCAATTTCTATTACATGGGGACAGATACACACCACTGTGATCATTCATGTACCTATCTCTGTTATTCCAATTTCCTTGCTCTCTATTTGTTGGCCTATCATACTATCCTTCCCTTGAGTAGTTCTGACCTGCATTTCCGGAATTGTAACCCTGGTTTCCCAAGTTATAATTCCAGAAACCTCCTTGATTTCCCAAGTAATTAGCCTCCTCATCTAGATCAATATCCTGATCTTCATACTTGTTTGGTTGTCCCACAACATTTACCTTTTCAGACTTTGAGACAATGTGCTTTGTATGTAGATCTATTTAGGTCCTCATGTGAGCCATATCCTGATCCCTTTCTCCTTCTCTCTTCCTTTCTTCATCTGAAAGTTCATAAGTATACCCAAGACCTCATACTTCTGCATCCCTGGTGTACCATGCCCTATTATTCGTTGGCACCTTGTCCATCAGCCACATGCTTCCTGAGAATGGTTTCCTCATAAAAGATCCTCCACACACTGCATCATCAACATGTTTAGTAAGATAATTTAAAGATCTGTAAAATGCCTATTTTAGATGTCTCTTAATGAGACCTTGGTTTGGACACTTCTTCGGGTTTTGGCTGAATCTCCACCAGGTTTCATGCATTGCTTCTCCAGGTAGCTACTTATGGGCACTTATCTCGGCTTTCATTTGCAACTCTTTAGATTCTGGAAAGAATCGTTCTAGGAAAGATTCCTTTAGTTCAGTCAAAGTCCTAATTGAGTCATCAGGCATCTCATTCAACCAATTTGTTGTCTCTCCAGTAAGAGACAATGAGAATAGCATCAGTATCATTATTGTCTCGATAACGCCAGGGATTTGTTGTGACTTGCAGATTGCCACAAAATTCAGTAGATACTGGTTAGCATCATCACCTGTTACACCCCTGAACATATTTTTTTCAGATTCAGCAGTTGAATCATAGTGCTGGTGATTGTGAATTTAACATCTGGAGGTAGTGCAGATAATACTATCGCTCCAGTAGCTCCAGTTCCATCCAAATCTAAGGCATCCTCTTCATACATCATGTGAGCTGGAGGCTGTGATATACCCCTTGGAGCTATTGGTTGGCACTGGGGAGGAATGATTCTATCCACTGTTACATTTTCGTCCACTGCCCTAGGTTGGTTGTTCACAACATTCGGCTGAACACCTCTTTTGACGGTTTCAGCTTCCAACCCAAATCTCTGTCTCTGCGCCTCAAGTTATTGTGCGTTCAGCATTTTTTGAATAGTTCTTCAATGTTCTAGGTCATAAGGAATTATTGGGGCTCCTTTACTGCTAGTATTTGGCATACACTGTCGAACTCACCTGAAAGAGACACAGACAAAGAAAAAGACATAAAATATAACTACACTTAGAATAAAAGACATTAAAAAAGACATAAAATTAGGAAATATAACTACACTTAGAATAAAAGCTATTCAAACACTTTTGAATTGAAATTACCTAGCAATGGCACCAAATTTTGATACCTCCAAACTTACACCTCAATTAAGAGATATAAACGGTCGAAGTCAATTTATAGAACTCAATATGAGCTGAGGTTAATCCCACAAAGAATTTCTTTACATAAATGATTTCACTGTCACGTTTTACTCAAATGTCGTTATTATTTGCTAAATAAACAATTACGAAAACTAAAATCAGGTTTAGCGTTAACGCTTTGGTAACCAAAGTAGCAAACTAAAGTCTAATATAACAATGAACAAAATATTAGTTTTGAAGTTGTTTCAATAAATACTGAAACTCGGGTTGTGTTCCCCATAACGTTGCGTCTAATGCTCTTCCATAGTTGAGTTTCAAGCAATTTACCTCTACAAAATACATGTGAGTTAGTTATATCTGACACTTCTTAGTCTACTCAGATAATCTTCCCTCAAGTCCTCTCGATCCTAGAATGTTACACGATTTACCCTTGCCTACAATGGTGTTAAGGTTCTTTTCTGTCGAACTAGACCTTTGACTCGATTTAGTTATATTAGTTTAGCCTTTTCCTAACTATGATTTTTCTTTCGAACAAATAATATATGTAGACTCATTCTAATGTGTGCACTCATCAGAATACATGAATAACAAAAACTAAACTAAAGTTTGTAACCACAAATTGCTATTCCCTCGTTTTACGAAATCACAATTAGAATTGCGTGATGGATCCCACAACCCTAGTTATGGTGTTTAGCCACTCATGATTTTACATAAATGTTCAGAAATATCGAATGAAAGCATGTTAGAAAGCACTTACGAGAATAACCAATCAACAACCACTGTGATAATTCAAGAACCGGAAATCCGAACTTCAAACATAATTCAGTGTTCAAATCAAAATTCACAAACTGAGATTAATGGAAATTCATTCGTTGTTCAAGGTAAGATAGGCTAAAACTTAAAAAATGACCTAATTAATTCAAATAAGTGTTTTAAAAAAGAGTCCTACTCGAAGTAGGACTGAAATGCGGACAACTTCATGCCTACTCTACGACCCGTCAAGGGATTCACGATCCATGAAGCCCTTCGTGGTCTTAACTTGGATTCCCCCAAAATAGGTTCTTCAAGACTTGTACACTGTATCATAACCACAGAAACTACCACCAGTTGTGACAATGACCATGGTCCATTGTGAGGACCACGACTCGTGAAGTCGTTCGTGTTCTTCAGTTGGTTTAGTTCTTTTCTCGACTTTTCCTTGCCCATTCACTGGTTCACTTTCATGACTGGCCCCACAAACCGTTATGAGGACCATAGTCTGTGTGGTTGGCCGTGATCTTTACTTGGTCCAACTTACTTTTAACTCCTCCAAGACCTTCACACTGGTTCAACTTGATGACCCGCACCACGGTTTGTGACAAGGACCACGACCCATCTAGGTGCATGATTTTTGCACGGTTATCACACTTAGTACATCAAATGTGCTAACCCATATTTCTTCCTCTTTTCTACAAAGTGTAGGGTTTAGACTTGATGTTCTATTCTTGGAAGATAGGTTTCTAAGGTTCAAGGAGATGAAGATTTGGTGAGTCCTCATAGTTTCGAGGACGAATCGATTATTACCCTTTATGTCTTTTACTTTATGTTTAGATCTTTTGTATGGGCTGTGTCCCAATGTTTTAAGTCTTATGTTTATAGATGGTTTAAGACAAGGTATAGAAAAATACTTCCGCTTTCTTTTATTAAAAGTGACTTCGATTGTAAATTTAAAGTTCTAATTCTGTGCCATTTTCCTTATATCGAATGTTATGAATGCTATCAGGCTTGTATTTGACTTTTCGGAGTCTTATACGTTGTGTGACTTCCGGGGTGTACGCTCGAGTCATGACACTCAAGGATTATGACATGAGTATCTTCTATCACCCAGGTAAGGCTAATGTTGTTGTTGATCCTTTTAGAAGGTTGTCTATGGGAAGTACTGCTCGTGTTGGGGAAGACAAGAAAGAATTGGCCAAAGCTATGCACATATATAACACTCCAGATTCGAGCTAGGGCAAATAGCTATTTTTCAGAAGTTGAAGGTGCCAACCATGGAGGCCAACCACTATCCGTGAGGTCGACCATGGACTGTAGGTAGGGTCCATGGATGGGCACCCAAAACTGGTCACCCCAGAATCCTCAAGGGCAGGAACCATAGCCTAACCAACGGAACAAATTTTGTGGTCCAAGGGTCCATAGGTCAGCCAAAATTCTGTGTATTTTCGACAGCTGTGCAGGACGGCCCAACGTCGTATCCACGGTCCGTCGGTTGTGGGCTGGCAGTTATTTTTGGGGCACATGGGTCTTTATCAGTTTTTATTGGATCATAGTGAGTTCATCTTACCCGAAGTCTATGACCCATATATAAGTTACTTTAACCCCTAAATTCACTCATTCAAGTCATTCTCTCAAACTCACCAAAAGATTTGGGTTCCTCTCCAAATAATTCTCTCTTTAGAAAATTGAAGAAGAAGAAAGAGTTCAAGCTAGGATCAAGGTCAAGTCCCCATTCCTCAAGCATTTATGAGCTTTGTGATTGAGGTATGATGACTTTTCATCCATGAAATCCTTTCATCCATGGAGCCCCCAAGAATTCTGATACTCTCAAATTACACCTCTCTTAAAGAAGCATAAACGATC
Organism: Solanum okadae; assembly: GCA_036553675.1. Classification (NCBI taxonomy): domain Eukaryota; kingdom Viridiplantae; phylum Streptophyta; class Magnoliopsida; order Solanales; family Solanaceae; genus Solanum; species Solanum okadae. Next base: position 31,072,765 of record CM071686.1, on the reverse strand, counting down.
ATTACCATGTAAAGAACCCAACTTATAGGTTGGGGTCGATCCCACGATGAAATGGTTTAGACTTAAACTTAACTCACAATTATCTCTTTTTAGATGAACTATTTCTGAAGAAGTAAACAGGTGGGGTTTTGTAACTAAAGTAAGATATTATTTATTTGAGTCAGTAAGTAACAAGTAAGCAAGATTCACAGTTTGAGATATCAATACAAGATGAAAACTACAGTATATGTGTTCCCCACATGCTCTTAACGTAGTAATCCTATCCTAGTATTTGACATGCAAGGCCGATAAGTTATGTATCCCTACGAGATTGGTAATCTTAGTAGGAACTTTCATTCGCAACTTGGTAAATCTACGAGTGTGTGATTTACTAACCCTTACCTTCACCCCATATTAGTCGTTGTGTCAATTAATTTAGGGTATTCACCCTCTCCTGAATTGATTAATGTCAGACTATTAGATAGCACCGAATCCTTAACTAAATCTCTATTGTTTAATATTTTTCTCATTTGTTACCCCCTTGGTTTGGCAAGTAGGAACGAGGTGAGTTCTAACGTTGTAAACCGCTAGAAAGACTTCTAAACGAAAAGATTAACAATACATGCATAAACACTATTCAAGAATTACTTCGTTATTGTTCATACATTGTTAATTGTTAATGGTTTCCACAACCATAGTTGTTGATTTAGCTACTCACGCTTGAGCGTTCACAATACATAATCAGGTTAGAGGAAGTCATAAACTTACAATTAGAATAGAAGAAAATCGAAATATTTAATTGAAAATCAAATTGTAAATTTGATAAACCAACTTTCGGAAATTAAATTACTGAGAGTTTGCAAAATAATTCCAAAAGAACAACAAAAAAGTATACAATAATGTCTAACTCCCAAAAATTGAAAAAACAACCCATATTTATAGAGTTTTAAATCCTAAACCAACTAGGAAACAAAATAAGGAAAATTAGTCTAGTACGCAGTTTCGACTGATGGCAGGACCTACGGACTGTGGTTCGACCTTCAATTCGTTGGTCACCTCTGTGGTTCAGGTACTGGAACTCCATATCTCTGATCTCATCGACGGATGTGCAGGACGGGTCGTCACTAAACCTACGGTCCGTCATTGTATTATGTGATTCCACACTTGGTCAAATTTCTCTGATCTCCACCTACGATGCACCACCTATGGGCCGTCACTGGACCTACCGTCCGTGGTTGGCTTTGTTGGTTGCTGCTGCTACTAATTTTAGTCCCATTTTCTCTAAACTGCTTCCAAACTAATTTCCTACAAAAGATTACATAAAAAACATTATATCTAATAACAAAATAGCTCAAGACACACATAAAACTCTTAGTGAAATTTACCAAAAATACCATACACTCACGTTACATCAAAACCCTCAACTTAAACTTGTTGATTGTCCTCAAGCAGCACACTAAAACTCAAAACGATACTTGTGTAGAAGCAAGCATACAATTCAAGCAATCACATGACTTTCTCAGTGAATTCCTTCACTTAGTGCAAATATTTCAATTTAGACTCAATAAGCTAACTCATACGGATCAAAACATGATATAGACATACCAACAGACTTCATCACATACACTTTTAACAATTACCAAGCTACCAACTGTCCAATAATGTAACTAGTGTCCTCACTTCAAAGAAATCCTCATTCACACAACAAATCTGATTTTTAAGTTCAAGGATTCAGTCAACACTCACGCTTAGAAGTGAACTCAATACAGTTAGTGCTCAATACCATAGGCTTGCCCTTATTTTCATTGGATAGACTCTCCAAACTAGTCACTAGGATCACTATAGGACTTTCATAACTTGTAACGTAGGCTCATAGTCAGGTAGAATACATTTGGGTATTTTTAGTGACTTTTCTGCCCTCCTTGACATTACATCGGCTATTTACATCTTTTCTCAACCAATTCTGACATCTTTTATTTTCTGCTCCTTTCCTTGACTTTCAAGAGCACAGATGTAATTTTGAATTTATCGCTCTTCTTTTTCACATTTTCTTTTTTTCTTTTACTTCTTTTTTTTTTGTTTCTCATCATCATTATCATTCTTTTTGTTTCTTTTGACTTTAGTCACATCTTTTTTCTCTATCTTTTTCTTTCTTCTACACCCAACTCTTTTCATACCATTTACTTTCAGTTTCATTTTTCTTAGCCACCCTTAACTTATCTACTTTGCATGAGTTGAGGTGCACAATATCCGATGTCGGACCAGGGCCAAGATTAAGGTAACCTTTTGAATTAGCCACCCTCAACTTACGTTTTTGGCCTAAGTTAAGGTGCACATGTCCAAGGAGGGACCAGGGCCAAAACAATCTTTTAGGGAAGGTGGGATTGGTGTATTGAAAGAAGTGGTTTACTTTAGGCTCAAACATTTGGCTCAAAGGGAGCATTTATTTATTTTGGTTGGATTATTTTAAGCTTAAGTAGAATCATTTGAAGAAGGGCATATGATCATTTCACAATTCCTAGCCTAGTCTGTCTTAACAGGACTAACGAGCACGTTCTAGATTGGCACACACTACATGAACATATACAATCATCTCACACACTCTTGGAACATTGTTCCTATTGAATTATTCAAGCACCCAATTCAAGTTTTATCTTAAGCGTGCTATCATACCGGTTCCTATCATGTCACATGAAGATCCAACACATTCAACTCATTCAGACTATAAATCTAGCACATTTTCAAAAAATTTGGACATGTATTAATTTCATACTTTTTATGCCATCATGCTTTCATTCTTTCTACTTACTTCTACATATACAATTCTAAGTATTCTGGTTCGAGATAAAAGTAAATTAGTCCATTGGGGAAAAATAACAGAGGCAAGAAAACTCCAAGGGAGGATTACGAGTTGGGTTACTTAGACTTCACCACATCACTCACAACCCATTTACCCCACCCCAACAAAATATGGTGCAATTACCCTCAATGTACAAATCAAAGAAAAGTAAAGCATAGGGTAAATTAAACCTGTGGAGCATATGCGCCGAAGACCCATCAAGATGCGGGTGGGTCCAGTTTTTTGGTGCCCACTGGATCAGCAACAGGGACATCATTAGTAACACCGTCAACAATAGTGGAACACTCTCAGTAGTGCTCCGCGAACCAGATGGACAAGCACCAATCTCACGGGCCTTCTGCTGCCGCAACTCCTAATCAATAATGGACTAACTCTGGGCTGCCGCCAACTCCTGCCTCTCTCTCTTTCTTTCCCGTTGGGCCTCATCAATATCAGAAGTGTGCTCTTAAGAGCGGTGGCACTTCCCAGCAGCATGGGAAGGGTTGGGAGGTGGCAATGTATCGCCAAATAGTGCAGACAACACCACTTCATCCTTTCAACCCCAGGTGCAATCTCTGGTACAAACGCAACAAGGGCTAGTAAGGCATCAACATTAGACCAAAGATTAGCCAACTTTGTCTGGAAAGTGGTCATATCTATAGTGGGTGCAGGCCTCTCTAAGACTCTCAACTAAAATGAATTTAGACACTTGTGGACCACCTGAATCTTCCCTTCCATCATCCGCTCCATATGAGCCTCGAACTCCTCAACTGATAGCTGCATCCAGGATCGTATATATTGCAATAGTGTAGCCATTTGGGCCTCCAACTTTTGGACTCGGGCTAGAGGGACTAAAGTGGACCCTTAAGGGGGAGTGGCTCGGGAGGAGCTCATAACCTGACTGGTGGCATTAGAGTGGGGAGCCAGTGAATCTGCAAAAGTGGGCGGTATGGTAGTGTCATCAGTGTGAATCTTCTCCACATCCTCAGCAAGATTAGGACCCAAGGGTAGTAGGTCAACCTATGACTCCCTCTGTGGTGCAACATTATTGGCATCATCTTTAATGAGGACAATGTCCATAGTCTTGGTTGCTTTGAGCAACCTGTCACAATGACAAATAGGCACTGAAGCCTCCCTAAAGAGATAGAATATCAAACATGGGAAAAGCATAGTAGTGGTGGTACTGAAGGCCCTCTCATGAATATCGCTGATTAGAATTCAGGTGAAGTCAAGCTGAAGTCCTGCAATAATAGATGCGATAATCACAGCTTGGTCTCAAGTAACAACATTGTCCTCCTGTGTCGGGGACAGTCTAGTATGAACCACGAACCAAAAGAACTTTGCGGTGAAGCTCAGGGTTGCCTTCTGATAAGCAGTGCCATGTTCCTCACCCACTCAGTCTCCTCTCTATCCTCAGCTATGTGATAGGCCATCCACATTAGCAATGTCTCTCTCAGCTCCGCATCCCTTTGATATGCCCCACTTTGAACAATACCCATCATGTAGTCATACTCTATTGTATTAATCGGCAGAGTGTGACTAGGTTGTAAATAAATCGGCGAATGATAGCTTCGGAGATGTCCACTGAGAAGTTTTGTACCAGTATGTCTTGAAGTGGGGGTTGGGCTAGTGGGTTAGCCTTTTTACGAATAACATTGCAGACGGTGGTGGCATAAGTGGCATAGAACTTATGAGTCATGTCCTCGCTACAGTTTCCCAGGCATCGAGCCATCCACTCACATCTGTGCCTCTTGAGCAACTCCTCAATAGTGAGCACGGTATGATGCCTCCCTATCCGTACCCGAACACCTTAGTAATGATTCTGGCCATCTTCTTATGTTTAGTGAGCACCTTCCCGTCATCATATATCTGATACTGATACTGACCATGAACATACTACCTATTCACCTCAATGGCATTGAGAACCGGCTCAACTCTTGGGTGGTCATGGGCATCCCCCGTGCTATCGGCCTTAGAAGAAGAGGTGGAAGTACCGCTGGCACTAGATCCAAAATGTGACTCTATTGCTGCTACAGTGACCTCGACCTCATCACTAGAAGTTAGTATCTACCGGGCTCAGTTCCTCGTAGTCCGGGGGGCAGTAGGGGAGTCTCTAATGGCCTCAGGGACGTACTCATATCAGGACAGGGTAATAGACTTAGACTTGCTCTCCCTTGCGTACACTTGAGCTTTTTTCGGTGCCATGATACCTGTGGAAGACTAGTTAGTACCAAAACAACACAAGAATGCCCAAGAAAAATTTTTAGAACAAGGTTAGGACTTGAGCAAAAACTAAAAAAAATTTCAGGCAGTAGCAGGTTTGGCGACCCATGGTGGGTACCTACGATCCGTCGATGGAGTGACGGGTTGTGGGTCCCCTACGTAGGTCAGAGGGTCCCTTTTTAGGTCTCTGAAGTTGGAACCACAAATGTTCAGAATGGTCCGTTGATAGAACGATCAACCATAGTCCACACCCTGGTTTACCACTTAGTAATTATTTGTTGGAAATGCAGTCGACGAACCACAACCTACGGTCCGTCGGTTGTGGCCGTGTAGCACAACTGTGTGAGGCATTAATTCCCAAATTTCATACAACACTTTAAAACACATAATCAACAACTACTCCGAGTCTAAACATGCATTTCAACATGTTATGTGGTAGTTCATCATTCTTAGGGTTTCGATTATGCAACATTCAATTATCAATACGGAAGCAACGAAGCCCTAAGTCAAAATTTCAAACTAGACCCAACAACCTTAATTATTCAAGTTCAGATTACAACACATCATTCCAAGGGTAGGATCTACACTAGATTGCAACAAATATACCAAGCAATTAACAACCCAAGGTCAAGTTCAATATAGTGACTTCACAATTTAAATAATGAAAATTTCAAAGTTTTGGTGAAGTCGATAACATTACAAGTAAACCAAGTCAGTGAGTGCATAAAACATCGGTTTGTACTTTGAACTCTAACAACCTTGACACTGATACACTCAAATTAAACCTCCCTAAAGATGTATAAGCGATCGTTGTCAAATAAAGAATGCAACTTGTAGGTTGGGGTCGATCCCACGAGGAATATGGTTTAGACTTAAACTTAACTCACTATTATATTCATTTAGTCAACTTATTTCCAAGACAAGTAAGTAAAGGGGGGGGAGGGGGTTTGTGAAACAAATAACTGATTATTGTTAAGTAACAAGTGAGGAATATTCAAACTTTGTTTTTATCAATGAGAGAGAGAAACTAGGGTGTATGTGTTCCCCATAAGCTCTTAACGCGGTAATCCTAATAAAAGTAATCATTTCCTAGTGTATCGCATGCAAAGTGGTAAGATATGTATCCTTAAGTGATTGGTCCTCCAAATAGGGAATTTCACTCCGCATCTTGGTCCAGCTACGTGTGTATAATTTACTAACCCTTACCTACCTCATATTAGACATCACATCAATGTATGACTTAGTTTTCATACTAAATCTCTATTGATAATTCTTTTCTTATTAACTACATCTTTGGTCCGACAAGTAGCAACAAGGCGAGTTCTAACGTGTGTAATCGTTAAAAAGACTTCTAAGCAAAAGAATTACCAATGCATGCATCAACACTATTTAAGAATTACTTAGTTATTATTCATACGTTGTTAATCGCTCATAGTTCCCACAACCCTAGTTGTGGATTTAGCTACTCATGCTTGAAAGAACAAAATTCATATTTTTAGAAGCAGAGTTCATAAACTTAGGTATTGAGTAGAATAAACCTATAATCTCCATTTGAAATTCAAAGCAAAAATCCTATAAACCGAAATCTAGAAATCAAATTGCCAAAGTTTGCAAGTTAATTTCCAAGAAAATATCAAGAACTAAAAGTAAACAATATTGTCTAACCCCCAAAAATGAGGTTTACATACCCTATTTATAGAAAAACATGTCCTACAAAAAGGAAACAAAAATAAACTTTATGGACGTAACTTTGATTGACGACTCGACCTACGGACCATGGGTCGACCTACAGTCCGTAGACCCTCCGTTGGTCACCACTTAGACTTTTTCTTCAGTAGACTGGAACCCTCATTCTCTGATCAGCTGCTACGAACGTGCAAGACGGACCGTAGGAGTACCTACGATCCGTGGGTCCTCTTTCGTGGCTCCACACTTAGGATTTTCATCAAGTACTGCAACTTTAATTCTTTGAACACCTTCCATGGACGTGCAAGATGGCCTGTAGGTCGACCTACGGTCCGTATATCACTTCCTAGTTCCACACTTGGTCAGACTTCCATGATGCTCCTATCTACGCTACCCATCGATGGACCATCATAGGACCTACGGTTTATATGTGTCTTCGTGGGTGGTCACTTCTACATAACTTTTAGCTGTCATCTCACTCAATCGCATCCAAACCTATTTCCTACAAACATGACACAAAAACATTATTTCCAATACAAAAATGGCCCTAGACACACACAACTCTTAAGTGAAATGTATTTAAAATACCGTAAATTCACGGTATATCAACACCCTCAACTTAAACATGTTGTTTGTCCTCAAGCGACACACTAACACTCTAGATGACACTTGTGTAGATCTTCTTAGTGCAAATCTTTTTTATTAGACTCAACAACATAACTCATGCAGATCAAGATATGACAAAGATCGACCATTAGACATCACAACCTACACTTTTTCACAATCACCAAGGTACCAACTTTCAGACAATGTAACTAGTGCCCTCACTTCAAACGAAATCCTTTCCACATAGAAGATATGAATTTTGAGTTTTAGGATTCTTTCAAAACTCACGCTCAGAAGTGATTTCAAGTACAGTTAGTGCTCAATATCATAGACTTGGCCTTATTTTTACTACTTAGACTCTCCAAACTAGTTTCTAGGATTACTATAGGACTTTCTTCGCTTGTAACGTAGGCTTAGGGTCAGGTGTGGTACATTTGGGTACTTTTTACTGACTTTCTGCCCTCCTTGACATTATATTGACTTTTTACCTCTTTTCTAGATCTATATATGACATCCTTTCATTTTAATTCCTTTCCCTTAACGTTTTTCAACATGAATGTGACTTTTGACTTTGTGTCTCTTATTTTTCACTTTCTTCTTTTTCTTTTAATTTTTTTCAGCACTTTTATGTATCATCTTTTTGCTTCTTATGCACAACGTCACATCCTCTTCTATCTTTTATCCTTCTCTTTTCAACACAAAACTCTTTTCATACCCTCTTTTTAGGTTTCCTCTTTCATAGCCACCCTCAACTTATGTATTTTGCATTAGTTGAGGGTGCACATTGTCCGATGTCGGACCAGGGCCAAGATCAAGGTAACTTTTGACTTAGCCACCCTCAACTTAGGCTTTTGGCTTAAGTTAAGGTGCACATGTCCAAGGAGGGACCGGGGCCAAGACAATATTTTAAGGAAGGTAAGTTGGGTGAATCAAAAGAAGTGGTCTATTTAAGCTAGGTGTCTTACATGGAGTCCTTCTGGGTTCTATGTGCCTTGTTACATCTAGGGGGTACCCCTAAGTCGTGATAAACTTGCTAATCAGAGCATTGGGTTAAGAATGGTTCTAGGATGTCTCAAACAACATCTAGTAGAGTCTTGTTCATAAATGTAAAGTGCGCCACATTTATGAATAGAAGGCTATTGGATATTTAGTAAACTTCATTTCCTCATTCTCTAAGTCGTGCCATAGAGTTTAACTCTTTTTAGGTCTTTCTCCTAATCTGTGCTCGATGGTTTTCAGGATATGACTACTATAAGGAATGAGGAAGACAATGTGGATAAAGAAGTTGTTCCTTAAGCTCCAATTGAGCCTTTGGTTGTGCATGTGACTAATGAGAAGTTTAGGTTTGGTTTTCAGCTGTTGACTCAGGATGGGATAGAAGCTCTGTTATTTTATGGGTCAAAGATGGAGGAAGATCCTTAAGATTTTATAGATGAGGTCTCTAAGGTGTTGGACTTTGTGGGAGTGACTCCGGTAGAGAAGGCAGAGTTAGCTTCTTACTAACTCAAAAAGGGTTTCTCAAGTATGGTTTAATTTGTGAAAAAAGGCTATACCTGTAGGAATGGGTCCCATAGAGTGGGAAAGGTTCAATAGTGCTTTTCTAGATATGTTCTTCCCTCTATAGGTGGGAGACGCTTTAGTGCTTGAGTTCATAAACCTTAGGCATGGTAATATGAGAGCTAAGGAATATGCATTGAGGTTCACCCAATTGTCTAAGTATGCTCCATGTTTGGTGTCCGACTCTAGGTTGAGGATTGGTAAGTTTGTGTGAGGAGTATCCGATTTAGTAGTAAAAGAATATCGTACGACCATGCTTGATCATGATATAACTATTTCTCGTCTTATGGCTTATGCTCAACAAATTGAGAAAGAGAAATTTGGGAAAGGTTTAGGGAGAAAAAGAGGTTTAGGATTGATGATGATAATTCTCCTCTTGAAAGGTTCTCCAGACAAGGTCCTTCTAGGATCTCCCCAAGCTATAACCTATAAAGGGTGTCCAACCCTAAGTCTTAAGGTAAGGATAGTAGACCCCTATTTCTTACTTGAGCTAGATGTGGGAAAATACATGAGGGTAGATGTTTAGCCGGTATGGTTGTGGTGAAAGTGGCAACAAGATGAGAGATTGTCCAAGGATGAAGGCTAAGGGTAGAGAGAATAAGAAAATTAGGTTCTATGCTCCCCAAGCTAGAGGTGAACAAAAGGGTCCTCCGAATGTTTCTCCCGATATGTGTTTTATGCTTATTTAGATTCCGGTGTGGCTTGTCTTTTGTGACTTGTTAGACTTGGTATGATAAACCTTGTTGTTGTCTTTGGTATGAATGGATTGGATTATGGTTTTGTGTATTTGATGGTAGAACCCGACTTAGTCATGATAAGTTTTGAGGTATGTGGATAGATTTGATGAATAGGGTGTTTTAGTAATGCCTAGATGGGTTGAGTGGTAGACTTCTCTAATAAGGGTAGAAGTGTAATTCACCATGGTTTGAAATCATCTCGTGTAATGTATCTGAAAGCTTAGTGATGACTTGCTCTGACTTTCATGACTCGGAGATACACCCCGGATGCAACACAGCATACTTGGCTCCGAATGGGTCTCATACAAGCCTCATAGCATTCTTGAATGTATGAACATAGGAAAAATAGAGAAGAATTAAAAACTTTTCTTTACAATCGAATCATTTTCATTAAAAGAAACAAGCGGAAGACTTTCTATACCATGTCTCAAACCATCTAAGACTTTGGATACAACTTTGGGACTAAGCCCATACAAAGAATCTAAAACATACAATGCAAGACATAAGGGAACATAATGGATTTTGTCCTCGAAACTATGAGGACTCACCAAGTCTTCATCTCCAAGGTCCTTAGAAACCTATTCCTCAAGCATAGAACACCAATATCTCCAAACCCTACACTTTGTTAAAACATGGAGAAAATATGGGTTAGCACACAAAAATGTACTAAGTATGATGACCATGCAAAAACATACTTTAAAGGGACATTTTTGGTTGGAAAGCATGCATTATCCCACTTTTTTTGAAATATCATGTTCAATAGCATAAGAGACATACAATACGAGTATAATCATCATACAAGTCATAATACCACATTTAGACAATATCATCATGTAAACCCTTACCTTCACCTTAGACATCCACGTAAAGTAACTCTCATTCTATACCTTAAACAATGCATGGATAGCGTCCCATACCACCATCCACACCAAGGCACCACATTAAGGTCACCTAAAGTGAAGTTACCATTCATTCCTTTTCACCTTTACACAATATCCATACATAAAAGACATAACATTTCATAACACATGACAAGGGAACATAACTCATAATATAACCCAAGTATAGCATGCATCATCACATTACAAATTTAAGATTCAACATTCTCCAATAACTTCATTTAGAGGACTTTCATAGATTAGTCATTAGGACTTACAGAACTCACTATGACCCTATCAAAGCCTACTCGTACAATGTATAGATGGCATCCCATACTACCACCTACACTTCATGGAACCTCTCAAGAAACCATGATGCACATCTCACATGATGGGAATAAGAATTTAACCGACATAGACCATCCAAGCTAGACATGGAATCCGGCGTCATATAGCCCCACACCGTAAAGAGGTGTTCCACTTGCCTAAGGTAGAACGGTAACATTAGCTCGGATGGAATCCGCTAGCTAATATCGTATGTGGGCACATAGTTATGGGATAGGAAGATTTTCCTTGGAACTCTAACCTAACATTGGGAGAGTTTCCATCTAACCATATCCACTCGATGCTTAGCCTACATTCCCATATATTATTTCATTCTCATTACATTAGTGTACTAGGGAGGAATGCCATAGGCCTATTGACCCATGATACATCATTACCCAAGGAAGGAATGCTATAAGCCTATTGATCCATGGTACATTCAAGAATAGCTCTAGAGTCCTCATGAAAAGAATGCCATAAGCCTATCGATTCATTGTCCCTCATTACATTCTTATACATATGGAAGGAATGCCATAAGCCTATCGATTCATGGTACATTGAATCATTAAGAAAGGAATTCCACTAGCCTATCGATTCTAGAGTCTTCTTTACCTTAGATAATTTATGAAAAGAATGCCTTAAGACTATCAATTCATATCCATCAAGTTAAGACACATTCATTACTCATATATGAAAGGAATGCCATATCTTATCGATTCATATTCATCAAGTCAAGACACATTCATTATGCAACAAAGGATGCCTAAGCCTACCACTTCAAGTTAGAACATTACATCATAGAAATCCTCCACATTCTAGCATCATCATTCATGAGTGTCAAATTGAGAATTAGCCTTTCAATCATACCACAAATACCTTCAAGACATGATAACCTTAACTTCATTGATTCACATTCATATACTTAGTAAGTAAACACCTCCACCTTTCAAGAGGATCAATAGGTCAAGCACAATTCTACTTAAACATGAACATTTAGCCATAACTTGCCTTAAAGGCCATAAATCTCAAATCATCTATACACCAACAATTTACCATAATTAAGGCATAGATAATGGTACAATTCAAAAACCCAAAGCAATTTAGACATATTCCAATCATAAGCTTTCATAATCAACAAACCTACTTCATAAAGGCACAATTTAGGAATTGAGAGTAATCATGGGTCCATGGAGTATTTCAATCATAAATAATCAATCAAACATCAATACAATCATTATATGATTAGAAATAATTTGAAGAATGAACCCATGAGATTGACTAAAACCCTAGGTTTTTCATGAACTTGAAAACTTTGAAAACTTCTTCGAAATTTACTCTAGGGTGAAAGCTAACCCTAGATGAAGGATCACCATACCTTTACTAAGATTTCCCAAGATATTTGATGAAGAAATGTCTTGAATACAAACCCTAGCTCTCACTTCTTTTTGTTCTTTGAGTTAGAGAGAGAAATATTGAGAGAGGAAGAACTTTGGGGTTTTGATTTGGGTGTTTTAAATAAAGGAGTAAATGAAGTGTTTTAAGACTTGAAACTCTTTATATTTATGATATAAACCATTTAAAATTAACCCCACATAATAAAACATTAAAACAAAAATACTTAAAAACCCTTAACTTCGGTAACCCTGTCAGGGACCAAGTCCAATTCTACGATCCATGAAAGGGGACCACAACCCGTTGTGGTGCCCGTGGTCCTCTAGGCAATGTACTTCCTTGACTTCCCAAGCCCCAAGATGCTAAGGAATCTTCACGGTCACTTCTACGGGCCGTGGTCAAGACCACTTACCGTGGAGTGGTTCGTGACGTTTGGGCAGTAATTTGGCCAAAGTGCCTTGCCTCCCATGCCACAAAGTGACCTTCACGGCAACTTTTACAGACTGTGCTTAAGGCCACTGACCGTGAAGTGGTCTGTAGACTTGAGACAATGCTTGGCCAAGGTTGGGCAAGCCTTGGCCTTTGTCTTAGGCCTTGCTCCCTTGGCTTGGCACTTTCCCTTGCAACTCTTAACCAACATTAAAAGGGTCTTTCAACTACGGAGTCTTTCACGTACCTTGATGTTGACTCACTAAACTCCATCAAACAAGGCTCGGGACAACATTACACAACATGAAACCTCATTACAAACTTAAAACAAAGTCGTTAGGCTCTAGTTTCACTTATTCATTTTACGGGTCATTACATTATCCCCCACTTAGGAACATTCGTCCTCGAATGACACTTTTAAACACATTAAAGGGGTTAACAACTCAAGACTAGCCGCCCATAAATCCTAACACATCATATAATGCTAAAACCATAGGAGGAAACATCAACTCCACATCCATAAACTCAATGCAATAAAAAGAAGTAGGAAATACATCCACCAACTCATTATGCACCAAAACATCTCATTTCTCATTTCATTGGAGGAACTTCCTTCTCTAAATCACATCATACTCATCATAACATCATTAGGTAATTATGCAACTCTTTCAAGAATACATTCAAAAATGTACAACAAGTCAACTCATGAAACATTTAGACAGTCATTATAGATGCATATTTAACATGAGAAACACAATCATGAAAACTCATTTTCACAAATGAACATAAATTCCATTAAAACATGCATATCATAAGGAGCTCATGGAAACTCATTTTTACAAAACATGACTCCAAAACATGAAACAAGTTACAAAGAACTCTTGGTCTCAAGCTTGAATAGGAATAGAAGAAAGTGACAAGGATATCAAAACTCACCACAACCTACTATTCAACATACCATCCCCAACTTAGGAGAAAACCCAACTAAGGCTAACATGAAAATAACATAGGAACCTCAACAAGACATTCTCAACTTACAAGAAACTATCAACATACCAGTGCTTTTAAACTAGGAAGGTCTTCATTAAGCAACTCTTGCTCACAACAAATTTACCAACACCACTCAAGGTCTCATATGAGTCTACCACACCGGGTCTAAACTCCTCAAACTCACTACACCTTATATGATGAGAATCAATCAAGCCTAACACGTGAACATCAGTGACACTCAACCACCTTGACATCTAAGCACATTATCTCCCCCCCTCAGGGGTAAGCCTATGCAAACTCTTTACAAAATCACTTTGTTCAATTCTAAGGTCGAATCAAGACATCACTAAACCTTCACACTCATCACACAAGGTGATTCTAAATCATGGTAAATTACACTTACACCCTCCTTCACGGAGTCTACTCACTCAACACATCAACACATTTCTAAAACACTTCATTCCTCAAATCTTTCAATTTACCACCAAATTCATCATAACTTTCTACCAACAACACACATAACCATAAAGCAACCTATTCATACTAAACTCAACATCACAATCTATCATCTCAACTCTATCATGTCACATAGCCATAGTTGGCATCACAACTAACCTTTTCTCTCCCTCAAACCTTCTAGCATACTCTTTTCAAGTGGTCAAACACTAAATACCATCAGACCCTATCTATCACATCTTCTTCTTCCTTGAGTTAGAGAGAGAAATATTAAGAGAGGAAGAACTTTGGGGTTTTGATTTGGGTGTTTTGAATAAAGGAGTAAATGAAGTGTTTTAAGACTTCAAACTATTTATATTTCTAATATAAAATATTTAAAATCAACCCCACATAATGAAACATTAAAACAAAATTACTTTAAAACCCCAAACTTGGGCAGCCCCGTTAGGGACCAAGTCCACTTCTACGGTCCGTGAAAAGGGACCACGGCCCGTGGTGGTGCCCGTGGTCATATAGGCAGTGTACTCATTTGCCTTGCCTAGCCCCAAGATGCTAAGGAAGCTTCACGGCCACTTCTACGGGCCGTGGTCAAGACCACTGACCGTGGAGTGGTCCGTGAAGTTTGGGTAGTAGCTTGGCCAAAGTGCCTTGCCTCCCATGCCACCAAGTGACCTTCACGGTCACTTCTACGGACTGTGGTCAAGTCCGCTGACCATGAATTGGTCTGTGGACTTGAGACAGTGCTTGGCCAAGGTTTGGCAATCCTTGGCCTTAGGCTTAGGACTTGTCCCCTTGGCTTGGCACTTTCCCTTGCAACCCTTAACCAACATTAAAAGGGTCTTTCAAATACGGAGTCTATCACGTACCTTGATGTTGACTCACTAAACTCCATCAAACAAGGATCGGGACAACATTACACAACATGAAACCTTATTACAAAGTCAACACAAAGTCGTTGGGCTCTAGTTTCACTTATTCATTTTACGGGTCGTTACACCAACCTTAGAATTGAAAGAAATGTGCTTAGAAGAGTTTGTATAGGCTTACTCCCAAGGGGGAGATGGTGTTCTTGATAACAAGGTCGTTGAGTGTTCTTCATGTTCATGATTTGGCTTGGATTGAAATTATTCCCTTGAGAGGTATAGTGAGTTTGGGAAGTTTAGTCCCAGTTTTGTAGGCTCATATAAGATCTTAAGTGGAGTTGGTAAGGTTGCTTGTGAGCTAGAGTTGCTTAATAAGAACCTCTCAAATTTTGAAGTGCCTGTAGGGATCTTAGACTGGCAAGATAAGAAATAGAAGAGTTAGGAAGTTGCTTCCACGAAAGTATGAAGGAGTGGTCTTTGAGTGAGGTTTTTAGGTGAGGGTGCTACTTGGGAGGCCGAGGGCCAATAAGAAGTCCCAATATCCTCATCATTTTCCTTGTATTCCTTCTTTGACCTTGTGATGATGAGTTCCTCATGGTTTGTGCTTTATATGAACTCATGTGTGTTTTAGATGTTTTCATGATTCCCTTATGTGGTGCATGTTCATAAAAAAACTAGTGTTTTGAAAGAAAATGAGTTTGCATGCTTGATTTCCTCAAGTCATTGTGCATTGAGTATGAGTTTCCTATTTGACTTCATGATATGAATTGATGAACATGCTTTATATGTATATGCTTTTCTTGAGTAAATGGCCTAATTGTTTAATGAGATGGTGCTGCGCATGATTTTAGTTGGAGAAGGTATTTCCTCCTAAGAATATAATAAATGGTCAAACTTCATGTATCATCGGTTGTTAGATGTAGTTCCTATTTCCTTGTGATGCATTGATTATGTCTGAGGTGGAGTTGATGTTTCCTCCTTTGAATTGTGCATTATTTTGATGTTGCATGCATAATGGACTGCTAGTCTTGACTCTTTACTTCCGTAAGGTGTGTAGATCATCATTAGAGAATGAATGTTCCCAAGGGGGAGATATTGTAACACTCCGGAAACTAGTAGGCTAAACTAGAGATTGACGTGAGGGTTAGAGTCATGAATGTACCTCCCCGTACCTAAAAATAAAGTGTTTCGTGTTAGAACGTCAAGGTACGACCCCCAAGGACCAACCATGGGTCCTTGATGAAGAACCCTAGAATCTGCCCAAAAATAGTGACCTACATGGAGACCTACGCCCCGTTGGTGTCACGACCCAAGCCTAGGGCCTAGACGTGACATGGCGAATGAGGAACCCGAAGGAACCCCAAACAAGCCTCTCAAACTTGTCATCACACTTCATCGGTCGCGGAAGTACATTCAACATTAATTAACGGGAAATAGGGACTAAGGGCAAACCATTTCAAAATGACATCATAGAACAAGAGTCAAGCTCATTTACAAAATACTTGTCCAACGCACACCTCTACATACATAGATAGGACGGGGGCCATGACATACTACCGGCTCCCCTCATAGTCAAAATACAATTGCAAGCTAAAGTCTCAAAACATAGGAGTAGGAAACATAACATAGCCCTCGAATCATTGAGGACTCACCAACAAACTCGGATAAGCACCGTACTAGCCACGTGAATGGAGAGAAGGATCAAGAGTAGCTCCGGTCCCTACATGGTGACATCATGTAGGCAAAATATGCGTTAGTACTTGGAATGTACTAAGTATGCGGGGTGCAACACAACAATAGACAAGGACACAATCGAAATACAAGAAATAGTTTCATAGGCATTATGAATAACAATATGAGGATGCATGATCAAAGTGAAGTCAAAACATGTTTAAGTAAATCTATACTAATAGTAGATATCATATGTGTATGCATGATCCAACCAATCTATAACCCCAACTTAGGATGGGGGATGTCGTTCACACCCGCACACCCTGGTGGCAAGGTATAAACCCTTCACATGGTTGATGTTGGTCACACCCCAAGCATCCTAGGTGGTGAGATATAAACCACTCACATGGTTGATGTTGGTCACACCCCAAGCATCCTAGGTGGTGAGATATAAACCTCTCACATGGTTGTCCGGTTCTTTTCCCCCGGACCGGGCATGGTCATGCAACACTTTATATAGGAAATTCCCATTAGGCTCTAATGCAATCTCGCGTATGGAATGAACATATACACAAGCTTAGTTTGTCATCAACACATCTCTGGATTGTCATACATCTCATAACTCAAGCTTTAAAGCATCGATTCATCAATTCTCCATAGTTGGACATTTTGTCAAACACCTTGAAGGCATGTAATGGAATCAAAGAGCATGGAAAATAGGGTAGTAATTATGCAGCCAAACCAGTGAACAACCTACAACAACACCTTTTAACACCCACAATACCATATGAAAATCTCCACATCCATTCCAAATTTAGATTCAAGTTCTAGAGTCACAACATGCTCAAAACAATCACTTTTCATGTTTAAAATTCAATGTGCAGGAAATTATTACAAAGAACAAGACTAATTTATGAATCTTAACTTAAACCATGAATTAGTGAGTAGAATAGAATCTAGGCACTATGGGTGGAAGGACCCATGAGTTCAACACCATATATCTTGAGTTCTTATGAAGGTCTTGAGAGTGTCTTCAATGGAAGCTTGGAACTTGGAGCAAGAGTCTCTTCAATCTTGAGGAAGGTTTTGGATTAGGGTTCTTGAGAGAACTTGAGAGAAAATGTGTCTAAGTATGGGAGAGGTGTTTTGTGAAATGTTTTAGAGATGGGAATTGTACTAATGGTATATAGGAAATAACATATGCCCTTTGGAAAAATGGTCCAACACTTAGAAAAAAAAATGAGGTGGGTGAACAGTAAAAACGCTCACTGGAAATTACATTTTCTGCCGGACAGATTTTACGAAAATGGGCATAACTTCTTCGTCCGAACTCCGAATGAGGTAAAAAGAAGTGCGTTAGGTAGCTAACTCAAAGGGCTTTCCATGGATATGTTATGGGCCACCCAATTATTTGTGTGCTAGGAGATATGACCCTCCAAAGTAGACCCTCGAAAAAGGCTTCACTTGGAAATTTCAGATTTTGATACGGTTGCTCTATAATTTGGGTTAAACTCATTTCCCACTCAATTTGACCCCCTAAACAAGAATATGAAGTCGGATTTTCGATAAACGAAATGGATTTTTTTTTTTTTTTTTTTATATAGCTAAACAAGTTTCCGGTAACTTTCGAAGCACATTTTTAAGAACTTTTTGGGTCATTTCAATATCTCCACCTTGGGAACATTCGTCCCCGAATGTGGAAGAAACGTACAAGGCAAGACTTAGTAAGAACATATCAGCCCCAACATGAATGCAAATTTTTTATTTAAACATCACTTCAAGATTTCAAAACTTAGTGTAAAGCATCCATAACTCATCAATTTAAACATATATGCACATTAATGATTCAGGGGCTGAAATGTAAGACTCAATGGAGTACAAAGGACTTGATTTAATACCTTAGGCTTGAGTGGAGTTGAATAGATAAGGATAACGTCTTTGCATGTCCGCTTCGGCCTCCCAAGTAGCACTCTCCACTTGTTGATTTCTCCAAAGCACCTTAACGGACACCACTTCTTTGTTCCTCAACCCTTTAACTTGTCTATCTAAGATCTGAACCGGGACTTCTTCATACGTCAAATTATCTTCTACAACACCCACAACCTCAAGAGGTACAATAGCGTTAGGATCACCAACACATTTCCTCACCATCGATACATGGAATACCGGATGAACTAATTCCATCTCCTTGGGCAACCCCAACTCATAGGCTACTTTACCAACCCTTCTTATTATCTCATAAGGACCGACATACCTAGGGCTTAATTTCCCCTTCTTACCAAAATGAACCACACCTTTCATTGGAGAAACTTTCAAATAAACCCAATCACCCACTTTGAATTCGAGATCCCGTCTCCTCACATCGGCATAATACTTTTGACGACCTTGGGCTGTTTTCAACCTCTCCCTAATCATCCTTACCTTCTCAAGAGCATCCATGACCAGATCCGGACCCAACAAGGCCACCTCTCCAACTTCAAACCACCCAACCGGTGACCTACACCGTCTACCATAAAGTGCCTCAAAAGGAGCCATACCGATACTAGAATGATAAGTATTGTTGTATGCAAATTCAATCAAAGGAAGATGATCATCCCAACTACCTTTCAACTCCAATACACAAGCTCTAAGCATATCCTCCAAGGTTTGAATTGTTCTTTCGGCTTGGCCATCCGTTTGAGGGTGGAAGGCCGTGCTAAGCTTTACTTTTGTACCAAGACCCCTTTGGAATGACTTCCAAAAGTGAGAAGTGAATTGGGCACCACGATCCGAGATGATAGACAAAAGAATCCCATGCAACCTTACCAATTCATGAATGTACAACTTGGCATACTCTTCAGCCCCGTAAGTAGTTTTAACCGGTAGGAAATGAGCCGACTTTGTCATCCGATCAACCACCACCCAAACCGAATCAAAGCCTCTTCTAGCCTTGGGTAAGCCCACTACAAAATCCATGTTGATTTCTTCCCACTTCCAAGTAGGTATCTCAATGTCTTGAGTTAGGCCACCCGGCCTTTGATGTTCGGCCTTGACTTGTTGACAACTATGGCAACCCGAAACAAATTTTGCAATGTCCTTCTTCATACCGCCCCACCAATACACATCCCTCAAGTCTCTATACATCTTTGTTGACCCCGGATGAATAGAATAAAAAGAATTATGAGCCTCATCAAGGATTCTTTCCCTCACACCATCCACACAAGGAACACATAATCTACCTTGGTACCTAAGGGCACCATCTCCCCCTTGGGAGAAAACCTCCACCTTACCACTACTCACCGAAGCCTTTAATTCTACCAAAGAAGGATCAAGATCTTTCTTGACTATCACCTCATCAACCAAGGAAGACCTTGAACCATCAACAACAACTACTCCTCCACTATCCACCCCTTCTAACCTAACTCCCAATTTGGCCAACCGATGGACCTCCTTAGCCAACTCTTTACTACCTTCCTCCACATGAGCCAAGCTACGCATGAACACTCTACTCAATGCATCCGCCACCACATTAGCTTTCCCCGGATGATAGTGAACACTCATATCATAATCCTTAAGGAATTCTAACCACCTCCTTTGTCTCAAGTTAAGATCTTTTTGCGTGAACACATATTGGAGATTCTTATGGTCAATGAAGATATCAACATGCACCACATACAAATAATGACGTCAAATCTTTAAAGCAAAAACCACGGCGGCCAATTCAAATCATGGGTTGGGTAATTTTTTTCATGAACCTTAAGTTGGCTAGAAGCATAGGCTATAACCTTACCACTTTGCATCAACACACAACCCAAACCAATACGGGAAGCATCACAATAAACAACAAAACCTTCTAACCCATCCGGAAGTGACAAAATAGGAGCGGACACAAGCCTTTCTTTCAAAGTTTGGAAGCTTTCCTCACACTCATCTGACCACACAAATTTAGCCTTCTTTTGAGTCAACTTAGTCATAGGAGAAGCAAGAGAAGAAAACCCTTCCACAAATCTCCTATAATAACCCGCTAAACCCAAGAAAATCCTTATATCCGACGGGGTCAAAGGTCTAGGTCAATTCCTAATAACATCGGTCTTCTTAGGATCCAACTTAATACCATCCCCCGACACCACATGGCCTAGGAAAGCAACTTCCTTCAACCAAACCTCACACTTTTCATATTTAGCGTACAACTTCTCTTCCCTCAATCTTTGGAGTACAACCCTCAAGTGATCCTTGTGCTCTTCCTCACCCCGAGAATAGATCAAGATGTCATCTATAAACACCACCACAAAAGAATCAAGGTAGGGTTTGAAAACCCTATTCATCAAATCCATAAAGAGAGCCAGAGCATTAGTCAACCCGAAAGACATCACCACAAACTCATAGTGCCCATACCTAGTACGAAAGGCTGTCTTGAGAATATCACACTCCCTCACCTTCACTTGATGATACCCTGACCGAAGATCAATCTTAGAGAAGTGACTAGCCCCATGCAATTGGTCAAATAAATCGTCAATCCTTGGAAGAGGATACCTATTCTTGACGGTGACCCTATTAAGTTGTCGATAATCAATACACATTCTAAGAGACCCATCCTTCTTCTTCACAAACAAAACCGGAGCACCCCAGGGAGAATGACTAGGTCTAATAAACCCCTTCTCTAACAAATCTTTTAATTGCTCTTTCAACTCTTTCAACTCCGCCGAGGCCATACGGTAAGGGGGGATAGAAATAGGTTGAGTATCGGGAAGGAGGTCTATACCAAGATCTATCTCCCTTTCGGGAGGGACACCGGGAAGGTCTTCTGGGAAGACATCTAAAAACTCATTAACAACCGGAATAGACTCAATAGGAGGGACTTTAGACTCCACATCATTGACTCTCACAATATGGTACAAGCACCCTATGGAAATCAACCTATGGGCTTTAATGCAAGAAATGAATTTCCCCTTCACCACAACATCCCGGCTCTCCCACTCAAGGACGTGTTCATTAGGAAATCAGAACTTGACTTTACGAGTCCTACAATCAATAGAAGCATAATATGCATGCAACCAATCCATCCCAAGAATAACATCAAAATCCACCATGTTCAACTCAACAAGATCACAAGGCAACAACTTATTCAATATGCAAATCGGACAATTTCTATACACTATTCTAGTAACAATAGAGACACCAATGGGAGTAGATACTTCATATGACTCATGCTACAATTCCGACTCGACATGAAATTTTCTAGCAACTAAGGGGGTAACAAAGGAAAGGGTGGCACCCGGATCAATCAAAGTATAAACATCAAGATCAAAGATTTGCAACATACCGGTCACCACATCCGGAGTCTCATTAACACCTTGTCTACCATGCAAAGCATCAAAATCGATTGTCCCTTGGGGCACCACTTTGAGAAGCACCTCTACCCAAAGGAGTAGTGTTAGCACTTCGGACCTTGTTGCGGATCTTGGGACACTCAAACTTCTTATGACCCACTTCTCCACATTCAAAGCAAGCACCCGAACCATTCATGCAAGGACCACCATGCTTCTTCCAACACTTAGGGCATACATCCATAGAACCCACTTCACCTCCCCCTTGAGGTCTAGGAACATTGATAGCAAATCCCCGGTTGACATGAGGGTTTCCTCAGCCTTGATGAAATCTAGCACCCTTAGGGAACCTATTTTCCATTCGGGCCCTCTTGGCCTCGTGCCCCCTTCTCTTCCTCAATTTCTCCTCCTCCATTTGCTCGGCATAAGTAATCAACCAAGACAAATCCATATCTCCAATGAGCATAGCGGACCGATACTCCTCACTAACCAAGTCGGATACACCCATCACAAATTTTTTCATCCTCGACCTAGAGTCGGCCACCAAGTGAGGTGCATACTTGGAGAGTTGGACAAATTTGAGGGCATACTCCCTCACACTCATAGCTTCTTGCTTCAAGTTCATGAACTCCACCAACTTTGCCTCCCTAAGCTCAAGAGGGAAGAACCTATTAAGGAAACCAAGTTTAAACTCCTCCCACAACACCACATAGCCATTACCTTTCTCACCCTTCCATTGATCAAACCAAATTTGAGCAACCCCCTTTAGTTGGTAGGTCGCCAATTCCGCCTTCTCACAAGCACCAACATCCATAATGGTCAAGATTTTGCATACCTCATCGATGAACTCTTGCGGGTCCTCATCCACCTTTGAACCATGGAAGACCGGAGGGTTCATCCTCATGAAATCTCTTACCCTTTCCCCCGGGGTGATAGTGCGAGGAGCTTGGGCTCCTTGTTGCACTTGGTTAGCTACCACTTGTGCAAGCATGGTGAGTGCATCACGGAGCTCACCATTGGTGGGTGGCTCTTCCGGTGATCGGGCCCGTCTTCCCCTCATGTTTGGCATGATGATCTAGCAATCCAAAGAACAAGCGTTAGGGAGGAATCACCTTATCGCACTCTAAGCACGA
Source organism: Solanum okadae (assembly GCA_036553675.1). Classification (NCBI taxonomy): domain Eukaryota; kingdom Viridiplantae; phylum Streptophyta; class Magnoliopsida; order Solanales; family Solanaceae; genus Solanum; species Solanum okadae. The sequence continues at coordinate 31,049,696 of CM071686.1, read as the reverse complement.
CATAGAACATGAAGAAGGGAAACCTTTCCTAAAACGTTTTGTAGCCTCCCATTTATAGTCGTGGCGCGCTTCACAACCATGATTAGGACTCTACTCAACACGGTGTGTTGGACTCCGAGGATTTAACAACCTAGTGCTCTGATACCAAGCTTGTCACGACCCAAGCCTAGGGCCTAGACGTGACATGGCGAATGAGGAACCCGAAGGAACCCCAAACAAGCCTCTCAAACTTGTCATCACACTTCATCGGTCGCGGAAGTACATTCAACATTAATTAACGGGAAATAGGGACTAAGGGCAAATCATTTCAAAATGACATCATAGAACAAGAGTCAAGCTCATTTACAAAATACTTGTCCAACACACACCTCTACATACATAGATAGGACGGGGGCCATGACATACTACCGGCTCCCCTCATAGTCAAAATACAATTGCAAGCTAAAGTCTCAAAACATAGGAGTAGGAAACATAACATAGCCCTCGAATCATTGAGGACTCACCAACAAACTTGGATAAGCACCGTACTAGCCACGTGAATGGAGAGAAAGATCAAGAGTAGCTCCGGTCCCTACATGGTGACATCATGTAGGCAAAATATGCGTTAGTACTTGGAATGTACTAAGTATGCGGGGTGCAACACAACAATAGAAAAAAATGAGGCGGGTGAACAGTAAAAACGCTCACTGGAAAATTGCATTTCCTGCCGGACAGATATTTACGAAAATGGGCACAACTTCTTCGTTCGAACTCCGAATGAGGTGAAATGAAGTGCGTTAGGTAGCTAACTCAAAGGGCTTTCCATGGATATGTTATGGGCCACCCAATTATTTGTGTGCTAGGAGATATGAGATATGACCCTCCAAAGTAGACCCTCGAAAAAGGATTCACTTGGAAATTTCGGATTTTGATACGGTTGCTCTAAAATTTGGGTTAGACCCATTTCCCACTCAATTTGACCCCCTAAACAAGAATATGAAGTTGGATTTTCGAAAATCGAAACAGATTTTTTTTTTTTTTTTGATATAGCTAAACAAGTTTCCGGTAACTTCCGAAGCACATTTTTAAGAACTTTTTGGGTCATTTCAGTTGGCCACCCACGCCCCATGGGTGAGTGGTCATGGGTCAAGGTCTCAAAAATAGGCTCCAGTAACTCCACCCACGGTTCACCAGCACGCCATGTGGGTCCATCCATGGACCGTGGTTATGGGGTTGTGGGTGGTCACCTGTTATCTATTTTGAGAAATTAGTTAGGGGTACTTTGGGATTTTCCGGAATTGATTAGTTATTAAGTGACGTCATTTTACCTTAGTTTAAACCACCTATATAAAGACTTTAGATCACCTATATAAAGACTTTAGACCCCTAAATTAAGTCATCCAAATCATTATTTCTAAATCCCCAAAAGAAACCCAATTCAGTCGCAAAGTTCTGAATAAGAAGTAGAAGATCAAAGTTTCGAAGAAGAAGAAGAGGAGGAGGAGGAGGAGGAGGAGGAGGAAGAAGAAGAAGAAGAAGAAGTAGAAGAATAAGAAGAAGAAGAAGGAGAAGAAGAAGAACAAGGAGAAGGAGAAGGTGAAGGAGAAGGAGAAGGATAAGAAGGATAAAAAGAAGAAAAACGAGAAGAGGGTCAAGCCAGGTCAAGACTCCATTGTTTCAAGCTCTCTAGACTTTGTAAGGAGTAGTATTTGAGGTCTTAGTAAGGGGCTTACTCCCAAGGTGAAGATGATATGCTTAGATAGCAAGATTGATTGAGAGTCCCGATGTCCTCATCACTTTCTTCGATTCCTATTCTAGCTTGAGACCAAAATTTCCTTTTGGGCTTGTTTTATGTTTTGGCGTCATCAGTGCTTTATAAATTTACATGTTCTCCTTATGTTATGCACGTTCTTGAGTGAATTCATGTTTTGCATAAAATGAGTTTTCATGATTTTTATATTCCTCATGTTGTTGTGCATTTTAGTATGATGATGACTTATTTGACTTCATGAGATGATTTGATGAACATGATTTAATATGTGATTTCACGTATCAAGACACTTCATCCAATACTAAGTTCCAACAATCGTTAGTCAGTATTATAACCCAACTAATTGAGTTGGGGTCGAATCCCACAGGGAGTAGTTTTTCCTTCAAATTCAGTGATGAAAGTATGACAACAATCTCTTCAATTGAGCAAGTATTTTACCTTTTTAGTTTTACTTTCAAATATCTAATCTCTATTATCCCTCCAATTTCACACTTCAACACGAAATGATCAAATAGTAAAGTAAAACTTGGAGTAATGACCAACCAATTGCCGAATTCTAACTTAGTGGGTGAATATTGATGCTCACAATAGGATAATTTGTTGTGGGTAGGTAGGACCATATGTAGAGTAATTTTCTCTCGAACAATTACCTTATCTATGTCGAATTCTCTTGAACTTCAACACTAATCGGAAGATGCCCAACCTTTGGTCCTCATCAAATCCACTCTCTTGAGTTGGATAGAAAAGATAGATCCCATGTTTCACTCTCTCAAGCCACTACTAAGGATGCTAAGATTGCTACTTTGGCTCTACACCTCTCTATCGAGCAAGCGCACAACACTGAACTTGTTACACTAAACATGCAACATGACTTCAAAATGCAGTAGTAACTCAGACCCACTTCAAATTAACGCCATTATTTGTAATTCAACGACACCCACTTAGTAAAACTCAACAATTGGCTTCATAGTCAAAACCCCAAGAAAGGGGTTTTATCCACTCATAGCAAAAATAAGAATATTAACATCTGCCATGTTTTCTACAGCTGGGTAATTGAAATTCAAAAGTTAGGAATTACTAAAATCTTCTCTAATACAAAATCTCAACTAAGAATCCTGATAAAATCCCTTCAAAACCACAATGGTAATGCTTTTGCTCTCAATTTTCTATTTCTCAAGTTTTCTCCATGAATTTCTCTCCCTCCCAAAATTAATTTAAACAAGTCTAATGTGTAACTGTTTAAGATCACTTGACATGGTAAGTCGGGCTTCGCCGACAAATCAATGACTCACCGATTGTTCTTCATCTCACCTTCATTTTCCACTTCTTCTTGATCCGACTACTGTAACTTTAGTCGATCCAAATCAGGATCGCCGAATAATTCCGCGAGTCGCCCATTTGCCTTCTATCTCGCCCAGCAGCACTTCTTTGAATCTTCTTCAGCAATTTTGGTGACCTAGTCATCCTTCGCCGAATGGATCGGCGACACGCCGAATGGAATTGCTACTCGCCGAAGTTACCCATAGTTTAGCTCCAACATTCTGTAACTTTAGGCGGTATCATGGCAATTTGGTGATTCGCCGAGTAACATTAACGATCACCAGGTTAACATTTCTTCATTCCTTTAGCTTGCTTTGTTCCATTTTGCACATTAGTGTTCATGCTTTGTTCATATATCCATATACCTGAAAATCATTGATTTTACATCAGTTATTGGCACAAAAAATGCATTTGAGGACACTAAATCTATTAAAATATTTCCCTAAATGAGTCAAAATCGTGGACTCATCAATATGCTTTTGATGAAATGGCGTATTGACTCCATAAAGTTGTGATTGAGCTTGGTTTTAGTTAGAGAAGCTAGTTCCTCCTATGATTATGTGATGGATGATGTTTAGAAGAGTTGGTATAGGCTTACTCCCAACGGGGAGATGGTGTGCCTAGCTAGCAAGGTTATTATGTGTTTATGTATTACTATGATTTCCTTATATAATGCATATTCATGAAAACTTGTGTTTTAAAAAAAAATGTTTATGAGAATTGCTTTCCTCATGTTGTAGTTCTTTGAGTATGAGTTGCATGTTGTACTTCATGAGAAGAATATATGAGCATGCTTTAGTTTTTCGTTGAGAGATTCCTCCTTGAATAAAATGATTTTTGAGAGTAAATTTCATATGAGCTCCATGAGAGTATGTTGAGCATGATATGACTAGGAGATGGTATTTCCTCCTTGAACATGGCTAGTTATTGAAGTTCTTGCATCTTGGCTTGTTAGATGTAGGCCCTACTTTCTAATGTTGCATTGATTATGTGTTGATATGGAGTTGAAATTTCCTCCTATGAGTTGTGCATTATTTTGATGTTTCATGCTTGACGGGCTGCTAGTCTTTAGTCTTTAATTTTGTAAGGTGTCTAAGTCATCATTCGAGGATGAATGTTCCCAAGGGGGACATAATGTAACACCCCGAAAACTTTTAGGTAAAACTAGAGCCTTACATAAGAGTTTTAGAGTTTTATTTGTGGGTTAATTTTGTAAGATGGCTTCCCATACCTAGGACGAAGTGTTTAGTAGTTAAACGCCAAGGTAACACTCCCCAAGGACCAACAAAGGATCCTTTAGGAGGACCCTAAAGCCTAACCCAAAATAGCCTTAAAGTGCCCAAGTTCATGACCTACGAATGGGACCTACTGGGCGTAGGTCCATCTATGCCCCGTAGGACCAGGTCGTGGGTCAAGACCTCACTTTAGGAGCTGCAGGCCCTGACCTACGAACCAGAAGCAGGACCCGTAGGTCCACTCAAGATCAGTGAATGGAGGGCGTGAGTCATTACCTGCAATTATTTCTAGTCTTGGCCAAAGGAGGGTTCAATTTGGTAATTCATCTTTTATTTTTTTTAAGTAGGGGTCGTTTAATATAGTATTTATACACATATATAAACTATTTTAAGTCATTAAACAGCCTATTAACTCATAATATCTCAAGACCCCAAATCAATTCCAAAGTTCTCTCCAATATTTCTATCTCTAGAAACTCCATTAAAGAACAAAAAGAAGGTCAAGTCTAGGGGTCAAGGAGCAGCATTTTCTCTTCAATTTTGTGAGTAAATCTTCATAAGGTATGGTGGCTTTTCATCTATGGGTAGCCTTCACCCATAGAGCCCTTCCAAAACTAGATTTCAAAGCTTTCCAATTCCCAAAAGTTGAGTTTTTAATCTAAGTCATGGGTTATCTTTCAAAACATTTTCAAAGGTTTAATTATGAATAATTATTATTGAATTGATGATTTAATGTTGATTTATGATGGTTTCCCCCAATAACCCATGAAATCCCCAGTTTTCCCAATTTGGATCTTCAAGTGTGGGTATTGTTGTATGTTGGCTCAATTGAGTATATAATGATTATTTATGGTGTAATTACAAGACTTTAGTATACTTGATTAAACTAAGATTCTAGGGTGAAATTCATATAGTCTAGGGTTATGTCATGAAAGAGATAAATTGAGGGTTTAGATGTGACCTTCTAAGATTGATGAACTTCTTTATGAATTGCCTTAGACTAGATGACCTATTTATGAATTGCTTATAAGTAAGGCTTGTAGACATGAATAAATTAGGTTATTGCTTATATGATGGATCATGGTTGAGTCGTATTGAGATTTAGTTTACTTGATGCTATATCACTATAATTGGTTAAGAATGAAGGATGTGGTTAGTTCACCTTGAGAGTTAGGATTACATGATAACCATGTGAGGTATTGCTTGAGATTAATGCTTATAGTATGAAGATTACTTCAAAGGCTTAAAAGGGTAAAAGCTAATTTGAATAAACTAAGGATACTAAGGCTTTAAAAAGGAAGCTATTATGTATGTTGAATTGCATATGCCTCTTTTTTTTGTGAAAGGACTTCACCCACATGACCTTTAATATGAGTACATGAGTTTATGTATATAATGAATGATTTACTTGAGTCATGATTCTATCCATGTCTAATGTAGTAAATGCTAGATGTGTTGACTTAATATGCCCTATGATCCTTAAATGCAAGATATGAGGGGTATGCATGATTATGATATTATGTGCATGTTTTATGAACACATTGAGAGTGAAGTGTCTATGAGGATAATATTGTTGTTGTGTCATTGAAAGGACAATCACACACACACACCCTATGCATGAACATGACTATGATGTGAATAAGGTGTTGATTGAGTTATTTAATCATAATATTACCCTTATCTAATGTAGTAATTCTAGATGTTTGGGTTGAGTTTGATTCATAGCCCTTGAAGGGCAAATTATGAGGGTTTGTACATGTTGATGAGAATTATGTATGGGCTTGTGATTCACATAGAAAGTGAAGATCCTATGACTATTGTGTAATTGTTGTATTGTTGAAAGATCATTCTCCCCATACCCTTACACATGACTATGTGATACACTCAAATTACACCTCCATAAATAAGCATAAGCGATCGTTATCAAGTATAGAACCTAACTTGTAGGTTGGGGTCGATCCCACGAGGAAAATGGTCTAGACTTAACTTTAACCAAGAGTTATATTCGTTTAGTCAAATTACTTCCAGAAACAAGTAATTAAAGGGGGGGATTTGTGAAACAAATTGTAAGAATTCAGTAAGTAATCAGTAAACGAATTTTGGTTGTTATCAAGATGAGAGAATTAACTAGGGTATATGTGTTCCCCAAAAGCTCATAACACAGTAATCCTAGTAATAGCAAATCTTTCCTAGTGTGCTTCATGCAAAGTGGTAAGCTAGGTATCTCTAAATCCTTGTTTCGGCATCTAGAGAAGTTCACCCGGCACCTTGGTCCAGCTACGTGTGTATAATTCACTAAACCTTACCTTTACCTCATATTAGACATCACATCAATGTTTGGCTTAGTTATAACTTCGCACCAATCGACACTAGCCTATTAGATAGTATCACAATAAATCTATGTTGATAATTCTTTTCTTGTTGATTACCTCCTTGGTCCGTCAAATAGCAACAAGGCAAGTTCTAGCGTTGCGCACCGTTAAAAAGACTTTTAAACGAAAGAGTTATCAATGCATGCAAAACATTTATTGAAGAATTGCTTATTTACTATTCATACTTTATTAATCGTGCATGGTTCCCACAACCTTGGTTGTGGAGTTTAGTTACCCATAATCATATGAAAACAATTCATTGTTTCAAATGAAAGAATTATGAACTTACGTAATTGAGAATAACAAACCCAGAATTTCAATTTGAATTTTAATAACAAAATCTTCAAAACCAACTTAGGAAATCAAGAATTGCTAGGCTTGCAAAAAATAAATCCCCAAAGTCACAAAGTAGAACTAAAGTAATAAAGTCTAACCCCCTAAATCGAGTTTACATACCCTACTTATAGAAAAACAAGTCCTAACTAAAAGAAACGAAATAAGGAAATAATCTTTTTAGGATGCGTCTTCAATCTACGACACTGACCTACGGTCCGTAAACCTATCTACGATCCGTAGGTCTCTTCCGTGGAAAATTTTAAATCTTCAAAATTTTCCGAACTTCTGTCACATTCGACAGTTCAACAGTATAGACCGTAAGTCAATCTACGGTCCGTAACTCCTCTATGTAGCTCCATACTTACACTTTTCAGCATCAGGTGCTGGAACCAAATTTCTGTCACATTTTATGGAGCAACAGTACGGTCCGTAAAACAATCTACAGTCCGTAAGCTACAACCGTGGTTCCACACTTAGTCGAGAATTTCCAGATCTTCAGCCATGCCTTGCCTGCCCATTGACGTCCATCATTTACAGGGTGTAACTGGACCTACGGTCCGTAGGTTACCTCCGTAGATGCCCTTTTCTTCACGTCTTTCAGTTGTGTCTTGAAATATCCGCATTTGAACTTATTTCCTAAAAACATGAGAAAAACATATAAGAACTCATACAAAATGGCCCTAGACACACACAACTCTCAAGTGAAGTGTATTAACAATGTCGTAAACTCATGTTATATCAACACCCTCAACTTAAAATCGTTGTTAGTCCTCAAGCGACGAACTAAGACTCTATACGACACTTGTATAGAAGCAAGCAACTTAAGAACAAGCAATCACATGGCTCTCTATCCAAACTCTCTTTTCGGGTGCAAAATCTGTTCTCTTAGACTCGACAAGCAAATTCATGCGGATCAAAATATGACAAAGATCGACCAACCAACACACAACATACACTATTTCGCTATGACCAAGGTACTAACTTTTCGACAATGTAACTAGTGCGCTTACTTCAAACGAAATCCCTCTTTTGACACAATGAATATGAATTTGAGTACAAGGATTCGTTCAACACTCACACTCAGAAGTAACTTCAAGTAAAGTTAGTGCTCAATACCATAGGCTTGCCCTTATTTTCACTGCTTAGACTCTCCAAACTAGGTTATAGGATCACTATAGGACTTTCATGGCTTGTAACTTACACTCATGGTCAGGTGTGGTACATTTGGGTACTTTTAGTGACTTTCTGCCCTCCTTGACATTACATTAGGCTTTCTACCTCTTTGTCGCCCTACTCTTGACATCCTACCGTTTGGCCTTCTTTCCCTTGATTATCTTCAACCATGGATGTGACTTTAGACTTTGTAGCTCTTTATTTATTTTTTACTTTCATCTTTTTCTTACGTTTTATTCTTTTTTTAAGCTTTCAATAAGTCACATCCTTTCTTCTCAGTATTTTTTTTCTTTTCTTTTTCAACATCAAACTCTTTTCATATCCATTTTTCTTTTGGTTTCCTCTTTCATAGCCACCCTTAACTTTTGCATTTTCCATTGGTTGAGGTGCACAACACCCGATGTTAGGTCAGGTTTAAGATTGAGGTGAATTTTTACATTTGTCACCCTAAACATAGGCTTTTGGCCTAAGTCGAGTGCACATGTCCAAGGAGGGATCGGGACCAACTTCTATATGGGAGGGTGAGTTAAGTGTTTAGATAGAAATGGTCTAATTTAGTCTCAAAGCATTTGGATCAAAGGGAGCATTCATTTCATTTGGTTGGATTCTTCTTTTAGGCAATTTATGGACTTATCAGAACAAGGGCCTATTATCACTTCCTAGACTCTAGAGTAGATTGTCTTACCAGGACTAACCAGACAAGTTTTAGATTGGCACAAAAACTATCTGAACAATCAGCTATTCTCACACACTCTTGGCACATAATTTCATTATCAGATTATCAGATTACCCAGTTCAAGTTTTAGCTTAAGTCATTCCATCAAGTTGGCTCCTTATCATGTCATACTCAGAGCCAACACATTCAACTCATTCTAGTCTACATATTATAGCACAATTTACAAAATTTGGACGAGTATCATTCAGGTAGATCAACTTTTGCCATCATGCTTCATTCTTTCTCATTCTTTTACACTTACAATCCTAACACATGCCGGTTCAACAAAAATTAAGCAGTCTCTAGGGAAAAAAGAACATAGGCACAAAAACCCCAAGAGAGGATTTATGAGTTGGGTTACTTAGACTTTACCCTATCACTCAAACCATTTACCCCACCTCCAACAAAAATAGATGTGATTGTCCCCAATGCATACAAAAATAGTAAAAGATAATGGATTAGGTGAAGCAAACCAGTGGCGTAGAGTGCCAAATTTCATAAACAAGCGAGTGGGTCCAGTTTCCCGGAGCCCGCTGGAACAATACTTGGGTCACCCTCAGTAGTGCGCACATCATCTATCATAGTACTCTCAGTAGTGCTCTCGATCACTTTAACCACACCATCAGTGGTGCTCACATGGACCCTAACAACAGGCGGGGCCTCTACAATTGGGATAGAACTCGATGCCCCCGCAACACTCTCACGCAACCTCTGCTGGTGCAACTCTTCATCTAAAATCAAAACCTTCTTAACCTCCTTCTCCTGCCTACGCTGTCTCTTTTGGGCTTTTTACTCATCAGTTCGGCTAGAACAGTGCCTCTTACCTTTGGTATGTGTAGGCTCGGGCTCCTCCTTGGCGGCCCCACTGAATAAAGCATCCAACACCGTATCATCAGTCAACGCAGTAGGTGCTGCCTGCGGCTCAACTGCAGTAGTTACATGAATGGAATTGACATCGGCCCGTAGACTGTCTAACTCTGCCCGAAAAGAAGACATATCAGCAGTAGGAGCTGGCCTCTCTAGAACTCGCAGCTCAAAGGCATTGAGCCGCTTATGAACTGCTTGGACCTTTTGGTCCATTTTTGCCTCCATCCTCTTTTCTACTTTCTCTTTGGACTCAGCAATCAACTTCCATATCCAGGCCTTAATATGGTGCAGCAAAGTGGCCATTTGGCCCTCTAATTTCTAGACTTAGGCTAGTGGTATAACAGTGGCTCCAAAAGGTGGAGTGTTCAGGATGAGCTCGAGGACTGGCTCCACAGCATCCACCAAATCATTGCCCAACGGTACGTCAACCCGAGGCCCTCTGCGCAGAGATTCCATATTTGCCTCATCCAGGATTTACCCGATGTCCAAAGTCCGTGTTGCATGTACCAATTTGTCACAGTGCCAAATCGGCACTCCAGCGTCCCTGCATAGCTGAAAGATCATACACAGAAGTGGGTAAGTAGTAGAGGTATTAAAGGCCCTCTCATGTATCTCTGCCAGTAGCATTCGGGTGAAATTAATTTCAATCCCTACGACCAATGCAGCAACCATGATTGTTTTACCCCATGTAACTAGATTGTCGACCTCCGTCGGTGATATTCTGTTTCGTACCATGAGCCAAAAGACCATGGCCGCCAGAGTTAGGGTGGCCATATGAATACCTAACAGAGGTGAAGTAACCAATTCCGCTCGCTCCGCGTCCAGGGCTATATGCCCAGCAAGCCACAATAGGACAGCCTCCCTCTGATCCGCATTACGAGTAAAGGCTCCAGTCTGCACGATATCCTACCTATAATAAAAGTTAACCATGTGGGATGTCCAAGCGCTCCCAATGCTAGGCCGTATAAGAACATGTTGATTGATGCGCGAGAGATCTGCGACCGAATACCTCGGACCAAGTAGAGGTGAGAGTGTCCTGGGATGTGGGCTTGGACCTCTTATCGATAGATCCTCGGAGGGTGGCAGCATAGGAGGCATAGAACTCCCGCACAATCTCCTTGTTGTAAGTCCCGAGGTCTCGAGCCATCCAGTCACATTTGTGCCGTTGAAATAACCGGTGGATCCTTGGCATAGTGTGTAGACTCCCGGTGAAAACTCTACGCTCCTTAGTGATAAGTCGGGCCATACTCTCTTTTCCATTGAGCATGTTGGCACCCTGTAGATCTGCCACTGCCCCTCAACACACCATCCGTTTGGTTCCCCTTCCACTGGGTCAGGATCATTGTTTTGTGGGATTGGGACAGTGCCCGAGCTAGTGGCCTCATTAGGCGAGGTCGCCCCATTAAGTTCCTGGACCCGGTGACGGAGCCAGAAGCAGTCCCGGCAGTAGAGTTGGACTCAAAACCGGACTCAAACCTCATCGGTGACCTAATCAGTGTATCATCCTCATCAGACGGGGAGGAAGTGACTACGTCGGGAATCACCTTCTTGGACTGGTTTCAAGTAGTCCGCGGAGCTGTGTGTGAATAGTCGGGGTCCTTCTCCCTATCGGTGTCCTCATTGATTAGCCAAAAAGTTGGCACCGTGGATTTAGATCGTCTGTTGGTGGCTATAACCTTCTTCTTAACCATGGTACCCATTGAGGGAGAATTAGTGCTCAAACAAACTAAAGACAAACGAACATACAAAATAAAATATATTCTACAGTAGCTACTATGATCACCTCTGGTGGGGACCCAGTCTTACGGTCCGTAGAATCCCCGTGTAGATTAGAGGTATCAAAAAGTTGATATCTGATGGAAACTACGGATGTGCAGAATGGTCCATACATTGATCTATAGACCGTAGTCCACCTCCGTAGTTTCACACTTGGTGAAATTGGCCAAGTGCCTCCATCTATAGACCTGATCTACGGTCCGTAGATTTACTTATGGTTCGTAGACGGGGTTTCGTAGATGGGGTATGTGCCAGGTCTCAAATACGTCTCATTTGAAACCCATTTTGAAGCCAATTTCAATAATGTTCTAGTCTAATCATGCATTTCAACATTTAATCATCCTAGTTCATCATTCTAAGGGTTCCAATTACTCAATTTGATAATTATTTCATACAAGATTCAGAACGCTAAGTCAAAACTATCATATAGACTAGCATTTAGACAAGTTTAACACACTATCAAGGCAACACAATCACAATATATCATCCCAAGGGTGTTAGTACTTAAAGTTTAGTATGCAATTACATACACTTAATTACCCAAGGTCAAGATCTGACTCCCGACTTTCTGTATTCAATCTATGAACTGAAATTTAAAGTGAGGGGAGTGTCTATTACCTTACGAGCAATGAGGAGTGGTGTGATTGTGTGATAACACTAAGTTGCAATGCCACAACTAACCGCCTAGTTGCACCGAGCCTGGACACTAAAATTTTGAAACCAAAAAGGGATTACGGAATATGGGGGATGATTTTGAAAGATAGTTGGGGATGATTAATGGGGAGATTAGGGAGTGATGTTAGGGTGAATTAGGAAATTTGGGAGGTGTAGGGACGGTTAGGGAGTAATGGAGGGATTTGGGAATTGTGGGAAATGTTTTAAAAATTGGGGATTTTAAATAGGGACTTCGGGTCGGGTCAAGCATCATTAGGGTTTTGGACCCACAAAACCCTGTCTATGGTCAGTGGGTCATTCTACAGTCCATAGATGGGGACCGTAGATCCCTCTTATACGTGGAAAAATTTAGGAACTTACCTGGAATCTACGGTTGACATTGTTGGTCCGTAGGTTAACTTACGGGCCGTCGGTGGGGTCCGTAGACCTCTGCACCAGACGCGTTTCTACAGATTTTGCTTCGCGTCCCTGCACATGAAGCAACCATTAGGCCATTATGTTTACATTTTCTAGACACTTTTTAGACACGGACCCTATGCTTTTTCTAGCTAACATTAGTACAAAACTAAAACACCTATCTAAATTAACACAGAGAATCAACTAAACAAAGAAAACTACTAGATGGAAAATAAAAACCTATCGTTGGCTAGATTGTACATCTTGGGTTGCCTCCTAAGCATACCTTGATTTAACATCGCGGCACGACGCAGGCCTCTTAATTACACAAACTTCATCAAGATGATAGGCCTCAACCACTTCTTGCACACTTTCTGCGTTTCCCGGATAGATCTTGATCCTTTACCCGTTAACCATGAACCTTATTCCTTCACTGTTCTCAACCTCAATCGCTCCATGGGGGAGCAGTTTTGTGAGTAAAAATGGCTCGGTGTATTTGGATTTGAGTTTGCCCGGAAACAAGCGCAACCTAGAGTTGAATAGGAGCACAATATCACCAACAACAAATTCTCGCTTTTCATCATCTTCTCTTTGTACAAGGCTGAACTTTCATAAGCATTTAGACAAAATTCATCAAGAATATTCAAGTCATTCATTCTTTGATTAGATGCGACGCCCCAATCCAAATTTAGCTTCTTCATCGCCCACAAAGCTTTATGCTTTAGCTTTACCGGTAAATGGAAAGACTTCCCATATACAAGTAGCTAAGGAGACATACCTATGGGAGTCTTGTATGCAGTGCAATCGTCATCAAGTATATAACACAACTTGTAGTTTGGGGTCGATCCCACGAGGAAAATGGTCTAGACTTAACTTTAACCAATAATTATATTTGTTTAGTCAAATTACTTTCAGAAACAAGTTATTAAATGGGGGGATTTGTGAAGAAAATTGTAAGAATTCAGTAAGTAATCAGTAAACAAAAGTCTATTTTGGTTGTTATGAAGATGAGAGAATTAACTAGGGTATATGTGTTTTCCACAAGCTCATAACGCAGTAATCCTAGTAATAGCAATTCTTTCCTAGTGTGCTACATGCAAAGTGGTATGCTAGGTATATCTAAATCCTTGGTTTGACATCTAAAGAATTTCACCCCGTACCTTGGTCCGGCTACGTGTGTATAATTTACTTAACCTTACCTTTACCTCCTATTAGACATCAACATCGATGTTTGGCTTAGTTATTACTTCGCACCAATCGACACTAGACTATTAGATAGTATAACACTAAATCTATGTTGATAATTCTTTTCTTGTTGATTACCTCCTTGGTTAGGCAAGTAGCAACAACACGAGTTCTAGTGTTGCGCGCCGTTGAAAAGACTTTTAAACGAAAGAATTATCAATGCATGCAAAACACTTATTCAAGAATTTTTTATTTACTATTCATACTTTGTTAATCGCTAATGGTTCCCATAACCCTAGTTGTGGAGTTTAGTTACCCATATTTATATGAACACAATTCATTGTTTCAGATGAAAGAATTATGAACTTACATAATTGAGAATAACAAACCCGAAATTTCAACTTGAATTTCAATACCAACTTCAAAACAAACTTAGAAAATCAAGAATTTCTAGGTTTGCAAAAACAATTTCCCCAAAGTCACAAAGTAGAACTAAAGTAATAAAGTCTAACCCCCTAAAAGGAGGCTTACATACCATATTTATAGAAAAATAAGTCCTAAAAATAAAGGAAATGAAATAAGGAAATAAAGTTTTCAGGACGCTTCTTCAATCTATGACACTGACGTGTGGTCTGAAAGTCAATCTACGGTCCGTAGGTCCCTTCCATGGCTCAAGACTTGGGAAAATATTTAATCTACAAAATATTCCAAAATTCTGTCGCATTCAACGATTCAACAGTACGGACCGTAAGTCAATCTATGGTCCGTAACTCCTCTCCGTAGCTCCATACTTAGACTTTTCAGCATCAGGTGTTGGAACCAAATTTCTGTCACATTTTATGGAGCAACAGTACGGTCCGTAAAACAATCTACAGTCCGTAAGCTACAACCGTGGTTCCACACTTAGTCTAGAATTTCCAGATCTTCAGCCCCCATCATCTACGGGGTGTAACTGGACCTACGGTCCGTAGATGCCTTTTTCTGCACGTCTTTCAGTTGTGTCTTCAAATCTCCGCGTCTGAATTTATTTCTTAAAAACATGAGAATAACACATAAGAACTAATACAAAATGGCCCTAGACACACACAACCCTCAAGTGAAGTGTATTAACAATACCGTAAACTCACGATATCAACACCCTCAACTTAAAATCGTTGTTTGTCCTCAAGCGATGCACTAAGACTCTATACGACACTTGTATAGAAGCAAGCAACTTAAGCAGAATCAATCACATGGCTCTCTATCCAAACTCTATTTTTAGGTGCAAAATCTGTTCTCTTAGATTAGACAAGCTAATTCATAGGGATCAAAATATGACAAAGATCGACCAACCAACACACAACATAAACTTTTTCACTATCACCAAGGTACCAACTTTCCAACAATGTAACTAGTGTCCTTACTTCTAACGAAATCCCTTTTTTCACACAATGAATATGAATTCGAGTACAAGGATTCATTCAATACTCACACTCAGAAGTAAATTCAAGTACAATTAGTGCTCAATACCATAGGCTTGCCCTTATTTTCACTGCGTACTCTCCAAATTAGGTTCTAGGATCACTATAAGACTTTCTTGGCTTGTAACTTAGGCTCAGGGTCAGGTGTGGTACATTTGGGTACTTTTAGTTACTTTCTGCCCTCCTTTACATTACATTAGGCTTTCTACCTCTTTCTTGCCCTACTCTTGACATCCTACTATTTTGCCTTCTTTCCCTTGATTCTCTTCAACCATGGATGTGACTTTAGACATTGTAGCTCTTTATTTTTTATTTTTTTTTACTTTCATCTTTTTCTTGCGTTTTATTCTCTCTTTTTTTATCTTTCATCAAGTCTTATCCTTTCCTCTCTTTATTGTATTTATTTTTTCTTTTCTTTTTCAACATCAAACACTTTTCATACCCACTTTTCTTTCGGTTTCCTCTTTTCAGAGCCACCCTCAACTTTTGGATTTTCCATTGGTTGAGGTGCACAATACCCGATGACAGGTCAGGGCCAAGATTGAGGTTACTTTTTACATTAGCCACCTTCAACTTAGACTTTTGGCCTAAGTCGAGGTGCACATGTCCAATGAGGGACCGGGGCCAACTTGTATTTGGGAAGGTAAGTTAAGGGTTTAGAAATAAATGGTCTGATTTAGGCTCAAAGCATTTGGATCAAAGAGGGCATTTATTTAATTTGGTTGGATTCGTCTTTTAGGCAATTTATGGACTTATCAGAACAAGGGGCTATGATCACTTCCTATCCTCTAGAGTATGTTGTATTAGCAGGACTAACCGGGCAAGTTCAAGATTGGCACAAAAATTGTTCGAACAATCAACTATTCTCACACACTCTTGGCACATAATTTCGTTATCGGATTACCTAGTTCACATTTTAGCTTAAGTCATGCCATCAATTTGGTTCCTTACCATGTCATGCTCAGAGCCAACACATTCAACTCATTTTAGTCTATAGATTGTAGCACAATTTACAAAATTTGGACGGGTATCATTAAGGTAGATAACCTTTTCCCATTATTCTTCATTCTTTCTCATGCTTCTACACATACAATCCTAACACATGCCGATTCAATAGAAATTAAGCAGTCTCTTGGGGAAAAAGAGCACAGGCAAGAAAACCCCAAGAGAGGACTTATGAGTTGTGTTACTCAGACTTCACCCTATCACTCAATCCAGTTACCCCACCCCCAACAAAAATAGATGCAATTGTCCCCAATGTATACAAAAATTAGTAAAATATAATGGATTGGGTGGAGCAAACTTGTGGTGCATAACGCCGAAGACTCATCAACAAGCGGGTGAGTACGATTTCCCGGAGCCCGCTCGAACAATACTTGGGTCACCCTCAGAAGTGCCCATATAATCCATCGTAGTACCCTCAGTAGAGCTCTCGATCATTCTAATCACACCATCAGTGGTGCTCAAATCGACCAGGCAGGACCTGTACAATTGGGACAAAACTCGATGCCTTCGCAACACTCTCACGCACTCTCTGCTTGCGCAACTCTTCATCTAAAATCGAAGCCTTCTTAGCCTCTTTTTCCTGCCTACGTTGTCTCTTTTGGTCTCTTTCCTCCTCAGTGCGGCTAGAACGGTGCCTTTTACCTTTGGTACGTGTAGGCTCGAGTTCCTGCTTGGCGGTTCCACTGAATAAAACATCCAGCACCGTATCATTAGTCAATGCAGTAGGTGCTGCCTGTGGCTCAAGTGTAGCAGTGGTAAGAATGACATCGACATCGACTCGTAGACTGTTCAACTCTGGCATGAGATACGACATATCAGTAGTAGGAGCTGGCCCCTCTAGAATTTGCAGCTCGAAGGTATCGAGCCACTTATGAACTGCTTGGACCTTTTGGTCCATTTTCGCCTCCATCATTTTTTCTATTCTCTCTTCAGACTCAGCAATCAGTTTCTGCATCTAGGGCTTAATATGGTGTAGCAAAGTGGCCATTTGGCCATCTAATTATTGGACTCAGGCTAGTGGTATAATAGTGGCTCCAAAAGGTGAAGTGGCTATGTATGAGATCGAGGCCTGGCTAGCGGCCTGTGAGGAGGAAGTCGGTGCATCATCTGGAGGTGCAATCCCATCCCCCTGCACCTGCTCCACAACATCTACCAAATCATTGCCCAACGGCACGTCAACCCGAGGCCCTCTGCGCAGAGCTGCTATATTTGCCTCATCCTGGATTAACCTGATGTCCAAAGTCCCTGTTGCATCGACCAATTTTTTTGCAGTGCCTCTTCAGCATTTCAGTGTCCCTGCATAGCTGAAAGATCATACAAGGAAACGAGTAAGTAGTAGAGGTCTTAAAGGCCCTCTCATGTATCTCCATCAGTAGCATGCGGGCGAAATCAATTTCAATCCCTGCGACCAATGAAACAACCATGATTGCTTTATCCCATGTAACTAGGTTGTCAGCCTGCGTTGGTGATATTCTGTTTCGTACCAAGAGCCAAAAGAACTTGGCCACCAGAGTTAGGGTGGCCTTCCGAATACCTAACCGGAGTGAAGCAACCCATTCTGCTCACTCCCCATCCAGGGCCTTGTACCTAACAAGCCACAAAAGGACCGCCTACCTTTGATCCGCATTACGACTGAAGGCTCCAGTCTGCACGACATCCAACCTATAATCAAAGTCAGCCGTGTGAGTTTCCAACCGCTCCCAATGCTAGGGTCGTATAAGAGTCTGCTAATTGTGGCGCGAGAGATCTGCCCCCGAATACCTCAGAACATAGTAAATGTGAGAGGTTCCTGGGATGTGGGCTTGAACCTTTGGTTAATAGAGCTTCGGAGGGTGGCAGTATAGGAGGCATAGGACTCACCAACAAACTCGGATAAGCACCGTACTAGCCACGTGAATGGAGAGAAGGATCAAGAGTAGCTCCGGTCCCTACATGGTGACATCATGTAGGCAAAATATGCGTTAGTACTTGGAATGTACTAAGTATGCGGGGTGCAACACAACAATAGACAAGGACACAATCGAAATACAAGAAATAGTTTCATAGGCATTATGAATAACAATATGAGGATGCATGATCAAACTGAAGTCAAAACATGTTTAAGTAAATCTATACTAATAGTAGATATCATATGTGTATGCATGATCCAACCAATCTATAACCCCAACTTAGGATGGGGGATGTCGTTCACACCCGGACACCCTGGTGGCAAGGTATAAACCCCTCACATGGTTGATGTTGGTCACACCCCAAGCATCCTAGGTGGTGAGATATAAACCTCTCACATGGTTGATGTTGGTCACACCCCAAGCATCCTAGGTGGTGAGATATAAACCTCTCACATGGTTGTCCGGTTCTTTTCCCCCGGACCGGGCATGGTTATGCAACACTTTATATAGGAAATTCCCATTAGACTCTAATGGGATCTCACGTATGGAATGAACATATACACAAGCTTAGTTTGTCATCAACACATCTCTGGATTGCCATACATCTCATAACTCAAGCTTTAAAGCATCGATTCATCAATTCTCCATAGTTGGACATTTTGTCAAACACCTTGAAGGCATGTAATGGAATCAAAGAGCATGGAAAATAGGGTAGTAATTATGCAGCCAAACCAGTGAACAACCTACAACAACACCTTTTAACACCCACAATACCACATGAAAATCTCCACATCCATTCCAAATTTAGATTCGAGTTCTAGAGTCACAACATGCTCAAAACAATCACTTTTCATGTTTAAAATTCAATGTGCAGGAAATTATTACAAAGAACAAGACTAACTTATAAATCTTAACTTAAACCATGAATTAGTGAGTAGAATAGAGTCTAGGCACTATGGGTGGAAGGACCCATGAGTTCAACACCACATACCTTGAGTTCTTATGAAGGTCTTGAGAGTGTCTTCAATGGAAGCTTGGAACTTGGAGCAAGAGTCTCTTCAATCTTGAGGAAGGTCTTGGATTAGGGTTCTTGGAAGAACTTGAGAGAAAATGTGTCTAAGTATGGGAGAGGTGTTTTGGGAAATGTTTTAGAGATGGGAATTGAACTAATGGTATATAGGAAATAACATATGCCCTTTGGAAAAATGATCCAACACTTAGAAAAAAAAATGAGGTGGGTGAACAGTAAAAACGCTCACTGGAAATTGCATTTCCTACCGGACAGAATTTACGAAAATGGGCATAACATCTTCGTCCAAACTCCGAATGAGGTGAAACGAAGTGCGTTAGGTAGCTAACTGAAAGGGCTTTCCATGGATATGTTATGGGCCACCCAATTATTTGTGTGCTAGGAGATATGACCCTCCAAAGTAGACCCTCGAAAAAAGCTTCACTTGGAAATTTCGGATTTTGATACGGTTGCTCTAAAATTTGGGTTAGACCCATTCCCCACTCAATTTGACCCCCTAAACAAGAATATGAAGTCGGATTTTCGAAAAATGAAACGGATTTTTTTCTAGATATAGCTAAACAAGTTTCCGGTAACGTCCGAAGCACATTTTTAAGAACTTTTTGGGTCATTTCAGTATTTAAACTGCTACTACTAGATATGAAGCCTCTATATATTGATGAGTCCACAATTTGGACTCATTTAGGGCTGTATTTTGATAGATTTTGTGTCCTCAAATGCTTGGTTTATGCAAATAACTAATGTAAAACCCTTGATTTCCAGGTATTTGGATCGAGGAGGAAAGCATGGACACTAACTTGCAAAATGGAATGAAGCTAGCTGAAAGATAGAAGAAATGAAGGCATAGTTAACGTCGTGTCCTTTTGGAGAGTCACTGAATGTCCAATACCTCGCCTAAAGTTCCAGTGTGCCAAGCCCTAAAGGAGAAAAATCAAGTTGGCAATAGAAAGGAGTAGTCGGCGTGTCGCCAAGTAGTTCCGTGATGCAGTGATTGGATCACCCAAAGTTACAGAACTTGAAGATATTGAAGGCCAAAGCGAGAAGGCGATGGAATGGTCAAAGGGTAGATCACCGAGATGATCGGCGATCCCGACTTACTGCGTTTAATGGTCCTTCACAACATATTTTTGGCGACTATCAATACATTTTCAAACATTATATCTATCTATCTACCTTTTATCATAATTCTAGTTTCAATTTTAGAACTCTGAGTTTTGAGACTCTATTTTCCTTACCTTTGAAGAATTGAAGTTTTCCATTTTGAGAAATTGGAAGTTGGTCTTTGAGATTCTTCAACTTGGACCTTTCTAAAGGCGAAATTAATCTTACCCAATTGATGGAAACAAAATTTGGTAACGATTTCTATCTTTCTATGATGTTTAGGTAAAATTCTAAGAACCCGTCTCAATATTTGTTAATTCATGTTAGTTGTTGTTGTTGTAGCTGATACTTAAAACCAAAACCCCCTTATTTGACACATGTGTCACCCTTAATTTGAATTATGCTTTTATTCGTAAATGACTATTCCTATGATTGACTTGAGTATATTAGTACTTTGCTATTGGTTCTTAACCACGTACCACTCCATGTGGGATTCGACCCCAACTAATTTAGTTGGGTTATATTACTGACTAATGATCGTTGACACTTAGAATTGGATGAAATGTCCTGATACATGAAATCAAAATGGCGCTGCTGCAGTGGAGTGGTGTTGGTTGATAATTTTTAGTTAAGTTGAATTTTGTTCTTGTTAGTCATAGTTGAATCTACTTACTTTCAGTTTTGGTTTGCATGTTGCTTGTTTAGAGAAGAATAAAGAGGCATGTCTTGTAGCAATGGTGACCAAATGGACCACTCTCCTTTGAGAATGATGATTCTTAGGGATAACATCCTAAGTTTCAGGCAAATGGAGGGTGAGTCAATCCATGAGTTGTGGCTGAGATTTAAGTCACTATTACTACAGTGTCCAACTCATGGAATCTAAGATAACATGCTACTGGACTGCTTCTATAGAGGTCTTGGTCTGGAAAACAGAGGACTGACTAACCAAATGTCTCCGGGGGGTCTCACATGACTACCTTATGCAATAGCAACCCATCTCCTTGATCACATGGCGAAGACCAACAAAGAGACTGAGAATGACCAGATTTTGGCCACACTATTGACTCAGCTGGATCTAGTGACCAAAATATCATCGAATCAGAAGCTTCGAAAAAAAGAAAGACTGGTACATTCATTCTCATGAGGGTATAAATCCAAAGGTGTATGAGGGTGGACAAATAGAAAAGATACTCTACTCATTCTTCACAAAGTCGAAGAACACGACAAAGTGTTGAATGAGATAAAAGAGAATGTCTCACTGCTAAATCAGATGACTGCTTCCCATTCCATAACTATTCACCTGCTGGAGACCCAAATGGGTCATGTGTTCTCTCGTCTCTACCCCACAAATCAAGATTCAGTGGGGACGTCGTGCCACGACGTTAACTAAGGCGCTTCTTGGGAAGTAACGCAAGGTTTTATCAATTTATTTTTGTTTTAGAAATAATCGTGTGTTGATTTTGTAGGTTGAAGTGTGGCATGTGTTTGAAAAGTGCAGATTGGCGAGCAAAAAATCAAGTTGGCGACTCGCCGAAGAGGTCAGCGAGCCTAACTTAGACCGCCATTTGACTCAAGAAACACTAGGGATTGAGTCTGTAAAACTCGGCGAGCCTAGGAGCAGGTTGGCGAATCACCGACCATGTTAGCGACATAGACTTTGTCCGCTGTTTGGACCCTAAATTAACTTGAGGTCCTGTAAAATTCGGCGAGGTAAGTACCTAGTCAGCATGTCGTCGAGTGGGTCTGCCAGAAAAACTAATGTTGCCAAATGGGCGAGAACCGGACTATTTATAAGGCCAAAGGTTAAAAAGTTAAAACTTTTTAACTTTCCCTCACTTTTCAACTCTTCAAAATCACACCCGCACTATAGGATTCTATATTTTTGTGTTTTTATAGCATTTTAATTGTCAAGTTTGTGTTCGGAGTTGGATTTATTTGCCGCCTAGCATTTCAAAGTATCTATTCGGCTTTTATGGTTGGTTTTTCGAACCCCGAATTCTTATATTGCAATTTTGATTCATTTGCAAGTGATGATATCTTAGTGATGTGTGTTGGGCCTCTCTGATCATAATTGTATAAGTGTGTGCTTGTTTTAAATTGAATATCTTGCCCGTAATGTCTTCATTGTTTAATTCCTGAGTATTTTTTGCCTTAAAATTGTGGGGTTGTGCTTGCATGTTGTTGGGTCTAGTCGGGTGAAGTCTAAGTAACCCGTATTTGTGCCAAATGCTGTAATTTGCCCAATGATGGAGCGGTTGACTTCATTCTTAAGGGCAAAAGTCATCAAATGGCCAAATTTGGCCAAATCCAGAGAAGTCTGAGTATCCCAGGGGAATGAGTGTAATGGGTCTTAGTTTAATCTTATGGTTGTATGTTTTGATTTTTTTTTTGGGGGAAGCGGGGTTGATTTTGGAAGATAGGGTTGGTAGTAGGCACGTTGGGACGGTTGGCGAGCTAGGTTGAGCTCGCCGAACCACTCGACGGTTCGCCAAAGTTCCCCTTAACTTCATTAATTTCATCCTAAATTTGAAGTTTGGTTCTGTTAATTTTGGCGAGAAGCCTGAGTTCGCCCAAACGGACCCCCACAATCCCGGTAAGCACACCAAATAGCTAATTCTACAAGAAAAAAATGTAATCCCGATCCAAATCCAAGAACGAGTCAACTCCCAACCCAACTAGCAAGAGTGACAATCAACTCAACCAGTCAATTCCTAGCCAAACTAGCAAGAATGATTATCAACTCAGGTCACCTAGCCATATAATCAACTTCCAGAGGGGTCAACCTCTTAGCTAACAAGAGTGCCTTGGGTCATGTCAACTCCGTAGAGGATCTCAGATGTCCATGTCACCACTACAAGAAAGTGGAGATACAACGACATTTTCTAAATTTCGTATTATGATGTTTAAATGTCACAAATTTGTTTACCGACATTTATTTTACATTTGGACCAAATGTCGTAAATTTTAGTGTCGGGGATTTTTTCGACATTTAGGTAATTGTCGGGAAGATTTTGTGACATTTAGGTAAATGTTGAAAGAATTTGCGTCATTTACTTTGCAACATATATGTAAATGTTGGTAAGATTATTACGACATTTATTTGTTGACATTTATATGAATGTCGATAAGAAATATGACATTTATTTTTGACATTTAGGTGAATGTCAGTATGAGATATATGACATTTATTTTCGACATTTAGGTAAATGTCAGTATGAGATATATGACATTTATTTTCGATATTTAGGTAAATGTCGATATGAGATATATATGACATTTATTTTCGATAATTAGGTAAATGTTGGTATGAGATATATGACATTTATTTTTGACGTTTACGTAAATGTCGGTATGAAATATATGACATTTAAGTAAATGTCGATATTAGATAAATGACATTTATTTTTTCGACATTTATGAAATGTCACATTGAAATTTCTGACACTTTAGTTAATGTCAACAAATGCTATTATTAAATGTCATAAAAATTGGTGACATTATTTTATATTTTGCTAAATGTCATATTAATATTCTAATGTCGCTACCAAGCTTCTTTAAACATCCCAGAAAAATCTATAAATAGTTTTTCTCAAGACACAAATACATACAAACAATATGTGCATTCAAAACTATCTTCTTCATGATAAGCAAGAAATATTATATAAAGCAAATATTTTCTAGTATTATAATCAAAGAACAAAATAGCAACATAATAAGTTTCCTGTAAAAGTAAACAATGTCAAAACAAATTATCTTTTCTATCTCAAGTAAAATTGAGATCTAACTAAATGTAATAATCTCAACATAAAACCAACTAATTAACTTCTAATTCAAATGGAATTAAAATCTCCAGTAAATTTGCAATAAATCTTTATGAAATCATCAATCCAAAAGTCGAGCATGTTGAAGTTGATACTTGACCTCAATTTCCTTAAAAATTCTGCACAAGAAATGCACATAAGAAAATTTATAACTATATGATAATAGAAATTAGATCCCCATTAACTAGAACAAATTGGGATATCAAAAATGACTAATTGAATTTTTCTAAAAACAAAAATATTAAGGAATTGATGCAAAAGCAGTAATTATATACATGAAATTTTCCTCCTTTTGAAAGAAAAGAAAGATCTTGTAGTTTTTTTCAAACATACCCACTTCTTTTCATTTGTGCCAACTACGCTAGTTCCAGTCTTCTTGATCATGTTAGCCTGAGAAAAAACATTAAATTGATTATTTTGATACTTTATGAAATACAAAACTTAACATTTCATTGAATACATAAGTGTGCCAATTTTTCCGGAAGGAAAATAAAAAAAAGCAACAAGAGAATCAACAAATTAATTGTTAGTTGTTCAGCTGGCAATACAGGTCCACTACCAGGCACTGTAAATAATTGAGATCCATGGCTTCTCACCGTTGGTGCAAGCACTACTGATAGAAAACTAAAAGCCACAGTATGTCTTGGTGATGGAAAAGAAATTGATGGGGAATCAGGATTCCAACCCAAAGACTTCTCCGAGACACTGTTACCACTGATGAGAAATGTCAATGATGCATTTTGCAGCGCAGAGGCACTGGAGAATATGAATGTCAAAGGAAAATTTGTATTGTGTATATCTGATGGTAATGTTACTAGAATTGATAAGGGACATCATGTGAAGGATTCTAGTGGTGCTGGAATGATACTCATGAACGATGAATTGCGAGGATTCAATATCTCTGCCGAACCACAGGTTGTTCCAGCAACACATGAGGTGATCCAGGCTTAATCTATGACATCAAACCCGAGGATTATGTTCATTATTTATGTGGTTTAAGATACCCAAACAAAGCAGCTTATATGTTTGTATTGAGAAAAGTGAATTACTCACCAACAATTCCTGAAGCAGAACTAAATTATCTTCTTTTTCAATTGGACTTGGATTAGAAGCTCAAACATATACGAGGACAATGTCTAATGTTTGTGAAGGTGTCTCGTCCTACGTTGTAGAGATTATTTTACCATAATCCAATAGATTCAAGAGATAACAGCAAGCTAATAATTAGTATTAAAGAAGAACCAAAGCTATTGCAACAACACAATTAATATTATGTGACGAACTGTCTATCATTTGAAGGGCAACCAAGTTCGTACATCCTCAACTGATTGAACCAATGATAAAGAAAAACAATAGCTACACCACTGCCTGACTTCACGCATAGAGTCAAAGAATCAAAAAGAGAGTAGGCAAAGGACAACAAAAGTCAATAAAATAATTGTAATCGACCCTAAGTAAAGCTCTATGTAAAGCACAGGTAACCATCAGGCATCTGCAACTTCAATTTGTAATTGGTTCACAATTTTTGGAAATTCAGACAAGGTATTTTGCATCAGAAATGCTTTAGCAACAACTAATATCTGCTTCTTGAATATAATAATTGAAGTAGCCCAGAGGCAAAGTACTTCACCAAATTGGTACTCTTTAAGGATAAAGCCAACTTTGGTTAGCACATTCTCAGCAACTGTTGATTAGGTCTGCTAACATAGATTAGACTCATATTTAAGTATGTAGAGTTAAGCACAGGAATATTAAACAAACTTAACTGAAGCTGCACAAGCCATTCCCAGAAAATTCAGTCATACAGGTAAAAATATTATTACACATAGCTCTTATATTGATCTTGTTGAACCAGATCTGCCAAACAGTCCAGGTACAGGCAAAAATCATAATGAAGACAAGGCAGCGGCTGGGAAAACACAGGCAAACAAGTGAAATCCTTGAAAAAGTCTACATCTCTATCCGTTGACCAGGAAGAAAGTGAAATCTTCAATCTCCTTTACTTGACTGTGGTCCTATATAAGGAAGGAAGTGGACTTCTCTACATGGTTTAGACTTTATACTTCTTTTTATGCTCTATTAGTAGTTTAGTACTCTAAACTATTTGCACCAGTTATTCTATCTTTATTCGTGTGGTGATCTGTTGATTCTGTCATTTTGATTTTTTGGTATTTATAAAATTGAGGAAATGACTTGTGTTCTAGAAGTGCTACTCTAATGATTTTGGATATGTTGAGGTTGTATAATATCATAGTTTCTTTTCCATTTTGAGTCGTGCCTACAATTTTAATATCGGATACATTTCTAGTGTCTCCTTGATAAATTAGCATCTCTTACATCTTTGCCTATGAATTCCAATGTCCTGATGTGTTTTTCCTTCCTTTATCGTTATTGTGTTAGTGTTGTGCAGCTGCCTGTATGACGTGGGAGTTGGCAGATTCAGGAAAGCACTTCATCACTACAATAATAAATGGTTCTGATCTGGTGCCTTCATTTTAAACCGATTATGTGTTACCAACTCCTATATCCCAAAATCCTCCCTCTATGCCTAATGTACTTGCAAGCATGGACAAAGAAAGAAATACAAAGGCCTCTAAGATCACAGGTATTGAATCAATGCTCCCATTACCCCTCACCCCTTTAGATAATTGTTTAACTGTTGTGGAAGCTGTTGGAGTGTTGGATGGAGGGTTGAAGGAGAATTTTACTAACTTGCAGGAAGGGGTATCCAAAGGGGGGTTCATCATGATATACATGAGAATTTACACACTAACCCTAAGAAAGACCCTAGAGATTCTACTACCACTTCTCAGCAGACCACACAAGAGAACGAGCACAATCAACTCATCCATCAGGGAAAGGTTTTCGGTCAGGGACACAGTAAACAGAATGATCAACAGGGTAATCTTAATACTTCTCAAAACACTCAAAAAAAGAATCAGAAAAAAGAATGTTCATTAGAGAGAATAGGAGCAGAACATACAAGATAGTGGGGGCACAAAGCAAGGGCAAACTATCAACAACAAATCTCAGGGCAAACTAAGCGAAAAGAAGAGAGATGCGATCAAAAGAAGGCAACAACAAACAGCAGGGACAGAAGAGAATAAGGGGCAAGAGGTACAGGTTCAAGTTGGTCAATATGAACATAGCATGCAACACCATAAATACAGATTATGAAATGATACATTCTGAGGATGAGTATGATCAGGACGCATAGTCTTTGGTGCAACTTTTTCAATTTTGGAGGCTTAATGCATGAAAGAGTTGACTTTTGTCAACATCCGAAGATTCTGATGTCGGATCAAAATTCTGTCAATTCCATCAGCTACAGTTGGGTCCTTTTGGTTTAGAATGATGTTTGGTTCGGGTTTCGAGGCTTCTATTTGGAGTGTGTACGATTAGGCATTTTATCTTTTGTGGTGAAAACTAGAAATAATATGATAAATTAACACAATTTATTTAACTATACCAACTAAAAAATAACAACAACAACAACAACCAAAAGAAAAAGATGATCACTTGGACTGTTTATGTGTACATGACACGCAATTAACAGTTTGTCGATTAATCCATATTAAACAAGAAAGAGGAATTAGTTGATCTCATGATCATATAAATGTTGGGATTTACGCAATTAAAATAAAATTCAAAATTTTAATGAAATTTTCTCTAACCTTTCTTGTGTGAACACCTGGAACAAGTGATGATGGTTGTTGACAATCTTCAAGTGGGTTATCAGGAACCTATTGCAAAAGAGGAAGACTATTATAATTAAGAGAAACTAAGTTTTCATCTAAAAAAAGTAATTTTTTGTGAGCAACACAATTATTTCACCTGCTCTGATTTTAAATTTGCATCAATATTAATTCCCAAAGACTCTACATATGCTTGTATTCCTTCCTTCACTTTATCCGCTATAATTTCTTCCATATCCATTTTTGCTTCCGATAATTTTCTCTCCATCACTTTGTTATTCTCTTTTGCTTCCTCTTTCGCTTCTAACAACTTTTTATCCATCGCTTCCATCTCTTTTTTTGCTTCATACATCTTCTCTGTCATCTCAATTTTCATAGCTGAGGTAGCTTTTTGAACTTCCATCTCAACCCTTGTATCAAAATCTCTTTTTTCAGCTTGAGATCGTTTATATACGGGGCCATATACTAAGCTAGGAGATGCTCCTTTTCCTAGAGTTCGGACAATTCCATGAGTGTCTGATCCCATTACTTGGGAGTACACATCATTAGGAGCACTTCCAGGGACATTCAACTCAGGATACACCTCGGCAAGATCATCCATTTGTTTCTTTTTGAAAGAAAGGTAAAGTAATGAGAAGTTTTTTTAAAAAATTGTAATAGAAAGAAAGTACCTATATATTTGTAAAGAGTAAGAGTTTACCATAACTTCACCAGCTATCTCATTTACTGGTTGTTTATTCGCTCTAATGTGAGTTTTTTTTAACACCTCAATACGAGTTGGCTTTACACCATTATTCATCTTTGTCATCTGTTTGAATAGTAAGAGATTGACATTAAATATTCACGATAAGTATTATTTAATATATAAATTATGGAAAATAAATAGTGATTACTTCGTACATCGTTTATAATTTGAGAATGACTTTTTCTCCCTGATGTGTGTGGCATAGTCAATTTTTTTCGACTTTCTTTGTTTCTCTCACTCTTTTCCTAGAAATTTGAACACAACAATATATAAGAGGACATGCGCAATCTTGAATATATAAAAGAAATAGCAAAGAAAAAATATAAAAAAGCAGCATAGTTGAGTTTCACAAAGTGCAATCAATTTCTATACAAGAACATTTTGTGCAGGTTGGAAAACTGGACATGTACAACAACATTATTTCTGCCAATTAGAAGAAAGGGACAAATCAGAAAGAACTTCTAGTTGTTCTACAATAAGAAGTATAATCAGGGAAAACACAACTTTAATAATTTATGATAACTTCTATGAAATTCTCATTTAGTAGAGCAAATGCAGAAATAGAAATCTAGCACATACCTTTGCTTCTTTTGAGCTCCAATAATGAACTAATGAACGCCACTGATCTTCTTCAACTCTATCTGGACAATGAGCTAAACGCTCAATATCAGTGTTATATGGGTCATATCCAATGGTTTTTGCTTCATGCTTTGATTCTTTCCATTTAGATCCAAATGACATCATCAGTATGCGCTTCATGTCATCAGTTGCATCAGTATTTTCCTGTACATATATTTAATACACAACTCATTTATAAAATAAAATATAAAAACAAAAACATCTTAGTATATAGGTTTTGTGTATACTAAGAACCTTGATATGATCCCATATTCTATCATTGTACATACTAGGTACAAGCCTCCAATCTTTATGATTCAGTGGCGCTAAGATGCCATTTCGTGCTAGCACACCAAGTTTTGAACTCAATCTAGTTCCTTCTGACCCAATAACTTGACCATGTTCATTCAATTCAATATGTAAATTTCCACCATCTTTCCCCCATCCCGAGTGCATCATAGTGGGACCCCTAGTTCGCTTAGATTGCTCTTCACTCTCATTAGAATCTATAAATAATCAAAGATAAAAAGAGGCAAATTTATTATTTATATAAAAATTATCTAACTACATTATACTATGAAAGGAAGAATAAACATCATGAGATTTGATACCTAGAAGATTTTTTGTATCATGTGATTCATCTCTTTCATTTTGTGGCCAATTTTGGGGCGGTTGAGGCATTGACATACTTCCAATTTGTTGTTTTTGTTGCTCAGAATCTATAAATAATCAAAGATAAAAAGAGGCATATATTTTATTTATATAAAAATTATCCAACTACTTTATACTATGAAAGGAAGAATAAATATCATGATATTTAATACCTGGAAGATTTTTTGTATCATGTGATTCATCTCTTTCATTTTGTGGCCAATTTTGGGGCGGTTGAGGCATTGACATACTTCCGATTTGTTGTTTTTGTTGCTCAGAATCTATAAATAATCAAAGATAAAAAGAGGCATATATTTTATTTATATAAAAATTATCCAACTACTTTATACTATGAAAGGAAGAATAAATATCATGATATTTAATACCTGGAAGATTTTTGTATCATGTGATTCATCTCTTTCATTTTGTGGCCAATTTTGGGGCGGTTGAGACATTGACATACTTCCAATTTGTTGTTTTTGTTGCTCCGAAGAATCATATAAAAGCTCACCTTGACTAGAATTTCTCTGTCTTTTTCTTGCCATTTCAACGAAGTTCCTCAGCAGCTATGAATCCTGCCAAATTTAAAGTAGTTTCTACTATATAAAAGTATAAAATAATATCTAACTATCATGTCAAATAATAAGATATATAAACATATGAGATTTTAACAGTTGAATGAAGAGTAAAAACATCAAAGTCATTATTGTTCAAAAATCAATTGTACTGAAATAGTGATTATACTACTATAGTAACAAAAACTAAGATATGTTGTCATCTTCATCATATGCTTCATTTCTTTCCAAAGTTTCTGGGTCAATTTCTAATCCTGGTACACCTTCTCTAACCCATTCAATGTCTTCTTCAGTTTCAAATATTGTGTCATCCAATTGTTGTTCAGGCCACAACTCCATATGTCCTTCCTTATGCTCAATTGTTGGTGTGTCATCACCTAAATCATAAAAACCTCTTGGCTTAAGTTTAACAACCATTCGCCACTCCTTTTCCATAGGATGATCGACATAAAACACTTGTTGAGCTTGAGAAGCAAAGATGAATGGTTCATCTGATAACTGATGTCTAGTATAGAGTAGATGATTAAAATTCACAAGAGTAAATCCATAATCATCTTTCTCAATAAGCCCCTTGCTATTGTTCACCCATTTACATTTAAACAATACAAACTTGAGATTCTTGGAATAATATAACTCAATTATGTCTGTGAGGATTCCATAAAAAGAAACCTCTGCCAATATGGGATTTTTATCTTTTGTGCTTGCATAACTTTGAGTGATAGCCTTTAACATAATACCACTATTTTGAGTTTTTCTCTTAACATCACGAGACTCTGTTAAGTATCTAACTCCATCACATATATAGCCAGTCATTCTTTTTGCTTGTATTAATGGGCCAATAGCTAAAGTTTGAATATCCTCGGATATTTTTTCACCAGCCATATGCATCTTCTCGACATAGCATTCAAAAATAAAGATGTGATCTAAAAGTTATAATTACCTATATAGTAATATATGAGCAAATATTTTAGCTAGCTGATACTTACATGATTTCTAAACCATAGTTGAAATCTTTCATTATGAATTCGATCCACATTATGTCTTGATAGACGAGGATTTTCCTTCTTGATTTCTTTTATATGTTCACTACGGAAGTAAAACACATAACTACTTAATAAAAAATTGAAAGAAAATTATTTAATAATTAATTACTAAGTATAAATTATGATTTAATACTTACTCACGATATGAAGTTGTGGATGTAGAATTAAATAAAACATATCTGTGGGCTTGAGCACGTGTAGTGTCATCAAGCTTAAATCCTTTCTCTCTACTTGATCGACGACCCTCTTGGTCTGTCGTTTCATTAGATAAAACATCATTTCTTAAAGGTGGATTAGACTTGGTCTCGACGTCATCTAAATACCATGAGCAAAACGTCATTAACTCGTCTATCCAACGTCCCTCTGCAATAGCACCTTCTGGATAACGTCTATTCCTTACGTAGTTTTTAAGACAAAGCAAGAACCTAAAATAGACAATTTTTAGAATACAAATACAATTTCTTGTAAGTATGATAAAAAAATAACAAAATGATACCGTTCGATAAACCACATTGAGCGATATTGTGAAGGTCCTCCCAACATTGCTTCTTCAGCTAAATGGATAAGTAGATGTTCCATGATATCAAAGAAAGATGGAGGAAATATTCTCTCCAAATGACATAGAGTTATTGCAACTCGATCTTGGAGTTTTTCTAAGTCACCTATCTTCAGATCTTTTGAACAAATGCCCCTAAAGAAATTACTTAATTCAATCAATGGCTTAAGTACATTCACTGGCAAGAGATTCCGCAAGGCAATAGGAAGGAGTTGTTGCATTAAAATATGGCAGTCATGACTCTTCAACCCATGCATTGTGCGTTGCTTGAGATCAACACAACTTGAGATATTAGAAGCATATCCGTCTGGCACTTTCACATCTTTTAACACTTGTAAGAGGATGTCTTTTTGTGTGTTACTCAATGTGAAACATGCAGGAGGAAGATAATATTTTCCATTAGCCTTTTTCTTAGGATGCAAAGTTTTTCGGATCCCCATCTCTTGTAAATCTAAACGGGAGTTTAAATTATCTTTTCCTTTTCCATCAACATTCAATAATGTCCAAAATATATTGTCAAAGACATTCTTTTCAATATGCATCGTATCAAGATTATGACGAATCATATTGTCTTTCCAGTATTCCAACTCAAAAAATATGCTCTTTTTGTTCCATATATTTTGCACCAATTTATCAACATCATCCCATTTCCTTTTACGAGATTTGGCCAATAGCTCTTTACCAAACTTGTTTTTAACATTATTTAATTGCTTAAGAATCTCAATTCCCGTCAACCGTTTAGGTGCTCCATCTAACTCCACATGGCCATTGAATGCCACTTTATCTTTTCGAAACTTGTGTCCATGAGATAACCATCGTCTATGAGACATGAAACAATATTTTCGCCTATTTTTCAATCTTGTATATTTAGTTTTGGTAAGACAACATGGACAAGCATATCTAGTTTTCACACCATATCCTGATAAGTTACCTAACCCTGGAAAATCACTAATTGTCCAAAGCAATGCTGCACGCATTTGAAACATGTGATTGTTTGATATGTCATAAGTGGCAACACCAACCCACAATTCTTTTAACTCATCAACTAAGGGTTGTAGATAGACATCAATATCATTACCTGGTGCACGAGGACCATCAATAATAGTTGACAATATCATATATGGTTGTTTCATGCACAACCATGGTGGCAAATTATATGGAATCAACATAACAGGCCATGTGCTATGTGAGATAGACATAGACTTAAATGGACTAAAGCCATCTGAAGCCAATCCAAGTCTAACATTTCGAGGATCTCGAGCAAAATCTGTATGTGCTTCATCAAATTTCCTCCAAGCAATACTGTCAGCAGGATGTCGCATTACCCCATCTCTAGTGCGACCTTCAGCATGCCATCTCATTTGAGTAGATGTTTTAGCCGACATAAATAGTCTTTGAAGTCGTGGTATTAATGGAAAATATCTAAACACCTTTGATGGAATTTTTGATGTTTCTGAACTGGAATTAACTGATGCACCTTTGAACTGTTTGTATCGTGGAGCTTTGCAATACTTACAAGACATTCTATCTTTCGTCTCATTCCAATAAATCATACAATCATTTGGACATGCATGTATCTTTTTATATTCAAGTCCTAAATCTTTAATAATCTTCTTTGAATCATAAAAGGACTTAGGGCAATGTTTCACCTTCTGGAAGCACATCTTTTAACAACTCTAATAGCATGGAAAATGATTTGTTACTCCATCCATTGAGACACTTTAAGTGTAATAGACGAACAAGAAACGAAAGTAGTGAATACTTGCTTCCAGGATATAACTCACGTTCAGCTTCTTTCAGTAAGCGAAAGAATTCTTCAGTCTTCTTATCAAAACCCATGTTAGGTTGATTTGACCCATCAAATCCTTCAGCACTAGTGTCCATATCAACAAAAGATGTAGGAGGAATTCCAAATGCTTCATGTAACATGTCTTGCATCTCATCACCTTTATCTAACTGATTGACCAATTTTGATGAAAATAGCTCCTCACCATGATAAATCCAACTAGTGTAACTAGTTAGAAATCCATCAACCACAATATGTTCAACAATCAAATCTTTTCGAACAAATTTCATATTACGACACTTTCGACATGGACACAATATTGCAGATGCATCTGGCCTATCTAATGATGCAAAATGAAGAAACTCTTTCGCTCCATTCTCATATAAAGGATCAAGCCTATTCAATATATTTATCCAACTTTTATCCATTAAGTATATAACCTATACATATAGCAAACAAGAATTATACCCTCATACTATTAAAGACTAATACCTCCATACTATTACAGAAAACAACCAAACACATACTAACCTGCAAAGTCCACACAAAGAGTCCTGAAATTGATATCGATGTTCTTCCACTACGGTTGCTTTCTTTGTAATCTTCAAACTGCAAATCAATAGTTAAATTTCAACAAATCAATATAATGTATGAAGGCTAGTCCTGTGAAATTATTAGTACTTGAGGTAATATACTCACCTCAAGTAAATCAAGTAGTAAAAGAGAAGAGGAAGAGAGACAAAAGGTGAATCTAACAGAACAATGAAGACAAAGGTAATGGTATATCATTACAGGTTCTTCTCCAAGACTTGTACATGATGCATCTAAATTGCTGGATAAAAGAAGTCAACTAGGCAAAGTGACCAAGCTGACTTAACAAATAAAACGTCTTGCATTATATGTCGGAATTTACTTGGTTCTTGTTGTTTCAATATATAAATGACAAAGCTTTTAAAAACTGAAATGAAACAAATAATGTCATACCATAACTAGGTATCATTTTTCCTAGGTTTGTTGGGAGTACAATACTTACCTGCAATTATAGGTTTGCTGTTCATACAATAAACTGTTCATATGACTGTCAAACTAAAACTTTCACATTCTTCCTAGGTTAGCTGAAGTCTAATATAGAATATGCCAGAAGAGAGATTTACCAAGAAGAAGAGCCAAATTAGCAGGAAAGAACAGTGGCAAACTCAAAAAAAGAAGAATAACAAAAATAATACAAACAATGAGGAGAGACCTAAGACACCTCAAGAACAAATGGATCAGGTAGATTCCCAGAAAAGTCACAGTCATACAGGTAAAAATATTATTACTATAGGTGGGAGAGCTTGCGGGAATTGCAGTAGGTACCATTGTCATGCTTAACATACTAATAGCAGGGTAATTAGATTCAACTATTGTTCTGTTTAAACTGTAGCCAATAGCCATGTGGTGTTCATTTTTGCATCTTGGAGTGTTCATCAAGTTTTTATTTCCCCTTTAATAATTCGACAGATCATGTATTCCTATGTAACTATATGAATATCAATTATTGTCATTTTTTGCAGAGAATTCCCAATTGAGAATGGGAAGGCATTGCAGTTTATTTACAGCAGCAAGCAGTTCAAGACAAAGGGAGGTTTGGCAGCTTCCTTAACCCTTTACCTGTTGATGCTAACGGTAGCCATCAAGATCACAACACGTGAAAATTAATATCCAGAACCAAAAGAAAACATGAAATCTTTAAAAATAATACGAAAAGAGAGGAGTCGAGAAGAACAGTTTCTGAACTCCAGTGGTTTTTCTTTCTTTGCTTTTCACATGCAAAGGCTGCTTATGGTAGAGCATCCAAAGATTTAACCAGTACATTACCTGTGGATAGAGATGGCTACCCTGAATTTCTTTGCTTGAGCAATGAGGGCATGAGGCGATATAGACTTTAAGCAGGATTAGGGTTATTTTTTTTAAAAAAAAAAGTTTCTTATTACTAATAGGAGGCCTATTACTAATAGGAGGGAATATTATATCGTAGTAGAAAAATTAGAGGGAAAAGTTAATAGCATGAAAAATTAGAGGGAAAAGTTAATAAATTTTCTTTTACTTTAATAAACTTAAAATGAAAATTTTATTTTTAAGCCAATTATTTCAACTTAAACTATAAACTTTCACTTAGAAGCTGGAAAAAATCTATAAAATCCAATCACTACAACTCAAACTATAAAGTTGCTCTAGGACTACATAAAATCCACTTACTTCCACTCAAACTTATGATCATGGGCTCACACTAAGCTATATATATATGATGGCAATATTGAGCAATAACATCAAGTAAATGCCTAAGATAAAGAACATATTGAAATCAGGATAGAGATTTTTATATTTAGACAAAGATAGGAGCTAGGGGGCTTATTATCAACTTAATACTACAATTAATAAGGACAATTAAGCTTCATAATCCATGCTCAACTAGATATCACTGTAACATGAAAAATATACTACAGATGTAGTACAAATGATAATCATGAAGAACAGGATTCATATAGGGAAAGAAACTACACATGTTTAATACTAAATTGGACACATATATAAGAAAATATTAACATAAGGAATCTGATTTAATACCAAACATGCCAAAGGCTTCATTACAACACCATCAAGAATACTATAGAAGTGTACTGCCAACACTCTCATACTCTAAAAAAATAATGAGCAACGTATGACAGCAGAGGACATGTATAAGACATTTCTCTCCTAAAACAAGATACGAACAGTTGTTTGAACATTCTTTAAAGAATACAAACTCAAAATTCAACTTATTTCAAAATCTGTTGAATGTGCAACTGCATAACTCATTCACACCCTCCAAACACATAACGAAAGCATGAATACTATTTCAACAATATAAGAACAGAACAATATCATGATGAACCAGTGAAACAAGCTAAAACATGAGGCAGGCATAGTAACCATGAATTATGAAGACTACAAACAGAGAAATAATTTCAAAATAGACACTAAGTGATATTAGAAACGAAACCTACACTACCAATTTCAATGAAAATAAGATGAAGATTAAGAATGAAAGTTAGACTTAAACACATCATGTAAGAGAATCTTAGAACCAATCAAAGAACACATCATTATCAAACATTTAGTGCAAACTGAATCAATAAAAGAGCTAAGAGTGCTTTACCTCGTTATGAGCAGCGACTGAGACAATGACGAGCTAAAATAAGCTATTCCACCACAACCGACTTCACTGGTGACCTCGAACTCAAATGAACCTTGGCTAGTGATGGACGGAAAGAGCGAAACTAACAACATGGCTTGCGCTGACGAACAATGACAACAGGCTCACGGAAATGATGTACGGGTTCTTCACACCAGTGTTATCGGCACAGTTCACCGTCGCCACCACCGGCAGACCCAGTGACATTCTGAACTTGTTCCCGGAGAAACCTCATCGTTCTCGTTTCGACATCCCGTACGGTGTTGTTCTTCACAATCCCAAAAAATCTGAAGCCCTATAGTCGAGATTAGAGAGATGACAGCTAGAAAAGGAAAGAAGCAGGGCAGTGGTGAGAGTACGCAACCAATCAGAGTTCAACCAAAGAGAAATAAAGCTATATCTCATTAATGATGGAGGCCTTTATTTGGAATATTAGATCAGTGAAGTCACAACAAGCTTTTCAAAGGGTTCAAATGTTGCATAAGGTTCACCACTTTGCTTTTGTTGCATTATTTGAGCCTTTTCAGCATGTTAGATATATCAATAAATACAGGAGAAGATTAAAAATGCCACGAGCCAATTCAAATTGCAACGGAAAGATATGGATCTTTACTAATCATGACTTTGACATCACTATTGTCAAAGATACTGAACAACAACTCACTTTGAGTTTGAAGAACAGCCCCAGAGCTTTTATTAAACAAGTGTATATGCTAAGTGTGATGCTATGCAGAGGTTGAACTTGTGGGAGGATCTATATCAGGTTGCAGATTGTATTGATAGGCCTTGGTTGATTGGGGGTGATTTTACTATAGTTTTAAACAAGGAAGAAAAGATAGGAGGGTTACCCGTCTTAGATGCTTCCAAGGGTAATCCTAGTCCTAGTTCTGCTGCTTTTTGTGTGAGAGATCATAATGGTAATCTAGTAGGGGCTAAGGGTGTGAAGTTGGTTGATTCT
Organism: Solanum okadae; assembly: GCA_036553675.1. Lineage (NCBI taxonomy): Eukaryota > Viridiplantae > Streptophyta > Magnoliopsida > Solanales > Solanaceae > Solanum > Solanum okadae. The sequence continues at coordinate 31,011,749 of CM071686.1, read as the reverse complement.
TCTAACTTGATGGATGAGGCAATTGCAATTCGAGAGGGTCTGCAATATTGTTTAGACAAACATTTTCAACAGATTATTATTGAGACTGACTCTTTGTCAATGGTTAATATTCTTAATGGAGAGTGGGAGTCACCTTGGAGCGTGACAATGGAGGTCAACTCCATCAATAGAATCAGAAATTCTATATCAGTAAGAGTACAACACTTCTTTAGGGAGGGAAATACTCTTGCTGATTTTTTTGCTACCCTAGTTTTTGTTTTTGCAGGTAATTATGAGTTCAATTCTTTCCATGAAGTCCCAACAACAGCCAAGAAGATAATAAATTTAGAAAAATGTAACACTCCATACATAAGAATCAAGCAGACAGATTCACCAGGTACTAATTGGATTATCTAGTTCACAAGTACTACACAACAATAAGATATACAAGTACCGATAAGAAGCATGAAGCAGTTTACAATTGATGCATAACTTTAGCAAACTTTTAAAGTCTGAAACTATTTCGGTAACCAACCGTACCATGCACCTGGTGAGAGCATATGGGTGTCCAAAGTGGTACGAAATCAAGCCTCCAAAGTTCTTAGTGGTGTATTCGATTGTTGATAGCTCCTATCTGCGTCCTCTACAGATCCAATCCAAAATTTTTGCAAACCCATAAATCGTATAAGCAACAATGATTCCAATTCAAAGTTCTAAATTTAGATGGTGGTACTAATCTCTTTGTTCAATGATTAGACTAGAGAAAAGGAGTTCTAGTTCATATATAATGTTTTTCAAGTCTTACCTGGAGCATTTTATAGCAGCACCCAAGAGCAGCATTTTCTCAGATTGGGAGGTCTCCATAGATTTCGATCTCCGGAGTCAAGTTTGAGTGTGGAAGCAGCTGAAATGATGGAGATACGACATTGGGAAGTTGATATCCGGCGAGCGACTGGTGCTTGGAGATCATCAGTGGCGGTGGCATAGAGATGGAAGAAGATGACTTTCTATGTCCTTCTTTGGTTGCCTAATTTGGTTTTGCCTTTCTCTTTCAGCTTTTTGTTTTTTTTTTAAAATTTTGTTTTGATGATATATTCTCTTTTTTATTTAAATAAAAATGAGGTTTAAAGGGCCTCACTGTTAATTAAAAAAAAAAAAAGGAAGAAGTGTGATTTTTAAAATTTAAAATGGGGTAGTTTCTTTTTTATTTTTTCTAAATTTATTTTAAATTAGTAATATAAAAAAAATAAAAACTGATTATCAAAAAAATTTATAAAATAATTTAAAATTTGTGGATCTTCATACGTTAAATGGGGTTGTTTTTTTTTCATTTTTTAAAATATATTAAATTATATCCATATAACAAACCTTAGTTAATAATATAAAGAAAAAACTTCCAATCCAAAAAAAATTAAAAGAACCAACAACCATTAAATAATCAATTTAAAATTTGAATTTCAAATATTAACTAATCTTATCCCTAAAAAAACGTTTAAACTTACATTTTAAAATACCAATAATATTTTATTTGAATTAGTTTTGATTGTTTTTTAAAAAAACAAAAATATTACGAAACGGAATCGATAAATTATAAACATATTTTTTATAAATATATAACATAATATATAATCATAAGGAATAATTCTAAATATCTTACATATGTTTTTATGACAAAATTTAATTTTAAAAAATTATTTTATAAAAAACAAAAAAAAATCAAATAAAAAATATTTCAAACATGTATGTATTCCCTGTTTCTTTCACTAATCTTCTTTGTTTGTGCAGTGCAATCATCAATCAGATTCCATCATCACGTAGAATACTTGATTAATTAAATAAAAGTATGATAAGAAATAAATAGAGTTGTGAAAGCAAGAAATTAAAAATTTATCTATATTAAAAGATGAGTAATAGAAGGACATAAGTGAACAAATATTTTTAAAAAAACACACACATGACAAAATCTTAACACAATACGCTACATATGAACAAGAAAATGAAAAAATAGTAAATAAAAATTTCAATGTAAGCCGATAAATATTTACATTTGATATAAGTAATTGTTTAGAAATATGAAAAATATCATACTTACACTAATAAGATCACATAATTGATATCATACTATATATAATGGCAAAAATAATAAAAAAATAATCAATGAGAAGCTTTCAAGCAATATTTTAAAATAAAAATAAAATATAAAATTTCATGTGGCTATGATGTGGCGGGTGAGAGTGGTGTTATAGTCTCAGGGTGGAAAAAAAATCACTTCAAAGATCTTAAGGGGGTATTTAAACGCCCGTGTAGTTTAAGTAATAAAGTAAGTTATCCAACCAAGTTCATGGTTTTTTTTTTAATGTATTTTCTCTTAAAAATTTGATATGTTATATATAGCCATTATAAAGAAAAATAATAATTTTATTAGGTACTAAAATATTGTAAAAAGAACAGTAAAATAAGTAAAGCATAGTAAAATTTGGGTTGGATTGAGTTTTGACCCGTTCTATAACTCATTACCGAACTTGACTCAAGCAAATTTGAATTGGGTTGGGTCTTGATCCGTTTGTTATCTTTACCCATTAAAAGATTCTATAATTGGGACTCGCCTGTACAACCTTAATTATTATGTTTATTTATATTTTGATTTCTCTTAAAATGTTCACTTTACTACTAAATTACATATTTTTCATTAAATTTTTTATTACTCACTTAATAATTATATTTGATCTATAATTAAAATGTGGATAACTTTAATAATAGATTTTCTTTTACTTTAATAAACTTAAAATGAAAGTTTTATTCTAAATAAGATGAAAGTTTTATTTTTAAACTAAATAAGATGAAAGTTTTATTTTTAAGCATAAATAAGATGAAAATTTTATTTTTAAGCTAAATAAGATGAAAGTTTAATCTTTAAGTTATATAAGATGAAAGTTTAATTTTTAAAACATACGGCACAATGATGGAAATGCACACACAAAAATATTTAAGCTAAATAAAATGGAAATTTGGGAAATTTGAGATATTTGCCAAAAATATTTATCAACTAATGACAAATTGTATGGACAAACGCTATTTACGAAATTTTTTCCCAAATATTACTTGGGAAATCTATGGCCAATTTTTTCCCCAAATATTTATAAGTGTGCCTTACAAATACTCATTAAAAAATAAGCTAAACTAACGAGTTCCCTCCAATAACTTTTTGCCTGAATTTCAGAAAATAAGAGTACTACCATATTTTTGGCTAAAATAATAAGCTCCCCCCATATTTTCTATTTCCCCCCAATTGCTAAAAAAACAAAAGCCCTAAATTTCATTCAAAGGTTTCTTCTCAATCAGTTTAGGTAAGTCGCTTATTCTCAATTCTCCATTCTTATGCGTTTATCTGATTTATGACTTGGAAATTTCATCCATGGTAAGCTTAAGTCTCCTTGTTTGGTGGAAAAAAGTGTTGGGACTTTTGATGTTTTTGGATAATGGAGATAAAATAAGGTTTCTTCTCAGCCTTTGAGGAAGGGGTGGTGCGGGTTATCGTCAGGTAGGTCAGGAGCGAGACTCCGCCGAGAAGTGGGTCACCCATCATCTCTTTGCTTCGGAGGAAGAACATCTGGCTTCATTGACTCTGTTTCAAGTAGGGTACTTTCGATATTTCTCACAAATTTGGGCAATTTCTGAAAGTTTTTCTCCTTCACAACCTTTTCTGATAATATGTGTGTGAAAGAGGAGTTGTCATCTTTTCCCTGCTATTTGTAGTGAGATCACGTAGTTTGGAATGTTTGGAATCAAAATTGTGCAAAGGGATGGAAAGTCCGTATAACATAGTCCAAATATTCAAGAAGCAAGCACAGGAATTGTAAATAAACACTAACCTTGGAGTCACAGTTTTTGTTTAAGGCTTGGAGGTTTTCTTCAATTTTCTCTAAATGATGTGCAAGATATCGGAAGTACAAGTTTCTTTACGATCATGATTATCAGATACAAGTTTTTCATTTTCCATATATGGGAAGCCACAGCTTCTCCATTTCCATGCTCCATCGTCCAAGAACCTTAGATACACTTTTCCATCTGAACCTATTAAGAACAGATGAGCTCCTGTGAAGCATGGTCCCGGTGAACCAACAAGAATGACACTTGGATCTGGTGTTCCGTGTTCTATCCAATTCCATCCGTTGGACAGATTCCAATTATATTCAACTAGTCCACCATCTGCCGAAAGCATGAAAAGAGAACCTTGCAGTGACAGTGAAGATAACCTCATTGCAGTTCCAGGAGATCTTGATAGAACCAAATGTTGAGATTGGTAATGCTCATGCCATAGTTCAGTAACTTTGTTATACTGGTATAGGCGTCCGTTCCTTCCAATGACAAACACCACATTCTCTCGGAGCAGTTCCTGGTCAGCAATGCTTGCAATCTTCGTACTGGCTGGATACCGACAATCTTTCCATTTGAACTTTCTCAGTGCAACCTAAGAAACAGGTTATGACACTTTAGCCTTCATTTTATCAATATTCAGACTGGAAGCTTAGAAATTTCAGGATATATATGCTTAGTGCCACTCATTTTAGCCTTCATTTTACTAGGCTGAAAGCATTCTTCGTTTAGTCACCTTTTGAACCTCTAAACTAGAAAAGTGGACATAGTATATGTTTCCAGTTATGGTTACCTTTTGATCCACTTCATTGCCTTGTAACTTTACAGGAAGCTGGCGTGGACTGGATCATTCATCTTGATACTGATGAGCTAATGCATCCAGCTGGAAGCCTGGAACTAGTGAGTATTCTTTACGGAGACTTCTGGCAGATATACCTGAAGATGTTGACATGGTCATATTTCCTAACTATGTAAGTCATTGAGATTGCTCTAGGTTGTCTTCTAACTCTGTCTAAGCATGTAATTACATGCACGAATAGTCAAAAAATATGCATTTGCTTCGTTTTCATATTCTGCTGTCTTTTTTCTCGTTAATATCTTCTCTGATGATGACAAATATTTCAGGAGAGCAGTGTCGAGAGAGATGATGTGAAGGAACCTTTTAGTGAAGTAAGATATCTTTTCACTGTATCCTTTTTTCTTATCTTTCAAGTTCTAGTGTTAAATTCAATCGTTTGGCTAGGAATATGTTTAGATTTTCTTGAAATAAATTTGGATAATTCTATTACCCAATACTTGAGAATGGAGCAACACCTAGTAGTCAAAGAGTCATCTTTTTCCAGACGAATGAAAAAGAAGGTTGCGTTGGAGTTAGACACTGTGGAGGCAAGAAAGTAAAATTGTACCTTGCAAATATAAGTAGCTTGAGTGTTAGACCTTACTCTTTGTTTGTGGCAGCTAGAATTTCTTCGAGAAAGTTTGCATAGTCTGTAATTTGTTTTAATTATGCAACTAAAGTTCTTTTAGACTATTTACCAGTAATACATCTATATCATGTGGTAGGTCTCGATGTTCAAGAAGAATTATGACCATCTCACAAAAGAAATGTACTTTGGAAACTACAAGGAAGCAACACGTGGTAATCCTAACTACTTTTTGACTTATGGAAATGGAAAATCAGCTGCTCAAGTTCAAGATCATCTTCGTCCTAATGGTGCTCATAGATGGCACAACTACATGAAAAGCCCAAAGCATGATTGTTCTGCATGTTACTTGTTTTTCTTTTATTTCTATTTCGTTTCTTATTTATTCCCAGTCCTCCAAAAGGTATTTTGTGTGGTTCCTTCGATTCTATGCTTGTCTTGGTGTCTTCAGTATAGTGCCTGGGTTCCCAAGAGAATATCTTCGGATTTTTCTCTATCTAAATCTGTAGGAATTCTAGGAGCTCTAAGATAGATTAAAGCTTCATCTGAAAGTTCCATGCTACACCAAAAGTAAAACAAAGTTGAATTGTTGCAGCTGAATTGTTGAGCTCTAAGATTGAAGTAGAATTCTAGGAGCTCTAGGATTGGAGCTCTAAGTTGCTTTTGAAACTCTATTGCAGCTGAATTCTTTTTGCTTGTTGAATTGTTGGGCATCTGTATTTATCTTTGAATTACACATCCACTTTCATGAAATCTGAATAATGTTCTAGCTGCTGGGAGGAATCTGGAACCTGCAATCTGGAATTGTAATCTGTAATCTGCAATAATACTTTGATTCTATGCTTGTCTGGGTGTTTGCAGTAGTGTCTTGGGTTATAGTAACTTTATACTTTTTCCTTTAGGAAGATGGAGGAGAAAAAAAAGCAAAAAGAGACATGAAGTTCATGTATCTTTTTTGGGTTATAGTAACTTTATACTTTTATTATACAAGACCCTTCACTCCAACAAAACTTCCAACTTCTATAACTGCTGCAATTTGATTTGTTGTACATGGTTTGTTTTGATTGTTAGTTTCTTTTTAAATGTGTAGGGAAATGGAGGTGATCAAATTTGAAGGGTCGCCACAAGTCAATTTGATCTCATTGAAGTGGAAGTGGATAGTGAAGAGTTTTTGAACTATTGTAAAAATTTGAATACATTATATTTGATTTTGTGAAATATATTCATTCCTAGAATATATGTTGAACTATTGTAAGAGTACTTTTTGAACTATTGTGTACACATATTTGGAATATTGCTTTATAAGTATGTGTATGTACACAAGACATACTATCTTTTGAATTTTATTGCAAATCTATATATTTGAATTACTTATTAGCTAATTTAATGTTTGAGATTATTTATTGCAAAACAATATTGGTGTTTTTTAATTAGAAATTGTGGCATATAAATATTACCACACTTAAAAGTGTAGCCAAAGGACTGTAAATTGTGGTATGCACATGGGCAAGGACTACACTTCAAAGTGTTGTCATACATAAGATAGAAAAGGCAACACTTTAAAATCGTGGGCAATAAGGAAGCAAAGGCCACACTTGGCTTAGCTTATGGATTATAAATTTTAGCATGTACATAAGAAAACTTACACTTAATGAGTGTTGTTGTAGATGAGATATAAAAGGCGACACTTTTAAAGTGTGACCAATAACAACAGTTCAGGTACTTTAATGGTCGGGTTTTAATTTATATATAGTGACTCTGGTAGTCGACAAATGCCGACTGCTGCAGTTGGCAAGTATTTTTCGACACTCAGTCTGCCGACTACTCAAAAGTAGTTGGAAAGTCATCGGAAAACTACATTTTCCGACTACATTCTGACCAATTTTGAAGTCGGCAAACAACGAAATTCTAGTAGTGTAATATATTCGACATTTGTATTAAATGTCGCTATTTTAGTAACACTTTTGCTAAAAGTCGCTAAAATCAATGACATTTTACAACAAATGTCACTATTTTACTGACATTTTTTCTAAATGTCACTAAAATCAATGACTTTTTGCAGTAAATGTCATAACATATTCGACGTTTATATTAAATGTCACTATTTAAGCGATATTTTTTCTAAATGTCACTAAAACCAATGACATTTTGTAATAAATGTCGTATTATATTCGACAGTTTTAGCAAATGTCATCATTTAAATGACATTTTTGCTAAATGTCGCTAAAAACAACGACATTTTTCAATAAATGTCATTATTTTAGAGACATTTTACAACAAATGTCACTATTTTAGTGACATTTTTTCTAAATGTCACTAAAATCAATCACATTTTGCAGTAAATGTCATAACATATTCGACATTTATATTAAATGTCACTATTTAAGCGATATTTTTTCTAAATGTCACTAAAACCAATGACATTTTGTAATAAATGTCATATTATATTCGATATTTGTAGCAAATGTCATCATTTAAATGACATTTTCGCTAAATGTCGCTAAAAACAATGACATTTTGCAATAAATGTCACTAAAATCAATGACATTTTGCAGTAAATGTCATAATATATTCAACATTTATATTAAATGTCACTATTTAAGTGATATTTTTTCTAAATGTCACTAAAACCAATGACATTTTGTAATAAATGTCATATTATATTCGACATTTGTAGCAAAATGTCATCATTTAAATGACATTTTCGCTAAATGTCGCTAAAAACAACGACATTTTGCTATAAATGTCATTATCATAGTGACATTTTGGACCAAATGTCATTATATTTACGATATTTGATACCAAATGTCATTATTTTTACGACTTTTGACATCAAATGTCATTGTTTTATGACGTTTTGTTCTTAAATGTCGTGAAATTCTTTATTTTCCGACATTCGTTTCAAATGTCACCAAATTAATGTCGTCGTATGTACATTTTCTTGTAGTGCACCCAGCTAATCAGCCCACTACATCAGGGCGCAACAACCAATCTAGAAGGAGTGCCCTAGGGCATATCGACTTCAAAGAGGATCTCAAGTAGGCTCCAAGACACCATGGATTGACGTCCACTCTCGATGATATCACAAAAATCTCAAATTCAGAAGCACTCTGATCCAGAGAAAGTACACAATCTACTGCATCCAAGCCGCAAAAAAAGGGAAGGAGGCAAACAGGCTAACAAGCAGTGCAAATGCCTAAGTTAAGCCTGATACTATCAAACCCAAGTCTGCTATTCCAGACTACAAAGACCTAGTCCATCCAATTGACATCAGACACATACCATAATCATAAGGTACATGGGTCTAGTGCAATAACAGTCTATGCTAGACTAAGGCCAAAATACGATCCAAAATTTAGTAATCACATAGCACACATACATCCCTCTAACATTATGGTACTACCCTCAAAACGGTGGTAATCAATCCTAAATCCTGGTCTTTATCAAGAAAATAAGGAATAATTAGGCACCCGCCCCCAATTCACACTCATCATCATGAATTCACACATCCATGCTTAATCTAATTAGAGAGGAAGTCGTAGCCTACCTATAAACTGATTATGCGCACTCCAAATCACAAGGCCAGAGCTTCTCCCTCCCTAAGGGTATCTGAATACTGCCACACTATATAAAGTAGTATCACAACTTTAATACGGCCGTTTAGCCACAAATATTACCCAAAATAGAGACAATCCATTTTTTATAGTTGAATGGGAATCGTGGGATTCGTGTTGGAAATTCTAGAATTAACTCCCTAAAAATGTCCTAATCTTTGAATTGAACTTATATTCCAAAATAGAACATAATTTGAGGCTTGAAAATAAACTAACACAAAACAAAAAGAAAACCCAAATTAAAAGAGAAAATAATGCGGCTTTCACGCTAATTTTACCTCGAACAAAGTGTCACAGACACATTACAATCACAAGACCACATAGCCTAAAAAATAACATAAATGTGGACCTTTGAATCACCAAAATCAGAGTTAAAATGACAGAGAAATCAAAATCTTACCACCAAGGGATTAAGTTGGTGGCGACAAGGGATTAAATATAGGGCCAGGTCGGACGACCGCTCATGACCGCGACAGCCTACGCGCAAATGCGAGGCTAGCCATTTGCGAATGCGGCAGCCCACATATGAGCACACTCTTAGTGCGCCAGTCGTTCGCAAATGCAAGTCTAGGCGCACAACCGCGACGCCTCAGCTGCCAGCAAAGGGCTTGGGCCTCAAAATATCCATGGGGTGCCTCGGATTCATCTGGAACCCCGTTCACACAAAGGAACTATGTTACCCCCATAAGAAAAAGCATTATAGACTCAAAGAAACCATCAAAATTTGTATTCGAGGTCATTTCGATAAAAAGTTGGTTCACACCCAATTTTTGTTTTAAGCCATAATCAATGAGGGCTATTGGAACTAGTCCAGAAGCCTCGGGACCTAAGCGAAGGGTCATTCTAGACTAAAATCGACATTCCTAAGTTAACCGTCCTAACATAATTCTCATCCGATCTTGTCTACTCAGGTTGTTACCTAAAATCAGGCTTACGCTTCTACTGGGAGGTTAAAATGCCAAATCACACAGACTCGCACTGAAAGCCTCTAAATTCAGGCCGGCCATGCTACTAGTTTAAAATGACCCTTGTGGAGCTAATGGAATCATCAAAATTGGATTTCTAGTTCATCTTTCTGATCTTCAGATGAAAATTGATCGTTCAAGGTTTAGAATCTCCAAAACACTTTAAATTCGCATAAAAACAAAATGAACAACCAGGTAACCAAACTCAATAACGTCATAAAGTATTTAAATAACGTAAGTACTAAATTAGAGGTCTCAAACGAACATCAACAAAACAAAACAGGAAAAAATGACTCCTCAAACTGCTACTAATGTATATGAAGCCTCTATATATTAATGAGTCTACAATTTGGACTCATTTAGGGCTGTATTTTGATAGATTTTATGTCCTCAAATGTTTGTTTTATACAAATAACTGATGTAAAACCCTTGATATCCAGGTATTTGGATCGGGGAGCAAAGCATGGACACTAACTTGCAAAATGGAATGAAGCGAGTTGAAAGAGAGAAGAAATGAAGGCATGGTTATCGCCGTGTCCTTTTGGAGAGTCACCGAATGTCCAATACCTCACCTAAAGTTCCAGTGTGCCAAGCCCTGAAGGAGAAAAATCAAGTCGGCGATAGAAAGGAGTAGTCGGCATGAAGCCAAGTGGTTCCGCGATGCAGAGATTAAAATAATAGAATTAGATTGAAATTCATTATCTATTGTTCGATACAATTAGCCTAAAGTGTCGGGGCTGAAGTACTTTGGTGGTACGACAAAAATGGACAAAACTTCAATAATTATTTAGCATGTATGAAAGTAACTACAAAATTTTTTGCACAACTATGATATTCATGTCCACCTTTCTAATGTAGTCTGCATGCAATTAATTTAGATTTATCATTCCATCTCATGTGATAAGCAATAGTCTTAGAGTCATCCTATGAAAACATTTGAATCTTAATCCCCTTTTGTTCAATCATGTCCGATTCATCAGATTTATTAGTCACATCATCTTTCCAATTTTTCATTTATTTTTTAATGAGTGGGTAGTTGAGTTGCTGAAAAATGAATGGGAATTGGGAACAATGGTTGCAAAACTATTGCAGTGATGAGAAAAATCATACACGAACCAAATAATTTACATACTATAAGTGATGAAATACCTCAGAACATAGGTTTATATAAGCTAAGAGTATTTTTCCTTCCCACCTCTTTAATATCATTGATGCTCTTGATTTCACGTATCAGGACACTTCTTCCATTACTAAGTGCCAACGATCGTTAGTCAGTAATATAACCCAACTAAGTGAGTTGGGGTCGAATCCCACAGGGAGTGATACGTGCTTAAGATTCAAGAGCCAAGTACAAATATGTTCAAGTCAATCATAGGTAAAAATATTTATGAATAAAAGCATGGTTTCAAATTAGGGTGACACAAGTGTCAAATAGGGGGGTTTTGATTGTAAATTATAATTATCAACTACAACACCAGCAATTAACACTAAGGAACAAGAAAAGAGACGAGTTCTTGGGATATGATTGGATTATAGGCTAAGGTAGGCAAATGGGTGATTGCAATTGATAGTAAATAACTGTAAATTAGTGAATAAGCTAGACTTTAGTGGGGATAAACTTTCTCTGGAACAATTTACCTTGAATCAAATTGGTTTCTCTCGAACACCAATAAGCAGCAATTAAGAATAGCCTACACTTTAGTCCATTCACTCTCTCGAACTGAACCCATGACAACCCAGTACCACAGACCATCAAATCAATAACCTTGGTTTTAAAACCTTTCTCTCGAGAAAGCCAAAAACACAAAGTTAGAATTGCAATTGCAACTACAACCCTTCAAATTAAACTACAATTACTGATTGAAATCACTTTTAAAGAGGATTTAAACTATCAATTCACAATACCCAGTAGCTAAATCAACCCATAATCATATAATCACACCCCAAGAATTGGGGTTTTCTCTAGACATCATAAAAAGATAGAAATCGTTACCAAATTGTGTTTCCATCAACTGGGTACGATTAATTTCATCTTTACAAAGGTCAAGGTTGAAGAATCTCAAAGACCCACTTCCAATTTCTCAAAATGGAAATCTTCAAAGCTAAGGAAAATATTGTCTCAGTACTCTCAGTTCTAAAACAAAGTGATAAAATTAGATATTATGAAAACTGATCATAAACTAAGAATTTAAAAATGTATTTATAGTCATCAAAAATACGTTGCGAAGGACCATTTGGTGCAATAAGTCCGAATCACCTATCCACTCGGCCATCCGCTCTTTGGTCAATTACATCGCCTTTTTGCTTTGGCCTTTAGCATCTTCAAGTTTTGTAACTTTGGGCGATCTAGCACTGCATCACGGAACCGTTCAGCGACTCACCGACTTCTCCTTTCTATCGCCGACTTGATTTTCTCCTTCAGGGCTTGGCACACTAGAACTTTAGGTAGGCTCATGTCCATTTGGCGACTCGCCCAATGGCTTAGGCGATCATCAGGCCCTCTTTTATTCGTTCTTTCAACTCCCTTGTTCCTTTTTGCTCATTAGTGTCTATGCTTTGTTCCTCAATCTAAATACCTGAAATCAAGGATTTACATCAGTTATTGGCACAAAATATGCATTTTTGGACACTAAATCTATTAAAATAAAGCCCTAAATGAGTCCAAATCGTGGACTCATCAACACCCCTAACTTAAACTTTTTCTTGTCCTCAAGTAAAACTCAAGTTCAGCAGCTCAAAAAGGATGTCTCAAATAGTGCTACACAAGACTCAATCATGAATGCACACAAAAAAGAGTCAACTTACTCATGCAATGATCAATTGTGCACTCAAAGATTTAAGTTGTGACTCACCATTATCAAAGATTCTCAAGTTCACAATACTTTCTTCAAATGTAAGTTCAAGCTCAACAAAGGTACTCAAATGCCCTCACACAAAGAATGATTCCATATTCACACACAATGGTTCAACAATTTAAAGCTCTGAAATCAAATGCAACACTCACAGTCACAAAGATGAACACAATGCATGATTTCACCTATAGGTTTGCCCTTATTTTCCAAACAATAATCGTTTCAGCTCACTCAAGATCAGAAAGGTCTTTTCAAGGCTTGAAATGGGGCTGAGTGCAAAGGTATGGTCATTTAGGCTCAATGGTTGTAATCCTCATGAAATGTGGTGTGGACAACACTTTCTTTCATTTTCTTCATCATTCTCATTCGTACTCACAAGTCACCCCCTCTCAAGTACGGTATTGATGTACTCGCTATTGCATCCAACTTCCTTACCCTGGACCATAACCGACTTAACAGGTCTTAACTCGCTGGCCTTCTTGTTGCTCTTTGGAACCAAGTCACCATGCTTTGTATAAAACTCCCAGACCCATGAAGGAATATTGGGGCCTCGGGGCATGGTGAACTACTTGAATCGGTAAAAGTGGAGGGTGTCTCTAACCCCAGAGTATTTTCCCTCAATGCCCTCTCTCGATAACAACTTCTCCTCTAGGATAGTTCGCAATCCATAACCTTTCAACCTATTGAGAAGCCTGGGAGGAGGTACTACTGATGGTACTGGAGCCACAGAAGGTGCCGGAGTTGGCACTGAACTTTCTGGGGCAAAGGCTGAAGGGACTCTAGCTGAGTCAGGGCAAGATCTAGCACGGATCTTAGCCTGATGGGACTGTAGAGGCTGGTCGTCCTCCGGCTCAGAGAATGTTCTATTGGGACCCTCACTATCGGAGTTGTGCTCTGGAGCCTCAGATACGAGCCTTTTACCTTTTCCCTTGCCTCCTTTTGGAGGCTCTTGCCTTCCCTTTTTGGAAAGGTTTGATCCCCTTTCGTTTATCACAATATCCTGTGCTCTTTTGCAGGGTGGGATGTTTGTGTTTGTCCTTGCCATATCAGCAAAACATTAGGAAAAAGTTAAAAACGATTCAATTAAAAGTACAGAACATTAGTTGCAGATAGACTCGCCGAACCGGTCGACGAGTCACACAATCTCATTGGCGAGCTAGATCGGGCTCGCCGAAAGGATTGGCTAAAAAATCTCATAAAATTTTGGCATGTTAGTTATAGGAAGACCTTTCGGCGAATCGCCGACAGCATTTAGCAAGCAAGCATTAGTCCGCCGAAAGTTATAGTGCAATTAAGGGTTAGGGGTGCAGACAAAGGGCGAATAAGGAAGACTTTTGGTGAGTCACCGAGTCCCTTCGGTGACCTCAGGCTTCCCACCGAAAGTTACAGGCCAAACTTATCATTTAGTATTAAATTAACGGTGAGGTGGGGAACTTCGGCGAACCACCGAGTGGTTCGATGAGCTCGACCCAGCTCGCCCAACGACCCAATGTGCCTACTTTCGAACATTTTCTCAAATTCAACCCCGCAACCCCCAAAAAGAAAATCAAAACATGAACCCATCAAATTAAACTAAGACCCATTACACCCATGTCCCCGAGATACTCAGACTTCTCCCGGTTTGGCCAAATTTGGCCATTTGACGACTTTTGCCCTTAAGAATGATGTCAACTACGCCATCATTGGGCAAAATATGTCATTTGGCACAGATACGGGATACTTAGACTTCACCCGACTAGACCCAAAAACATGCAAGCACAAACCCATAAATTTTAACCAATTATTAAGGCACAAAACCACGAGAATTCAACAATAAAGGCAATACGGGCAAAAAGTTGGAATTAAAATAGGCACACACATATGCCATTACGATCAGAGAGGCACAACACACATCACTAAGATAAGATCATTGGAAATGAGTACAACTTTCTAAAAATGAATTCGGGGTTCGGAAAACCAAAATTAAATTCTGAATAATCTAGATTTGAAAAGCTAGGCGGCGAAATAATCCACTCCAAACACAAATTCGATGACTAAAATGTAGTAAAAATGAAAAAATATTGAATACTAAAGTGCGGGTGTGAGTTTGGGAAGATTAAAACTGAGGGAAAGTGAAGGAGTTTGAAAGTTTAAACCTTTGGCCTTTGAAAACCGTCCAATTCTCACCCATTCAGCGACATTAGTTTTGGTCGCCGACCCACTCGGCTACACGCCAAGTGGGAACTTACCTCGTCGAGTTTTATAGGACCTCCAGTTAATGTAGGGGTCCAAATGGTGAATTAGATCATGATTGCCGACCTGGTCGGTGATTTGCCAAGTTTCTCCTGGGCTCACTGAGTTTTACAGATTCCTATTTGAAATTGTCTTAAGTCCAACGACGGTCCAAGTCGGGCTCGCTGACCTCTTCAGCGATGCGCCGACTAGACTTTCAGCTCGCCAATCTCTACCTTTCTAAGACTTTCTACACTTCAACCTGCACAATCAATACACCATTATTTCTAAAACAAAAATAAAGCGATAAAACACATGGGTTGCCTCCCAAGAAGCGCCTTAGTTAACGTTGTGGCACGACTTCCCCAGTCAATCTTGATTTATGGGGTAGAGACAACACATCGCCCATTTGGGTCTCCAGCAGCTGAACATATATGGAATGGGAAGCAGTCATCTCATTTAGCAGTGAGACATTGTCTTTTATCTTTTTCAATGCTTTGTCGTGATCTTCGACTTTGTGAAGAATGAGAGAGTGTATCTCTTCTATTTGTCCACCCTCGTACACCTTGGGACTGATACGCTTGTGAGGAGGAATGTATCGGTCTTTATTTTTGTCCGGTGCTTCCTATTCGAAGATGTTTTTGGCCACTAGATCCAGCTGAGTTAACAGTGTGGCAATGCTCTAGTCTTTCTCAGTCTCCTTGTTGGTCTTTGCCATGTGATCAAGGAGCTGGGCTGCTATTGCATAAGGTAGTCGTGAGAGACCCCTCGAAGACATTTGGTTAGCCACTCCTCTATTTTCCAGACCAAGACCTCTATAGAAGCAGTCTAATAGCATGTTATCTGAGATTCCATGCGCTGGGCATTGCAGTAATAATGACCTAAATCTCAGCCACAACTCATGGATCGACTCACCCTCTATTTGCCTGAAACTTAGGATGTTATCCCTAAGAATCATCATTCTTAAAGGAGAGAGGTCCATTTGGTCACCACTGCTACAAGACATGCTCCTTTATTCTGCTCTAAACGAGAAACACGAAAACTAAAACTAAAAATAAGTTCAACTATAACTAACAAGAAAAAAATGCAACTTAGCTAAAAAATCTTAAACAACACTAGTCCCCGGCAGTGGCACCATTTTAATTTCACGTATCATGACACTTCTTCCAATACTAAGTGACAATGATCGTTAGTCAGTAATCTTAATCTAACCCAACTAAGTGAGTTGGGGTCGAACCCCACAGGGAGTGGTATGTGCTTATGATTCAAGGGCCAAGTACAAATATGTTCAAGTCAATCATATGTAAACACATTTATGAATAAAAGCATGGTTTCAAATTTAGGGTGACACAAGTGTTAGATATGGGGGGTTGTGACTGTATTATCAACTATAATAGCAGCATTTAACACTAAGGAACAAGTAAAGAGATGGGTTTTTGGGATATGATTGGATTATAGGGTAAGGTAGGCAAATGCACTAAAAAAATGTGCGCATTAGCCACGCCCAAAACCGTGGTTAAAGGGCATGTGAACCGTGGCTAAAACAGTTTGGCCACAGTAATTTGGCCACAGTTGGTAGTGTGCCCATAACGGGCGTCGCCAGTAAATTTGCCATGGTTTTCACACTCGTGGTAACATATATTTAGCCACAGTTAGACTACCATCTAGCCACGCTCAATTCGTAGGTAAATTAATTGCCTGAAAAATAAATTATATTTGCAATTACTTATTAGCCATACAGGAACCGTGGCAAATAAAATATAGGTACTTTGTATATTTTCAAATTCATTTTATAGATTAGCCACAGATGAACCGTGGCGAACGTGTATAATTATATTTTAAAACAAATACAATTGATTCCCTACAATAACGTGCTACTAATCCTCTGATAAATGCACAAATCATTACTTTGATGATGTATTCATCATATATTAAAACAAAAGGCAAGTTTCATCATAAAAGATAGCAAAAGTACTGCTAATGTAATTAAAATGCAAAGGTTTAAGCTACATCATAAACTAAGATGTATTCATCATATATTAAAACAAAAGGCAAGTTTCATCATAAAAGATAGCAAAAGTACTGCTAATGTAATCAAAATGTAAAAAGTTTAAGCTACATCATAAACTAAGAAGAATCTATGTTGAAAGTAGGCAATTCACTACCAAATTTGGCTTGTAAAAACCTATGAAGAGTTGCCAAGTGATTCTCATTTTGCGCAAGTCATTTCTTAGTTTCCTCAAGCTTTTCCTTGGTCTCTTCATATCCGGTCAACTTCTCTTCCAAAGTTTCTACATGTTTCTCTAGGTCTTCAACACGTTGATGAGACATATTATTTGAAGTACCGACATTTACATGACTAATTGAATGTCTAGGCATCCCAAAAGCAGCTGAAGGACAAACATTACCACCTATACCACGCACACGACTAGAATGTTCAACTCCATACACTTTTCCAATGGTGTCATTAGGATGGGCCAATATCTTCAATGGAACACCTAAATTAGCAGCATGTTCTTGATCTTCAGGAAGATGCTCCAATATTTTATCCTACAAATAAAATAGAAGACATGAGAGAGGAATACCAACATTGTTAATAATGAATTATTAATCAACTCATTAGCAAGTATTGCAAAACTAAAGCATATGTTGTCTTGCACTTATTAGAATCAATAAAAACATGTAAGTGGTGAAAATTTATTTAGGGGTGGGTCGCAATGAAACTGGATGATTCTGAGAAGGGATTTGTTTAGCAGACTTTATTGCAAACTTTGCGTTTGAGCATGAAAATAGGTTCACTTTTTTCTAAATTTACAGATCTTCCTACACTTGCTAAGAAGATTCTAAATCTGGACAAACAACAATTTGCTACATTAAGGATTCACACCAAATAATTAAAGCACAACATCCACAAGGAAAAACAGGAAACGTTTATCATTAATGCTGAAAGAATACAACTATTATGATTTTTCTAAGCAAGCCTCATAGATGCAAAATAGAATGCTCAATTGATTATATGCTCCAGAGGCTCAAATTGGCATTTAATTTATGGGGATCTACATCACATGCTCAATATTTTAGCAACATAAGGAATACAGAAAGCTAGAGATATAGAAAGCATACAAAAAATCACAGATCTTTTTTGAGGTCGACAACATCAAATCAAAATAGATGTAGTGCTGGAAAAGTATCAATGTAGCTCTAGCTTAAGTGACACCGGAACTATAGGCACAAGGGAGAAATTTCAGTCTACAGATTTTTTTAGGAATAATTACCTACTACAGCTTTAAACTATGGAAATTCAGATCTAAAAGAGGAAGATAAGATAAAAGTTGATGAGAAGAAAGTGAAGCTACTTACCAGCTTCCATGACGACGATGGAGACAGAGCAAAAATGTCGAGCAAAGAAGACAAAGATTTCCATTTCTGGAAGTTTCACCAAATGCATTTTTCTTTCTATTTTTACTTCTTTCTTTTTTAGATTTTGATTGGTCATTTTGGACTCTTCAAATTGTTTTTATTTTACAAACTTTGTTAAATAAATAAAATGGCTCATGTGGCCAGATCATTTTTAAAAAAAAAAGAAGGAACTGGATGATTCTGTATATTTCCAGGAAACTATTGTGTTTAGCATCTCTAGATAGGAGTGAACTATATGTAGGAAAAGTTACATAACTCATGAAGATTAAAAAGTACATTCAAAATAGAACACGAAGATATCATTTCTATACCAAGACTGTCACAAAAATAGACGAGTATTTGAAACTTACAGCTAAAATCTTCCCCTCTTCATTGACATAATTACCATTCTTTTTCAATAAAGTTGACAATACAACTTCACTTCGGCACATCGGCCTTCCCAATTTTTGTTCCTATCATTAATCAAGTACAGATAAAAATAAGTAAACAAGCAATACATTTTATTTTGTATAATAACGTGGTTCTTAAATAAATTTCAATGTAAAGAAATTTACCATTTGACGACCTCTCCTTGCAATGCGTTTGCTACCATCGGCATGCGAGACTCTAAGTTTTGTTCTATTCCTCGTATTTTGTGCACTTTGTATCTGCAATAATCAAATATTGATTTCATAAATATAGAACCAAAGTATCAAATTTGTACGTTAAAGTAGCGATAGATTGCAATAACAATTAGAATAGTTATTAAAGAGTAATTAAGGCTATAAGTTTTTACCAAACATATAGCATTAGTTATCTCAAGGAGATGTCATAGTTTGGCCAAAAATTATAGCAGCAACTTAGCTCAAATCTGCTAAACTGCAGCAAGAGTTTGAGCTCAAATGCAGAAACAATTGGCTAAAAAAGATGCAATTATTTTGCTCAAAATAAGACAGCAGCTTCACTCGAATTTGACCAAAAATTAATAGCTACTTCAAGTACTAAGGAGTAAGTATTTTACGTTAATTCAACTACCATAATGCCACTTTAATTTGTTCCATTTTAATTCTTGATCGTTTTGAGTGAGTTAGAGTCCTTCTTTCTAAAGAAAAAAGAGAGTACCCAGACTCCTCTTCAATACAGCTATCCAACCTTCTAACTAAGAGAATAATTTCCCTTCCATCAATACCACACCCATCATTTATCAAAACATCAATGTACTTAGCATATGAACCAAACCTTTACGAACCCAAAAAATGAACAAACGCCAAAAATATGGAAAATATAAAAAGAATGTTAACAACAAATGGTATTAAGTGAAGCTAAAAGCTCAGAAATTATGAAGATCGATTACCTTCATCTTATCTTCTTTATAGGGATGAACAAAAGTAGTCCAATCATTAAAATCCACGTTTGCGGGACGATTAGAAAGTATCTCTTCCTTACGTTTGTTTGGATAGAAGTGGTCACATCTTAACTTATATTTACAAGCCCTCCATCTATCGCATAAAGAATGCATCACCCATTTAATTCCAACTGCATAATCAAACTCGAAATTCTCCTTCAAATATTTTATATTCATAAATTTAGTATCTAATGGAAAAAATGCATTAATTGAACTTGAAAGAATGTATCTAATTACCTCAATAAGCTGCCACTGAAGGCATGTTTTTGCCTCTGGCATCCTATCCCATCTTTGAACTGATATGGGACAAAATACCGACTTTTGAGAAAGTTTACCAAGAAATCTCACAAGCAAGTTTGAACCATTATCACTTCCTTGTCCATCTCCGTTGAGTTCCACCATGATTTTTTGATTATTTTCCAAGTTCCAAACTCGATCTGGTTGTATCTTCTGAGTTGTAACTTCTCCAGTCAAAGTATCTATTATTGTAACTAGCAAACAACATTAAACAAAAGAAATACTTATAAAACTTGAGAAGTTTGAAGAAGAAGCTGGAAATATGAACTCTTGTATAGATTTGCTAATTTGGCAAAATAAATGTTAGTTTGATTGTCAATAAATAAGTGATAACAAAAAATGATAGAGAGTAAAAAACAAATAGCAAGGGTAGCTCAAAATATGACGGTCAGAAAAGGGAGGATCCCTCAGTTGGGGGATTCAAAGAAATCGAAGAGTGTCAATATCCTACAAGGAATACTCCCACTTAAAATGACTTGCAGAAAAACTATGTATTGACGTATTTCTCATCTTTGAAGCTCTGTGAATTAACATTGGACAGCTCACAGCAGTTCTGTTGTCCATGTATAATCTTGTTGATAATTGTACACGAACTGAGATATATACATTGTAATTTATCAGGCTGGAAAATGAGCACCTGAACAATGTGAGGAAATACCGGGCATTCAAGTCAGTACCACTTCCTTTTGCGTACCATGAAGAGAATGATCACAAAGAAGAAAAAAAATGAACATTTATCTATCCCCATTATCTTATCAGAGTGCTAGCAACTGCCAAATGTTATCAAACATCAAATGTCATTCATCATGAAGAGTTCACATGTCAAATGTTGTCTGATATACAACATTTGCTATCTAAGCTAATTCTAAGGTATGAAGAGTGTAAGAAGGCAAGTGATAAATTCTTACAACAGAAATGCAAAGTGCAATGGTTGAAGGAATGGAACCTTAATACTAGGTTCTATCACAGTTATCTGAAAGCAAGGAGGAATACAGTAGCATAGACAAAAAAAAAACAACTCCAATATGAAATTACTTCTAACTTTTAATCTTGACAACTAAGGGCTCCTCTTTCTCTTGTGTGTTGGCTTCATTAGAGCTTGAAGAAGAATTTAAGTTGTTACCACTAAGTGTAGGAGTTATTATGTTCTCATTTTCAAGTTGGTCATCTTGTTGATCCTCATTAACTTGTTGCTGCAAATCTTGAAAAGTTACGCTTGTATTTTCAGCTTGTTGTCCTCGTAAGATTGCTAACAGTTCTTGTACCGACTTCTTGCGTTTTTGCTTCATATGGAATTTATCCTGTAGAGATTACTTTAAAGAAATATAAATCATATAAGTTACTTAAAGCCACCTCAACCCAACTATTTTGTACACATACCCGCAAAATGTTTTCTCGTGATTTACAAGACTATGCAATTCATTAAAATGAAATATTTCATTCCCAGTCACTAGCAAGCAAGACAGGCAAACATCGATACAATAGATTATGCAAAATAACTAACAAGTAAGTAGATAAATAGACTAAAGATGCAAAACACACACAATTGATTAAAACAAACGAAGGTAAGTCTAATCGCGCATTCTATCACCATCTCAGTCACTACTACCATCATCATCAACTCCGTCACTATCACCATCATCATAATCTCCATCACTATCACCATCATCATTGAGAGAATCAACTTGTTCTTCTTCATCCTGATCAACTCGAACTAAAGGTAAGTCTTCAATATTTTCCAAATGTTGCTCACAAAAAGGTATGTCCTCCATTGGTGGCTCCTCTAAATCTACAAAATCCACATCTCCCATATCATATATGTCTCTCGGCTTCATATGACAAACACAACACCAATCTTCATCAATTGGATCATCAACATAGTATACCATTCTAGCATCAGATGCAAGTATAAATGGTTCATCTATTTCTTTTACACCCGTGTGTATCAAACGGGTAAAGTTTACACTTGTAATCCCAAATTGATCTATCTTGATTCCCTTGTTAAGTGGAGTGTCTACCCAAAGTCATTTTGAATAATACAATCTTTAACTTGCCATAATAATTTAACTCTATGATGCCAACCAGTTTGCCATAGTACATATCATCACGTGACTGTTCAATAGATCCTCTACCACTTGAAAATCTTTTGGTAACAGCAGACATAACAACACCACTATTTTGTGTTTTCAATCCGTGCTCTTTCCACATAGTACGAAACTTAAATCCATGGATGTTATATTCCTTGAATCTCCTCACAACATTATTTGGCCCATTTGCAAGCAATTCGATTTCTGACGTAATCTCCACACCATTCTGACTTGCAACCTCTGTTATAAAATTTGTTAGGATAGTTATATAAAATTATTAGATTTTGAGTTTTAAAGGGAATGAAATGTTTGGAATCTTACATATTCCTTAAACCACTCATGAAAATGTTTGTGTACATATTCTTCCACAAGTTTTGAGGAGTTTCTTTTGCCACGATACATCCTAGTGATTTCAATTTTAAAATTCCTGATTGTAAGTATAAACCATATATTAAGGTATAAAATACATTAGAATAAGAAAATGAATAATACGTAAGATCATATAACTTACTCTCGACATGCATCAACTATTTCACAATTAGCTAACACATATCAGTGAGCTTGTATGATTTCCACGGAAGATATGGATAGAGTCTTAATAGCTCCAATGGGCTTGCCTGATGCGGGAAACAAATTTGACAGGATAGTAGATTCGCTACTAGCATTAATTTCATTGTCATCATCATTACGCCTTGGTCAATTAAACCTTGTTTCAATATTAGCATCTTCAAAATATTGAGAACAATTAGTAAGGTTTTCCTTTGTTAAGCAGCCTTCGGCTATACAACCTTCTGCAGCGGAATTGTTATGAACATAAGATTTAAAATGACCCATTCCCCTAACAATAGATAAAACAAATAGTAAGATTACTAGAAAAAATTACATAGATCAACTTACTAAGAAAATAATATACGTTTCAATAGGGTACATACAATGACCTTGTACAGGACCTGCAAGAATTGCTTCCTCTCCAATATGAATGACCAGGTGAAACATAATAGTGAAAAAGGATGGAGGAAAAACTTCTTCCATATTAGCATGATTCAACTAAATTCGTTGCTGGAGATTCTCTACATGCTTAACATCAAAAAACCTTGCTTGATATTTCTCTAAAGTAGTTACATAACTCAACCTACATTGAAGTAACTTCTTTAGGAAGAGCTTTTCTACAAGCAATTGGAAAAAGATGTTCCATCAAAATGTGGGAATCATGACTCTTTAAATTAGAGATCTTGCATTTCTTAACATCAACACATCTAGAAATATTTGATGCGTAATTATCTGGAAACACCACATTGTTTAAAACTTTTAGAAAGATATCTTTCTTCATGTTAAAGCATGATGGAGGAAACTTGGAAGAATTAGGATATGGATGAAGTTTTTCTCTAATTCCCATCACATGCAAGTCTTTACGAGCTTACAAATTGTCCTTTGATTTTTTCTTGTCACCAAGTATAGTATACAATACATTATCACAAACATTCTTTTCCACATGCATCAAGTCAAGGCAATGCCGAATAAGATGTTTCTTCCAATAAGGTAAATCCCAAAAGATACTCTTTTTCTTCCATTGTTTTGGGCCAACCTTACTTGTACCATCATCACGAGGCCTCTTCCGACTCTTCTCAATTTGACTTAACAAGGTTAAACCTGATGGTGGAGTAGGCGCATGTCTATGCTCCTCAAAACCACTAAAAGACTTTTTGTTGTATCTATATTTGTGATCCTGTGGAAAAAAACGACAATGTCCCATAAAACAATTTTTTCTACCTAACTTTAGCCACATAGAATCTGTTTCATAATTACATGATGGACAAGCAAGTGATGTATGTGTATTCCACCCAGACAAGTTATCAAGACCTGGAAAATCACTTATGGTCCACATCAATGTAGCACGCAATTGAAACATTTCCTTAGTTGAGGAATCATAAGCATTTACACAATCCCACAGTTGTTTTAACTCAGCAATTAAAGGTTGCAAGTAAACGTCAATGTTATTTCCAGGCATTTTAGGACCAGGAATTATCATCAACATAATAAGAGAAGATTGCTTCATAAAACACCATGGAGGATAATTATAGATATACAACATCACATGCCAAATACTTACACTGGAACTTAGATTTCCAAATGGATTGAAACCATCTGTAGCTAAAGCAAATCGCACATTACGAGTCTCCGAAGCAAAGTCTGGATAGAATGAATCAAAATGTTTCCACGTTTTGCCATCTCTTGGATGTCGTAATAACCCATCTGGATTAGCTTCTGTAGCATGCCACTTCAAGAGTTTTGCTGTTTTAGAGCACATGTATAGCCTTTTCAGTCTAGGTATAAGTGGAAAGTACCGCAACACTGTTGGCTTTGGTTTCTTTCTATGTTGGTCATCAATTACAACATTTGCACCAATATCATTTTCGTTTGACATATACCTGGAAGTATTATAGACCTTGCATTTATCTCAACTCTCATCCTCTAATGATCCCTAATATAACATACAATGATTTGGACATGCATCAATCTTATCGTAGCCCAAACCTAACTTCTTAATCATCTTTTTTGACTCATAAAATGATGATGGTAGTTTCGCATGGGGAAACGCATCTTTTAAAAGATCAAGAATCCTTGAAAATGTTTTCTCTGTTGCACCACATAAAACCTTACTATGATAAAAATGAACAATGAATGATAACTTACTATATTTTGTACAACCATCATAAAGTTTTTGATTCCCATCCTCCAACAACTTCTTAATTTTCTCTCTCTCTTCTTGACTCCTACCTTCAAAACCTCTAGAATTGTCATTATGTGGTAGATCTGATGGACCTGAATCTTGAAATTCATTATTGTGAAAGACACCAAAAATACCATTCAGCATATCATGCATAGGATATTGTCTAGCCGACTCATTTTGTACTCGGGATAATGATTCTACACGGGATTGAGCATGTTTTTCTCCATGAATATGCCAACATGTGTACTTCTTTGGAAACCCCCTTTGAAGTAGATGACTAAACACTTAAGCTCTATTGCGCATAACAGAAAATCCACATATAATACAAGGACACAAATTTTTTCCATGAATAGACACATTTGAAAAGGCAAATTCCAAAAATTGAACTACACTATCCGAGAATTCTTTCGATTTAATTGGAATCTCAATCCAACTCTTGTCAGTCATGTTGGAATGAAGTTGATTAAGATACGAACAAACAAAAAATAGAACAAAGTTTTATATAAACTTAAGTGGGAAACTTTCTAGTGAAAAGAGCTAAAAACGAGTTAGAATCTTGCAACCTATCACAAATTTACAAAAATGTGAAGCACAATTCATCTTATTAGATAAAAATTAAATAGAAACAGAAAATTAGAAGCCCTTCAAAGAGTAAATCAACTGAAAAAAATAGATGATCTTTTCTCCAAATTCAACTAAACCATTTTCTAAATCCACATAAATACACATCACTCACCTCATCAAAGTGAGTAAAAATAGAGAGAAAAAACTGTGATTTATTTAATCTTTTCTCCATAGATTTGTCACCTCTTCAATTAGGGTAAATAAAAAATTAAAATAAACAGCAAAAAGTTGATTAAAACAATCGAAGTTTGAAGAACCTATCTACCTGGACTCAAGGTTTCTACCTGCACTCAAATAGGAGAAGACGCGCTGCCTTATATTTTGCTATCGCGATTTGATTTTGGAGAAGACATGCTGCTCCTATTTTCTGAGAATTTGGGGTAAGTTTGGGATGTCCTGCTCCTATTTTCTTTTCCTTTTGATTAATAAAAATAAAAGACCTAACCCATCGGTAGCCCCATAAACTTGGCACGATCTTTCACTTAGACACCTCAACTGAAGGATTTTTATTTTAAACACCTAACGTAGGGCTCCCATGTATCACTTTAACATTTTTTGCACAGACTTTTGTTGACCATAAGCATGTGCAAGACAACCGTTCTACGTGGATTAAATGACCAATTATATGATTCCAACTCTTAAACCTCTTTACACGTCATTTTTTTTCAAACTAAAAGAAAAATGGAACCATTCTTTGTGATTTTTCAACTTCCTTCATATGATTCTCTCTCTTCTCCGATGAAAACCCTAGGTGAATCTCATTTCTCTTCACATGTATTTCTTTGTTTTTCCTTCAATTCGTTGTTAGTAATAACCATTGTTGTATTTTATGTCACCATTTTTCAGGTTTAAGGTTGTATTGACGAGGTATCGGGTTGTGCGACATTGGAGAAATTGAAGAAATTGAAGGTAATGGTGTATTTTGTTTTCTACCTTTATTGTTATTTTCTTCAAAAAAGGTGTATGTTGTTGTTGAAGGTGTATATCGTTGTTGATTCTACTTTCTTTATTTTCATTTTTAATATAGGTTTTGGCTGGTAAAGTAAGGGCTTTTTCCTTTTATAGGGGTCTTCTTTTCGAGATATGGACAGCTATAGTTTAACTTGTTTTCATCATGGGGGTGTGTTGTTGGAAACCCTAACCCTACTTACCAACGAGAAGTAGATGTATTTGGTGTTGGCATAGATAAAGACCATTTTAGTCTTGTCGAGTTTCTTTCCTACACTAAAGACCTTAGGTATACAAATGTGAAGAGATTTTACTGTGAAGATAACAATGAATTAGTTCAAGTTACTTCTGATACTCATTGTTAGAATTTGTGAAAGACTTGGTAGATGGTGATGAGTTTCATGTGTATGTGGTCCATGAAGTTGATGAATTGGAAGAATTGCCTGCTCCAACTGGTCTTTTACCATGGTCTGATCCTGTTGATGAATCTGTGGGTATAAATACTAAGGGAACTGTGGAGAATGATTCAGATTTGAATGGAGTTGATACAGAACTGCCCGGAGGTGATACAAATCAGAATGAAGCTGAATCAGATCTGCCTAGTAGTGACACAGATATAGATGCTATTCCAGATAAAGATGATTCAGATGTTGATGAAGAATTGAGATCCCTTAGGGCTAAAAGGAGAAACAAAAGAGATCCTAATCTTAGAAAGAAAAGAGATAGGGAGAAGAAAATAGTAACTAAAGAAGTACCAATAGGTGAGGCTGGTGTGGATAGAGGTTTTGAAGATATTGGAATAAATAAGAAGGATAGATATGTTGGCAGATTGGGAGGAGATGAGAAGTATATTGATAGCTCAGAATGTGATAGTGATGATAGCACTGATATGCTAGATGCAGAAGCTGTTAGAGGTGTTGATCTACGAGGCAGAAGAAAGAGCAAAAAGGTCAGGTATGATGATGAATGTACTGTTGCTATTTTTGAACTTGGAATGATTTTTGAGAATGCTAAGGAATTTAGAAAGGCTTTGGCAAAATATGTTGTTGAAAAAATTATCAGATTAAGTTAAAGCCTAATGAAGCTCATAGAGTGAGAGCCAAATGTAAATTCAAAGAAAAATGCAAATGGTTGTGCTATGGTGCTATTGATAGAGATTCTGGTAACTTTATGATTAAGAATTACTATCCTATACACAAGTGCTTACCATCAAATAAGAACAAAATGTGTACAACTCAGTTCCTAGCAAGTAGATTTAAGGATGAAATAACTAAACAACCATCTTTGAGTATTTGGGAAATACAAGAATTCTGTAGGGAGGAGTTAGGACTACAAGCGGGTAGAACAATTTGTTACAAAGCAAAGATGATGATTCTTAGAGAAAACATGGGTGACTGGAATATGGAATTTGCAAGGTTATGTGATTATGCTTAAGTCATAAAACAAACAAAACCTAGTAGTTCTGTTTGGGTAAGGATGGATAGAGAAACTGTACCAGGAAAGAATTTGTTTCTGTACTTCTATGTATGCTTGGATGCATTGAAGAAAGGGTGGAAGGAAGGATGTAGAAGAATAATAGGATTTGATGGATGTTTCTTAAAGGGTGCTTGTAAGGGTGAACTTCTTGTAGCAGTTGGAAGAAATGGAAACAATCAGATGTTTCCTATAGCCTGGGCAGTTGTGGACATAGAGACTAAACATAGCTGGAGTTTCTTTATCAACTACTTGAAAGAGGACCTGCAGTTGGGTACTGGACATGGTCTTACTATAATGTCAGATATGCAGAAGGTAATTGTCTATTACTTTGGTAATTGTAGATATATAGAAATGTATTTTCTTTCTTGATTTGTATTTTATTGTAGGGTCTTCAAGCAGTTGTTGGTGAACTGCTACCAAATGTTGAAGTTAGAATGTGTGCTAGACACATTTGGTCTAATTGGAGTAAAAGATGGAAGGGAGAGGAAAGGAGAAAACAATTCTGGAGATGTTCCAAGGCTACTTTTGAAGTGAAGTACAATGAGGAGCTTTACAAAATGAGCAGACTTGGTAATGAAATTAATGATGATTTATTGCATTATCCACAAATGTCATGGGTTAGAGCATTCTTTCAAGAGCATTCCAAATGTGATGCAGTTGAAAATAACATGTGTGAAACCTTTAACTCATGGATCTTATCATGTAGACACAAATCTATAATAACCATGTTGGAGGAAATTAGGAGAAAACTAATGACTAGAACTGTGGATATGGTTAAGTTTGCTGACACATGGATATGTGATATTGCACCTATGGCTAGACTTATGTTAGAGGAGAATAAGGAAAAGTCTAGGGCATGCAAGGTGCTTTGGAATGCTGATGTTGGGTTTGAGATTGGAGAAGGGCAGTATAGTCATACAATCAACTTGACTAATAGAGTTTGTAGTTGTAGAACATGGCAATTGAGAGGCATTCCATGCCAACATGCTATTTCTGCTTTGTACCACATAGAACAGGAACCTAAACCACTTGTGGAGCATTGGTTTGGAAGGATACCTTCTTAAAGGCGTATAGTCATTTCATTCAACGAATTCCAAATATGAAGATGTGGCCTGAAACTAACAATCCAAAGATTGAGCCTCCTGAACCTAAGCATTGCCTGGTAGACCTCCAAGAAATAGAAGAAAGAATAATGATGAACCAAGAAATAAGTATGGAAAGATGTCCAAACAAGGGGTGAAAATTACTTGTTCCAAGTGTAAACAACAAGGCCATAGCAAGAAATATTGCAAGGTAAAATAGTTTATTATTTGTTTGTGCCTTTTTTAAATTCTTGTTGAATGTAATGAACAAACTTTATGTTTGATATTTAGGTTGGTGTCCATACTTCACAACCAGCTAGCCACAATTCACAATTTACTGCTGGTCAAAGTTCACAAGGAAGTTGCCATACTGAACCAACAAGCTCCTTCCAACCTGGACCAACAAGATTCAACCAACATGCTTCAACAACATCAAACAGTCATGCTTC
Source organism: Solanum okadae (assembly GCA_036553675.1). Classification (NCBI taxonomy): domain Eukaryota; kingdom Viridiplantae; phylum Streptophyta; class Magnoliopsida; order Solanales; family Solanaceae; genus Solanum; species Solanum okadae. The sequence continues at coordinate 30,982,330 of CM071686.1, read as the reverse complement.
TTCAACATCAAACAGTCATACTTCTTCAACAACAGTTTGTGGTGATACCAGTAGAGTTAAAAGGGCAAGGGAAACTGCAAAAACAAGCCAACCACCACCATTTGTGGATACAAGTATTCCTGTTACAAGAGGAATAACCAGTCAACTACCTCTAAAGACAAGACAAACTGCTGGACCAAAAAGAGGAAGAGTTGCAACTGGAGAAGATTCTGCAAGAAGGGGACCAAAGAGGCCAACTAATGGTGGATCAAGTAATGTTGGATTTGACATCTACACAAGTGCGAGTGGAACCCAAATACTAAACATAAGTTTGTCATAAACTGTCTCTGAAATGAACACAAGTTTATATATTAATTTTGGTTTTTTCTTCAAAAAATAGCCTGGGACTTCAAGTCAAAGGATTCTACCAACAGGTTCAAGTTATAAGGATGCAAGTTTAACGGGTATAGACCTTGACTTTAAGCCTAGAGGCTTGAGATGGAAAAACAAGGATGTTGTCACCACTTCCCAATTGCAGCAAATGGCAAACAAAAAGAAGAAGTAACACCAACTTAGACTAGGTTGATTTTGGGCCCTTATTTTGCTGTCTAATGTTTTTGGAGTATGCTAGGTTTATTTTGGTACCAGTAAACACTTTTGTGAAGGTTGTATGTAGCTTTTGATTATGCTAGCTTTATTTTGGGGCCTTATTTTGGTACACTTTTTTGAAGGTTGTAGCCTTGAATGGTACGTAGCATAATGCTAACTTTGAGCTCATTATGGAGCATGCAATATAACTGTCTATGTTTTGTGTAATTTGGGTGTTACATTGTGACGAATATGACCAATTGTGTAATTTGGCTATTTGCTTTTGGTGTTACATTGTGAGAACGAATTTGAGATTTGTATGTAGCCAAAAAACCAATTTTACTGCAACAACAACATAGAATTTCATTGAATCTAAAATGCACATTTACATCGAAAATTTACAGGAACAACAACATCAAAATACTACTAGATCGAACACCAAATACTACTACCGAACACCAAATACAACATCAAAATACTACTAGACCGAACACCTCAAGAACACTAACAATTAGGCTTCAATTTCCATATTCCAAACATCAGCAACCCAGTAGCAACGACACCAACAATAAATATATTTCTTGCTCGCTTTAATTTTTCATCAAAAGCATTGACTTTCTTCAACAATCCCCACATTATCTTGTTTGCTTGTGGAGAGTGTCGATCTTCATACCAAAGATAATAGTCACAGCCACCCATTTTCTATAAAAACCAATCAAAAAGAATTAAACGCCAACAATTAATTATCTAATTGACTTTAAAAAAAAAAACAAAGAATTTTACCTTTGAAATTCTACAAGTTAAAAATCTACGCCCTGGATTTAATTGGGTCCATGAAGTCTTTAATAGTGCTTCATTACCACACCTACAATATCGACCTTCATCCACAGATGCCATGGAAGAATTGGAGAAGCTCGACATGAAAGTATTAAGGGCCAAAAATTAAAGAAAGGTTGAAGAAGAGAGAAATTGGAAAAGAAGAGAGAAATTGGGGTCTTAGTTAGGGTACAATTGGAGAAAATATAATATAAATAGACGATGTGGAGTAATATTACCGTTGGGGACACCACATCAAACGAAATTTTGATGTTTACGCGCCCTGAATCAGTGAAAATCACGCGACATTCCAGTTGTGCAAAAACTGTTAAGGTGACACATGGAACCCTACGTTAGGTGTTTAAAATGAAATCCTTCAGTTGAGGTGTCTAAGTGAAAGATCGTGCCAAGTTTAGGGGGCCACCGATGGGTTAGCCCAAAATAAAATATTGAAATTAATGGGGGAAAATGAAAAAAAAGGGAGGGAGATTATACCCGCGGGATTTTAGCGACAATTTTTAATACCTAGGAAATTTTTTATTTTAATGTTAATTTAGCCACGGTATACGCAACCGTGGCTAAAAAACTGTGGGCAATAAGCGTATTTTTGGTAGTGATGGGTGATTGCAATTGATAGTAAATAGTTATAAATCAGTGAATAAGCTAGACTTTAGTGGGAATAAATTTTCTCTCGAACAATTTACCCCGAATCAAATTGGTGTCTCTCGAACACCAATAAGCAGCAATTAAGAACAGCCTACGCTTTAGTCCATTCACTCTCTCGAGCTGAATGTGTGAAAAAGGGCATAGGATTCACTGTCTTGAGTTGAACCTACGACAACCCAATACCCACAGACCATCAAATCAGTAACCTTGGTTTTTAAACCTCTCTTTCGAGAAAGCCAAAAACACAAAGTTAGAATTACATTTGCAACTACAACCCTTTAAATTCAACCACAAACACTGATTGAAATCACTTTTAAACAGGATTTAAACTATCAATTAACAATATCGAGCAGCTAAATCAACCCATAATCACATAATCACACCCCAAGAATTGGGGTTTTAGCTAGACATCATAAAAATATAGAAATCGTTATCAAATTGTGTTTCCATCAACTAGGTACGATTAATTTCATCTTTACAGAGGTCAAGGTTGAAGAATCTCAAAGACCCACTTCCAATTTCTCAAAAATGAAAAATTTTAAATCTTCAAAGCTAAGGAAAATATTGTCTCAATACTCTCAGTTCTAAAACTTAGTGATAAAATTAGATATTATGAAAACTGATCCTAAACTATGAATTTAAAAATGTATTTATAGTCGCCTAAAATATGCTGTGAAGGACCATTCGGCGCAATAAGTCACGATCGCCGATCCACTTGGTGATCCGCCCTTTAGTCAATCCCATCCCCCTTTTGCTTTGGCATTCAGCATCTTCAAGTTTTGTAACTTTGGGCGATCTAGCACTGCATCGCGGAACCATTCGGTGACTCGTCGACTGCTCCTTTCTATCGCCGACTTGATTTTCTGCTTCAGGGCTTGGCACATTGGAACTTTAGGCGAGATCATGGACATTCGGCAACTCGCCTAATGGGTTAGGTGATGATCAAACCCTCTTTTCTTTGTTCTTTCAACTGTCTTGTTTCTTTTTTCTCATTAGTGTCTATGCTTTGTTCCTCAATCCAAATACCTGAAATCAAGGATTTACATCAGTTATTGGCACAAAATATGCATTTGAGGACACTACATCTATTAAAATAAAGCCCTAAACACAACAACAAAAAAGGGATATAACGGTAATTAAAAATGCCATTAGCGGCCATAAGTATGGTTATGGCCGCTATAGCCATTACCAGTCAATGCCCTTTGGCCAATTCATCAGGGGTCGGCAAAGGCTTTTGCGGCAATTTGGACAAAAGTTGGTAAAGCCGAGCTCTTTTGCCGCTAAAACTCATTTGATATAGTGGCAATTTGTTGCGGCAATTAAAAAGGCTGCTAAATCCAATCCAAAGTGGTTAGTTATTCTCATGTAGCGTCCATTTTTATAGCTAGTAAAACCAACTAAATTGCCGCTAAAACATATTTGTTCTAGCAGCAATTGCTTGCGGCAATTTAGATGGCTGCTAAATCCAATAAAAACAGTTAGTTATACTTGTGTAGTGTCCATTTTTATAGCCGATAAATCCTTCTAAATTGTCCGTAAAAACGCATTAGTTCTTGTGGCAATTAAAATAGTTGTTGAATCAAATTTAAAATGACAATCATGTGCACGTAGCAACCATCTTTATAGCTGGTAAATTCAATAAATTTGCTGCTAAAAGCTCATATCTTTAATGACAATAGTTTGGTGGCAATTACAAAGGTGAGAATATCCTTTTGAAAACATCTTAATTTCCCCCATTTAGCGTCCAATATTTTTGGCTAGAAAATTCACTTAGTTTGACTCTAAAAGTCACAAACTTTAACGACCAATTGGTTAGCCAGAATAAATAATGACTACATCCATTCATAAAATTATCTAGTTCGCACTTCTACTGATAAGTTTATAACTCGTAAATCCAACAAAATTCTAATCAAAAGAGAGCCTATTAGATGCGATGATGTTTGTCAAATGCTAAAAAATATATAATATAATTCATAGAACATAATATTTCTCATCAAATCTAAACAAAATGAAGTATTAATCCAAACTATAGTATCATAACTTTAAAACTAAACTTATATTAACGAAATATCTAGTATCATTATATAACCAATCCAATAAAATAGTGTCTTCAAAGAATTCCACAATGGTTCGCCATATTGAAATATTTCATAGGCAAATTTTTTGAACAACATACCGCATGACTTGAATAATAAAATAAATGTGTCAAAAGATGAAATCCAATTGATGAAAACATCACGAGATAGGACAAGTTCTCATACTCGAAGGAAATATTTACTTGACCACCTGAAGAAATCGGCCCCATATCAATCAAGAAAAAGAGGCAACAACTTACCAGACTGGAAAGATACAAAATAAACCACAGTAATACAGACCTGCTGAATGTACAATACATATACATACACACACATACATTAATTTATGTCTCAAAACCCCTGTTCAATAGGGAATGACAACCGATCAAATTTACATAGTATTGAATACTTAAAACCTATTTAAGATAAACAAAAATCCAACCAATACTACCAGGCATCAGGCCAGAGAATGATAGCAACAAAAAGTTATTACATCTGAGGAGCAAATCAGTGCACAAGTAGCTTCAGTAATCAGACCACTAATATGAAAATATACCAACAAAACCTATAGATAAAACTAACTACACTACAAGGGCTGCAACTATACCAACAAAACCTATAGATGCAACTATACCAACAAAACCAATGCAAACATGCAGCAGGCCAGAGAATGATAACAACAGAAAAAGGTGTGCTCTATGTTGTTTGGTAACTTTGGTATATGGCATTTTGGGCTTAATTTCTTCTCTGCTTTTATGTATTTGCTCGTCATAGCTTCTCTCTTGTGAATATTACTTCAAGTTATAAAAATCATGATTGTCTTATCAAGTAAGACTAATGATTGGACATCGAAGAAACTAGAGCAAACTACTGAAGTAGAGGATATGGTGTTGTTATGTAAGTCCCTTATATTTGTGCATGCTACTTTATACTTTATAGGAGAACAAAAATGAGCTAGTAATTTGATCCAGATCTTTCAAGTTCATAAATTATTCATAAAGGAAACCTTTTAAACTGTTTCATTAATGGTAGTTATTTTTTTATTCAAAGTATTCTTATTGAAAAACAGAACGTAAAAAAGTTATTTCGTTGAAGAAGGCTTATGTTCTCAAGAAGTAAATATATTCATTGGATGATTAGAGGACTAGTTCGAGTAATTAGACAAATAATATTCAGCTATACCAACCGAAGCTATAGATAAAACTAACTGCATTTTAGGGGCTAGCAACAATGTAGATGAATCCAGGATGAAATTCAAGGGCTGGCAAAGCATCGACAAGAGCTATCTTAATTGGAAAATGCAAAATTAATGATATGTAGTTAATCAAAAATCCCACCAATACAAACAGGCAGTAGGCCAAAGAATGATAGCAACAGAAAGTTAATACATCTGAGGAGAAAATCAGTACACAAAGTAGCTTCAGTAATCAGACCACTAAGGCTGCAACAATACCAACAAAACCTATAGATGAAATTATACCAACAAAACCAATACAAACAGCAACAGAAAAAGGTGTGCTCTATGTTATTTGGTAACTTTGGTATATGTCATTTGCCTCCTTCATGAGTCGTTAAAATTTATTAATCTCTGGATGTGTTTGATTGCCAGAAGTAGTAGTATTATTTTCTAGTAGGTTTGGCTCCATCTTGATCGTTTCATTGACATCAATATCGATGAATTATGTACAACATCCAAGGGTGTCATGTATCATTCCTCTCATATCATCACCTCTTAAAGTTGACTGGCTACAATTAGTTACTTGAGTATTGTTTGATCTATTTAGAGACTCCCCGTGACAAAACCAAGTACCATATGATAGTAAAATTCCATTAACCACAAGATGATCATATGTTGTATCCCGATTTACTTGATGAGAAAAGCACACATTCTGTACAGGGACATGCAATTTTGTCTCCATCTTGTTTTTCAGAAAAGGAATGATTTATAAAATCCTTGACTCCATCCAAGTATTCTTTACTAACTCTATCACAATACATACACTTTTTATTTCTAAGATTCTCCATAAAGTTGAAGATATTCTTTCTTCCAACAATTTTTGTAAGAACTAAAAATACGTTAGTAAAAAGCGGTGGAATTATTCAATATGTATTTGCATATCTCAAAAGATGTCATTTCAACAATTAAAATCATCAAACAGAAAATTGATACTAATTATAGCCCAACAATGAGTTAGCTCAACACACATGGGTATGTTAGAAGGCTTCCATTAAATAATGTCTTCCGAAGTGACGCTAATATACAAAATTGTGCCCGTAAACGAAGCATAGTATAAACAAAAAACAATATTAAAAACATTTAGCTTTTGTAAATAAAATTCTATGGAAGTTCTATTTGAAAATGGATGGGCTATAGATTCAATATATCCATGCTTACAACATCAAAGATAAGAATATATCGAATATCACCCCGAGACAAGCTTAATGGATTGTTATACAATTCTAGAGGCTAAGGATTACTTTACTGCTACTACATTTACTTATGAGTAGGTGATGCATGTTGAGAACTTCTCTATCGAATCTATTTACATGAGAATGAGATGGAATCTTTCCAAAGGTTCCATGGAGGAAACTTATCTATAACAATCTTGGATGTCTTAACTAGCTTATATGTCATGGTTAGCAATAAAGTTAAGGCTTACATAGACAACTCAAATAGGGTGCACAAACTGACCAGATAATGTGTTATGTAGCATGAACCGGAGAACGTTGAAGCACCTTTTCTTTAAGTGACAATTTAAAAGTATCATTTAGTCTCAACTTTTATAAGATTCGTAAGGGTTTCCCAAATGTCTATGGGATGGTCTGATCAGGTTAGCTTGGCTAGACAAAAGGCTAGAAGAAGTTCTAGTTAAGCTGAAATCTTAATTATATTCTACTAACAAATTGTGTCTACCATTTATTGTTATAAAGGAACCATCAAGTTAAAGCTTTCAAAGTAAAGATTATTTTAAGAAGGGTTGCTCAAAATTTTCATGTTCGAGAAGAAATTACATAACCTACATGCGATTTTGTAGCTCCTACTTTCAGATTTAAGCATTTTATAGTCTAAGTATTCAGAGCTTCTGATTGTAATACACTTAAGGCTTACGTAGATGGCTGATGTGGGATTACAAACTGACCAGATTGTGATCTGATTGCATGTTATTTAGTAGGAACCTAGGACAATCGAGCACCTTTTCTTTAAGTCCCAATTTACTTCTACCATTTGGTCTCGACTTCTATGATTCCTAAGGGTATATTGAATGTTTATGGATTGATCTGCTGAGGTTAGTTGTTCTATAAAAAATGCTAGAAGCAGTTCAAGTTAAGTTGAAATATTAATTATGTTACTAATAGATTGTATCTCCATTTATGGTTAGAAAGGAACCATCAAGGTAAAGCTTGCATATTTTAGGATATTCTAAGAAAGGTTGTTCAAGATATTTATATACAAGGAGAAATTATAAAAGCAACATATGATTTTGTAGCTCCTACTTACAGATTTATGCTTTTGAATGTACCCGTATTCAAAGCTTCAAATTATAATACACTTAACGCTTACGTAGGCAGCTGAAATGGAGTGTACAAACTGACCAGATTATGTGTTATGTTGAAGGAACCTGAGTTGATTAAGAACATTTTCATTAAGTGTTGATTTACTGCTATTGTTTGGTCTCAAGTTCTATGATGCCTAAGGCTGTGTAAAATATCTATGGGCTGGTATGCTAAGGTTAGTTGGGCCATACAAAATGATAAAAGAATTTCTAGTTAAGCTGACATCTTCATTAAATTACAAGCAGATTCTATCTACTATTTATGGTTAGAAAGGAACTAACTAGGTAAAGCTTGCACAATTAAGAAAGTTCTAAGAAGGGCTACTAGAGATATTTACATTTGAGGAATACTTAAATAAACTACATGTGATCTTGTAGCTCCTAGTTACATATTTAAGCTTTTGGCAGCTCAAGTATTCAGAGCTTCTAATCACAATATACCTATGGTTTATGTAGACAGCTGAAATGTGGCGAACAAACTGATATGATTGTGACCTGATTGTCTGTCATGCTATGTAGCAGCAACTTGACACAATTGAACACCTTTTCTTTAAGTGTTGATTTACTGCTATCTTTTGGTCTAGAACAATCAGTCAGAAGAGGGAAGTCGAACAACCTATAAGAGCCAAGATGTAGAGTAGGCTAGAATAACACCTGTTTGAAGTGGATACTGGTGGATTACATATTGCAGATGTCAGATTATAACACTGTTGTAAAGCTTGTTGAAAGAAGCAATTACTAGGTGTTTATCTTTGTAATTTACCTTTTATTATGTGGTATCATTTATCATGGATTTCTGGTTAAAGGGTCATGTTGTTATAGTTTTTGAGTCACACAGGCTCCCCTTATTTGAGAACTTTCTTGGATCTAGCATATAACTATACTTAAGATCTTGATTCTTTACTTTTTGGTGTACTCCTTGTTTACAAAATACTCTGGCCTTCTGATTTACAAAATGAAATTGTGTACCTGATCCAAAAAAAATACTATACTTAATATCTTGAATTTCAGTGGTCATTTGTTGTTTAGGAAATACATTAGAACCATGTTTACAACCATCAAGGGAATAGGACAGGTAAAGAAATAGAACTATATTGTATTACTTTTCTTAGATGAAGAACTACTCATTTACTTTTGAATGTTAGGTGCGACTTGAAGGAAATGATAGATATGTAAGCCTCTTTAACTTTTTTCTGGAGGGGCATCAAACTCTACATTTACTTCCTTATCGAACAGGAGAACTGGTGTGTATCTAAGATGCCTAAGGGTGTGTCGAATGTGTATGGGCTGATCTATTGAGGTTAGTTGGGCTATACAAAATGCTACAAACGGTTCTAGTTAAGCTGCAATCTTCATGATATTACAAGTAGACCTTATGTACCATTTATGGTTAGAAAGGAACAATCAAAGTATGAATATTCTAAGAATGGCTGCTCAAGATATTCATTTTCGAGGAGAAATCACAGAACTAAATATGATTTTGTAGCTCCTACCTACTTATTTGAGCTTTTGACAATTCAAGTTTTTAGAGTTTCTTATTGCCATTCAAGTTACTCAAAACGGATAAGTACACCAGTTTTAAAAATAAATTCACACAATATACCATCTCTAAGCAGTTTCATATCATGACAATATCAATAGCTATAATGGATTGTTAACAACTGACAATCATAGTTCAGTTGATAGGCTCGCTTCACTAAGGTGAGAAATGATAAGGACAAGCTTCACTAAAGCAAGAAGCGTGAACCATAGAACATATTTTTTCAAATTTAAAAAATCTTTCAACTCATCAGATCTATTAAAGATACATAGAAAAGAAAACAAAGCACTCAATAGAAATAATACATTATGAAAATCTTTCAATTCTTAAAAAAAAAAGTAGTGAAAATAGAGACAGAACATCAAGAAGACATGGACAAAACAATGCATAATATAGAAAGAAGTTATCCAAGTTCACTCCTCTTCTCACTTTAAGTGACAAAAGCACTCACTTTTTAGAACACTACTCAAGATTTTGCCCTAAATAGTAATAGCATATGGATAGAAGAATAGCTAAACAAATCATGTACACTTTTCATAGAACAAGTTTGAGCAATCGAGTAATATTCTAATTTGTTTTCGCTAAAACTGAATCTGGTTCTGTTTCTTCAACCTAATGAACTTTCTATTGAATTTTAACACTCAAAACATATTCTTACTTCAAAATATAATTTTCAATTCTATTCACAAAAATGTAACACAAGTCATAAATTTCTTCCAGTTGCTCCATCAAGAAGATGAGAAGGTAATAACAGAGAAAACTTATTGACAGTAGGTTGAAAAATAGTTGTAGCATCTACTGTTGGCACTAGAGATTTAACTTTTATATTTCTCATGTTTAATAAGAAGATGTACAGGTAAATAACTGTAATGTTTCCTTAACTTAATCACTTATGTTGGTGAGAGAGAATGGCTTAAGTTTGTATGCTTTCTCTCAATACAAATTTTGAAGTAACATTGGATAACTGATGAAACAAGAAAATGGGTGGACGAGTCTTCTTGATAGTTATGAACATTTCCAACACTTTCTTTCAAGAGAAAGGTTGAAGATTCGGAATACATATCAGAAATACAGCTAAGAAACAGAGGTGTGGTTTAACTAATAATATAGGAAATTATTTGTTAATTCGACCATTATATTGAATACCCGTTAATGAAATTTTACATGGTGCACTCTACAAAGTGGTTATCATCATCACTTCTTACAAATATCAGCTTGAAATAAGAGTTGTCTTCTCAAAAAATGGAATGCTCCCAAATTTCCCATGCCAAATTACTGTTATCTTGAAAACTGTCGGGCACAACTTAATTAATAACAAGGAATCTAACTAGGAAAGTCATTATAATGCTGATAATCATATGATTGCGATAATGAGTATTTTGTTGAGTTGCACGTACAAGTGGTTGAGTTGTTAAAACAATACTATCACAGACTGAATATTGAAGTCTCATCCACTCGACATAATTTCCAGTTCTTCAACAATTCAACCTCAACAGGGAGATAAGAAAAAGTTCCCAGTTTCTATACTTACAAAAATAATCTTAAAAATAGAACATGCCTTTTCAAGTAACTATCAGAAATGTTGATAATATATTGCTCCTAATATTGTTGATTCAATTAATTACAATAATATAGATCAATTACAGTTGACTAACATTCAAACAATCACGAGAGTTTAATACATTAACATTTACCTATGAAAACAAAGTAATCAGCTCAATCAACTGCACATATAAGTAGTAGACGAATATCACACAATGCAAAACAAAGTTGAAACTACTTTTAAAACATAAAAAATTACTTAAAGTGTTTGAGTACCCGGGGAGCAGAATATTTGCCTGACAAAGATAAGAAAGTGAAGAATAAGAATGGATCTTGTAAAACCTACAAGAAAGGATAAATTAAGAACAAAATAAGAAAATCTTAAGCCTTTACAAGATTCCAAAATCATCTTTTTTCCAATAAATAGAAAAAATGGACCAAAAATTACAACCATAACAACAAAATCGTTGCAATGAGTATGTGATGAGGGGTAGTTTCAGCCTTGAATTGTTTGATAAATTATAGGATTAATTACTCATATGGATGTGGCTGAAGAATCTAAAATTCGGATTCATATGGAATTGAAACTAAGATTAGTTGTGAAGATGGAGATCGTGATTTACCTTTGAACCAATGGTGAATGGCTTCAATAGGTATTCTTGATGATGACTGTGATGAAACTTGGACGCTCTTGGTGAAGTCTCAAGGCTATGCGCAACAATAGCATATTAGGGTTTTCTTTTAATTTTTAATTTTTTTTATTAATAATTGGGGGAATAGTTAATTCAAGAAGAAAAATTTGTAGGGAAAAAGAGAAGGATGAAAGTAGCGTTCAATTATTGGTTTTACTGGCAAGTTTATTTTATTGTCACTAAAAAGATATATATTAGTGGCTATTGTTCATATGCCGCTAATTGTTTTGCTTAAAGAAGTAATTAGTAGCGAATGATTAATTGTCGTTAAATAATTATCGGTAAAATCCAATATTGTAGTAGTGAAATGAGTCCAAATCGTGGACTCATCAGCTATCGATCAACATATTTAGATACTTCTATCATTATTTGACTGCTGACTATTGTGCCTGCTTTTGGATGTTAGTGTACAATCCTAGCAACAAACGAAGTAACAAATTGTACATATAAATATAACATAGATACCAAGATCTATAAATAACGTTGCGCTTTTAGTTAAATTCAATATCATGACCATTTGATGTGAATGTTGTTGATTGCTGATATATTTTACTTTTTTCTCTTACTTGAAATTTTTCAGAAAAAATTGCACCCCAAAAGAAAGTATTTTTGGCCAATGTAAGGAAAATTAAGTGAATTCATGTGTAACAAAGACTACGATTGTATTTATAATAGGACTAGTTCTTCGAATGGAAACCAAGTCATCAAAATGTCATATATATAGATTTGGTTTCTAAATTGTTAATTTTTTTTCTATTTATTAGTTAATTAAAAATTAGCTATTGATCCAACGAAGAAAGAACAAATTATGTCAGTACCACAACTATTGATGCATACATCATTTGACAATTTTCAATTTGCTTATTAGTAGAGAAAGTTTTTTTCTCTCTAAAGTTAGTCCATCTGTTTTTTATCTAACTTACTAAAAAAGGGAAGGGCTTTGAGGACGCAACTCTTGTGGCATAGGTGTATGGAATGAGTTTTTCACCCCTTTTAGATATACTGCCAGAGGTTTTTTTTAAAAATAACTTTGAGATTCTATAATGATTAATTATAAGACTCTTGAATGGTCAACAACTATGGTCTTACATTTAACTAGATATGTGATTAAATTATTTGTACAGACATGATCAATAATGTTTTATAAGAATTAATAATATTTTGTGGTGATTATTGTTTGTGTGTTTGCTACTATATGATAGTTTGTTTATGGTTCTTGACAACCACATACCTTACTGTTAACTCAAAATATTCTCACTATTTTATATATTAAAATACCTTTTTTTTTATGCAAAGCATCTTGATTGCTAGTGAGGATAGTTTTGTAGCTGTTCGGGTAGTGGATGTCTTCCATTTTTCCCTCCATTTTCTATTTCTTTTGGCATTTTTCAGATTGTGTGTAATTTCTTGCTTGTCCGTGTCAAATTTATATCATTTATTTCCTATTGTGAGTATTTAATTTCTATATTTGACTTTCTAACACATTGTTGAACTTTTGTATTCTGTACTTTGCCTTGTGCTTTCTACTACATTCTTTAAATTTTGCTTCCTTTTCAAGTCTGTCTTTATTGAAATTCCTGGAATTCTATTTTTTCGAAAGTTCTGCCTTACTTACACTATTTTATATTTGCTATTTTCTCAATGTCTATATTCTTGGTTTATTGTTTATTTATGTCGTTGTTCATGACTTCTGGGTCAAAATCTACCCTCTTTGTTTGTTATTTATCTCTAGTCGCTGCTCCTTGTCATTTTAGTATTAATATTTATTCTTGCTTATTTTATTGTATGCATTTAATTAATTTAGTGTATACCCTCAATTATTTCTTGTTTTTATCTTGTTTGTAGTTTTGTTAATCGGTCTTAGACTTTTCGCTTTATTTAGTAGTTTTAGTAACTTCATGTTTTATTTGCATCTTGTATAGTTACATCTCTCTAGTGGATTTGGGGAATGATGGTGGACTAGAGTCATGTCTTCGGTAGAGGCCAGGGGCGAGGGGAAGTGGTGGTACATGGGATAAGAGTTCTCCTAAGCTACGAGTAGGGTTATTAACAGGGAAGTCCATAGAGTTTGTAAAGATTCTCAAGAAAAGGATGATAATTATAACTTGTTTAAAGGATACCATATTGGAAGGTATCAAGGCATGGGTGGGACGGGTTTAAGTTGTGCTACTCATGAGTATCAAGAGATAGAAACGGAGTAGGTATTTTAGTTGATGGAGACCTTCGATAGCCTGTGGTGGAGGGTAGGAGAATCAATGATAGGATGATGACGATTAAGCTAGTCGTTGGTGGGTTTATTTGAGCATTATTAGTTCCTATGCACCTCAACTGGGTTTTAACAATGGGGTAAAAATGCTCTATTGGGTGGATATCGATGAGGTAGTGAGAGGTATACAAAACATGGGGAAGATTTTAATTGGTGGAGACATTAATGGTCAGATCAGGGAAGCTTCTAGTGATTTTGATGATGTTCATGAAGGCTTTTGTTTTGGGAGTGGAATGGAGGTGGAGCATTGCTTCTTGATCTTGCTAAAGATTTTGAGTTGGTTAATGCTAACTCATACTTCATGAAATGGCAAAACAACTTGGAAATAGTTCGTAGAATGGTAGCTACGACTTGGATTACTTGCTCCTTAGAAAGAGTGATTAATGACTTTGAAAGAATTGCATAGTTATTCCGAGTGAGAAAATTACAACCCTATACAAGCTTTTTGTGATGGACTTGGAGATTAAGAGGCATAGGAGGAAGAAGACCTTATATGACAGAATGAGGTTGAAATTGGGTGTCTTCACCCAACTCTTTCTCAAGTGATAGGGGAGAAGTTTTTTGGTATGGGATCTGGAGTAAATAATGGTGATGTGAAAAACATGTGGGATAAGGCAGATCGTTGCATTAGGGGAGTAGCTATAGAGATGTTAAGGGTATCGAGGAGTAACTTTGGTGGTCATCCAGGATATTAATGAGGGGATGTAAAACTCCAAGCAAAGTGAAAACCAAGAAGGTTGCATATACAAAGTTTGTGGAGTGCGTGGGCGAGGTAGAGAAGTTAAACCTTAAAGAGATTTATAAGACAACAATTCTACGCATGCTTGTTTTTGTTCTTTCAAAATTCTATCAGAATCTCATTTGTTCCGATCTCTCATCCCCTGCTCATCGTACTAATAATGTGTTTAACCTCCACTACCCTAAAACACCTATAGTATCAACATTCCCAAACTCTTTTCGTGTGCACTAACTCATCTAAGACAATGTCTTTGTCCCTTACTTCGTTTAAGTGTTTTTGGAAGTATGTTTGCCGTATTTTTTTAATGTAGGTCCCTTCCACCAACACCTTGTCTTTCTGTTGAAGTTTACTTTTAGTTAGTACAGTAACTTTTAGCAAAATAAGTTATTTAGTTTGAATAAATTTGAATTTTTTGAATTTTAGTTAGTTTGTTTATGTTGTTGAGATATTTTAGGTTGTTCAAATTTTAAATTATGCAGATTATGTGTTTTATGTTGGCTATTTAAAGCCCCTCAATGCTTAATAAAATTATTGAAAGCTATTGAAAGTCATTTCAATCCATTGAGAGACATTTTCAATCTCTTTGTGTTGCCCCAATTTTTAAAAAACAGCAACAGTGGTATCAAGAGCTTCATTGATCTTAAGGGATCTGTGAAATCTTCCAAAAACTACCATACATTTTTAACCCGTAAGGGCTACCTTTTTAACCCATCAGGGCTACCCATTTTAACCCATCAAGGCTACCTTTTCAACCCGTGCTTTTTTCAACGCACATGCTTTTCTAAATCATTTTTTAACCAAAATAATGGCAAGCAGCTATCTCTCTTTGAATGCCCCACAAATTTTCACTGACAAAAACTATCAAATTTGGTCTTTGAAATAAAATCATATTTTGAAACCTATGTGATGTGAGGTTGTGATGGAAGAAAAACCCGTACAATCTCTCTCTGCAAATAATACAAAAGTATAAAGCACTTTCAAAAAAACTTCTACACAAGACAATGTCATCGCATGTGTTTTTGAAGAACAAAATCAAAAGAAAAAAAAAGAAAAAAGAAGAAATTTTGCAAATTTAAAAACAATGAAAAAAATCCAGCATCAACTATCAAAGCAAAAATTGAGGAGGAGCATTTTTTTCAATTGCAGAACTAAAGCAAAGGAGGAGTGTTGAAGTTTGCTTTTAGTTACTGCAGTAACTTTTAGCAAAATAAGTTATTTAGTTTGAATAAATTTGAATTTTGAATTTTAGTTAGTTGTTTATGTTGTTGAGATATTTTAGGTTGTTTAAATTTTAAATTATGCAGATTATGTGTTTTATGTTGGCTATTTAAAGCCCCTCAATGGTTAATAAAATTATTGAAAGTCATTTCAATCCATTGAGAGGCATTTTCAATCTTTTTGTGTTGCCCCAATTTTTAAAAAACACCAACATTTTCTAATGCTTGATGCATATTTCAATTCGCGAGATTTTATATCTCTCAAAATTCTTGATCCTTCAAAATTTCCTATCCTCATCTTTGGCCTCTAGCTCGACATACAAGAATTTGAAAGCAGACGCTTTTGAAGTAGTAACTGCTAACTTGGCTTGAGTGTTTATCGTCTTATAGACTTTTTTAAGTGTCATCTTCTTTTCCTCATCCACGCACTCCCCAAATTTTTTAGAGACAACCTTATTTGCTTCAACTTTTCCCTAGACTTCTCTGATTCACCAACTATCTCATCGATGACCATCAAAGTTAACCCTCGATACACCTAGCACCTTTGTAGCCGCTTCTCTAATGAAATTGGTTGTCTTATCTCACATGTTTCTGAAATCGTCGCTACTAATCCAGGCCTTTATACCAATCAACTTCTCCTTCATCTCTTTATAAAGAGTAGGGTCAAGTCACCCAATTCAATCCTCAGTCAGTCATATAGGCTTTTCTCCTCCTATTCTCTTAATCTCATAGTTCACAACCAAAAGCTTATGTTGGCTAGTAAGATTCTCACATGATATAACGTTTTAATACTTACAAAGGCCTATATCACCCTTTCTAAGAAGAAAGTTATCTATCTAAGTATTTGTAACACCTCTGAAATGGGAAAGTTTACTTGGAAAGGGAAGGAGTAAATTTTTGGCTACTACTTTAGACCTACGAGATCATCTACGATTTGTTGAAGCCTCTACGGGTCGTAGGTGGCACTCGTAGGAACTGAGTTAAGTTTGGGAAAATTCAAGTCCCAGTAAATTGATCTACGATTGACTAGGACAAGTCATGGGATCGCCTACAGGGCATAGAAAGTGTTTGTAGAACTGATCTAGACTTAGTGAAATTTTAGACTCAAAGTTGAGGTCTACAGATAGGGTCTACGAACCATAGAAAGGTTGATGGTTTGTAGAAATGGCTTCGTGAGAAGTGGGTTTAATATTGGGTTTCTAGTACTTGAATCTATGGTAGACCAGTATGGATTATCGAGTCCTCCAACAATTTTTAATTAGGGTGTTTTGGTCTTTTTCTATCAACCTAACCTCTAAACTATGTCATTTCGAACCTATAACTACCAGTTTAACTGAATTAACCTTCAAAAATACCTCATTCTATCATATACACTCAAATCCCCAAATTCCCTCCAAGTTCATTCCCTCTTATTCTCTCTCAAGCTCCCAGGTGAAAGCTAGGGTTTCAAGCTTTATGGTGACAATCTCAATCTCTTTCTTATGCATTGATTATTAAGGTTTTTGGGAATCCCAAATGGATCCCTTCCATCCATTAGGTAACAAAAGAACTTAAATCTCCAATTCACACTACAAGAAAAAGCTTCATTTAAGACCAACATTTAGGGACAAGTTAATAATCCTGTCTCTGAAAGTATATGTATTGGGACGAGATTTTTTTCCGGTCCTTAATTATGTATCTTTTAGTGCAGGTACTAAATCTAGTCTCCAAAGAAATTAATAACTAGTCCCAAATAATAATTTAGGGGTCTCCTGGAGAGAAAGTGCGGCTACAAATTGAATATTAAAGAAAAGTCTTATTTTCACCAAAACTTAGAGACAAAACATAAGTGTAATTAAAATTCTAAAAAAACAAAGACAAAAAATGCTTTGTTTCTCAAAACATTGTCGCGAGTAAGAAAACCCTAGCAGCATCTGCCTAGCAGCGATCTCAGCATAGCTCATAGCTCTTAGCATTTCATCTGCGTTTTCTCAAAACAGAGGAAGCACAGGTTGGCCTAGCAGCGATCTCAACTCAATCTTTAGTTTCTATCTTATTTGAATCTCAGGTATGCCCACCTTCGTGAGTTGATTTTTTTCGTCTCTAAATATGTTTTGTTGTTTGTTTATGCGATTTGTAAGTCCTCTTGTTTGATTTACTCTTTTACATTTGGATTAGCTGGTTGTTTTTTAAGTATATTAAAGTTTGTGCTGTGATAAGATCCAAAATATGAAAGGGATCAATCCTAAGAGAATAGAGTGTTCCTAACAGTTCTTGAACAGTAGAAATCGCAGCTAAATGAACTAATATAGTGTTTGAGAGACGATATAGAGAGTTGTATTAAACTTGAGAAATCCATTATGAATTACAAGTGAAGTATTGTTCCGATTTTTAGACTGACAGTGAAAGAAAATAGTTGCAGTTGTTCAACAGATCCATGTGCGTAGTCACGTGCCACTAGTTCCTAACAGATTTCTATCTAACTAAAAAAATTAGGAATTGCAATTGCACTATTATAAAGTTATCTAATATAAATGGATCATATCATAGTGTATTGTGTATGTCTAAAGAATCAATTATATTTTACAATCTAATTAACCCGAACTGATGCAAATTACCTCCTATGGTGTTGCACATCAAAGGCAGAAACAATTATAGTTCCATTTGGGTTTGAAACATGGAAAACTCGATTAGCACCATATATTCTTCCATTCATGTCAAACTGAATATATGTTTTCTGTCTACTATAATCTTAGGTATGGCTCCTCTTTTGCGAGTTGATTTTTATTTTCTTCTCTAATTCGGTGTGTTGTTTGTTTTCGTCGAGTTACTCTTCTTGTTTGAGTTACTCTTCTTGTTCAAGTTACTCTTCTTCTCTTAGATAAGCTGCTCGTGTATTTTAAAATAGATTTAAGTTTGTAATGTGATAAGATCCCAAAAATGAAGGGGATCAATCGTGGAGAAGTTAGTGTTCCTAAATAGTAAGAGAACAGTGAATTTTTCTTGAACAGAGGCACTCGCAGCTCAATGAGAACAAATAATGTTCTGATAGAAGATAGAGCGAGTTGTATTAAACTTGAGAAATCCATCTTGAATAACAAGTGAAAAATTGTTCAACTTTTAAGGCCAGCATAGAAGGTGGGAAAAGTGGTTGAAGTTGTTAAAAATTATCCACTTGCGTAGTAACGCGCCACTAATTCCTAACAGATTTCTATCTAACTAGAATAAATTAGGAATTGCAATTGCACTATTATAAAGTTATTTAATATAAATGGATCATATCATAGTGTATTGTGTATGTCTAAAAAATCAATTATATTATTTTACAGTATAATTAACTCGAACCGATGCAAATTACCTCCTATGGTATTCCACATATAAGGTAGAAACAATGGTAGTTCCATTTGGGTTTGAAACTTTTAGAACTCGAGATCTTTCAAGAAGATAAGTTCCAATAGTAGCATCATATATTCTTCCATTCTTGTCAAACTGAATATATGTTTTCTGACTAATATAATCTTAGGTATGCCTCCTCTTTCGCGAGTTGATTTTTATTTTCTTCTTTTATTCAGTGTGTTGTTTGATTTCCTCGAGTTACTCTTCTTGTTCGAGTTACTCTTCTTGTTCAAGTTACTCTTCTTCTCTTAGTTAAGATGCTCGTCTATTTCAAAATAGATTTAAGTTTGTAGTGTGATAAGATCCCAAAAATGAAGGGGATCAATCGTAGAAGAACTTAGTGTTCCTAAATAATAAGAGAACAGGGAACTTTTCTTGAACAGAGGCACTCGCAGCTCAATGAGCTAAAATCATGTTCCGATAGAAGATAGAATGGGTTGTATTACATTTGATAAATCCATCTTGAATAACAAGTGAACTATTGTTCACTTTTAAGGCTAACAGAGAAGGCGGAAAAAGTGGTTGAAGTTGTTAACAACAAATTAACGTTTGTAGTAACGTGCCACTAATTCCTAACAGATTTCTATCTAACTAAAGAAAAATTAGGAATTGCAATTGCACTTATAAAATTATCTAATATAAATGGATCATATCATAGTGTATTGTGTATGTCTAAAGAATCAATTGTAGTTTACAATCTAATCAACTAGAACTGATGCAAATTACCTCCTATGGTGTTGCACATAAAAGGTAGAAACAATGATAGTTCCATTTGGGTTTGAAACTTTGAAAACTCGAGATCTTTCAAAAACATAAGTTCTAATAGCAACAACATATATTCTTCCATTCTTGTCAAACTGAATCTATGTTTTCTGTCGACTATAATCTTAGGTATGCCTCCTCTTTCGCTAGTTGATTTTTATTTTGTTCTCTAATTTGGTGTGTTTTTTGTTCGCTTCGTGTAACTTTTTTGGTCAAGTTTTTCTTCTTGTTCAGGTTACTGTTATTCTCTAAGATAAGCTACTCATTTATTTTAAAATAGATTTAAGTTTGTAGTGTGATAAGATCCCAAAAATGAAGGGGATCAATCGTAGGAGAACTTAGTGTTCCTAAATAGATAGAGAATAGTGAACTTTTCTTGAACAGAGGCCGCGCAGCTCAATGAGCTAAAATAATGTTGTGATAGAAGCTAGAGCGAGTGGTATTAAACTTGAGAAATCCATCTTGAATAACAAGTGAGCTATTGTTCAACTTTTAAGGCTGACAGAGAAGGCGGGAAAAGTGGTTAAAGTTGTTTAAACTTATCCACGTGCGTAGTAACGTGCTACTAATTCCTAATAGATTTCTATCTAACTAGAATAAATTAGGAATTTCAATCACACCATTGAATAGTTATCTAATATAAAAGATCATATCAGTGTATTGTGTGTGTCTAAAATTGTAGTGAAGATTTTCAACCCTCATGTTTTTCAATATGCTCTGTAACATGGCATTTTAATCTAAAGAATCGATCCTAATTTTACAATCAAATTAACTCGAACTAATGAAAGATGTAAAAAGCAATTGAATTGATACAAATTACCTCCCATAGTACTGCACATAGAAGGTAGAAACAGTGATTGTTTCATTTGGGGTTTTAACTTGGGAAACTCGAGATTTTTCAATAAGATACATTCTAATATATAGCGGCACCATATATTCCTCCATTCTTGTCTAACTGAATCTCCACAAATTAACCAAAACAACTTTAAATAATAGATTTTAAGTAGCTTTTAGAAGGAAAAAGATTCAACTAAGTGCTGCAGCAATATGAGTCTATTTTTTTTTATCGGAAGCAATCGTAGAGTAGTATATCTCATCTGAATTGTTATTTCTAATTGTTTTGACATTGAAAAATACTTCAAGTAATGGATGACTGAAGATATAGCATGAATAATGAGTTAAGAAAACTACTTTAATTATTTTTTTACAAATGTCAACTAAGAAATTTCACTGTATGTATAATAAACTTTTTGCTTTGTATGTTTTAAATCAAATCCAATTACTGAATCACAAATTATGTTCATCTTAAGATTTTTCTTATCCTTCATATTTTCTTAATCTAATTTTTATGTATTCTCCAAGGTTATGGCACCTAGTAAGCAACGGATGCAACTTTTTCTTGAAAATTGAGTCGACCAAGCCTACTTAGATGAGGTGAAAAAGTTCTTGAATTATGCTATTTCGAGTATGAGAGAAGAAAGTAAAATACTATGTCCATCTTCTGGTCAATTTATTATCTTCTATCTATTTGTTGATGAGTTGTGGTCTGAGCACCTTCTTCCATTCTCCAGGTGCCGTAAGAAAGGGACGAGAACAAGAACTTACAAACTTAATCACGTCTTCTAGTCAACAAAAGGGAGCGATACACAGGAACTTTATGGTTCTAAAGCTAGCCTATGTGAAAGTTAAGACTCCATTTCCTCCATTTACCAATCAACTTAAGAAATACATCAAAAATGTCAAATCAAGTAAGTTTTTTCAAAACTATTGAGATTTTAATTGCATAGATACCAGACTATTAAGCTTGTGTCTTTAAGATTCAATTTTGTAGCTTTGTGTCAAATAGAATGGATGGTTTTGGGTGGTCAAGTATCAATTTCGATTTCCTTTCAATTAATAATACATGAAAGAAGCAGTAGAAATATAGAAAATCGAGCTAAGTTGAAGATGTTTCATAATATTAGTACCAAGCCTATTAGAGAGATTATTAATCTGCATGTATTATCAAAAAAAAAATCTTTATGTACAGTTGCATGCATGTGTTTTTCCTCTATTTTTTATTTTCTACATGTACAGTTATTTCTGAAGTACAAATACTGCATTCATCATGGTAGTAGGGGAGATGTGTTAGGTCCATTTTCTTTAAATCGTCATATAGTTGAAGAATTTCTGCATGGTGGCTTACATTTCTATGATTATTGCAAGTATATCTCATTTTAGGCCCTCATTTTACAGTTCATTGTCGATAACAACTCCCTACAGTGTGGTATCTCATTGAAGAACATCTCATTTCAGCTTCCCAATTTTCTAGTTCATTGTTGATAACATATTGATGATCGTAATTTTCCACTCATAGTCCACCATTGTTTCATCATCATAGTTCTTTCTAGATGGAATAATTTAACCATAACTGACTCAATTCATAATTATACGTAATGGTTCTCTTTAACAAGGAAGTTTTAGGATATAAAAGTCATTGTGAATGCAATCGATAGTTCTCTAGGATTTAATGCAATCATTGTGAATCCAATCTGTAGACCTTTTAGACTTGTGATACACTATCGAATGCAATCTATTTTTGTCTCCCAACCTTCTACATCAAGACCTATAAATTTGAAAATTATAGACAATTTAGACTTATGATACACTACTAAATAGACAGTTGAAGTTCTGATAGGAAACTCTACGACTACGAGGAAACCATAACAAATTTCAGTCATGAACGAATTTGGTTCAGATTTGAAATTTTAGACTTGAAGTTCTGATAGGACGTTTTAGACTTGAAGTTCTGATAGAAAACAGTTGAACTCTTTTTTCAGTACCTTTATAATCTAAGAGCATCTAGCAACATTGCGTTTATGCCTGTTATTTGTCTCTTTTTCTTTTTTATTTTGGGGAGGGGGAAAGTTATGTAGTATCTGATCTATGTTCTTAATGTCTACTATTGCAAAATCTTGCAGTCCAGTACAAGAAGTGGCAGATTCTTGCAAGACTGGTGCTGCGACAAATGTAATATTTGGATTGGCTCTTGGATTCCCATATTTGCCATTGCTGCTTCTATATACGTGAGCTTCAACTTAGGTGCTATGTATGGCATTGCAGATGCTGCTCTAGGAATGCTTAGCACTATAGCCACTGGGCTCGCAATAGATGCTTATGGCCCTATCATCGACAATGCTGGTGGTATTGCATAGATGGATGGAATGAGCCATAGCATTCGTGAAAGGATTGATGCTCTTGATGCTGCTGGGAACACAACAGCTGCAATTGGCAAGGTTAGCTAAGTCTCCTTCTAATCTGTAGCATTAACCTCGCTATGTTTATCCAATTATGCTACCATCTAATTCATAGAGTCTCAAATGCTAATCAGTGGCAAATTGAGTGTTTCCTGATGTCCATAGAATTTCTTTCCAATTAGATGTGTCCTTCACATTTCTTAACTAGAAAGTTTCAGCAACTGTAATTGATCAGAATTTAGATCTAAAATCAGACCTCTATCATGCTGCTACTAGTTCCTTGCAGAATTGCCTCTATTGTCTTCTCTTGATACAACGCATGCTCTCGCTGAGTTTTAGAGTTTTTATGCGATAAGCAGTTTAACTAATTTTGGTGTAAAATTTACATATTACTCCTTATCTATACCAATAGTTACTTATGGTCTTTTCAAAAAATTTGTACTCACAGATTTTGAAGATTGAAGTTACAAGTCAAGATGCAAGTTTAGAAGATGCAAAAGACTATTATTATTTTGCTATGGAAGTTATGCAAAACTTGATATCATAGTCTAGCTTGAGATGTTGATAAACTAAGCTTTTTTGTTAAGAAAATATTGAAATTAACATCATGGGATGTGACCCAATTTTTATATTTTTATCAGCCTTTTGCTTGAAGACTTTTTGTAGCACATGTGACCTTTATGTTTATTGATAAAAAATTTTAATTTTGTGATACGAAACGTAAGAAACATTGGTGGTCAATTAGAGACCAAAAATGTTGCTTGTCCCTAAAAGTTCATCTAGGATGAGACAATTTCTCGTCCCTAAAGGTTACTATAGGATGTGGTAGCTACTAGTCACAAAAAAGTGATCTACGACGAGGTCGTTTCTCGTCGCTACAGGGATTTAATGACCAGAAAATAACTAGTTTATAAAGAAGAAAATCAACTATTTGGGATGAGATAGATGGTCTCTAAAAGTACTTTTGCGACCAGCTTTGCTTCCGTCTCTAAAAACATTTATGGACCAGCTAACGGAGCCCGTCGCAATTGACCTTTAGCGAAGAGGCCTATTAGGACGGGAGGCAACCAGCCTTTCCTTGTCGGAATAAACTATTTAGGACCAGATTTGGACTTTTTGGGACCAGATTCCCTTCCTTAGAGGGTGTTTTTCTTGTAGTGTCAATTTCACCCAATTCATGGGTCATTTTGATTATGATTCAATTGAAGTTATTCCATATTATTATACATGATTTAACCTAATTACATGATTTGAAATTGACTTTGTTTAGACCCAAGATTTATTCTTTTATTTTTCACCTATGAAGTATGAACTACAATCATGAATATATAAGGGATTTAATGCATATTTTATGAAAGGAAGAAGTTATGATTTAAGAATGCTTTAAACTTAATTATCAATGGTTTGTAAAAAAATTTCTCACAGTTTGAAAGAAAATCATGATTTTAGATTCTTAGAAAGGTAAGTGTTTATTATGCAAAGGTTTATGAAATCATGGTTTTCAAAGTAGCTACTCTTATACGATTTTATTACTTGAATTGGTATTTTGATTATTGTCTTTCCTAATGTTAATTTTTAATAATTGACTTTGTCTACTCCATTGGGATTTTACTTAGCACCCAGAGGACTTTGAGGTGGAGGCTCAAATAAGGTAGTTTCTAATAGCAATCTCTAGTTCAAAACTATGTGCCCTCGTAGGTTGTATTAAATGACTTAGCTAGTGGATCCACATAGCCTAAATGAATGATATGGAGTTCTACCTTGGCAATTAGACTCCCTCTTTTTGGTGTGAGGGTTACACAAAATTTGATGTCATAACTCACATGGTTTATTGTTAGTTAAAGCTAATATTCCACAAAAGAACTATGATTTTTTCTTAAATCTTTCATTATACCTTTTTATTAATGCATGACCTTGTCTGATGTGTATAATCACTTTGTTTTCTAAGATTTTAAACCTCTTACTTGGTCATGCATTGCATGTCTTAAGCCTACTATAGTATCATGTCTACATTTACACATTTTTCCACACTTAGTACATTCCATGTACTGATGCATACTTGTACCTATATTATCTCATAATATAGGGTCCAACGCTCCTTCTCTTCCTGCTCATGGCTAGCTTGGATTGCTAATAGCTATTCGATTGGTGAGTCCTAATACTCCAAGGGCAAAGTAATGAAGACCATTTATTATTTTTATTCTTTACTTATGAGACTTTTTATGTGGTGTATGGGTTACGTCCCAACCAACCTTATGTTGTTTTTGAAGGGCTTGTTACAACATAAATATGATTCAACACTTATGTTCAAACCCTCTTTTATGATATGAGACGACTTACTTAAACCCTCTTATTGTATATTCTATTGTGTTGCATGTATATCAAGTGGATTTTACAGGGCATCTTGGGGTCATATACGCCATGTGACGTCTGTATGATAAATAAGATGTAAAAGATATAGAAATCTACTAGAACTAATTAAGTAAACGTAGAGTCTAGAACTAATTTACTAAACAAAAATCGATGAAAATCAAGAAATAATATAATGAATGAACAAATGAAATCAGCCCTAGAATATGTGTACACCCAGTATACTAACACAAGACAAGCCACAAGCATTTATGCAATAGATGACACTACCGATCAAGAGAAAGTCAGATATGTAATAGTATACTAACACAAGAGATCACAAATTAAACAATAGGTGATGTAGGGATTCCCCATCACTCCTGCATAGTGGACAAACCTCATTAATTTCCCTCATTCATTGGCCAAGTATATCCCTAGTATGTAGCCTCCCCTTTAATGCTAACCAAAGGATAAAATTCCACTTAGGGCATCCCATGTTATTGCATACCAATTTCGTTCAACTGACTCTGGGTAGTTCTCCTAGCAGCATCTTATACATCTTCTTGATAGAGAACTTATGCATTACCATGAAATCTGTTACATTTATCCCAATATTCTCTATGTATTGCTGATGAGTCCTTAGATTGGACTCATTTAGGGCTTTATTTTAATAGAAATAGTCTCCTCAAATGCTTATTTTCTCTCAATATCTGATGAAAACTCTCAAGTTTCAGGTATTTGAAGTTTTAATGGAATCATGAACACTTAGTCACAAAAAGGCTGAAGAGAACGAAGAAATTGAAGCCTGAGCATCGCCAAGCACACCTGGCGAATCGCCGACTGGACATACTTCACCCTTTGTTCCAATACGCGAAGCATTGAAGGAGGAGGATCAAAACGGCGGTGAAATGAGCAGTCGGCGTATCCCCGATCAATTCTGTGAAGTAGAAATATACCGTCCAATGATCCAGGATGCAAAGATGTTGTCGGCAAGCACAGAAGGGCGACGAACCAGGCGATGGGTGAATGATGGGTCGATCGGCGATTCCCACTTACCTCGCCGAAAGATCTGCCGCATCACTATTTTCTGAAACTATAAATACTAGCTCTTTATTAGGTTTTAGGAGATCCGAACATTATTGTAATTTTGAGACTTAGAATATTAGCTCTGCTTTTTTCTCTCAAGTTTGGAAAGGATTTTTTGGATACTTGAAGAAAGGAGTTCATCTTCCCCAAGTTGGAAGTGGGTCTTCTCTATTCTTGTTCCTTTGCTTAAATCAAGGTTTAATTTCTTATACCCATTTAATTTCATTATCCTTTTAGGTGTAATTGCTTATTTCTTGATGTGTGGCTAAAAACCCCATTCTTGGGGTGTGATTTAGCGAATATGTGTTGATATTATTGTTGGGTCTTGCTTGCTGATAGGTTAGATGTATTTTAATGGTGATTTCACCTAGTGGTTGTGGTTTAATTTAATGGGTTTGTAGTTGCAAATACAAAACCACCCATGTGTGTTTTCGGCTTGCGAGAGAGAGAGGTCACGAAACCAAGACCGCTAGACTGATGGCCTAAGAAGTAGGTTGAGATGAGCTGGTTCAGCCTTAGAGGGTGAGCCCTAGTCCTATGTCCTAACACTCAGCTCGAGAGAGTGAGTGGGGTAAGGCGTAGGCTGGCCTTTATGCGGCAAATGGGTGTCTGAGAGGAACCCATTTGAAAGGGGGTAAGTTGCCTGATGAGTCCACAAATTGGACTCATTTAGGACTTTATTTTGATAGAAATAGTGTCATCGAATGCTTATTTTGTCTCAATATATGATGGAAACTCTTAATTTTCAGGTATTTGAAGTTTTATTGGAAGCATGGACACTTAGGCGCAAAAAGGAACAAAAAGGCTAAAAGGAACGAAGAAGCTGAAGCATGAGCATCGCCAAGACCCTTTGGCGATTCGCCGAAAGGACAGACTCCGCCCTTTGTTCCAGTATGCGAAGCCCTGAAGAAAGAAGATAAAAAAGGTGATGAAAGGAGCAGTCGACACATCGCCAAATAGTTCCGTGAAGCAGTACTATACAACCCAATGGTCTAGAACGTGAAGATGCTTAAGGCAAGCATGAAACAGGGATGAAACAGAAGAAGGCCGAGTCGCGGAGTCATTCGACGGCATCGACTAACTTCGCCGAATGATCTGCCAGCGCTATTTTCTGAAGTCTATATATACTAAACTTGTTATTAATTTTATAAGCCCCGAACCATTATTATTATTTTCAGAATAGAATAGTACAATTTTAGATATTTTCTCTCAAGTTTGGAGAGGGTTTTGTGGGAGACTTGAAGAGACAAGGATTTCATCTTCCCCAAGTTGGAAGTGGGTCTTCTCCAATCTTCTTCCTTTGCTTAAATCAGGTTTAATTTCTTATACCCATTTGATTCTAGTATCATTTTTGGTGTATTTAGTTATTTCTTGATGTGTGGCTAAAAACCCCCATTCTTGGGGTGTGATTTAGCAAATATGTGTTGATATTGTTGTTGGGTCTTGCTTGCTGATAGGATAGATGTATTTTAATGGTGATTTCACCTAGTGGTTGTAGTTTAATTTAATGGGTTTGTAGTTTCAAATACAAAACCACCCATCTGTTTTCGACTTGCCCGAGAGGGATGTCGCGAAACCAAGACCACTAGACTGATAGCCTAAGGAATGGGTCGACATAAGGTTCAGCCCGAGAGGATGAGACCTAGTCCCATATCCTAACACTCAACTCGAGAGAGTGAGTGGGGTAAGGCGTACGTTAGTCTTCAGGCGGCAAATGGGTCTCCGAGAGGAACCCATTTGAAATGGGGTAAGTTGCCCGAGAGGGAACTTATTTCCATCTAAAGCTTTGCCTAGTCACTATTATCTTGCAAATTTTCTATTGAAAGCATGTACCCAATGATTTATCTCAACTTGTATTGCAGTCACACCCCAAGAACATTTCCCCATACTTGATTTTCTTGTTAATTTTTGCTATTTTTATTAGTTCAGACAAAACCCCCAAATCGATATTTGACACTTTTGTGTTGCCTCCTTTAATTTACTATGTTTTTAATCGTTAATGTCTTTAGCTACGACTAGTTAGAGCTTAATTTTATTTTTCTATCAATTCTCAAAACAACTTTCTTTGGGACACGACCCCAACCTTTATTTGGGTTACTATACTATCGACGATCGTAGATACTCATACTGTAGGTTAGTGTCGTTGGTCACGATAAGCATCAAAATGGCGTCGTTGTCGGGGAGTGGTGTTATTTGAGAATTTTTAGATTAGTATAATTTTTATTCTTCTTAGTTGTAGTTTACTAACTTAATTTTTAGTTTTGTTCTATTAATTGTGTAAACATTTAGAAAGCATGAGTGTTAATGGTAGTAACGGGAGCCAAGTGGGCTATCAAGATGACATTGGTAACCTCAATGATGTCCAAGATCCCAACATCAATGATCCACATCTCATGGGAGGTGTCGGAGCCATCCGTCTAACTCCAGCAGAGGGAAATGTAGTGTTCCACATAACAAGGACCATATTGCAACTTTTGCAACTAAAAGGTCTTTTTAGTGGCTTGGCTCATGAGGATCCACATGAGCTTCTTCGAAACTTCGTGGATGTGTTTGGACCTTTCTCGATCAAGAACATTTCTTAGGAATCAGTTTGATTAAGACTACTCCCTTTCTCATTGATGGGGTTAGCTTGCAAGTGGCTAGCTGAATTACCAGGAAATTCAATCACGTCATGGGAGGAGCTGGTAACCGCATTTAACGTGCGATTTTTCCCTCCCTCGAAGATGATGACTATTCGGGATAACATCTAAAGTTTCAAACGTCTGAATGGAGAGCCTCTTCACGAAAATTGTCTCCGGTTTAAGAAATTGGTGCTACAATGCCCGACCCATGGTCTACCTAATAATGTGCTCTTTCAATACTTTTACCGGAGTCTAGACTCGGTGAACAAAGGTGTATCTGACCAACTCTTGCCCGGAGGCTTAATGCAGCAACCATATGCAGTAGCAACTCAACTTCCGATGGGATGACAACTATCAACAGAGCGTGGTACACTCGCGAAGACCAAGTCTCACCGACCACATTGCAGCTATGCAAGGAGTAGGTTGAAAAAGATAATGAGAGAGACCAAAACATGGCCAAAATCATGACGTAGCTTGACATTTTATCTATAGATGTCATGGGGGATGGTGCCCGTGGTGTCAATGTTGTGGGAATCGGGGATGTGAATCCTGAGGAGATCAAGTCTGAAGCCATGTATGATGAGGAAGTAAATTTCCTAACTAACCAAGGCGGGGGCTACCGTTCAAACTACCCAAGGCAGGGTGGTAATCAAGGATGGGTTAGAGATGAAGGCTTGAATGATTGAGATCGTGAATGGAGGGACCGTAATCCAAATTGGAAGGATGGGGAGAAGGATCGATATGTGCCTCCCCACGAGCGTCAGAAGCCCAAGGATTCGGAAGGTGGTAGGTCTGAGGATATGCTCTCGCGTATCCTAAACAAAGTTGAAGGGTCAAACAAAATGATAAAATGTATGAAAGAAGACATGTCTACCCTCAGCCAGACTGTCACCTCTCATTCAGTTTCAATCAAACAGTTAGAGACCCAAATGGGTCATATCTCGTCTCATCTCAATCCCAGACAACAAGGAGGTTTGCCTAGTGACACTATGTCTAACCCCAAGAGTGAGGTCTAAAGGTTAACTTTTGTCGTGCCACGACGTTAACTTAGGCGTTGTTTGGGAGGCAACCCAAAACCATTTACTCGCCCTTTGTTATCTTGATAAAATAATAGTGTGTTGTTTGTACAAATTGAGTAAGGAAAGTGCTTGAAAAGATGTATGGAGGCGAACAACAGTTCAGTTTGGCGGATCGCCAACAAGTTTAGCGTACCCATCATTACCACCATTTGACGCAATACATCTTAAAGGTTGAGTCTGTAAAACTCGGCGGAGTATGAATTTTGTCGGCGCATTGCCAATCCAATTGGCGATCTCGATAAAGACTGCCAATTTATTGCTCACCTGAACTGAAAACTCTGTTGTATTTGGCAAGGACATTAGATATTCGGCGTTTCACCGAGTGATTGAGCGAGAACGACTAACATCGCCGAATGAGCAGAAACTAGACGCTCACAAGCCACAAGTTTAAAAGTTCCATTTCATTCACTTTGTTTCACTTTGACCCTTCTCACAAACTTACACTCACACTTTAGCAGTTATATTTCTCACACTTTTAGAGTATTTTACATGCCGAATTGTGCTCGAATTAGGATCACATTGCTGCCTAGCAAGCCAGTACTGTCTAATTCAACATCAAAGTCTTTGCAGTAATGGCTAGATCAAAAGTCGCAGGGAGAAATGATCCACCTAGGCTCATAACAACATGAGAGTTTAAGAAAGACGAAAGGAAAATAAAGTTAGCCAGACAAAGGAAATACACCAATAAAGCCAGAGCAAAAAGATGAATTCCCATCGACCCTAATGTTCCTTCATGGGCTCGAAGTTTTGTTAATACATTATAGGCCTTCGAAGAACCTTAGGAGATAGATCAGATGATTGCAGCTAATCTTGCTGCAGAGTCCATGGCAAAGGCAAACAATAAGGACTAAAACAACAATACTTCGGGCACCATGGTTTTTCTTCAAGGAAATGCTTCGAATGCCCCGGCAGATAGAGAGACTGCATAGACAGGATCCCTCTTTACCTCTTTCTATGTTTTATCTTTCTTTACTTTGACTTTTGGATTCTGTATAATTTGCGTTTGAGGACAAACACTTTTATTGGTGGTGGGGTGAGGCTCACCTTTTGTGTGCTATTTGTGATTCGTGTTTTGTTTATATTTGGGCTGTTCTGTTTAAAATTGTGTTTACACTACTTTTCATGGATGTTTGAGTTCATGGCTCTCTTTTGTTTTTAAATTGCAAATGATTTTGACCCTTCTGAAAACTTTTGAATTTTTCGCACATTTTTGCCACCCTTTGTGAGTTAATTGTGGCTGTTCTTTCGCAAAAATTTGAGTTTCGGTTTTGATCAATACCGATGACTTGAATAGTGCTCTCAATTGAACGAACATGAATGTACGACTACGATGAGGCCAAATAAAGTTGCGTAGAAAATATGGGACCTCATTGCATCTCGTTGTGATTAGCCATTTATCAAATTGATTCTCTTGTAATGACCGTTTCACACTAGCGAAAGTGTGTAGTCTTATTTGACATAAGTGTCGATGCCTTGTGTGATTAGCTTGCTTTGAAACTTGCATGAATAAATCTAGAATTTGCCATGTTAGTCTGATTGATTTAGAAAGGTGTCCTCTTGATATGATCTTAGGCAATTTTAAAGAGTGTGAGCCAAATTTGACATAAACCTCTTTTGTGACCTACCCGTGAGCATGTGAAACTCTTTTGAACACCCTTTGAGCCTTACATTTCTTTGGAAGAACCTTGATGAATCCTAGACCTTGCTTGAACCACTACCTACAATCCTCTTGAGTTGTGGTTTAGCGAATAGCCAACTTAGGCCAAAAGGCCTAAGTTGGAGGTGTGGTGAAAAGGAAAAGGAGAAGTCAAGAAGTGCAAGAAAAAGTCCCCCCTAACCCATGATATTGCATACGTGGAAACCCCTTCAAAAAAATATATATATAATAAATAAAAATCGGGTTTCCAAGCAATCCATGATGGTGAATAAAAAGGTGACTTAGAAGCACTAGAAAAAGAATCGATAAAGGAAAAGAAGAGAATGCCTTGAGAATACCACATCCCATGAAGAAGGAGCCACTAAGCCTAAATGACCATACCTTTGCACTCATCGCCATTACAAGCCTTAGAAAGACCTTTTTGATCTTGAGTAAACCGAATCGAATGTCGATTGGAAAATAAGGGCAAACCTATGGGTGAAAACCTGCATTGTCTTCCTCTTTTTGAGTGTGAATGTTGCATCGGATTCCTGATCTTGAATTGATTAACTTCTGTGAGTGAATATGGAATCATTCTTCATGTGAGGGCATTTAGATACTTTATGTTGAGCTTGAACTTGCACAAGTAGTAAGTATTGCGAGCATGAGAATCTTTGATAATGGTGTGTCACAACTTGAATCTTTCAGTACACAATTGATCCTTGCATAAGTAAATTGAGTCTTGTTGTGTACACTCATGATTGAGTCTTGTGTAGCACTGTTTGAGGCACCCTTTTTGAACGGCTGAAGTCAAGTTTGCTTGAGGACAAGCAAAAGTTTAAGTTTGGGGTGTTGATGAATTCACGAATTGGACTCAATTAGGGATTTATTTTGATAGAAATAGTGTCCTCGAATGCTTATTTTGTCTCAATATCTGATGAAAAACTCTTAAGTTTTAGGTATTTGAAGTTTTAGTGGAAGCATGGACACTTAGGCGCAAAAAGGAACAAAAAGGCTGAAAAGAACAAAGAAGCTGAAACATGAGCATCGCTAAGAACCTTTGGCGATTCACAGAAAGGACAGACTCCGCCCTTTGTTCCAGTATGCGAAGCCCTGAAGGATGAGGATCAAAAAGGCGATGAAAGGATTAGTCGGCACGTTGCCGAATAGTTCTACGAAGCAGTACTATACCGCCCAATGGTCAAGAACGTGAAGATGTTGAAGGCAAGTATGAAACGGCGATGAAAATGAAGAAGGGCGAGTCGCCGAGTCATTCGGCGGCATGGACTAACTTCGCTGAAAGATCCCCCAGCGCTATTTTCTGAAGTTTACAAATACTAAACTTGTTATTAATTTTATAAGCCCCGAACCATTATTTTTATTTTCATAATAGAATAGTACATTTTTAGATATTTTCTCTCAAGTTTGGAGAGGGTTTTGTGGGAGACTTGAAGAGAGAAGGATTTCATCTTCCCCAAGTTGGAAGTAGGTCTTCTCCATTCTTCTTCCTTTCCTTAAATCAAGGTTTAATTTTTTATACCCATTTGATTTTAGTATCATTTGAGGTGTATTTTGTTATTTCTTGATGTGTGGCTAAAAACCCCCATTCTTGGGGTGTGATTTAGCAAATATGTGTTGATATTGTTGTTGGGTCTTGCTTGCTGATAGGATAGATCTATTTTAATGGTGATTTCACCTAGTGGATTTTGTTTAATTTAATGGGTTTGTAGTTGTAAATACAAAACCACCCATGTGTTTTCGGCTTTCTCGAGACCACTACACTGATGGCCTAAGTAGTGGGTAGAAATAAGGTTCAGCCCGAGAGGGTGAGACCTAGTCCCATATCCTAACACTCAGCTCGAGAGAGTGAGTGGGGTAAGGCGTACGCTGGTATTCATGCGGCTAATGGTTGTTCGAGAGGAACCCATTTGAAACGGGGTAAGTTGCCCGAGAGGGAACTTATTTCCATCTAAAGTTTAGCCTAGTCACTATTATCTTGCAAATTTTCTATTGAAAGCATGTACCCAACGATTTATCTCAAGTTATACTGTGGTCACACCCCAATAACATTTCCACATACTTGAATTTCTTGTTAATTTTTGTTATTTTTATTATTTCTGACAAAACCCCCAAATCGATATTTGACACTTTTGTGTTGCCCCCTTTAATTTACTATGTTTTTAATCATTAATGTCTTTAGCTACGACTAGTTAGAGCTTAATTTTATTTTTCTATCAATTCTCTAAACCACACCCTTGGGACACGACCCCAACCTTTATTTGGGTTACTATACTATCGACGATAATAGACACTCATACCGTAGGTTAGTGTCGTTGGTCACGATAAACATCATTACCCGAGAGGGAACTTATTTCTTCCTTTCACATAGTATATATGTACCCATACGATCCATAATTTTTCTTTAGATTGGCAAAGTTCACATAGTAGCTTAGAGATAGTTGCTTTGTTGCAGACCTCAACATTAATCAAATTTATCCGCCTAACCATCATGGGTAAGCAAACTTCATACCATGCTACCAAAGCCTTCTTGGAGATCTCACTCGACCTTGTCCATAGGAATCTCCTACATATAGTTTGAATAAGTTGTAGTATTTTCTTAGGCAATATCAACACTCTCGCCCAGAAAGTTTGGATTGCAAATAATACACTCTTTAACAATTGAGTCATTCCAACGTATGATAAAAAATTTGCAGTCCAAGAACTTACTCGCCCTAACATTTTTTCAGTTAGTGGCTCACACTGTATAGTTGACAGCCTCTTCGAACTCAGGGGAACCCTAAGATATCTAAATAGGAGGGTACCTTTTTCAAATCCCAATATCCTTAGTATTTGTTGTTGCACCTCTTCCGATACTCCACCAAAATATATAGAACTTTTAGTTGGATTTGCTACAAGTCTAGAAGCTCGAGAAAAGGTATTGAACTTGCTAAATAATCTATCAACTAAATCCACATTCCCATTGCAAAATAATAGTAGATCATCAGCAAAGCCAAGTAGGTGATTTTTTGTTTTGAATATCTAGGATGAAATTTGAACAGTACATCTTCTTGCAACCCCTGAACAAGCCTGCAGAGGTATTCCATGGCTAGTACAAAAAAATAGTGGGGGATAGGGTCTCCTTGCCTTAATCCTTTCTTTGCAGGAAATGAAGCGGAAGGAGCTTCATTAATAAGAATGGAATAAGACACTGTTGTGATGCACTCCATAATCCATGCTACAAAAATGCTAGGAATTCCGAGTAGTTGTGGTATTTGTTGCAGATAGGGCCACTCCACTGAATCATATGCTTTTTGCATATAAACTTTGAGCATGCATTTCGGTGAAATACCAGTTGTCCCATAGACTTTGATAAGCTCATGACTCATGATTAAGTTATGAGCAATCATTCTACCAGGGACAAAAGCATTCTGTGATTTATCTAACAGAAAAATCCATTACTCCTTCCAACATATTAGTTAAATCTTTTGAAACCACTTTGTATAAAATTGTACAGCATGAGATGGGCCTGAAATCCTTCATAGTGGCATGATTGTTAACCTTTGCAATCAAAGTAATGAATGTGCATTTAATTGGTTTATACATGCTTGTTGTATTAATGAATTCCATAACATCATTACTGAGCTCTTCTCTCATCAACCCATCATACCCAGGGCTCTTTGTATCACTGATGCCTGCTAGTTCCATATTTCTTCCATCTCCACCTGCATGACTAGCTGTAGTTGTTGGTCTCTTGATAGAACATTACCGCCACCCATGACAGTTATGTCCACTGCTGGTAAACTAGGTGATGCAGTACCTAGCAATTGTTTATAAAATTTCATGATTTTCTCTTCAACCTGATTTAGGATGACGATAATATGCCTTCAAGACTAGTTAATTGTGTTATCTGATTCTGACTTTTCATATACTTGAGAAATGCATGAAAATAAGAGGTTTTAGCATCCCCTAATTTCAACCAGTGCACACTAGACTTTTGCATCATGATGCTCTCTTCAATAGTTATCCACCTCTCCAGCTCACATTTGCATTGTTTTTCATCCATTGCTTGCCTGCTAGCTGTTAGGGGATCACTCATGAGGCCTTGTAAATTCATTAAGTGTTGTCGTTTCTTGTTGACCTTCTTAGTAACCCCCTTAAACTCATTGGTATTTAATTTCTGTATCGGCATCTTTACCTTCTTCAAGTTTCGTCATACACCTCTCATTGTAGGATATGGTACTCCCATCCATCCCTTCCTCACAACACCAATGCAATCAAGGTGCTCGACTATATGATTAAAAAAATTGAAAGATTTTGGACCACTAATCTTTCGATCCCTCAAGGGAAATCTCATAGGGCAATGATCTGAAAACAGTGGCGCCATGATAAGTCCTTGAACATGCTCCCATTTATGTACCCGAAGCAGTATTTGTTTGGATCCAATTACTATGAATGTGCCCATTAGTCCAAGTATATCTTCTACCCAAACACCTCATTCCAATCATGTTAGCTGTCTCCATAAACTACTTGAAGTCCTTTACCTCCCCATCTAGCACAACATTACCTCCAATTCTGTCATCCCCATGCAGAATAGAGTTGACATCGCCCATGATTACTAGGGGATATGCAATTCTATTTGTACCTTGTGTCAAGCCATTCCATAAATGTTGTCTATCAGCAATGGTGTGCATGCCATAAACTCCTTAGATAGAACCCTAAACTTTGAGTCATGACATACCCATGGATAAATTGTTTGTGAACTACATCCACTCTAAAATGCACTTTATTTGGATCCCATAGGATCCATATCCTGCCTCTGGGTTTGCATTATAGTTATCCACCCATTCCCACTTTCCATCCATTTTCGGGATAATCTTTCCAGCCTTTCCCTCCTTTATTTTATGCTCCAAAACAACTATAATAACTACTTTATTACTTCTGCAAAAGTTCCAAAACTCAACCTGTTTGTGTACTTCATTATGCCCCATCACATTCCATTCAATGCACTTCATGTGGGATAGTTATGTGTTGTGCCCTCAACCAGTCTTTTGAGTTCATCCTCTTGTTCTGCCTCATTCCCACCCATCTGATCATAATATTCCAGTATTTCCAAACCATTAGAAGTACCCCACTTCCTGCAGATTATGTTGAGCCACTCTTCTAGCTGACTTTTCTATAGGATTAGACCACTATTGCTCCTCCTGAAATTTTTCCTTACCTTTCTCACCCTCCCCCACTAGTTGAGCTTTATATCTTCCTTTATCATCAATCAAGGGATTAGTATTAGAATCCAACACTCTAGCCTGCCTCCACACCTTTTTACCTCTAAGCTTTTCCACAGACAAGTTTTCGTCTCTACACACATGCCCCACCTGGCAGCATTTAGTACAATTCATAGGCTTCCATTAGTATTCCACAATTTGATCACATGTCCTCCCTGTAGGGTCCTGCACCTTAATCTAACAATCTTCTCCTTCATCTGTTGAGTTACATCAGTTTCAACTAATAGTCTAGCATATGATATTTGTTCCATATTGGAGGTACATGCATTTGCACACAATGGCTTACCTGTCCCACTCTCAATCTTGTTAACGGTTGTAGCAGTCCAACAATTAAGAGGCAAGTTCGGGAGCTTCACCCATAGTGGGATAGTACGCAAGACCTCCTCCTTGAAGTTGAAATTGGGTGCCCAGGATTTAAGGATCACCGGCCTATTGAATAGGCTATAAGGAACTTTAAAGAGGGCATCCTCCTTGTCATCACAGCTACTAAATCTCACTACAAAATATCTGTCATTATCATCACAGCTACTAAATCTCACTACAAAATATCTGTCATTATGTAGAAAAACCTTAGCTTTTTGGACAAAACTCCACTGGCTCCTATAAATCTTTCTACTGTCCCAATGGAAGGTGTATTCCCAACAACATATAGCAATTGCTTGTGCCCATACCTCATTCTCCTCCACATCTTCCTCCGTTAGTTGCACTACCACCTCCCCCTCTTGTATAACACATGGAATATACGAGAGATTCACCCCCTTTGCAACTAACTTTGTTTCATAAAAAAGTCCTACCCAAACTCGCTTTCCCTGGTTATTTTTAGCTTTCCTACCCTTCTCCTTCGTACCAGGGTTCAATATCATATCTGGACTGCTCTCCTTACTTGTCACTATTTCATTGCCTTTCGCTTGCACACTAGTTGTGAAAGTAGTACTACCCCCCCCCCTTTTGAGGGTCAAGGTTTCGTGTCAGTGCACTTCCTTGCCTCGGAGTAGTATTATGAACATGATTTACCATTAATTCAGGCCAAGGTTCCCCTACATCAAGCTCGCCAGTTGTATACATCTCCAGGGTTTCTCCCCTCTAAGTTCCTAATACTGTAGTGCTGGTTTCCCCTATTGTTTCCCATACATCTGTAGTCTTAGTCAGAATCTTAATCTCCCAGCCTCGAGCCATGCCAGCAAGCGCAAGTTAGTATTCACTTAATGTGCGCCCCAAGTCGAGAGAGAATGAGTAATGTTTAGATTTCAAATTTCATCTTTAATCATTTAATCAACAATGTTTTAACCAGAGAAACAACACATATAAATTAATCATATATATTCTGACAATTAATTATTTAGCGGATTATTTAGTCAACTCAGCTCTAGAAAATAAAAGCATATGTCAATATATAATTTTCAGGAGCACCTAATTATGTAGAGAATTATTTTGAACATTGACAAAGCATACATACAATTAATCAGAATATTAACATAGAATATCTAAAAAAATCTAGCACATGCAAAAAAACAACTAGAGAAAATATAGGTAAACCAAAGTATAATGGCATACAACACACACATAGTGAGTACCAGAGAATAGAGAAACCAAAACAATGAGAAAAGACATTTTGATATCTTAGGTTATTATATACATCAAAACAGAATACATCAACAAGAAAAACTATCTAGAGGAATTGCAAATTCCATAACCTCATCTTAACGGGCATCGTTTGAGCTTCTAGATGGTCATCATCACCGTAAAAATAAAAATCAACACGATCTATAGTAGGAGAAAGAAGACACTATCAAATTTATTAGGGGATTGATACTTACTATGAGATAACTTAGATGAGACATGTGTACATGGAATAACTAAAGAGGGTATCAAAGTTAATAGATCTGGGGAGGAATCACCTTGGGAGGTTGAATCGAAACTGAAAATGTGAAGAGGAATGCAACATAGATAGGGTTTCACAAATCTATATATAGAAAGATAGAGACACATCAGTATGTTTAGTTTAAATATATACTTGCATTCTTTTGGTCTAGGTATTTTTTGGGCCTGGTTACTATTTTAAGCTTCTTTAATTGTGGACTGGAATATTTGACCTATTTTTTGTTACTTTCTTTTGTTATTTTGTTTGATCTTTGATTTTAATACATATAAAGATGACCCATGGAACAAATATAATTTCAAAATTATCCCAAATTGATATCACGAGATGATTATAAGAAATTATATATATCCAGTATTCTCTTTTCAATAGTACATTATATGCATATTACAAACACCATAATATTTATAGATTGAATTTGTGCATTAACCATCAGTATACCACAATTCTTATGGCTGATAATGATTTGCAAGAAATATTTACAAATGTGGAGATACATCATGTCACCAATATAAGAAAAGGTTTCAAACAAAAGATAATTTTGTTGTTTATTAATTTCGATAGATACTAGATTCAGAAGTATTACTACCTTAAGGTTGTGATCACCATCAAAAAACTAGGCAGTGCATGATATATTTTTCAATTGTATCTTTCAGAAAATATTAGTACCCTTCACTATCAGCTACAATTATTCCAACTTTATATAAAGAATTTTCAGTAAAGTAATTGCTACTTTTTTTTTTTATAGTTATACATGTTTAATAATTCAATATATATATATATATATATATATATATATATATATTATGTCATGCATATTTTTTCTAACTAAAAAGACAAGATCATAAATTTACATAACATAGTGCGCAATGAACTGCTAAGAGAAGTAACTACGTATTTGAAATGACTCTAATTAGTAACCCTTATCTATGAGGGGATGTTCCAATTTAATTTTACATATATTGATTGCATTGTGGTTCATTAAAAGATTTGGTGACTCATTAATTCAATATTACTTTGACAAACAAATAAAAAAGGATCCAACACACAATTGTGGTAATTTCTGGGACAGTTTGTAGGTCATAAGTAATATGGAGAATTTATTAAATATTAATGAAATCTTGAATAAGATGTAAAAATAATTTTAAAAGGGAGAGAAGTAATGCAATTGTTGGTGAAAATCAATGGAAAATTGTTTTTAAAAAATTAATTTGTTATTTCTCTTAGAAGGACATGCTAGAAAGAATTCAATACTATGAAATATGAAAGATTATAAATAACTTACTATTTGTGTTTATAACTAGATTTAAGAAATTTAAAATTATATTTAATTAGCAAATTGGTCCGCCCTTCGTGCGATCATAAGAAACTAATTTTTTTAATAATTAAAAAAGATATTAGTCCCCAAGTCCCAATTTATTAGATTTTTAAGTTTAGTCCAATTTTTCCTTTAAGTTAAACCATACATCTGTTTCAATATTTATGTTTTCTCTTTATTCTTCCTTTTTACTTCTTCCTCACTCATTTACTCTCTTTTTTCAAGAAAATGTGAGTTTTGTTTTTTTTATTTCCCAATAATAGAAATAAATGAAGAGACTCAAAAGCATAGCAAATGTATGTAAATAATGATGCTCAAATAATTAATGAGGTGATAAAATTCATGAAATTAATTGACATTATGCTTTATGCATTTTTTAATACAACTTATTTTGAATGATAGTCTTGTCATAAATGTTGAAAAATAGGTATATGTACCAAAATTAAAAAAATATTCAAACAAAGAATTTCTGAAATCAAAATATATTGTATATTCCAACAATTATCGTAAAATAAAGGATCAACACATGCGTAAAAAATTGATGTGCCAAAAGAAGAAGCCTCAGATGGTTTCCTATCATTTAATCAATGTTTATTGATAATGTAAAACAGGCTTGCAAATTGTCTTATGTAATGCAAAAATTTTTTTAAAAAGTACAAAGAATGAATCAAGAGTATAATTTCTAATCTGCAATACTTTATAATTAAATAATAAGTCTATGTAATTGAAATATTCAAGCATACATATCAGTCTATATACAACCACATAATAATCACCTTACTGTCCTTCACCGTATTTACTCAAATCATTCAAAAATTAAATTAAGAAAGAAACACAATATGATTACAACTCAAAGAATACATGAATATTGATAGTCAGAAGAACTTATTATTATCCACTTATTGATGATAAGGGATGATGAAGATATGAAACTGGTTTAACAAAGTGGTATAATGAGTGTGTACAACTATTAACTGTTATAGAGTTTGAGTCTCGCTACAACGGGGCTACTATAAGTTGACTAGGTTGCTATGTCTTGTACTAGGTGAAGTCGACTAGGATAAGTTATAATTATAGTAGTAGTAGTCAACCACTAGTCATGTAAATTGTATATGTGTACTGTAGTAGAACTTTAAGTGGATCAAGCCCAGGACTATACAATTCACTCCTATATAGGGAGCATGTACTCGAAAGTTTTCATCATCAATACAACCTTGATTTCTCATATTGTTTTTGTAAGAATTCTTCATGGTATCAGATCATATAAGTTCTTCCATTTTCTAAGTATTGAATCTTTAAAAAAATGGCCCTATGTTTCAAACTATTGAAAAATTTGTAGATGTTGAGAATGATGTAGAAGATAGTGGCAACATTGATTGTTGGGAGGAGAAAGATGTGTTGCTAAGAAGTTGGATCTCAGACACCTTGGAAAAAGAAAGCATGTACTTGATTGTGGGCTGCTCAACTGCTTGGAAGAAACTTATCTTCAAGCAATAAAAAATAAGGAGTTTCAGCTCAAACAACAACCACAAAGTGTAAGGCGAGGAACAAAAAATATTGATGAATGCATTAATGAATTCAAAGGCATATGTTCCTAAGTTTAATCCCCAATAACCTATGTGAAATCCATATTTCCTTGAACTTTTCATATGATGAAGCTTTTGAATCATGAAAGACGAGTTTATTAATATATGCATGTTGTTATAAAATTGAGAAAAATGATTTAAGACTTGCTTTGAGATTGAAGCATCAATGTCGTTGTTGTTGTGAAAGGATTTCTCACATTTAGTATTCATAAGGTTGAAAGATCTTCACACCTAAAATGAATAAAGACTTAAAGATCTATTCTAACGCAACGTACCTTGGATTGGTTACTTGATGTACCCTTCCATAGAAAATGAGGCAAGCAGTGATTATGCATGACCTCCAATGATAAGAAAGTGGAGATTGCTCATGTCTCATGAATGTTAAGAAAAGTTAGTACTAATAACTATTTCGTAGGATTTATGCTTAGCACCGAGTGGAAAAGTTGTGATTACCCATGTCCCATAAAGTATGTGCCATCATAGGTTAGCGAGATAGACATTAGATATTGGATCTACATAAGCTAGAAGTTCATGGTCTTACCTTGGAAAGTAGGACTCCCTTTTTCGGAGTAGGGTGGACACCAGATTCCATGTTAATAACTCACATGGTCTTAAATGTCGGTTAAAGGTAAATC
Organism: Solanum okadae; assembly: GCA_036553675.1. Classification (NCBI taxonomy): domain Eukaryota; kingdom Viridiplantae; phylum Streptophyta; class Magnoliopsida; order Solanales; family Solanaceae; genus Solanum; species Solanum okadae. The sequence continues at coordinate 30,939,812 of CM071686.1, read as the reverse complement.
TCCCACAATAATGAATTAAGGTTACTTCTAGAAGTAGATGTTAGCTTGCATTGACAATGTTTCTACGAATTATATTTTCTAACCCTTTTTTCTCATGTTTTAGCTTGGTCATTGCATGTCATGAAAAGGTACTTTTTACATGATTTTCATAATTTTATGCATCGCTGTCATACTTGGTACATATTTGCATTAAAACATACTCTTGCCTATATTTTTCTAAATGTAGGGTCTTGCGTTCCAGATTCGCATCTCCGTGGCTAGGGATCACTTAGTAGATATTGAAGATTGCTAAGTCCTCATGTTTCAAGGACCAAAACTTCATCTCATTATATCTTTTCTTTTCAGTATTATATGTGATGTATGGGTTAGATCCTGATCACTCTAGATGTACTAGATGGCATTGAGACACTTTTAGACTTTCGCTATATTTTAAGAACTCTCATGTTTGAAATTTTTCTTCTAAACTCTCAAAATTTTCTATTATCTGGTATGATGTATGCTACGTGGCTTGTGTGGGACCCCTTAGGATCTTATACGTCATGTTACACCTAGGGCATGCTTTGGGTCGTGACAGTAAGCTTTCTATATTTTGTAGAGCAGTATGAAATGATTGTGTTTGAAGTTCCACGTGTGGTGAGTCATACTTGAAAGCATGCTTGTTGATTCCTAGAATTTTCCTTCTTAGTCTAATTGTTTACCCATAGTGAATGTAAGAGATGATCTAGGAAAAAATTTGAGAGGGTACCCAAATCTTCATACCTTTTGTGACTACCTTGTGAGGATGTGCAACCATTTGAGACTATACCATTTGTTGTCAACCTCATAGAAACCTCTTGAGACAAATATGTCTTTAACTTCTCACCCGTAAATCCTTTTCTAATCATTAGTTTATTTGAATAGTCAACTTAGGCTTAAAGCCTAAGTTGGGATGTGGAAAGGAAGGAGGAAAAAAAGCACATGAATGAAAGGAAAGTAAAATGAGACTCAACCTTGAAGTTTGTGGCAAAAACAAGGAATCCGTCCTTAAAATTGGAATGATGTGCAAAAGCATGAAAATGGATTGTAAAAGAAAGTCTTGCTGAAATAAAAGGGGTTTCAAATAAGTATAATGAAAAATTGAGGATCGAGTGTCCAAATGAAAAGAATGCAAATAAATTGGGAAGAAATGAAGATGAGTACAACAATTATTTGTAAAGGTGTATTACCTTAGACTTCGAAAAAGGTTAAAGCAGGTTAACGGGCTGGACCACATGCCTAAAACACGCCAAGGACCCTTCACTGAACCCTAAACGATCTGTGAAAGGGGTCCATAAGCAGTTTAGGGAGGTGCCCCAATGATTTAGGGCTTCCTGGAAAAGAAGGTCAGCTGGACGGTTCCCTAAACGGCCAGTGAAGGCTTGTACGGTCCGTTAGAAGTCACCCATCATCTTTTAAGTCAGGGACATTTTGTTCTTTCCATATGTGTTTAATACCTAAGCTATGTCATTTTAACCCCCCATTTTAAGTCCTATATAAGTGATTTACATCCTAAAACTACCCATTCTAAATCTTTCACCTAAATTCTAAATTTCCCTCCAACTTCTTTCTCAATAGTTCTCTCTAAAGCCAAGGAAGAAGAAGTTAGGGTTTCACCTTCAAGATCTTAAATTCACCATACCTATTAGGCATTGATCACTAAGTTATGTTATTATTCACCTATGGAGTCCTTTCCTGCATAAGATTCCCAAAATCTTGCAATTTTACCAGTTCAATTCTAAATTCCAAGTTAGGGTTTTATTCAATTTTCATGGGTTATTTTCAATTGATTGGTTTCTATCTTTTAATGCTTGAATTGAAGTAATAACATGTTTTTATGTTGAATTCATATGAACACATGTGTGATCCATGATTTTTAAACTATGAACACATGATGATGCTTATGAACTATAGAATATTAATTTATGAAAATATGCATGTTTTTATGAAAGCAATGTTTATGACTTAAGTAAGCTTTTAGATTAAGGTATCTATATGTTGTATTAAGCTTTGCCATATGAAATGAATGATATATTTATTTGCCATCAATGCTTTTGATTATTTTCCTATATTAGGTCTTGATTAGTATGGTATCCGGATATGCCAATAATGATCATGTATCAAGTTTACTAAAAACTATTATCATTTCCAATATGACATTTTTAGTATGAAGTTAATTACTATGGTTCTTATAAAACTATCATGAAAAGATCATGGATGGTAAAAGATATTCTTAGCCATTGGTCTAAGGAGCTACTCTATGATAACTGTATCTTAGATTAGTATCTTAATTGTACTTTTCCATGGATGATAATATGTATATGATTAATGACTATTTCATGGGATTTTACGTAGAATAGAGTGAGCTTTTGGGATAAATGTTTATGTGAAAGTACGTTGAGCTTTATTAACAATCCCTAAGTCATGGAACTATGTGCCACCATAGGATGTTGTCTCAAATAGACATTAGTCAATGAATCCACCTAAGCTCAGACTCATGGTCCTCACCTTGGCAAATTGCGCACTTTCTTTTCGATGTGGAAGCAGTATGTCATGACCCAGGGGTATACCCTAGATGTAACATGGCACATAGAACCCCGAAAGACTCAATGTAAGCCACTTAGCATATTATAACATAAGATAATAGAAAAATGCAGAAATTTTAAAACATTTTTCATAAAATCAAAGTCTTTATAAAAGCAAAGAGGAAGTCTTATTACACTTATCTCAAACCATCTAAACAACTTTGAATAACTCTTGGGACACAGCCCATACAACAGTCTAAAACGTAAAAGAAAGACATAAAGGAAAGGTGATCAAATCCTCGATGATATGAGGGCTCACCAAGTCTTCAACTCCTTGCACTTCTAGAAACCTATCTTTAAGAGTGGAACTCAATATCACCGAACCCTACATTTGATGAGAATGTAGGCAAGATTATGCGTTAGTACAAAAGTACTAAATATGATAGCTAGCACAACATCATAAGAGCATAATATAAGGGTTAATCAACATAAGCCATATTCCATAATCATAAGAGATGCTTCATGAAACATAAACTATAAGCATAAGAGACAATATCATAATCATTACCATAGTCTCCAACATAGGCATCATATAAGCATTAGTTAACCCTTAGCTTTTCATATCATAAGAAGAACACTTCATAAGTAGCTTCAAGTCATACTTGTGCAATGCATGGATAAGACCTCACTGTCTCACCCAAACTAAGTACCACCTTAGGCCGTCATACATACTTACCATATTTGATCTCATCCTTAGCTTATTTTTCATAGACAATGGAATTTCTCACCTTTAGTCAATCATAACAAGGAAGGCAACTATTGCACAATCCTATCTAAACATATATCATATAAGAGAACACTTTCTAGGTAACCTTTAGTCATAATTGTGCAATGCATGAATAAGACCCCATAATTCTATCCATACTAAGTACCACTTTAGGTTCTCATAGTCTTACTTCTTGGTTAGCCTATTTTAAGACATTGGAACACTAGGAGATACTTATTTAAGCATATTGTAGTCCCTCTTCCTTACTTTTGAACACTATGAGATACTTCACTAAGCAAGTCTAAGTTCATTAGGTATTTGAACACTTGGAGATGCTTCCTCAAGAACATCTTAGTTCATTATGTTTGAACAGTTGGAGATGCTTCATTAAGCATGTCTTAGTTCATTAATGCGTTTGAACACTAGGAGATACCTTATCAAGTATGTCTTAGTTCATTACTCTTGGAACACTATGAGATGCCTCTCTTATTATGTCTTAGCTCAATTTCTTGAACTCTATGAGATACTTCTTTAAGCACGTTTAGCCCTTTGGATATGGAGATTGCTACTAGAAACCCGAACTACACTAGGTGAAGGCTTCCATCTCATAAGATCTACCTTGAGGAAACCCAGAGTTTACTATGTAAGGGTCTCTATCTCATTGTCAATATCCATTAAGGCCAAGCATACACCCCTTAGACTAATTATTAAGACTTACTTAACTCATGACTCATGGAGGGATGTCCTGATAACCAACCCATGTTTCAAGTGATTCTATCACTTTATACATTAAAACATTCATAAGGTAGATGAGGTGGGTAAAGTCCTTCCACAACAATGATATCTACTAGTCTACCATTCTCATATAGGCTTCACTGTCAAAGCCATTACATTTATTATTCAACATATTAGATTTGACTCTCAAAGCCCTAGCAATCAACATTCATGACTACAAGCCTTACCCTCAAAGTTTTACTTCTTACAATCATCATACATACGTAGATTTCAAGGCATTCTAATCATGTGCTTCATTCTTAAGTGATTCTATTCATTAATCATCAGAAAGGTTCAACTTCAATCCTTACTAGTCATGATCCATCACATATCCTATAATCTAGTTCAATTCATGTTTACTTGCTTTTATTCTTGAACTATTACTATACAAGTCATCAATTCTAGAAGATCATCTCTAAATCATCAATTTCCCTTCACAAGGCATAAACCTACATTACTACAATTTCATCAATTAGACTAGGGTTAGCCATGGAAAACATATAATATCATCATAATAACATGATTCACTACTAAATTAATTATAAACAAGTAATTTCCAATCAATTAGATTCATACTTAAGTTAACCCATAATATTGGAAGGAACCATAACTTGAATTGGGGATTTCATCTTCACAATTGGGAGATTTATAGGGGACTCGACAGATGGAAGAATCCATGGATGAATAAGATATCATACCTTCATTATAAATCCCTCACAAATCTTAGAAGATTGGAAGAATTTGACCTATCTTGATCCTCCTCCTCTTCTTCTTCTTCTTCTTCTTCTTCTTCTTCTTCTTTGAGTTTTCTAGAGAGAGAATTTCTTGGAGGGAATTGGGTTTCTTTGGGGAATTGAAATAAGTGCTAGGATCAATGTATTTAGGGGTCTAATAGATTTATATAGGTGGTCTAAAATAATATAAAATGACACCACTTAACCCCTAATTAATTCTAGAAAGTTTCCTAAGCCATCACTTAAACCGACTTAAAGGACCACATTGCCTCACCCACGAGACCATGCCAATGGGGCATGCTATTTATCCATGGGTGTAGTTACTGGAACATGGTTTATAGCTCTTGACCCACGGCCCCTCACCCACGGGGCGTGGGTCACCCTACGGGGGTGAGTCTTTCACGTGGGTGCACTGCCTTGGGCAGATTTTGGGGTGGTTTGCTAGGGTCCTCTTCAAAGACCCTTGGTTGGTCCTTGGGGAGTCGTACCTTGACGTTCTAACCCTAAACCTTCATTCTAAGTATGAGAAGCTAAATTCACAAGTTTAACCCTCACGTCAATCTCTAGAATCCTCACATAAGGCTCTAGTTTAACGTACTAGTTTTCAGGTGTTACAATATCTCCCCCTTGGGAACATTCATCCTCGAATGATGATTCTAAACACTTCTTGAAGGAAACGACTCTAGACTAGCAGCCCATCATGCATGCAACTCATCTAAATGCACATAAACAACAGAGGAAAACTTCAACTCGAAGATAAACATATCCAATGCAGCAGAAGATAGTAGGAGCTACATCTAACAACCCCAAATGCATAAAATTCTATATCTACTCATTTAAGTGAAAGAACTACCACCTACTGGCTAAAATATGCTCAACATACACTCATGGAGTCTATATGCAATTTTACTCTCTAAAAAACATTTATTCAAAGAGGAATATTTCCAACTCCAAACTATGGCATGCTCATCTATTCATCTCATGAAGTATATAGGCAAATAATTCTCAATGCACTACAACATGAAGGTGGACTTTCTAAGCACCATCTACAACATAAAACAACAATGGAGCTCATATATACTAAAAACAACATCAAGTCTAGCATATAAAGTCACAAAAGACAAGTAATCTGGAATCTACTAAAGCATAAAACACACATACCGGTATCAACATTCAGAGGTCACGCTTGTTCACTTCTATCTTAGAGGACATAGAACCTATTCTTATTTTGAGCAATCTCATCCGAACCACTAGTGGAAACTTGCTTATCCTCGCTTCCCTTAGCCTTAAGCACTGGGCAATCTCTCATTTTGTGCCCAGTCTTTCCACAACCATAACAACCCTTCGTGCCGGCTAGGCACTTACCACGGTGATTCCTCTCACACTTGGTGCAAGTAGGCTTAGGTGATGGATACCCACTACCTTTATCTTGGTTAAATCTAGGGGTTTTGGGAGAATCTTGATAGGAATACTTTTTCTTAAACTTAGGTCTACCTTCTCTATCGAACTTAGCATTGGAGAAATTCCCATCAACGGTCCTAGCCTTTTTTTCCTCCTTTTTCTTTTCCTTGAGTTTTGATTCCTCAATTTGTTGGGAATACAATGTAAGACATGAGATGTACATATCACTAACAAGCATTTCCGTACGACATTCTTTTGTTACTAAATCGGACACTCCCATCATGAACTTATTCATTCTAGCCCTCGAATCCACCAGTATAGTTGGAGCATACTAGGATAGTTGGGTAAATTTCAAGGCATACTCCTTAACACTCATGCTACCTTGCTTAAGGTTGATGAAATCTTGAATTTTAGCCTCCCTCAACTCTATGGGAAAGAACCTATCAAGAAATGCCAACTTGAAGACTTCCCACTCTATGGGACCCGGTCCTACCGGTCTTCTCTCCTTCAATTGATCATACGATATTGTGCTGCACCCCTCAATTGGTAAGCGGCTAACTCCAATTTTCTCTACCAAAGTCAACCCCTTGATATCAAGCACCTTATAAACTTTATCTATAAACTCTTGAGGATCTTCCTCCACTTTGGAGCCATAAATCTTTGGAGGTTTAATTCTCATAAAATCCCTCACTCTTAAAGCCGAAGAATTCTCATTAAGATTCACCGAGGCTACCATCTCTCAATTGACTTGAGCCGTCACGGCATGAGCCAACATTTGGATAGCCGACCTAATCTCTGCATTAGTCACATTCTCCCCAATACGGTAAATTGGATCTTGAGGAGGAACTTGGGGTGGAGCTTGGAGAGGAACTTCTTGCTTCTCATTCCTCCTAGTATTTGCCCTTGTATTAGCCATACCCTGAAAACCATAGGGCATGGATTAGGAGAAAGACCTAATAGAGCCAAACTCTATGGCACGACTTAGAGAATGATGAAGTGAAGTTTCCTAAGCATCCAATAGCCTTCTATTCAGAAATGTGGCGCACTTCATATTTATGAACAAGACTCTACTAGTTGTGGCTTGAGACATCCTAGAACCATTCTAAACCTTGTGGTCTGCCAAGTTTGTCACGACCCAGGGGTGCACCCTAGATGTAACATGACACATAGAACCCCGAAGGACTAAATGTAAGCCACTTAGCATATCATAACATAAGATAATAGAAAAATGCAGAAATTTTAAAACATTTTCCATACAACCAAAGTCTTTATAAATGCAAAGAGGAAGTCTTATTACACCTATCTCAAACAATCTAAACAACTGTGCATAGCTCTTGGGACACAGCCCATACAGTAGTCTAAAACATAAAAGAAAGACATAAAAGAAAGGTGATCAAATCTTTGACGCTATGAGGACTCCCTAAGTTTTCAACTCCTTCCACTTCTAGAAACCTATCTTCAAAAATGGAACACAAAATCACCGAACCCTACATTTGATAAGACTGTAGGCAAGAGTATGCGTTAGTAAAAAAGTACTAAATATGATAGCTAGCATAACATAAGGGTTAGTCATCATAACCCAGATGCCATAATCATAAGAGATACTTCATGAAACATAAATTATAAGCATAAGAGAAAATATCATAATCATAAGAATAGCCTCCAACATAGGCATCATATAAGCATTAGTCAACCCTTAGTCTTTCATATCATAAGAAGAACACTTCATAAGTATCTTCAAGTCATACTTGTGCAATGCATGGATAAGACCCCATAATCTCATCCACACTAAGTACCACCTTAGGCAATCATACATACTTACAATCTTTGATCTCATCCTTAGCTTATTTCTCAAAGACAATGGAATCTCCCACCTTTAGTCAATCATCACAAGGAACGCAACTATAGCACAATCCTATCTAAACATACATCATATAAGTGAACACTTTCTAGGTAACCTTTAGTCATACTTGTGCAATGCATGAATAAGACCCCATAATCCTATCCATACTAAGTACCACTTTAGGTTCTCATACTCTTACTTCTTGGTTAAGAACTAATCACTCTTTTAAGACATTGGAACACTAGGAGATACTTCTTTAAGCACATCTTAGTCCCTCTTCCTTACGATTGAACACTATGAGATACTTCACTAAGCAAAGTTCATTATGTATTTGAACACTTGGAGATGCTTCATCAATCATGTCTTAGTTCATTATATTTGAACACTTGGAGATGCTTCATTAAGCATGTCTTAGTTCATTAATGCTTTTGAACACTAGGAGATACCATCTAAAGTATGTCATACTTCATTACTCTTGGAACACTATGAGATTCCGCTCTAAGTATGTCTTAGCTCATCTTCTTGAACTCTACGAGATACTTCTTTAAGCACATCTGAGTCCCTTGGATACGGAGATTGCTATTAGAAACTTGGACTACACTAGGTGAAGGCTTCCATCTCATGAGAGCTACCTTGAGGAAACCCAGACTTTACTATGTGTGGGTCTCTCTCTCATTGTCAATATCCATTCGGGCCAAGCATACACCCCTTAGACTAATTATTAAGCTTTACTTAACTCATGACTCGTGGAGGGATGTCCTTGACAACCAACCCATGTTTCAAATGATTCTATCACTTTATACATTCAAACATTCATAAGGTAGATGAGGTGGGTAAAGTCCTTCCACAACGATGATATCTACTAGTCTACCATTCTCATATAGGCTTCACTCTCAAAGCCATTACATTCATAATTCAACATATTAGCTTTTACTCTCAAAGCCCTAGCAATCAGCATTCATGACTACAAGCCTTACCCTCAAATCTTTACTTCTTACAATCATCATCCATACCTAGATTTCAAGGCATTCTAATCACATGTTTCATTCTCAAGTGATTCTATTCATAAATCATCATAAAGGTTCAACTTCATGCCTTACTAGTAATGATACATCACGTATCATATAATCTAGTTCAATTCATATTTAATTGTTTTTATTCTTGAATTATTTCTATACAAGTCATCAATTCTAGAAGATCAGCTCTAAATCCTCAATTTCCCTTCACAAGGCATAAACCCACATTACTACATTTTCATCAATTAGACTATGGTTAGCCATGGAAAACATATAATATCATCATAATAACGTGATTCACTACTAAATCAATCATAAATAGGTAATATCCACTCAATTGGATTCATACTCAACTTAACCCATAATATTGGAAGGAACCCTAACTTGAATTAGGGTTTTCATCTTCATAATTGGGGGATTTCTAAGGGACTCCGTAGATGGAAGAATCCATGTATGAATAAGCTATCATACCTTGATTACAAATCTCTCACAAAGCTAAGAATATTGGAAGAATTTGTCCTTTCTTCTTCTTCTTCTTCTTCTTCTTCTAGAGAGAGAATTTCTTGGAGGAAATTGGGTTTCTTTGGTGAATTGAAATAATGACTAGGATCAATATATTTAGGGGTCTAATATCTTTATATAGGTAGTCTAAAATAATACAAAGGGAGACCACTTAAAACCTAATTAATTATAGAAAGTTCCCTAATCCATCACTTAAACCGACTTAAAGGACCACACTGCCTCATCCACGAGACCACGCCCACGGGGCATGCTGGTCATTTGTGGGTAGAGTTATTGGATCATGGTTTTGAGCCCTTGACCCACGTCCCCTCACCCAAGGGGCATGGGTCACCCTACGGGACGTGAATCCTTCATGTGGGTGCACTGCCTTGAGGTAGATTTTTGGGTGGTTTTCTAGGGTCTTCTTCAAGGACCCTTGGTTGGTCCTTGGGGAGTCGTACCTTGATGTTCTAACCCTAAACCCTTCATTCTAAGTATAGGAAACTAAATTCACTACTTTAACCCTCACGTCAAGATCTAGAACCCTCAGATAAGGCTCTTTTTTAGCCTACTAGTTTCCGGGTATTACACAGTACAATGGATTCCATGTTATATCTCACATGGTCTATGTTGCTTGATGGTAAACTTCCCAAATTAATTAGCTAAGGTTACTTTTAAGGTATCTCACAAAGTGGTTTAAATATGTCAAGCTTGCATTGATCATGCTTTTGTCTGATGTTTTCTAAACCCTTTTATCTCATGATTTAGCTTGGTCATTGCATACCATGTAAAGTTTATTTTGCATGATTTCTTAACTTTTATACAATGCTATCATACTTGGTATATTCAGTTTACTAATGCATACTTGTACCTACATTATCTTGTAAGATAGGGGTAGATGCTCCTACATCACATACATGTGACTTGTTGATCTCTCTCTCACAAATTCAGAGATTAGTGAGTCCTTATATTCTAAGGACCAAGACAGTTTTATAGTTTCCTTTATTTTCAATTTGCAGACATTTGCATGTGGTGTATGGGTTATGTCCCAACCACTTCCTCTGATCTAATAGATATATTGTTGAGACTACGCTAGACTTCCACTTTGTTGAACTCGAATATGATAAAGGACTATTTCTTTTGAAATTTTTATTTCTATTATCTTGTATGATGTATGCTAACTGGTTTGTGTAAGGCCTCTCATGGTCTTATACACCATGTCACGTCTAGCGTATACTTTGGGTTTACAAATATAGTATTGAGAGCACAAGGTTTAGAAGGGTCCTAGGATGTCTCACAAGCTACGTAGCTTAAAGTCTTTTTCATGTGTGTGAAATAGGCCACATTTACGAATAAGTGGCTATAACATATTTAGGAAACTCATCTTCTTTGATTGCTCCAAAGATGTGCCATAGAGTTTATCTCTATAAAGGTCCACCTCTCCTAAACCATGTTTATGCTTTTCAAAATATGGCTCCACGAAGGAAGAAAGAATTCTCATATAAATGTGGAGCCCGAGGTTTCTTAAGTATCAGTCGAACCTTTGGCTGAACAAGTGACTAATGATGATTTTCGAGCCACATTTCACACATTGGCCCAAGCTATAATGACTCAAGAAAATAGGGAGTTTTTAGCTCCCAAGAACCCAAGGGTGGGTACTGATGAGTATGGGATTTTGACTCATTTAGGGCCTATTATTCATAGTTTTAGTGTCCTCGATGCCTACTGTATGCTCAAAACTATTGTTTTAGTGCTAATTTGCAGCTATAAAGGCAAAAGAGCATGGCAAGGACATTACCAGGCAAAAAGGAGTGGAAAAGCTGAAAAAGCAGAAGATAAAGAGAGCTGACGATCGCTAAGACCACTCGGCGACGTGCCGAGTGGTACTTTAGCTTGCCAGAAGTTACAGCTTGCCAGTCCTGGGGAAAAGCCAACTTGGCCATGGAAATAGACCGTTGGTGAACCACCAAATGGATCAGTGACAAAGACCCTGATCGCCTAAAGTTACAAAAGTTGAATGGTGAAGAGGCAAGTAAGGAAGGTGATGAAGAGGGATACTTGGAACATCACCGACCTGGTCGGCGATGCTCGACTAATTCCACCGATTGGTCCAAAAGCTGAAAATCCAGAAGTGTATAAATGCCAATTTTTAAATAATGAAAAGGAGTTCCGAAATTTTAAGTGAATGTTCTGAGTGTTTGAGAATTCTAACCTGGAGTTTGTGATCCAAAACAATATTTTTAGAGTTTTTGAGTACAATTTTAAGTTGGGTTTCGATTTTAAGTTAATTTGAAGCATTGTGAAGACTCGAATTTGGTTACCCAGTTGATGGAGAACTTGGTAATATTTTCGTTCATTTTATAAAGTGTGGCTAAAACCCCCATTATTGGGGGTGTGATTATTTGATTAATTTTGTCAATTTACTTATGGGTGTTAGTAATTACTGATTTAATTGTTCTTTTGAAGTGGGTTCGATTGATAACTGAGTTTTAATTCATGAATTGTAGTTGCGAATGCAGTTCTAATCTAGTATTCTATGCTTGCTTGAGAAAGAGGTTTTATAATTAAAGTTATCAATTGATGATTGTAGTTATTAGGTTTTTGTGGATTCAACTTGAGAAAGTTCTTAATTCGATCCTACCAATCTAGCTCGAGATAGTAAATTAATTAAACTTTTGGGTTGTTCCTAATTGTTATACCTGTCGAGGATCAAGAGAACTCGCTTGAGTCGTAGTAGTTGATCGAGAGATTGCTATTACATCTAAAGCCTAGCCTACCCACTAAGATTCAAAGGTTTTTGGTAAATAGTAATCACCCTTATAGCGAAATTCGCAATTAGTCGATCACATCCCAAGGATCCCTCTCTACTTTATTACTCCCCTATTTTCGTAGTTGTTAGTTGACAAATCCAATCCCCCAATTTGACAATAGTTGTCAACCCCTTCAATTTACTTTAACTGTTTCAATAATTTATTCCTAAAACCAATTAGAACATGTATGTCACTTCGTAACTGAATTCTCTACTATATCACTCGCTATGGGATAGACCCCAACTATTTGTTGGGTTTATACTAGATTGAGATCTCCTACACTTAGAATTCGATGAAGTGTAGATGAGCGTTAAAAAAATGGCACCGCTGTTGGTGAGTGAGGTTATTAGAATTCTTTTAGTGAACTTTATCTATGATCTAATATTGTTTGAAGTTGAATCGACTTACTTTGTTTTTTGTTTATTGTTGGCTACTGGTGAACATGTGACGAGATGAGTGTGAACGGGAGTAACTCTAGTTAACTTGGACATCAAGATGACGTCGGTAACTTGAATGAGGTCAATGAAGCTCAATTCGGTAGTATGGGTGCTATTAGTTTACCTCTGGTTGTGGGAAATGTGGTATTCCATGTTACTAGCACGATGTTGCAACTATTGCAAATGAAGGGTTTATTCGGAGGGCTAACTCATGAGGATCCCCATGACCATATCCAGAATTTTATAGGCGTGTATGGTCCATTTATGTTCAAGAACATCTCACAAGAGTCGGTCTGGCTTTGGTTGTTTCATTTTTCTTTGATGGGGGAAGTAATAAAGTTGTTATCTGACCTACCAAGGGACTCGATTACATCTTGGGAAGAGCTTATACATAAGATTTTTCCCTCCTTCGAAGTTGATGACATTGAGATATAATATTCAGGGCTTCAAACGTTTGGATGGTGAACCAATCCATAAGACATGGCTGAGGTTTCAGAACCTGTTACTCCAATGTCCAACTAATGGACTCCCGAAAAATGTGTTGATAAAACATTTCTACCGGAGTCTAGATTCAATCAACAAAGGCGTGGCTGACCAGCTTGTCCAAGGAGGAATTATGCAGCAACCTTTTGAAATAGCGTCGACTCTCCTGGATTGAATGACGAAGATAAACCATGCTTGGTATACTAGGGAAGATCAAGTGTCCCCTTTGACGTTCAGGATGACAAAGGAAAAATAGAAAAGGACCAAGAGCGGGATGAAAACACGTCTAAAATGATGACCAAAATGGATCTTTCGTCAAAAAATGTCTTGGGTAGTGGTTCTAAGGCTGTGAACGTAGTTCGACTTAGCGAAGTAAATCCCAATGATGCGTACTTTGAAACTTTGTACAATGAAGAAGTACACTTTCTAGAAAATCAGGGAGGAGGTTTTTGCCAAAATTATCCAAGGCCAGTTGGGAACCAAGATTGGAATAGAAAGAGTGATGAAGGTTGGAAGGACCATGATAAGGAATGGAGTGACTGTGGTACAAATTGGAGGGAGCGAGATGGTGACAAAGAAAGATATGTACCTCCCCATGAGCGTAAAAACCTAAAAGAGCAAATGGCTGACCCAAAAAAATTCTGCACTAAAGATATGCTTGCACGCATTCTCAATAAAGTGGAAGGGCTGGACAAAGTGCTAAAATAAATGAACGAGGATGTCTCAACTCTAAGCCAGACTATCACTTCTCGCTCGGTGTCCATTAAACAGCTAGAAATGCAGATATGCTAAATATCATCTAACTTAAACCCGAGGCAAAAAGGGGGTCTACCAAGTGATACCTTAGTTAACCCAAAGAATGAACCTTGAAAGTGTATCCTCATCGTGCCACGACGTTAAATAAGGCGCTTCTTGGGAGGCAACCCAAGTTTTTTTCTGTTGTTATTGCGGTTTGAATAACAGGTGTTGAATATGCAGGTTGAAAATTAGAAATATTAGGAAAAGGAGCAATTAGGCGATCTCAGGCACAAATCGGCGACTCGCTGAACAGGTCGGCGAGACCGATTTGGATCACCTTTTGGACAAACAAAATGGTTGGAGGTTCTGTAAACATTGGGGACAAAAGATCCATTTGGCGCATCGATGAATGGTCAGCGACATAAGTGACCATTGCCGACCATCACGCAAACTGAAGATTTAAAAGGCCAAAACCATTTTTAAATTCAAAAGCTCCCTTCATTTCCTATTTTTGGACTTTTACACTTTCCCAACTAGATTTTAGATTGCTATTCTTGTTGTTTTGCGAGGGATCAACTTCTCAGGGGGATTTTGTACACTTTTGCTTGTCGACTCTCTAGCCTAGCATTCGTTTATCTACTCAGAGATTGGTTATCCGAACCCCGCCATTATTTTTTTGTGATTTCAAATGCAAGATCGTATTCATATTGATTCAGTTGCGTATTATTATTGTGTTTGGTGGCCTATTTTTGTGAAATCCCCTGTGTATGCATGATTATAACTGTGGGTTATGTTGTTAATATGATAGGTCTAGTGTGGGTGAAGTCTGAGTGACCCCAATTGCACAAATAAATGGATTTTCCTCAATGATAGAGCGGGTGACGTCATTCTTAAGGGCAAAAGACGTCGATTGGTAAATTTTGGATAAATCGGGGGAAGTCTGAGTACCCTGAGATCATTAATGATGTGCGTCTAGGTTTAATTGCATAGAATAGGTGTTTAATTTCGTTCTCATGGGCTGCGGGTTAGAATTGAAGGTTGGGGTCAAAATCTGGCATGGTGGGCTGTGCGGCGAATTGAGTCGAGCTCGTCAAATGGTTTGGCGGTTCTCCTAATGACCCCTGGATCGCCTTTTTTATCCTTCAATTTGTTAAAATGATTTCGTAATATTTGGCGATATGCCTGAGCTCCCCGAGTTCACTCGGAGACTCGTCGAATGTCCTCTAGATCGCCTTCCTGCGCCCCAATTTTTTGAAAATCTTTACTAACTTTTGGCGAGCTACTTTTAGTTCGCGGAATGGTGTCAGTGAATCACTGAAAGGCCTTGTACATTGCTGACTTATGTTGATTTCTGAGAATTTTTAGTCTGGAACATTCGGCGAGCGCGACTTGTCTCACCAAATGGATTCGATGACTCGTCGAATGACTAGGCGACTTTTCCTCTGATATTTGAAACTTTGATCATTTTTTGAATTGTTTCTAAAGGATTGATTTATTCGATGTTGTGTAACAATTATGGCTAGACCTAAGGTACATGGAAGGAATCAACCGCCTCGAAAGCGTGTAAGGGGTATTGTTATTAACGAGGGTAGTAAACCCACCCGAACTACACAAGCCAAACTTCCTCCAAAAGGGGGAAAAGGCAAGGGAAAGAAGCCCGTGGTGCCAACTCCAGCAAAGCAGAGCTTCGACAGTATGGGCATCTATGCCACCCACCTCACTACTTCAGTAAGTGAGGGAAACTCGGGTGATAGATCACCCAACTCTGTGTCTGAACCAGAGGATTATCAGACCCTCTAAACCAGGTTTCACGACCCAGGGGTACCCCCTAGATGTAACATGGCGTATATAACCCCGAAGGACCCCAAACAAGCTACTTAGCTTTCATAACATAAGAAATAGAAGAGTAGAAGTAAAATAATAGTCCAATTCCAATAAGTTTTATAAAAGAAAAGAGGAAGTCTAAAACACTTGTCTAAATAGCCATCTAGTACAATAGAATGGAATTGGGCCTAGCACATACGTCATGTCCAAAAGTGAAATACATGAAAGAAAGTGAAAGAATGAACATCTGTCCTCGAGGCTTGAGGACTCACCAAAGCTCAAGAATCTCGAAATCAACAAGTAACCACAAAACTGAGAAACCTGACCGTCAAACCCCACATTTGGGGAAATATAGGAAAGAGTATACGTTAGTACAAAACAATGTACCAAGTATGATAGCTATGCATAAACCATTTAAATCATGCTAAAAGGGACATTTCATTTCATGACATGCAATTCACCAAGCTAAAACATGATATAAGAGAATTAGAAAACATAAGACATAAACCATGGTCAATGCAATCTAACATCATTAAAATCTTTGAACACATATGTGATACTTCTTGAAATAACCTTAGTTCATTATTAATGTGGGGAATTAGCCTTAACCGACATAGACACCATGGGAGCTATAACCTGATCCCCCAGTGTCTCCTACACCGAAAATAGGTTGTCCTAAGGACCATAAATCTGAGCTAAAGTGGATCCACTAGCTAATTTATATTTAGACAATCATCCTATGGGGGCAAATAGGTAAGGGATAAGGAGATTGCTTCTAGAAACCCAACCTCCTCTAATGGGAGAGCTTCCATCTCAATATCCTCTCAGTGCTTAAGCATAAATCCCACAAAATAGTCATTTCTTCTTGTTCATATTATCCATGAAAAGACACGTCATCTTTCCAATCCAAGCTAAGTCATCATCCATGGAAAGGTATATTTCAATAACCAATCCAAGCTAGGTTCATTAGGATACTTTTTAATCTTTGATTCAATTAGGTGAGAAAACCTTTCAACCTTAGAATCCTTATTATGTGAGAAAACCTTTCTCATCTTGTTTTTATGTGTATATGAGAAAAAAAAATTCAGTTCAACAGCACATCTACATCGTCATCATTGATACTTTACTCTCAAAGCATCCTTATAACATTTGCATCGATTTCATAAGAACATGGGTGATTACATAATTTACCTTTCAAGGTTCAAAACCCACTTTCAATCATCAACATTTAGAAAACATGGGTTAGATATGGATTTCATCATAAATGCATGAAAATCTAGAAATACAAGCTTAATTTCATAAAACTCTTCCTTTATAATTAAAATCCCACACCATATGATCTTACCTTGAAAACATGGAGATTACATGGGTTCATGGGGGAAATCATCATAAAGTCATAGTAATTCATCAATTAATGCATAAGAGTTCATAATTCAATTAGTTAAACCAATAATGAAAAGAATCCATGACAATTGAGGAAAACCCTAACTTAATTAGGGATTTCTAACTTTGAAAATAGAGTAATTCACGAACTCCATGAATGGAAGGAATCCATGGATGAAAACTATCATACCTCAAAGACAAATGCTTATCTTCAATAGAGGAATTGATGCTTGACTTGAAATCCTAGGTTGAATCCTTCTTCTTCAAGCTTTCTAGAGAGAGAATTAATGGAGAGTTCTTCTTTTTGATTAATTTGGAGAGAATGAAGTGAATGGGCTAATTTGGGGGTTGAAACCACTTATATAGGGCTCTTAGTGAAGGGTAGAATGACGTAGTATAGGAATAAAATAATTAGGAAAAAACCCAACTGCCCCTAACAATAACTGGAAGTTCATGACCTACAGTGACCAGTTGACGGACCGTGGACAAAACAACGGTCCGTCCTACACATTTGTCAATGGTGGTCAGAAACTTTCTTTTGGGAGTTTGGACAACTGACTATGGTCCCACTAATGGTCCATTGGTTTTGGCCGTAGTTCCAACTACTTGAACCCCTAATTGGGTGCCAACTCACGGACCATACCTACGGTTCGTGGTCCCATCAACGGGTCGTCGGTGACCCTCATGGTGGCACCTGCGAATTCCTAAAAATTTCTATTGACCCTCTTTCAGATCCGAGGTGTTACAATATCTCCCCCTTGGGGTCATTCGTCCTCAAATGAGATTCAAGCTATTACAAAAAAATGTAGGAGAGGAACTAACAACCCAACCTACAATGCAACTTTATCTAAATTCATATAACCAAGGAGAAACTGTGGACTCCAAGCTAAGACGTTATCAAAACATAAATAGAGGGTTGAAACTAAATCTAACAGCCCATTATGCATGCAATGCACATATGCAGGGAGGAAACCTCAACTCCAAGAAATCATCCAAGGACGACACATCAACTCCAAGCAAATCGGAACTTCCTCATAAGAAAGATTCTCTTTAACTCCCAAAAATTCTAAGGAAACTATTGATGTCGGATCACTAATACATTTCATCAACATAGGGACATGGAAAAGTAGATGCACTGATGCCGACTCATTTGGCAAATCTAGCTCATGAGCAACCTTACAAACACGTCTCAAAATCTGATTTTGGCCTACATATAGGGGACTAAGCTTCCTTTTCTTACCAAACCTCATTACACCCTTCATGGGTGAGATTTTCAAGTAAATCCAATCATGAACATCAAACTCAAGATCTCTTCTTCTCACATCAGCATATGACTTTTGTTGACTTTGAGACGTTTTCAACCTTTCTCTAATAAGTCGAACTTTCTCTATGGCCTCTTGTACCAATACAGGGCCTATTAGGGCACGTCACCCACCTCAAACCAACCTATAGGAGAAATACACCTCCTACCATATAATGCTTCAAATGGAGCCATATCAATACTTGAGTGATAGCTATCGTTATAAGGAAACTCTACCAATGGCAAATGGTCATCCCAATTACCCTTAAAATCAATCACACAAGATCTTAACATGTCTTCCAAAGTGTGGGAAGTAACCCAATACTATGTCATTTTACTTTTTATTTTAATCGTATATAAACTTTTTACCCCCTAAATTTCCCCAATTGGACTTATTCTTCTAAATTCTCAATGTTTATCAAAGTTCTTCCCCAAATATTTCTCTCTCTAAAAGCTTGAAGAAGAAGACTAGGTTTCTAAGGTCAAGCCGCCAAATTCACCATTGATTGTAAGCTCTTGGCATCAAGGTATGATAGTATTCACCTATGGAGTCCTTTCCTTTATAGGGTTCCTAAATTCTCCAATTTGGCAATGTAGAATCTTCAATGGAAGTTAGCATTTTTAGTCAATCACATGGATTCTTTCTAATTATGATCTAATTAATTTTTTATGTCTTTTTTTGCATGAATTGAAGTAATTGGATGTTTCTATGTGGAATAATCATGAACCCATGTGAAATCCATGTTTTCTAGAATTTATCATATGATGAAGCTTTCGAATCATGAAAGATGAGTTTATGAAGATATGTATGTTCTTTATGATATTGATGAAAATTATTCAAGGATGCTTTGAGAGTGAAGTAATAATGTTGGTTTTGTTGTGAAAGGATTTCACACATATACACAAAAGCATGATTGTGAAAGGATTTCTTACATAAGGTATTCATAAGATTGAAATGTTTTCTAAGCTAAGATTAATCAAGTTAAGGAGCTATTCTAATGATGAGGCCAGCAGCGATTACCATGTCCTCTAATGATAAGACAAGTGGAGAGTACCCATATCTCAAGATTGTTAAGATAAGTTAATACTAATGACTATTCCATGGGATTTATGCTTAGCACCGAGTGGACAAGTGGAAATTACCCATGTTTAGATAGACATTAGCTAGTGGATCCACTTAAACTAGAAGTTCATGGTTCTTACCTTAGCAAGTGAGAACACCTCTTTTTTGATGTGGGGTAGACACTGAATTCCATGTTATAGCCCACATGGTCTCTATGTCGGTTAAGGATACTTCCCACAATAATGAACTAAGGTTACTTTTAGAAGTATCTCACAAATGTTTGAAAATTGTTAGCTTGCATTGACTATGTTTATGATTCATGTTTTCTAACCTCTTATCTTATGGTTTAACTTGGTCATTGCATGTAACGAAAAGTCCTGTTTGGCATGATTTCATACTCTTATGTGAATTGCAATCATACTTTGTACATTCTTTGAACTAACGCATACTCTTCCCTATATTCTTTAAAAATGTAGGGTATGATGCTCTGATTTTGCATCCTCCTAGCTAGGTATCACTTTTGTAGATTGAAGATTGGTGAGTCCATATGTTCTGAGGACCGAACCTTTTACTTCTTTTCATCTTTACTTTGCAGATATTGTATGTGATGCATGGGTTACATCCATTTAACACCCTGTAGTCTAGTATACCATACAGGGCTAAGTTTGAGGGCTACAAATCAAGACTAGAGGGCATGAACCAAGGCTGCCCCATGCTTGTCATGGCACTGCCTATGACCACGAGGGCCTTAACGGCTCGTGATGGCCACCATAGCTCATGGTGCCACCCATGGTGGTGAGGCAGTGAGCCCGTCAAGGCTGCCCAAGTTGGCCTCCTCCACATGAGCCACTTCACGGCTCGTGAAGGCCTTGACGACTCGTGGGAGTGGCCGTGGACATGCCTTCAACTAAAGGGGGCCAAGACCTTGTGGCTTAGCCACTGGTCAAGGTACCACGGGCACCATGACGGACTGTGGAACCCATGACAGTTCGTGAAGGTGGTCTTGGTGCCTGGCACAAAACTGCCTAATTAAGGGTAAAGTGGGAAATTCCAAATTTTGTTAGTATTAAGTGAGGTCGTTTTGTAGTCTTAATATACCTATATAAGCTAATTTAACCCTTCAAACTCCCCAATTAAGTCATTTATTCCCAAAACCCAAATCAAAATCTCCAATTGTGAAGATGAACCCCAATTCTAGTTAGGGTTTCTTCTTATATTATGGGTATTGTT
Organism: Solanum okadae; assembly: GCA_036553675.1. Classification (NCBI taxonomy): domain Eukaryota; kingdom Viridiplantae; phylum Streptophyta; class Magnoliopsida; order Solanales; family Solanaceae; genus Solanum; species Solanum okadae. The sequence goes on along the minus strand of CM071686.1, from coordinate 30,918,969 downwards.
TTATATTGATCCAATTGAGTAGATAATGGTTGTTTATGATTGAATTAGTAGTATATCGTATTTTTAAAATGAAAATAAATGTTTACATGCCTAACCCATGTCTAGAGAGATGAAATTGAAGTTGGTTTTATGCCATGAAAGGGGAAATTGAGGATTTAGATGTAATCTTCTAGAATTGATGGAATATATTGTAGACCACTTCTTGATAGTTAACCATATAGACATGAATTGAATGTCATTAATGTATGTATGATGAATCGTGATTAGTAGTTCTTGAGATTGGGGTAATATGATGAAGTCTGAATATGTTTATTAAGATGAAAGCCTATAGACATAAATTGGCTAAGATCAAGTATGTATGATGAATTAGGACTAGTAGGGCTTTGAGACTATGGCTAATATGAATGAACTAGGGATCTTGAGGCTTTGAGAGTGAAGCTATTATGTATGTTTGTTTATATATGGTACTATTATGGAAGGACCTTACCCACCTAATCTACCTCATGAATGTTTGAATGCATGAAGTGATAGAATCACATGAGTTAGGATGATATCCATGTCTAGTGCTTGAACCCTAGTTTGATGATTGAAAGTAAGTTTTGAACCTAAAGGAGGTGAAGTATGAGATTATTCTTGTAGTAATGGGACTACTTGAATTATGCTAATATCCATGTCTAATGTAGTGAATTCTAGATGTGTTGATTCAATATGAGCTTTGATCCTTGAAAGTGCAAGATATAATGTGATGCATGTTTTATGAAGATTATGTACATTCTTTAAGAACACTTTGAGAGTAAAGTGAATATGATTATGATCTAGTTGTTGTGTTGTTAAAAGGTTATTCTCATATACACACTTATGTATGATTATGATATGTTGTGAAAGGTTTTCTCACAATATGATGATCTAAGGTTGAAAGGCTTTCTCACCTATTGAATCTATATGTAGACATGAATGGTGAAAGGTTATTCTCACGTATGATCTAATGAGCTATAATATGAATTATGTTGGATTGAGTGTCAAGACATTCTTCCATAAATATGAATTTAAGTCAAGACTTAATATGAACCCAAATGGGAATTATTCTTAGCACCGAGTGGATATTGAATATGAGATGGAAGCTTTTACGCTTGTGGAGTCCGGCTTCCCAATGAAAGTTTTTCCACTAGTTGAGTCCGACTTTCCAAATGGGTTCCTTCTACGATAGTTGAGTCCGGGTTCCCAAAGTATATGTCTCATGAGATGGAAACCTTCTACCTTAGTTGAGTTCGAGTTTCTAGTAGCAATCTCCTTATTCCATAAACTATGTGCCCCCATAGGTTACTTAGCTATTGGATCTACCTAACCTAAGAGTATGATTCTAGTTTAGGCAAGTAGGACAACCCCTTTTTGGATTGGGGTAGACACCAGATTCCATGTTAAGCTCACATGGTCTATGTCGGTTAAGGCTAAATTCCCACAACAAGAATATGAATTATAACCTATGGTTACTCAAGGAGATTTACTTAGGATGGGTGATATTATGGGATCTCATACATGCATTGCACAAGTATGGTTCGAGGGAGATTATGGTATGTTCCTCTCATGTTATAACAATCTATATGTTGAATATGCTTATGGCTTATGGTTATGATGTATGCTTAGTTTGGATTGTAGCTTGAAAGGCCCTTCCAATACATATGTGACTAAAGGTGAATGTTCCCTTGTCTATGAGAAGTAAGCTAAGGATGAGATCAAGTGATGATAGCTATGAATGAGAACATAAAGTGACTTTCTTAGCATGGGTGGTATTATGGGATCTTATCCATGCCTTGGACAATCTTGCCTTGAGGTTGCTTATGAAGTGTTTCTCTTATGTTATGTTAAACTAGATGCATTGATTATGCTTTTGACTATGTTGTTATCTATTATGCTTATAGCCTATGTCTTATTATGATATCTCTAATGCTCTTGACTTAAGTTATTGTCTCCTATGATTGCGGTTTATGTCTTATATTGACTAATGTCTCTTATATCCTTATGTTGATGATTTATGCTAGCCATCATATTTAGTACATTATTGTACTAACTCTTACTTTTTCCTACATTCTTATCAAGTGTAGGGTTCGGCGATAATGACTTCCATCCTCGTGGCTAGGTTCATAGTAGATCAAGAAGAGAAGTTTTGGTGAGTCCTCATAGCATCGAGGACTTGATCACCCTTTCCTTTTATGTCTTTCACTCTTTATTTTATGTTTAGACTTTTGTATGGGTTGTGTCCCTAACTCTTTTCAAGTATTAGATGGTTTGAGACAAGTGTAATAGACTTCCACTTCGTTTTATGAAACTTTGATTGTATTGAAAAATGTTTTAAATTTCCTTACTTTGCTATTATATTATGTGGTGATATGCTAAGTGGGTTACATGGGTTATATGTGCCATGTTACATCTAGGGGGTACCCCTGGGTCGTGACAAACTTAATAATTAGAGCAGAAGGTTTAGAATGGTTCTAAGATGTCTCAAACCACATCTAGTAGAGTCTTTTTCATAAATATAAAGCGCGCCACATTTATGAATATGAGACTATTGGATGTTTAGGAAACTTCACTTCTTCATTCTCTAACTCGTGCCATAGAGTTTACTTTATTAGGTATTTCTCCTAATTCATGCCCGTTGGTTTTAAGGATATGACTACTACAAGGGCAAACGCTAGAAGGAATGAGAAAAGACAAAGTGGATCAAGAAGTTCCTCCTCAAGCTCCAATTGACCTATTTGAAGAGAAAGTGACAAATCAGAAGATTAGGTTTGGTTTTCAACTATTGACTCAGGCTGGGATAGAAACTCTGGAATTTTATAGGTCAAAGATGGAGGAAAATCCTCAAGAGTTTATAGAAGAGGTCTCTAAGGTGTTTGACTTTGTGGTAGTAACTCCGGTATAAAAGGTGGAGTTGACTTCTTATCAACTCAAAGGGGTTGCTCAAGTTTGGTTTAATAACTGGAAAAAGGCTAGACCGGTATGAATGAGTCCCATAGAGTGGGAAGGGTTCAAGAGTGCCTTTCTAGATAGGTTCTTCCCATTATAGATGAGAGAAGCTTTAGTTCTTAAGTTCATTAACCTTAGGCAAGGTAATATGAGTGTTAACGAATATGCATTGAGGTTCACCCAATTGTCTAAGTATGCTCCAATTCTAGTGTCCGATCCTAGGTCAGGAATGAGTAAGTTTGTGTCGGGAGTGTCCGAGTTAGTAGTGAAAGAATGTCGTATGGCCATGCTTGATCATGATATGAATATTTCTCGTCTTATGGCGTATGCTCAACAAATTGAGGAAGAGAAACTAGAAGGGAGAACTAGGGAGAAGAAGAGGTCTAGAAATAAGGATTGTGATTTCTCTCATGTGAAGTCCTCCGGACAAGATTACTCCAATGATACTAAGAATAGTAAAGGTAGGGTGTCTAATCCTAGACCGCAAAGAATTAGTAGTGAGTCCCTATGGCCTTTTTGTGCTAGATCATGAGGGTAGGTGTTTAGCCGGTATAGAGGGTTATTATGGTTGTGGTAGGAATGGTTACAAAAAGAGAGATTGCCCGGTACTCACCGCTAGAGGAACAGAGGGTAATCAAGTTGATCCAAGTGGTTCAGGTGCGAATTCTCCAAAGCAAATTAGGTTTTATGCTCTCCAAGCTAGAGGGGAACAATAATGTCCTCCAAATGTTGCTGCCGGTATGTGTTTTATGCTTATTTAGATTTTGATGTTTCTTGTCTTTTGTGACTTGATAGACTTGGTATGATATACTTTGATGTTGCCTTTGGTTTGGATGGGTTGCATTAGGGTTATCTTATTTGTTGGTAGAACCCGACTTAGTCATGATAAGTTTTAGGGTATGTGGATAGATTTGGTGAATAGGGTGTTTAGGTAATGCCTAAATATGTTGAGTGAGTAGATTCCTCTAAGAAGGGTAGAAGTGTAATTCACCATGGTTTAGAATCATCTTGTGCGATAGATGTGAAAGGTTAGTGATGACTTGCTCCGACCTTAGAATTTCAAGAAAGAATGCTTAGGAGAGTCCGTATAGGCTTACTCCTAAGGGGGAGATAGTGTGCTTAGATAGAAAGGTCGTTGAGTGTTCTAGATGTTCATGATTTGGGTTAGCTTAAAATTCTCACCTTGAGAGGTGTTGTGAGTTTGGGAAGTTTAGTCCCGATTTAGAAGGCTCATAAGTGATCTTGAGTGGAGTTAGTAAGGTTGCTTGTGAACTAGAGTTGCTTAATAAGTGGTACCGATTTATCCAGTTTTCCCTTGCTCTTGGATATAGAAAGGTGTTGGAGATCCGGCATTCATAAATTCCTTAAGGAGAGTTGGGAGTTAATGAGAATTTTATCTAATTTAGAAATATCAGTAGGGATCTTAGACCGGCAAGTTAGGAAATAGAAGAGTAAAGAAGTTGCTTCCATGAAAGTGTTAAGGAGAGGCCTTTTAGTGAGGGCTTTTAGGTGAGGGTGCTACTTGGGAGGCCGAGGTCCAATAAGAAGTCCTGATATCCTTATCCTTTTTCCTTGTATTCCTCCTTTAGCATTAAGATGGTGAGTTTCTCATGATTTGTTCTTTATGTGAAGTCATGTGTGTTATAGATGTTACCATGATTTCCTTATGTTATGCATGTTCATGAAATCTTGTTCTTTGAAATAAAATGAAATTGCATGATTAATTTTCCTCATGATGAAGTGCATTGAGTAGAATTTCCTATAGACTTCATGGGACAAATTGATGAACATGTCCTAACTTGGAGTTGAGAGATTCCTCATTGGATGTACGTTATGAGTATAGATTGCATATAGGCTCCATGAGATGACTTGTTAAACATGCTTTAGTTGTGCTTTTGAAAATATTTTGCATAAGGCCTCCACAAAGTTGTGTTGAGCATGATTTTAGTTGGAGAAGGTAGTTCCTCCTACTGATATGAGAAATTTTGAGTTTTCGTGCTTAATGAGTTGTTAGATGTAGTTCCTACTTCCTTGTGATGCATTGTTTATGTTTAAGTTGGAGTTGATGTTTCCTCCTTAGAATTGTGCATTATTTTAATGTCGCATGCATGATGGGCTGCTAGTATTGAGTCTTCATTTCTCTATGGGTGTCTAGATCGTCATTCGAGGATGAATGTCCCCAAGGGGAAGATATTGTAACACCATGTATTCTAGTAGACCATCTAGGGCTAAGTTTGAGGGCTACAAGTCAAGACTAGAGGGCATGAGCCAAGGCAAAAGGGCAAGGTCCAAGGGAAAAGCCAAGGCTGCCCCATGCTTGCCATGGCACTGCCCATGACCACGAGAGCCTCATAGCTCGTGGTGGCCACCATGGCTTGTTGTGCCACCCGTGGTGGTGTGGCAGTGATCCCCTCAAGGCTGCCAGAGTTGGACTCCACCACAAGAGCCACTTCATGGATCGTGAAGGACTAGATGGCTCATGGGAGTGGCCGTGGACATGCCTTCAACTTAAGGGGTCCAAGACCTTGTGGCTTAGCCACTGGTCAAGGCACCACGGGAACCATGACGGACAGTGGAACCCTTGACGGTTCGTGAAGGTGGTCTTGGTGTGTGGCACCAGGCTACCTAATTAAGGATAAAGTGGGAAAGTCCAAATTTAGTCAGTATTAAGTAAGGTCATTTTGTATAGTCTTAATACACCTATATAAGCTATTTTAACCCTTTAAACTCCCCAATTAAGTCATTTATTCCCAAAAGCCAAATCAAAACTCCAAGTTCATCCTCTCGAATATTTCTCTCTCTAGAAAAAGAAGAAGAATAAGAATAAGAAGAAGGAGAAGGAGAAGGAGAAGGAGAAGGAGAAGGAGAAGGAGAAGTAGAAGGAGAAGGAGAAGGAGAAGGAGAAGGAGGAGGAGGAGGAGGAGGAGAAGGAAGGGAGGAGGAGCAGGAGGTGAAGCTAGGTCAAGTATCCATTGTTTCAAACGTGTTAGGCTTTGTAATAAAGGTATGATGGATTATTCATTCACGGATTCCTTTCATCCATGAAGCCCCCGTGTTTTCCCCGATTGTGAAGATGAACCCCCAATTCTAGTTAGGGTTTCTTCGTATATTGTGGGTATTGTTTTATGTTGATCCAATTGAGTGGATTGTGGTTGTTTATGATTGAATTAATAGTATATCATGTTTTTAAGATTAAATTACATGTTTACATGACTAACCCATGTCTAGAGAGATGAAATTGAAGTAAGTTGGTTTTATGCCATGAAAGGGGAAATTGAGGATTTAGATGCAATCTTCTAGAATTGATGAAATATATTGTAGACCTTTTGATATTTAAGCATATAGACATGAACTGAATGTGATTAGCGTATGTATGATGAATCATGATTAATAGTGCTTGAGATTGGGGTAATATGATGAAGTATGAATAGGTTTCTTAAGATAGAAGCTTATAGACATGAATTGGCTAAGATCAAGTTTGTATGATGAATTATGACTGGTAGGGCTTTGAGATTAAGGCTAATATGACTGAACTAGAAATGCTAAGGCTTTGAGAATGAAGTTATTATGTATGTTGGTTTGTATATGGTACTATTATAGAAGGACCTTACCCACCTAATCTACCTCATGAATGTTTGAATGCCTCAAGTGCTAGAATCACATGATTAAGGATGAAATCCATGTCTAGTGCTTGAAGCCTAAGTGTGATGATTTAAAGTAAGTTTTGAACCTCAAGGAGATGAAGTATGAGATTATGCTTGTAGTAATTGGACTACTTGAATTATGTTAATATCCATGTCTAATGTAGTGAATTCTAGATGTGTTGATTCAATATGAGGTTTGATCCTTGAAAGGGCAAGATATAAGATTATGCAAGTTTTATGAAGATTATGTACATGCTTGAAGAACACTTCTAGAGTAAAGTGAATATGATTATGATCTAGTTGTTGTGTTATGAAAAGGTTATTCTCATATACACACTTATGTGACTTGCTTAGCATGGGTGGGATTATGGGATCTTATCCATGCCTTGCACAAGCTTGCCCTGAGGTGGCTTATGAAGTGTTTCTCTTATGTTATGTTAAACTAAATGCATTGATTATGCTTATGAATGTGTTGTTATGTCTTATGATTATAGACTATGTCTTATTATGATGTCTCTTATGCTCTTGACTTATGTTATTGTCTCTTATGATTACGGTATATGTCTTATATTGACTAATGTCTCTTATATGCTTATGTTGATGATTTATGCTAGCCATCATATTTAGTAACTTCTTGTACTAACACATACTTTTGCCTACATTCTTATCAAATGTAGGGTTCGGCTATATTGACTTCCATTCTCGTGGCTAGATTCATAGTAGATCAATAAGAGAAGTTTTGGTGAGTCCTCATGTCACGACCCAAGACCCCCAAGTCGTAACATGCGTATTCGACCTCTCGGAGGTCTTATACAAGCCCTTAGCATTCATCACATTAGATATGTAAAATAGTGCGGAATTAAAAACTCTTTAAAACAAAATCAAAAAGACTCAATGGTCACTTTTAAAAACAACTTCCAAAGGTACACAAGCAGAATACTAAGTCTCTTGGCCATCTTAGACATAAACCTGAAAAAATACTAGGGACACGGCCCTTTACAATCAAAAGAAGTCTATTAAGTCTATTAGAAGAACCTTATCATAAAACTAGAATAGAAAAGTCTTGTCCTCGACATATGAGGACATACCACAAGATGTTGAAGAACTTCAAATCCCAAGCTTACTATAGAACCCGCTCACTTGCCGGAACCTAGACTTGTAGAAAATACAAAAAATATGGAATTAGCACAATTAAGTACTAAGTATGATGACTATGCAAAAACATGCTAAAACAGACATTTATTTGAAATAAATGCTTTCATGCCATTTTTGATAAAAACCTTCATAACACAAGTATAAGAGACACATTTCAAGTCATCATCCACATATAAGACAATACCCACATAATAGACATACTCAACTAGTACCAATGTACAACACATAAACATCATAGTCAAGTAGGTTATTTCATCATCTTGAAACCTCTATTGCAAGTCACCCTAAGCCACACTTAAGTCAGACATGAACTGACAGCCCATACAACCTCTTCATATACACCTAAGTGTTCCTAAGGGTTACCATAGATAAGGAATTTACCATTACAATATAAGATGCTAAGTCAACATTCTTTATTACACCATTTTAGGAGGCATTCAAGCAATTAGGGGACTCTCACGTAATAGTCATTTACACTTAGGGAACTCACTTTAGCATCTTTTAGTCCTACTCGTGCCATGTATAGATAGCATCCCATACTATCACCTACACTTTGTAGAACCTATCCAATAATTAGAGTGCACATCCCACATGATGGGAAATGGGCATTAACCGACATAGACCATACTAGCTAGGCATGGAATCCGAAGTCTACCCTATTCCATGGAAGGTGTTTTGCTTGCCAAGTGTAGAACTAATAAGCAACCCATGTAGGCACATGGTTTAGGGGATATCCAAAGAAGTTCATTGTACCCTAACCTCATACTCGGAGAGGGCTACCTTCTTAACCATATCCACTCGATGCTTAGCCTTAGTTCCCATAGAGTAATTTCATTCACATTATGTACTAGAGAGGCCTCCATCACTAAGTCTAGCCGATGGCTGCCGACCCATAGTACTTCTACCAAGAAGGGAACCACAAGGATCTACCGATCAAGGTTCAATAGGATAGCTCATTGAGTTTCTTAGAGAAGGTTTTCTACCATTCCGGTCCACCAACTCTAAGTCTATCATTTTACACAAGAAGAAGGTCATCACCCTAAGGTCCACCACTTCAAGGTTTTTCATTCTCTTAGGAGTCTAGACTTATGAAAGGGCACCATGCTTAGGTGTACCGATTCAAGGCTTAGCCTAGAAGACCTCTTTTATCATTCATAGAAAGGGAACCATGCTTAGGTCTACCGATCCTAGACATTCATTTATTCCTTAAGCTTTCATGTAACAAGAAGGGACATCTAAGTCTACCAAGCATGACACTACATTACCAAATAGAGACTCTTCATAGTCTAACATCATCACATATATGAACATTAAAAGAGATCACACTTTCAATCATAATGCAATAACACTTTATACAAGATCGCCTTATGTCCATAAGAATACCTTCACATTTATACCTTCACATAGTACAATAACACTTCATAACTTGATAACACTTTAATTCAATAGATAATGCCTTCAAGGCCATGTCCATATTACATTCCATAATTAAACACCTCCACCATAAGTGTATCAAACCAAACAAGAACAATTATATCAATAATATGAGATTAAGCCAACTTACCATCCTCCAAAGACATATTCAACAACACTCAAGTTCCCACCATTTTACTTACCACGAGAGAATTCATCTATGACTTGCCCATAAGGCCACAACTCTCAATTCATCCATACATCAACAATTCATCATAGATAGATATAGAAAATCATAAGAGTCACCCATAAAATTCAATCCAAACACAATTTCATAAACTTTGAATTTCAAGCAAAACACCCACTTAAGAAGCAAATTCTAGGGTTTTGTGAAAGACAAGGGTTCGTAGAGTTTTTCATTCAAAAACATTCAAAAAAATATTAATAACATCATATTTAATCATTGAAACCATTTTCATGCAAGAACCCTTGAGAGAATTGAGAAACAAGCTTTTTCATAACTTTTTGGAAAACTTTAAAATTCATTTGAGATTGGCTCTAAAGCGAAAACTAGCTTTAGATAAAGAGCCACCATACCTTAATTGATGAAATCCCAACAACATTTGGTGGAAGGAACCCTCAGTTTGAAACCCTAGCTCTCCACCTTCTTCTTCCTTGAACTAGAGAGAACTTTAGAGAGAGAAAGCCTTTGGGAGTTTTAATTTGAAGAATGAATTCAAAAATACCTTTTAAATGTTTTAATACCTTTAAAATACCTAAAGTAAGTTAAAAGAACTGTCCATGCATTTAATTGGCCAAAGGTGGAATTTACCAAACCACCCTTGGCTAGGCAGATTTTTGGACAGCTATACAGTGCCAATTGACGGCCACCATCCACGGACCGTGGATGGATTGACGGCCCATCCTGGCTGCTCGTCAAAAGGTTTAGAGAGGATGTTGGGGAGGCTTTGGTGAGGAGACTAAGTCTCAAATCACAAAGCCAATCCACGCCCCGTCAATCCATTGACGGCCCGTCAATGGGGCTCGTGGATGGCTGCTGGTTTTGACAGCTTTTAGGTCAGTGTTTGGGTCGTCTTCAAGGACCCTGAGGGTCGTCCTTAGGGAGTCGTACCGGGGCGTTTTGACCCTAAACATGCTTATCTAGACACTAGGGTCACTTCCACTGCTTTTTGACTCCAAACAACTCACAAAATCAAGGACAACACACTAGTACACACAAGACTAGTTTCCGGACGTCGTGGACGTCTCTTGACGTTTGACCTCCAACACAACCAAACTGACCTCTAACACCATTTTTAAGCATTTATACAAAATTACCAACTATATACCAACACACGAGGCTCTAGTTTCACGAGTTCATTTTTAGGGTCGTTACATTATCCCCCATTGGAAACATTCGTCCTCGAATGACACTTTAAAACCTTAAGGGTAATGACTCAAGAGTAGCATCCCACAACTATCATACAATATCAATATAAAAGCACTCATAAATGAAGAAACATCAACTCCACATAACAAGTCCTTACATCACTACTTCATTCAAATTTATGGAAATAGGAATCACACCTACAACACAACATGCCTCAAACCTTGTCCATTTCTCATTTATTTGGAGGAACTTCCTTCTCCAAGGCACCTCATGCTCATAACAACATCAAAGAACACAATATGCAATTATCCCATTAAAACACAATCATGCCACATCAAGAATACACTTAAGCATGCTCAACTAGTCAACTCATGAAATATTTTAGCAACTCATCATATATGCATATAAACATGAGAGACATCATTATGAAAAGTCATTTTCTTATTTATCAAGAATTCAACTTAAAACATGTATATCATAAGGATACTATAGAAACTCATTTTCACATGAGACTCCAAAACATGCAACATGCCACTAGAAACTCGATGTCTCAAGCTTAAATAGGAATAGAAGAAAGTGACGAGGATGTCAAAACTCACCACAACCTACTATTCAACATACCATCCCCCACTTAGGAGAAACCCATCTAGGCCATCATAAGCAACAAATAAAGATCTCATTACAAAACAAGGAACTATGACTTACCGGCACCCTCATCCGGATTTGCTTCCTTGTTAGCTTGGAGAGCATAGAAACGAACCTTCTTTCGACCCACAAAATATGGACCACTATAAGAAGCTTGCTTAGCATCTCTCCCTTTATCCTCAAGAGTAGGACAATATCTCATCTTATGATCATCCTTTCCACAACCATAGCACCCATTAGTACCGGTTAGACATTTCCCAAAGTGCTTCTTTCCACAAGTCGGACAAGTAGGCTTAACAAATTGAGAACTACCACCTCTCTCTTGGTTGACCTTAGGAGCACTTGAGAAATATTGATTAGGAACCCTCTTGTTAAACCTAGGTTGTCCTTGTTCATCGGACCTACCCCTTTTTAAATAATTCTTCACCCTCATAAGTTTGGACTCCTCAATAGATTGAGCATACACAACAAGCCTAGAGATATTCATGTCACCATGGAGCATTGACGTACGACACTCTTCCTTAACCAAGTCAGATACACTGGTAACAAACCTACTCATCTCCTCTCTAGGGTTAGACACCAAGGATGGAGCATATCTAGACAACAAGGTAAACTTCAAAGCATACTCCTCCACACTCATACTACCTTGCTTAAGGTTTATGAACTCCTCAATCTTACACTGTCTCTTCTCATAGGGAAAGTACTTTCCTAAGAATGCTTCCTTAAACTCCTCCCATTCTACAGGACCCGCTTCAATCGATCTATTGGCTTTCCATTGGGTGAACCAAATTTGGGCCACCTCTTTCAATTGGTAGGAAGCCAACTCCGCCTTCTCCCTAGATGACACACCCATAACATCTACAATCTTGTAGATTTCATCCAAGAATCCTTGGGGATCTTCTCCCATTCTAGAGCCAAGAAAGATAGGAGGATTCATCCACACAAAGTCTCTCAATCTTGAGGCCATGGTACTCTCATTAGCATTCACCCTAGGCCCCATATCTCGGTTAGCTTGAGTTGTCATGGCTTGAGCTAGAGTTAGAAAAGTCGCCCTAATCTCCTCATTAGTCATGACGGGGGAACACCGGAACCTCATTCTCTTGTTCACCTATAGGGACTCAGCCACCTTAAAGACCTTAATCATCTTGGGGAGGAACTCCCTCATTTCCAATCTCCTCTTCGGCTCTCCTCGGGTTAGCCCTCATATTCATATCCTATAAACACAAGAGAAGGATTAGGAAAAGGACACTTATAGACCAAACTCTAAGGCACGACTTCAAGAATAATGAAAGAAGTGTAACTTCTACCGTCCTATAGCCTCTCGCTCATAGATGTGTCGCGACTCACACCGATGAACAAGACTCTACTTGAAGTGGCTTTTGAAACTTTGAACCTAAGAACCATTTTCCAAAACCTTATACTCTGATACCAAGTTTGTCACAACCCGAGAGCACCCCCAAGTTGTAACATGCGTATTCAACCTCTCGGAGTCTTATACAAGCCCTTAGCATTCATCACATTAGATATGTAAAATAGTGCGGAATTAAAAACTCTTTAAAACAAAATCCATAAGACTTAAAGGTCACTTTTAAAAACATCTTTCAAAAGTACACAAGCGGAATACTAAGTCTCTTAGCCATCTTAGACATAAACCTGAAAACAAACTAGGGACACTGCCCTTTACAATCAAAAGAAGTCTATTAAGTCTATTACAAGAACTTTATCATAAAACTAGAATAGAAAAGTCTTGTCCTCGACATATGAGGACATACCACAAGATCATGGAAGAACTTCAAATACCAAGCTTACTATAGAACCCACTCACTTGCCGGAACCTAGACTTGTAAAAAATATAAAAAAAATATGGAATTAGCACAATTAAGTACTAAGTATGATGACTATGCAAAAACATGCCAAAACGAACATTTATTTGGAATAAATGCTTTCATGCCATTTTTGAAAAAACCTTCATAACACAAGTATAAGAGACACATTTCAAGTCATCATCCACATATAAGACAATACCCACATAATAGACATACTCAACTAGTACCAATGTACAACACATAAACATCATAGTCAAGTAGGTTATTTCATCATCTTGAAACCTCTATCGCAAGTCACCCTAAGCCACACTTAAGTCAGACATGAACTGACAGCCCATACAACCTCTTCATATACACCTAAGTGTTCCTAAGGGTTACCATAGATAAGGAATTTACCATTACAATATAAGATGCTAAGTCAACATTCTTTATTACACCATTTTAGGAGGCATTCAAGCAATTAGGGGACTCTCACGTAATAGTCATTTACACTTAGGGAACTCACTTTAGCATCTTTTAGTCCTACTCGTGCCATGTATAGATAGCATCCCATACTATCACCTACACTTTGTAGAACCTATCCAATAATTAGAGTGCACATCCCACATGATGGGAAATGGGCATTAACCGACATAGACCATACTAGCTAGGCATGGAATCCGGAGTCTACCCTACTCTGTGGAAGGTGTTCTACTTGCCAAGGGTAGGACTAATAAGAAACTCATGTAGGCACTTGGTTTAGGCGATATCCAAAGAAGTTCATTATACCCTAACCTCATACTCGGAGAGGGTAACCTTCTTAACCATATCCGCTCGGTGCTTAGCCTTAGTTCCCCTAGAGTAATTTCATTCACATGTATGTACAAGAGAGGGCACCATCACTAAGTCTAGCCGATGACTGCCGACCCATAGTACTTCTACCAAGAAGGCACCACAAGGATCTACCAATCAAGGTTCAATAGGATAGCTCATTGACTTTCTTAGAGAAGGTTTTCTACCGTTCCAGTCCACCAACTCTAAGTCTATCATTTCACACAAGAAGAAGGTTATCACCCTAAGGTCCACCACTTTAAGGTTTTTCATTCACTTAGGAGTCTCGACTTATGAAAGGGCACCATGTTTAGGTCTATCGATTCAAGGCTTATCCTAGAAGTCCTTTTTTATTATTCACAGAAAGGGCACTATGCTTAAGTCTACCGATCCTAGACATTTATTCATTCCATAAGCTTTCATGTAACAAGAAGGAACATCTAAGTCTACCATGCAAGCCACAACATTACCATATAGAGACTCTTCATAGTCTAACATCATCACATATATGAACATTAAAAGAGATCACACTTTCAATCATAGTGCAATAACACTTTATACAAGATCACCTTATGTCCATAATAATACCTTCACATTTATACCTTCACATAGTACAATAACACTTCATAACTTGATAACACTTTAATTCAATAGATAATGCCTTCAAGGTCATGTCCATAATACATTCCATAATTAAATACCTCCACCATAAGTGGATCAAATCAAACAAGAACAATTATATCAATAATATGAGATTAAGCCAACTTACCATCCTCCAAAGCCATATTCAACAACACTAAAATCCCCACCATTTTACTTACCACGAGAGAATTCATCCATAACTTGCCCATAAGGCCACAACTCTCAATTCATCCATACATCAACAATTCATCATAGATAGATGTAGAAAATCATAAGAGTCACATATACAATCCAATCCAAACACAATTTCATAAACTTTGGATTTTAAGCAAAAGACCCACTTCATAAGCAAATTCTAGGGTTTTGTGAAAGACAAGGGTTCATAGAGTTTTTCATTCAAAATCTTCAATCAAACATTAATATCATATTTATTCATTGAAATCGTTTTCATGCCAGAACCCTTGAGAGAATTGTGAAACAAGTTTTTTCATAACTTTTTGGAAAACTTTAAAATTCATTTGAGATTGGCTCTAAAGAGAAAACTAGCTTTAGATAAAGAGCCACCATACCTTAATTGATGAAATCCCAACAACATTTGGTGGAAGGAACCCTCAGTTTGAAACCCTAGCTCTCCACCTTCTTCTTCCTTGAACTAGAGAGAACTTTAGAGAGAGAAAGTCTTTGGGAGTTTTAATTTGAAGAATGAATTCAAAAATACCTTTTAAATATTTTAATACCTTTAAAATACCTAAAATAAGTTAAAACAACCGTCCATGCATTTAATTGGCCAAGGGTGGAATTTACCAAACCACCCTTGGCTAGGCAGATTTTTTGGACAGAAACGCAGTGCCAATTGACGGCCACCATCCATGGGCCATGGATGGATTGACGGCCCGTCTTGGCTACTCGTCAAAAGGTTCAAAGAGGGTGTTGGAGAGGCTTTGGTGAGGAGACTAAGTCTCAAACCACGAAGCCAATCCACTCCCCATCAATCCATTGACGGCCCGGCCAGTCAATGAGACTCGTGGATGGCTGCTGGTTTTGACAGCTTTTAGGTCAGCGTTTGGGTCATCTTCAAGGACCCTTAGGGTGGTCCTTGGGGAGTCGTACCCGGGCGTTTTGACCCTAAACATGCTCATTTAGACACTAGGGTCACTTCCACTACTTTTTGACTCCAAACAACTCACCAAATCAAGGACAACACACTAGTACACACAAGACTAGTTTCCAGACGTCGTGGACACCTCTTGACGTTTGACGTCCAACACAACCAAACTGACCTCTAACACCATTTTTAAGCATTTATACAATATTATGAACTATCTACCAATACACGAGGCTCTAGTTTCACGAAGTCATTTTTAGGGTCGTTACACCTCATAGCATCGAGGACTTGATCACCCTTTCCTTTTATGTCTTTATTTAATGTTTAGACTTTTGTATGGGCTGTGTCCCCAACTATTTTCCAAGTATTATATGGTTTGAGACAAGTGTATTAGCCTTCCGCTTCGTTTTATAAAACTTTGATTGTATTGAAAAATGTCTTAATTTTCTGCAATTTTCTATTATCTTATGTTGTTATATGCTAAGTTGCTTACCTGGGGTCCTTCGAGGTTCTATGTGCCATGTTACATGTAGGGGGTACCCCTGGGTCCTGACAATCCCAATCACTCTTGATGTAATAGATAGCTTTGAGACTATGTAGACTTCCGCTTCATTTTTTACTAACTCATTATGATATAAATTTTCATTTAAACTCTCTTTATTTTTTTATTATCTTGTATGGTGTGTAGTAAGTAGATATTTTAGGCTTCTCGGGGTCCTTTACGCCATGTTACGCCTAGGGTATACTTTGGGTCGAGATAATAGGCAAGTTCAACCTAGTTTGTTCGGTTCAAGTTCTCTGAAGTAAAATAGGTTCTACGCTCTTCACACTAGACAGGTTCACGAGGGTTTCCCAAATGTGATGATTGGTGAGTTATGGTCATTTAGTTTTTGGTTAAGCATTGTGAGATATTTTGTGTTTCATTGGCTATGGAAAGACTCCATGAATGGTTATTGTGTTTGGGATTGATACGTCCAAACTTACACTTCAATTAAGATGTATAAATGGTCAAAGTCAATTAACAGAACTCAACGTGAGTTGAGGTAGATCCCACAGAGAGTTTCTTTACATAAATGATTTCACTATCACGTTTACCCAAATATTGTTATTATTTCCTACATAAAACAATTACGGAATGTAAATTGGGTTTAGATGTAAAGTTCTAGTATCTAATATTGTTAAGCAAGATTTGGATTAACAATTAACAGAATATTAATTCTAAAGATGTTTCAATAAATAAAGAAAACCAAGGTTGTGTTTCATATGACATTACATCTATTGTTCATCCATAACTGAACTTCAGGTATTGTAGTCTTTGCAATTTACAGGCGAGTTGACTGTATCTAACACTTCTCAGTCTAGTTAGATAATTTTCACTCAATTCCTCTTGGTCTTTGAGTGTTTAACAAATTCTACCCTCGCATACAATGATGTTAAAGTTCTCTTCTCTCGAACCCGGCCTTTAACGCCATTTTATCAGATTAACTCTGCTTTTTCCCAACTATCTCATTTGTCTCGAACAATCTATAGATGCAGGCTAACTCTAATGAGTGCACTCATTAGAACAAATGAATAATGAAAGTCGAGTTAAATATTGCAAATATAATTTACCTTTTACTCATTTTACTAATTCATAATTAGATTTCTGTCATAGTATCCACAACACCAGTTGTCGTATTTAGCCACTCATGTTTTTCACGAAATGAACATAGATTAGTATTGGGGGTAATATGATGTAGTATGAATAGGTTTATTAAGATGAAAGCTTATAGACATGAATTGGCTAAGATCAAGTATGTATAATGAATTATGACTAGTAGGGCTTTGAGAGTAAGGCTAATATGAATGAACTAGGAATGTTAAGTCTTTGAGAGTGAAGTTATTGGTGTATGTTGGTTTGTATATGGTACTATTATGGAAGAACCTTACCCACCTAATCTACCTCATGAATGTTTGAATGCATGAAGTGATTGAATCACATGAGTTGGGATGATATCCATGTCTAGTGCTTGAACCCTAATTGTGATGATTGAAAGTAAGTTTTGAACCTCAAGGAAGTGAAGTATGAGATTATGCTTGTAGTTATAGGACTACTTGAATTATGTTAATATCCATGTCTAATGTAGTGAATTCTAGATGTGTTGATTTAATATGAGCTTTGACCCTTGAAAGGGCAAGATATAATAATATGCATGTTTTATGAAGAATATGTACATGTTTTAAGAACTCATTGAGAGTAAAGTGAATATGATTATGATCTAGTTGTTGTGTTGTTAAAAGGTTATTCTCATATACACACATATGTATGATTATGATATAACGTGAAAGGTTTTCTCACAATATGATTATTCTAAGGTTAAAAGGCTTTCTCACCTATTGAATCTATATGTAGATATGGACGGTGAAAGGTTATTCTCACGCATGATCTAATGAGCTATAGTATGAGTTATGTTGGATTGATTGTCAAGACATTCTTCCATAATTATAAATTTAAGTCAAGATTTAATATGAACGCAAATGGGAAATATGCTTAGCACCTAGTGGATATTGAATATGAGCTGGAAGCGTTTACACTAGTTGAGTTCGGCTTCCAAATGAAATATTTTACACTAGTTGAGTCCGACTTTCCAAATGGGTTTCTTCTACGATAGTTGAGTCCGGGTTCCCAAAGTATGTATCTCATGAGATGGAAACCTTCTACCTTAGTTAAGTATGGGTTTCTAGTAGCATTCTCCATATCCCATAAACTACGAGCCCCCGTAGGTTACTTAGCTATTGGATCCACCAAAATTAAGAGTATGGTTCTACCTTAGGCTAGTAGGACAACCCCTTTTCGATGTGGGGTAGACACCAGATTCCATGTTAATCTCATATGGTCTATGTCGGTTAAGGCTAAATTTCCACAACAGGAATATGAATTATGAACTATGGTTAGTCAAGAAGTTTTACTTAGTATGGGTGAGATTATGGGATCTCATTCATGCATTGCACAACTATGCTTCGAGGGTGATCATGGTATGTTCATCTCATGTTATGATAATGTATATGTTGAATATGCTTATGGCTTATGATTATGATGTATGCTTAGTTTGGATTGTAGCTTGAAAGGCCCTTCCAAAACATATGTGACTAAAGGTGAATGTTCCCTTGTCTATGAGAAGTAAGCTAAGGATGAGATTAAGTGATGATAGGTATGAATGAGAACCTAAAGTGACTTGCTTACCATGGGTGGGATTATGGAATGTTATCCATGTCATGCACAAGCTTACCTTGAGGTGGATTTTGAAGTGTTTCTCTTATGTTATGTTAAACTAGATGCATTATGCTTATGACTATGTTGTTATCTCTTATTCTTATAGCCTATGTCTTATTATGATGTCTCTTCTGCTCTTGACTTATGTTATTGTCTCTTATGATTACGGTATATGTCTTATATTGACTAATGTCTCTTATATGCTTATGTTGATGATTTATGCTAGCCATCATATTTAGTACATTATTGTACTAACACATACTTTTACGTACATTCTTATCAAATGTAGGGTTCGGTGATATTGACTTCCATCCTCGTGGCTAGGTTCATAGTAGATCGAGAAGAGAAGTTTTGGTGAGTCCTCATAGCATCGAGGACTTGATCACCCTTTTTTTTTATATCTTTCTTTTATGTTTAGACTTTTGTATGGACTTTTTCCCTAACTCTTTTCAAGTATTAGATAGTTTGAGACAATTGTAATAGACTTCCGCTTCATTTTATGAAATTTTGATTGTATTGAAAAATGTTTTAAATTTCCGTAATTTTCTATTATCTTATGTTGTGATATGCTAAGTGGCTTACATAGGGTCCTTCGGGGTTCTATGTGCCATTACATCTAGGGGGTACCCCTGGGTCATGACAATCTCAATCACTCTTGATGTAATAGATAACTTTGAGATTATGTAGACTTCCGCTTCATTTTTGACAATTCTTTAACCACCATTTCTGACACACCTCAAACAAACCTATTCATCCTTGCCCTAGGATCGGCAACCATTGTTGGAGCATATTTAGAGAATTGTGTGAACTTCAAAGCATATTCCCTCCTACTCATACTTCCTTGTCGAAAGTTGATAAACTCAAGCACCTTTGCCTTCCTTATCTGAAGGGGAAAGAACCTATCAAGGAAAGTGGCCCTAAGCTTCTCCAAATCAAGAGGACCCGCATCTTCCAGTCTCCCTTCTTTCCATTGGTTGTGCCATATTTGTGTAACGACCCTCAAAATAAAGTAGGATAAAGTAGAGCCTCACATGGGTTTAATGCATTAATAACTTGTCAAAATAATGAAGAATAGCCTTTTAGGTCAGTTTTAAAGAGTTTGGAAGTCAAACGTCAAGGGACAACAAAGACGTTCGAAAACTAGTCTTTTACATGTTGGTGTGTTCTAGTACGTTGTTCACGTTTTTATGTGTTGTTCGGAGTCTAAAATCAGTGGAGGTGACCCTAGTGTCTTAATAAATGTTTTTAGGGTCAAAACGTTCGGATACGACGCCCCGGGGACCACCCTAAGGGTCCCTGAGGAGGACCCCAACCTTGGCCAAGCAAGCTGCCAAGGCAGCTTGAAGTTGTGCTTGGAGGGAGCATGTCCGCATCGCGGACTAGCTCCACCAAGGACCAAATGTTTGGTCCGTGTCACGGACATGTCGCGGACTCTACTGTCTCAAATTTAATCTCCAAAAAACCTGTGGGAACACCTCCGCGTCGCGAACTTGTTTCCCGACGAAATCTGCGAAAATAAAACTCAAGTTTGACTTATTTAAAAGGTACAACTAAGTGAGGGGTAGTTTGGATACTTTGGGGAATTATTATAAACGGTTATTCTACCTATTTTAGGGTATTTTAAGTTGGTTAAAACCCCAAAACCTAAAATTAGACCCCATTCTTCAAATTGACCCTTCCCTCTCAAAATAGATTCTCTCAAAAACCCTATTGAAGACCTTGATGAAGCTCAAGCTAGAAGATGGGTTTTCAACTAATTTCTTCTTCAATTTCATGGGTCTTCAATAATTAAGGTATGGTGACTCTTGATTGTTGAACAACCTCTCATTCAAGGAATTCTATCAAAGATTTTCAAAAGTGATTCAAAGACCAAAATTCCCAATTTTCAATCTAAACATGGGTTCCTTGTCAAACAATTTTCTAAATCATTCTATTGATGAATTAACGTGGAATTAATGTTTTTAAGACAATTTTCAAAGGAATTCTTGAAGAACCCATGATCCCCAAATTCTCGAAAATTGGCCTATGATGTGGGTCTTTGTTAATATGATCTCTATTGGTGAAATTATGTTTAGATTATATTGTATTGATGTTTATTATGATTATCTATACTTATTCATGTTGAATTGTTGGTATTTTGATGAGTTGAGGATTATGGCCTTATGGGCAAAGTTATGGGTTGATCCCTTTGTTTATGGAATTGTACTTAGACTATGTTTATGATACTGAATTACATTGTTGATTCCTATTGCTACCTATGTCAATTGATTATGAATTATTGAGGATTGATCCATGGTGATCATGGCTTGGAGAATTGGTAAGTTGACCTAACTTCTAGTCTATAGTATGAGAATTTATGTTGTGTGGTTTGATCCACTTATGGTGGAGGTGTTCACTTCTTGTCTATCTATGCATGTTGAGATCATGGCCTTGAAGGTAATAGATTTTAAGTGAATTGATAATTATGATGCATATGTTTATGAAGTTACGCTATGAAGGTTATGTATGAAATGCTCAATGCTAGCATGATGTTTAAAGTGTGTTGATGATGAGGAGTATAATGTGAATGATAATGTTAGGGATAAGGTGTGGTCTACATGATTGATTATGTTAGGTACTATTGTGGAATGACCCCTACCTAAATTACCCCTATATGAATGTTTGATCACATACATGTTAGGAGTACCTATTCAATGATGAATGTGTCCTTGTCTTTTATGATGAAGTGTGGGGGTGTGGTCTAGAATCCCTAAGGGCTTTATATGTGAATTGCTCATGAATTGGGGACATTGTGAATGTGTTGTGATCCTTTTAAGGGATGAACACTCAATATCAATGTTGTTGCTAATATGTCACTATGAGGACCAATATGCGCACACACACACTCTACATATATAGCTATGACTATGATGTGTTATGGTGTCTATTGAAAGGTGAACTCTTATATGAACCCTTACATCTTATTATGCATGCAAAGTGTACGATTAACAAGGTATGAATATGTGTTATATAAAGGTGTTTATGTGAAAGGGTTTCTCACATATGTACACACATACATGAATGAATGAATAAGGTTTATGATAATCTAGTGAAAGTGACTCTCTTGAAAGGTTTCCTCAATTGTACTCTAAACTAGACTATGTTATGAATATGGTATGACTATGTGAAAGGTCATTCGCACATAATGTAGGTTCTATGATGAAAATTCATTCTCATCTTAGAAACCTTTGAGCTATATGATATAAGGGATTAAGTCCCTAAAGCCTACTTTATGAACTAATGTTAAATAAAGGCTTAAAAATGTTTAAAAAGGGAGTAGGAGTTTAGCACTGAGTGAACATGAAAAATGAGAGTGGGGGCTTCACATTTAGCAAGTCCGAGTTCCCAACATAGATGTTGTCTCATGAGATGGAAACCTCCACTCCTAGTAAGTCAAGGTTTCTAGTAGCAAACTCTTTGTTCCATAACCACGTGCCCCCGTAGGTCTTAGCTTAGTGGATCCACTAGATAACTATTATGTATGTAGGTCCTACTTTGGCAAGTAGTACCCTCTCTTTTCGGTGTGGGAGTAGAACACCGGATTCTATGTAGCTCACATGGTCTATGCGGTTATGCCAATGTCTCCCGAAAGTTAAGAAATGAACTAAGATAAGAATATGAACTCTATTCATGATTTCTTGAAGAGTTACTTAGTGTAGGTAGGACTATGGACCCTACTTATGCATTGCACAAGTGTACTCTAAGGGAGGTTGTGATTAGGCTCTTTATGTAATGAAGACTATAGTCTATGTATGCTAATATGAAAGCATGTTAAGGTTGACTTTACTTATGTCAAGACATGAAGTATGATTATGCATGTGAATTACACTTATGACTTCTTAATGGGTTTGCTTAGTATATGTGGGGGTATGGGACTCCATGTGTACATTGCACAAGTGAGCTTGTGAAGGGGTTGTGAGGGTGGTTTACCTATGATATGAACGAAATGGGTTATGACTAATGATGTAGTAAAGGAATGAGTCCTTATATGATGTTATGAAGTATGTTGGTCTTATGTCTAATGCTAAATGAAGATGTTATGACTTGTTGAATATGTTGTGCCTAGTCTATGGTGGCTTCCTAGGAACACTTGGTGTGAGTAGTATTATGGGATGCTACTTGCACATTGCACTAGTGTGACTTGGGGATTGTCTTAGGTGATGGTTCCTATGTGAAGCCTATGTCTTATGGTGTGCTTATGACTCTATGAATATATGTGGTTGGATTGATGAAGGCATATGTTACTTCACCTTTGGTAACCTTAAAGCGATACATTGCACCAAGTATTCCCTAAGGGTTGCTTGAGGAAAGGAGTTAAGATAAAGAGGAAGGTAATGTATTGTATGCATTGAATGTGCCTAAAATGTTATAAGTGGCTCTATGTGCTATTATGAATGGTTTCCGTGTGTATGATGATGTATGTGGTTTATATTGTGCCTATGTACTAAATGTTCTTGAAGTTTCTCTAAAAAGGCATGATGCATAGTTTCCAACTAAATGTCCTTCTAAAAGCATGTTTTTTATAGTTATCATACTTAGTGCATTCTTGTACTAAAACCATTCTTCTTCATCTTTTTACACCAAGTGTAGGTGGTGGTGGCTAAAGGGTCTTTCCTAGAAGTGATGAGCTTGGCTTACTATTCCCAAGTTCGGTGTGTCCTTAAAGATTCAGTAACCTTTATGTTAAAGAGTTTCCTTAAGTCCTATGTACTAGATAGTAGTTTCTTTTGTATTGTAAGGGTTGTGTCCCTCTTGTGTTGTAGTCATGTTTTAAGATAGCTACCTCGAGACGTAGTACTTCGATTTTGTATTAAAGGTTTAAATGAGGTGACATTTAAGTCTTGTGTTATATTATGAAAAAGTTTTAAATTTTCCACTATTTTTCTATGATATATGCTATGACGAATGCTAAGGGCTTGTATAAGACCTCCGAGAGGTCGAATACGCCGGTAATGACTAGGGGGTGCTCTCGGGTCGTTCCAAACTTGGTATCAGAGCATAAGGTTATGAAAATGGTCTTAGGATTTAACGTCTCATGAGCCACGTCTAGTAGAGTCTTGTTCATCGGTGTGAGTCACGACACATCTTTGAGCGAGAGGCTATAGGACGATAAAAGTTTCACTTTTTTCATTACCCTTGTGTCGTGCCATAGAGCTTAACTCCCTATGATCTCTCTCTCTTATTTTCCCTTGTCTGGTGGTCTTCTAGATGTGATTACTTGGAAGGGGTGATGTTGCAAGGATCGAGGGAAGAAATGGTGAGTTTTAATGCTTATTATGATGTGGTGACTATATGAGTATTTATATGAAGGTAGATTTGGAAATCGTATTGTGATGCCAATCATGGCTATGTGTGACCTATGAGGTTGGGAGCATTACATTGAAAATGTCGTATGGTGGTGTACTTCTTGTATGGTAAGAATGAAATCCTTTTTAGCATGATGATTTGCTTTATGGTGATGGGTAATGATAGTAGAAAGTCATAGTGAAGATTTGAGGAGTTTTGAAGGAATGTGGTAACTAGTGTGAGTTGAAAGTTGCCTTTTTCTTATGAGTGATGCTTCATGGTTGTCCTTGTGTAAATCAGAGTTCTTGTGTAGGCTTTCCCTAAGAGTGGAAAAAGGGGCTTTGTTCCATGAGTTGGGATAGTGTTTTGCTCTAAGGTTAACTTGGAGAGTTGCATGTACTTCTTAGTTCATGGGAATGACAAGAGAATAGAGGTTGACCAACTCTAAAGAGGATAGTTGTCTTGTTAGGGTGATCTTAAGTATGGTCATTCAAGAGGGTGTTTAGATAATACCTAGGCATGGTTGAGCGGAAAGTTACACCAAAGGTGATGATAAGGGTATGATGTGATAAAGAGTTGTTTAAGCTCACCCCAAGTGGGGGATAATGTTCCTAGATGGTAAGGTTTTGAGTGCCCTTAATATTTCTACATTGAACTTCCTTGAGTTCTCCATGTTGAGAACCACTTTGGGTGATAGATATAAAGTGGAGTGGTATAGATACTCATTTTTTTTTGGATTCTTGAAATCCTCACCTAAGGGAGTATAGTGAAGATTTAGTGGAGAGTGGTTCCTACCTTGGAGATGAAGGAGGTAATGATTAAAGGTGTTTGCAAAACTTGATCCCAAGAGGGGGACATTGTGCTTAATTGGTAAGTGATAGTTCTCTTGGTTACTTTAATGTGCTCTTAGATGGGTTTACCCTAAGTGGGGGATGATGAGTGAGTAGTAAGGTTGTTGATATCCTTATCTTTTCCTTCTATTCTTATTCAAGCTTGAGACCAAAGAGTTCCTAGTAGCTTGTTCATGTTTTGGAGTCTTGCATATGATTATGAGTTGCATGATCTCCATATGTTATGCATGTTTTGAAGGATTCTTATTACATACAAATGGAATCTTAGTAATAAAATTCATGTTTCTCATGTCAATATGCATCTTTATATGGTGAATGCACTCTTGACTTCATGAGGAAGAGAGTATGAGCATGCTTAGGTTAGAAGTTGGAATTCTCCTTAAAAGAATTGACCTTTCTGTAATGCTTGCTTATGAGTTTTATGATGCCATGTGTGTATGTTGTGACTAGGAGAAGGTAGTCCCTCCTTGAACATAACTAAACATGGTAATGACATGTATGTTCTTGATAGTATGATGATTAAATGATAAGACTAGTAGATGATCTATAATTCTCATGTTAGGGTGCAACTAGTATGAATTGCTTAATTGCCTCATGAGTGGAAATGTTGATCAAGTCTATGTGTGCACTTGAAAGCCATTGCATAATGGACCCTATGATGATATAAAAGTGGTAAATATCATGTCATGCTTAGGAGAAGGTAGTTCCTCCTATGAACATGAGAAAGGCCTATGTAGTTGATGCATTATGAGTCGATGAATAAAGTTTCAACTTGTTGGTAGTGCATGAGTTGATTTGAAGTGCATGCTTAAATGATTTCTTATGACAAAGTTGCATAACGTGCGTTAATGAGATAGTTGCATGTTGTGTTTCCTTGGTGTTTGAAATGAGAATGATAATTATGACATGATTTCCTTGTATGTGCATATTTTTGTGAAAATTCATGCTTAAGTTGTATTTTGAGTTTTCACGAACTTTGTTTCTCATGGTTGAAATTGCACCCATAGATGTTGTGTGATGTTGACTTCATGAGAGTTGTAATGAGCATGCTTGATGTTGTCTTGTTAAAGAAATGTCTTGTTGATTGCTTAATATATATGTTGATGCTCATTGAATATGGAGAAGGTAGTTCCTCCTATACTTATGAGAAGTAAAGAGTTTTAAGCATAGTGATGATTTGGAGAAGGAAGTTCCTCCAATGAAATGGGAAATAATAAAGTTGATGCATAAGGAGTTGGTAGATGTGTTGCTACTTTCTTGAATTGCACAAAGTTGTTTGGAGCCTTTTATGTGGAGTTGATGTTCCTCCTTGACGTGTGCTCTTATGTTGATGTTGTATGTTGTGTATTGTGAGCTGCTAGTTGGGTCATTGAGTCCTCAGAAGTGTTTTAAGTGTCATTCGAGGACGAATGTTCCGAAGTGGGGGATATTGTAACGAGCCTCAAAATAAAGTAGGATAAATTAAAGCCTCACATGGGTTTTATGCATTAATAACTTGTCAAAAAAATGAAGAATAGCCTTTTAAGTCAGTTTTAAAGAGTTTGGAAGTCAAACGTAAGGGATGACCAAGACGTTCGGAAACTATTCTTTTACATGTTGGTGTGTTCTAGTATGTTGTTCATGTTTTTATGTGTTGTTTGGAGTCTAAAATCAGTGGAAGTGACCCTAGTGTCTTAATAAATGTTTTTAGGGTTAAAAAGTTTGGATACGACGCCCCGGGGGCCACCCTAAGGGTCCCCGAGGAGGACCCCAACCTTGGCCAAGCAAGCTGCCAAGGCAACTTGAAGTTGTGCTTGGAGGGAGCATGTCCGCGTCGCGGACTAGCTCCACCAAGGGCCAAATGTTTGGTCAGCGTCACGGATATGTCACGGAATCTACTGTCTCGAATTTAATTTCCAGAAAACTTGTGGGAACACCTCCGCGTCACGAACTTGTTTCCCGACGAAATCTACGAAAATAAAACTCAAGTTTGACTTATTTAAAAAGTCCAACTAAGTGAGGGTAGTTTGGGTACTTTGCGGAATTATTATAAACGGTTATTCTACCTATTTTAGGGTAATTTAAGCTACTTAAAACCCCAAAACCTAAAATTAGACCCCATTCTTCAAATTGACCCTTCCATCTCCAAATAGATTCTCTCAAAAACCCTATTGAAGACCTTGATGAAGCTCAAGCTAGAAGATGGGTTTTCAACTGATTTCTTCTT
Organism: Solanum okadae; assembly: GCA_036553675.1. Lineage (NCBI taxonomy): Eukaryota > Viridiplantae > Streptophyta > Magnoliopsida > Solanales > Solanaceae > Solanum > Solanum okadae. Next base: position 30,891,740 of record CM071686.1, on the reverse strand, counting down.
CAATTTCATGGGTCTTCAATAATTAATGTATTGTGACTCTTGGTTCTTGAACAACCTCTCATTCAAGGAGTTCTATCAAAGTTTTTCAAAAGTGATTCAATGACCAAAATTTCCAATTTTCAATGTAAACATGGGTTCCTTGTCCACGATTTTCTAAATCATTCTATTGATGAATTAACGTGGAATTAATGTTTTTAAGACAATTTTCAAAGGAATTCTTGAAGAACCCATGATCCCCAAATTCTCGAAAATTGGCCTATGATGTGGGTCTTTGTTAATATGATCTCTATTGGTGAAATTATGTTTAGATTATATTGTATTGATGTTTATTATGATTATCTATACTTATTCATGTTGAATTGTTGGTATTTTGATGAGTTGAGGATTATGGCCTTATGGGCAAAGTTATGGGTTGATCCCTTTGTTTATGGAATTGTACTTAGACTATGTTTATGATACTGAATTACATTGTTGATTCCTATTGCTACCTATGTCAATTGATTATGAATTGTTGAGGATTGATCCATGGTGATCATGGCTTGGAGAATTGGTAAGTTGACCTAACTTCTAGTCTATAGTATGAGAATTTATGTTGTGTGGTTTGATCCACTTATGGTGGAGGTGTTCACTTCTTGTCTATCTATGCATGTTGAGATCATGGCCTTGAAGGTAATAGATTTTAAGTGAATTGATAATTATGATGCATATGTTTATGAAGTTACGCTATGAAGGTTATGTATGAAATGCTCAATGCTAGCATGATGTTTAAAGTGTGTTGATGATGAGGAGTATAATGTGAATGATAATGTTAGGGATAAGGTGTGGTCTACATAATTGATTATGTTAGGTACTATTGTGGAATGACCCCTACCTAAATTACCCCTATATGAATGTTTGATCACATACATGTTAGGAGTACCTATTCAATGATGAATGTGTCCTTGTCTTTTATGATGAAGTGTGGGTGTGTGGTCTAGAATCCCTAAGGGCTTTATATGTGAATTGCTCATGAATTGGGGACATTGTGAATGTGTTGTGATCCTTTTAAGGGATGAACACTCAATATCAATGTTGTTGCTAATATGTCACTATGAGGACCAATATGCGCACACACACACTCTACATATATAGCTATGACTATGATGTGTTATGGTGTCTATTGAAAGGTGAACTCTTATATGAACCCTTACATCTTATTATGCATGCAAAGTGTACGATTAACAAGGTATGAATATGTGTTATATAAAGGTGTTTATGTGAAAGGGTTTCTCACATATGTACACACATACATGAATGAATGAATAAGGTTTATGATAATCTAGTGAAAGTGACTCTCTTGAAAGGTTTCCTCAATTGTACTCTAAACTAGACTATGTTATGAATATGGTATGACTATGTGAAAGGTCATTCTCACATAATGTAGGTTCTATGATGAAAATTCATTCTCATCTTAGAAACCTTTGAGCTATATGATATGAGTGATTAAATCCCTAAAACCTACTTTATGAACAAATGTTAAATAAAGGTTTAAAGATGTTGAAAAAGAGAGTTGGAGCTTAGCACCGAGTGAACAAGAAAAATGAGAGTGGGGGCTTCACGTTTAGCAAGTCCTGCTTCCCACAAGAGAACCTTCACGTTTAGCAAGTCCAAGTTCCCAACATAGATGTTGTCTCATGAGATGGAAACCTCCACGCCTAGTAAGTCAAGGTTTCTAGTAGCAATCTCCTTATCCCATAACCACATGCCCCCGTAGGTCTTAGCCTAGTGGATCCACTAGATAACTATTATGTATGTAGGTCCTACTTTAGCAAGTAGTACCCTCTCTTTTCGGTGTGGGAGTAGAACACCGGATTCCATGTAGCTCACATGGTCTATGTCGGTTATGGCAATGTCTCCCGAAAGTTAAGAAATGAACTAAGATAAAAATATGAACTCTAGTCATGATTTCTTGAAGAGTTACTTAGTGTAGGTAGGACTATGGACCCTACTTATGCATTGCACAAGTGTACTCTAAGGGAGGTTATGATTAGGCTCTTTATGTAATGAAGACTATGGTCTATGTATGTTAATATGAAAGCATGTTAAGGTTGACTTTACTTATGTAAAGACATGAAGTATGATTATGCATGTGAATTACACTTATGACTTTTTAATGGGTTTGCTTAGTATATGTGGGGGTATGGAACTCCATGTGTACATTTCACAAGTGAGCTTGTGAAGGGGTTGTGAGGGTGGTTTACCTATGATATGAACTAAATGGGTTATGACTAATGATGTAGTAAAAGAATGAGTCCTTATATGATGTTATGAAGTATGTTGGTCTTATGTCTAATGTTAAATGAAGATGTTATGACTTGTTGAATATGATGTGCCTAGTCTATGGTGGCTTCCTTGGAACACTTGGTGTGAGTAGTATTATGGGATGCTACTTGCACATTGCACTAGTGTAACTTAGGGTTTGTCTTAGGGGATGGTTCCTATGTGAAGACTATGTCTTATGGTGTGCTTATGACTCTATGAATATATGTGGTTGGATTGATGAAGGCTATATGTAACTTCACCTTTGGTAACCTTAAAGCGATACATTGCACCAAGTATTCCCTAAGGGTTGCTTGAGAAAAGGAGTTAAGATAAAGAGGAAGGTAATGTATTGTATGCATTGAATGTGCCTAAAATGTTATAAGTGGCTCTATGTGCTATTATGAATGATTTCCGTGTGTATGATGATGTATGTGGTTTATATTGTGCCTATGTACTAAATGTTCTTGAAGTTTCTCTAAAAAGGCATGATGCATAGTTTCCAACTAAATGTTCTTTTTAAAGCATGTCTTGCATGGTTATCATTCTTAGTGCATTCTTGTACTAACACCATTCTTCTTCATCTTTTTACACCAAGTGTAGGTGGTGGTGGCTAAAGGGCCTTTCCTAGAAGTGATGAGCTTGGCTTACTATTCCCAAGTTCGGTGTGTCCTTAATGATTCAAGGACCTTTATGTTAAAGAGTTTCCTTAAGTTCTATGTACTAGATAGTAGTTTCTTTTGTATTTTAAGGGTTGTGTCCCTCTTGTGTTATAGTCATGTTTTAAGATGGCTACCTTGAGACGTAGTACTTCGATTTTGTATTAAAGGTTTAAATGAGGTGACATTTAAGTCTTGTGTTATATTATGAAATTTTTTTAAATTTTCCTCTATTTTTCTATGATAAATGCTATGACGAATGATAAGGGCTTGTATAAGACCTCCGAGAGGTCGAATACGCCGATAACGACTAGGGGGTGATCTCGGGTCGTTACAATTTGAGCCACACCCTTAAGTTGATAAGCGTCCAACTCCGCCTTTTCCACCGACGTCACTCACATGATCATCAAGACCTTATAAACCTCATCAATGAACTTTTGAGGATCTTCATCAACCTTAGAACTATAAAACTCTAGAGGATTCATCCTAGTGAAGTCCCTCACTCTAGATGCCGTCGTACCCACATTTTGGTTCAGAGGAACCACAACATCCCTATTGGTTTGGGCCATCACTGTTTGAGCCAACACTTAGAAAGCAGCCCTAAACTCCGCATTAGTCCCTTTCTCGACCAAAGGATCGACCTAAATTTGAGGAGCTTGAGGAGGAGCTTCTTGTTATGCATTCTCCGTCACATTTCATCTTGCATAAGCTCTTCAAGTAGCCATATCCTGAAGATCATCAAATACGAATTAGGAGAGAGACCTTATAGAGTTAAACTTTATCACACAACTTTAGAGTAATGAAACAAGTGGAGTTTCCTAAACATCTTGTAGCCTCTCATTAATAAATGTGGTGCGCTTCACACTCATGAACAAGATTCTACTCGATGTCGCTTATGAGACATCCTAGGACCATTCTAAACCTTGTGCTCTGATTACCAAGTTTGTCACGACCCAGGGTAAACCCTAGATGTAACATGGTATATAGGTCCCCGAGAGACCCCATGCAGGACACTTAGCATTCGTAACATAAGAAATAGAAAAAAAGAGGTAAAGACAACATTTCAAGTCCAAGTTTTATAAAAGTAAAGTGGAAGTCTAAAGCACTTGTCTCATTAGCCATCTAGTACAATAAAATGAAATTGGACCTAGACCATACATCATGTCCAAAACTAGAAATATGAAGGAAAACTAAGCACAATGAAAATCCATCCTCGAAACATTAGGACTCACCAAAGCTCGGGAATCTCGCAATCAACCACTAGCCATGAAATTGAGAAACCTAACTGTCTGACCCTATATTTGGGGAAATGTAAGCAAGAGTATGTGTTAGTACAAAAAAATGTACCACGTATGATAGCTATTCATAGAACATTTAAATCATGCTAAAAGAGGACATTTCATGACATGCAATTGACCAAGCTAAAACATGATATAAAAGGGTTAGAAAACATGAGTCATAAAACATGGTCAATGCAATCTAACATCTTTAAAGACTTTGAACACATATGATATACTTCTTAAAGTAACCTTAGTTCATTATTATTGTGGAAAGTAGCCTTAACCGACATAGAGACCATGTGAGCTATAACATGCTCCCCCGGTATCTCCCACACTGAAAAGGGTTGTCCTACTTGCCAAGGTAAGGACCATGAACTTCTAGCTTAGGTGTATACACTAGCTAATGTCTATCTAGACAATCATCCTATGGGGGCACATAAGTAAGGGATAAGGAGATTGTGTCTAAAAACTCGGCCCCTACTAACGGTAGAGCTTCCATCTCAATATCCTCTTGGTGCTAAGCATAAATCCCGCTCAATAATCATTTGTTACTTGTTCTTATTATCCATGGAAGGGTACGTCATCTTTCCAATCCAAGCTAAGTCATTATCCATGGAAAAGTATCATTCAATAACCAATCCAAGCTAGATTTCATTAGGATAGCTCTTAATCTTTGATTAAATTAGTTGAGAAGACCTTTCAACCTTAGAATCTCTATTATGTGAGAAAACATTTTACAATAATGCTTCTGTGTGTATATGAGAAGATCATTTCAGCAACACAACCACCATATCATCATTGATATTTTACTCTCAAAGCATCCTTAAAACTTTTGCATAGATTTCAAAGAACATGCATAATTCCAGAATTTACCTTTCAAGGTTCAAAACCCACTTTCAATTATCAACATTTATAAAACATTGGTTAGATATGGATTTCATCATAAATTCATGTAATTCTATCAATACATGCTTGATTTCATAAAGCTCTTCCTTCAAAATCAAAATCCCACATCATATGATCATAACTTGGAAAACATAGGGTTTACATGGATTCATAGGGGAATCATCATAAATTAATAGTATTTCCTCAATTCATGCATAAGATATCATAATTCAATCATTTAAATCAATAATCAAGAGAACCCATGATAATTGAAGAAAACCCTAACTTAATTGGGGATTTCTAACTTTAAAAATAGGAGAATTTGGGAACTCCGTGAATGGAAAGAATCCATGGATGAAAACTATCATATTTCAAAGACAATTGCTTATCTTCAATGGAGGAATGGATACTTGACTTGAAACCCTAGGTTGAATCCTTCTTCTTCAAGCTTTCTAGAGAGAGAAATATTTTGGAGAGGAGACTTTTTCTTCTTTTAGAAATTTGAGAGAATGATTTCTATTGGGGAAATATGGGTGTTAAAATAATTATATAGGGGTCTTAGTGAAGGGTAAAACGACATAGTATTAGACTAGATTAATTAGGAAAAGACCCAACTGCCCCTAAAAATAATTATCGACCTACCATCGATGCCCCTGACCGACGGACCGTGGACTGACCGACGGTCCATCTTGCACGACCATCGTTCATGGTTAGAAACTAGATTTGGGGGTCCTGACCTACGGACCCTCCACCACGGACTGTGGACTAACCGTCGGTCCGTTGGTCAGGCCATGGGTCTGGCTTCTGTCAAAAGCTAGGGGTGACCAACCATAGACTACGCCTACAGTCCATTGTCCCATCCAAGGTTCATGGGTACCCTCCATTGGTTGGCACCTACAACTCCTGAAAAGTGTTGTCTTGCCCTTCTCGAATTTGGGGTGTTACAGAAGCCAAATTAAGAAGCGGGTGGGTCCGATTTCCTAGAACCAGCTGGATCAGTACAAGTAACGCTCTCAACAGTTCGCTGCCTCAACTCCTCATCAAGAATAGACTGTTAGGTTGTCGCAATTTATTGCTTCTCCCTATTACTAGCCCGTCTTTCCTCTTCTGGATCAGTAATGGGCCCAGAAGTTTGTGTGTGCTTACTAGCCAAACGAGGGGGTTCAAGAGAAGTCATATCATCTCCAAATAGTGCACTCAACACCACATCATCAACATCTAACTAAGATGTAGGCTCTGGGGAAACCGCTGTTGTAGTAGCAAGAGCATTAACATCAGCTCAGAATTTGACAAACTCCGTCTCAAAAGTAGTCAGGTTAACATTAGGACCGGGCTGAGGCATATCCATCACCATGGGCTCAAATGCATCTATCCTTCGATGCACTACCTGAATCTTCCTGTCAATCGTTGCCTCCATCCTTGCTTCCGACTTCTCGACAAACTTCTTCATCCAAGGCCTCATATGTTGTAGAAAAATGGCCATCTGAATCTCCAACTTCTGGACTCGAGCAAGTGGTAACAAAGCATATCCATAAGGGGTGGGAGCACGAGGTGTACTCGCAGCATGACCGGATAAAGTGGAAAGGGGATCTTGCACATCAGGCTTTGCAGTAGTGGCAGGAATAGTCTCATCATCTGCCTGCTTGACCCCAACCTGCTCAGTGTCAACATTAGTAGCATCATTCATGTCACGACTCGAGCCTACACCCTAGACGTGGCCGGCACTCGAGAACCATTGTTGGTCCCAACCGAACCCTCATCCTGGTTGACTACAAGCGGAAGACTAACTCAAGCATACAAAGCTTAAAAACTGAATAAAAAATCATGAAACTCAAATACAAAGTTTTAACTGAAATGAAAAACTCTAAATAAAAATAATATATTCAACTCGCCATAAAATAGGCAAGTTAAGTTTCTAAAACATTTAACAAATTAAATAAATAAACATATTTTGCATTATCTATCTATGAAGTCTCTAACTGACAAAGATGGATGTCGGGACAAGACCCACGACATCCTAACAACTAATATAACTGAAAGTACAAGTGGAACCCTCCGGAAGCAAGAAGGCTCACCATAGCTAACTTGAACTTCATCTTGTATCAACGAAGCTCCTGTTGATAACCCTGAATACCTATAGCTGCATCATGAAATGATGTAAGCCAAATGGCTCGGTACGTGGAATGTACGAGCATGTAAGGGGAAATCTAAAGCATAAACATAACCTTTAACTAGTAGCAAAGAAACATACTTACCTCCTCTCAAATTTACTCAACTCAAGGAATACTCAAGGATACTCAAAACTACTCAAACTTGCTCAACTCAGAAGTACTCAAGGATAAGATACTCAACTTGGTAATAAGGTTCTCAACTCAGTGAAATGGGGATCAACTCAATAATAAGGTACTCGACTCAATGAAGCACATTTCAACTCAAGATACTCAATAATAAGCAACAATAAAAGATGCAATATATGGAAAACTTTTAAAACAGTAGAACACAACTCAATATATTGAAGAATACAATAACAACTCAATTTGTATATAATAAAATATGATATAACTATGTGGGAGTTTCTCTAACCGACAACCATCACTATGAGCTATGTGATGATAAAGCGTCTCACCCACGCTGCCAGAACTGTCATATCCTCTGCCACGATATAAGACCTATCAACTAAGTGGATCCACTAGTCTATGCTAAAAAACATTAAGGAATCATCTAAAAAGTATTGCACTTTCTACCCACGTCAGCTACATGGTTTATGGAGACTTGAGTTATCTAAACTCGTCCCCATATCGATGCTCAGTATTACTCCCAAATATATTCAGCTCATATGTTTAAAACCATAACTCTTTCTATGGTTTGATATTATTACTCAAATTCTTTCTCAAAAAAGAGATGTTACTCAACTACTCAAAACTCTTTTGGAAATCTCAGTTTCCTCCTCTTTTAAATGTGAAAACATTTACTCTTGGGAATACTTAGTTCCCATATATCATTTTAAGGAAAATGAACTCGACTCTAATTTTTCTCAACCCAAGTGCTAAAGTCTTAAAACAAGTTTAGAAAAAGTTGTAAAAGACTTCTCAAAATAGGGTTCATGCCGAATGATGGACGTGAACGACTCAATTCAAGGTTTCCAATAACCATGCAAAGAACTCGATACTCGGAATTCAAGAACTTCAATGATACTACTCATTTAAAGAATGCTCAACTCATAAGGTTCATGCGGAATTATGGGCATGAACAACTCAACTCAAGGACTCAATGATACTCCCCATCTCAAGATTTCTCGACTCATATGGTTCATGCGTAATTATGGGCATGAACTACTCAACTTAAGGACTTCATGGATAATATGTAATAGTTCCATGATTAGGAATATAATCACAAAAGGGTTAGGAACTCAATACTCAAGACTTAGAACTTGAATATACTACTCTTCTCAAAGGTACTCAATTTATAAAGTTAATGCGAAATTTATGGGCATGAACGACTCGACTCGAGAGTCTACATAACAATATGGAACCCAAGTATCCGACTCTTCTCATTATTATACTTACTTCCTCAAAACTTAGCTCAAATCGATAGTTGATCTCAAAGGATTCACAATTGAACTCAAAGACTTTCTTGAACTCTACTCTTTACTCTCTCTTGAATGTGAATTATGAATTCAAGAGTTATGGTTCATGATATGAAGGATATCGTGATGATAAGGTAGACTCATGAATACATTCTCCTCATTCTCATACTCACTTGCTCAAGTTTTGAAACAAGTTACTAGAATTTGTAGAAGACTCCACAAAAGGACTCAAAGGGACTTTCTTAGAATGTTCGAAAGAATCTTAAAACTTAACTCTTAACTATACCTTGAATTTAAATTATGAATTCAAGGTTATGATCATGTTATGAATGATTTATAGGTGTTTAGAAATAGCTTAGACTAGTTATAATCGAAAGGAAGTGAAGGTACACTTTAAAAGAACTCAAACGGAGCAACCGATTGCAAACTGGACGGGGAAGGCGACCCTGGCGCACTAAGTGGTGCAGGGAACCAGCCCCTAATCTACAGACCATAATTTGGGGCGCACTAGCTAGCGCGACGCGCCAGGCCTCAACCCAGAAAACCCGACAAATTTATTTACTCGTTTTCTCACCCTAACTTGCCTAGAATCGAACGGTTTCTTCCCCAATCACTTGGATTCGATTACTTAACATAAGTACACTCTAATCTACTCAATAAGCCCTCAAAACACTAACTTTCATCTCAATAAATCATCAAAACCCCAACAAAACAAGATTTAGGATGAACTTCAAGAACTCTAATCTTTCAACTTCAAGAATGAAATTTTGCTGAAAATAACATGATTGGCATGTGGGTGACCAAACCCAACACTATGGAAGCTTACATACCTCTTAGGATTTAAACCCATGGCAAAAATCCTCAAAAAAAAGCAAGAATCACGACGAATGCTTTGATACTCTCCTCTTTTCTCTTCTTAAACTCTCAACTAAAACCCTAGCCGTATATTCGGATTATAAAACTGAACCTAATAGGATTAGACTCTTAAAATATTACTAAAAATAAATTAAATCTGATTGGGTAAGGAAAAGACCAAAATACCCCTTACAATTTTTGGGTAACTTCCCTTAATTGGACAACTTGACTTCAAAAGGGCACATCTCACTTATCCAAACTCGAAACTTAGAAAACTCGGTGGAGTTGCAAACATAATTTAAAGACCTTTAATTTTCAAACTCATGGCACACTTAAATCATCATGTACTAAGAGTTAAGGTCACTTGAAGTTGACCCAAAACATAGAAGAGCTTAGGAATGACTTCGATGAATTGTCTCTAGTTCTTCTTGGAACTCAAGGTGCTACATCTAGGGACCTTAACACTTAGGAAAATTTTAAATTCCTTGGTAAAAACTTACTCCCTATGAAGGATGGTTCGAGTCTTAGTTCAAAAAATTTCTGGCGTGTTACAATTCATGGGTGTTAAGTCAATTTTTATACCTCTCCTAGGAGCTGCTCGGTTTGCATCATCTTTAAAGAGTCCCACATCAACCGTCTTGGTCGCCTATATTAGCTTATCATAATGCCACACTGGTACTATATCCTCTCTACATAGCTGAAAAATGAAGTAGGGAAAGGGCATGGTGGTCATTGTCTGGAATAGCCTCTCATGTATCTCTGCGATGAGGATCCTGAAGAAATCAATCTCTAAACCTGCCATAATAGCTGGCAGCATCACCGCTCGATCCCATGTCACAATATTGTCCGCCTGCATAGGGGACAACCTAGTATGTACGATGGACAAAAAGAACTTGGCTGCAAAGCTCAAGGTTGCCTTTCGGATAGGCAATGTCATACCACGAACCCATTCAGTACCCTCTCCATCCTATGTAATATGACGGTCCATCCACCTAAGTAGGGACTCTTGTTGCTCGGTGTCCTTCATGAAGGCCCTGGTCTGCACAATCCCCATCCTGTAGTCATACTCTGTTGTATTAATTGGTAGAGAGTGTGTCGGGCCGTAAATAAAATGGCAGATGGTAGTCTTTGAGAGGTCAACGAATAAAACCCGCACCAATGTAGCCTGCAGAGGAGGTTGAGCTAATGGGTAAGCTCGTGGTGCTATGGCCTTTTTCACCGTCACCACATAGGAAGCATAGAACTTCCTAACCATATTCGAGCTATACTTGCTAGGATTCACCGCCATCCACTCACACCTGTGTCGGGTGAATAACTCATGAATCTGTCGCATCGTATGGAGGCTGCCAGTAATTAAGTGTCTCTCCTCAATGATGGTTCGAGCAAACTTTTCATACTCATTTACAAACAGTCCATCTTCAAATATCTGGCACGTCTCTTTGATGCACATCCTATTCGCCTTCGTGGATTAGAGAATCAACTTATAATGAGTACCGGGAGGGTCATGGGCCAATCCCGAACTAGTGGCATTAGACATTGAGGCGGTAACAGAATCAGAGTTGGAACTAGACAGTGACTCCCTGTTCTCCGAATTGGATTCCTTAGACTAGGGGGCATTATCATGCTTGGGTGAATCCTTCTTATCCGATAGCACGACCTATCGAGAGTTCTACCTAGTAGTCAGAGGTGCGGTGAGGGAGGTCCAAAGATTTTTGGGTTCATACTCCGACCCACTAGAATCCTCTAGCATCCGGTGTGAAAGAGACACAGACTTTAATTTTCCATGGTGTTGGTAAGTGTTTACCTTCTTGAGTGCCATTTCACCTGTAAGAGACTTATTAGTAACCAAATTATTCAACACAAACCAAGAAAAAAAAATTAAAACAAAATTCAAAACTTAAAAGAACTTTTGGGCAGTAGTTGTTTATGGGACCGACAGTTGAGACCTACGGGCCGTCAAGTGAACGGAAGACTTTTGGTGCCCACCGTGGGTCAGGAAGTAAAGTTTATACTCTAAAGTTGGAACAACGGTTCACCGGAATGGCCCATCGATGGAACGACGAACCGTAAGCCAAGCTGTGGTTCACAACTTGAGCTATTGTTTTGTGTGGCTGATCAATGGGACCAGACCTATGGTCCGTGGGTTGCCCCATGGCCCGTGAGTCGTGGTCATCGACCAGTACTAGTGTTTCAGAAAAAATTCACACTTAAACCCATCAACACAATATCATAATTTCAACTATCAAACTACTTCTTAGACATGAATTTCAACATATTTATATGGTATTCGATCGTCCCTAGGCTTCATACATACAATTACTCATTTATGAACAAAACCAACTCGTAACTGTAATTCAAGAACAAAAATAAAACATAGTAACCACATATTTTCATTACATTAATCAACAATGCTTACTACACTATCGTTCCAAGGGTAAATTCGAATTATAAAAATCAATTTCGCAAGTTATTCATACCCAAGGTCAAGTACAACTTTGTGATTTCAACTATGAATTAATAGGTCAAGTTTGAAATCAATTACTTTACAAGTAGTGCAAAATTGCGTGAATTTTCCTACAATCTCTTGTAGACTCCAAGTAAGTTTTGACACCGAACATGAACCCTTTTTGTTGTTCTTTTGGTAGAGGAAGAAGATGGAATTTGGGAAAGAGGAAAAATGGAAAATGAGGAATGAAATTGGGGAAGATGGATTTAAATGTGTGTAGTGATGGAGATTAATGGGTGAAAAATGGATGTGAAGGGGTTGGATTTGAGATAATAATCATTTGTAACGGTTGGGGAATAAGAGGGAAATGGGGGATGTGTTTAAATTTGAAGAGTTTTATTAATTTGGGGTTCGGGTCGGGTCGACTAACTAACCCTATCTTGGACCCATGAAAGCCTGTCGATAGTCCGAGAGTTAATCAATGGCCCGTGGGTGGGTTCGTGGTTCCCCTAAAACTTAGTGAATTTTTAGAAAACATACATGGGCTCTACGGATTCCATCTACGGTCCGCCAGTTGAACGATGGACCATCTATGGGAACCGTAGAACCTACACCAGTAATTTTTTGAAGTTTTCCTCTTTGCTTTCCTGCACACGTAGCAAACATTAGGAATTCCATTATATCTTTTCTTGACATTCTTTTTGACACAGACCATATTCTACCCTAATCTAGCCAACAGTAAGACTCAAAAACAATGAAACTCAAGTAAAAATACTAAAAATTCATTCAAAAAAATCAATAAAAACTCCTAAAATTTGCTAGAATTTACATCTTGGATTGCCTCCCAAGTAGCGCTTGATTTAACGTCGCGGCATGACCCAGACATCTTGATTACTCAGACTTCATCAAGGCTCCATTTTCCTATCACTCATTGACGTTCTTAGATTTCTTCAAGTAGATCTTTATTCATTGTCCGTTCACCTTGAACCTTGTTTCTTCATTATTTTCGAGTTCAACCACTCCGTGTGGAAATACTTATATCACTTTGCATGGCCCAGTCCACTTGGACTTGAGCTTGCCAGGAAACAAGCACAACCTTGAGTTGAATAAGAGAACCAAATCACCGGGAACAAATTCATGCATTTTGATCTTTCGATCATTGTACCTCTTCATCTTCTTCTTGTACAAGGCTAAACTTTCATATACTTTTAGGCGAAACTCATCGAGCTCATTCATCTCATTCAATCTTTGACTTGATACGGCACCCCAATCCAAATTCAGCTTCTTAAGTGCCCATATCACTTTGTGCTCTAACTCTACAGGCAAATGAAAAGACTTTCCATATACAATTTGATAGGGGACATACCTATGGGAGTCTTAAATGCAGTGCGATAGGCCCATAGAGCATCATTAAGCCTTCTTGACCAATTAGTTTAGTTTGCATTCAGAGTCTTTGCAAGGATTTGCTTAGTCTCTCTATTTGATACTTCAACTTGGCAACTAGACTGCGGATGATAAGGGGTTGCTACGTTGTGATGAACACATTACTTCTCAAGTAAAGTCTTGAATAACTTATTACAAAACTGAGAACCTGCATCTCTAAGAATCGCCCTTGGTGCACCAAATCTGGAGAAAATATTCTTTTTCAGAAACGCAGTAACGCTTTTTCCTTCATTGTTTGAAAGCACAACAACTTCCACCCATTTAGACACAAAGTCAACTGCTACAATAATAAACTTCATCCCATTTTAGCTCACAAACGGACTCATGGAGTCAAAACCCCAAACATCAAACAACTCAATTACCAGTATCAGATTCATTGAGAGTTCTTGCTTCCTTGAAATACCTCCTTCTCTTTGACAATGATCACAAGACTTGGCGATGTTATGAACATCTTGGTGGATAATAGGCCAATAATACCCACATTGCAAGATTTTATGAGCAGTCTGGATACCACTATGGTGTCCACCAAGAGGAGATGAATGAGACGCCTCCAATATACTTATCATCTCAACCTCAGGCACACAGCGATGAATAATCCCATCAGCCCAAATACGAAACAAGTAAGGCTCATCCCAAAAAAATGTATTCACATCAGACATGAATTTTCTTCTTTGGTTAAATGACAGATTCAAAGGCACCAAATCACTTGCCAATTAATTCGCAAAATCTGCGAACCAAGGAATAAGGTAAAATGAAACAGCAAATACTTGTTCATTGGGGAAGGCATCATTTATCTCAACTTCGTCTGCTCACTTTATCATAGCCTCTTATTCTAATCTCGACAAGTGACTAGCCACTTGGTTTTCTGTTCCCTTTCTATATTTAACTTCAAAGTCGAATTCTTGCAACAATAATACCCATCTAATCAATCTTGGTTTTGCATCCTTCTTTACCATAATATACCTCAATGCCGAATGATCAGTATGCACAATAACTTTAGTGCCAAGAAAATAAGATCTGAACTTCTCAAACGTGAAGACTACATCAAGCAATTCTAGTTCAGTAACATTATAGTTATTTTGAGCAACATTCAAAGCTTTACTCGCATAGTATATAGGATGAATAATCTTCTCTTGCCTTTGCCCCAATACTACACCAAGTGCAACCCCACTCCATCACACATCACATCAAACAGTTGTCCCCAATCTGGTGAAATAATGATTGGTACGAAAGTCAACTTCTATTTCATCCCCTCAAATTCTCTCAGAAAAGCATCATCAAACTCAAATTTGGACTCCATTTCGAGTAGTTTGCTCAATGGGTGTGCAATTTTCAAGAAATCCTTTATGAACCCCCTAGAGAAACATGCATGCCCTAGAAAACTTCTCACACCTTTTACAGAGATAGGTGGTGGTAGTTTTTCTATTACTTCAACTTTTGCTCTATCAACTTCAATCCCTTTCCGCGAAACTCAATAGCCCAGAACTATACCTTATTTCACCATAAAGTGACATTTATCCCAATTGAGCACAAGATTGCACTCTTCACACTGTTTCAGCACTTCATCTAAATAAACCAAGCAATCAACAAACGAGTCACCAACTATAGAGAAATCATCCATAAATACCTCAATTGTGTCCACCACCATATTAAAAAAATATTGACATCATGTAACACCAAAAAGTCACCGACGCATTACACAACTCGAATGGCATCCTCTTGAAAGTACAAGTCTCATAAGGACAAGTGAAGGTGGTTTTCTCTTGGTCTTTCGGAGCTATAAACATTTGATTGTATCCTGAATACCCATCTAGAAAACAATACCAACCCTTTCCAGCAAGACGGCCTAGCATTTTATCCATGAACGGCATTGGGAAGTGATCTTTAACAGTCCACGCATTCAACTTACGATAGTCCATACAAACTCTCCAACCAGTCATCGGTCTCATAGAAACGAGGTCATTATTTGCATTACGAACCACAGTGATTCCTCCCTTCTTTGGCACACATTGCACTGGACACACCTAACTACTATTAACAATAAGATATACAAGTCCAACATCCAACCACTTAATGATTTCTTTCTTCACAACCTCTTGCATCGGTGGATTTAATCTTCGTTGGTGCTCAATACTTGGCTTGCTATCCGGCATGAGTTGAATTATGTGAGAACAAATACCCGGTAAGATACCAATAATATTTGCAATAGTCCATCTAATAGCCCATTTGAATCGTTTGAAGACCAATATCAACCCCACTACTTTCCATTCATTCAAGTCAACATCAGTAATAATAACAAAAGTACTATTTTGGCCAAAAAATATATACCACAAATAAGATGGAAGAGCCTTAAGCTCCAACTTCGGAGGCTCCTCAAAAGATGGTCTCGCAGGCGGGGTCTCTATATTCTTCAAATCAAGATCCAGCTTCTTTGGTTGACGACGAGAAAAATGTATCCCATCAAGTGCAACTACTAGCTCATCATATTCATCAATACCATCTCCATCAAAATTCATGATCACAACAACTAACACCTCAACACCAAGTCTCTCCTCAATAGACACCTCTGGCACTATTGCAACAGTATGATTTACTACATACACCGCCTTTAGATCACTAGAATGCTTCATAGATCTGCAAATATTGAAGATTAAATCTTCATAGTTCAAACAAAACTTCATCTGCCCCTTTTCCATATCAACCAAAGCACGCCCATTACCAAGAAATGGTTTCTCTATGATGATGGGGACTTAAAAATCCACTTCCCAATCTAGTATAACAAAGTTTACTGAAAAAATGAATGACTCGACTTTCACAAGGACATCTTGAAGCACCCCAATCGTTCTCTTCATAGTTCGGTATTCCATGAGTAGTTGCATTGTAGTCAATTTGGGGGCTCCCAAGCACAACTTTTTGTATATAGACAGCAACATCAGCTTAATGCTAGCACCCAAGTCACATTGAGGTTCAGAGAAATGCAACATACCAATCGTATATGGAATAGTAAATGCTCCAGGATCCTCTTTCTTTTGCACTAACGATCTAGTAGAAATAGCACTACACTGCTGCAACTTGTCATCATCATTCAAATTTATCACCATCTTCTTAGTCACTAAATCCTTTATTAACTTTTCATAACCCGGCATTTGCTCAAGTGCCTCAATCAAAGGAACATTTATGGACAACGCTTCAGCATAGCTATAAACCTGGGATACTTTCCTTCTTCCGTTTTCTTTACCAACCATTATGGGAGGTGGATGTTTCGACATAGGGATGATCTTTTTGCGTCAACTCAACCTCCTTCTCATTTTGATCTTTTGGCTCCTAAACGACCTCAACTTCGTCTTCTTCATGCTATTTTGCACTTCTTTCTCCAGTCAGCATAAGAGGGTCTATAGTCTGCTTTCCTCCTCTAGTAGTGATTGTCATGCAATGATTGTCATTCTTTGTATTCTAGATTGTATTGCTAGGAAGTGTTTCGGGCAGAAACAGATTTACACTTGTGGATAACTGGCTCAACTGCAGCTCAATCTACTTAATCGATACTGTATGGGATTCAACTTTTTGGCCAATGCCAGATAAATCATTTCATATTTCTTTCACATTATTGTTTGTTGAATCAAACATTTTCATCATCTTGTGCATTATATCTTCAATGTGTTTCATACTTGATACAGCATCACTGTTCCGAGGTGGAACATAGAGTCCACTCTTCTTATTCCTATTGCCATTCCCATTCCGATTGTAGTTGTTGTCATGATTAAAATTCTCATCACGAACATAATTCCCTTCACGATTATAGTTACCATAGTTCCAACCTTGATTTTCTTGACCTTGGAACCAATTATCTGAATTGGATCCTTGGGCGATAGTTCGGAAACCCCCTATCTGATCGTTCACAAGATACGTATCCTTCTCATAAATGTACTCATCAGCACGTGGTGCTCTAGGTTTATAATTCACATCATTTACTTTCTCAGCACTTTCGCTCACATGTTTCAATACCAAGCCAATTTATATTCTCAACAGGGCCATTTCTTCACAAATATCTTCATTGGACTAAGTTGGTTCGGCTTGTACAACAAATGTGTTCCTTCCCATATGTGACTTTCTAGTGCTCCTTGCCTTGTTATTCTTCGAGATCCTTCAAGTTTTTCAGCAATTTCTTGAAATGTGCATGCTCCATAAGATCATTCGGCAATAGTATCTAGCACAACTTTTCCATTATTATCTTTCCCTCTGTAAAAATACTCTTTCAGTGACTCTTCATCCCTGCAATGATTAGGCACACTCCTTATAAACATCCTAATAGCTACTCACTGACTCCCCATGCAATGCCACAAAGTTATTGAGTTTATCCTTGAGATTCAACTTCTTGGACACCGGAAAATACTTTTCCATGAATACCCTATGCAGCCCATCCCAATTCGTGATTAAGTTATATGGCAATTAAGATAGCCATATTGTAGCATCACATGTCAATGAAAGTGGAAACACCCTTAAGGCGATCGCGTCTATGTCTAAATTTGGTCGCCCCACACTACTCAAGCAGACACTCTTCACTTTGCTCATGTGAGCATATGGATCATCCGAAGTTAACCTAGCAAATAACCCTCCAGATGAAAGCATTTGCATCAAACTGTTGGTCCCCACAAAAGTATGTCCGGGAGGTAGTAAAGGGACAACTATAGCACCGGTCGATCCCACAACATTATGATCAACCTTGTAGTTGTTGCAGACATTCGGTGTTGGCTGATTTTGCACTTCTTTAGCATTTTCAACCTGTGGATTACACTAAACATGTCCGAGCACGTCCAAGACTCCAGGAGGTTGTGAACCAGCTCCATCCCCTTGACCCGCTCCAATTGGATCATTCTGAACCTCGAGATTTAACCCTCTTCCAACCATCCTTCTAGATGTTCTTCTTAATTCAGGATCGTAAGGAGTCAGTGGATGGCCTTGACTTTGTGTACTTGGCATACACTAGAAATAAGACCTGTTATAAAAACAAAAACAAAACAAAACATAAAATTAGGAAATACTTTACTAAAGTTCAATAACGAAATTAGTCTAATCTAAAAGTCGTATTCCTCGGCTGCGGCTCCAAAATTTGATATACGCCCATATTACACCTCTCTAAAGAAGTATAAGCGGTTGTTGTCAAATAAAGAACCTAACTTTACGTTAGGGTCGATCCCACGAGGAATATGGTCTAGACTTAGGCTAATTTATGGTTATTTACTTTTAGTCAAAATACTTCCATAAAAAGGGGGGATTTGTAAAAAAAAAAAGTAGCAGTTGATTTATTTGTAGTAACAAGTAATCACAATTCGTAGTTTGTAATCTCAATATGATATGAAAACTAGGGAACATGTGTTCCTCACAAGTTCTTAACGTAGTAATCCCAATAGTAGTAACTCTATCCTACTGTTTAACATGCAAGGTTGGTAAGTTATGTATCTCCAAAGTGATTGGTCCTCCAAGTAAGTAATTTCACCACGTAACTTGGTCTATTTACGGGTGTATGCTTTACTAACCTTTACCCTTAGCCCCAGATTAGCCCTCGCTGTAGATGGCTCATGCTATTAGATCGTGGATTATCACGTCTAAATCTCAGTTGTTCAATCCCTTTTTCATTCATTACTTCCTTGGTCCGGCAAGTAGGAATGAGGAGAGTTCTAACGTTGGACAACATTAAAAAGCATTCAAAATGAAAGGATTAACAATACATGCATAAACACTATTCAAGAATTACTTAATTGTTGGTTTTACATTGTTAATTACTCATGGTTCCCACAACCCTAGTTGTAGATTTAGGTATTCATGCTTGAAGTATCACAATTCATATTAGGTTTTGAAAAAGAAATCATGAACTTACAATTAGAATATATGGAATCCGAAATCTTGAATTGAAAATCAAAAGCAAATTGCATAAACCAACTTTAAGAATTAAATGTCGAAACTGTTCACAAAATAATTCTCAAAGCCAAAATAAAGTATCCCAAAAGGTCTAACAACCCAAAAACGAAAAAATACAACTAATATTTATAGAAACTATATCCTAAACAAACTAGGAAAAGGAAGTGTATGAAAATTTGGTTTGGGCAGCTTCGTTGACGGCTTGCTCCCTACAGTCTGTCACACGAATGACGGTTTGTGGTCTTCCACCGTTGCTCAGCAGTTGACAAAAATTATTGGTCTTCAATCAACGTTCATGACCCACGGCCCGTAGGTCTAAGCATGGTCCGTTCTGTACATTCATGATTCTAGTACTAGAACTCAACTTTCTAAAGTCACCGACGACCAATCAACGACTGCCTGTCAATGGACTCACGGCCCGTCAGTGGCCTCCATGGTTCGACACTTAGTCTGACTTCCTTAAACATTTCACCCACGCCTCCACCTACGGCTCATCAAGTGAACGACGGCTCATAGGTGGGCTCGTCTGTTGCCATTTTCATGTTGTTTCAGCTATGTTCAACTCTAACTGCTCCAAACCTATTTCCTGCAAAAATCATACCAAAATACCATCAGATCTAATAACAAAATGCTTAAGACACATGCAAACTTCAAGTATAATACATTGAAAATACCGAGAACTCACGGTACATCAAGTATAAGCAAATAATCAAACTTAAGAAATAAACTATGAAACGCTTCCATCTACATATAGAAAAGTCTCATTTTGGCATAGGTGCCGCCAATTATATAGTGAATAAGGTAAGCACATAAGGGTACAAATAATACTCATATCTACATATAAGCAAGTTACAGAACACAACAAAGCTTGTCAATGTAATGAGATGATAAAATGACGTGGGGGAATCAAGGCTATCGCACAACCTGTCGTATACACCTTGCCGAGTTTTAGCTTCCAGACAAGGACTCATTGGGAATTCGCAGTCTATATACAATCTCAAAATCTCAATATCTCATCAATGTGCCACCTAGCTCATGGTCAAGGATAAATGTAAGGTGTCTCATTTTCCTTCTCAAAAATAGTATATTTCCAATTTCCTCAAAATCCTGTGAATAATGGTATGATGAATGAGTATGAATGCATCACAACCCATACAATACAAAGACATAATAAATTTAACAAGGATATGAAATAGTAAAAGAATTCATTTGACATTAACCTTTACCACTTAGAAAGCATTTCTTTCATTTTAAGATGATCAATTATCAGTTAAGGCCCCTAACTCGGGCATCCCAATATCAACATATTAAAATACGCAACACAACCCCTCTCTTGGGACAATTCCCAAATATCACAAGTTCTTAAAAGTAGTGAAGGGTATCACATGAAGCCTCCACACATGTTAAGCATCACAAATAAGCCTCACATGGGCAAAAAAGGAAAGTCAACACTTACCAATCTCTAAAATTCATAATCTAACTCATTGCACAATTGACTCCCTAAACAAGATTAACTACCCATCTAAGTCCAAAAAAGGAATAACCAAACCTACATCGAAGGCCGAAACTTCACCGAACCAACTCTATCAGAGCCTTCCTTCTACCAAACAATCTCTGAAATGATGCCCAACTTTCAAGAATGGAAATGATTCATCAAAAGGAGCCCGACGATACTTATATCGATAAATTATGAACCAGGGATAAAATAGTCCAAAAATCTAATTGCAAATTGGAAGGGTAAAAATCAGATTTTTATTAGAAAAACAAATTCTACAAGTCAAGAGGAATTTGTGATTGAAAACCCCATTAAAAACAAGCAAGGAATAAGCTCCAAATCAAGAATTTACTAATTTGTTCAACTTACGAGGAAAACCTGTAACACCCCAGATTCGGAAGAGGAAAGCCTAGAAAAATTCATAACTCCCAGGTGCCATCCACGAGGGCCAACTATGGCCCGTGGTGTGGGCCACGGACAGTTGGTAGGTCCGTGGATTAGTCCCTCTGAAGTTCTGCAAGGAAGAACCACAATTGGACCTTCAATTGGCCAAAAGTCTCTGACCACCAACCACGGTCCACCAGGATGGGCCGTGGGTCAGACCACGGTCCGTCGACTGGGTCTGTCGGTTGGTAGGTCGATGATAATTGACAGTTAGTTCAGGGGTAGTTTGGTCTTGTCACGACCCAAGCCTAAGGCCTAGACGTGACCGGCGAATGGGGAACCCGAAGAAACCCCAAACAAGCCTCATAGCGTATCATTACACATCCTTGGTCGCGGAAGCAATTAAAATTACCATAAGCGATAAGCATAATCAAGGGGGAAATCGGGACTAAGGGAGCAAGAAAAAAAAAAGGAATGATACATAAACACCATAGATGAGTCAAGCTCAAGCATAATACACAACTTGTCCAACACCACCTCTAAACATAGGTACTTAGCGAGGGCCAAGAAAAACTACCGGGCTCACCCTCATAGTCAAAACATAACTAAAAAGAAAAAGTCTTATACATAGCAAAAGATCATAAGCAACGTCCCCGGAATGGAGGACTCACCAATAACCTCGATAGAGAATCGTATTAGCCACGCGGAGGAGGATGGTCAAGCGGTGCTCCGGTCCCTACATGTGACATCATGTAGGCATAGAGTATGCATTAGTACGTTTGAATGTACTAAGTATATGGGATGCAATGCAATGCTACAATAGATGGACATCATAGGCAAAATGCATAATCATACCCGATAGATAGCATATTAATGAGATGATATGTATAATGATGATTACATATAAATCATATTTAGTGGGGCGTAGTACATGTGTGGCGAGTGACCATCAATGTAGTATTTCCAAGGCCTACCACCCCCTTGGAGAGGCGAAAGAGGTACAAACCCCTCAATGTGGTTACTCGAGCCTACCACCCCCCGAGCTAGGGACCAAGGTACAAACCCCTCGATATGGTTATACGGGCCTACTACCCCCCGTACTAGGCAACCAAGGTACCAACCCCTCGATACAGTTACCCGGGCCTACAACCCCCCGAGCTAGGCTTGGTCAACTCACAACACTTATATAGAGAAAATCATATACATGTGTCCATTTCATCGTCATTTCAGTAATTATATAACCATCCGACTCATAGGACATACATTGGACCTTCCATTTCCCAAGAATTCTATAAATGGGCATTTTATCAAACACATGGTGGGCTATTGTTCATGTAAATAAAATCATGTATTTCAAGAGTAATAAGTCCAACCAATTCCAAAATCCATATAAATCAGCCTAACAACAACATACATATATATATATCAACCTTCATAATTTGATCATGGAAGCATAAAAACCATAAATATCACATAATAATTCCATTTCATGATAATATGCAAAATAGACCATAATAGGGTGTGTAGTAGTAATTCCATACTTCAAGAGTTCATTAATAACCATAATGACCCATAAACTTGAAGTAAAAATAGAGGATAAATGGTTGGACTTGTGGAAAGGAAGGTTTCCACAATCAAACCCACATACCTCAACTTTGGAGAATCCTTGATGAAGATTGGAATGGAGAATTGAAGCTTGAGATTAAGTCTTGAATCCGGAATTAGAGCTTGAGATGTTTGAATTTGGTTGAAGATCTTGGTGGAATTTTGGAGAGGGTTTAGAGAGTGTTTTTGAGTGTTTTGAAGTTAGAAAAAAAATATGACCAAGTATGGGACATTTATAAAAAACGTCGCCAACCCGCTAAAAAAAAAGCTCACTGGAATTTGTCATTCTCCACAGACAGGTTTTACGAAAATGGTCATAACTCCCTCATCCTAACTCGGAATGAGGTGAAACCAAGTGCGTTGGAAAAAAAACTCAAAGGGATTTAACTTAATAGGTTATGGCCCTTCCAGTTCCTTGTGTTCTAAGAGATATGCCCCTTTAAAGTTGACCCTCCAAATCGCATTTTTTGCGATTTTCGAATTTTGATACGGTTGCTCTAAAATTCGGGTTACACCCATTTCCCACTCAATTTGACCCCCTGAATAAGAATATGAAGTCAAATTTCCAAAATCATGCATGGATTTTGAGATATATGGAAATTACAATTATAGGTGTTTTCGAAGCACATTTTCGGGCATTTTTGGGGGTCGTTTCAATATCTCCCCCTTGGAAACATTCGTCCCCGAATGTTAAAGAAACGTACATGAGAGACACAAACATGGCAATTTCAGCCCACATAAGGATGCAACAATGCACTTACACCTTATTTCAGAAACCTTAACATAGTTGTAAAACCACAATGAACTTGTCAATTTAAACATGAATGTATGCAATGACATGGGGGCTGAACTTAAGACCTGAGATTTTATAAAGGGCTTAGATCAATACCTTAGGCTTGAGTGGAGTGGAAAAGATAAGGATATCGCCTTTGCATGTCCGCTTCGGCCTCCCAAGTAGCACTCTCAACTTGTTGATTTCTCCAAAGGACTTTAACGGAAGCCACATCTTTGTTTCTCAACCTCTTCACTTGTCTATCTAAAATCTGGACCGGAACCTCTTCATAGCTCAAATTATCTTCAACAACACCCACAACATCAAGAGACACAATGGCATTCGGATCACCCACACACTTCCTCAACATAGACACATGAAATATCGGATGAACCAAATCCATTTCGCTAGGCAATTCCAACTCATAAGCTACCTTGCCAATTCTCCTCATCACCTTATAAGGACCCACATATCTTGGGCTCAACTTGCCCTTCTTACCAAAACGAACCACACCCTTCATGGGTGACACCTTCAAATAGACCCAATCACCAACTCGGAATTCAAGAGCCCTTCTCCTCACATCGGCATAGGACTTTTGGCGACTTTGGGCCGTCTTCAACCTTTCTCTAATCATCCTAACCTTCTCAAGAGCCTCCATAACTAGATCTGGTCCTAACAAGAACACCTCAACAACCTCAAACCACCCAACCGGTGATCTACAACGCTTCCCATAGAGAGCCTCAAAAGGAGCCATATCGATGCTAGAATGATAGCTATTGTTATAGGCAAACTCAATCAATGGAAGATGATCATCCCAACTACCCTTAAGCTCCAATACACAAGCCCTAAGCATATCCTCAAGTGTTTGGATATTCCTTTCGGCTTGTCCATCCGTTTGCGGGTGAAAGGCCGTAGTAAGCTTAACTCTCGTACCTAGACCCCTTTGAAAGGACTTCCAAAAGTGTGAAGTAAATTGAGTACCACGGTCCGATATGATGGATAGAGGAATCCCATGCAACCTTACCAAGTCATGAATATATAACCTTGCATAATCTTCCGCCCCATATGTTGTCTTTACCAGTAGAAAATGAGCCGATTTTGTCATCCTATCAACCACCACCCAAATAGAATCAAAACCTTTTCTAGTCTTGGGTAAACCAACTACAAAATCCATATTAATTTCTTCCCACTTCCAAGTAGGAATCTCTATGTCTTGGGTTAGACCACCCAGCCTTTGATGTTCGGCCTTGACTTGTTGACAACTAGGACAACCGGAGACGAATTTGGCAATGTCCTTCTTCATGCCTCCCCACCAATACACATCCCTCAAATCTCTATACATTTTGGTGGAACCAGGGTGAATGGAGTAGGAAGAATTATAAGCCTCCTCAAGAATTTTCTCCCTCAAACCATCAACACAAGGCACACACAACCTACCTTGGTACCTAAGGGCACCATCTCCCCCTTGGGAGAAAACTTCCACCTTGCCCGTTTTCACCAAAGCCTTCAATTCTAACAAGGAAGAGTAAAGATATTGTTTCGCTATCACCTCATCAACCAAGGAAGACCTAGCACCATTAACAACGACCACACCACCATTACCAACCTCTTCCAACCTAACCCCCAACCTAGCCAACCGATGCACCTCCCTAGCCATTTCCCTATCACCAATATCAACATGAGCTAGGCTACCCATAGACACCCTACTCAAAGCATCCGCCACCACATTAGCTTTACCGGGATGATAATGCACACTCATATCATAATCTTTAAGAAATTCTAGCCACCTTCTTTGTCTCAAGTTGAGATCTTTTTGGGTGAAGACATATTGGAGGCTCTTATGATCAGTGAACACATTAACATGTACCCCATACAAGTAATGACGCCAAATCTTTAAAGCAAACACCACCGCGGCTAATTCAAGATCATGCGTAGGATAGTTCTTTTCATGCACTTTGAGTTGTCTAGAAGCATAGGCTATCACCTTACCATTTTGCATTATGACACAACCCAAGCCAACTCTAGAAGCATCACAATACACAACAAATCCCTCAAGCCCATCCGGTAGTGACAATATAGGAGCGGACACAAGTTTATCTTTCAAGGTTTGAAAACTCCTTTCGCACTCGTCGGTCCACTCAAACTTAGCCTTCTTTTGTGTCAACTTAGTCATGGGAGAAGCAATAGAAGAAAACCCATTAACAAATCTCCAGTAGTAACCCGCTAAGCCCAAGAAGCTCCTAATATCCGACGGGGTCAATGGCCTAGGCCAATTTCTAATCACATCGGTCTTCTTAGGGTCTACCTTAATATCATCCCCCGACACCACATGACCTAAGAAGGTAACCTCCCTCAACCAAAATTCACACTTTTCATACTTGGCATACAACTTCTCCTCTCTCAATCTTTGCAACACAACCCTCAAGTGACCCATATGTTCTTCCTCGCTATGCGAATAGATTAAAATATCATCAATGAAGACCACAACAAAGGAATCAAGGTAGGGTTTAAAGACCCTATTCATTAGGTCCATGAAGATAGCCGGTGCATTGGTCAACCCAAAGGACATGACCACAAATTCATAATGCCCATACCTAGTCCGGAAGGCTGTCTTGGGAATGTCACACTCCCTCACCTTCACTTGATGATACCCGGACCGAAGATCAATTTTTGAGAAGTCGCTAGCCCCTTGCAATTGGTCGAACAAGTCATCAATCCTAGGAAGAGGATATTTATTATTGACGGTGACCCTATTGAGTTGCCGGTAATCAATACACATCCTAAGGGACCCATCTTTCTTCTTCACAAACAACACCGGTGCACCCCATGGTGATTGACTAGGCCTAATAAAACTCTTCTCCAACAAGTCCCTCAATTGTTCCTTCAACTCCTTTAACTCCGCCGGGGCCATACGGTAAGGGGGAATAGAAATGGGTTGAGTATAGGGGAGGAGGTCTATGCCAAAATCTATTTCCCTTTCGGGAGGAACACCGGGAAGGTCATTAGGAAAGACATCAAGGAATTCATTTACGACCGGAACCGACTCTATAAGAAGGGTTTTGGACTCCACATCTCTAACCCTCACAAGGTGATAGAGACACCCCTTAGAGATCAACTTACGGGCTTTAATGCAAGAGATGAACCTACCCTTGACTACCACATTTTGGCTTTCCCACTCAAGAATGGGTTCACTTGGGAATTGGAACTTGACCCTACGGGTTCTACAATCAATGGAAGCATAGTATGCATGCAACCAATCCATCCCAAGAACAACATCAAAATCGACCATGTTCAACTCAACAAGATCACAAGGCAATATTTTATGCAAGATGCAAATAGGACAATTTCTATAGACCTTCCTAGCAACAATATATGCACCAATAGGAGTAGACACCTTATATGACTCACGCAACAAGTCGGGCTCAACATGAAACTTTTTGGCAACAAAGGGGCTGACAAAAGAAAGAGAGGCACCCGGATCAATTAATGCATATACATCAAAGTCAAAAAATTTCAACATACCGGTAACGACGTCGGGGACTTCATCGACCCCTTGCCTCCCATGCAAAACATAAAATCGATTGTGCCTTGGAGCACCATCTTGTCGGCCCCCTCTCCCCAAAGGAACCGCATTGGCACCTTGTGGACGGACCTCCTTACCCTTGTTGCGATTTCGAGGACAATCCATTGCCTTGTACCCCATTTCCCCACAACTGTAGCAAGCACCGATATTTCTCAAGCACGGGCCACCATGGCCCTTACCACACTTCGGACATACATCAATAGGACCCATACCACCAACACCTTGGGCCCTTGGAACATCATTGGCAAACCCCTTATGGGGCGTATGAGAAGACCCTTGGCCTTGATGAAACCAGCCTCCCTTTCGAATTTGGAACTTGCCCTCAAAACGGGCCCTCTTGGCCTCATGACCCCTCCTCTTCCTCAACTTCTCCTCCTCCATTTGTTCGGCATAGACCATCAAGCGGGACAAGTCCATGTCACTAATCAACATTGCGGACCGCCATTCTTCACTCACTAGGTCGGACACACCCATCACGAATTTGTTCATTCTAGATCGTGAGTTGGCAACCAAGTGTGGAGCATATCTTGAAAGTTGGTTAAACTTGAGGGCATACTCCCTTACACTCATAGACCCTTGTTTTAAATTCATGAACTCCACCAATTTGGCTTCCCTAAGTTCAAGAGGAAAGAATCGATTAAGGAAAGCCGTTTTGAACTCTTCCCAAGGCACCGCATAGTTTGCCCCCTTCTCTTCCTTCCATTGGTTGTACCATATTTGGGCCACCCTTTTTAGTTGGTAGGCCGCCAACTCCGCCTTATCTTCTAACCTCATGCCCATGATAGCTAATATCTTGTGGACTTCATCAATGAACTCTTGAGGGTCTTTATCTAAATTAGACCCATAGAATTCTGGGGGATTCATCCGCACAAAGTCTCTCAGCCGAGATGCCGGGGTAGGAGCCTGAGAGGCTTGGGCCCCGTGGTTGGCCTGATTAGCCATAGCTTGTGCAAATAAAGTAAGGGCATCCCGAAGATCCCTATTGGTCGGTTGTTCCTCGGGTGCGCGGGCTCGTCTTCCTCTTGTATTAGGCATGGTCTAGCATAGCAAAGAACAACCGTTAGGGAAAAAACTTAATTCAACTCTACAGCACAACTTAGAACATGGAGAAGGGAAACATTTCCTAAAACGTCTCATAGCCTCCTACTCATAGTTGTGGTGCACAACACAACCATGAATCGGACTCTAATCAACGCGGTGTGTTGGACTCCGAGGATCTATAAACCTAGTGCTCTGATACCAAGTTTACCACGACCCAAGCCTAGGGCCTAGACGTGACCGGTGAATGGGGAACCCGAAGAAACCCCAAACAATCCTCATAGCGTATTATTACACATCCTTGGTCGCGGAAGCAATTAAAATGACCATAAGCGATAAGCATAATCAAGGGGGAAATCAGGACTAAGGGATCAAGAAAAAAAAAAGAATGATACATAAACACCATAGATGAGTCAATCTCAAGCATAATACACAACTTGTCCAACACCACCTCTAAACATAGGTACTTAGCGGGGGCCAAGACAAACTACCGGGCTCACCCTCATAGTCAAAACATAACTAAAAAGAAAAAGTCTTATACATAGCAAAAGATCATAAGCAACGTCCCCGGAATGGAGGACTCACCAATAACCTCGATAGAGAATCGTATTAGCCACGCGGAGGAGGATAGTCAAGTGGTGCTCCGGTCCCTACATGGTGACATAAATGTAGGCATAGAGTATGCATTAGTACGTTTGAATGTACTAAGTATATGGGATGCAATGCAATGCTACAATAGATGGACATCATAAGCAAAATGCATAATCATACCCGATAGATAGCATATTAATGAGATGATATGTATAATGATAATTACATATAAATCATATTTAGTGGGGCGTAGTACATGTGTGGCGAGTGACCATCAATGTAGTATTTCCAAGGCCTACCACCCCCTTGGAGAGGCGAAAGAGGTACAAACCCCTCAATGTGGTTACTCGAGCCTACCACCCCCCGAGCTAGGGACCAAGGTACAAACCCCTCGATATGGTTATACGGGCCTACTACCCCCCGTACTAGGCAACCAAGGTACCAACCCCTCGATACAGTTACCCGGGCCTACAACCCCCCGAGCTAGGCTTGGTCAACTCACAACACTTATATAGAGAAAATCATATACATGTGTCCATTTCATCGTCATTTCAGTAATTATATAACCATCCGACTCATAGGACATACATTGGACCTTCCATTTCCCAAGAATTCTATAAATGGGCATTTTATCAAACACATGGTGGGCTATTGTTCATGTAAATAAAATCATGTATTTCAAGAGTAATAAGTCCAACCAATTCCAAAATCCATATAAATCAGCCCAACAACAACATACATATATATATATCAACCTTCATAATTTGATCATGGAAGCATAAAAACCATAAACATCACATAATAATTCCATTTCATGATAATATGCAAAATAGACCATAATAGGGTGTGTAGTAGTAATTTCATACTTCAAGAGTTCATAAATAACCATAATGACCGATAAACTTGAAGTAAAAATAGAGGATAAATGGTTGGACTTGTGGAAAGGAAGGTTTCCACAATCAAACCCACATACCTCAACTTTGGAGAATTTTTTATGAAGATTGGAATGGAGAATTGAAGCTTGAGATTAAGTCTTGAATCCGGAATTAGAGCTTGAGATGTTTGAATTTGGTTGAAGATCTTGGTGGAATTTTGGAGAGGGTTTAGAGAGTGTTTTTGAGTGTTTTGAAGTTAGAAAAAAAATATGACCAAGTATGGGACATTTATAAAAAACGTCCCCAACCCGCTAAAAAAAAAGCTCACTGGAATTTGTCATTCTACACAGACAAGTTTTACGAAAATGGTCATAACTCCTTCATCCTAACTCGGAATGAGGTGAAACCAAGTGAGTTGGAAAGCTAACTCAAAGGGGTTTAACTTAATTGGTTGTGGCCCTTCCAGTTCCTTGTGTGCTAAGAGATATGCCCCTTTAAAGTAGACCCTCCAAATCGCATTTTTTGCGATTTTCGAATTTTCATACGGTTGCTCTAAAGTTCGGGTTAGACCCATTTCCCACTCAATTTGACCCTATGAATAAGAATATGAAGATGAATTTCTGAAATCATGCACGGATTTTGAGATATATGGAAATTACAATTATAGGTGTTTCCGAAGCACATTTTCGGGCATTTTTGGGGGTCGTTTCAGGTTTTTTCCTAATTAATTAGTTCATATACTACGTCATTTTACCCAAGTAAGTCATTTTAAACCCAAAACTCACCCATTCAAATCATTATTTCCAAAACCCAAAAGAAATCCCAAAGTTCTTCTCTCAAATGTTTCTCTCTCTAGAACTTGAAGAAGAAGGAAGAGTTGAAGCTAGGGTCAAGTTCAAGTCTCCATTCCTCAAGCATTTGTGGGCTTTGTAATCAAGGTATGATGGCTTTTCATCCATGGATTCCTTCCATCCATGGAGTGATTTAACATTGCAACCACACCTCATCCAATTCTAGGTGTTCATTGATCGTAAATCAGTATAAAACCCAACTAAATGAGTTGGGGTCGATCCCACAGAGAGTAGTTTTATTGTGAGTTCGACTATGAAGTTATAACGGTGACTTTTGCAGCTGAAGGAATAAAAGTTTTAGGAAACTAAGAACCAAACTCGAAGATTTAATCACAATTCCAAACGAGCGGTGTTTAGTCTGCAAAAGTACTTCAATAATCAACAAGGAAAAATCAAATAGGGAGACAACGCTTGGGGAATTGACTAACCAACTGCGAAGTTTAACTCAACATGTGCAAATCACTACCAACAATGTTAATTCGTCGTGGGTAGAATGGATTGTAGGTAAGGCACTTTTCTCTTGAACAATTGCCTTATTTCCACTGAGTTATTTCGAATCTCAACTCATTCCATAAGAAGATCAACCCACAATCTCATCAAATCTACTCTCTCGAGCTAGATACAAAGGATGAGTCTTTAGTTTCACTTTCTCAAGCTGAAACTGTCATGACCCACTAGCTATGGATATCGAGTTACTACCTTAGCTCTACACTTCTCTCTCAATCAAGCATAAAACCCTGAGGTATAGTGCACTAAACATACAATATAAGAGTTAAACCACAGTAATAACTCAGACCCACTTCAAATTAACACCAAAAATCGATAATTACTAACACCCATTAAGCCAAACGCAATAATTTGTTACATTGTCATACCCCCAAGATTGGGGTTTTAGCCAATCATCGTAAAAAGACGAAATTTGATTCTTACTACATGTTCCATAGTTGGGTATGTGAAAATTGAAAGTCTAAAATGAATAATATCTTCTCTATTACAATACCCAATTGAAAAAGCTTGCTAAAATTACTCAAAATCAACAATAGCAGTGCTTTTGCTCTCTATCTTTTGTTCCTCACAATTTCTGAATACTTTCTCTCTCTTCCAAAAATCACTTTATACTAATCTGAGGTGTGGCTTTTTGAGGCCAATCAACGAGGAAAGTCAGGCTTCGCCGACCATTCGGAAACTCACCAAACGTCCTTTCCTCAATCCATATACTTGAAATTCAAGGATTTTTCATCAGTTCGTGGCACAAATTTATCATTTGAGGACACTAAACCTATGTAAACCAAGCCCTAAATGAGTCCAAATCTCAGACTCATCAACACCCTCAACTTAAACTTTTGCTTGTCCTCAAGTAAAATTAAAGTTCATCAGTTCAAAAAGGATGTCTCAAACAGTGCTACAAAAGACTCAATCATGAATGCACACAACAAGACATAACTTACTCATGCAAGGATCAATTGTGCACTCAAAAATTCAAGTTGTGATTAACCATTATCAAAGATGCTCAAGTTCACAATACTTGCTTCAAATGCAAGTTCAAGCTCAACAAAGGTACCCAAATGCCCTCACAACAAAGATGATTCCATATTCACACACTATTCTTCAACCATTTATAGATCCGGAATCACATACAACTCTCACACTCACAAAGATAAATACATGCATGACTTCACCCATAGGTTTGCCCTTATTTTGAAATCAACATTCGTTTCAGCTCACTCAAGATCACAAAGGTCTTTCAAGGCTTGTAACGGGGTTGAGTGTAAAGGTATGGTCATTTAGGCTCAGTGGCTGCTACCCTCATTAAACGTGGTATGAACATCACTTTCTTCCTTTTCTTCAGCATTTTTATCATGCTCAAAATTCACCCTATTATTCAATTTCACATAGACTACCGGATACCCCCATTTCTTTTTGCAATTTTTACAACTTTATTCCACAACTTGTTCATTCTTTTTCTTTTGCTTTATTTCTTCTTTTTTAAATAAGAAGGGTTTCCTTCTTTTTCAAAACCATTTGCTCAAAGGGGAATTCTTCACACTCCTTGATTTACCATCTCTTTTCACAAGACCCCCAACTTAGGCTTTTGGCCGAAGTTGGCTATTCAATCAAACCACACTTCATGAGGATTATGGGTGAATGGATAAAGAGGGGTCACAACTGCTCAAGTTTCTTCCAAGAAAAGCATATGGCTCAAAGGGTGTTCAAGCAAAGTTCACACATCTCACAAGGTTGGCGAGAAAAAGAGGTAAATTGTCGGATTGTTTCACTCTTCAAAATTGTTGCCTAAGATCATTTCAAGAGCTTGCATCACTTAGTCAACCGGACCAACGGGGCAAATTCTAGGTGTCATCACACATGGTTCAAGGTAAACTCATGACACAAGGCATTGGCACCAATATCAAACGAGACTCATTTGAGCTAGTGTGCAATGTTCATCACAAGAGACTCCATTCGATAACCGGCTAGTCACAACAAGATGCAAAAAGTCCACATATTGTCTATGCAACTTCATTTAGCCTCATCGTAGTCGCACATGCATTTCGTTCAATAAGGAGCACTATTCAAGTCATTGATATTGATCATAACCGATACTTAAATAACTTTCAAGAGAACAAATGACTCAATAACTAAACACCTACCACCCCCTACCAAAAGCATCCAACATTGTCCCTAATGTGAATAGAGAACAAACAATAACAAAAATAAAGGTAAACTACTGGCACTTAAACATGCAGAGTAGGGTGACAAGGGATCCTCACTAGGAGCCCATTTAGCAAAAACTTGTTGGAGTCACCCAACAGCTTGGCGATTCGCCTAATGGTCTGGAGTTCCCTGAAGTTTCCAGTGTGCAATCAGTCCATGCAGGGGCAAGAAGGCGGACAAGAGAGGGTTCGTCGAATACATCGACGTATCGCCTGAAGGACTTGAAACCTCACCGAATGATCCAAGAGGCTGGGTTGTTAGGGATAATGCAAAAAGGTGGTGAAAGTTGGGTCGCCTAATCATTTCGGCGAATTGCCAAGTGGTACAAACTTTCTGCCTAATGTTCTAGTGTCTCAGCCCATTGTTGGCACCAGAAATGCGAACAAATGCGTAATCGCCGAATTGGCTCGGTGACTCGCTGAGGAAGTTACATCGCCTACACCTGCACATTCAGCACACATTATTCAAAACACTAACACATAGGATGCCGCCCAAGAAGTTTCTTATTTAACGTCGTGGCACGACGTGGAAATGCTCTCAAGCACCTTCCAAAATACACCACTTCAACCACAGAAATTTCATGGCATTCTCCAAAGTATAGTTTCAAGTGTTGCCCATTCACTTTGAAGGTAGGACCTTCTTTACCTTTGACTTCAATTACTCCATTAGTGAACACCCGTGTTACTCGAAATGGGCCTGGCCATTTGAATTTGAGATTTCTCGGAAAGAGTCTTATTCGAGAATTATACAGCAACACCTAGTCTCCAACTCGGAATTCTCTCCTAAGGATTCTAGAATCATGCCACTTCTTCATATTTTCCTTGTAGAGGGATGAACTTTCATAGGCCCTAAACCTGAATTCATCCAATTCATTGAGCTGATCTACTCTTCCTTTTGAAGTTCTTGCTCAATCCAGATTCAGAGCTTTTAACGCCCATAATGCTTTGTGTTCTAATTCAACCAATAAATGGCAAGATTTCCCAAAGACTAGTTGATATGGAGACATACCGATTGGTGTCTTGTAGGCGGCGCGATATGCCCACAGAGCATCATTTAACTTTCGAGACCAATCAGTCTTATTTGCACTTACGGTCTTAGCCAATATATTCTTGATCTCCTTATTTGGAACTTCTAGTTGGCCACTCGTTTGAGGGTGATATGGCGTTGCTAGTTTATGTCTCGCCCCATATTTTCTCTATGCAGATGCAAAAAGCCTATTGCAAAAATGAGATCTGTCATCACTAATAATAACCCGAGAAGTGCCGAACCTAGCAAATATGAACTGAACGACACTTCTCCCTTCATTGTTTGGTAGTGCCACAATTTCCACCCATTTGGAAACATAGTCTACTGCCACCAAAATGTACTTATTACCAAACGAACTCACAAATGGACCCATGAAATCTATTCCCCAAACATCAAATAGTTCAACTTCTAAAATAGGTTTCAGAGGAAGCTCATGTCTTCTGGATACTCCACCTTGTCTTTGACATTTTGTACATTTCTTAAAAAATTCATGGGCATCTTTGTAAAGGGATGGCCAGTAGTAACCACTTTGGAGGATTTTAGCAGTTGTACTCACTCCACCATGATTACCCCCAACCAGTGAAGAATGACAAGCATGGAGAATTTCGTTGAATTCCTCTTTCGGTACACATCTTCGAATGATATGGTATGCACACTCTCTAAATAAGTACGGTTCATCCCAAAAGTATTTCTCGACATCGAAAAAAACCTCTTTTGTTGATAGAAGTTCAGTTCTTCTGGTATCAGCCCACACATTAGATAGTTAGCAAAATTAGCAGACCAAAAAGTTTGTTGTAGAGTCACCGTGAATACATGTTCATCACGAAAGGAATCATTTATGTCTACCTCCAGCTCGTCATTTTCCTTGCATTCTAATCTTGATAAGTGGTCAGCCACCTGATTTTCACAACCTCTTCTATCTTTGACTTCAAAGTCAAATTCTTGCAACAATAGCACCCACCTTATCAATCTTGGCTTGGTATCCTTCTTTCCCATCAAATAACGCAGAGCAACATGATCAGTGTGAACAACCACTTTAGTACCTAGCAAGTATTCCCAAAATTTCTCAAACGCATATACCACGCAAGTAATTCCTGTTATGTAATTGTGTAGTTACGTTGAGCACCATTCAAAGTTTTTCTTGCATAGTAAATGGGGTAAAATAATTGTTGCATTTTTGCCCCCAACACGACACCTAATGCCGTGCCACTTGCATCACACATCACTTCGAAGGGTTCTGACCAATCAGGACTAATGATAACTGAGGTGGAGATCAATTTTTCTTTCAAACACTAGAAGGCCATAATACACGCATCATCAAAGTTGAATTTCACATCCTTCTCCAAAGATTACATAAAGGGTGTGCAATTTTTGAGAAGTCTTTGATGAACCTCTGGTAAAAGCTGGCATGCCCTAAGCAACTACGAATACCCTTCATCGAAATTGGTGGTGATAACTTCTCAATCACTTCAATCTTTGCTTTATCAACCTCCAGCCTTTTTTGTGACACTTTGTGACCAATAACTATACCTTCCCTAACAATGAAGTGGCATTTTTCCCAATTTAGGACCAAATTTGTCTCCACACATCTTTGAAGAACCTATCCCAAGTGTGCTAAACATGCTTCAAAAGTATCACCCACGACCGAGAAGTCATCCATGAAGACTTCCATTGAATCTTCCACCATGTCAGCGAAAATAGATAGCATGCAATGTTGAAACTTTGTCGGAGCATTACATAACCCGAACGACATCCGTTTGAAAGCAAAAGTTCCATATGGGTATGTGAAGGTGGTTTTCTCTTGGTCTTCTGGAGCAATGGAGATTTGATTATAACTGGAGTACCCATCAAAAAAAGCAATACCATTATCATTCTAAAAGTCGATCAAGCATTTGATCCATGAAAGGCATGGGAAAGTATTTTTTTCTGTCCACGAGTTTAACTTCTGGTAATCCATGCATACTTGCCATTCGGTTACCGGTCTCATAGACACAAGCTCTCCCTTTTCATTTGGGACTACTATATTGCCTCCCTTTTTTGGTAGACATTGTACCGAACTTACCCACTTGCTATCCGCAATAGGGTAGATCACACCTGCATCCAACCACTTTATTATCTCTTTTTTACCACCTCTTGAATTGGTGGGTTTAATCTCTGCTAATGTTCAACACTCGATTTACATTCACTATCAAGCTGAATTTTGTGAGTGCAAATGCCAGGAGAAATGCCCATTATGTCAGTGATAGTCCAACATATAGCTTTGATATGTCTTCTCAACACCTCAAGAAGCAATTTTACTTGCCATTCAAGTAAATCAGCTGCAATGATTACAGGTAAGGTGGTATTTCAACTCAAGCTTCGGTTGTTCCTCCGTTGATGGCTTTGCGGGGGGATTTTCTCAATTTTTTAGATCAATGTCCATCTTCAATGGAGTTTTTGAATATTCCCCAAGCCCGAAAGAGAGGCCACTACCTCTTTGTAGCTTTGAACTTCGAACTCATCATAGTTAGCAAGAACGGCCTCAAGTGGTTCACTCATACACATCAAATGGCTCACACTAGCCACCGCCTCATCAATAACATCAATAGTAGAGACCACGTGAATATCGCTTAGGTGCTTCATTGACTTACACACATTAAAGGTTACTTCATCTTTGTTCACCCAGAACTTTAGTTGCCCACTTTCAACATCCACTAACGCTCTCCCGGTTGCCAAGAATGGTCTTCTCAAAATAATGGAAATTTCAGCATCGATCTCGCAATTGAGAATGACAAAATCAGCTGGGAAAATAAATCGGTCAACCTTTACCAAGATGTCATATAGTATCCCCACGGGGTGTTTAATTGATTGGTCTGCCATCAAGAGTCTCATTGTTGTGGATTTCGGTTCACCGAACCCAAGTTGTTTATAGATTGCCTATGGCATTTGGTTGATGCTTGCTCCTAAATCACATAGGGCCTTGGCAAATTGGAGCATGCCGATGGTGCAAGGGATGGTGAAAGCTCCATGATCTTCTTTCTCTTTGGTCATCTCATTAGTCATAATTGTGCTACAACTATGAGAAACTTTGATGGTTTCAAAGTCCAAGCTTTTTTTTTGTGACTAACTCCTTCATAAACTTGGCATAACCCGGCATCTCCAACAATGCCTCCACTAAAGGGAAATTAATCAATAAGGTCTTGAACACTGGTAATAACTTCTTGAACTTCTTATCCTCATTCTTCTTCTTGAGCCGTTGGGGAAATGGAAGAGGTATTTTAGGTAGAGGTTGCACCATTTTTGAGATTGGATTGCTTTTTTCCACATCTTTTTGTGACCCTTTGGCAATGCTTTGTTGGATGAGTATTTATTCTTCCTCAATACCTTTGTCTTCTTCATGAGCTTGAGCTTCGTCATTACTCGTCACATCACCTACCGCTACCTTTCCACTACGCATAACCACAACTAGACCTCTATCACTATTTTCCCTCGTCATATTTGGTTCAAATTGTGCTGAAAGTAAACTCAGCTGACCTTCAAGTAGCTAGATTGCATTTGTGTGAGAGTTCACTCTATTGTTCAATGACGAAAAATTGTCTTTCATCCCTTTTAACAAATCATCCCAACCTTCAACTTTGTCAAGGATGCGCGACAACAAATCGTCCACTCGGGTACTACTTGCACTCCCTTTCAACTTTGGGATCTCACTCGATTGAGTGTGGTCTTCTTCATGATCATCCTCTCTTCTCCAATAATCATTTTGCTCAGCCCATTCTTGATAGTATCTTCTTCTTTGTGATAGTTCCAACCTTGATTCCCACCCCGATGTAAATAGCGTGGGTGGAAACCCTCTGTATATCTATTGGAATTCCAACCTTGATTCTCCCCCGTCTTTGAATTAGCCAGAGGAAGAACCCTCCTTAACTCTAAACACTCCACTTGTTCCCTTGGGATTTTTCACATTCTCTAACACATGTGCTTGTAGTAGTTCCATTTGGGCTAACATCTTCATGATATTCTCATCCCTCTCTCTTTCCTTATCAAGTTGTTCTTGAGTCATTCTAAAACAAAAAGGCGAAACTTGATCTTCTTGAGTGTACCAAGCTTGATATATTTTCGTCATGTCATCAAGAAGAAATGAAGCCACCACAAATGATTGCAACATTATCCCTCTTGAACCAATTAATCAGCTACTCCTTTATTTACCAAATCAAGACTCCGATAAAAATATTGGAGTAGCAAATCGTTTGGTAGCCCGTGAGTCAGGCATTGAAGTAGGAGTTTCATAAAACTCAACCACGTTTCATGGATGGGTTCACCCTCCAATCGCTTAAAACCTTGAATGTTATCTCTCAGTTTCATCATCCTCAACGGAATAAAGAACCTCTTATATTGGACATGGATCCAAAATATCTATAATTCCTTATAGAATGATGTGGAGGTGAATACCCATGTCATATGATGTTGGGCATAGAGGTGAATACCCGTGATCCCATATTATGGACATGGAGGAAAAGGCCCGTGACCATGTAAGCAAGGCAAGAGGCAACCACCCTTAGCCTTTATAGAAAAACAAGTGGCGTTTACCCATGTCTATAAAAGATAAGCTAATGATATGTCATGATAGGTGATGAGCTTGGATGATGGATAAGGTTACCTTCTATGATGAATAAGACTAGTAGAGGATTACCCATGTCTTGACTAAGTATTTCTTTGAGGTTACTTGAGAAGTATCCCTTATATGTTGATGTTATCTATTATGTGCATTGATTATGCTAATGACTTATATTGTCTAACTCTTATGTTTATGTTGATGTTTATGCAAGTTATCATATTTAGTACATTCTTGTACTAACGCATACACTTGCCTACATTTCTTATACAAATGTAGGGTCCAACGGTATTGACTCTCATCCTCGTGGCTAGGACCTTAATAGAGCAAGACTTGAAGATTGGTGAGTCCTCATAGCATTCGAGGATTTGGCCACCATTTCTCTTATGTTCTTTCATTTTATGTTTTGAACACTATTGTATGGGCTGTGTCCCAAGATATTCATGTTTTAGATGGTTTAAGACAAAGTGTAATAGACTTGCGCTTTTTGATATAAAACTTTGATGTTGGTTGAAAAATGTTTTAAATTTCCGCTCATTTATATTATCTTATGTTATGAAAGCTAAGTGGCTTATATGAGGCCTCTCGGGGTCTTGTATGCCATGTTACATCTAGGGGTAGCCTTGGGTCGTGACAAACTTGGTAATCAGAGCACAAGGTTTAGAATGGTTCTAGGATGTCTCAAAACCACGTCTAGTAGAGTCTTGTTCAAAAGTGTGAAGCGTGCCACATTTATGAATCAAAAGCTATTAGATGTTTAGGAACCTTCACTTCTTCATTTCTCTAAGTCGTGCAATAGAGTTTAACTCTATAAGGTCTTTCTCTTAATCCTTACACGATGGTCTACAAGATATGACTACAAGAAGGGCTTTTGCAAGAAGGACCGAGGGAGAAGAGATTAACCAACGAGCTCTTCCTCAAGCTCCAGTTGACCCTTTGGCCGACCAAGTGACTAATGCAGAGTTTGGGACCATTTTTCAAGTGTTGGCTTGAGCCGTGACAGCCCAAGCCAATAGGGAGGTTGTGATCCTCGTGAACCCAAATGTGGGTACGACAGTATCAAGAGTAAGAGACTTCACTACGATAAAACCTCTGGAATTCTATGGTTCTAAGTTTAGGGGAGATCCTCAAAAGTTCATTGATGAGGTTTATAAGATCTTGACTATTATGGGAGTGACTCCGACAAAAAAAGCGGAATTAGCCGCTTATCAACTTAAGGGGATTGCTCAAATTTGGCTTAACCAATGGAAGGAAGAAAGACCGGTAGATGCGGGTCCCCTAGAATGGGAAAGGTTCAAGTCCATTTTTCTTGATAGGTTCTTTCCTCTTGAGATGAGGGAGGCAAAAGTGCTTGAGTTCATCAATCTCCGACAAGGAAATATGAGTGTGAAGGAATATGCTTTGAGGTTCACTCAATTGTCCATGTATGCTCCTTCTATAGTTGTCGACTCTAGGGCAAGGATGAGAAAGTTCATTTCGGGTGTGTCTGAATTGGTGGTGAAAGAGTGTCGTACGACTATGCTTGTTCATGATATGGATATTGCTCGTCTTATGACTCATGCTCAATAGATTGAAGAAGAGAAACTTAAAGAGAGGTCTAGGGAGAACAAGAGGCTTAGAATCGGTGTTGGTAATTTCTCTTATGCTAGGTCTGATGGACATGGTCTTCCTAAGTATCAATGAAGGTTTTTCCGGGAAAGGTTCCTCTAATGCTCCTAAGTTCAACAAAGAGAGGGTGTCTAGCCCTAAGCCTCAAGGAGGTGGTAATGGACCTCCTTGGCAAGATTGTGGTAAGTGTGGAAGAAAGCATGTGGGCGAATGTCTAGCGGGTTTTAATGCTTGTTTCGGTTGTGGTAAGACGGACCACAAGATAAGGCATTGCCCTTCAGTTGCTAAGAATGAGGGAGATAGTCGTCATAGGGCTCAACCATATCCCTCATCCGGTCCAAGTGGTTCGGGTACTAATGCTCCCAAGCAAAATAAGTTCTATGTACTTCAGACTCGTGGTGAGCAAGAGGCTTCTCCGGATGTGGTTACCGATATGCTTAAAGTCTTCCACCTAGATGTATATGCTTTACTTAATCCCGGTGATACTTTGTCTTTTGTGACGCCATATGCGGCTGTGAGATTTGATGTGCTTCCCAAAATATTGTTAGAACCTTTTTATGTCTCTACTTTTGTTGGTGATTCTGTGTTCGCTGAGAGGGAATATAGAAAGTATCTCGTCTCCTTATCCCATAGAGTTACTCTTGTTGACTTGGAAGAGCTTGATATGCTAGATTTTTATGTCATCCTTGGGATGGATTGGTTGCACTCTTCATATGCTTCTATTGATTGTAGAACTCGAGTAGTCAAGTTTCAGTTCCCGAAAGAACCTATCCTAGAGTGGAAGGGGAGAATTCTATGCTGAAAGGTCGGTTTCATTTCTTATCTTAAAGCTAGAAAGATGATTTCTAAGGGTTGCTTGTACCATCTAGTTAGGGTGAGGGATTTGGATTCCGAAACTCCCTAGTCTTAAATCGGTCCCTTTTGTTAATGAGAATCCGAAAGTGTTTCTAGATGATCTACCCAGTATTCCTCCAGAAATGGAAATAGATTTTGGTATTGACCTTATTCCAGATACGCAACCTATTTCTATTTCTCCTTATAGAATGGCTATGTTAGAACTTAAAGAATTAAAGGATTATATGAAAGATTTGTTGGATAAGGGTTTCATCGGACCGAGTATCTCTCCATAGGGTGCTCTAGTGTTGTTTGTTAAGAAGAAGGATGGTTCACTCCGAATGTGTATTGACAATTGACAATTGAACAAGGTGACCATTAAGAATAGTATCATCTTCCATGGATAAATGATTTTTTGACCACCTTCAGGGAGCGAGTTATTTCTCTAAGATTGACCTTAGATTGGGTTATCACCAATTTAGGGTGAGAGAGGATGATATTCTGAAAATAGCTTTTAGAACCCGGTATGGTCATTATGAGTTTTTGGTAATGTCGTTTGGTTTGACTAATGCTCTGGTGGCATTCATGGATTTGATGAATCGGGTGTTTAGACAATACCTTGATATGTTCGTAATTGTGTTCATTGATGACGATAAGAAAGAATTGGTATGAGATGTACATAGATTGGCCCGTTTGGGTGTTCGGTTGATGGATTTCACCAAGGGTAGTGTTACGGTTCATAATGGTTCCAAATCATCTTTTGTGAGTGATGTGAAAGCTAAGCAATGTCTAGATTCGACTTTGGTAATATTGAAAGAAGTGGTGCTCAAGAAGTCCGTTAAGGCTTTCTCCCAAAGGGAGATGGGGTACTTAGATACCAAGGTCGATTATGTGTTCCAAATGTTGATGACTTAAGGGAACAAATCTTGACAGAAGCCCATAGTTCTCGTTATTCCATTCACCAAGGAGCCACCAAGATGTATCGTGACTTGCGAGAGGTCTATTGGTGGAATAGGATGAAGAAGGATATTACGAGATTTGTGGCTAAGTGTCCAAATTACCAACAAGTGAAAGTTGAGCATCAAAAATCGGGAGGTTTATCCCAAGACATTAGCATTCCTACTTGGAAGTGGGAAGACTTGAATATGGACTTCATAGTAAGGTTGCCACGTACTCGATGACAATATGATCGATTTGGGTCATAGTAGACCGAATGACGAAATCGACCCATTTCATTCCAGTCAAAGTTTATTATGCGGCGGAA
Source organism: Solanum okadae (assembly GCA_036553675.1). Classification (NCBI taxonomy): domain Eukaryota; kingdom Viridiplantae; phylum Streptophyta; class Magnoliopsida; order Solanales; family Solanaceae; genus Solanum; species Solanum okadae. The sequence continues at coordinate 30,849,140 of CM071686.1, read as the reverse complement.
GAGTATGCTAAGTTACATTTGAGGGAAATAGTAAGGTTACATGGTGTTCCCTTGTCCATTATCTCCGATAGAGGTACAAAGTTTACTTCTCAATTTTGGAAGTAATTCCAAAAGGGTTTTGGAACTAAAGTGAAGCTTAGCACGGATTTTCACCCATAAACCAATGGGAAAGCGGAGCGAATGATCCAAGCTTTAGAGGACATGTTGAGAGCATGTGTCATCGATTTCAAGGGAAATTGGGATGATCACTTGCCATTGATAGAGTTCGCTTATAATAATAGCTACCATTCTAGTATTGGTATGGCTTTCTTTGAACCTCTTTATGGTAGGAGGTGTAGATCTCCTATAAAGTGGTTTGAGGTGGGTGAAGTTGCCTTGATAGGACCCGAATTAATTCTTGAGGCTATGGAGAAAGTCTGGCTTATTAGAGAGAGGTTGAGAATAGCCCAAGGTCGACAAAAGTCCTATGTCGACGTTAGAAAAAGAAACCTTGAGTTTGAGGTTAGTAATTGGGTCTACTTGGAAATCTCACCCATGAAGGGTGTGATGAGATTTGGGAAGAAAAGGAAGCTTAGTACCTGATACATAGGCCCGTATCAAATTTTGATACGTGTTGGTAAGGTTGCTTATGAGCTTGATTTGTGGAATGATTTGGCAACAGTGCATTCGGTGTTCCATCTCTCTATGCTTAAGAAGTGTGTCGGAGATCCGACATCCATAGTTCCCTAGAAGGTTTGGGGGTTGATGAAAGTCTCTCTTATGAAGAGGTACCGGTTGTGATCTTATACTGGCAAGTTAAGAAGTTGAGAAACAAGGAAGTTGCTTCCATTGAAAGTTTTATGGAGGAATCATTTAGTTGATCATACTACTTGGAGGCCGAGGCCAATATGAAGTCCCGATATCCTCATATTTTTCCTTCTACTCTAGCTTAAGGTAATGAGTCTCCTCGTGATTTACTCCTTGTTTGAAGTCATGTGTGTTTTAGATGTTCCCATGATTTCCTTATGTTATGCATGTTCATGAAAACTTGTGTTTTAAAAGAAAATGAGTTTCTATGATTGATTTTCCTTATGTTGTAGTGCATTGAGTATGAGTTGCCTATAGACTCCATGAGATGAATTGATAAACATATTTTAGCTATGATTATTTTAGAACGAATTGCATATGAGCTCCATGAGATTGTGTTGAGCATGCTTTTAGCTTGGAGAAGGTAGTTCCTCCTTAAACATGAAATTTTTTGAAGTTCATGCATATTGGGTTGCTAGATGTAGTTCCTACTTCCTTATGATGCATTTGAGTATGTTTAGCTTGGAGTTGATGTTTCCTCCTTGTATATGTGCATTGCATGCATGATGGGCTGATAGAGTTAGTTTCACCCCTATTATGATGTTTCGAGAACGTCCTAGCTTGTAGTCGATAATTCCTCCTTGGTTGTATGCATTACATTGTTAGGTTAGGTTGTTAGTTCCTCTCCTAATCTTTTAGTACAAATTTGAATCTCATTCGAGGACTAATGACCCCAAGGGAGAGATATTGTAACACCCCAAATTTGAAAAAAGAAAGACTAGCAAAATGCAGAACTCCCAGGTGCCATCCACGAGGGCCAACCACTGCCCATGGTTTAGGCCACGGACCGTAGGTGGGTACGTGGATTGGTCCCTCAGAAGTTCTGTAGGGCAGAACCACGATTGGACCTACGGACCGTAGGTGGGTCCACAGTCCGTGGTCCAGGGGTCCGTCAATTGGCCAAAAGTCTCTGACCACCAACCACGGTCCACCAGGACGGGCCGTGGGTCAGACCACGATCTGTCGACTGGGTCCGTCGGTTGGTAGGTCGGTGATAGTTGACAGTTAGTTCAGGGGTAGTTGGGTTTTTTCCTAATTAATTAGTTCCTATACTACGTCCTTTTACCCAAGCCTAGGACCCCTATATAAGTCATTTTAACCCTAAAACTCACCCATTCAAATCATTGTGTCCAAAACCCAAAAGAAATCCCAAAGTTCTTCTCTTAAATATTTCTCTCTCTAGAACTTGAAGAAGAAGGAAGAGTTGAAGCTAGGGTAAAGTTCAAGTCTCCATTCCTCAAGAATTTATGGGCTTTGTAATCAAGGGAGGATAGCTTTTCATCCATGGATTCCTTCCTGTCACGACCCGGGAGCACCCCCAAGTCGTAACAAGGCGTATTCGACCCCGAAGGGGTCTTATACAAGCCACATAGTAATTCATTGCATTTAATAATGATAATAGTGCGGAATTAAAAACTTAATTACATCCAAACATTCAAGCTTCATTAAAACAACTTTAAAAACACACAGCGGAAGTCTAAGTCTCACATGGCCATCTTAGACACAATCACAAAACATAAGTAGGGACACGGCCCTTTACAATCAAAAGAAGTCTATTAAGTCTATTACAAGAACCTTATCATAAAATTAGAATAGAAAAGTCTTGTCCTCGACATATGAGGACATACCACAAGATCTTGGAAGAACTTCAAGTTCCAAGCTTACTATAGAACCCGCTCACTTTCCGGAACCTACACTAGAAGAAAATAGAGAAATATGGAATTAGCACAATTAAGTACTAAGTATGATGACCATGCAAAACATGCTTTAAAAGGGACATTTTGGCTAGAAACCATGCATTATGCCACTTTTTGAAGTATCATGAACAGTTGCATAAAAGACATACAAGACAAGCATAAACATCAAGTAAGTCATAATATCACCTTTAAACAATATCAACATGAAAACCTTTACCTTGGACCTTCACCTCAAGCAACCCTTATGCTATACCTCGTGCAATGTATGGATGGCGTCCCATACCACCATCCATACTAAGGCACCACATTTAGGTTACTTAAAGTAACTTATCATTCCTTTCTTTCACCTTTGCACAATATTCATACATAAGAGGTATATCATTAATTAAGACATGACAAGGGAAAAATAACTCATAATATAACCCAAGTATAGCATGCATCTCATATTAAGCATTTGAGAGCCAACATTCTTTAATAACCTTATTTAGGCCACAATTGTGTCACATACATTAGGATTTAGAGAAACTCACTATGACCCTCTCCAAGCCTACTCGTGCAATGTATAGGTAGCATCCCATACTACTACCTACACTTTGTAGAGCCTATCAAGAAACCATAATGAAATCTCACATGATGGGAAGTAAGCATTTAACCGACATAGACCATGAGAGCTTGTCATGGAATCCGGTGTCATAAGTCCCCACACCGTAAAGAGGTGGTCTACTTGCCTAAGGAAGACCGGTATATATAGCTTAATGGATCCATTAGCTACCTATGCGGGCACATAGTTTATGGGATAAGGTAGACGATCATTGAAACTCATGCCTAACCATTGGGGGAGTTTCCATCTAACCAAATCCACTCGGTGTTTAGCCTACATTCCCATAGAATAGTTCGCTACCTTGACATTATCACATATGAGAGGTGCCATTGGCCTACCAACTCCAAATTACATTCATTAACACGTGAAAGGGTGCTTTAAGCCTACCGTTTCAAGGTTCGTTTAGGAAAGCTCATTAACTCCTCTTGAAAGGGTGCCATGGGCCTACCGGTTCAAATCTCATCATTAACCTTCATGGAAAGGTGCCATAGGCCTACCGACTCCAAGGTTCATTACTATCATTAATGGAAGGGTGCGATAAGCCTACCGATTCCAAGGTTCATTATTATCATGAGTGGAAGGGTGCTACTAGCCTACCGATCCGAGGATTCAACAACCAATAATATAATCATTTAAACAAGAAAATGATGCACAAGCTCTACCAATTCGAGATATGCAATAAATTGGAGAATCCTTCATATTCTATCATCAACATTCATGAGTGTCAAATCGAGAAAAATCCTTTCAATAATAACACATTTACGTTCATAACATGATCACATTAGCTCCATTGAATGTCCATTCATAAAAATGTCATGTAACACTTATATTTCTCATATTATGCCTTCAAGGCCATGGTCACCATACATTCCATAATTAAACACCTCCACCATAAGTGGATCAAACCAAGCAAGAACAATTTTTTTTATCCATAATATGAGATTAAGCCAACTTACCATCCTCCAAAGCCATAATCAACAACACTCAAGTCCCAACCATTTTTCTTACCACAAGAGAATTCAGCCATAACTTGCCCATAAGGCCACAATCCTCAATTCATCCATATACCAACAATTCATCATAAATAGGTATAGAAAACCATATAAATCAACAATACAATCCAATCTAAACACAATTTCATCAACATTAAATCATAGGCATTAAACCCACTTCATTAGCAAATTCTAGGCTTTTAATGAAAACATGGGTTCTTGAAGAAGTTTCATATAAAATCATCTTAAAATCATAAATAGAACTTCAATTCACCAATATAATGACTTTGAAAACATTTTACCCATGAACCCATACCTAGAATAGAAAATAGAAGTTTTGTTCTTTGAAGACTTTTGAAACCCTTTTGAATGGACTCCTTGAAGGAAAGATAATCAAGGATCAAGGGTCACCATACCTTTGTTAAGATTCCCCAAGAAAATTGATGAAGAAACCACCTTCAATCCAAGCCCTAGCTCCAAGTTCTTGACCTTCTTAAAATGGAGGATTGTAGAGAGAAAAGTATTTGAGAGGAGGTGAGTTCTTTTTAATTCTAATTGGAGTGACTTAAAATGGAAGAATTTGGTCTAGAAGGGTTTTATAATTGCTAGAAAAGGCATATAATAAAAGGGGCTCAACTTAGGAAAAGAAATAAGGACCCACTTAAAAGTTTCCACTAAACCCGTCTAAGCTCGTCCTTGCTGACAGTGCTTCACTATTTCGGGCATAACTTTTTACTCCGAGATCGGAAAAGAGTAAACTCGGTGGCGTTGGAAAGAGGACTCAGATACCTTTAATTGTATAGGTAATGGTACACCTAATTCATTTTGAGCTAAAAGATATGACCATTTAAAGTTGACCCCTCACTCCTAACTTAAAACTAAAAACTGTTTTTAGGGGACTGTTTTGAGGGTCTCGGTTCTAAATGATTTCATGACCTAGCTTAAGGTCTTTCTAGCTTATAAAGGTGATTAATCAACTAGCTAATCAACCCCTTAAGCCCTTAAACAACACTCCAAACTTCAACGACAAGACCCTTACAACTTACTAGTTCAAACGACTAGTTTCCGGACGTCACTGTCATTTCTCATCATTTCATCAAGTTCTCAACTCCAAACTCACATGTGAGGCTCTAGTTTCACTAGTTCTTTTTTTTTTTGGGTCGTTACACTTCCATCCATGGAGTCCCTAAGATTCCCCAATTTGAGTTAGGGTTTTCTTCCAATATTGTGAGTATTGATGAATGTTGATCCAATTGATTGGGTAATGATTGTTTATGCATGAATTGAGTAGAATACATGTTTTTAGGATGAATTTACATGTACCCATGCTTAACCCATGTTTCTAGGTTGAGATTGATATAAATGGGTTTGATGCCATGAAAGGAGAATTTATGGGTTTAGAGGTATTCATTTAGGATTGATAAGTTACATTAGAATTGAAGCTTATATGATGAATCATGATTAGGATTTCTTTGAGATTGAAGCTTATGAGATGATTATGATATTGAATTGCTTGAGATTGAGCATATAGAATGACTATGAGATATAGTGCTTTGAGAGTAAAGCTTATGTTGTCAATTGTTGAGTATTGATGTAATTGTTGTGGAAGGGGTAGTTCCCACATGAATTGTTTATGTTATGCATGTGAAAGGCTTTCTTACATTGAATGATTCTAGGTTAAAAGGATTTCTCAACTAAAACAAATCTAGAATAAAGACTAAAATTGATGAGGCAAGAGGTGAATACCCATGACCTCTAGATGAGAAAGATATGAGGTGAATCCCCATATTCTTTAGAGGAGAGTAAGAGGCGACTACCCTTATCCCCTAATGTTGGACATGGATGCAAAATACCCATGATCCCTTATTGTGAAAGGACATGGAGGCGAATACCTATGATTACTTATAGAATGATGTGGATGAGAATACCCATGTCATATAATGTTGTGCATGGAGGTGAATACTTGTGATCCCACAGGATGGACATGAAGGCGAATACCCGTGACCATGTAAGCAAGGCAAGAGGCGACAACCCATTAGCTTTTATAGAAAAACAAGCATCGTTTACCCAAGTCTATAAAAGATAAGCTAATGAGATGTTATGATAGGTGATGAGCTTGGATGATGGCTAAGGTTACCTTCTATGATGAGTAAGACTAGTGGAGGATTACCCATGTCTTGGCTAAGTATTGCTTTGAGGTTACATGAGAAGTATCCCTTATATGTTGATGTTATCTATTATGTGCATTGATTATGCTTATTACTTATATTGTCTAACTATTATGTTTATGTTGATGTTTATGCAAGTTATCATATTTAGGGGTCGTTTGGTAGAGTGTATAAGAATAATGCTGAATATGATGTATTAGTAATGCACGCATTAGTAATGCAAGCATTAGTTATGCTTGCATTATTTCTAATACATTGTTTGGTTTGATGTATTGGAAATAGCAAGCCTTGTATAAAGACTATTAAAAAAATATTTGTTTACAAAAATACCCCCACATTCTTTTACAAAAATAATAATAATAATAATAATTATTATTATTATTATTATTAGAGGGTAGTTTTGTCATTAGTTAATCTAACGCATGCATTAAAACCATTGCATTGCTAATACTTAGAAATCCATGGTATTAGCAATACACACCTTAATACACAATAGAGTGTATAACTAATGCAAGCATTAGTTATACATAGGTTGGAAAAGAGTACCAAACAAGGTACTAGTAATACACAATGCTAATGCATGCGTTATTTTTCCTAATACACTCTACCAAACGACCCCTTAGTACATTCTTGTACTAACGCATACTCTTGCCTACATTTCTTATACAAATGTAGGGTCTGGCGGTATCGACTCTCATCCCCGTGGCTAGGACCTTAGTAGAGCAAGACTTGAAGATTTGTGAATACTCATAGCATTCGAGGATTTGGCCACCATTTCTCTTATGTTCTTTCATTTTATGTTTTGAACACTATTGTATGGGCTGTGTCCCAAGATATTAATGTTTTAGATGGTTTGAGACAAAGTGTAATAAACTTCCGCTTTTTGATATAAAACTTTGATGTTGGTTGAAAAATGGTTTAAATTTTCGCTCATTCTATTATCTTATGTTATGAAAGCTAAGTGGCTTATATGAGGCCTCTCGGGGTCTTGTATGCCATGTTACGTCTAGGGGGTACCCCTGGATCGTGACAAAACCCATATTGAGATTATGATTTAAAGATGTTTTTGGAAGATAAAAACTGAAGAAATCGATAAGGAATTGATAGGAGAAGCTTACCCACACGAGTTTACTCAATCAAAGCTCCCAAGATTACCTCTCCTAAGCTTCGATTGAGTAAAAAATGGGAAGAATCCCCAAATTTACACTGCCAAATTTGTAAAATGGGGTCTGTGAACGCGGCCCATTAAACTGCCTAGGTTCGCGAACGTAGTAAGCATGCTACCTCAATAACATGAATGCGCTAAGGGACTCGCGATCGCGGTCCCCTTTGCACTAGATAGCAGAGAACATGAAAAGCCCTAAACTAAAGTCTCCGACCGGATCCTCGGCAATCATTCGGGTTCAGAAAAAAATAAATTGGACAAGCTACCCCACTAAATTCGATATTCCTAAATTCAACGGGATCGTCGAATTTCAAAAAAGGGTTAAATGACGAAATTACCCTCCCGGACATCTCTTTAAGCCTAAAGTCAACTTCTCGCCTAAACACCCAACTCTCAACCTAAGGCCTCAAAACTCTCACTAACCACCCAAACTCGACATTCTGGACGCAATGGAACTGGCGGGATCTCGATCCGATGCTCGCATATCTAAACGTTGAACAAAGTCAACTATAACAATATAATTCCAGTCAAAAGGATTAAAATCACCAAATCACACCCGATTGCATGAGGGACCACACTATCCATTCCCACAACACAAACTAAGTATGAAAACGCTAAGGGAAAGGGCAAAATTGTGATTTCACAAATAAAAACAGTTTCACAAGAAATGAGACATTACGGTTGGAGAACTAATTTAATAAAGTGTGTTAAGTTTAAAGAAATTTTTAACTACCAACTCTTTATTTAAATGTGATAGAGCAGAGGAGTAATAGAACTTGATTTGGTGCGTATACCTAACCTATGATACAGAATATTTTATGAGTTTTTTTCTGCTCTTCAATATGCTGCTGCAGTGTTTTCCAATGTGAAATGCGTAGATACCCTCTTGACTCAACATATATTTTGCTATTTTTTTGAGTTTTTCTTTGAGTGTTTGGTATTTCATTAGTTTTGAATTAAGTAATGTTTTTTATGAATAATATTTTTTCTTCATATGAGACCTTTGACAGACCTTGTTTGTGTTGTTGTCGTACAATAGATATGATTGGTGCAGAACCACCAACCGTTCAAAAAGTCAACATTGTTGAGGATGCATTAGTTGAAGGTTTCAATATTTTATCGATTCTGGTGGCTGCTGCTTTCATCAGCCATTCCATCACTGCCTCCTATGGCGACCAAGTCAGCATTCCCCAATCTTCAATCTTATTTCGTTCCTCTCTCTCTCTTTACCAACAAAGGAAAGCATTTTCCTCGTCATTTATTTATCTACTTACACTGTAGCAAGATAGAGTAATAAATAAATACAATTCAACTCTTTACTCTAATTTGTTTCTAACACTGCTCCATCTTTCTCCCATGTCTGCTTCTAAGCTTTCAATTATTCGGATCACCTTGCTTCTATGGTTTTGCTGGTCTTTGCTACTATTTACCAAGGCAAATAGCCAAACTACTCATCCAGATGAAGGTAACCTTTACATAACTTTTTCTGTTGATCTTCCCAATTTATTTGTTACATGGTATTGGTACGGGGTTTCAATGCTGTAAACAGAAATACAAAGCAACTGCACTTGTTCTTACTTTTACATGACAACCATCCTAACTTTTGAAATTTGTGTCACAGTAAAAGCATTGCGTGCCATCAAGAATAGTTTGGTTGATCCAAATGGGAATCTCAGTAACTGGAGGAGAGGAGATCCATGTATCTCAAATTGGACTGGGGTTTTGTGCTACAATCAAACAAACAATGATGGTTATTTTCATGTTCGAGAACTGTAAGACCTTTATCACACTTCTTGCTACTGCATCATAAGCATGGATGTTCTGAACATGCTTAATTTTTCCAACACACTTCTAAATCTATGGATTTCTCAAGAATATATCTGGTCTCTCTACTTTGGTTCTCAAATAATGTATATTCTCCTGAATTTATGCCATTTTGCCTTTATTACTTGCTTCCAAATCTGGTACTTAATTGGGTATTGGTTGTTGAATCTCTTTGTTCCTCTGGTAGTTAGTTGCTAGCTCACACTGAAAGAAGTTCACTCCCTTTAGTCAAGTAGGTAAAGTAAGCATATAAACCACTTTGCCATAGATTCAATTTGAAACAAACAAAGAAGGTGGTGGAGTAGAGAATTGTCAAAGGATTTAATCCAAAAAGTCATGACCTATCAGATCCTGACATAGCTGTAAGTACCAGATGTGATCGATATCTTCTCTGTAAACCATTCTAAATTAGTCTATTCCAATTTGTCTCATCTAATAGGTGGCATGATTTTTTAGTTCTATTTTGGATTCTACAGATATTAGTAAAGACAAGGTTTCAGAACTAAACTTGGAGAATTGAAATTGATTTAGTAACAAAAAAGTAATGATTGAGGGAAAGTGAGGCCATCATGTCATGTCTCAAATTCATACTTGGATCCCAAGAAGAAACCTTTGAAGTCGATTAAAAAAAAAAAGAAGAAACCTTTGAAGTTGCTTTAGACTCTTTTTCAAATAGCTGAAAGTAGAAATCATGCTAGTGAAAATCTATTGAGCATCCCACTATCTAATATCATACATTTTCTAGGATCTAAATGGGGGTGCAATTCATCCTGCTCTGTTCGTATGCACTAGGTAAATTCATGCTATGCGGGTAAACATACAAGCTCTATTCTATCTTGTACAGCTCTCACCGTATCACATGCTTGTAGTTGAGAATAGGAGATTCGCTGAAGAATTGGGATAAGCCTCACCAATTGGCCTTGGTATTTACTTGATGTACCATGGACATCCAAAAATCATCAAGCACCTATTGTCTAGGATGCGACTGGGGTTTGTATTAATATATCATTACATCAAAGTTTTTCTGTGTGGCATAAAGCAAAGATTATGGCCAACAGCGAGACTATTTATTTGACAAGTAGTTGGTTTCGTTCTTCCACAAATATGAACTTTTTAGTTCTGTTGAAAAAACAAATCAGATTCGTCTCAAAGTACATGAATTTACCTAGTCATGTATTAAGAAGTTAATGCTAAGATGCATGTATAGTTGAATTCATGATTTTGGAAAACAAAAAGTCTAGAATTAAATTAGAGATTGAGAGCCCTCCTTCCTAAATTTCCAACATCTGCTGTTAGAGCTACTTGTCCGGAGGGATCTGTAGAGAACCCGAATTCTCAAATATTTGGAAGAATGATACTTCGGGGTGAAATGAATGTGAATGAGATTAGCTATTATTGCTATGAGAATGCTGGGTTAGAGAAGCACCAACTTGAAGAAATTATTTTGGTACATGGAACTACCAATAATTCAAAAATTAAAACAACTTCCAGAGATAATTTTGATGGCAAGGAGTCAAACAAGAGTTTCAACCCTGAACAACCAATTGCTTATGGAGTAGCTGTATGATGAGGAATCTTGAGTAGAAAGGTAGTGGGTGATGTGACTTTCACGAAAATGATAGATATGAAACATGGTTGCATTTATCAAAGGATTGATGACATGATATTTGAGAAGGTTTCTTTTTATAAAACCCAAGTAAAGATGAAGATGATGACGAGGATGAATAAGATTTGCAGGATGATCAGATCATTGTAAGAGTTCTACGATCCTTGAATTCACGATTTAATTTTATGGTTGTAATTGAGGAGTCCAATTAACGATCCTTGGACACCATGATCATCGATGAACTTGCTGCCTTTGCAAGTCCATGAAGAAAAATGAAATGACCAGTAACAAGAATTAATCAAACAAGCTTTGCAAACATTGGTTTTCTTTAAGAAGAAAGATGAAAAGTGTTGCTAGCATAGAAGAAGTGGTGGACATGGACGAGGTAGAGGAAGATCATAAAATGAAGTTGAGCTTGAGATCTTGAAGAAACAAGATCAAGTTGTGGATGCCTTGCCTTTATAATCCATCAAAGATTGACGTCTTCCAAAACACTCTTTTGAGTGATGAATCCACTTTTAAAGGGGGTGTTGAAAAATAACCTAGGTTCATCTCAAGTACATGAAATTTCCTAGTTCATGTATTTAGAAATTAATGCTAAGATATGTGTATAAATTAATTCATAACTAGGAAAACAAATCGAACTAAATTATGATAATATTAGACTAGGTACATGTTAAAAGAATACCTATTAATTCCTACGCACTATTACGGTTATAAGGAAGCAAGTTGAGTGAAGGAAAAAAAATCTGTTCCTCCACTTATCTTCAACAGAATTTGAGAGATTGAGAGTTGTCCTCCCTAAAATTTCCAACAAGTTCTACACACGTAAATAAATTAATAAATAATGATAAATGGATGTATGTACTAGCAATTTTTCAATAGTTGGACAAGGAAGCTTTGAAGTGTAGAGATTATAGTTGAGAAGCCCTCTTACCTAATAGGGTCCTAGTTGTCTAGAAGGAGCACAGAGAAGCCCTCTTACATTTTAGGGTCCTAGTAGTCTAGAAGGAGCATAGACTTTGAATACTTTGTGAATTTACCAACTTTTTTTGCATAGAAAGATGACAGTCTCACATAAATTCTAATGTTTGATTTAGTTAAAAATAAATAAAAATATTAATGTCTGAAGTTTAATTCTTGACCTCAGTTGTTTTGCTTGTTATGATGTTTGTAAACATTTTAATGTAGCTTGAAACAAGTGGTGGATGATCATTCTAGAGATTGATCACATTTCAGTAGAGTATGTTTCAATAATCTGCAATGTGATGAGGCCTTGTGTTTTTCCTCTTAACAGGCAATTACTGGATATGGATCTGTCAGGAAATTTGTCACCGGAGCTTGGTCACTTATCTTACATGAAAATATTGTAAGTTTGGATATTTAACAAATGCTATTCTCCTCTAAATATTTTTTGCTTTGCAATTTTTTCCCACTAATAGCTTCTATTAAAATCCTAGTAGGAATAAGAATAGTATATAGAATCCTATTTAGAATAGGAATAAGAATCCTAGTTGGAAAAGGAGTCTTATGTAGTGTCTATAAATAGGGCCTCAATGTAATAATGTGGACACACAATTTGATAATATTTTTTTCTCTAATATTTCTCATATGGTATCAGAGCATTAGTGAGTAACTTGATTAGGCTCACTGTGCGTCAATTTCCGATGATTGTCAGTCATGGTATCAGAGCATTAGTGACGTCAATTTTTGATGATTGTCGGGGTTGATACGCATTCGTCTTTTTCTATCAGTGTTTTGCTTCTCTTTTCCAGTAGGGTCGTGCCATCATTCTGACCCTACCCATATAGTTTTTTTCTTTTCTTCTCATATTTTGACCACTTTTCGGTCATTAAATTTAATAATCCGGCGACCTCTGTCAATTTTCCGGCAAGATCTGTCAAGACCCCTTTCAATTTTTTCTCTAGCAGTTCAATACAAAATTTGTAAACGTTCATCACTGATTTCGATTTAGTCCTATGATTAAGTCAGAACCCTTAATGAGGAGATAAGACAATCAAACATCACTGTCCAAGAAGAATCGACGAGGGGGAGGTCGCTTTGGAAGATCTCGACTTAGGTGTAGTTATTGTAAGAGGCATGGACACACTCATGACATATGTTATTCTGGACCTAAGTGTAGTTATTGTGATAGGCTTGGACACACTCATGAAACATCCTATTCTTTGCATAGTCAACCACCCAAAATATGCATGTAGTTCGATCTAACGTCATAGGTAATAAACGGGTTTATTTATCTCAAGAGGAATATAATGAGTATCTTCAATATCAAGCAAGTAAGTAGATACCTCTACCAGTAGCCTCAACTGCACAGTCTCCTACTTTTGGATCATGGATTGTGGACTCTGGCACTTCTAATCATGTTTCTGGTGATAAATCACTTCTGTCAAATATGGTTTACTCGCAGTTGGTAACCAAACCAAAGCAAAATGAATTGGACAAGCTAATCCCCTATCCTCTGTCACTTTAAAGTCCGTTCTTTATGTCCCTGGTTATCCTTTCAATCTTGCATTAGTCAGTCATTTGACTCGTGCCCTAAATTGTGGCATACTATTTCTGGAGGACTCATTTGTCAAGCATTATCATAGTATGGAACAAACAATTGGTCTAGGATATGAATCACAAGGTTTACTACCTTATCTCGTCTAACTCATGCATAACATGTCCAATTACAATTCTCCTGACATAATTCACAAACGTATGGGACATCCTAGTTTGTTCAAGCTACAAAAGATGGTGCCTATTTTGTTCCGTTTATCCACATTAGATTGTGAGTCATGCCAACGTGGGAAACACACTTGAACAACCTTTCAATGTAGTGTTGAGAGTTGTGCAGAGTCTATATTTTCCTTAGTTGACTCTGATATTTGGGGTCTTTGTAGAGTCAGTTCACCCATAGGTTTCGCTATTATTCAAGATCTATATGGATTTTCTTGATGAAAGATCACTCTGAATTATTTCCTATATTCTAGAGTTATTGTGCTGAAATACAAAATCAATTTGGTGTCTCTATTCGTACCTTTTGTAGTGATAATTCCTTAGAATATATGTCCTCCCAATTTCAACAATTTATGACTGATCAAGCAATTATTTATCAGACTTCTTGTCCATACACTCAACAAAATGGAGTAGCAGAGAGGAAGAATAGGCACCTTATCGATACTGCTCGCTCTCTTCTCATTCAATCCCATGTTCCACTGTGTTTTTGGGGCGATGCAGTTCTCGCATCTTGCTATTTAATTAATCAGATGCCCTCATCTTCCATTCATAATCAAATTCCTTATTCAATATTGTTTCCTCGGTCACCTCTCTACTCTATCCTCCCTCGTGTCTTGGGGAGCACATGTTTTGTTCACAACTTAGCCCAAGAATTAGCCTCTCGTGCTCTCAAATGTGTTTTCTTGGTTACTCTTGAGTTCAAAACAAGTGTTGTTGCTATTTACCTGATCTTCGTGGCAACTTTATGTTTGTTGATGTTACATTCTTTGAATTTTAACCTTACTATTCTTTTTTTTTTTTTTTTTGAGAAAGTTAACTGGTATTATAAACAAAAGGAGTACACCAATAGTGTGCTCCTACATAGTTACATCAAAAGTATGAAAGGACAGCCCAAAACAAAATCTATCTCCTATATTCCTTTAAATTGTCTAGAAATAGGTTAATTTCCCCTATATCCTTAGGTACAGAATGTATACACCAAAAGTAAAAAGTTGCTAAACAGTTCATCTTTATACTTTGGAAGGGAATGCTCTTGTTCTCAAAACATCTCTGGTTTCTCTCCTTCCAGATTGTCCACTAGATGCAGGAAGGGACAATCTTCCATCTCTCCTTGTGTTCTGACTGATTTCCATCTCTATTCCAGCATGCTAGTACTTCTGAAGTATGCCTTGGCATGGCCCATCCAATACCCCTCAGATTGATGAACCATTGCCATAATTTTCCAGTCACTTTACACTGCAGAAAAAGATGATTTACTGTCTCTGTTTCAGCTTCACAAAAAAAACATCTAGAGCATAACTGCCTGCCCCTTTTCATAAGGTTGTCCTGGGTCAGAACTGCTTGACTTGCAACTAGCCAAGTAAAACAGGCCACTTTATGAGGTATCTTCCCTTTCCAGATCATCTTCCATGGCCACCATTCCTTGGTTTCTGTTGAGATATTCAGCATCTTGTAGGCTGCTTTCACTCTGAACTTGCCACCTTTGTCCAAACTCCATAATAGTTTGTCTTCCTCAAAATTGAGACTCTTAGCTTGTTCCAAGGTATTGTAGAACTGAATCATTCTCTCCACTTCCCAGTCATTGAGGAGTCTTCTGAAGGATAGATTCCAACCTTGTGCATTTCTGATCTCTGAAATAGTAGCTAGCTTCTGTTGATTGAGATTGTAAATGTCTGGAAACTGTTGCCTCAGAGGTGTTTGCCCCACCCATATATCATTCCAGAACATGGTCTTTCTGCCATTACCCACTTTGATCACAGAATTACCCCACATTTTTGGCCACTGATTTCTCATAGTCCTCCATAGTCCCCTTTCATAAGGAGTTTTAACTGCCTGAGTAGTCCATGGTCCTTCCCTACCATGTCTTGCAATGATGATTTTCTTCCATAGGCCCTGTTCATCTGCTGCCAGTCTCCATAGCCATTTTAACAGAAGGCTCTTGTTTTGTGCTTTCAGATTCTTAATTCCTAAACCTCCCTCTTTTTTGGATGTTATGACAACCTCCCACTTAACCAAATGGTGCTTCTTCTCCCCTTCACCATTTCCTTGCCAAAGAAAGTTTCTCCTGATAGCATCCAACTTTTTGATTATCTTCCCATGAATGGGGAAAAGGGACATCATGTAAGTTGGCATGGCATCAAGAACACTATTGATCAGTGTGACTCTGCCCCCCAAAGATAAATATTGACTTCTCCAGTTAACTAGCTTCTTTTCACACCTTTCCACCACAGAGTTCCATATGTTCATGGACTTACTCTTAGCTCCCAATGGCATTCCAAGATAGGTGGTGGGAAGCTCTCCTATCTTACCACCTAAAATGTTTGCCAAAGTACTGATTTCTGGAACTTCATTCACAGGATAGATAAAACTCTTTTCCCAATTTATATGAAGTCCAGAAACTGCTTCAAATAGGATGAAGATAACCCTTAGGTGTTTTAGTTGTTCCTTCTCTGCTTCACAAAAAACCAAGGTGTCATCAGCATATTGTAAATGGGAAATAGACACTCCCAGGGAGTTTCCTTCATTCACAATGAAACCCTTGATTCTGTTATTCACCTGAGCACTCTTCAGCATGTCACTTAAACCTTCCATGGCCAAAATGAAAAGAAAAGGAGACAGGGGTCTCCTTGTCTCAACCCTCTCTCAGAAGAGAAGAAACCAGTTGGAGAGCCATTTATCAAAACTGAAAACTTCACTGTAGTTATGTAGAACCTCATCCATTTTATCCATGTGTTGCCAAACCCCATCCTCCTTAATGTTCTCCACATATGTTCCCAATTCAAATGATCATAAGCTTTTTCTATGTCTAGCTTGCATAGAATTCCTGGAGCTTTGGATCTGTATCTCATGTCCACACATTCATTAGCCACCAATATTGCATCCATAATTTGCCTGCCCTTTATGAATGCCATTTGTTGTTCTTCCACTAGTTTTGACATAACTTTCTTGAGTCTCTCTGTTAAAATCTTTGATATGATTTTGTAGATACTCCCAATCAAGCTAATTGGCCTAAAATCTTTCAAATTCAGATGCTCCAAACTTCTTGGGGATCAGGGCTATGAAAGTGGCATTGAAACTTTTTTCAAAATAGCCCTGGTCATGAAAATTCTGGATGGCAGCTACCACTTCTTGTTTTATCTCTTCCCAACACTGTTTGAAAAAGGCCATTGTGAAACCATCAGGGCCTGGTGCCTTATCCCCTGCACATGAGAACACACAGTTTTTAATTTCCTGCTCTTCAAATTGGGCTTGCAGAGCTGCATTATCTTCTTCATCTATTCTGGCTTGAACTCTGGGGTTGAACTGAGGTCTCCAGAATTCTGTCTCATTGTAAAGTTTTTGGTAGAAGGTTGTAACTTCATCTCTGATCTCAGTTGGTTCAGTCACACTGGACCCATTTATGATCAGTTTATCAATGTTGTTATACCTCCTGTGACAATTAGCAGTTCTATGGAAGAACTTGGTATTCATGTCCCCTTCTTTGAGCCACAATGCCCTAGATCTTTGCCTCCAAGCCACTTCCTCTCTCTTGGCATTTTCTTCAAACTCCACTGTCAATACTGCTCTTAAATAGGACTCATCATCTGATAGGATTCTCTGATCTTGTATCTGGTCCAGTTCAGCCAGCTGGTTAAGGATGCTTTGTTTTTGCATACCTAGGTTGCCCTGTACTGTTTTACTCCATTCTTTCAACTTGACTTTCAGTAACTTTAGCTTGCAAGCTAAAATATAATCTGGTTTTCCCACATAAATTTCGGAGTTCCACCATTCTTTAACTCTTTCCTTAAAGTCTTCAGTTTGCAGCCACCAGTTCTCAAACTTAAAATTAGAGGTTGATCTCTCCCAATTACCACATTCCAACAACAATGGATTGTGGTCGGAAGTTACTCTAGGTAAGATTGATTGTTTGATCTTTCTAAAAGCTACTTCCCATTCCTCAGATATCAGGAATCTATCTAATCTTGCTGCGATATCATATCCATCCCCTTTCCTCCATGTGAATCTGCCACCTACAAGAGGTAAGTCTTGCAGTTCCATGTCCTCTATAAATTCAGAAAATTCTTCCATCTCCTTGTTGAATCTGTTGCAATTTTTCTTCTCAGAAGGAAATCTCACTACATTAAAGTCCCCAGCCACCACCCAAGGTCCATTAAATAGACCCCTCACTGCCCCCAGCTCTCCCCATACTTCTTCTCTTTCTTGTCTACTATTTGGGGCATAGACACCTGACAAATGCCATCCCAAATCTTGTGTTTTCCCTGTGAACTTACAAGTGATGTTGTAAGCCCCTACTTCACATACTTCCCCCTCCCAGATACTACTATCCCACAGGATAATGATACCACCTCTTGTCCCCCGTGCCTCTAGTTGTGCATATTTCACCTTCCTATTTGCCCACAAATCTTTTACAATCCCGCTTATATCTCCACTGATTTTTGACTCCTGGAAACAATACACATCTACCCTCCATGTATTTATCAAGTTTTTGATTTGTAGCCTCTTACTTGGATCATTGAGGCCCCTTACATTCCATGAGACTATCTTAACCTTCATTAAGATCATCTATAAAGCATCCCCCCCTACTCCTTGTATCATAACTCACAAAATTACTCTTTGGTTCCAAATTCTTGAGTTCCTTTGGGACCTTTCCCACTGGAGTAATAGGAACTATTGCTCCCCCGCCTTTTTAATAGTTTGTCTTTTACTGTCGATTGCCATAAAGAGATTCAAAGCCACCTCTTCGCATCCAATGAAGTGTACCCCAAATTCTTTACTGAGTCTGATTATGTTTTCCTGGACCCATGAAGAAATTTCATTCTCTGCTGATGTATCAGTTCCATGCTCATTAGAGTTCAGTGGTAAGATATCTTCAATTGTGCCTTCCCCGTCTGCCTTCTGCTCCAATTGCATGTCGCTCCCTGTTTGTATCTCCTGATCTGTTCTTTCCTCTGTTTGGATAATGGACATATCGTCATCATCACTCAGGTCTGCAACAAACTCGAGATTGTTTCCCTCGTCTCCCAAATCAAAAGGAATTAGGACACCTTCTATTCTTTTTTTGATCGTCCTAATATATCTAAAGTCTTACCGATACCTTAAGTCTTACCTGTACCGACTTTAAAGGACTCTACTATTACTTCTACATCTCTCATGTCCATACCTCAACTTTTACCTGTATCGACTTTTGAAGACTCTATGATTACTTTTATGTCTCCAGTTGTAGTGCCACCACTCATAACTTATCATCGTCGTCCGCATCCAACATTAGTCATAGATGATTCATATTATGCGTCGGACCCTATTCCTATTGCAGGCTTGCCTCCTCCTAGCCAACCAATTGCACTTCAAAAGAGTATATGTTCCACTTGTAATGCTAACCCACATTATACTTTCTTGAATTATCATCATATATCGTCATCTTATCATGCCTTTGTATCATCTTTATCCTCTATTCGCATCCCTAACTTTCTCATCCAGGAGGGAGGCATCTATGATTGATGAAATGTTTGTTTTACATATGGTACTTGAGAGCTTGTTTCCCTTCATGTAGGTAAATCTACTGTTGGTTATCGTTTGGTTTATGCAATCAAAGTTGGTCTAGATGATCAAGTTGATCGGCTTAAGGCTCGCCTTGTTGCCAAAGGGTATACTCAAATATTTGGGCTAG
Source organism: Solanum okadae (assembly GCA_036553675.1). Classification (NCBI taxonomy): domain Eukaryota; kingdom Viridiplantae; phylum Streptophyta; class Magnoliopsida; order Solanales; family Solanaceae; genus Solanum; species Solanum okadae. The sequence continues at coordinate 30,829,834 of CM071686.1, read as the reverse complement.
ATTATGGTGACACTTTCTATCCTGTGGCTAAAATAGCATATGTCCGTCTTTTTCTATCCATGGTTGCAGTTCTTCATTGGACTCTTCATTAGTTAGACATTAGGAATGCTTTTTACACGATGATCTTGAAGAAGAAGTCTATATGGAGCAACCACCTGGTTTTGTTGCGTCTAACCTTGGATGTCGATTGCACGGGTCACTCTAGGTCAGTCTATGGTCTGAAACAGTCTCCTCAAGCCTAATTTGGTAAGTTCAACACAATAATTCAGGAGTTCAACATGACTCGTGGTGGAGCTGATTACTCTGTGTTTTATCGACATTCTGCTCCAAATCTGTGTATTTGTTTAGTGGTCTATGTTGATGATATCATTATCAGTGGCAATGATTAAGAAGGTGTCACTAATTTGAAGCATCTTTTTCAACATTTTCGGACTAAAGATCTTCGCATCGCAGACTGAAGTATTTTCTAGGTATTGAGGTTGCTCAGTCTAAATCATGTATTGTTATTTCTCAATGGAAATATGCCTTAGACATTCTTGAGGAGACAAGAATGATGGGATGTAGACCCATTGACACTCCTATTGATCCGAATGCTAAACTCTTGCCAAGACAGGTGCAGCCACTCAGATATCTTCACCAAGTCCCTCACTGATCCTCGTATTAATTACATCTGTAACAAGCTAGGTACATATGACTTGTATGCAGAGGGGAGTGTTAGAATCCTAGTAGGAATATGAATAGTATATAGAATCCTATTTAGTGTTATCAAAGAATCCTATTTAGAATAAGAATAAGAATAGGAATAGGAATAGGAATCCTAGTTGGAAAAGGAGTCTAATGTAGTGTGTATAAATAGGGTCTCAATGTAATAATGTAGACACACAATTCAATAATATTTTTTTCTCTAATATTTCTCACAGCTTCTTTACATTGTAATGTTTGTGCTAACTTTTTGTTTCCATTTGTCCTAAAAAGGGATGTAATGTGGAATGCAATTAGCGGGACAATCCCAAAGGAGATAGGAAATATCAAAACACTTGAATTATTGTAAGTTAAACTTGTTTTTCCCATTCCCTTCTTTTTACTGATATTATGACTTCCTTTAGATTGTTCACTCTTTTCTTGTGGTTTTACTCATGGGGGAAGGAGCGAATATCTGTGGATGTTTGGATAATTCCCATGTGTACTTATTCAGGAAATATTACATCTTGCTTGCTACCTAATAATTTTCTCTGGTTGTTACTTATATATTTTTAAATTTTTTTTTATGGTTTCAGACTTCTGAATGGAAATGAATTGACGGGTTTTTTGCCTGAAGAGCTTGGTTATCTTCCCAACTTGAACAGGATACAAATTGATCAAAACCACATATCAGGACCCTTACCTGTATCATTTGCAAATTTGGAAAAAACAGCACATTTGTAAGAGATTTCTTGAGATGGATGATTACTAATTTCCTTACAGCCCGACACCAGTTTTTTTGGTTATTTGATGCCACATGCATCGTTAACATCAGAATTTTCATTTCTTATTTACTGATATGTATTTTCCATAATGTGATTTTTGTTTTTCTGTCAGCCACATGAATAACAATTCGATAAGTGGACAAATTCCACCGGAGCTATCTAAACTTCCAAACCTACTTCACTTGTAAGTGACAATATGATTCTTTGACGGTATTACTGCCTGCACAGTCCTTCAGGTGGTGTGAATTATGATGTTTCGCAAGACTTAAGTAGAAATGTTGCTTTTATGAATGATGCATTTGGAGTCCTTTCCGATCAGGAAAAATAAAAGGATTCCCTTGTTTCTCATCAGTGGTGGTGGAGAGTATTATTACTGGGTTCAACTGAAAGCCAGCGTTCTTGACACAGAATATGGATAGATATGTAAACAATCATTAAATTTTCAATCAACATTTAGATTTTGAGCCCATAATTTTAGTAGTGTAAGGGGCTCACTGCTAAGAACATAAAGGTTGAACCCATAAAATTAAAATCTTGGATCCGCCTCTGTCTCTCATGACTTACTCTTTGTTTGTTCAAGGAATAGGTGGGTACTGAAATGATTATATCTATCTCTTCTTACTATTTGCAAGCAACTATGCTTTCTTTCTTTTTGACGAATTAAAACACCCATACACTCTTACTGATTGACTTCTTTTATGTTATCACCAAAGAAGTATGTCGATGTATCAAAATTCATTTGATAAATACAACATGAGACTGAGACCAAAAAGATTAAGCAGAAAATTTAGCTGGAATTAAACCATCATTATCATGATACAAAGGCCTCATTAATATCAATTGTTGCACACTAATATTATATATAGAAATGAATTTTTCTGGATAGACTAGATAAAGATGACTTGTTAACCTTAGAATGTAATGTGGTTTTGATCTATATAAAAAAAAAAAAAAGATTCGCCTGGTGCACTAAGCTCCTGCTATATGTGAGGTCCCCGAAGGGCCTGACCACATCGGGTCTATTCTACACAACCTTACTTTGCAGTTCTCGTGTGTTTTTGATCTACTAATTTTGATGAATATTATTTAGAGGTGTGTTTTGCATTATAAAGTACTTATCACCCTTGCCCTTCATTTTCCAGGCTTCTTGATAATAACAACTTATCGGGTTACCTTCCACCAGAGCTTGCTCAAATTCCAAATTTGCGCATACTGTATGCTATCTTTCTTTGCTATGTATATAATACTTTTTTGATTACTGATATTAGAATATCTTTTCATTGGCGATAACTTTGGAGCCGAAGTACTTTTATCTTGATTGTGGAAGAGGTTTCCCTCATGATGAGTTTGGGAAAGGTGACGTAAATTGAAATTCTGTTGCAGACATAGAAAGGAGACAAGGCAGTTGCAACAAGTTACGAAATCGTCAAACATATCCTTAGTTCAAGCTATGTTTGTTGTAGTAACTATTGATTACGAAGTGTGACACTCAGCATATAAGACTATTCTTGATGTACACAGATGACAATATTATGTTCGAAGTATCAATACAGGATCTCTCAGATGTAGCTTTTTGATCTATGGTAAAGTAAAAAAGAAATAATAATCCTGAGTTGCCACTGGAATAATATGCTGAATGCAATAGAAAAGCTTCATGACCTGTCGTTGCTGTGAAGACCACTAGTATCCCTTAAGCCAATCAAAAGATTTTATGGTACTATCAAAAGATGAAAACATTTTTATTATTGCTAAGAGGCTTTATTTATCAAGGGAATAGTTGAGAACTGTTTCTTTCGGGGATAAAATATTAGAGCTCATAATGAATAAAAGATTAGCAACAGTATGAAACTGAATCAATTTTCTGGACATAGTTATCACCTATAAGATTTTTCTGTAGATAAGAAATGTCATGTTGTGTATACATGTTATTTCTGATTTAAATATCAACAGGGACCATATTTTTAGTCGACTTTTGACATTAAAGGGTTTCAGCTCATAAAATGGACTAAACCTTTGTAGGAGATATCTATGTACACATCTGTTTTCGTTTATTCTTTCTGAGAAGTTCTCTTACTGTCTCAATTTTTGTTCTTTCTGCCATAACTACCTTTTATTCTGTAAGCATAAATGTCTCATATTTGATTTTACTCTTGTTTTATAGTCAACTTGATAATAACAACTTTGAAGGAAGTCACATTCCTGATTCATACGGGAACATGTCACGTTTGTTGAAACTGTAAGTCCATTAAAATCTCTTGTTTATGCTGAGTTGGAATTTATGGCATGAGGATAGAAATTATTTACGTCCAGGGGGGGGCATGAACCATAACTTCAAAAAGATTTTGTGTCACAGCTCTTCTATAATCTTCCTGTGAATAGGCATAACAGTTTTAACACTTATCAATCAACATTAGTTATCTTGAGTTTTTATATGTACTATGGGTTCTGAGACTGAATTGGGTGCATACGCATGTACATATAGAATCTTTGATGGTTAGAACTCCTATTTAACTTATTATAGAATTGGTAGCATAAATGAATGATAAAACACACTATCCTCAAATAATAGAAGTAATGCAGTATATAACCTATAATTTCAAGTTAATTGTGTCATTAGAACAATCATTCAAAATTGATTGCGATTTCCTGTTGGAGATTCTTCCAATGGTGATTCGCCTTGTTACTATTTGGCAACAAGGAATAGCCATTATTTGTAGCAACCAGTGGAATAACATTGAAGTTACCAATCAAAGGAAATAAAAAGGGGACTAAAGAACAGGATGAGAAAACTATGAATGAGCTGGAAGAAATGATTAGTTCATCCTAACCTCAAATAGTAGTTAAAAGTAACAGGAAGCAAATACTATAAGAGATAATTTAATCACCTGTTACCTGTAAAGCTTATATATATCAAGTAAGAGCTTTTAGAATAGAGGTTCTGGAACCACTGAATGTTTTTACAATTTCAGTAGCTTATATGTTTGCTTCTTCCAGATTGTAAGCAAGTATTTTTGCTTTTTATGCTTCATTTTTTCAAAGTAGTAATAAATTCATCTGTTTCAAGAAAGTATTACAAACCTTGTATTGTAATTAGTACGCTTTTTTGAGACCTTATATTGATTTAAAGTGATTCTGCTTTTTCATTCTTCCAGGAGCCTGAGGAACTGTAGCTTACAGGGACCAGTTCCAAATCTGGGCAACATACCTAACCTTACTTACATGTAAGAATATATCCAAGGTTCATGCAAACTATAAGGACATTTATACACTTCTTTATATTACAATTCTGTTTCCATGGAGAAGTCAAATGTTAATAATCAGGACTCACTTGAGGGAACACAGATTATTAGCTTTAGGCTAACAGCGACATCACTTAAGATCAATATTCAACATAATTACCCTTTTTGGTTAATAGTTGCATTTGCAACATGCATATTCTAATTAATTATTTTCATATTTCAGAGATCTCAGCCTTAACCAGCTAAGTGGGTCCATTCCATCGAACAAGCTTAGTGACAATATGACGACAATGTAAGAGCTTGATACAATTTTTCTGTAAGCTTTATCATGAGTTATTATTATCTACTACTACTTGCTAAAGTGATATTGTCGGGTCCATCATACTGTTTATCTGATATTTTCTGAAGCAATATCTTACTTCTGATTGTGGCAGTGATCTATCATACAACAACCTCAACGGAACTGTTCCTTCAAACTTTTCAAGCCTTCCTCATTTGCAGAAACTGTGAGCATTATTTCCTCTGCTCTTTATCATTTTTGTTACTATATTTTTTTTGTTACTCTAGAGACACGACTTTTATTAAATAGTTTTGTCAGTCGTTTACCACTCAACAACATAAATAGTTCGCTACAATTATCCATTAATTCATTATTTTTTTTCTGCTGCCAGGTCGCTAGAAAACAATTCATTAAGCGGTTCTGTTCCATCCATAATTTGGCAAAATAGGACACTCAACGCTACGGAGACACTTATCTTGTAAGGACTGAAATTTTGAGAGATCCACATTTGCTTCTAAATTTATCATGAAAAAAAAGAGTTGTTACCATAAGGCCATCTTTGTTATTGCTATCCTATGTGTTAGTTTTTCCTAGCTGTCTAGTCCTTGATAATTCCATACTTTGAGATCAATATGAATGTAGTTGAGATGTATCTGCTGCAATATTGCAGGGATTTGCGGAACAATAAGCTTTTGAATATCTCAGGAACTCTGGTTATCCCACAAAATGTCACTGTTAGGTTTGTTTTTTTTTGTATAATCATCATCTCAATAATTCCTCTTTGTTTAAAGATACAATGTGAACATTTTACATTCCCATTTTATTGTTCTAGTCTTCAAGGAAATCCATTCTGTTCAAATTCTATCCTACTCGACTTTTGCGGACCTTACAATGGAGATGCTGGTGGTACCTTGCAATTAGCAAACAACACTGATTGTCCTCCTTTGGCGTGTCCTCCCCCCTATGAATATGCCCTGCCATATCCTACTTGCTTTTGTGCTCTACCGCTGCTTATAGGATACAGGCTGAAGAGTCCTGGATTTCGGGATTTTCGATCATACGTGGATCAGTTTAAGTGGTATATCACGATTGGTCTTAAACTGAATATATCTCAATTACACCTTAACACATTTTCATTGGAAGCTGGTCCTCGGGTGAAGATGTACTTGAGGATTTTCCCCATCTTTGATGATAACAACAGCTCTCATTTGTTCAATAAAAGTGAGGTCCTAAGACTCCGTAGCATGTTCACTGGATGGCTGATTCCTGATAATGATCTTTTTGGACCTTATGAACTTCTCAATTTCACCCTACTTGCAGATTATCGAGAATGTACGTATGCCTCCTTAATTAAACATAGTCTTCCAAGGAGTACTCATTGAAGAGGAATTTATCCCTCCACATCTTGATTGATTTACTTTCTTCAGATATGTATCTGATTTCGTTTCTCTATGATTTACTCTTAGCTGACACTACTCTGCTCGAGTGAACTTTTAAGAAATCTTTAGCATGACCTAATCTGTTCTCTTCCTTTTGTCAGTAAAAGATCATGATATATAGTGAACTTGACTATGTGATTAACTTATTTTGATGATAAAATATTTTTGTATATCTCTTGCTTCTTCTTGTACTTTTGTTTTTGTTGGTGTGTGATTTTCCTTTGCTGATGACTTAATCATTGGGCCATATTGAATTTGGTGACTTACCAATCCTTTGTGCAATTATAAAACACAAGAATAGATACCATATCATATCATATTATCGAAGCATTTAACGGGGTGAAGCCTAGCTATTTGTGTCCTTGTGATATATAGTGTTTATTGTTCTTTTGCAGTCATCCTCACTCCCTCATCATCTGGTATTAGCAAGGGAGCTCTTGCAGGCATCATACTAGGGGTAATTGCTGGTGCGGTCACAATATCGGCATTTGTATCACTTTTCATACTGAGATTGCATATGAAGAAGCACCACCGTGCCAGTTCAAAACGCAGCCTATGTGAGTATACTACAGTTACTGATCTTGAAGTTTGTGTTGCTTTCTGAGATTGTAGCATTTTGAATCATTGTAGACTATACATTCTCAGACGTCTTTATTACTTGAATTAACTTTTACCTAGATACAGCAATCATGAAACTGAAAGAGAATTGAATATTATATGTTTGAATAGAATGATGAAAATACAATGACATCAAATTAGATGTAGAACGATGGAATAGTCTCCATTTGAAAATACTGCAATTTCAAAGAGCATGATAATGAGTGTGTTATCTCTGCAAAGAAGTATTAGATGTAAGAATCCAGCTAGAGTTTTCATTTGACAGTATCCCTGAAAACAATATATTCTCTCTCATCTAGAAAGTTGTCTAGTTCATGAGCTTACTGATCAACAGCATAATCATCTCTTGTTAGTGTATCGTATCTTGCGTATCAATTAGTTCACATTTGAATAACACATTGCTTTTAGGCCTGCATGTTATGTGAACCTCAATCTCAACTCTGATGCCATGAAGGTGGTGATTATGATATAGATATATTGTCTCAAACTAAAGTTGTAAGCCCGTGTCTTTGCATTGCAGTGTCGAAAATCTCTGTCAAAATTGATGGTGTTAAGGAGTTCTATTTTGAAGAATTGACACTGGCGACCAAAAATTTTGACAACTCCAGCATTGTTGGTCAAGGAGGGTATGGAAAAGTTTATCAAGGTACTTTAGCTGATGGGACAGCTGTTGCCATTAAACGAGCTCAAGATGGATCGTTACAGGGCCAAAAGGAGTTTCTTACAGAAATTGAACTATTATCTAGGCTACATCACCGAAACCTTGTGTCTTTGCTTGGATATTGTGGTGAAGAAGGAGAACAGGTACCTTATTACTTCATCATGAACAAAAATCAAATGGAGCAGTATGCTCAATTTTGTAATACCAAAAGATTTGTATTTTTTTAAATGCTGGAAGGAAAAAGGAATATATGATCTTTCTTATACCTTAAAATGGATCCTACACACATGTGCACCCACATGCTTAAAGATTAGCAAAGGAATACAGATCCAAGAGAAGATTTTTTGCTAGCAGATAATTGGACCACTTTTTCTTTTTCTTCCAACAATTGCTGGACTACTTTAATATTGTGATTACTGATATTATTTCGCCTCTGGCCGATTATAGGTCTTTTTCTTTTCCGTCTTCTTTCTACATACACACGTGCCTTTCTCTCTTTTCAATTCCTAAATTAGAACATTTTGTCAATTTTGTGTTTTACCTGCAGATGCTGGTTTACGAGTTTATGCCTAATGGTACTCTAAGAGACCACCTATCTGGTAAATAACTATATAATTCACATTGTTCTTGCCTCCATTTATTTGTGCAAATCTTTTCCTTCTAGCACTTCATTTTGATAAGGAAAACATTTAAGCATGCAAACGATTAACTAATCGACAACATCTAGCCTTGCCCCCAACCAAATCCCTTCCAATGAAAATTATAGAAAATCAATCTTTCTGCTGGTTAGTCTTAGGGGATTGCTTTGGGGGGAGCACTAGCAGAAATCAAGTGTTTGACCATATCATATGGGATTTAATGAGTTGACTTGTGGTGTGTCAGGTAAATGTAAAGAACCTCTAAGTTTTGCTATGCGATTGAAAGTTGCCTTAGGTTCAGCTAAGGGCATACTCTACTTGCACACGGAGGCTGATCCTCCCATATTCCATCGAGATATCAAGGCAAGCAATATATTGCTAGACTCTAAGTTTATTGCAAAGGTGGCTGACTTTGGACTTTCACGGCTCGCTCCAGTTCCAGATCTTGAAGGGACCCTGCCTGCTCATGTATCAACAGTTGTTAAGGGCACTCCGGTGAGCATTGATTGTTCAAGGAAGTGGATATTTTGACCAAAATATTTGTGATCCTACCTTGTGACTCTAATGCTTGTTCTCTGCAGGGATACCTTGACCCAGAGTATTTCCTAACTCATAAATTGACTGACAAGAGTGACGTTTACAGCCTTGGTGTTGTATTCCTTGAGCTTCTCACCGGAATGCAGCCAATTTCACACGGCAAGAACATTGTTAGGGAGGTACTGTCTTGGTAGAAAATATTGTCTTATCATTGTCATCTACACATAATTAAGTGTTAAAACATAAGGGATTTGAGTAATAATATCAAGGTTTTTGGTCTCCATTAGATATAATTGAATCCGTGTTGTATGTATATATATGTACAGGTGAACCTTGCGTATCGTTCTGGTATGATATTCAATGTGATTGATGATCGGATGGGATCTTATCCTTCGGAATGTGTAGAGAAATTCATAAATCTGGCTCTGAAATGTTGCCAAGAAGAGACAGAAGGTCGGCCATCGATGGTAGAAGTGGTTCGAGAACTGGAAAACATACGGGTGATGATGCCTGAATCTGACTCTATAATTAGAGATTCCGTGGTCACGGATAGTGAAAAGGATAGCAGAACCCCATCTTCAACCTCAGCTATGAAATATCCTTTTGTTTCAGCTGATGTATCTGGTAGTGACCTTGTCAGTGGAGTTGTTCCCTCCATTCATCCTAGGTGATAGATATTTCACCCTCTTCTCCTATGTACAGTCAATTATATCTGCAAATATTTTGTCTATATTTCTAACACTTGTAACATATATATCTTATCCAATATATAGTTAATGTGAATGATTTTTGTGCTAAAATATTAATATTGAACAACATAGTTATGCTTTCTTTCTTTCTAATCTTTAGAAAAAGTGTGTTAAAGGCCTCTAAAAAATATATTTAGTGTCAATTAAAATATTATTGTTAATTAATTACTGCTAAAGATTATTTTTAGTGTAACAAGTAATGATGATTTATGGTAAAAATTGTAAAGTATGTACAGAACACTAGAAATTGCACAATAGTACGTAAGTGAATTTAGTATATATATATATATTTTGAAAGAATAGATTCCAGGGCTATGGATTACGTATCAATTCAGATAAGTTATTAACTTAAATTGACTATTTAGATGATTTGGTTTATTAAGCAAGAGTTAAACTCATGAAAGCTTTTGGGTTCTTACTCGCCTAATAAAGTCATCTAACACCTATATTCCGATGGAGTTAGAATTAACCAGAATGCAAGAATAATTCTTGTATCATGACTAAGCAAGAATGATAGGTATATATTCCTATTCTAATTACAAGTTCATTCTCGAGGCCTAGATTCAAAGAACTTGCGTTATTTGATTCAGTTTCAATCAAATTCCTTTTTCCAAGTTCAATTCTGGACGATTGATAGTATTTCAGTGTTAGCAAGACAATGAAATAACTAAGCACGATAAAAGAATAAAGAAGCCAACATCTATATCTATATCTATATCTATCTATCTATCTATTATTTTTTTTATACTACCTTAAAAGCATGAACTCCCAAACTTGAATGTTGAATCACTATAATACCCCCAATTAAAAGTACTCAATTAATTATATTTATGAATTTAATTATATTAAAAGTAGATACCTTTTCACATTAAAGGGTTGTGATTTTTTCAAAGAATTGTGCCTTTTCCAAAGGGTTGTGATTTTTTTGATGGGTTGTGACATTTTCGATGAGTTGTGATATTTCCGAAGGGTTGTGATTTTTCCAAAGGGTTGTGACTTTTCTAATAGGTTGGGCCTTTTCCGATGAGTTGTGACATTTTTCAAAAGATTGTGCCTTTTCCCATGAGCAGTGAGTTTTTCGAAAGGTTGTAACTTTTCTGATAAGGCACAATTAACACCTATTCATACTACTATTTGTTAGCTATAAATAGAGGGGTTTCCTCTCACTTTTAAACTACGATTTTTGTTAAAGTTTTCTACTCTTCTTCTTCTTAAAAATCTCAAGGGGATCAAGTTCAAAATTCAACGAAATTCAAGGTACCACATAAGAAAGAATTGGTGAACAAATTGTAGCAAATCATTCATCAATCCACACTTGTACTTTTCTTACGATTTTCACGAGTTAACATTGACGAAATGTTGTGAGAAAGACAATAATAATAAACAAATATGAAAAAGGTCACATGATTTTAGTAAGATATTTCTTCTTTTTTATTTCATTTTTTATTCTTTTACCCTCAAACGAAGGAGTTTCTTTCTAATTTTACTAAAACAACATGCATCAATGTAGTCCATTAAATTATTTTTTTTGATGTTAAATCCACTATTTCAAAAATAGATTTTCACTTTTAATAGATTTGTAAGTAAAATGAACGGATAATGTAAAGTGTTGATGGCGGGATATTTTAATCAAATGCAACACTACAGTGAATATAGCATGAACATATATTTTCGTCTTCCTTCTTCATTGGCTATGTATTGTTTCATATTTTTTTTCTTTTTTATATTTATATTGAGTATGAAATTTTTTTATTATGAATTTCGTGTTATTTTGTGTTCATTTTAATTTGAGAAAATGTTATGTCACAAGATACACTCCTTGCTAGTTATATAAAAATAGATAAGAAAATAGTGATTGATCATAAAATACTCTTGTACCAAAAAGTTTAATATTTTATATCACGATAAAACTTCTATAAGATACTAGATACTTTCATAAGAAAACAACTATATCATATGGTATGCAGCAGAAAAAAGGATAAGACTACAATTCTTCAACAATAAGGTAGACAGATAAAAAAATGAAATATTTTTACCAAAAGTGATGTTGCTCATATATTAAAATTAAATTATGCTACATACATACATACATATATATATATATATCATATTGGTCAAGCTAAATATTTGACACACACTCAAACCTTTATTTAACCATCATTCGTTATAACAACAAAATACCCTTTTATTTGTAAAATGACCTCTCTAAGATAGTCTTACTCAAATATTAATTGAGTACTTATATTTTGTAAAAGATAGATTACGTATAAAGATAAAATATCGAAATATTTATAGTAATCCTTACTAGTAATGCACATACTAAATTTCAAGTATGAATATTTATGAGAAAAATTGTACTTAAATGGTGTCCATCATTTACGTTCATAACCTCAAGAGGAAAAGCTATTGGTGACATTTTTTATTGATATTTTTTTTTTGTTGGTTAGATTTGTTTACAAAAGTGAGTGAAGTAAAAACAATACTTCTAAAGAAATGTCACTTTCTCTCCATATTTAACTTTAAATGTATTTTGAAATGTTTCAATGATATATGGTCATTTTGATCTCAAAATACAAGTAACTCTATGACAATTTGTATTAATCATTTAAAAGCATTTGTCCTATGTTCTATCAATATAATTATTTACTAAAAACTTTAATCTAGCAATATTAACTCTATTTTATGACATTGAATACTATATATACAATGCACACGTGAACGCACGTGCCGTAAAACTAGTAATAATTAAAAACATGTCAAAATTCAAAATTCACTACAACATCGTTTGACTCCCAATTCCCATAGCCCTACAATAAGGAAAACTACCCACACATAATCATGGAAATAATCATATGGGTGTTAAAAATTTAAAAGTTACAAAGAGAAAATGAAGGTAATAAAAATTCGGTGAATTTTGTTGCTTGAACTCCATAATCGCGCTCCTTAGCTCCAAAAAATCAAACTCCATATAAGAAATTAGGTTCAAGACCTTTTATATAGTAGGAGCTTTTACAACAAAAATATCCTTTTTCATAAAGCTAAATTTTACAATTTGAGCAATTGGGCCACTGCAACATGCCCCAAATGCCTTGGACAAAACTCGACTCCTAGAAACATGGCATAATACATAAATAGGAGTTTTAACTTCACTTCAAATTTTAACTTTGACCTTAATTAAACTTCCAAAGTGCACAAAGGGGAACTTTAACTATCCAACTCTTAAATAAAAAAACATTTGAATCCTACCTGGCAAAACACGTGTTGTGCACTCAATTTGCGCGCGTCGGAAGTAAATTTTGAGGTCCACAACGGTAAAAAATATGTTGAAATGACATATATATATATATATATATATTCTAATCAAAATCCCATTTTTTCCCTCTTCTTTCAAATTAATCCCTTTTCTCTCTCTATCACGGTGTCTGCTTGTTTTTTAGTGCAAATGGCTTTAAAAATTTTTGTCATTGTGCAAAAAGAACTTTAATGAAGATTTCTTGGTTTGCAAACAATCCATGTCGTTGGATTCTTGGATGTGTAGATTTTTTGGTCAGCAAACAATTCAAATTGTTAGTTCAAAAGGACAAAATTGAACATACCTGGACTAAATTGAGGAAGATGAATAGATAAACATCAGAGTATATGAACTTTTAGCACAAATCTTGAATGATTTTTCCCTTGATTCACGATTTTTGTTGTAAATCTCCAGCTAGGGTTTCACAATTTTGAGAAAGAAACGGGGTAAAACGGAAGAGTCTTTCACCCTATACCATGTATCAATTTGAATAATAATTTAGTTTTTTTTTTTCATTCTAATATCTGCGTGTAAAATTTTAAATGAGTTGGTAGCCATTGAGTGACTCACTAATCCACGTTGGAGAATCTGCATTTTATGCGTTTGGGCTATAATATTCGAGTGTTTTTTATTTAACAGTTGGATAGTTAAAATGCCTCTTTGTGCACTTTGGAAGTTTAAGGTCAAAGTTAAAATTTGAATCCAAGTTAAAGATCCTATTTATGTATTCTGCGTAGAAATATTAAGGCAGACACCATCACGATGAACTAAATTTTCTATTTTTTTCAAACAACAGGCCCGCATCGCTGTGGCCTGTGCGATTAACTTTGTGGCTCTCAATTTTTTCATGTTTTTGTTCCGTCTTTATGCATGCTTTTACTATTTTCATATCTTGTTTCTTACTATATCTTTATAAATACAATATAGCTAAAATTTCCATAGTGAGTGCTACAATGAATGATAACATACTAAAATGAGAGACCATTATTATAGATTTAACGACACATTTAGCCAAACAATACCACCTCACACTTAAGTCAATGATCTTGCCCCAAATAGTTATCAACCTTGTTGAAATGTTGTTCTCCATGAGGTTGGCATAAAATTCCCTCACACATTACTCGTTTGCGTTGCATAGTTCAGGAGAAAAACAAATCCATCCAGAGTTATCCAACTTTTCGGAAAAGTTTGGAAGCATCTCGGCCACTTAAGCAAGTGTTATGCCTCTCTAGATCAACAATTTCTTCTTAATCAGATCAAAATAGTAGTTCTCTTGAGCTCTGAGATACACAAATCGATATTGGTCATATTCGACCGCAACTTCCTCTTCAAAATGAAGTTGTTGTGCCATTCTTGACTTTTTAGAAATCTGAAATCCCAATAGGATAAAAGTGTAAGAAACATGTGTTAAATAAGAAAAAGGTTAGGAACCAAACCATGACAAAAAATAGGCCTACTAAGTGACTAATCGGAAAAGGGACCAGGAGGCTGCTTATCCGAAATCGCAAAAGTTAAGAGGGGTCTCTAAATCTAAGTTTGCTTTTGCAACAACTAGGTCGCTTTCATGACGTTGCCTCCTCAGCATGAACAATCAAATCTTTTTATACATTTTTCGCACAAGAATCAACTTTCAATAGTTAAAATTCGACAATAACCAAACAAGAAATTGAAAAACTCAATCATTTTGCCACAAAAACTTCAAAAATCATTTTTTGAGTTCTTATGAGCATTTTATCTAACACGTGGTGTACAACCTCTTTTTTCATCATGAAATGGGTACTCAAGAATTCCCCAAATACAATAATTCAACCCACACACATGCAATTAAAATATAATAACCAAGATTCGGCCAACACAAATACAAATTTAACCCCCCCCCCTCCCGTTTGAGAAGGTTTCTCTCCGCATCATACCCCTAACTTTAAACAAAGTAGCAAGAATTCAAGAACAAATTTACTATTTTAAGAGAGTAAAAGTGAGACAAACATATCAAATTGTGCTTTCACAATGAAGAACAAGAGTTTTAGAGTAGATTTTGAGATAAATTAGGAAGAGAGCAAGAAGTTGGACCTTTTTTTTTGGTTTCTAACCATTTAACTCCAGCATTCTGACCTTTTAAAGCCTTACTTTTGCTTAAGCGATCTTTCATTAAAGAGCGGGGTTCACTTTTGTGAGTGCCCCTCCACTTAAGCGATGTTCGCTTAAGAGAGAGGGTGACTCTTTTGGGAACTTTGCTTAAGCGAACCTCTACTCATTATTGCAAATTCAATGCCCTTTTTCAGCAGGTTGTTCACTGTCCATTTTTGCAAACTGAAGGCCCTTTGGGGAATCCTCCCAGCCTTATTGGGTGAACCTAGGTACCTAAAAAGTTCCTCAAGTCATATTTTGAAGGGGTTTGACCCCAAAAATTCATTTCCATCAAGATCATTTCCTCCAAACCTATTCAAATTAACTCCAAACACTAAAATCGTGAGAGTTAGTTAAAGAAAAAAAATCAAATCTAATCTGAAACTCTAAATTAAACAATGAATTAAATTTATTTGGTTACCAATGAGTTTCCTCCCATCAAGTAGATAATTTAACATCATGATGCGACGCCGCGTACATCACCCTTTGTGTTTCCACTTCGAGGCAATGAACCTTCTTTCCAATTTTAGATTAACTTCTCTTCGAGGAGCATTGGAAGTGCATGAGATCATCAAGAGTTTTACTCGATCTCTCCACTTTGAAGATTTAAATTTCTTACCCAACTTCGCATATTTTTTTCATTGAGAAGCATTGATAAGAGTAAGAGGATCACTAGGCCATTTTAGCATTGAATTTCATAATCTTTGGTCTTCAAGTGAGTGACACTCTCACTAGTATCATTTCTTTGATTTTAGCAAAGAGGAATTTTATTGGCTTGGATAGGTAGCAAATACTCAATATTGCATCCATGTTAATCATAACCCCTTCTTCTTGAGATTCCAACTCCACTTCACTCTTTTTGTCCATTTGACTAGAAAGAGAACCTACCCTAATTCTTGTTCTCACAAAGGCCTTCAAAGTTGCAATGGCTGACCTAATATGGGTCATCTCAAAACACCTAGTTAGGTAAAAATTCTAAAGATCATCCCTCAATTGGCACATTAGATGTAGGAGTTTTTCATTATCTTCTCTTATGGCTAAGCTCATGAGCCAAGATTGATTCACCACACCAATTTCTTCCCAACAAGGTCATTGGTCATCAACATAGGGCTTACAACCCTCAAAATTTTTATTGTTCTCACAAGAAGCCATAAAGAAAAAATAAAAGAAACTAAATACAAATATTCACAATTTAGATAGAAATAAGTACACTATAAACCTAAGTGGCCTAGTGACTCTGTCACTCTCAATCCTATCTAAGGATCTAAAACGGAGGTATAATGCAAAGTTGGGTAGGAGGTTCATTGCCTCAAATTGGAAACACAAAGGGTTATATAACATGTGTCGCACCGTGACGTAAAATTGTGCACTTGATGGGAGGTACCCTATTGGTATCCAAATAAATGTAGATCTTAGTTTAATTTTGGGTTTTTGATTTGTAGGTTAAATTTGATTTTTTTTCACTAATCCTCATAATTTTAGAGTGTTTGGAGTTAATTTGAACAGGTTTGGAGGCATTAATCTTGAAAGAAATGAAGTTCAAGGGTAAAAACCCTTTCAAAATATGACTTGGGAAACTTTTTGGGCACCCAAGCTCGCCCAATGAGACTGGGTGGATCCCCCAATATCCTCTGAGTCCACTGAAGTGGACAGTAAAAACCCTGCTGAAAAATTCTCATGATGTTGCAAAAGTGAGAGAGGGTTTACCTATGCAAAGTCCGCAAAAGTAGCACCCTCTTGCAAAAGCAATCATCGCTTATGCGAGGAAGCACTCACAGAAGTGAACCCTGCTCTTTAGTGGAGGTTTTGAAAAGTGAACGCTATGTCTCTTAAAGCAAAGTTAAGTAGTTCAAAAGGCATGAGGCAGAAACCAAACGGTTGAAAATGAAAAATAAAAGGTCCAACTTTCTTGCTCTCCTTCTTACTTGTCTCAGATTGATTTCAAAACACTTAGTCTTCCTTGTGCAAACAAAATCTGATCTGTCTCTTTCAATCTTACGCTCTTAAAGTGGTAAATTCATTCTTGAAATGGGATTGCCTTGTTAAAAGTTGGGGGTATTATGTGGGCAGTAACTTCTCAACCTTGAGGGTTAGATTTTTTATTGTGTTGGTTGTATTCTGTGTTATAATTGTTGAATGCATGTGTGTGGGATGATTTTGAGTATTCGGGAAAGTTTTGAGTATCCATTTCATGATTAAATTGATCAAAAATTGATTGGGCAACATGTTTTTGATAAAACGCCCAAGAGAACTCAAAGATGATTTTTGAAGCCTTTTGCAGCAAAACGATTGAGTTTCTAGATTGCTTGTTTGATTGTTGTTGAATTTGAACTATTGGGAGTCAAATTTTTTATGCGAATTTGTGAATTGAAATTTAGTTGTTCATGTTTATGGGGCGAATAGTTGAGAAAGCTACCTGACCATTGCAAAAGTGATGTTCGCTTAAGCGAGCCCTCTCTCTTTGCGATTTACACAAAAGTGGCCTCCTAGTCAGTTTTGCGATGTTCTCTTAGGCGAACATGGTCTCACTTTTACGAGATCAGAGACCAAAAACCTGGTTCCCAGATTTATTCCCAAGGGTTTTTTACACTTTTACCAATAGAATAACATTGTTTAACACATATTTCTCAAACTTTCATACTATTGTGATTTTTCATATTTCTACAAAGTCAAGAATGACACAAGAACTGGTATTGAAGAGAAAGTTGTGGTCGAATATGACCAACATCGCCTTGTCTCTGTCCGAGCTCAGGATTTTTATTATGCTTATTTGATTAAGAAGAAATTTCTCAAAGGAGAGAGGCATTGCGCTTTACAACGTGAAGAAATGCTTCTGAATTTCTGCCAAAGGTTGGAACACTCCAGTTTGATATGCTTTGCGCCTGAACCATTTAAAGTGAATGAGCAATGGGTGAGGGAGCTCTATGATAACCTCATTGAAACCAACAAGTCAACAAGGTTGATCACCATTCGAGGAAAGACGGTCAATTATGGGTCTAAAGTGATTAATGCCATATATAGGCTACTAGACCATGATATTGAGGACTTCAATGCCAACGGTTATAAGCCGAGAAATTGGCAAACATCAAAGCTATGCCTAGGAAAAAATTGTCACATAGGTCTTCACAAAGGCTAGGATTCTATTCTCTGATTTGATAGTTGAGGTGAGGATATTGATGGCTGTTGTCTGTAACCACATCTCCCCAAGTGGGAACATTAGAAACATTCCAATGTTGCGGGCAAAGGTAGTGGCATGTTTACTTTATGATGTCCCATTGTATGTGGGCCATTTGAACATGAATGAGATCTGAGGTTCAAGCTTCATGGCAACCAATCTTGTATCTTTCCTTCCTTGATCACAGAGTTGTGGACATGGGTTAAAGTAGAAGAGCTTTCCGGTGAAACTTGGGTCAAACCCAAACATCAAATCATTCCCCTTAAGATGCGTGGTGAGGGCACAATTTTGAAAAGTAAAAAGAGGAATATTGATTCGAGGAGTCCGTACATGTGGAGGAGAATTATGATATACCTCCATTTTAGGGGCCATTTAAATAGTTGTCTAGTAAGTTGAAGATCATGAAGGAGTTAATGATGAAGCTTCCTCAAGGGCAAGATGAGTCATTATCTAGGCCGGTATTGTTTGTGCCCTAGCATGAGTTTGATTCTTATTTGAGAGATCAAAGAAAGAAAAAAGTTCAACTTGCGAATTTGGAGAAGGCCTACACCTGTTTGGCCAAGTCACATGGAGAATTGAGCATATCATATAGCAAAATGAAGAAGAAGGAGAAAAGTTATGACAAGTTCTTCACAAGGATGTGGAAGGGGGTCAAAGGCCTCTGAAAAGTGTTGAAGGCAAATTAGCCACTTCAAACTTTGAGGCCTGTTGAGGAGGGAGAGAAGCTAGCTGCATGGAGTAATGATGGTGGAGTTGATTATAGCAAGGCCATTGATAGTGATGGAGATGATTGAGGCAGCCAAGGGCCCTTTTGTATTCTCTTTATTATTTCTATAGTTGTGTTGTGAGTACATAGTACCACTTTAGGTGGGGGTGCTCCCCTTTGTGTTGTTTATACTTTTGCTAGATATTTTTGATTGTTTTTGTTGCCCTTGCCGGGTTTTTTGTTTATTGTATGGATTGGTCATTTTTATTATAGTTTTGTTTTTGTTATATTTGATTCTTTTTGTAGTAATAAATCACGGTGATAGTGTTTCATGCTTGTATGCCTTGAAGTAGGGGAACTCTAAGTACCCGTAGCTTGTGAGATTGAAAGCCCGTGTAAATGCTTGACGAAAAGGCTTGAATTTGCCCAATAATAGGTCGGGTGACATTATTCTTTAGGAAAAATCATCATTTTTGTTGATGGATTTGTGGGGCCTAGATATGAGGTTTTTACTTGTTTGGTACTACTAGACTTAGTCAATGCCTTGCAAATCATAAATGAGCACCCCTCTGAAATTTTTGTTAAAGGAAAATTGTGGAAGTGAATGACTTGGTTACAATGTTTTGACTCTTTTTGTGACTCCAACTTACTAGGTAGTGAAGTGAAAATAACTTCTTTGTTCTTGACTAGGTAGTGAAGTTGATGCATCTTGACTAATTTACATGTCATGTGTGGTGAGTGTTGAAAATAATTTATTGTGTTCACTTGTGTTAACTAGAACTTGCCCGGTGGATCTTGAAAAAATTTTGTTTGAGAAATGATCTTAGGAATTCTTTGTTTGTTCTAGAAGTCCGCTTGGCCTAAAAATCCCAACTTTGCACTAAATATATCTTTAGTTGTCCCCTTTGAGCCTAAACCCTTTTTATTGGCAACCACATTACAAGTGTTATCCCTTTTTTTCCCTCCTTAAACTTGAAGTTTTGAAATTTGAGGCTAAAAACCTAAGTTGGGGGGTGTGCTGGGAGAGTTATAGAAAGGATGTTTACCACATGAGGGCTTGATAAAAAAGAGAGATTGAAAATAGAGGAAAAGTCTTAAAGAAAGAAAAGCTTTTGAAAAACAAGGAATGTTTTGAGTGAAGGAAAAATTAGTTAGATAATTAAGTGGTTAGGGTTCTGTTTTAAGTTATTTTAAGAAATGATGTATGATGACTCTGGGATTTCGACTCATTTAGGGCTTAATAATCATAGTTTTAGTGTCCTCGTTGCCTATCTTATGCTCTAAACTGATGTTTATGTGTTAATATGCAGCTATGAAGGACATTAGTAGGCAAAAAGAGCAAGGCAAGGACATTAGTGGGCAAAAGGGAGCAGAAAAGCTAAACCAATTGAAGAAAACCAAGGTTGAGGATTGCCAAGACCACTCAACGATTCTCCAAGTAGTCCTTCAGCTCTCCTAAAGTTACAGTGTGTCAGCCCTTGGAGAAAGGCAACTCGGCGGTGGAACGTACCCTTCGGCGACGCACCGATTGCATTGGCGAAGGAGCTTGATACGCTCAAATTACACCTCCCTAAAAAAATATAAGTGATCGTTATGAAGTAAAGAACCCAACTTGTAGGTTGGGGTCGATCCCACGAGGAATATAGTTTAGACTTAACTTTAACTTATGATTATATTCGTTTAGTCAACGTATTTCCAAGACAAGTAAGTAAGGGGGGAGGGGGGGTTTGTGTAACAAATAACTGATTGTTGTTTAGAGAGCAAGTGAGCAAGATTCGAACTTTAGTTGTTATCAATGAGAAAAAGAAACTAGGGTTGTATGTGTTCCCCATAAGCTCATAACGCGGTAATCCTAGTAATAGTAATCATTTCCTAGTGTATAACATGCAAAGTGGTAAGTTATGTATCCCTAAGTGCTTGGTCCGCCAAATAGAGAATTTCACCCCATACATTGGTCCGGCTACATGTGTATAATTTACTAACCCTTACCTTTACCTCATATTAGACATCACATCAATGTATGACTTAGTTTTCACCCTCGCACCAATTGACATTAGACTATTAGATAGTATCAATCTAAATCTGTGTTGATAATTCTTTTCTTATTAACTACCTCCTTGGTCTGGCAAGTAGCAATAAGGTGAGTTCTAACGTTGTCCACCGTTAAAAAGACTTCTAAATGAAAGAATTATCAATGCATGCAACAACACTATTCAAGAATTACTTAGTTACTATTCATACTTTGTTAATCGCTCATGGTTCCCACAACCCTAGTTGTTGATTTAGTTACCCATGCTAGCAAGAACACAATTCATATTTTTAGAAGAAGAATTCATGAACTTACGTAATGAGTAGAAGAAACCCGTAATCTCCAATTGAAATTCAAATCAAGAATCTTTATAAACCGAAATTAGAAAATCAAATTGCTAGAGTTTGCAAGTTAATTCCCAAGAAAATACCAAGAACTAAAATAATACTGTGGTGTCTAACTCCTAAAAACGAGGCTTACATACCCTATTTATAGAAAACATTGTCCTAAACAAAAAAGAAACAAAATAAGGAAATAAACTGCTAGACGTGGCTTCAATCGATGAGACTGACCTACGGACTGTGGATCGACCTACGGTCCGTAGGTCCCTTCCGTAGCTCAAGACTTAGACTTTTTCTCCGGAGATGGAACCTTCAACTTTCAGACACAAACGACGGACACCTATAGTACAGACCGTAGGTTGACCTACGGTCCATGGGTCCCCTTCTGTGGCTCCACACTTGGAACTTTTCCTCAGGTACTGGAACTCAAAATCTCTGATAGAAACGACGGAGGTGAAAGACGGCCCGTAGGTCGACCTACGCTCCATTAATGGCTTCCGTAGTTCCACACTTGGTCAAGACTTCCCTGAGGCTCCATCGACGCCACCCACCTACGGAGCGTGACTGGACCTATGGTCTGTAGGTCACTTCCGTAGGTGGTTCCTTTTTCATCTGTTGTCTCTCTCAACCTCGTCCAAGCCTATTTCCTGCAATTACCACACAAACACATTAATTATAATACAAAATGTCCCTAAACACACATAACTCTTAAGTGAAATGTATTAAAAATATCGTAAACTTACGGTATATCAACACCCTCAACTTAAATTCTTTGTTTGTCCTCAAGCGACACACTAAGACTCTAAACGACACTTGTATAGAAGCAGACATTCAAGCATAAGCAATCACGTGGCTTTCTATCCCGACTCCTTTTTTGAGTGCAAATATTTTCTCTTAGACTCAACAAGCTAACTCATGCGGATCAAGATATGACAAAGATCGACCAATAGACACACAACATACACTGTTTCACTATCACCAAGGTACCAACTCTCTGATAATGTAACTAGTGCCCTTACATCAAACTAAATCCCTTTTTCACACAATGAATATGATTGTGAGTACAAGGATTTATTCAACACTCAAGCTCAGAAGTAACTTCAAGTACAATTAGTGCTCAATACCATAGGCTTGCCCTTATTTTCACTACTTAGACTCTCTGAACTGGTTGCTAGGATCACTATAGGACTTTCTTAGCTTGTAACGTAGGCTCAGGGTCAGGTGTGGTACATTTGGGTGCTTTTTAGTGACTTTCTGCCCTCCTTGACATTACATTGGCTATTTACCTCTTCCTTGACCTATTTTTGGCATCTTTTTATTTCACTTTCTTTCCCTTGAGTCTTTGCAACATGGATGTGACTTTTGACTTTATGACTCTTATTTATCACTTTATTCTTTTTCTTTCACTTCATGTTTTCTTTTGTTTCTTTCAACACTTTTCTTTTGCTTCTTTTTGCACAAAGTCACATCCTCTTTATTTTTCTCTTTTCATCACACAACTCTTTTCATACCCTTTTTTTAATTTGGTTTCCTCTTTCATAGCCACCCTCAACTTATGCATTTGGCATTAGTTAAGGTGCACAATGTCCGATGGCGAACTAGGGCCAAGATCAAGGTCACTTTTGACTCAGCCACCCTCAACTTAGGATTTTGGCGTAAGTTAAGGTGCACATGTCCAAGGAGGGACCGGGGCGAAGACAATATTTTAAGGGAAGGTGAGTTAGGTGAATAAAAAGAAATGGTCAATTTTAGGCTCAAATATTTGGATCAAAAGGGAATAATGCTACCATTTGGTTAGATCATTTTAGGCTTAAGTGGACTAATTTGAACAATGGCCTATGATCACTTCCCAACTTCTAGCTTAGATTATCCTAGCAGGACCAACGGGGAAAGTTCTAGATTGACATAAAATTGTCTGAATACTCAACTATCCTCACACACTTTTGGCACCTTGTTGCATTATCAGATTATCAGATTACCCAGTTCAAGTCTTTAGCTTAAGTCATGAGATCAAATTGGTTCTTTATCATGTCATACTCAGAGCCAACACATTCAACTCATTCTAGCCTACAGATTTTAGCACATATCACAACTTTTGGATGGGTATCATTTTTCATTCATAATTATGCCATCATGCCTCATTCTTTCTTATGCTTCTACGCATACAACCCTAACACATGTTGGTTCAACATAAATTAAAACAGTCTCTTGGGGGAAAGAACACAAGCAAGAAAACCCCAAGAAAGGATTCTGAGTTGGGTTACTCAGACTTTACCCTATCACTCACAATCCATTTACCCCACCCCCAATAAAATAGAGTGCAATGTTCCCAATGCACAAAAAGTAAAGAATAAAGGATCGGGTGAAGTAAACCTGTGGCGCATAGCACCGAAGACCTATCAACAAGTGGGTCGGTTTGGTTTCCCGGAGCCCGCTGGATCAACAATCGGGTCACCCTCATTAGTGCCCGCATCAACAGTCTTAGCACCCTCAGTAGTTCTAACATCTATTCTCACCGCACCATCAGTGGTGCTCACACTGCTAGAGGCACCAACACCAATCTCTCTAATCCTCTGCTGCCGCAACTCCTCATCCATGATAAATGCCCTCCGAGCCGCCTTAGTCTCTTGGTGCTCCCTCTTGCTAACTCTCCTGGCCTCAGTATCAGCAGAAGCCCGACTGGAGCGGGGGCGCTTCCTAGCATGACGGGAAAAAGCAGGAGGTGGCATCTCATCCCCGAATAGAGTATAGAACACCGTATTATCAACCGGTGTTGTGGGGCTGACTCAGGATCAGTCTCTGGTGGAGCTAGGAGGGTGTCAAGATCAGCTCGGAGACTAGCTAACTCCGTTCAGAAATCAGAGACATCTGTGGTGGGGGATGGTCGCTCTAAGGCACGCAACTCAAAAGCATCAAGGCGCTGGTGCACGGCCTGAACCTTTCGGTCCATTATTTGCTCCATCCGCTGTTCCACCCTAGTCGCAAACTCCTCAATCTCCCGCTGCATCCATGGCCTCATAAGCTGAAGCAGGATAGCCATATGAGCCTCCAACTTTTGGACTCGAGCTAAGGGAACGACAACAGACCCTGGAGAGTGAGTGGCTCTGGAGGCGCTAGGGACTTGACTAGTAGCCGGAGAATGAGAAGCCGGGGCATCCTCAGTAGGGGCTGGAGGGGCAGGATCCTCACCCTGCATCTGCTCCACATCTGCAACTAAGTCTACTCCCACTGGTGGCACCTCAACCTACGACTCTCTATATGGTGCAACCACATTGACCTCCTCTCGAATCAGGCCTATATCCAGGGTCTTAGTCGCCTGAATCAATTTATCACAATGCCAAGCCGGCACTAAAAAATCCCCGCACAATTGAAAAATGAGGCATTTGAAGGGGTAAGTGGTGGTGGCCTTGAAGGCCCACTTGTGTATCTTCGCAAAAAACATGCATGGAAAATCCATCTCAAACCCTGCAACTAAGGCCGCAACCATGACTGTGCAGTCCCACGTAAGAACATTATCTGCATGCGTAGTAGACACCCTGTTTTGCACTAATAGACAGAAGAATTTGGCCACAAAAGTCAAAGTGGCCTTTCTGATGCCTACACTCGGGGTGTTGACCCACTCGGCGTGCTCTCCGTCTGTAGCAAGGTGATGGGCCAACCAACGCAATAAAGTCTCCTTCTGCTCTGCATTCCTCTGGAATGCCCCTCTCCTTGATGTCCCAATGATAATCAAACTCCCCCGTATTGATCGCCAGAGTGTGGCCCGGGCCGTAGAGGAATCTGCGGATAGTTACCTCCGATATATCAACTGAGAACCCACGAACTAGTGTAGCCTTGAGTGGAGGCTGGGCGGCGGGCTTGGCCTATCTGTCAATCGAACCTCGGATGATGGCTGCATAGGAAACATATAACTCCCTCACGATATCCTCGCTATAGGACCCTGGACTACGATCCATCCACTCACATATGTGTCTCTTGAAGAGCTCATGAATGGCGGGCGCAGTGTGCAAGCTGCCTGTGAGGACCCGACATTCATCAATGACTAATCGAGTCATCCTCTCCTTCTCAATTATCATTTGGGCATCCCTGTATATTTGCCATTGACCACTTACACACCACCGGTTTGGCTCCTGAGCAACTGCAGCAGGCTCGGTGTTAGGTGGTACGGGAATGTCCCCCGCACTAGTAGCCTCATCAAATGAGGCAGTCCTCCCAAGTGAACTAGAGCTGGATGCGGGGCCGGAAGTAGAGGAGGACTCAGAGCCGGAAGCAGAACCAGTTGGTGAACCGATTGGTGTATCCCCCTCATCAGACTGGGGGCAGTGACTACGTCGGAAGTCACCTGTCCGGATTAATTTTGGGTAGTGCGAGGTGTTGTGGGGGATGTCCTGGTGGCAGGTGGAACATATGTGGGATCAGTCTCCGCATCAGTATCTTCATTAATTAGCCGAAAAGTTAGTGCCACAAATTTGAACTTGCCCTTTGGTGCGTAAGTCGATGCTCTCTTCGGAGCTATGGTACCTGTGGAGGCTTAGTTAGTACCAAAATAGACCAATGACACACTCAATTTTTTTTAGAATAAAGAACGAACTAAAAAAAAATAATAAAAATTCTGACAGTAGCTTCAGTGGTCACCTACGGTCCGTAGGTTGACCTACGGTCCGTAGGTTGACCTACGGTCCGTGGGTCCTCTCCGTAGGTCAGAGATCCCAAAAGGTTGGGCTCAGATGGGAACAACGGATGTGCAGAACGGTCTGTAGATTGACCTACGAACCGTAGTCCACCTCCGTGGTTCCACACGTAGTGGATTCTTTATGTGCAACAAACCCACGGACTTGATCTATGGTCCGTAGGTTGACCTACGGTCCGTGGACGGGGTCTCGTGGGTCAGATCTGTGCCAAGTATCAGACATGCCTTATTTTAAAACAATTTTTCAATAATTCAAACAATCAATCTAAGTCTAATCATGCATTTCAACACAATTTATGATAGTTTGTCATCCCTAGGGTTTCGATTACTCCTTATTTAACATTTATTGCATACAAAACTAGGAACCCTAAGTCGAAACTTCCATTTAGACTATTTTTTCTGAGTTACTTGATTACAAAGACAACACAATCACATTCTGTCATCCCAAGGGTGTTTCTAACTACAGTTCATTATGCAATTTCATACAAAAATAACCCAAGGTCAAGATCCACTTCATGACTTCATGTATTGAACAATGAATATCAAAATTCAGAGTTAAGTTGAAATCGTTTACCTTACAAGTATTTGAAGTGGGTGATTGTGTGATGCAATAGACTCCTTAGACCGTGTGACACCGAACCCGGACCTTGAAATCTTTTTTGTCACGGGAGAATGGAGTGATCAGATTTGGGAGGGAGATAGGAATGGAAATTTGGGAGAGGAGAATGATATGTATGGGGTATGGGAGTGATTTGGGGGATTTATGAGGGAGTTTTGGGATTTGGAAGGGTTAGAAACGGTTGGGAGGGAATATGGGAAGTGGGGGATTAATTTTAAAAAAATGAAGAGTTTTTATTAATAAGGGTTCGGGTCGGGTCGACAGAACCCTAGATTTGGACCCACGAAACCCCGTCTACGGGCCGTGGGTCGACCTACGGACCGTGGGTGGGGTTGGTAGGTCACTCAACACTTAGAAAATTTTTGAGGACTTACCTGGGGTCGATGGACACCATTCACGGTCCGTGGATTGAACCACGGACCGTCGATGGGGTCCGTTAGACCTCTGCAACAGACATTTTCTATAGATTTGCCTTTTCATCCCTGCACATGTAGCAATCGTTAGGCCTTTCTTTTTACATTTTCTAGACACTTTTTAGACACGGACCCTACTTTATATCTAGCCAACACTAGAACAAAAATAGAATACCAATCTAAAGAATTACAGAAAATCAACTAAATAAAGAAAACTCCTAAATCGAAAAGAAAACCCTATAGTTGGCCAGATTGTACATATTTGGTTGCCTCCCAAGAAGCGCTTGATTTAACGTCGCTGCACGACGCATGCCTCTTGATTACTCTGACTTCATCAAGATAGTAGGCCTCAACCACCTCTTGCACATTCTCCTCTTTGCCCATGTTGACCAAGATCCTTTTCCTATTTACCTTGAACCTTGTTCCCTCATTGTTCTCGCGCTCGACTACTCCATGTGGGAACCTTTGAGTGACTATGAATGGCCCGGTCCAGTTGGACTTGAGCTTGCCAGGAAACAAGCGCTACCTATAGTTGAATAGAAGCACTCGATCACCCACATCAAATTTGCACTTTTCAGTCTTTTGATCATGATACTTCTTCATCTTCTCCTTGTACAAGGCTGGACTTTCATGAGCTCTTAGGAGAAACTCATCAAGCTCATTCAAGTCAATTACTCTCTGATTCGATGCGGCGCCCTAATCCAAATTCAACTTCTTTAGCGCCCACATAGCCTTATGCTCTAGCTCTACCGACAAATGGCAAGACTTCCCATATACAAGTTGATATGGGGACATACCTATGGGAGTCTTGAATGCGGTGCGATAGGCCCATAGAGCATCATCAAGTCTCCTAGACCAATCAGTTCTATTAGCATTCACAGTCTTAGCAAGGATTTTCTTGATTTCTTTGTTGGATACTTCAACTTGCCCACTAGACTGCAGATGGTAATGAGTGGCTACATTGTGGTGAACGCCATATTTCTCAAGTAGCGCCTTGAACAACTTATTACAGAATTGAGAAACTCCATCACTGATAATCGCCCTAGGTGTACCAAATCTAGAGAAGTTATTCCTTTTCAGGAATGTGGTGACACTTTTACCTTCATTATTGGAAAGCGCAATTGCTTCCACCGACTTTGACACATAATCAACCGCAAAAAGAATATACTTCATCCCATGTGAGCTCACAAATGGACCCATAAAATCAATGCCCCATACATCAAACAACTCAATCACCAGTATCAGATTCATAGGAAGCTCTTGCCTCTTTGAAATTCCTCCTTCTCTTTGGCAACGATCACAAGACTTGGCGAAATCATGAGCATCTTGGTGGATGGTAGGCCAATAATACCCAGACTGCAAAATTTTATGCACAGTTTAATACCACTATGATGCCCACCAATAGGCGAAGAGTGACACGCCTCTAGTATACTCATAATCTCAACCTTGGGCACACAACGACGAATAATCCCATCAGCACAAATACGGAACAAATAAGGCTCATCCCAAAAGAACTTCTTCATATCATGCATAAACTTTTTCCTCTAGTGAAAAGACAAATCCGATGGAACCAAATCACTTTCCAAGTAGTTAGCAAAGTCTGCGAACCAAGGAATTAGATCATGAGAAGCCGCCAATACCTGTTCATCTGGAAAAACATCATCAATTTCAGCCGCATCTCCTAGCTTGAGCATAGCTTCTTCCTCTAATCCGGACAAGTGATCGGCAACTTGATTTTATGTCCCCTTTCTATCTTTTACCTCAAAATCAAACTCTTGTAGCAACATCACTCATCTGATCAACCTCGGTTTTGCATCCTTCTTAGCCATCAATACAAAATGGCTAATATGCACTATAACCTTAGTACCAAGCAAGTAGGATTGAAATTTCTCGAATGCGAAATCCACAGCAAGGAGTTCCTGTTCAGTCACTATATAGTTCTTTTGAGCCACATTTAGATCTTTGTTGGCATAGTAAATAGGATGAAGGATCTTCTCTCGCCTCTGTCCCAATACCACACCAAGTGTCACTCCACTCACATCACACATTACTTCAAATGGTTGCCCCCAATCCGGCGAAATAATGATAGGTGCGGAAACTAGCTTTTCTTTCAACTCTCTAAATGCTCTCAGACAATCATCATCAAACTCAAACTTACACTCCTTTTCGAGCAATTTGTACAATGGGTGCGTAATTTTAGAGAAATCCTTGATAAACCTCCTATAAAAGCATGCATGCCCAAGAAAACTCCTAACACCTTTAATAGAGATTGGTGGTGGAAGCTTTTCTATTACCTCGACTTTCGCTCTATCAACCTCAATACCCTTCTCAGAAATCCGATGACCCAGAATGATTCCCTTTTTCACCATGAAGTGGCACTTTTCCCAATTAAGCACATGATTGCACAGAGGGAACACTCGTAACCCAATGACGCTCATATCCAAGTCTAGTCTACCTACACAACTTTTGCAAACCACCCTGAGCTTGGCTAAGTGAGCATGTGGATCCTCCGATGGCGATCCTGAAAATAAGCCTCTTGCTGTAAGCATCTGCATCAAACTACTAGTCACCACAAATGTGTGCCCTGGAGGTAGAGGAGGTAGGACAATAGGTCCATCAGAGTCTGCTATATCGATGTTGCCCCGATAGTTGTCATGCGGTTGTGGGCCTGGTGGGCCATGCACTCTCACTGCATCTCCCAATTGATTTTCAGCTAGACCCCGGTTTTCCCCACCAACTACTCTTGGCTGCTGTAACTCAATTGCTTCATCTAGATTTCCTCCGATAGGATGAACTGGAAGTCCTTGATTGTTCATTCTTCGCAAAGTTCTGTTCAACTCTGGGTCGTATGGAGTGAGTGGTTCGCCTTGGCTCCGTGTACTTGGCATACACTAGGGTCGGAACCTGAGAGAGACAAAAACAAAGAAAAAAAGTAAAATTAGGAAATATTTGACTAACGTTCAATATTGTAGTTAAAACTAAATCTAAAAGCCAGATTCCCCGGCAGCGGCGCCAAAATTTGGCACGCTCAAATTACACTTCCTTTCAGAAGCATAAGCGATCGTTATCAAGTAAAGAACTCAACTTGTAGGTTGAGGTCGATCCCAAGAGGAAAATGGTTTAGACTTTACTTTTAACCAACAATTATATTCAATTAGTCAAATTATTTCCAGAAACAGGTAATAAAAAAGGGGGGGTTGTGCTTGTGTGAAACAAATATTGAAAACTTAATAAGTAATCAATAATTAAACTCAACTTTGGTTGTTATCAAGATAAGAGAAATAACTAGGGTATACGTGTTCCCCATACTCTCATAACGCAGTAATCCTAGTAATAGCAATCCTTTTCTAGTATATTACATGCAAAGTGATAAGTTAGGTATCTCTAAATCCTTGGTCTGGCATCTAGAGAATTTCACCCCGCACCTTGGTCCGGCTACGTGTGTATAATTTACTAACCCTTACCTTTACCTCATATTAGACATCATAATCGATGTTTGGCTTAGTTATTACTTCGCACCAATCGACACTAGCCTATTAGATAGTATCACACTAAATCTATGTTGATAATTCTTTTCTTGTTAATTACCTCCTTGGTCCGGCAAGTAGTAACAAGGCGAGTTCTAACGCGTGCACTCGTTAAAAAGACTTCTAAACGAAAGAATTATCAATACATACAAAACACTATTCAAGAATTGCTTATTTACTATTCATACTTTGTTAATCGATCATGGTTCCCACAACCCTAGTTGTGGATTTAGTTACTCATATTAGCAAGAACACAATTCATAATTGTAGATGAAGAAATCATGAACTTACTTAAAGAGAATAATAAACCCAGAAAATTTACTTGAATTGCAAAGCCAAAATCTTCAAAACGAACTTCAGAAATCAATAATTGCTAGGGTTGCAAATTAATCTCCAAAGTTACAAAGCAAAAATAGAATAATAGTGTCTAACCCCCAAAAACGAGGTTTACATGTCCTATTTATAGAAAACAAATCCTAAATAAAAAGGGAAACAAATTAAGGAAAGTTTTGTTCAGGTACGCGTCTTCGATCCACCAGACTGACTTACGGACCGTCGATCGATCTACGGTTCGTAAGTCCTTCCGTCACTCGGGACTTAGAAAATATTTCAGCTTCCAAAAAAATCATCTTCTCTGAAGCAAACGACGGACCAACAGTACGGACCGTAGATCGACCTACGGTCCGTCAATCCCTTCCGTAGCTCCATACTTAGCATCTTCAAAAATCAGGTACTGGAACCCTCGCAGTCTCAATATACGGATCAACAGTACGGTCCGTAGATCAATCTACGGACCGTCAATGGGCACCGTGGTTCCACACTTAGTCAGATTTCCCTGATTTGTCCTCAACACTTTCCTGCTGATCTACGGTCCTCACCTACGGACCGTGAATGGACCTACGGTCCGTAGATGACCTCCGTGGATGCCTTTTTCTGCATTTTCTTCAGCTGTCTCTAAACTTTCGCGCCTGAACACCTTTCCTGCAAAACATGATAAAACACATAAAAACCAATATAAAAAGGCTCTAGACACACACAACTTGTAAGTGAAATGTATTAAAAATACCGTAAACTCACGGTATATCATATATCTATGTTGACGTCAAGGTGATATTTAGTGTGAATGGTATTATGGGATGCCTTTCATGCATTGCACAAGTGTGCCTTGAGGTTACTTAGGATTATGATACCCTTATGGTAAAGAAGCTTAAGAATTGACCATGTATATAGACTATGACCAAGATGACTAAAAAGGGGTACTTGGCTTGGGTGGTATTATGGGATGCTATTCTTGATTTGCACATGTATGCTTTAGAGGTTACTTGAGAATGGTCCTATTAGGGTATAGATGACTAAGAGTCAATTATGCTTACATGATGCTTATGTTGAATACTTGGCTTATTATGATTCTGATTT
The DNA here is from genome assembly GCA_036553675.1 of Solanum okadae. NCBI lineage: Eukaryota > Viridiplantae > Streptophyta > Magnoliopsida > Solanales > Solanaceae > Solanum > Solanum okadae. The sequence continues at coordinate 30,797,872 of CM071686.1, read as the reverse complement.
ATCTCCTATGCTCATTAACTATGTCTTATGTTGACCTGTGATGATATGATGCTTATGTTGGATATTATGTTATGCTTAAGTTATTATGTTTGATGTTTATGTCTCGTGTTGACTAACCATTGTGAGATGCTCTTATGTTGATTGTGTTAGCTATCATACTTGGTACATTTTGTACTAACGCATATTGCCTACATTCTAATCAAATGTAAGGTTTTGGAGTTTGAGTTTCCTTTGGAGGATAGCTTTATAGAAGTTGCAAGAAGAGTTGAAGATTTTGGTGAGTCCTCATAGCTTCTAGGACAAACCCATTATTCCTTTATGTCGTTTAATTATGTTTTAGACATTGTATGGGCTGTGTCCCAAGTCTTTTATTCAAGAGTTTAAATAGATGGTTTGAGACAAGGATTTAGTAAAGACTTCTTCTTGCTTTATGAAAATGTTTTCGATTGTCTGGTTTTAAAGAAGTATTAAACTTTACCGTATTTTATTTTATTACATATGTTATGATGCTAAGGGCTTGTATGAGACCCCTTCGGGGTCAAGTACGCCATGTTACATCTAGGGGGTACCCCTGGGTCATGACAGAAATAGTCTTTCTATAATAACACAATTACATTCAAGACATTGTTATATTACCTTCAATAGATTCACATTCATATACAAGACATCATGATAATACTCAATTCCTCATACTATGCCCTTCAAAGCCATGAATCTCAAATCACCAACACACTAACAACTTACTACAATTAAGGCATGGATAGTGATATAATTCAATAACCTAAAGCAATTTAGACAAATTCCATTCATATGATTTCATAATCAACAAACCCACTTCATAAAGGCACAATATAGGAATTGAGGAAATTCATGGGTTCATAGAGTATTTTCATCAACTTGAAAACTTTGAAAACTAACTTTGAATGGACTCTAGGGTGAAAGCTACCCCTAGATGAAGGATCACCATACCTTGTTTGTGAATCCCCAAGAAATTTGAGGAAGAACACCTTGAATCCACAAACCCTGGCTCCCACTTCTTCTTCTTCTTCTTTGGGAACTTCTAGAGAGAGAATTTTTTAAAGGAGGAACTTTTTTGATTTGATTTGGGTATTGGAGAAATAAGGAGTAAATGACTTGTTTTAAGACTTAAAACTATATATACTAGTGATATAACACAATTAAAAACAACCCCACACATTAATTAATTAAAATGAAATTACACAAAAAACCCTAACTAAGGCAGCCTCCATCAAGGACCACTCCCACATTGACGGGTCATGAGGGTCACCACGCCTCGCGGTGGTGGCCATTGTCCCTTGATCAGTGTGCCTATCCACCTTTCTAATCCCTCAAGGGCCTAAGGGAAGACCACGAGACCTCCCACGATCCGTGGTCAAGACCAAGAGTCGTGGTGATGGTCGTGGTCATGGAGGCAGTAGCTTGGCCAAGTTGCCTTGCTTCCCATGCCACCAAGTGATTTTCATGACCACTTATATGGAGCGTCTAGGGCACCACGGCTCGTGGTGGTGCCCATGGTCTTTGAGGCAGTAGCCTCCTCAGCTTTGCACAACTCCCTCAAGGCCAAGGGGTCTTCACGGACCCCTTCACAGACCGTGGTCAAGACCACTGGTCATGAAGGTGGTCGTGAACCTTGGCAGTTCTTGGTCAAGGGTTGGGCAGCCTTGGCTTTTGGATAGGATTTTCTCCCCCTTTCCTTGTCACAATCCCTTGCAACCCCATACCAAACCTAAAAAGGGTCCTTCAATTACGAAGTACAACACATACCTTGACGTTGACCCTCACGATGAGGCTCTAGTTCAACCTATTAGTTTCTGAGTCATTACATTATCCCCCTCTTAGGAAAGTTTGTCCTTGAATGATACTTTAAGCACATTAAGGGATAACGACTCAAGACTAGCAGTCCATCATGCATGCAACATCATAAACAGAGCAAAACATCATAGGAGGAAACATCAACCCCACATCAATAAGCTCAATGCAACACAAGAAAGTAGGAACTACATCTATGAACTCATTATGCACTAAAACATCAACATTTCTCATTTCGTTGAAGGAATTTCCTTCTCCAACTCACATCATGCTCTTTACATTATCATAAGGCAATTTATGCAACTCTTCTCAACAACACATTTAAACATACTCAATAATTCAACTCATGAAGCATTTAGGAAACTCATTATAGATGCACATCAACATGAGGAACACATAAATAAAAAAAGCTCATTTTCTCATTAAACATAAATTTCATCAAAACATGCATAACATAAGGAGATCATGGAAACATATTTTCACACATGACTCCAAAATATTAAACAAGCTATAAGGAAATCTTGGTCTCAAGCTTGAATAAAAATACAAGAAAGAGATAGGGATATCGAAACTCTTACTATTCAACATACCATCTCCCCCTTAAGAGTAAACCCATTCTAAGGCTATCATGTTAAAAAAAAAAGAAACATCAATACAACATCCACAACTATAAGAAATCATCACTTACACCGCCTTCATCCGGAAGAGCTTCCTTGTCATTTCTAGCCCGAAGTGCATAGAAACGACTATTCTTTGTAGCATAAGGATCCGGGCCACTAAGAGAAGTTCGTTTGGCCTCCCTTCCTTTGGCCGCAAGAGTAGGACAATTCTCATTTGGCGATCATCCTTCCCACAACCATAGTACCCATTAGTACCGGCTAGGCACTTAACAAAATGCTTCTTTCCACAAGTAGTGCAAGTAGGTTTAGAAAATGAAGACCCACCACTTTTCTCTTGGTTAAACTTTGGAGTTCTTGAAGAATCTTGGTTTGGAGATCTCTTTTTGAACCTAGGTTGACCTTGCTCATCGGGCCTAGACCTCTTCATCCCTATTATTCCTCGTAAGTTTGGACTCCTTAATAGATTGAGCATACACCATGAGGCTATAAATGTTCATGTCATCATGGAGCATCGCCGCACAACACTCTTCCTCAACTAGGTTGGAAACTCCCGTTACAAATCGACTCATCTCATCCCTAGGGTTTGACACCAAAGATGGGGTATACTTAGACAATTGGGTAAATTTCAAAGAGTACTCTTGGACATTCATGTTACCTTGCCTAAGATTGATAAACTCTTCCATCTTAACCTCCCTCTTCTCACGGGGAAAGAACCTCCCAAGGAATGCTTCCTTGAACAATTCCCAATCTATAGGCCTCACTCCTACCGTCCTATTACCCTTCCATTGAGAGAACCAAATTTGGGTCACATCCTTCAATTGATAGGTGGCAAGTTCTGCTTTCTCAATTGAAGTCACCCCCATAGCATTAACTACCTTATACACCTCATCCAAAAACTCTTGGGGATCCTCTCCCACCTTGGAACCAAGAAACACCAGAGGATTCATCCTCACAAATTTTCTCAACCTAGAAGCCATAGTACTCACATTGGGGTTCACATTAGCCTTAACACCTCTATTTGCTTGAGCCGCCATGTCTTGGGCTTGAGTAGTTGCGGCTTGAGCCATCATCAAAAGAGCCGACCTAACTTCCTCATTGGTCATGGCCGAGGAATCTACCGGAACTTGATTGCCTAGAGGAACTTAGTCACCTTGAGGACCTTGGGGAGGAACTCCCTCATTCACAATCTCCTCTTCCATCCTTCTTGGGTTCGCCCTTGTATTCATATCCTATAAACACAAGAGAAGGGTTAGGAAAATGACCCTTATAGATCTAAACTCTAAGGCACAACTTTAAGAATAATGAAAGAATTGTAACTTCCTAATGTCCTATAGCCTCTCACTCATAGATGTGTCGCGACTCACACTGATGAACAAGACTCTACTAGACGTGGGTTGTGAGACATCAATCCTAAAAACCATTTCCAAAATATTATGCTCTGATACCAAGTTTGTTACTACCCGAGCCTATACCTCGGAACCGACACGGCGTACTTGACCCCGAGAGGGGTCTCCTACAAGCCTCTTAGCATTCATAACATTCGATACATAGAAATAGTACAGAATTTAAAAACTTTATTTAAATCCATACAGTCCAAAACATTATAAAAACATTTGAAACAGCAGAAGTCTATCATTTTACATGGCCATCTAAAAACAATATCTTGGACAAAACTAGGAACACGCCCCTTTACCATCGAAAAGTCTAACAATAGTCTTTTACATGAAAGAAAATAAAACTCCAAGTACTTGTACTCGATCTATGAGGACATACCACTTAGCCTTGGAGGAATCTCAATCCAAGCCCTTGAAATAGACAATAGCAACTCACTTGCCGGAACCTACACTTGTAGTAAAATAAGAGAAATATGGGTTAGCACACAAAAATGTACTAAGTATGGTGACCATGCAAAATCATGCTTTTAAACGAACATTTTGGTTGGAAACCATGCATTATGCCACTTTTTAGAAATATCATGTACATTTATATAAGAGACATAAAGTACAAGTATAATCATCATAAAAGTCATAATCATCACATTGAAACATTCACCTTAAGTAACCCTAAGCTACACTTGTGCAATGTAAGGATAGCATCACATACTACTATCCCTACCAAGTGCCACTTTGAGGCCACCTTAGATGAACTTACCAATTCATACATAACTTCAAGCAATACTCATGCATAAGAAACACATTCATTTCATAAGTCATGACAAGGGAAAATAACTCATAATAGAACCCAAATATTGCATGCATCATTACATTAGACATTTAAGTCAACATTCTTCATTAGCTTCATTAAGAGCACTTTCATTCATTAGTCATTAAGACATTGGAGAACTCACTATAGCCCTATCAAAGCCTATATGTGCAATGCATGGATAGCATCCCATACTACCACCCACACTTCATAGAACTTCTGAAGAAACCATAATGCACATCTCACATGATAGGAATAGGCATTAACTGACATAGACCATGAGAGAAAACCATGGAATCCGCTGTCATATAGCCCCACACCATAAAGAGGTGGTCTACTTGCCTAAGGTAGGACCGGTAACATTTTAGCGTAGGTCGAAACCACTAGTTAATATCCTATGTGGGCACATAGTTATGGGATATGAAGATGTTCATTGGAACCCTAGCCTGACATTGGGAGAGTTTCCATCTTTTCATATCCCACTCGGTGCTTAGCCTCCATTACCATAGAGTATTTCATTTTCATTTACATTATTGTACTTGAGAGGGCTACCAACATTAGGCCTACCGACCCAAGTACATTAAACAAGAAAGGGCCACCACCATTAGGTCTACGGATTCAAGGTACATTAAGGATAGGTTATTGACTTTCAAAGAAGGGTGCCATGAACATTGGGCCTATCGATACAAGGTTCATCATTTCACACATGAAAGGGCTACCAACACTAGGTCTACCGATTCAAGGTTTATCATCACATTAGTTCCTAGACTCATCATGAAGGGCTACCAACACTAGGTCTACTGGTTTAAGACATAGCCTAGAATACTTCATCATTCATTTAAGAAAGGAATGCCATTGGCCTATCGATTCATATTCATCAAGTCAAGACACATTCATTATACAAGAAGAGGATGCCTAAGCCTACCAATTCAAGACATAGCTTGACATTATAGAAACCCTTTACATTATATCATCATCATTCATGAGTGTCGAATTGAGAAATAGCATTTCTATAGTAACACAACTACATTCAAGACATGATCATATTACCTTCATTAGATTCACATTCATATACTAGACATGATAATACTCAATTCCTCATAGTATGCCCTTCAAGGCCATGAATCTCAAAATCACCAACACACCAACAATTTACTACAATTAAGGCATGTATAGTGATATAATTCAATAACCTAAAGCAATTTAGACAAATTCCATTCACATGCTTTCATAATCAACAAACCCACTTTATAAAGGCACAATTTAGGAATTGAGGAAATTCATGGGTTCATAGAATATTTTCATCATAAATCATCAATCAAACATTAATTCAATCATAACTTATCATTAATAACCATTTGAAACCGAGTTAAAACCCTAGGTTTTGAGAAACTTGAAAACTTTGAAAACTAACTTTGAATGGACTCTAGCGGCGAAAGTTACCCCTAGATGAAGGATCACCATACCTTGCTTGTGAATCCCCAATAACTTTGAGGAAGAACACCTTGAATCCACAAACCCTAGCTCCCACTTCTTCTTCTTCTTCTTCTTTCGAAACTTCTAGAGAGAGAATTTTTGAAAGGAGGAACTCTTTTGATTTGATTTGTGTTTTGGAGAAATAAGGAGTAAATGACTTGTTTTAAGACTTAAAACTATATATACTAGTGATATAAAACAATAAAAAATAACACCACACATTAATTAATTAAAACAAAATTACACAAAAACCCCAAACTAAGGCATCCCCGTCAAGGACCACCCCCACTTTGACGGGTCATGAGGGGCACCACAGCTTGTGGTGGTGCCCGTGGTTCCTTGACCAGTGTGCCTCTCCACATTGCTAAGCTCTCAAGGGCCTAAGGGAAGACCACGAGACCTCTCACGATCCGTGGTAAGGACCACGAGTCATGGTGATGGTCGTGGTTCCAAGGCAATAGCTTGGCCAAGTTGCCTTGCTTCCCATGCGACCAAGTGATCTTCACGACCACTTATACGGACCGTCTAGGGCACCACTGCTTGTGGTGGTGCCCGTGGTCTTTGAGGCAATAGCCTCCTCAACTTTGCACAACTCCCTCAATGCCAAGGGGTCTTCACGGACCCCTTTCCAGACCATGGTCAAGACCACTAGTCGTGAACCTTGGCATTGCTTGGTCAAGGGTTGGGCAGCCTTGGCTTTTGGCTAAGATTTGCCCCCCTTTGCCTTGGCACACGCCCTTGCAACCCCATACCAAACTCAAAAAGGGTCCTTCAATTATGGAGTCTAACATGTACCTTGACGTTAATCCTCACGATTAGGCTCTAGTTCAACCTATCATTTTCCAAGTCGTTACAAAACCAAAACCCCCTCATTTGACATTCGTGTCACCCCTTAACTTGAATTACTTTTTATTCATAAATGTCTATTCCTATGATTGACTTGATCATATTCGAACTTTCCTATTCAATCTTAAACATGTACCACTCCCTATGGGATTCGACCCCAACTCATTAGTTGGGTTATTATACTGACTAACAATCGTAGACGCTTAGAATTGGATTAAGTGTCATTGATTACGTCAAAGATCAAAATGGCATCACTGCCAGGGAGTGGTGTTGGTTAAGATTCTTTAGTTAAGTTGAATGTTGTTCTTTTTAATCATAGTTGAATCTACCTATTTTTAGTTTTTGTTTGTGTGTTGCTTGTTGAGCAGATAAATTGAGTATATCTGGTAGCAACGGTAACCCAATAGATCACCCTCATTCGAGATTGATGATTTTTAGGGATGACATTCTAACTTTCAAGCAATTGGAGGGTATGACCATTTATGAGTTGTGTCACAAATTTAAGGCCCTATTGCAGCAGTGCCTAACTCATGGAATTCCAGATAAGATGCTTCTGGAATGCTTCTACAGGGGTCTCGGTCCCGAAAATAAAATCATGGATGACCAACTCTCTTCAGGTTTTCTAGCACGACAACCCTATGAAACAACAGCCCAACTCCTTGATTGTGTGGCCAAGACTGACAAGGAGAAAGAGAAGGACCAAGATTTGGCCACATTGTTGGGTCAGCTGGATATCTTGGCCAAAAGGGTCAAGGAAGTGGAAGTGATGTACCAAAGAAAAGATAGGTACATCCCTCCTACGAGCATTGAAGGACAAAGAAGCATGAGGGTGGGTAGATAGAAGAGGTACTCTTACTCATTCATCGCAAAGTCGAAGAACATGACGAGGTGTTGAGAGAGATAAGAGAGAATGTCTCAATGCTAAATCAGATGGCAACCTCTCATTGCATGTACGTTCAACTGTTGGAGACCCAAATGGGTCAAGTGTTATCTTGTCTCTACCCAACGCCAAGAAGAGGGTTGCTCAGTGACACTGAGGCATACCAAAAGAATGAAACCTAAGTTGGGACTTGCATCGTGCCACGACATTAACTAAAGTGCTTCTTGGGAGGCAACCCAAGTTTTACTACTTTTGTTTTGTTTTAGAAATAATCGTGTGTTGATTTTACAGGTTGAAGTGTAAGATGTGTTTGAAAAGCGTAGATTGGCGAGTAAAATGTCCAATGGCGACTCACCGAAGAGGTTGGTGAGCCCGACTTGGACCTCCGTTGGACTCAAGGAATTTTGAAACTATGGTGTGTAAAACTTGAATGGCCCAGGAGCAAATCGGCATATCGCCAAATGGGTCCGTGATCGCGACTTTGTCCGTCGTTTGGACCCCCACATTAACTAGAGGTCCTGTAAAACTCGGCGAGGTAAGTGCCCACTAGGCGTGTCACCGAGTAGTTCAACGAGCAAGACTAATGTCGTCGAATGGGCGAGAACTGGATGGTTTTAAAGGCCAAAAGTTCAAAAGTTCAAAATCTCTCGCATTCCCTCACTTTTCAACTTGCAAACTCACACCTGCACTTTATTTTCCTATTATTCTTGTGTTTTAATTATGTATTAGTGGTCGATTGTGTGTTCGGAGTTGGATTCTTTGCCGCCTAGATTTTTAAACTCTTTAATCGGCATAAAAAGTTGGTTTTCCAAACCCCGAATTCGTTTTTGCAATTTCATTCATTTGCAATTGATCTCATCTTAGTGATGTGTGTTGGGCCTCTCTGAGTTCATTATTTTTTATGCTTGTGTGTCTCTTTTAATTCGAATATCATGCCTAAAATGCCTTTATTGTTGATTTCCCAAATATTTTGTGCCTTAAAATTGATTAAAATTGTCGGGCTGTACAAATTTGTTGTTGGGTCTAGTCAGGTAAAGTCTGAGTAACCCGCATTTGTGCCAAACAATGTATTTTGCCTAATGATGGAGCGGTTGACGTCATTCTTAAGGGCAAAAGTCGTAAATTGGCCAAATTTGGCCAAACCGAGAGAAGCCTGAGTATCTCGGGGGAATGGGTGTAATGGGTCTAGGTCTAATCGAATGGGTGCATGTTTTGATTTTGTTTTCGAGGGCTGCGGGGTTGAATTTGGAAGACGGGGTTGAGAGTAGGCACATTGGGTCGTTGGGCGAGCTGAGTCGAGCTCGTCGAACCACTCAGTGATTCGCCAAATCCCCGTTGATCGCCTTTGTTTTCATGCGTAATTGAAGTTTGGGGTCTGTAAATTTCAGCGAGAAGCCGAAGTTCGCCGAGTGCACTCGGTGACTCGCCGAAAGTCCTTCTTGATCTCCCTTTCTGCGCCCCTAACCCTAAAATGCATTGTAACTTTCGGTGGGCTAGTCCTTGCTCATCGATTACTGTTGGAGATTCTCCGAAAGGCCCTTCCCATCGCCAACATTCCAAATTTTATGGATAATTTTGAGAAAATCCTTTCGGCGAGCCCGCCCTAGCTCGCCAAAGTGATTCGGCGACTCGTCGACCGGTTCAGCGAGTCTGTCTACAACAATTTTTTCTGCACATTTGCTTAAACTATTTCTCACTTTCTACAATGTGTTTGCAGATATGGCTAGACCTAAAGTAGCTGGTAGAGACATGCCGCCCCGCAAGAGGGCCAAGGGAATCAAGATCAACGAAGATGCAGCTGCATCCAAGGCTAAGGTTACCAAACTTCCCACAACAAGTGGGAAGGGAAAAGGAAAGGGCAAGGCACATGTGCCTGCATCACCGGAGGCCAGCTCCGACAGTGACGGAATCTATGCCACTCACCTCACCACTTCTGAGAGTGAGGGTGAGCAACAGGAGCATCAGGCTGTAACTTCTGAGCTTGAAGATGAGCTACTAGCAGCCCAGAGAGCGGAGCTGCGATCCAAGAAAATGAATGATCCATCTAGGATCAGGACTTCCCAGGCCACCACTACTCATCCTGCTCCCGCATAGGCTGTGGTCCTAGCACCACCGGTACAGGGTCCTCCTCCCCGATCTATGAATAGGTTAAGACTGAGGGATTGAGGACCATCATAGAGGAGAAAAGGTTGTCTACTAATGGTGTCATCGACAGGTACCCTGAGATCATGAGCTGCCTGAGGTTACATAAATTCCAACTATTCACTATGCCCCGTGGCCCGTACATTCCAAGTTGGGTCAGAGAATTCTACAGTACTTACAGTGCCTTGATACCACAGGGGAATAAGCCGGCAACCAAATTCAAGTCGGTTGACTATGTGGTTGTCAGGGGGAGAAAGGTAAAGTGTGATAGTGATGCCATCAATTCTGTCCTGGAGTGCTCAAATGATATTGACGATGATTGCCTGCACATGATGAGGACAAAAACACTGGAGAACATGAAAAAATTGTTGGCCCCTCTGATATCAGAAGGTACTCCCAAGTGGCTTGAGGTTGGGGCAACTATTGAAAATAAGGACCTCAATGTAGCAGTGAGGTATTGGTTGGGTTTCATCAGTAGTACCATTATGATGTCCCAAAATGAGTCGATTCTTCGCCACGCCAAAGCAGTATGTATTGGTTACATCATTGATGAGACGAGCCTGAACTTGGGGATGATTGTTGCACAGGAGATGTTTATGAGGGCCAAGCAACACCAGCTTCCCTCCCCTTTTCGGTGTTGATCATCGAGCTATCTTGACGGGCTCGGGTGCCTAGGGATGAGAAGAAGGATGTGGAAGTGATTGCCACATCTTCTACCGACATCTAGAGGATAGAGGCGGAGTATTTGAAAGATGAGGCGGAAAAGAAAAAGGCAACCCCAGTGGACACTTCCCCGGTTGTGGATACAGATACACTACCTGCAGAGTCACTTTTTCCTACTCCGACCCCTGGGCCTTCAGGTACATCTAGTGCTACCCCTTCTATTACTCCCAGTTCTTCTATTGCTCTTGTGCGCCCCAGATCTGGTACTGTTGCTGCTGGCCGACCTCTACTCACCCAGGATGCATTGCTACAGATGGGGAAGCTAGCCCAAATGGTGGATCATCGTGCTGCTAGGCTTGAGGACACCATTCCGGGCATGATTCAGGCAGCCCTCGCTGATGGTGTGACATCTTTGAGTGCTACCATTGATGCCCTTGCGGCTAGTATAACAGTGTGTGAGCGTGGCCAAGGGGCCACTAAGAAGGTGACGACTCTAAAGGCCGGTATTGCTTCGTTGAGAAAAGATGTGGACCAGCTGAAGTCCACCGACATGTCTATGATTTTCAGTACAGTGGAGTTCCAGATATGCCAATTGAGCTAGATATGCTTCTGGCTACCACCGGAGATCATGTTTGAGCTAAGGAGGTAGTTGATCCCGAGTCGGAGGCTTAGACGGATGAGGAGATGCTTGGGGTTGCTGAGGAGGTTTCTTACGAGGTCCTTACGGAGACTGAGGAGGCCATGGTATATGAAGTTGTGCAGAGCTCTTTGGCAGACACACCTTTGTCTGACCCTAGTGGATCGAGTGCAGTTGATGTGACTCTAGGCACTGAGGCCCAAGATTAGAGTGTTGCACCGGGCATTGATGCCCCGACAGATGGAGCAACTGTGTAGACAGGATCCCTCTTTACCTCCCTCTCTGTCATTTATATTGATTTTTGGATGTTTTATTGCATTTGAGGACAAATTGCTTTTTGTTTGTGGTGGAGTGAGGTATTATTATACCTACCTCTTGTGATTATTGTTATGTTTATACATCAGGTTTTGTGCTATAAATTGTGTTTCGACACTATTTTTGTGGATGTTTGAGCTTGAGGCACCTTATTTTGAATGTAAATGATTTTGGACCCTTTCGAAAATTTTTGCCACGTCTTGTATATTTAATTGTGGTTGTTCTTGTGCAAATTTGAGTGTCGGTTTTGATCAATACCGATGACTTTAATAGGGCCTTATAATCAAACAAACATGAATGTGCGGCTACGATGAGGCCAAATGAAGTTGCATCAGTAATATGTGAACTCTTTGCATCTCATTGTGACTAGTCGATTGTCAAATTGAGTCTCTTGTGATGAACATTGCACACTAGAGAAGTATGGAGTCTTGTTTGACATTGGTTCCAATACCTTGTGTGATGAGCTTACTGTGAACCATGTGTGATGACACCTAGAACTTACCCCGTTGGTCCAATTGACCAAGTGATGTGAGCTCTTGAAATGATCTTAGGCAACAATTTTAAAGAGTGCATTATACCTCTTTTGTGGCCTACCTTGTAGTGTGTGATTTTTACTTGAACACCTTTGAGCCTTATCCTTTTATTGGAAGAAACTAGATGAAACTGTGACCTTTCATTATCCCTTCACCCTTAATCCTCATGAGATGTGGTTTGTTTGAATATCCAACTTAGGCCAAAAGCCTAAGTTGGGGGTGTGGTGAAAATAGAAGATAAATCAAGAATTGTGAAGGAATTCCCCTCTACCCATGGTTTTAAAAAAGATGGAACCCCTCCATATAAAAAAAAAAAGGAAAGAGAAATTTTTTTGAAATAAAGTTGCAAAAAGAAATGGGGTGTCCAAAGTTTCATTGAAAATGAATAATAGGGTGAATTTTGAGCATGAATGAGAATGAAGAAGGAAAGGAAATGAAGTGTTGTTCACACCACATTTCATTGGGATAGCAGCCATTGAACCTAAATGACCATATCTTTACACTCGGCCCCGTTACAAGCCTTGGAAAGCCCTTTTTGATCTTGAGTGAGCTGAAACGAAGGTTGATTGGAAAATAAGGGCAAGCATATGGGTGAAGTCATGCATGTGTTCATCTTTGTGAGTGTAAGAGTTGTTATTCCGGAGCTATAAATTGTTGAACCATTTTGTGTGAATATGGAATCATTCTTTGTGTGAGGGCATTTGAGTATCTTTGTTGAGCTTGAACTTGCATTTGAAGCAAGTATTGTAAACTTGAGAATCTTTAATAATAGTGAGTCACAACTTGAATCTTTCAGTGCACAATTGATCCTTGCATGAGTAAATTGAGTCTTATTGTGTGCATTCATGATTGAGTCTTGTGTAGCACTATTTGAGACATCCTTTTTGAACTGCTGAACTTGAGTTTTACTTGAGGACAAGCAAAAGTGTTGATGAGTCCGAGATTTGGACTCATTTAGGGCTTTATTTGGATAGATTTAGTGTTCTCAAATGATTATTTTGTGCCAATAACTGATATAAAATCCTTGATGTCCAGATATTTGGATTGAGGAACAACGCATGGACCCTAACTTACAAAAAGGAACAAAGTGAGCTGAAAGAGCGAATAAATGAAGGTCTAGTGATCGCCAAGTCCCTTTGGCGAGTAACCGAATATCCACCATCTTGCCTAAAGTTCCAGTGTGCCAAGCCCTGAAGGAGAAAATCAAGTTGGCGAGAGAAAATAGCAGTCAACGTGTCGCCGAATGGTTCCGCGATGCAATTTTAGATCGCCCAAAGTTACAGAACTTGAGGATGCTGAAGGCCAAAGCAAAAAGGCGATGGAACTGACCAAAGGGCGGATCGCCGAGCTGATCAGTGAGCCCGACTTATTGCACCGAATGGCCCTTCACAACATGTTTTTGGCGACTATAAATACATTTTGAAACATTATGTTTAGTATCAAATTTTATTCTGAACATTCATTAGAGTAATTTTTGAGTTTGAACTTTGAGTTTTGAGACAACTTTTCCTTTGCTTTGAAGAATTAAAGTTTTCCATTTTTGAGAAATTGGAAGTAGGTCTTTGAGATTCTTCAATTTGGACCTTTGTAAAGACGAAATTAATCTTACCCAGTTGATGGAAACACAATTTGGTAACGATTTCTATCTTTTTATGATGTGTAGCTAACACCCCAATTCTTGGGGTGTGATTATGTGATTATGGGTTGATTTAGTTTATGGGTATTGCTAATTGTTAGTTTAAATGTTGTTTAGAAGTGACTTCAATCAGTCATTGTGGTTAAAATTAAAGAACTGTAGTTGCAAATGCAGTTCTACCTTCATGTTTTTAGCTTGCGAGAGAGAGAGGTTTTTAAACCAAGATTACTGAATTGATGGTCTGTGGGTATTGGGTTGTCATGGGTTCAGCTCGAGAGAGTGAACCCTAAACCCTTTTCCACACATTCAGCTCGAGAGAGTGAATGGACTAAGGACTAGGCTGTTCTTATTTTGCTTGCTTGTTGGTGTTCGAAAGAAACCAACTTGATTCGGGGTAAATTGTTTGAGAGAAAGTTTACCTCCTCTATAGTCTACCATATTCCCTGATTTACAGCTATTTACTAACAATTTCGATTACCCATTTGTCTACATTAGCCTATAATCAAATTACATCCCAAGAACCCGTCTCAATATTTGTTAATCTTGTGTTATTTGTTGTTGTTGTAGTTGATAATTGAAAACCAAAACCCCTTTATTTGACATTCGTGTTACCCCTTAACTTGAATTAAGTTTTTATTCGTAAATGTCTATTCCTATGATTGACTTGAGCATATTCGTACTTTCCTATTGAATCTTAAACATGTAGCACTCCCTATGGGATTCGACCCCAACTCATTTAGTTGGGTTATTATACTAACTAACGATCGTAGACGCTTAGAACTAGATTAAGTGTCATTGATTACGTCAAAGATCATAATGCTCCGGTAACATTCCAACGATGTATGCTTTCTATTTTCACAGATATGGTGGAAGACTCCATGAAAGTATTCGTGGATGATTTCTCAGTCATTGGTGATTCATTTGAGGCCTGTCTTGACCACCTTGGGCAAGTGCTAAAACGGTGTGTGGAAACCAATCTAGTTCTAAATTGGGAGAAGTGTCATTTCATGGTAAATGAGAGCATTGTTTTGGGGGATAAAATTTCAGGAGAAGGAAGCAAGTGGATCAAGATAAATCGAAGTAATTGTTAAGCTCCCTCCTCCTATTTAGGTAAAAGGTGTGCGGAGTTTCCTAGGCCATGCGGGTTTCTACAAGCGATTCATAAAAGATTTTTCCAAAGTGGCACGCACACCCACTCTGTAAATTGCTAGAAAAGGAATCTACATTCAATTTTGATGACACTTGCCTAAAGGCATTTTTGTGTTTGAAAGAAAAACTAGTGTCGTCCCCAATCATTAGTGCTCCTGATTGGAGTGTTCCATTTGAACTCTTGTATGATGCTAGTGGTGTTGCTTTAGAAGTTGTTCTTGGTCAACGAAAGGAGAACTTATTTCACCCGGTTTATTATGCAAGCAATACATTGAATGTGGCGCAAAAGAATTATACCGTCACGGAACAAGAATTGCTAGCGATGGTGTATGCGTTTGAAAAATTCAGAGCATATGTTGGGAACTAAAGTGGTGGTGCACATGGATCATGCTGCCATTAGATATTTGATGGCTAAGAAGGATGCAAACCCAAGATGGATTTAGTGGGTATTGTTATTGCAAGAGTTTTATTTCGAGGTAAAAGATCGAAAGGGATGTGAAAACCAAGTGGTAGATCATTTGTCTTAGTTAGAAACCAATATAGTTGATTTCGACGAGAGGAACATTGTGGCTGAATTCCCTGATGTAATGCTGATGAGGGTAACCCAAGGGAACCCACCTTGGTATGCTGACTTAGCTAACTATGTAGTGTGTGGAATAATACCCGAGGGCCTAAACTTCTACCAACAAAAGAGATTCCTGTTTGATGTAAAGATGTATTTCTGGGATGAACCATACCTATTTAGAGAATGTGTATATCAGATCATTCGAAGATGCGTACCGAAAGAGAAATTTAATGCAATTATCAATGCTTGCCACGCCAAGTTGAGGTTTCAAATCAAGAGATTAAGGGCATTCTGGCAAAAATAGTGAACACAAATAAGACGGTTGGTCTCAAAAGCTGGATGATGCTCCTTGGGCGTATGGCACCGCTTTCAAAACACCAATTTGCATGTCACCATATTAGTTTGTATTTGGCAAATCTTTTCACCTACTAGTCGATCTTGAACATAAGTCATTATGGGTATTGAAGGCGTTAAATCTGAACTGGGATAATGCTTCGGAAGGGAGAGTAAATCAACTTCATGAATATGAGGAATTTCAGTTGAGAGCATATGAAAGTTCAGCCCTTTATAAGGAGAAAATGAAGAAGTAACATGACGTTAAAATCCTTCAGTCAGAGTTCTGAGTAGGCGATTTTGTTTTACTCTATAACTCTCGTTTGAGACTTTTCCCGGGTAAACTCAAATTGAAGTGGTCTGGCCCATTCAAAGTAACTCGAGTGTTCACAAATGGCGAAATTGAAGTTGAAGGTAAAGATGGACCACTATTCAAAATAAATGGGCAGTGTCTGAAGCTCTATTTTGGAGAATGTCACGAAATATCGGTAATTGAAGTGGTGTATTTGGAAGATGCATGAGAGCATGCCCACGTCGAGCCATAATGTTAAATAAGGCGCTTCTTGGGAGAAAATGCAAGGTTTAGTTGATTTCAAATAATGTTTACTGAATGTGCAGAGACTGACAATTGCGCGATGATAAGACCCTTTCGATGGTCTGTCGAGTGGTTCGGCGGTCGCGATTTGGTCCACATTTTGGTCTGGACCGGAGGACTACTGTTCAGGAAATTTTGGTGACATTGTCAGACTGTTCGGCGGTTCGCCAAATGGTTCGGCGAGCCCGAGTTAACTCGCCTTTTGGTCCCAATTGAAAGGCCAATGTTCTGGAAATTTCGGCGAGCTATCTTCAGTTCGGCGGTCTCAAGCGCCTTCGTCGATTGGCCATATAGTGAAGAGTTCTTCTAATCCCACTCCTTTCATTCAGTGATCTTTCCTTTTAAATTATGTTTTTACTTTTATTTTTGCATTGAGGACAATTTTAGGTTTATTTGGTGGGGTGGGGGTAAACTCATACCCCTTAAATTTTTATTTTTTTGTGATGGCTTGATATAATTAGACTGCGTGATTGTGGCTTTGTGGTCCCTACTGCATGTTAGTTGATTTTTGATCCATTGGTTTTAATGTGAATGTTGGTTTTGACCCGAATCAAAAATTTTGTCACCTCTTGATATTTGTGAATGTGGTTGTTCTATTTCATATTTGAGTGTCGGTTGTAGTCAATACCGATGACTTGAATAGTGCTCTTGATTGAACGATATGTGTGCGCGATTTCGATGAGGAAAACTTGAGTTGCATAAGTCATATGTGAACTCTTAGCATCTCATTGTGACTGACCTGTTGTTGGAATGAATCTTGTGATGATCGTTGCAGGCTAGCTAAAATTATGGAGTTTTGTTTGATGATTGTGTTTAATGACATGCGTGGTGAGGTTGCCTTCAAATGTGTGCTTGATAATACCTAGAACTTTCCCCGTTGGTCCAATCGACTAATGTAGGCCAATGATAGAGATGATCTTAGGCATCATTTGTGGAGAGTGAACCAAAATTACCATTATACTTCTTTGTGACCACCTGTGAGAATGTGAACCTTGCTTGACACCGTTTGAGCCTACCTTTTTCTTTGGATGAAACTTGAACAAGTTTGACCTCTTTGTCACATCACCCATGACCTTCATGAAGCATTGATTCGTTTGAATAACCAACTTAGGCCAAAATCCTAAGTTTGGGGTGTGATGGAAAAAGGGGGAAAGTCAAGAAGTTTGAGAAATTCTATCTTGAAGGATCATGTTGAAAAATATGGAAACCCTCCATGTAAAAAAAGAGAAAAGAGAAAAGTGAAAGAAGAAAAAGATCAAAAAAGAAAAGAATTGATGAAATAAAGTTTTTGAAATGGGCAAAAGAAATAGGATATCCAATGAGTCATCCTTAAAAGAACATAGGGTGGATTTTGAAAATCAAAAAGAGTGAAAGAGAAGGAGAAAAAGTGAAATGCAGGTCATGATTCATGTATGTAGAAGTCACTAAACCAAAATGATCATACCTTTACCCTCAGCCTCGTTACAAGCGTTGAAAGACCTTTGTGATCTTAAGTGAGCTGAAAGTCAAGTTGATTGGAAAATACGGGCAAGCCTATGGGTAGAATCATGCATGTGTTTATCTTTGAGAGTGTGAGATTTTTCTTTTGATTCCAAAATTCTGGAACTTTGTGAGTTTTGTGTGACCATGGAATCATTCTTGGTGTGAGGGCATTTGAATGTTTTTGTTGAGCTTGAACTTGCATTTGAATCAAGCATTGTGAGCTTGAGCTCTATTTAATGATGGCTAGTCACAGTAAGAAACTTAGAGTGCAAATTTGACCATTGCATGGGTAGTTTGAACCTCTTGTGTGCATTCATGTTGAGTCTTGAGTAGCACTATTTGTAGACATCCTTGTTGAATTGATTGATATTGTGTTTTACTTGGGACAAGTAAAAGTTTAAGTTGGGGGTATTGATGAGTCTGGGATTTCGACTCATTTAAGGCATAATAATCATAGTTTTAGTGTCCTCATTGCCTATCTTATGCTCTAAACTGATGTTTATTTGTTAATTTGCAACTGTGAAGATAAAAGAGCAAGGCAAGGACATTACCGGGAAAAAGGGAGTAGAAAAGTTGAACCAGTAGAAGAAAAGCAAGGCAGAGGATCGCCAAGACCACTCGGCGATTCGCCAAGACCACTCGGCGATTCGCCGAGTACTCCTTCTGCTCGCCTAAAATTACAGCGTGCCAGCCCTTGGACAAAGTCAACTCAGCGGTGGAACGTACCCTTCGGCGACGCGCCGATTGGATTAGCGAAGGAGCTTCAGCCCGCCTAAAGTTACAGAGTTATTAGTGAAGATGCAAGCAAAAACGGCGATAAGAAGGGGCAATTGGCGCATCGCCAACTAGGTCGGCGAACTCGACTTCGATTGCATAAAATTACAACACAGAAAGGGTGAGAAGTCAAGCCAAAAAGGAGATGGACAAGATTATTTGGCACGTTATCGACCTGATCGACGATGCTCGACTTATTCCGCTGAATGACCCCGAAGGCAAAAATCTATGAACGTATAAATTGAATTTTGAAAAGAGAAAGAGTCGTTCCTGCACATTCTAACTCTGGGTTTTTAATTCAAACACCATTTTTAGTAGTTTTTGAGGAGAATTTTAAGTTCGGTTTTGATTGTAAGTAGATTTCAAGCATTGTGAAGACTCGAATTTCATTACTCATCTGATGGAGAACATAGTTGGTAATATTTTCTTGTGTTTTATAATGTTTGGCTAAAACCCCATTCTTGGGGGTGTGATTATGTGATTAATTGTCTAAATTAGCTTATGGGTGTTAGTATTTACTTATTTAATTGTTTTTCTGAAGTGGGTTCGATTGATAACCAAGTTTTAATTCACGAATTGTAGTTGCAAATATAGTTCTAGCCTAGTATTCTATGCTTGCTTGAGAAAGAGGTTTTAGAATTAAAGTTATCAATTGATGATTGTAGTGATTGGGTTGTTGTGGGTTCAGCTTGAGAAAGTGAGTCTTAATTTGATCCTACCAATCTAGCTCGAGAGAGTTGATTAATTGAGGTTTTGGGTTGTTCATAATTGTTATGCTTGTCGAGGTTCGAGAGAACTCGCCTAATTCATAGTAGTTGATCGAGAGATAACTATTACATTTAAAGTCTAGCCTATTCGCTAAGATTCAACGATTTTCAGTAAATAGTTATCACCAGTATAGCGAAATAGGAAATTAATCGATCACATCCCCAAGAATCCCTCTCTACTTGATTACTCCCCTATTTTTATAGTTATTAATTGACAGATCTTATCCTCCCCCCCCCCCCATTTTACACTAGTTGTCAATCCCTGCAACTTATTTTAATTGCTCCGATAAATTATATTCCTATAACCGATTAGAACACGTCTTTGACTTCGTAATTGAATTCTCTACCATATCACTCCCTATGGATCGACCCCAACTCTTCGTTGGGTTTATACTAGATTGTGATCGCCTACGCTTAGAATTAGATGAAGTGTAGTTGAGCTTTATCAATGTATCTCAATGTGTCTAACTCTAACTTTAAATTTGATAAATAATTAATAAATTGTGAGATAATAGGAAATTATTTAAAATTATATATTGAATTATTGATATGGCATGGATATATATCAAATTATGTAGGTGTTTGTAGGTTCAATTGTTGTGTTCAAAAGTTAAAGATGAGGCCATTTATGGAAAAGATTTAAAATCGGAAAATGACATGAGATGAAAAACATCTACTAGTTAATTAGTAAATAAAACTAAAGTTTAATTTATTATAATTTGTAACTACAATATCACTAGGATTGCTATTTTAAAAAGGCCCACACACTATTTGCATATGATCGAATTTGCCTCTTTCTCTCCCATATTTTATTTCTTTCATTTTATATATCAAATCAAATCTCTCTCTCTCATCCATTGTACTTTCTGATACCCCCCCCCCCCCCCCGCCGCCTAAATTCACTCAATCATATTCAATTCTTAAATTTGGAATATTGATTTTCTCCCTCCAAACTGTGCTTCCTCATTTTCAAGTAACCAAATTAACAATTTTTAATTGTATTTTTTAGATTATATAATTGTACAATTTATATTTATGTTCTTTCACTCTTAACACTTTTCATCTACCTTAATTCAATCTTAGTTTTTCAATAACAAGATAAATTTATATGCAAATTTACGGCTAAACAAACTCCATCAAAGAGAATTACACGAGGTATACAAATGCATATCCACAAATATGATGAAGCACAATTTTTTTGGTCTAGCTCAAGCATTCCAAAATATTGTAGATCTGTTGCTAGAAATTAGATCCTTTGAAGAGTTCAGATCCTAGCCCATAAATGCTCTAATTAAGATGCAACAAAATGTGAAAACTTTTCAAGCAAAAATTAGAAGCAGAAAAGTTGAGGAACAAAAGTCTGATGGTTCAATAGAGACTAAGATTTCTTATTTTAAGTTATCTCTCAAGTTTTGATGATTTAAGTAACTTAGGAAATGATCCCAAATGAGACTAAGAGTGTATGTACAAGGAAACAACAGTTGTCTACAACATGCAACTCTGCAGCACATGTAGTGATTAGTGTGTATCTCCCACAGCACAACAGACTCTCAACCAATAGAATTGCTTTGTGTGTTTGTGGCTATCCTATATTATGTCCATTCTTCGTGGGCACAAACAAGTTCTTGAAAACTAGTTTTTCTCACTCTCAAGAGAACATTGCTCAAGAACAGCCGGAGGGACTAATAGAGTTATCATTATTCTTAGTTGTTGCTAGGGTTTATATTTTAGTGCTTAATCTTGTAAGAACAAACTTTGGGTCTAATCCCCAGAATATCAAGGAGGCTATAACTGATGCTGATTGGGTGAGTTACATGCAAGATGATATGCATCAATTTAAAAGAAGCAAGGGTTGGCTCTTAGTTCCTAGGCCAAATGACAGAACTATCATAGGGACCAGGTGGGTTACAAAAATAAACTTGATGAGAAGGGTGTTATCACAAGGAACAAATCTAGACTACTGGTTCAAGGGTACAAGTAGGAAGAAGACAATGACTATGATGAGACATTTGCCCCTGTGGCAAGGATAGAGGCCATAGGATACTCATTGCTTTTGCAGCCTTCATGGGCTTCAAACTGTATCAATGGATATGAAAAGAGCCTTTTAAAATAAATACCTAAAAGAAGAGGTGTATGTAAACCAACCACTAGGATTTGAAGATTTCCTTCATCTAGATCATGTGCTTAAGCTGGACAAGGCCCTTTATGGATTGAAACAGGCTCCAAGAGAATGGTATGAAAGTCTTTCCAAGTTTCTTCTGGAAAATGATATCAAAAAAAGAAGAATAGATAACACTCTCTTTCTGAAATCTCAGGGAAAGGATTTTCTTATCATCCACATATATGTCGATGATATCATTTTTGGAGAAACTTCTGAAGTGATGTGTGAAGAATTTGCGACACTCATAGGTAATGAGTTTGAAATGAGCATGATGGGTGAATTGAGTTTATTCTTGGGGATGAAAATCAAGCAAAATTCTAAGGGCACTTCCATCTGTCAAGAGAAATATATCAAAGAGTTGTTGAAGAAATTCCATATGATAGATACCAAGACTATTGATACTCATATGGGGACCAACTCAAAGCTAGATGTTGATGGACCTAGTCCTAGAGTAAATGAGACTATGTATCGAGGAATCATTGGATCTTTGCAATTACCATATCTGACATTGTGTTTGGCGTTGGAATGTCTGTGAAATTCCAAGCTTGCCCTAAGGAATCACACTTGAAAGTTGCTAAGAGGATTCTAAAACATCCAAATAAAACAGGGGATCTGATTCTATTATATCCTTCAAAAGATAATGAGTTGGGGATTTTGACTTATTTAGGGATTTAGTGCCCTAAAGGCCTATTTTTTGCTCATAAGTGATGTTAAAATGTTAAGATCCTTCAATGAAGGAAAAAGATTAAGGCAAGGACGTTACAAGGCAAATAAGAGCAAAAAATCTGAAAAAGTTGAAGGAAAGCAAAGCTGGTAGTCGCCAAAGCTACTCAGCGAGTCGGCGAGTGGACTTTCAACTCTCCTAAAGACCCAGCATCTCAGCCCATGAACAAAACCAACTTGGTGATCGAACAAGTAATTTGGCGACACGCCGAAGAGATCGGAAATATCGATTTAGCACACCAAAGGTTACAGAAAGAAGTGGTGAAAATCCACGTTAAAAAGACGAGAAGAGGAGCACTCAACACATCGTTGACCAATACGGTAAAGCATGACTCACTTTGTCGAAAGTTACAGAACAAATTCGTAAAAAGACACGCCAAAAAGGTGAGAAGAGAAGCACTCGGCGCATCACCGACCAGTTCAGCGAGCCCGACTTACTTCGTCGAGTTGACTCCGTGCTAAAGTTTTGGGAACGTTTAAATTCAATTTTCAAAAGAAGAGAAGGAGTTCCCACATTGTTCACTTCTGAGTTTTTGAGTTTTTACATTCTAGAGAATTGTTTTTATATTTTTGTAGAGATATTTAAGGTTTATGAGACTTTTAGCCTAATCTCTAGCATTTGGAGACTTGCGGATCGTTGTCAAACCTGATGGAAAATTTCATTGGTAATGATTTCTTGTTCTTTACTACGTTTGGCTAAAACCCCTATTCTTAAGGTGTGATTATGTAGTTGAATCCATTAATTAGCTAATGAGTGTAGTTAGTTACTGATTTTATTGTTGATTTGAAGTGAGTTCAATTAATTATTCATATTTTAATTAAGGAATTGTAGTTGCAAATGCAATTTTAGCTTAGTACTCGATACTTGCTTGAGAAAGAAGTGTTACATTTAAATTATTATTTGATGATTGTGTTGATGGCATTGTTACAAATCTAGCTTGAGAAAGTGGGTTTGAATGCAATCTTGCAAATCTAGCTTGAAAAAGTGGATTGATTAAGGTATTTGGTTGTTCGATTGTGTTTTGCATGTTGAGGTCCAAAAGAACTCACTTGATTCGCAATAGTTGATTGAGAAATGGCTATTGCACTCATAACCTAGCCTACCTACCGAGATTCAACACTTTTAAGTAACTAATAATCACCAATTACGCAAAATTAGCATTCAACTTATCACACTCCCAAGAAACTTTCTCTACTTGTTGACCTCTTGTTTCATTAGTCATAAATTGATTACCTAAATCCCCCCATTTGATATAATTGTCGAAACTTTGTGATTTACTTTAATGTTACGAAACTTCTACCTCTACAAATGATTAGTACACAATATTACTTCTTAATCAAATTCTCTATTGTATCACTCCATGTGGGATTGACCCCAACTCTTAGTTGGGTTTATACTTGTTAGCGACCACCTACACTTAGAATTGGATGAAGTGTAGTTGAGCGTTATCAAAAATGGCGCCACTGCCGGGAAGTGGTGTCTAGAATTCTTTTGTTAAAGTTCAGTCGTGAACTGATTTTGTTGTAGTTGAATTATCTTATTTGTGTACTTTGTTAACAACTCTTAAACAGGTGAAGTGATGATTGTAAATGGGAGCAACGCTAGCCAACTTGGGAACAACGATGGCATTGGGAATTTGCATGACGTCAATGAGGATCAGTTGGGAAGTGCGGGTGCCATACGATTCCCCCAACTGTGGACAATATAGTGTTTTACGTGACCAGCACTATGTTGCAATTGTTGCAAATAAAGGGTCTCTTTTGAAGACCTTCTCATGAGGACCCTCATGACCACATCCGAAACTTCATGGATGTGTGTGGGCCATTTTCTTTCAAGAACATTACTTATATTCAATCCGACTTTGATTGTTTCCCCTTTCTCTAATGGGGGAAGCAACAAAGTAGATGTCTGATTTATCAAGGGAATCAATTACTTCTTGCAAAGAGCTCACTGGTGCATTTTATGAAAGGTTTTTCCCTCCTTCGAAGATGGTCAAGTTGAGGGATAATATTCAGAACTTCAAGCGAGTAGATGGCGAACCTATCCACGATACATAGTTAAGGTACCAAAATTTGCTGATCCAATTTCTAACTCACGGGCTACCAGATAATGTGTTATTATTGTCACGCCCCGAGGCTACCCCATTGACGTAAACATGGTACCTAGGATCAGGAGTGACCCCAAGCTAACCCTGAGCTGGCATATCAGAAAGACACTTAAACAACTGAACAAAAGATATTATACGGAAGCTTAAAACATGAGATAAATTGAATGATTGGGGAATACCCAAAATAGATCTTAATATATATATAAATATTGAATAAGAGTTAATGATACAGGACTAAAACTGAAAATACTAAAGCTAAATTTATCTATGTCTGAAATAAGCCTCTAACTGACCAGAGATGCTAGGACATGCCCCCCACCTAACTCTAGT
Source organism: Solanum okadae (assembly GCA_036553675.1). Lineage (NCBI taxonomy): Eukaryota > Viridiplantae > Streptophyta > Magnoliopsida > Solanales > Solanaceae > Solanum > Solanum okadae. The sequence goes on along the minus strand of CM071686.1, from coordinate 30,773,105 downwards.
AAAAACTAAAACTAAAATGAAAGACTGGAATAGAAAACATGTCTATTGTCCTCGAAGTATGAGAACTCACCATTGATGCTACTAAGCACGAATCGGGAACTAATCTACACATGATCTGAATGCTGAGGACCTGAACCTATATCACGAAAAGATGTAGCTCAGAGTATGCGTCAGTACCTTGAAAGATACTGAACATACAAGATAGGATAAAGCTGAACAAACATATAACTGAACAAAGTGTACTGATCAATGATATAATCTGAACATGATAAATATGCTAAAATCTACTGAATATGAACTAAACTGAATGTAATGACCAAGTACATAACATGTTGAGACTGAATACTGAAGTATATCTGAAAACCTGGTCAAATGCACTAGAGTCTGATTGTGGGAGCTACTATTAACTTACATAAAACCACGTGAGCTTAACATGGAGTCCGATGTATACTCCCCATCGAGAGGACCCAATATACCTTTCCAGGGGTATAAAGGCATGACTAGCGTGATCACTAAATCTGATGCCCAGCAGAGGGAACTTATAAACCTACGGGGGCACGTAGTTCTGTGACTATAAGGGTGACTGACCCTAGTCCAACTCGGTGTTAAGCCTACTTTCAACTGGAAATGTGTACAATACAACATAACTGAAATATACTGGATAGCTCAATATTCTAACATGCTAACTGAAAAATGCAACATTTAAGTACTGATAATGAAACATTTGAAATCTGAGGCATGTATATATGTTTATCTATCCTAGCTAGTGTAATTCATGAACTAAACGAATCTACATAACTAAGGTTCTAAGTTTCATGCAAAGAACTAAGCAACGATTCCACAAAAAACATGATAATCTGATTAAATACTTCAATTGATAAATCACAACTAATATCTAAGGTTTTAGAAACCCTAGGTCTAAGCAAGATATAAGAATCAAGAATCTAATTAAATTCTAGGGACCTAATGGGTCAAAAGGAACCCAGTACTAAAATCCCATATACCTGGTGATGAATTTCATGGAGAAATCTTTTGATTTCAGTGTTGTAACTGAAGTAAACTTGTTGCGTTCTTGGAGGATTTTGGGTCGACTTTTTCTTCTCCTTTTACTCTTTTTTGATCGATTTGTTTATAAATGAATCGCTTATAGAAAGATCTGACTAAGTTATTATGCTTATACAAACCAAAACTACGTAGTTTAGGGGTTAAACGACGTAGTTTAGGTGTCCAACGCATAGGGGAAAAGACCAAAACTACCCTAACTTAAAAGTTGTCAAGGCCAACGACGGACCGTGGATGGATCTACGGCCCGTCCTGTCATCTCATCGTTTAGCTTCAGAGAGTTTGGAACTGGGATCTGAACCACGGACTATGGTCCCACCTATGGTCTGTAGGTCCTGGCATGGTTCTGGACTCTTTTTGAAATTTCTGGGTAGAGTGGAGGTGGCCAACCACGGACCCCACCTACGGTCCGTGGTTCAACCTACAGTCCGTGGGTGGTCCCCGTTGGTGGCACCTGCAACTTCTAAAATTCTGCAATTTGGTCTTTCCAGAATACGAGTTGTTACATTATCTCCCCCTTGGGAACATTCGTCCTCGAATGAAGTCTAAACTAGCTGAGTATGGAGGAAAGGAGCTGCAATCCCTACCACTAATAACGATAAACTGAAATCTGACTGATTTGAGTTCCAAGAACATGAAAAATGCTGAAATATTAGTATAACTGAAGGAACAAGATATTAAGACTGATCTTACGCAAAGAGTAACAGAAAAACTGGAGAGGAACTATTACCTCAAGTTGGAATGAAATCAGAAGGAAAGAGATGAGGATACTTGGCCTTCATGGTTGCTTCTGCTTCCAAAGTAGCTCCCTCTATAGACTAACTCTTCCACAACACCTTAACTGAAGCGACTTCTTTATTTCTCAACCTTCGAACCTAACGATCAAGAATTTCAACTGGAACCTCCTTATAAGTGAGACTATCCTTCACAACCACACTCTCTAATGGTACAGTAGATGTCGGATAACTCACACACTTCTTCAACAAGGAAATGTAAAAGACTGGATGAACCGTTGCTAGTTCTGCTGGCAACTATAACTTATAAGCCATATTTCCAACCCTCTTCAGGATTCTGTAAGGACCTACAAATCTCGGACTGAGATTCCCTTTCTTACCAAATCTCATCACCCCCTTCATAGGTGACACTTTCAGGAAATCCCAATCATCGATCTAAAACTCTAAGTCCCTCTTCCTCACATCTGCATAGGATTTCTAACGACTCTGAGCTGTCTTAAGTCTATCTCTGATGAGCTGAATATTTTCCATAACATCATGAACCGAAGGCCAGCCCAATCAAGGCTGCTTCACCTACTTCAAACCAACCAACTGGAGATCTGTATCTATGCCCATATAATGCCTCATAAGGGGCCAACTGAATACTGAATGGTAACTATTATTGTAGGCGAACTCTATAAGAGGAAGGTGATCATCCCAACTGCCCGTGAAGTCGATCACGCAAGCTCTCAACATGTCCTCTAAGGTATGAATAGTACGCTCTACCTGACCATTCGTCTGTGGATGAAATGTTGTGCTAAGATTTACCTGAGTACCAAGACCTTTCTAAAATGACCTCCAGAAATTAGAGGCAAACTGAGGACCTCTATCTGAAATGATGGACAAGGGAACCCATGTTACCTGACTATCTCATTATTGTAGAGTTTTGCATAGTCTTCCGTTGAATTTGTAGTCTTGACAGGCAAAAAATGAGCGGACTTAGTAACTCTGTCTACTATTACCCAAATGGAGTCATGTTGTCTGTGAGTACAAATCCGTAATAAAGTCCATGTTTATCAGTTCCCAATTCCATGTAGGAATGTTAATCCCTTGAGTCATACCTTCTGGCTTATGATGTTCTACCTTCCCCTGTTGACAATTAGGGCACTTAGCCACAAAATCTGTTGTATCCGTCTACATGCCATTCCACCAAAAGACTTCCCGCAGATCACGGTACATCTTGGTGGCACCTGGATGAATAGAATATATGGAGTTATGGGCTTCTGTAAGGATATGTTGTCTCAACTCACTCACCTTAAGAACACATAAATGACCCTAGTAGCGAAATACACCATCTCCCCCTTGGGAGAAAACCTCAACTTTCTATTGATGAACTGCACCCTTCAATTGATGCAATATAGGATCACTATCTTATTTTTCCTTAGCCTCTGCTACAAATGAAGATTTTGACCTATTATGAACTATCACACCATCATCTGATAGGTTCATAAGGCAAACTCCTAAGCGAGCAAGCTGGTGAACATCTTTTTCTAATTCCTTCCTTTCTCCCTCAACATGTGCTACACTACCCATAGATAGTCTGCTAAGAGCATCGACTACTACATTGGCCTTACCAGGATGGTAAAGCACATTCATGTCATAGTCTTTGAGGAATTCAAGCCGTCTCCTTTGGCAAAGATTTAACTCCTTCTGGGTGAAACATATTGAAGGCTCTTATGGTCTGTGAACACATCTACATGAACACCATAAAAGTAATGTCTCCATATCTTTAGGGCAAATACTATGGCTACAAGCTCGAGGTCATGAGTTGGATATTTCTTCTCATGCACCTTAAGTTGTCTAAAATCATAAGTTATAACCTTACCTCGTTGCATCAACACACACCCTAGCCCGACTCTGGATGCATCACAATAGATCACATAATTGTCTGAACCCTCTAATAGAGTCAAAATAGGAGTTGTAGTCAACCTAGTTTTCTGTTCTGAGAAGCTCTTCTCACACTCATCTGACTATTGAAACTTAACCTTTTTCTGAGTCAGCTTAGTCAATGGAGAAGCTATGGATGAAAATCCTTCCACAAACCTTCTGTAATAATCGGCTAAACCCAAGAAACTCATGATATCTATAAGAGAGATAGGTCTGGGCCATTGCTTCACTGCCTCTATTTTCTGAGAATCCACTCGGATCCCTTCGCTAGACACTATATGCCCAAGGAAAGCAACTAATTGTAACCAAAAATCACATTTCCTAAACTTAGCAAACAACTGGCAATCTTTGAGAGTTTGCAGAACAACCCTTAGATGAGTTGCATGTTCTTCCTCATTCCTAGAGTAAATAAGGATATCATCAATAAAGACGATGACGAACAAGTCCAAATACTTCTTGAACACCTTGTTCATCAAATCCATGAAAGTTAAAGGAACATTGGTTAGTCCAAAAGACATAACTACATATTCATAATGACCATACCAAATTCTGAAGGTTGTTTTCGGGATGTCACTATCTCTGACTCTGAGCTGATGATAACCCGATCTAAGGTCTATTTTCAAAAAATGACTAGCACCCTGAAGTTGGTCAAACAAGTCATCAATCATGGGGATAGGGTACTTATTCTTGATTGTTACTTTGTTCAACTGTCGATAGTCAATGCACATCCCGAGATAACCATCTTTCTTTTTCACGAACAGCACTAGATCACCCCATGGAGAGATACTAGGTATGATGAAGACCTTATCTAGAAGGTCTTTCAACTGTTCCTTCAATTCTTTAAGCTCAGTTGGAGCCATTCTGTAAGGAGGAATCGAAATAGGCTGGGTATCTGGAAGGAGATCTATTCCGAAGTCGATTTCTCTTTCCAAAAGAATTCCAAGAAGATCTTCTGGAAACTCATTTACTACTGGAACTCACTCAAGAGTTGGCGTTACCGAGTTTGAATCCTTAACCCGAACAAGATGATAAATGAACCCTTTAGAGATCATCTTCCTGGCCTTAAGGTACGAGATAAATCAACCCATAGGCACTAAGCTGCTACCTTTCAATTCTAAGACTGGTTCGCTTGGAAACTGAAAATGAACGATCCTAGTTCTACAACCGACTGATGCATAATAGGAATGTAACCAATACATGCCTAGAATGATATCAAAGTCTACTATTTCTATCTTTACAAGATCTGTTGAGGTGACTTTATGAGAGATTGTGACATGGAAATTTATGTATACGCGTCTAGATATAATTAGGTCACCAACTGGAGTAGAGACTGAGAAGGATTTTAAGAGAGTTTCTGGATTGACATCGAAGTTCACTGCTATATATGGAGTTACCAAGGACATAGTAGCCCCTGGATATAACAAAGCATAAACATCTGAATGAAAGACTCGTAACATTTTAGTAACCACATCAGGAGAATCTTCCTGATCCTGGCGAGCCTGGAGAGCATACAACCTGTTCTGGCGCTGACCGCCACCTGTACTGGATGAAGCACCATACTGAGTTGGGCGACCTGCTGGTGTTGTTAGACTGAGAACAACTATTGTTACCTCATTGTCCCTATTTAGAAGAAGGGCAATCTCTCAACATGTGGCCAGACTGACCACACCCAAAACATCATTCCTTTCCTGCAAGACACTTGCCCGGATGGTTCTTACCACACTTTGGACAAGTTGGGTAGGTCATATTACCTCTAACACTCTCCTGAGATTTAGAGCTTGATTCCCTACCTTTGTGATCATGTCTAAACCTGGGGGACAGAGCACTAGCTGATGAAGGTGCTGGAGCTGAAGACCTTTGATGAAACTACGAGCGATTCCCACCACCCGATTTCTGTTGAGAGTTCCATAGTTCCCTGTTCTAGACTTTTTGTTGTCCTTAGCTAGTTCTCTAAACTTATCTCCCTCAACTTGCTGAGCATGAGTCATGAGCCTAGAGATATTCATATCCTCTAACAACATAGCATTTTTTCATTTTGTCTTCACCAAGTCAGATACCCCAAATAAGAACTTACTCATTTGTGCCCTGGGATCGACAACCATATGTGAAGCATACTTGGAGAGCTAGGTGAACTTGAGTCTGTACTCCTGCACTAACATTGAACCTTGTCTCAAATTCATAAATCCATGTGCCTTAGCCTCACTCAACTCTCTTGGGAAGAACCTATCCAGAAAAGCTCCGGTAAAACACTCCCAAGTCACAGGAGCTGCATTATCACCTCTATTTTCCTTCCACTGTGCGAACCAAATGTGTGCCACATCCTTAAGATGGTATGACGCCAACTCTACCCTATCATTTCCAGTCACTTACATCACTCCAAAGATCTTCTTGACCTCATCAATGAAGTTTTGGGGGTCTTCACCAACTTGCGACCCTAAAAGCTCAGGCAGATTCATACTAACAAAATCCCAGACCCTAGCTGCCACTGATCCACCACTAGTATTTGTAGGAATTGGAACCTCCTAGTTATTCTGATTGGCCACACTCTGAGCTAAAAGTTGGATAGCATTCTGAAACTCTACATTCAAAACCTCATAGTTTGGGACTGGAGGAACTGCGTTAGCTTTGCGGGAATTAGCATTCCTTGGGTAAGCTCTATGAGGAGCCATGATCTGAAATGCATAACGTCGAATTATAAAGGAGATCAGACCCATGCACGAAAAGAATAACAAGAAAGTAATTTTTTCCTAAAACACTTTGTAGCCTCCCTCTCATAGGTGTGGTGTGCTTAACACTCATGAAATGGACTCTACTTAGTGCGGCTTCTCAAACATCCTAAGACTCTTAAACATGATGCTCTGATACAAAGTTTGTCACGGCACGAGGCTACCCCCTAGACGTAAACATGGGATCTAGGATCACGAGTGACCCTAAGCTAACTATGAGCTGGCATATCAAAAGCATACTTAAACAACAGAACAAAAGACACTCTATGGAAGCTTAAAACATAAGATAAACTGAATGATGGGAAATACAAAAAATAGATCTTAATATATATAAATATTGAATAAGAGTTAATGATACTGGACTAAAAGTCAATATACTAAAGCTGAATTTATCTATGTCTGAAATAAGCCTCTAACTGACTAGAGATGCTGGGATATGCCGCCGGCTAACTCTAATAAAAATTGAAACTAAAATGAAAGACTGAGATAGAAAACATGTTTATTATCCTCGAAGTATGAGGACTCACCACTGATGTTGTTGAATACGAATCGGGAACTGATCTACACGTGATCTGAATGTTGAGGACCTGAACCTACATCACAAAAAGATGTAGTGCAGAGTATGCATCAGTACTTGAAAGGTAATGAGCATGTATGATAAGATAAAGTTGGACAAAAATATAACTAAACAAAGCATATTGAGCAATGATATAATCTGAACATGATAGAAATGCTAAAATATACTGAATATGAACTAAACTGAATGCAATGACCAAGTACATAGCATGCCGAGACAAAATACTTAAGTATATCTTAAAACCTGGTTAAATGCACTAGAGTCTAACTTTGGGAACTACTATAAACTAACATAAAACCACGTGAGCTGAACATGGAGTCTGATGTATACGCCTCATCGAGAGGACCCAATATACATTGCCAGGGGTATAAAGGCATGACTAGCGAGATCACTAAATCTGATGCCCAATAGAGGGGACTTATAAACCTATAGGGGAACGTAGTTCTTGGACTATGAGCGTGACTGGCCCTAGTCTAACTCGGTGTTAAGCCTACTTCCAACTAGAAATGTGTACAATACAACATAACTGAAATATACTAGATAGCCCAATATTCTGAAATGCTAACTGAAAATACAACATTTAAGTACTGATAATGAAACATTTGAAATCTGAGGCATGTATACACGTTATATGTCCTATCTAGAGTAATTCATGAACTAAACGAATCTACACAACTAGGGTTATGAGTTTGATGGAAAGAACTAAGCAACGATTCCACAAAAACATGATAATGTGATTAGGTATCCTTTAACAACTAACTCATAGCTAATATCTAAGATTTTAGAAACCGTAGGTCTAAGTAAGATATAGGAATCAAGAATCTGACTGAATTCTAGGGATCTAATGGGTGAAAGGAACCCACTAGTGATATCCCTTATACCTGGTGATGAATTTCAAGGATAAATTTTTTGATTTCGGGGTTGGAACTGAAGAAAACTTGTTGCATTCTTGGAAGGTTTTGGGTCACCTGTTTCTTCTCCTTTTGCTCTGGTTTGATCGATTTTTTTATGAATGAATCAGTTAGGCAAAGATCTGATTAAGTTACTAGGCTTATACTAACAAAAACTACGTAGTTTAGGGGTTAAACAATGTAGTTTAGGTGTCCAACGCACAAGGGAAAAGACCAAAATGACCCTAACTTAAAAGTTGTTAGAGCCAACGACAGGCCTGACCGATGGACCTTGGATGGACCTACGGCCCATCCTATCATCTCGTCATTTGGCTTTAGAGAGTTGGGAACTGGGGTCTGAGCCACGGACCATGGTCCCACCTACGGTCTATAGGTCCTGGCGTGGTTCTAGACACTTTCTGAAATTTCTGGGTGGATTGGAGGTGGTCAACCACGGACCCTACCTACGGTCCGTGGTTCAACCTACGGTCTGTAGGTGGTCCCCGTTAGTGGCACCTGCAACTTTTGAAATTCTAAAATTTGGTCTTTCTAGAATATGGGGTGCTACAATTACAATATTTTATCGGAGCCTCGACTCGGTAAACAAATGTGTGGAAGGCCAACTCATTCGAGAAGGAATCATAAGACAACCATTTGACATAGAATCAGTCCTTTTTTATGAGATAACAAAAATCAATCGTGCTTGGTACACTAGAGAAGATCAGGTGTCTCCTTTGAACTTTGGGCTGGCAACAGAACAATTGGAAAAGAACCAGGAGCGAGATAACAACATGGCAAAAATGATAACTCAAATGACATTGTTGACAAAACATGTCACGGGGAGTGGTTATGAAGCTATGAATCCAGCTGGAGAAATATTTGAAAACAAAGAGGTATATATAATGTCAAGACTAGAGTAGGGTTCTTGTTCGAACTGTTTAACGCTGGGCGGGAATCAAGGTTGGAACATAATGAGTTGGAGAGAGAACAATGAAGATTGGTCTGATCGGTATAGATGTTGGAGAAAAGAAGATGATGTTGATGTTTGCTTTGCACATGCTAGTGACAGTCCAAATTCTAGGGATAGTTCTAGGAGCTTTTGAGTCGAGGATTTAATGTCTTGTATTCTAAATAAATTGGAAGAATCCGATGAAATTCTCAAGGAGATGAAGGTGGATTTCTCATCCTTAAATAAGACAGTAAACTCCCATCGGGCCTTCATCAAGCAACTTGAATCCCAGATGATCCAACTTTCAGCCACACTAGATTCTAAACTGCAAGAGAGTCACGCCAATGATACGATGGTGAGTTCAAAAATTAATCACGAAAAATGCTTGGAGATGTTGACTAGGGGTGGAAAAGTAGTGGGTGGTGATGTTAAAGTCGATGGTGAGGCAAACACTAGTAAAGAAAGATATGATGCCATTGATGTAGAAGGGTTTGGCGAAGAATCGAAAAATGACACACCCAAAAAAGTTGATGAAGTCCCAAAAAACTCATCACCGGGATTTGCAATCATCAACTGAGGGGGCTGCTTCTTCATCAAGACCTAAAAAAATATTGCCCAAAGTCAACCCACTATTCCCTCAAATACTGAAAAAAAGGATGAAGATGCAAAGTTCCAAAAGTTTCTATATGTTTTCAAGACTCTGTGTATAAATCTTCCTTTAGTGGAATCATTGTTGGAAATGTCAGGTTATGCAAAGTTCATGAAATAATTGGTCACCAAGAAGAGGAATATGCATTTTGAAATGGTTGAGGTGTCTCATAGTTGTAGTGCCATTATGACAAGCAATGTAGTCGTCAAGAAAGCTGACTCGGGGCATTTACTATTCCATGTACTATTGGGATGTTTCAATTCACCAAAGCATTGTGTGACTTAGGGGCAATTATTAACTTGATGTCATACGCCATTTTCAAACAACTTGGGTTAGGTGAGCCTAAGTCTACAACAATGCGTCTTCTCATGGCCGATCGATCTATCAAGGATCCTATTGACATACTATATGGAGTTTTGGTGAAAGTGGATAGATTTATATTTCCGGTTGACTTTGTTATTCTTGACTACTAGATTGATGGTCAAGTACCTATTATATTAGGTAGGCCATTCTTGGCTACCGAAAGGGCTCTTATGGATGTTGAAAGGGGTGAGTTAAAATTTTGAGTAAAAAATGAGGAAGTTACCTTCAATGTGTGTAATCGATGAAGCAATCTAGTGACATTCATGCGGTATCCACCATTAATGTAATTGATGAAGCAGTGGCTAGTGTGAGTGAGGTGTTTTGTGTGGGTGAGCCCCTAGCTGTCGTACTTTTGAATTATGATAGGGAAGAGATTGAAGATTATGCAGATCACTAGTCAAGGCTGGAAACTAATGTTGTTGTTCCCAGTAAGAGTGACATTGAGGACGCATTTCCCGATGAGTCAATGATGATGGTCATTCATGGCAATCCACCTTAGTATGCTGATTTCGCAAACTATGTGGTGTGTGGGATCCTTCCCGATGGGCTGCAATATTATAAACTGAGAGGTTTTTATTTGATGTGAAGAAGTACTTTTGGGATAAACTGTATCTATTTCAGGAATGCGCAAACCACATAATTAGAAGTTGCATACCAGAAGTTGAGGTAAGTGCAATTCTCCATGCTTGCCATGCGTTGACAGTCGATGGACATCATAACAGGGTGCTCACAGCCGTCAAAGTGCTTCAAAGTAGTTATTATTGGCCAACATTATACCAAGATGCACACTCTCTTGTTAAACAATGTATCCAATGCCAAAAAAGCAAGGAGGGATGTCAAGAAAGCATGAGTTACCTCTTCATTTTATTCTACAGGTGGAGTTGTTCGATGTCTGAGGAATCGACTTCATGGGACTCATTGTGAGCTCTTACAAAAATAAGTATATCTTGGTGGTGGTTGACTACGTTTCTGAATAGGTAGAGGCTATAGTTTTACCCAACAATGAAGGGAAGAGTGTTGTGTAATTCCTAAAGAAATATATTTTCATAAGGTTTGGTACTCCACGTGCAATTATTAGTGATGAAGGATCTCATTTTTGCAACCGTTTGTTTACTTCATTGTTGAGAAAATATGGAGTTAAGCATAAAGTTGCAGCCCCTTATCATCCACAGACAAGTGGGCAGGTTGAAGTATCAAATCAGGAAATGAAGGGAATTCTGGCAAAAATAGTCAATGTAAATTGGACTGACTAGTCTAGGAAGCTACATGATGCTCTTTGGGATTACCGCACCGCTTTCAAGACTCTGATTGGCATGTCAACATACATATTGGTATTTGTAAAGTCTTGTTACCTACCAATTGAGATAGAACACAAGGCATTGTGGACATTGAAGACAATAAACTTGAATTGGGGAGACGCTTTAAAAGATACAGTCTATCAACTCCATGCATTGGAAGAGTTTAGACTGCGGGCATATGAGAGTTTAGCACTTTACAAGGAGAAAATAAAGAAGTGGCATGATGCTAAAATCGTTTAGTGAGATTTTAAGGTTGGTGTTCTTGTTTTTCTTTATAACTCTCGTTTGAGACTTTTCCTAGGTAAACTCGAATCGAAGTGGTCAGGCCCGTTCAAAGTAACTCGAGTGTTCACAAATGGGGCAATTGAAGTTGAAAGCAATGAAGGATCGGCATTCAAAGTAAATGGGTAACGGTTGAAGCTCTATTTTGGAGAATGTCTGGATATATCAGTAATAGAAGTTGTGTATTTGGAATATGCTTGAAAGCATTTCCACGACGTTAGCTAAGGCGTTGGTTGGGAGGCAATCCAAGTTTTAGTTGTTTTTTAATAACGATTGTTCAATGTGTAGGTTGAAACCCTCATTTTGAAAGAATGGCAACTAGGCGGTGGACTGATCCTTTGGCGAATCGCCAATTGGTCCCCCAGATCGCTGAAGTGCATCGCTCTTCCTAGGACCAGATTGGAGACTCATTCTGGAAAATTTGGCGAGCTGCTATATTTTCGGTGCCTCACCGAACTGAATCGGAGAGGCCAATAATTCTCGCCTTTCTGCTCTAATTGAAGGGCCAACTTTTTATAAATTTCGGCAAGCCAAATTCCACTCGGCGGCTCACCGAATGGTTCGACATCTCTGGAAATTGTTCACTGATTGGGCGTGAAGTGAAGAGTCTCTCCTACTCTAATCCTCTCATTCAATGGTCCTTACTTTCCTATTTTTCTAGCTAAATTAGTTGTATTTGCACTGAGGGCTCTCGGGAGGTGTGTGAAGGTTTGTGAAGATCTCAGTGATCCGCCTCATGAGTTCTTAATTTGTGAATGATGTGGTTGTTCTCTTGCATATTTGATTCTTAATTTGTGAATGATGTGGTTGTTCTCTTGCATATTTGATTCTTAATTTGTGAATGTTGTGGCTGTTCTTTTGCATATTTGAGTATCGGTTGTGATCAATACCGATGACTTGAATAGTGCTCTTTATTGAACGATATGTTTGTGCAGGTCCAATGAGGCAAATTTCAGTTGCATAAGTCATGTGTGAACTCTTAGCATCTCATTGTGACTAGTCGATTGTCGAAGTGAGTCTTGTGATATCATTACACGCGAGCTTAACTTGTAGAGTCATGATCGGTGATTGTGTTGAATGCCTTATGTGGTGAGGTTTTCTTGAAATATGTGTTCGGTAATGCCTAGAACTTTCCCCATTGGTCCAATGGACTAGCATTGGTGAATGAAAGAAATGATCTTAGGCACAAATTTTTAAGAGTGAACCAAATTGTTATTATACCTCATTGTGACTACCTTGTGAGAGTGTGAACCTAGCTTGACACCATTTGAGCCTAACCTTTTCTTTGGATGAAACATGAACAACATTTGGCTTTTTCCTCCCCATCTAAAACCTTCATGAAGCCTTGGTTTGTTTGGATAGCTAACTTAGGCCAAAATCCTAAGTTGGGGGTGTGGTGAAAAATGAGGAAAGAAATTGAGCAAGAAGTTTGTGAAATTCACCCTTGAAGAATTGTGTTGAAAAAAAATGGAACCCTTCCATATATAAAAGGGGGGGAAATAAAGAAAAAGATTGAAAAAGAAGTTTGATTTTTGCATTGGTGGAAACAAATGGGGTATTGAATGAGCCATACAAGAGAATTTGTGCTTAAATTTTGCTTGAAAATACTTAGGGTGGATTGTGAAAATGAAAAAGAGTGAAAGAAAGGAAGAAAGAGTGAAATGCAAGTCATGCTTCATGAAGGTAGAAATCACTAATCCAAAATAATCATACATTTACCCTCAGCCCCGTTACAAGCTGTAAAAGACCTTTGTGATCCGGCATAAGCTGAATGATATGTTGATCGGAAAATATGGGCAAACATATGGGTAGAATCATGCATGTGTTTATCTTTGAGAGTGTAAGAGTTGATTTTGATTACTTGTGATATAATCTTTGATGAATTTTGGTGAGAGCATGGAATCATTCTTGATATGAGGGCATTCTAATACTCTTGTTGAATTGGAATTTGCATTTGAAACGAGCATTGTGAGCTTGATCTCTATTTGATGGTGGCTAGTCATGGTTTGAAACTTCTAGTGCACAATTGAACATTGCATTTATAGATCAAACCTCATATGCATTCATTTTGAGTCTCAAGTAGCACTATTTGTAGACATCCCTATTGGCCTGATTGATCTTGTGTTTTACTTGAGGACAAGCAAAAATGTAAGTTGGGGGTGTTGATGAGTCAGGATTTTGACTCATTTAAGGCTTAATATTCAGGGATTTAGTGTCCTCAATGCCTACTTTATGCTCAAAAGTGATGTTAAAATGTTAATATGCAGCAATGAAGGCAAAAGAGTAAGGCAATGACATTACAAGGCAAATAGGAGCGAAAAAGTTGAAAAAATTGAAGGAAAGAAAAGCTGGTACCCTCCAAAGCCACTCGGCAAGTCGTCGAGTGGAACTTCAACTCATCTAAAGACCCAGCATGCCACCTAGTGAACAGAAACAACTTGGCAATCGAACAAGTAATTCGGCGACACATTGAAGAGATCAGTGATGCCAATTTAGCTCGCCAAAGGTTACAGAAAGAAGTGGTGAAAATCCACGCTAAGAAGGCGAGAAGAGGAACAATCAGCGCATCACCTACCAGTTCGGCTAATCATGACTCACTTCACCAAAAGTTACAGAATGAATTGGTAAAAAGACACACCAAAAAGGTGAGAAGAGGAGCACTCGACAGTTTGGCGAGCCCGAATTACTTCGCCGAGTTGACTCCGTGATGAAATTCTGGGAACGAATAAATGCAATTTTCAAAAGAAGAGAAGGCGTTCCAACATTGTTCACTTCTAGGTTTTTGACTTTTTACATTCTAGAACAATGTTTTTACATTTTTGTGGAGAGATTTAAGGTTTAAGAGACTTTTAGCTTAATTTCTAGCATTTGGAGACTTGCGGATCATTGTCAAACCTGATGGAAAACGTTGTTGGTAATGATTTCTTGTTATTTACTATATTTGGATAAAATCCTCATTCTTAGGGTGTGATTATGTAGTTGAATACATTAATTAGCTAATGGGTGTTGTTAGTTACTGATTTTATTGTTGATTTGAAATGGTTTCAATTAATTATTCATACTTTTTAATTAAGGAATTGTAGTTGTAAATATAATTCTAGCTTAGTACTTGATACTTGCTTGAGAAAGAAGTGTTAAAGTTGAATTATTAGTTGATGATTGTGTTGATGGCATTGTTACAAATCTAGCTTGAGAAAGTGGGTTTCAATGCAATATTGCAAATCTAGCTTAAAAAAAGTGGATTGATTAAGGTATTGGGTTGTTCGATTGTGTTTTGCCTGTTGAGATTCGAAAGAACTCACTTGATTCGCAATAGTTGATTGAGAAATGGCTATTGCACTCTTAACCTAGCCTACCTACCAAGATTCAACATCTTTAAGTAACTAGTAATCACCCATTGCGCTAAATTAGCATTCAACTTAGCACACTCCCATGAAACCTTCTCTACTTGTTTCTCCTGTTTTACTAGTCATAAATTGGTTACCTAAATCCCCCCCCCCCCCATTTTATATAATTGTCAAAACTTTGTGATTTACTTTAATGTTACGAAACTTCTACCTCTACAAGCGGTTAGTACACAATTTTACTTCTTGATCAAATTCTCTACTGTATCACTCCTTGTGGGATCGACCCCAACTCTTAGTTGCGTTTATACTTGTTAGCGACCGCCTACACTTAGAATTAGATGAAGTGTAGTTGAGCGTTATCAGGAGACTCTTTTGATTTGGTAGGTTATGTTGATGCTAATTATGCAAGGTATCAAGTTGATAGAAAGAGAACCTCATGAATGGCCCATTTTTTTGGGCTCATCTCTTATCTCATAGGAAACTAAAAAGCAAAATTTAGTTACTCTTTCTACATGTGAGGAAGAATATGTAGCAGTCGTAGCTTGTTGTGCTCAACTCCTATGGACCAAACAACAACTTGAAGATTCCGGAGTGGTCACTGAGCCTATCCCTCTCCTGTGCAACAACACAAGTGCTATCAATATGGCTAAAAAGCATGTTCATCATAAATAGACTAAGTATATTTATGTGAGACATCACTTCTTAAGGGACAACGTGGTAAAGAGGAATATCAACATATAGTTCTGCAAGACTAAGGATCAAATAGCTGATATTTTCACCAAAGCTTTAAGTAGAGACCTGTTTAAGAAAAACATATTGAAGTTAGGGATGCTGAAACTTGACTAAATTGATCCTACCTGAGGTAATTAAACCCTTCATGACTATACCAAGAGAGCAAGTATCTGTGTTTTTCAGTTATGTCTGTTTTAGTAAATTCAGTCTCATACCTTTTGTAGGTATTCTCACATATTGGAAGTGCCAAAGGAAAAATAAGTTCGGGGAAGAGCTGGGAAAATACATTTAGACTGAATAGAGGGACCCGATCCTTACTCGAAGATTAGCATTTCTAACATTGCATTTTAATTTTTGCATCTGAACTGGGGTTTTTGTCATGTGTCGGTCATCTTGTCTTCTAATCGTTGTCTAATTTTTTTCCATTTGAAAGGTCACTTCCTTTCAAGGGACCTGATGCACCCTTTCACCTCCATATATACCCTCTCGTTTCTAACAGTCCTTACAAAAATTTCAAAGTCCTAACCAAATTCTTGAAAAGTTTTAAGATCCATTCCTTTTTTTCTCTCAAAATCATCTCTCAGAATATTTACACCGTTCACACTTTCTAATGAGATGAAGGAAAATGTTGATGGTGTCGATCCTACTTCATCTGCTACCCCACAAGAAAAACTTTCATCTCAAAATACAACTTTAACTATTCCTCTAGATGAAGAAAATGATCTCTCTACTCTTACTTCAACCATTCCACTGGTTGAAGAACTTAAAACCCCAACACCTGAGGTACTCCTTTCACCTAGTGGTGAACGGTCTTCACAATGAGCTTCCCTTGTTCTTTCCCATACCCTAGATCTAAATGAATCCCAAAATTCATCCCCTATAGGATCCATTCAGTCTAAGGTTTAATGTGTGAAAGGCACCCTTGCTATTGATGAATCTCAACCTAGTCCAGTATCATCTGCCCTTTCTAAACAACACTTTAAGGGGGTCGAGTCTAATATTCAGGTTGCAGGAGATGAGTGGGTTGTTGAAAGCGTGACAGAAATGAAAGAGGACAACCGAACTATCGTTCTAGGAAATGAACCCCAATTGTTTGAGCCATCTGAGTCTCCTCTTAAAGAGATTTGATCAAACATCTATAGCTAGGTTGGGCACTATTGTTGGAGATGGTGGAAAGGAGGACAATGATGAAAATGACCAACCTTTAATAAAGTGAGTCCAGAAAAGGCAAGTTGTTGCTCCTGAAGAGAAGGAGGAAGACAACAGACCACTGAGATTGTTTGTTCAAAGGAAAATGATCCCCCGTTCCAAAGGGAATAAGAAGGTAACCAACGAAAGGCCCAAGCGAAGGACAAGGAAAATTCCCAAAAATTGATGGGGGTGCAATGAAGTCAAGCAAAAAAAACTGTAGCAAATCGGACAAAAATGATAAACACTATTATGGAAGAGGACCTAGTTCCTGATGTGGGCTTTGTCGATAAGTCTGGAGAAAAGAGTGATAGTTGGTCTGTGTCTACATATGTTTTTTTTTGCATTTGAGAAAAGGAAAGCGGAAGTAATGAATAAGAAACCCTTTAAAGCAACAAGAGGACACCCCAAGAAGGAAATTATTTCGGTAAAAAAGCACACTGAAGGAAAGCTTCCTTTGGTTAGAAGATAGAAGGAGACAACCAAACAAAAAAAGAGTTATCATCCATGAGCCATTCACTTAATCAGATCTTGAGTTTTAGATGGGACCTGGTTTAGTAGGTAAAAAAAGAGTTTTAAAAGCAACTGACACGAGAGAAGAGTGTTGAGGTTCTTAAATCTCTGAAAGTGTGGACGTGAGAGTTTTTGCTTTGGAGATAAAGACTAAATCAGGGATGCAAAACCGGTTGATCTGTTGAAATTCAAAGTTGGACTCACTTGTTCACAAATCATGTACATGTTATGCACTAGTCTAAGGTTCGAGAATTTTAGTCAAGCTAAAGTTGAATAAGGATTGAAGTGTGAATGCTCAAATAAGGAATATCCAATTTCACCGCAGTGAGGTAATACTGAGTGAGATTCTGAATGTGCCACTTCAGGGGATCAACATTGTGGCTGAAAAGTCTCCAACAAAGAGTTTTGTGGTGCATATCAGTAAAATCCCTAATCTAAGTCGTGCTGGAATCCCCAAAAAATACCTACAAGGTGAGTTTTAACTATTTTTGAGTTTGTAAATAAGGTGTTACTGCCTAGATTAGAGAACAGAACGGTTGCCTTAGATGCAGATATTGTTCCTCATTGAGGCCTTACACACTCTTGAGTTGATCAACCTGCCTACCATCATGTTTGAGCATATGCATAAGATAATGACTGTCTAAGATGGAAAGCATGGGTTGGGTTATGTGTACTTGTTGATATGGGTATTCAAACACTTTAAGATTCCACTTGGTTCTCGAGTCAGGATGAGCACTCTTATGGAGTGTGAGTGTGTCAAAGGCAAGGCTGGCAATAGGAGCGAAGTCTCAGAACTGTTGGCTGTACAATCTCAACTTAAGCATGAGTTAGAAGCCATGATAGTCACCTTGGCTAACAAAGATGTTGAGATTGCTCGCCTTAAGGTCAAGTTGTAATTGGCAAAATATGAGGGACCTGGTGGAGCCTGACTAGACGCCTTACAAGTTGAGAACAAAGTCATTGATTACAAAAACTCCGAACATTAGGAAAAACTTCTCCAGCTCCATGAAGAGGTAAATGCTCGCCTATTCATGTCCTCTATTCCTTCTTTTTGGTCCTCTTTGGGTATTGTCCCGAAACTCATGTTAAATGAGATATGCAATGTTGTGAATGCTTCCCTTATTTTTGTTAATGAATGAATATATTGGCCCCATTTCTACTAACTTGCTTCACTATTTTTTGCATTTTCTTTTATGCTCAGTGTTGCTCAAGTGGCAATAAATTTGTTTGACTGCATTTCAGATTAACTTAGATTACTGCTTTAACTCTTTTTTATGATGTCAAAAGGGGGAATATATTGTGTTTAAGGCAGAGTTGGTTCAATTAGAGATGAGACATGATTTGGTTGATAGGGAATGATTCAATTAAAGATGGTACCTGGTTTGGTTAATATGGGGGATGATGAAATATAGTGGGAAAAAGTTGAAAAAGTTGAATATTGGTCTGTCATCATCAAAAAGGGGGAAATTGTTATATTAAGTTGTCTCTGAAGTTTTTATGATTGAACAAACTTTAGACCTGATCCCAAACAAGACTGAGAGTGTATGTACAAGGAAACAATAGTTGTCTACAGCCTGCAACTCTACAACACCTGTTGTGGTTGGTGCGCGTCTACCGCAGCACAACAGATCCTCAGTCAATGGAATCGGTTTGTGTGTTTGTGCCTATAATATAATGTGTCCATTCTTCATGGGAACAAACAAATTTTTGAAAACTGATTTTTCTCTCTCTCAAGAAAAAAATTCTCAAGAACAGGCGGAGGACTTGATAGAATTATCATTATTCTTAGTTGTTGCTAAGGTTTATATTTCAGTGCTTACTCTTTTAAGATCTATTCCTAAACTATAAAGGAAGTAGATCAGTTCTTCCTGCTTGTGGTGTTTTGTATAGCTTTCCTTCATACACCTTTTGCTCTCTTTATCCTTTTCAATTTAGCTATTCCAGTCATGTCATAGATTCCTTAAATAGGTCTTAGGTTTTTTAATTTTATTTCCTATATTTGTAAGGGGAGAGTCTCCCTTATTTATTCTTTCCTATTATTTTGTATTGAGATGAGTCCTCTCATAATTGTTTAGATACTAGGTTTCCATTTATAGTATTGGTGATGAGTTTACTTATCTTAGTAGGCTAGTCGGCTTTGAATCACCATAGGTTCGGAGGTAAGGTTTATGCTCATCTCCTTGTACTTTTGTTGTTTTTACTTATGTTAAGGTATGGGGGTGTTGATACGCCCTAAAACACTTAATAGGCGTTGAATAAATAAAAAATAAAAATAATCCAGAACATCATAACCAATTTTAGCTAGAGTTAGCTATGTTGGGTTCTTGAAGTCTAAATCGACTAGAGTTAGTTTGTTTAGTGGGCAATAAAGTTATTGTTTAGTTCTTTTGTTTGTAGTATAGTTGCTACAGTAAGGGGGAAGATATTAAGAGTTTGATTCCTAGATTACTAAAGATTTGTAATCTGAAGTCTTTGCTCCGTTTTGAGTGAAATGGAGTTGAGTTGAACCCCTATGAGACAGGTCATGGTTTTCTCCTTCCTTGAGCAAGAAGGTTTCCACATAAAACTCTCGTGTCTGTTTTACTTTGAGTCATTCACTTTCCTCACT
Organism: Solanum okadae; assembly: GCA_036553675.1. NCBI lineage: Eukaryota > Viridiplantae > Streptophyta > Magnoliopsida > Solanales > Solanaceae > Solanum > Solanum okadae. Next base: position 30,753,261 of record CM071686.1, on the reverse strand, counting down.
TTATTTCTGTCAAAGGACATGGTCCATTGACTTTTAGTGGACACATACATTTTATCAAGTTAATTTTTGTTGTTGTTAATTAATGATTCAAGTGTTGTTTCGCGAGTTGTATTTGTATCAATAATTTTTACATGATATTACATACATTTTATGAGATTTGTATTTATATCAATGATATTGTAGGTTTTAGTATTTATATAAATGTTACATGTATTTGGCTTTTTAGGAATAATATGCAATTGCTTATTTCTATATATGCATCAGTTGCATATATACAAAAATTGTCAATTGCATATATACAATAACTATCTAGCATTTATCATTTGTATATCTTATACGATTAAATTTGTTAATGATAATTATATACATTTTAATTTATATATCAAATTATATATGTATTTGTTTTTCTTAGGAATAATATATAATTGCTTATTTGTATATATGCATCATCTACATATACACAAATAATTTTCTAACATTTATCATTTATATATCTTATACGATTGTATCTGTTAATGATAATTATATAAATTTTGACTTGTATATTTCAGAGTTCATGATTTGAAACTTTTTTTTAATTTCGAATGAATAATTAAAAAGGAAGAACTAAAGTGAATTATTAGTTTTAAATCGAAAACTACTTGTTGTATTATGAATGAAGAAGTCAAACTAGATTTTTTATTATTGAAACCTAGTAAATGAAAATCAGAGTTTTAACGAAAAGTTTATAGCTTGAAGAGTTCATTTTGATATGATATTGTAAGAAAATACATTTAATGTGATTCGTGGGATATTTTTCATTTTAAACTGATTTTACCACATCAATTAAGGAATTAATTTACAATTGTATTTGTATATACAATATTCAAAAATGCAAGATAACAAATATAAATCTCAATAGCTAATAAAATTATAGCTCGACTTGCAATAAAATAAACCTTAGCTATGAAACTTGATTATTTTTCTAGAATTAGTTGTTTATGAAATATCCTCGGCAAATAAATTTTACACAAATCTCAAATTGGTAAGAGCTAATTACCTCATATTCGTACTCTTTTTCAAATTACAAAATCCCTTTAATTAGGTGGAATCTAGATACTGTAACGACCCGAGAGCACCCCCTAGTCGTTACCGGCGTATTCGACCTCGAAGAGGTCTTATGCAAACCCTTAGCATTCGTCATAACATGTATCATAGAATAAAATCACGAAAAATTTAAAGCTTTTACTTTGGAAGTTCAACTTCACTTCATATGTGAAAAATAAAATCTAATTTCGTCACAATGCACCATCTAGACATAGAAGTATCGAAAATGGGACTTAGCCCTTACATCAATAAGAAGTCTTGCAAATAGGAAGTACAACAATGTCTTTCAACATAAGCAAAGAACTAAACATAGAAGCTAGATCATAGGGTCTTGTCCTCGGACTTGAGGACTCACCAACTTGGGGAAGCAACTCCAAGTGTCTTGAGAAGTAAGCTTGAATCCTCAACAGCCCGAACCTAAATGTTTGGGAAAAGGTAGAAAATATGGATTAGTACAACACACGTACTAACTATGGCTACTATGCATAAAACCCATTGAAACATGCATAAAAAGACATTTTATTCAAAACATGCTTTTTGCCAAGTAAATCCAATATGCACACAAATTAAGTATCATAGTCCAAACCAACATAATATCATCCCAAGATGTAGACAGCCCAAGCAATACTAGTGCAATGCAAAGAATAGAACCCCATAACCCTATTCAATGCCAAGTATCACATTAAGCAACCTACTTCATGCATACATTCATAAGATCATATTTCATCATAACTTACCACATTCATAATGATCATACATAACATAGCTTCTACATACATAAGTCATAATAATCATAATCATAAGAGAATACTACTACAACCATCTCTTAGGATCCCACAAGCAATGTGCAAGACAAGTCCCATACCCTCCCTTACACTATGTAGAAACCCTTAAGAAAGCCCTAGTAAGAGTTCACACCTTTCATACCTTCATTTACTTTCACATTAGAGAAATATTGCAATAACCGACATAGACCATGAGAGCTACATGGAATCCGGTGTTCTACTCCCACACCGAAAAGAGAGGGTTAACACTTGCCTAAGGTGTAACCATTCATACATAGCTATCTAGGTGGATCCACTAAGCTAGAGTCCTATGTGGGCACATAGTTAAGGGTCAAGGAGATTGCTTCTAGAAACCGTAACTTACTAAACATGGGGGTTTCCATCTCATGAGAAAACACATACCGTAGGTAATCTGGACTTGCTAAACGTGAGGAAACCTATGTGGGGAGCTGGACTTACTAACCGTGAGACCCCCATCTCATTTACATGCCCTTTCGGTGCTAAGCATCTAATTCCCTTTTGTAATCATCTTTAGTTATCACATAAGTTCACATTAGCCTTTAATAGACCCTTATGTAGACATCTTACCATAATAGCTCATATGTGTTCATAAGTGAGTAACAATCCTTTCACTTTAGAGACACTTAGCAAGTGAGTAAACCTTTCACTTTACATTACACTACAACCATGAGAACTACCTTTCAATCATATAGCAATCATACCATAATATACATACAGACTTCATAGCTAATTTAAGTGTAGAGGGTTAAGGATGAGGAAACTAGGTCATCAACACCACAACAACACATTAGGTATAGCATCATTACAATCTAAGTAATTCACCTTTCATACTTGAGTTCAAAGAAGAATCAACCTTCATACCTTCTTGCCCTTCGTCGGACATCCATACTTCAATTACCAAACAATTCATAACCAATACATAATACAAGGTAATTCATGAAGTAATAACATAATCAACATCAATATAAGCAATTGACATATTCCCTTCATAGCCTTCAAGGCTTCATTCAAAGACTCAAACCTAATTTCATAGAAATTATACATAACCTAGGGTAGAATCATCATACAAACATGAATTACATAACATCACATTCAATTCATAGCCTTCAATCATTATCCAACACAAACTAGGGTTAGAATTAGGAAAAGAAGGAGAAACATGGGTCTCATGGGGAATTCTTCAAGAAACCACCAATACAACATAAATTCATCCATAATTGTTCATATAACATCAATCAAAGTCAGTTTATAACATCAATTTCACTTTAGAAAGAAGACCCACGTTTTTGGATTGAAACCTATAAATTGGAGATTTTGAAATTCATCTTGAAGGGGCCTCTTGGGGAAAGGAATCCCAAGAGTGATAAGCAACCATACCTTATAGATGAATTAACCACGAAATTCCGAGTTGAAACCTTGGAGAGTTGGTCTTCTTCTTGAAATTCCAATCTTCTTCAATGGAGTTCTTGAGAAGAGAGAGAGAGTAGAGAGAAGGAGGAACTTTAGGTTTAGATCTTTGGGGTTTTGTGTTTGAGTGATAAAAGTGAGGTAAATTGACTTAAAAATCATTATATACACCCCTCACTTAAATGGACTCTTTAATGAAGTAAAAATAGATTTCTGAATTTCTGCATTTTCGTTGCGGAACAAGTCCGCGACGCGGAGCTATTCCCTGAAGATATTTGGAATTAAATTTCGAGACAGTAGAGTCCGCGACACGACCGCGTTGTGAACTGACTTTTTTCTCCTTGGGGGAGCAAGTGCGCGACGCGCCCCTATTCCCTCTAAGTGCAATTTGCAAGCTGCCAAGGCAGCTTGCTTAGCTAAGGTTGGCGTCCTCCTCTGGGCCCCTTAGGGTGGCCTCGGGGAGTCGTATTCGAATGTTTTGACCTTAGGAACATATATTTACCTATTTTAAACCATTTCACCAGATTATACCATCATACGACACTCCCAAACCTGCCCAAAACCTAAGGACACACTAGAACACATTCTTCTCTAGTTTTCGGACGTCGTGGTCGTTTCTTGACGTTTAGACTTTTACTCTTCCAAACCAAGTCAATTACATTAGTTTAGGTTTATAAACATCATTTTAACTATTTTTAAGTCATTATTCATAGGGTGAGGCTCTAACTTAAGTCATAGAATTTTCGGGGTGTTACAGATACATCCCAAAACGTCTTGATACATCACGTTTCAATTTTGGATATATCCCTCAACGTCCTGATACATCGTGTATGTCCCGATATAATAATGTGATGTATCCGACAGTAACATCCTGATGCACCTTATATGTCTCGATACATCGTAAAGTGATGTATCCGACCGATACATCGCGTAAAGTGATGTATCCGACCGATACATCGCGTAAAGTGATGTATCCGACTAATACATCGAGATTTTTGGAAAAAAAAAATTCAAATGGTTAAGAAATTTTAAAAAATATAGTGAAATAAGTTATATATATTTAGATAAATTTTGCAATAGTTTTTTTTGGATTTTTCGCATAAGTTTTCATTTCGGCCCGCTAGGCCCGAAAGTGTTCAATGGAAGAGCAGAATCAGATCTCATTGTTGGCCTACTTCAAATGCCAGCTTAGCAGAAGGACGCGTTGACATATTTTTATCATCTTATATGCTCTTGTCGCTGCCGGTGACGGAGATTGCCTGAGAAATTACACCGGCAGAATTTGTAATTCAACTCTCTCCGGTATAACCAAATTTCCTTCATCTCTCTTCCATTCAGTCCCAGATATGCTATTCATTGACATGTAAAACCCAATTTTTTTCTATCAGTTTTGGTGTCGGTGGCCGTGTGTGGTAGCGGCAAAGGGACTCGAATTGAGCTTGCTGATATATGGCTTACAGGAGAAAACAGCAGGTGCCTAAGGTTTCTGCTGGAACTCCGCCACCACTTCCCGATGAGAGTTCTTCTTCATCATCTGCTTCTTCTCTGGCTGCTAAGGCCATAAGAGCATCCTCCGCATACAAAGACTCTTCTCTTTCCTCCGCATATGGTCAGTCAGCTCTTTCATCTCCTCGCGACTCCTATCCGTTACGATCTTCTGCTCCGGTTTCAACAGCATCATTACCATACAAAGATTCTTCTCTCTCCCCCATCTATGGTCAATCAGTTCTTTCATCTCCTGGCCACTCAAATCCCTTACGATCTTCTGCTCCGGTTTCAACAGCTAAGGTTAGCTCTTGCTTGCCTTTAGTGTACTGCGCATAATACATTACAGTTTTTGTTTAGCATTTTTCTCATTTCCACTACTGCTGTTGGTAATTTTGCTTCCTTTCAGACTTTAAGTATCTCGAAGAATTTTAGGCGGCTATATGTTGATTTTGCTTTGAGAGTAGAACTACATGTTAGGGTGAACTTAAGCGTGTTGTTATGGGTTGATTGTGTCTATTCTTTTGTTTTTTGTGGGCCAAAGAACTCACTTTTTCTGTTGTTGAGTTGTACTTTTACACTGATGTTACAAGTAATAGTGATATGTGCTGTTTTTCATCTTGTTTTTCCTTGTGCATATGCAGGTATATAATTGTCACATTTATATAAACTTATTCTTTGAATGTCTAGGAGTGGTTTTGTAGGAAAATAGAGAAAGGAGGACTCTTACAATTTCCCTTCGTAAAATGTAAAATTTGATCCTCTGGTTTCTTTCGGCTGTTATGTGTCTATAACTAGATGTTATATTATCTTTTCTGATTTGTAAATTAAAGTCAACATCCAATTTTTCTTTAGCTACATATAAAAGTACAGTCTATATGTCTGTTACAGAGTGTAGTGTTCTTCTTTCGTTTACTTGGATGATATGGAAAAGGATAAGGATGGGCTTCCAAGCTTTGGGGAGGAAAGATGTGGAGGGATGGGGAATAGGAAAGGATCTTGCCACCAACCGGGGATGGGGGAGTCATAAGATCAGTGATGCATATTTGCATCTGCAGTTTCAACTTGTATCTATTTTTCTAATAACCGTGGTGTTTGTACCAGCTTGTCACTGGATACCCGATATCTCTCACCAAAGTAGGTACTGGGTAACTCTGTCTACTAAGGCTTGGAAAAATAGGAAGAAATTACATACTCCCTCCGTTTCTAAAAGAATGACCTGCTTTCCTTTTTAGTTTGTTTAAAAAAAATGCCCCATTTCGTTTTTTGGTAACACTTTAATTTCAGCTTTCCACATGGCATGTTTAAGACCACAAGATTAAAGAACATTTTGGTACATTTGTCATAACTTTAATTTAGGACCACAAAATTGAAAAGTCTTTTTTATTTTTGTAAACTTGTTCCAAGTCAAACTAGGTCATTCTTTTAAAACGGAAGGAGTAGTATTTTTGTCTCCACTGGAAGTTGAATTTGAGAACTCATGGTTCTCAATCCACTTCATTGACCGCTAGGTCACACCCTTAGATGCTTCAAGTCATATCCTTAGATGATAGGGAAACAGGATAAGGATCGGCTGCCAAGTTTAGAGAAAGAAAGAAGTTTAGATGGATAGGGAATGGGAATCTTTCCACCAGTTGGTGATAAGGGATTGGGCAGAAGGACGATTCATAGAGTTACTGAACTTGTTATCAGTTGTTTGACTTTAGCATTGTCTCTTTTACAGCTGATAAATGGAGTTCTCCTTGCCGTAAGAATACTCTTTTTAAATGCAGGATTCGTCCAGCTATGAGTATACATCAATGAAAAACTTGAGTGAATCCAAACAAGGTATTTGGGGAGTATTGGCTAGGAAAGCGAAATCTATTATTGATGATAATAATACAGACCAACCACATCTAAGCGAAGTAAGAACAAGAATGCAACATATGCCTGATAGTGCAACCATTGGTCAGGTAAGAAATTTATGTTGAAATTAATTTTTTTATGGTTGCATGTTTGCGAAACCTTTTATTCGGCTATGTGGTGATGGTCTATGAGTTAGGCTTTGGGGTTACAGAGTCTGAATTTTGCACCTTTATTTTATGGATTGCAGCAATATGACAGAAAACAGTTGCCTGAAAGCGGTAGAAAAGCTGAGGGCCATAAACTACAGAAGGGATTAGATGCTCTTGCATCTTCCCTTAATTATATTGGCGGGACCATCGGAAATGCTTTTGAGGTATGCTTTTGTACGAAGTTTCTTCCAAATTTTTCCATCAAGAATAAAGTACCAGTTTCAAAAAAAAATAACTTCCATCAAGAAATGCCACATTTAAACTTTTTGAATGTACTAAGTGTGTGGATTTGGAAAATATTTAAAAACCTTGATCACTCCACTACGCCTCAATCCAAATTTATTCGGTGGTTTGTGTGGATTGTTCCATTACTCGCCTATTAATGCTTATAAGGCTAGAGGTTAAATTTCACACTTATCCTTATATGTACATACAAGTCTCTGGCCACTATATAACGACTCTTGGCAAATGTTTGAACTTTGATAAGTGTAACAACGACAACTTTATCCTAATTTATCTAATTGGTATCACCTACATGAATCCCTTGCTTCTATTGTTTTTGGTTTTTAGTCTTTATAAATAATTTTTGATACTTGAGCCGATGGTCTATCGAAAACAGCTTCTCTAACTTCACAAGGTAGGGTAAGGGTGCGTACACACCACTCTCCCTAGACTCCACTTGTGAGATTAAACTGGGTATGTTGTCGTTGTTGTAGTCTTTATAAATTATGTGTATGGGTTTTATCTATGTTTGTATTGATCTGATAGGTTTTAGGTATCATAGAATAACTTCTACTTTCAAAATAATGAGAAGTTAAGTAGCTCCGTTTTGTTCGAAAGATAATCATATAGTTGAATACATTATGCTGCAATACAAGGCATTAGTTCTTTTATTCGTAAATTTGACAAGCCAACTTAAAAGCCTGAATTTTTTATTATGTGACAGTGGAAAACTTAGTAGTTAACTGCCTTAGATTCATGAGTACTAAGAGATATATCTACTAAACTTCGTAGTTAACTGCCTAAATTTTTGTGCTTGGAAAGAAATCATTTGGATGTATCTTGTTGCATTTGCTGGATTGTTGTATATGTATAGAATGTTGGCAGGAGGCACATTCAATGCTTTGAGCATCTTCACTTGTCATGTTACAAGGAGAGAAGCTCAAACTACCAGGTGATTTCTTCCCATTTGTTCTACCCTTGCTGGATAGAGTTACTTGGTACTTGTTGTTGGTGGGCGGTGACAGGTATCGTATGGAATTAGTTGAGGTGTGATTAAGTTGGCCCAAACACCACGGTTATAAAAAAAGCACTTAATACTTCAAAAAATTTCTTTACTAAGGATGGACTACTAAGACCTCATTTGTTTGCACTTAATGGAGGTATGAGTTTGAATCATTCAGACTACAACCCATTAAGTGCGTATATTTTACTTAAAAAATTTTTTTACCACTTAGTGGGTCTTAAGAGCTCTGATTTGGTCCAATCGAAGATGAAGTCTTAAGACCATTATGTGCTCTTTGGTTATCAAACTACATTAAATGCTTTAACAACAAGTGGCACTTACTTTCACCAACACACTCTCTCTAAACTCATTTGATGCAGCATCTCATATTGCTTGAATATACATATTGTGTTTAGTATGTAGTTTAGATACATTGAATATTATCAACTATATATTTTATATATTATTAGGTTAGTACTATTTAATTACTCTCTCCATTTCAATTTGTTTGTCTTTTTTTTTTTAATTTGACAAAGAGTTTAAGAAAGTAAAGTTTTTTGCTCTTGTTAAACAAAGTTAGGTAAAATGTATCGACATTTCCTTTAATCTTGCAGTCTTAAACATACCATGTGGAAAGTTAGAATTAAAGAGTTGCCAGAAAGAGGGAAATATATTCTTTTTGAAACATTCTAGAAAGGAAAACAAGACAAACAAATTGAAAGAAAGGAGTATATTGTTTTAATTTTATCTCGTGGGACTATGTTGGTTATGTTGTTGTATTGTTTAAATTTTATACTTAATAAATTTTTAATTCAACATTTTTTATATGTTAAGAAAACAAGCATTATTAATCATTCAATGTTTAGAATCACCACCCATAACCATCATTGTTGCCAACCACTAGTGTCAATCGCGACCACATGACCTATTATCTCCATCATTATAATTATATCCACCGCCACCACTGTCGCCTTCACCTTCACTACCACCACTACCACTATCAGCCACTACACCGCTACAGTCAATCCCTACACCCAACCACCTTCACCATCACAACTAGCACTGCCACTAACTACCACCAACACATCGTCAACTACCACACATTCTTCAACCACCACTATCAACATCATCAACTACTAACATTAACCAACTTCACCATCACAACCACCTCCACTTCACAACTATCATCACCACCATTACTAGCTAGTACCACCAACCATTACCACCACTATCCTTACAAACCATATCCACCATCGCTAGCAAATATAAAAAAAAATTTAAATCAAATAATTTTACTTTATTAAGTTTACATCTTTCCAATATTAGATTACTGTTTTATTTGAATTCTATATTTATTATATTTACAAATAAATAAAATATGCACATCCATATGTTGTAAAATAGTCTTAATCATTCAATGGTCTAATCTAGAGATAACATCTTAATCATTCAGACGTGCATTCAAATTAGATGTCCTAATCTTAATGAAAACAAATGAGGTCTGCATTTGGCATGTAGGAAAATGTTCTCCGAGGAAAATAATTTCCTAGAAAATGTTTCCTTGGAAAACAAGTGCGTTTCTTACTTATTTTGCTAGTGTTTGGTAGGTAAGCAAGAAAATCTTATCCCAAGAACATTTATATGTTATCTAGCAAAACACTATGGAGACCGGATGGGATGCAGAGTGGGTGTTCGGTGGAGGCGAGGGTGGGATGGTCAAAGGGTGGAGGTTGGGAGGATTGGGTGGGTGGGAGGAGACAACAAACTTGGAATGTCACTTATGCAACTTGTTTTCCATGCTTCCATTAGGGAAGTCATATTCCTCATTTTTAAGGAATTTCGACTAACCAAACATAGGAAAACAGGAAAATAACACAAATATTTTTATCTTAACTGTTATCCAGTAGCATAATTCACTGCTAAACTGTTATTGCATTTATTCCATCAGATTTTTTCCATTATTTAAATTGTTAAGAAAAATGAACAGCAGCAACAGATAGAACATTCTCCTATCTTTTTTAAACAGAACCGTGGCCTTTTCTTGTTCGTGTTAATGTTGATATTATGATTATTATTATTGTTATTTAAGTGCACTTGTATTTTCACCTTATAACCATCAATATTGGTTTCAGCAGCACCTCCTGCCTCCTTTTTCTTGATATCTGTTCGGGCAGTGCTGATTCTCTTATTAAGATAGAGTATCTGGATTTACTATCGCAGGAGGGTCTTGCAGTTGTGGAGAATCGTACTGCAGATATCATTCAGGAAACCAAAAAGCTGCATATAAGGAAAAAAGATAGCAGCTCTATTCCACAGAATAATGCTTCAATGAGTGGTGCACATCAGCAACCTCTGTTGCGGGCCCACACGCAACCCCATACACAGGCTGATTTGGAAACTCAACTCAAGGCATCTCGCGACGTAAGGTGGCAACTGTGTAACACTGGTTTAGCAATAACTTATCACGTCGTATTTAACTACACAATACATTGTTGATCAAGGAATTCTACTGAATTTTTTGATTTGGATCTATGTTGCTCGGACTCTTGAAAAATGTCGCCAGGTGTATGTCGGATCCTTTAAAGTCAGAACATTTTTGAAGGATCTTACACAGGTGCGCCAACATTATTGGAGAGTCCAAGCAACATAGAATTGGATGACATTAACCTATCTCACTGTTGTGGCCTTGTGATCAGTGAATATCCTAGAGAGGGAAGTTGCTGACAGCTTTCCTGAATGTTTGCTGGTTTCATGTCTTGGACATTACATGTATTTATGTGAGATGCATGATATGTCTGTTTTCGGTTTACAGGTTGCAATGGCAATGGCTGCAAAAGCAAAGCTTCTTCTTCGGGAGCTGAAGACTGTGAAAGCTGACCTGGCTTTTGCTAAGGAACGTTGTGCACAGCTGGAAGAAGAAAACAGAATTCTTCGAGAGAGTAGTGAAAAGGGCGGAAGTCCTGAAGATGATGATTTGGTATTTCTACTCCCTTGCTTAACTCAAAGGATTAAACTTAGCAAAACCTCAAAATAATAACAGGAAGTATGAAATAATCCAATTCAAAATCTTTCTTCAATTCATTTAGGGATCGTTTGGTACAAAGATTAGTAACAGAGATAATTTTTAGTCAAGTGTTTGGTTCATTGCTTACCACCTCATCTTATGTTTGGATTTAAACTCTATAAAAAAACTTCTTTCCAATTATACCCTTGAATTATTATGGGATTTTCTATTTTTAATTGGGTCAAAGTAAATAATTGTCAGACAATATAATTTTTTAATGGCCTTCTAACGAGCTAGGAAAAGAACTATTTTGTTGTTATGTTTGCAATTTTTTCACTTGAATTATTTGAGGGTAAATAATTTTCATCTTAATACATTGATCACTCACAAAACGTCAATTCTCAAATTAAAAAGGATAGAACATCTACACATAGAACTGAAAAGACGGTAAACAATAGTAAAATCGAATAAACCATTCACATTTAGGGGTCGTTTGGTTTGAATATGAGTTATGATGGGGTAAGTTATGTTGGGATTAGTTATGATGAGATAGATTGTGGTGGGATTATTTCTTATTGTGTTTGGTTTGTTGTATCCAAAATAATATATATTGATAAATTTTAAGAAAAAGTTGTTTGTTTACAAAATTACCCTTCACTCTATTTAATTTTTTTATATTTTCTTTGCAAGCATTAGTTATTCATTTTTTTAAAATAAAACTTTAATTTTATTTAGCTTAAATATTTTTGTTTATGTATTCCCATGATAAGTACCATATTATTTAAAAATATAACTTTTTTCTTATTTAGCTTAAAAATAGAACTTCCCTCTTAAGTTTGTTAAAGAGAAGAAAATTTATGAAAAATCAAAATAAAATAAACATAAGAATTAGTCAAATAAATTCATAAATAAAACTTATATTTATATAGTGTAATTTTTTAATAGAAAAAAATGAATAATTATCATAAAAATAAGGAGTAGTGAATATTCTTATACATGATATTAAAAATAATGTAAATATACATAAATGTGAAATGATGTATAAAAAGTATTTAAAGGAATATATTTGTCATTTACCTATTTTATTCCGGGATTACTATACCACCCAATGTGAGGGATAACTTATCCCGGTACTAATTCATAATTGAGATAAGTTATCCCAAGCTTTGCAACCAAACAAGAAAATTAAGGTTGCTTAAAATTTATCTTGGGATTAACTCCCCTTATCCATCACACCAAACGACCATTTACACATAAAAATTGCAAGTTGCAGTTTTAATATGTATGCAATTTTATAAATTGTTAAAAATAAAAATAATTAGAAAATCACATATATATCAACAAAAAATACACTCAATTAAGATCACAAACGTTATGTGGTGATATATTTGCCTTTTCAATTATTAAATGTTAAATACCTCACATTTCAAATATTGCATTGATTTGTATTGGATTTATTTAGCAACAAACAACTCTCTAAATAATAAAATTTGTAAGCTAATTTATTTAAATAAATTTAGTAGTAAAAATATAGAACATAAAATTAAGACAATAAATTAAATGATTAAAAGGATTTGAGGGGTATTTTTGTCTTTACATAGATAATCTCATGGTATTAAATCTTATGTATTACTAATACCACCAAATGGGAGGTATTAGTTGTACAGGCTATAATACCATACATATCCTATATTAACCATACATAGACCCAAAGTTCCTACCAAACATAGTACTCAATAATATCATCCATGATATATGGACTATTTCTCCTAATACTTCCTACAAAACGGCCCCTTAGAGGGTAAGACAGTTGAGTTTTGCACTTTATGTTTCCTCAGCTGCATTCTTCAGCAGCAAAAGTTTCAGTATGTTCATATTTCTGTCCACTGGCACGGGATATCCTGGACTACTTTTATGGAGTTTATTGGGGGATGGGCCTTCTTGCTTGTCGCCATAACTCATGGCATGCAGTGATAAGGCATTTGTGCCTGCTTTTTGTTGCACTTGTTTCAGATTTCTGTTATTTTGTAGAAGTTTGTGTTCATGGAAATAATTGTAGTTGTGATATGCACCTATCAGATAAGGCTCCAGCTCGAGACACTTTTGGCAGAAAAGGCTAGGTTGGGTCAAGAGAACTCAGTCCTAACACGGGAGAACCGTTTCTTGAGGGAGATTGTTGAATACCACCAGCTCACTATGCAGGATGTTGTCTACCTCGATGAAAATAGTGAAGAGGTGACTGAAGTGTACCCCATGAAGGTACAGACTTGATATGCTATTATCTCATCAGATTGTTTGATCTTTTTCAAGCTAACTAGCTCCTGTGACCCCAGGTTGTAAGTCCACAAGTGACCAAGGATAACTCATCTCATCCTGTGTCATCCTTAGAGACTAAGGATGTTTCGTGTGATATCACCTCTCTGAGCTCTTTCATCCAAATTCCTGCTGAAGATGATTTAGGAAGACACTGATTTCCAGTTGCTGGATGTATTGCTTTGATCTTCTCCAGCCGAAAGTGTGAATGGGTGTTCAGTGTGATTTCTTTTGGTTGAGCCTGGTCATCCTGAAACTTAATATGTATTGAACTTTCTTTTATCTTTTTTTGGTTTATTTTCTTGGTAGGGAAGGCAAATGCACTGGGGTTGGAGAGAACAACGTGAATTGTGGCTTGTTTAGTTATGCTGTAAGCTAGTTGGTTCTCACTGCAACGATGTGGAGGTCTTCTACGAATGTATATTAAAATGAAGAATTAATATAATGTTTCTTTAATTCAAAAGTCTTTTATTTTCTTAAAGTGTCGTGTCAAATAAAAATCAAACAAACCCATTGAAACGGAGGGAGTATGTTTTGTGGAATTATTGGTGTGAACTTTCAAAGATTAACTTTTTTATTGGTTGCAATTTAGAAATATGTGTGACCTGATATAGAGAATCTTTGCAATTTGATCCCAAAACAACGTGAACTGAAGGGAGAAGTAAACATAGGGTTTCTAAACCATCAATTTATTTGATCCGTTCATCTATTTTCGAGGACTGTGTTAACCTACCGTTGAAACCTTATTCAATAAAACACACATGAATTGGTCTTACCCTATGTGTACCCTTAAATAGAATCCTATATTTGATTCGGAGGAAGAAACCACTATTGCCATAGCTTGGATCTCCTTCATCTTTCGGCATAGAGGCAATATTCTCTTTGGCATCAACTGTAGGTAAACACCTACATTAGATATGGCTACTTGTAACAAGACTATATGTAGTTGTGCAAGGGTCAAGGTTGAAGTTCATTTACTCGGTGAATTCTCAAAATGTATTAATATTGGGAGAAGCAGAAAACTAGAGAAAACATGAAGAAGTGGATCATAATTAATTATGATTACATTCCCAAGTATTGTAAAAACTGCAAGTTACAACGCCAAAATGAAAAGGCATATTTTAATCATTCATCTTGAATTGATTGTATCCAAAGGAGGAGGAGGAGGATGACTAAATAGATACACAAAAGAATGCAAAGGAAGCTGCTAAGGGGTCACAAGAGTCAACCAAGTCTAACAAAACAATGTAGAAAGGCAAAATAATGCAAATCAAGGAGAAAAGGGCAAACAAGTAGATAATAATAATTTCAGAGAGGAGACAAAAGAATGACTACATAAGAGGGAGACAATATAATAGAGAAAGAATGGAACAAAACCCAAGACCTATTCAAAAGAAGGATCAAGGGGTGGCTACTCTTAACAAATTTGGTGCCCTCGGAGATGGTCAGAATACTCATAAAGTTAGTAATGAAGTACCAAAGGACGTAGTAGGGGATTCAAAAAAGCAATGAATTGAAAATGCCTTTGGTAAGTAGTTGGAAGACCAAGAGAATCCTCTACCCCTCAAAGGAATCATGCAGAAAATGTAGCGGTAGAGCAGGATAATCAGAATCAGGTTGAACCTACTGATCATGCTGATGGTGTAGAAGAAGAAGACCTAACCTACTTTAGGTGATTGTTATTTATAGTCCACCTAAGGAGGACCCTTCTATAGATGACATGTCATAGGAGGATATTCATCATATGAAGGATATAGAAGAAGATGAGCATATAGAGGCAAACATAGAGCAAAATTAATAATATATCTTTGCATCAGAATAAGGGAGGAGGAGAGTTTATCATCATCTAATCATTAGCATAGCAACACAATATAACATGAACTATTAATACTACAAGAAAGAAAACACAAAAATACAAAAAAACAGATAGTTGACAAAGCAAATAACAAATAGACATCACAGTCTCACTTTCATATATCATCATCATCATCATTAACAACAACAAAACCAGTACAATCCCAAAATTCAGGGTATGGACAGGGCAGTATACGCATACCTTACTACTACTTCGATGAGGTAGAAGTGTTATTTTTAAAAGATCCTCCTATCGAGTAATGAACTACAGACCTGGTAATAAAAAAATATAGAAATAAAAAGATGTAGAAGATAATAAGAAAAACATAACATAATATATCAAACAGCGCAACAACCTTAACTTGATAGTTATTACCATTAAAAAAACAGGTGGTGCCATAAATGAAAAACTTGATTATGCTTCCATGATTGATAATCTTGTCTTCTTGATTTCAATCCTAACTTTTATGAAACACCCACAGATCCCTCAAGAAATAAACCTCTGATACCAATTAAAACATACCTTACCAACTAGTGACATGTTTAAAAGTCGTGCGGGCCTAGGCCTAGAGCAGACAATATCACTAGCAGGATGGCCATTGGTATCAGAGCGTTTATTTATTGAGGGATATGTGGGCGTTCCATCGAAGTTATAATTTAAATCAAGAAGACAAGTTTATCAATCATGGAAGCATAATCAAGTTTTTGAGTAATGACACCGCATGTTTTTAATGGTAAAAAGTTATCCTCCTTGTAAGCATTGTAACAAGAAAGTTCATCCATCATACAAATGTTAGAGAAGGCCTGATGTTAGATGCAGTAATTGCAATCAACTTGGGCATGCAACTGCCATTTGCCAGAACAATGGTCAGCAACAAGAAGTAGATGCACAAATTATTGATGGTGAGGAGGAAGATCAATTCTTTGTTGCTACATGTTTTTCAAGCATATTATCAAGTGAGTGTTGGTTGATTGACAGTGGATGCACTAATCACATGACAAATGACATGTCTCTCTTCAAGAAATTAAAGTCCACGTCCATTACTAAATTCAGATTAGGTAATGGAGACCATCTTCATGTAAGAGGAAAAGGAATCATTGCTATTCCAAGTCATTCAGGTACTAAAACAATTTATGATGTGTTTTATGTACCTGACATATATCAAAACTTGCTTATTGTTGGTAAATTAATGGAAAAGGCTACAAATTAAATTTCGAAGACAGATCAAGGATGCTTCAGATCAACAAATGTTTAAAGTAATAATGAGAGGCAAAAGTTTCTCATTAGATCCATTTGAGGAGGAGCATGTTGTTTTTTTAGCCAAAAAAAGTGTTTCAGAAGTAAGGCACAAGAGACTCAGACACTATCACTATGAAGGGTTGCTTAAAATGCAAAAGACAAAAATATTGAAGGACTTGCTTGTTTTAGAAGTAAATTCTTCAAATAGTTTTGTTTTAATTAATATTTATTTGTTGGTCTATCAAACTAATGTTTCCACTTGTTTAATAACAAGAGAAACCATTTTTTATGTTATTCCTTCTCTGTAAACTAACACCAACTAATGTTATAACTGTAGCATAATAAATAACGAGGAATGAAAAAGGTCGTAAGATAGGCCAACTATGAGAAACACAATACTACTACTAGGAAAAAAATGTTAATTAGGAAATAGATACATTGCACACTTGTATCCGCTAGAAAATGAGACAACACTCAACTACCTGCTAACCTTCTACCCTAATCCACGATCTCTATAATTTCCTATTAGTTAAGCCCTTGGAAAGTTGGAGCTGTGTCATGTCTTGTATAATCATCTCTACCTAATACTTCTTTGGCCTACCTCCTACCTCTCCTAAAACCCACCGTGGAGAACCTTGCACACCTTTTCCTTGGGAGCTCTATGCACCTCCTCTTCACATGTCAAGACCATCTCAGTCTCGCTTCCCTCATCTTGTCCCCCACGGGGACCACTCCCAAATTGTCCTAGATATCTTAATTCTTAAACTTATCTCTCCTAGTATGACAAGAAATACACATCAACATTCTCATTTATGCTACTGTCATCTTTGGAATGCGAGTTCTTAACTAGTCAACACTCTTCTCTATATAACATAGTCGGCCTAACCAACATTCTATAGAAGTTTATTTTAAGTTTTGGTTATTCAATTGATAAGGATCAAAGGGGAAATTGAAAGAAATAAGAAAATATATATGGATTATCAAAATCCAATCGAATTATGAGAAACAAAAGACTTTATACCTTCATCTCTCAATTGAATTCAACCAAATAACAATAACCCGAACTCAATCAAAAATGAGAAAACCAAATTGAATCCACAAAGAGGGTAACTCTATGATTGATTAAGCTATAAGAAGTTAACACAAGCAATATTGGGAATCTGCCCTAACCACTTAATTACAATTACAAACTATGAACTACACTAATGCTAGGCTACACCTAGAAACTACAAGTTTCAAACCTCTCAAATATTCAATTCATCTTAATCTTTATAATCTAAGTCTTGAAAAATGTTAAAACTACTATTTATACTAAGGAAATAAAGAAGACACTTTTTTGACAATTTTTCCCTCACTGAGATAAGAGCCTTGTTTGGTTGCCCTCTTTTGGGAATCCGCACACAACTTATACTATTGTTTTCCTCAACTAAATCAAGAATACAATTAGCTCAATAAGGGTGTCTACAACATTATTCAATGAGAGATAACATGCAATTGTCATTACAAGACTACTCTCAACAACATGCTACACTCAATCATGATCAAAAAGCTTCAAATGATGACTAGCCGATTTCCACTCAAGCTCACTTTAGCTTCTTCTCTAATGTAAGACAATGTTTCAAAAAATGCATTCAAGTGCCCCCAAATCAAGAATGATTCCATGCTCTCACGAATAAAATTAATAAAGAAATAAGGAATCAATGCAACTCTCCCTGTCTCAAAAGAGAAACACATGCAATCTTTGTCTCATAGGTTTGCCCATATTTTCCAATCATCACACAACCTAGTTCATGCAAGATCTCAAGGGTCTTTTACGCTTGTAATGGGGATGAGGGTTAAGGTATGGTCAATTTGTCTCGGTGACATCATCTTTTCAAAGCATTGTTTCAATCATCTTCACCTCTTCTCAAGTTCTTTTCATTATTTTGCACTTGAGAACTCAAACTTTGACTTTTCACTCATTTTATTTGGAATCTCCTTTATTTCATCACTTCTCTTTTTCATTTCCATTTTTCAAAGCATTTTCACCACAATGACTCTTTTTTTTTATAAGGAAGGGTTCCTTCTTTTTGTAACAAACTTCGAAGTTGAGTCTCATTTCATCTTTCTTTGTCGTTCACTTGGCTTTCATTCCTCCTTCCTTTCCACACCCCTAACTTAGGCTTTTGGCCCATGTTGGCTATTCAAACATAGAAATGCTTCAAAAAGGATTTTAGGTGAGAAGGTAGGGACAATTCGGTTCAAGAGCCTTTCGTTTGGTTTTGCTAACAAATGGGTTAGACTCAAATGGTGCCAAAAATGGATGCACACCCTCATGAGGTAGTCAAAAAAGATTATGGATATTTGGGTTCCCTCATTGAATTATATCCCAAGATCACGCCTCACATTTACCAAGATTTAAACAATTAGACTAACAAGACAAATTCTAGGACTCCATACACATGCTTTCAAGTAAGAACTTACCACACATGGCACTTCGAAATACACTCATTTAGAAAATCCCAAGAAAATCAAAATTGTAGGTGTGATGTTCATTGCAAGGCTCACATCAAAACACAACTAGCCAACAAAAGATTCAAAGAGATCGCTCAAAAGCGCAACCACATTGATTTCATTCTTACAACACCAACACTATACATCATGCTCACCATGAGTACTATTCAAGACATCGATATTGAATACAATCGATCCTCGAATCATTATCAATGATAACTCAAGCATTTTACAATTTTTCAAACTTATGAGGGGTTGATAAATTGAGAGAAAATGAAAAAGGTAAAAGAGATATACTAAAAAAAATGAAACACTATAATATAAACAAAAGCAAACTAATACAATCATCCAAAACTAGAAAGTAACAACATACATAGAAAAAAATGGAATATTGGATCAAAGGCCCTCACCCCACTAATAAGAAATAAGTAGTGTCCTCAATACAAAGAAAATAAAGTACGGGAGGCAGAGTAAAAAGGTCTCCCTAATAGTCTAAGCATGTGGAGCACTCTTATCTAGAGTCTCAGGAAGGGAAGCATCACCCTAGGCATCAGTGCCTGGAAATAAAATCACTGGAGGAATGGTGAAGTCTGAAGAGACTCCACTGGTGTCAACTATTGAAGTCTCCCAAAGGGATCTCTCTAGGGTTGCCTGAATAGTCACCTCATCGGTCTCATGAATTTCTGTGAGAGTCTATGCAATCCCATGCTCATCCACATCACTCCTCAGCTCCTCCTCGTATGTCTCCTCGATCAACTCATCATTGGCCCTCTCAACATCCACAACAACATCATCAACTCCCGCAGCTAACTTAGGTTGCACACTGGAAGTAGGATCACTGCTAGGCATCGGTGATGGCACATAGGTCAGTGAATCTGGTAGGGGAACATTGCCCAATAGCATAGAGAGTTCTGTAGACTGCAGTTGAGTCACATCAACTTGTAAAGTAGCAAGCTCACCCTTCATGGTGTCTAGTGCACCGAAACTACCCTCGGCCTTTTCCTGGGCCTCTAATCTCGTAGGGAGGTTGTCCTACCTCACACCATGAGCCTTAATCAGCCTCTCACACCTTGTCACCCTATACCTCAAAGGAGCCAAGGCTTGCTCAATAGCCCTGTCAATAATCCCGGACATGTCTTTCTCAACCCTCGTGGATCTAACATAAATCGATCGGGAAAAAACTACCCATCTGATGTATCAATTCTTGGTTCAAGGAGGGGCGGGTAGTAGGAGTGGGGATCGGCACATCTGCAACAGCTAAAGGTAGAATAGAAGAGGAAGGTATACCCGTCTGCTCTAGAGAAGGAGCAGGTGTGCTAGCCTCAGATTCTGGAGTCTTTGGATCAACTACGAGCGTAGTGTCTGGTGGTGGCGACTTCCTCTGAGCTGCATTGTCTCGTAAATACTCAGCCTCAATCCTCATAATGTCACTGGAAGAGGGTGGTGTGATCCACACATCATATTTCCCCCGAAAGGGAAATCCTCCTCTCTCGCACAACTGAGTAATAAGAATTGGGAACGGGAGAGAAGTCTACTCCTTCTTGGCCCATAACAACATCTCCTCAACAATGATCCTACCGATATTGATATGCTCATTGTCAATAATAGTGCCCACTAGCACTGCTTTAGGATATTGAGGATCGATTCATTCTGAGATGGTATGATGTTGCTGCTGATAAACCCAAACCAATACCCGACTACAATGTTTAATTTTTTTCTTCTCAATCTTTGCACCGTCATCCATCCATGGCGGAGAAGAGTTGTAAGATATCAATGGGGACATCACCCTTTCAAGGCATCAAGCTCCATGTGCATCCGGATATGGTATGTATCAACATGAGTGGACGGGGTGCATAGTACTGTGTTGATCTCACCCGCATGACACTGAATCATTTTTCCCAGCACTTCTACCTCATCTAGGGGTTTCTAGATAGTGCCCTTTCTCTTTTTAGGCAAAGCGTTGGCATAAGCGTCATAAAAATCCCTGACCCACTTTGGCACATAGGGTTGCCTGAGCTTTGTGAACTGCTCTAATTTATGGGACTTGATTGTCTCACATATGGCTAGGTAATCGCTCATCACCTCATCAGTTGAGAGCCTTCGCTCCTCAAGAATTTTTCTTTCTTATTCTGCCTTGAGCCTATTTAAGGCCCTTGGAGCTATGATTGGGAGAACACGAGAAGCATGTGTAGGATCAGGAGGAGGTGATACTAGCTTGGAGCAAGCATTCATCTGCTTTGTGGCAATATGTTTTCAGGGTTTCTTACCCCCACTAGTAGGAGTGTGCATAGTGGCTTGTTGGGCATGAGGAACCTCCGAATGCTCATTAATAGATATGTCTCTATGCTTTTTCAGAGAAAGAGGAGGAGGCGAGTCTATGTCTGACTCTATGTCTGATTACACCACTTGTTCACCTTTTTCTCTAGCCATGTCCTGCAAAGCATACATTCAAACATAGAAGCGGTTAAGGTTAGTTGAAATCAAACTCATTTGGAATCATAGCTCAAAAATTACCCTGAGGCTACCTAACGGGAAAGCGGATCGCCTAAAAAGATAGGCGAGCTCCGGTGAGCTCACCGAATCAGACAGTAGCAATCATCAAAGGGAACAGACACAAAGGGCGGAGTCACTTCCAACTTGGCGATTCACTAAGTTGGGTTCAGCTGGCTAAACAAGTCCGTCGAAACTAATAGTGCAAAATGAAAAGAAACAGGCCTCAAGGGTGATGTCCACTCTCACTCGGCAATTCGCCTAGTGGGTTAGACGAACTAAGATAAGCTCGTTGAATGGGACAGCTCCCAAGGTCACATATTCACTCAAAACGCCAAGTTAGGGCTTATTCGACAATTCGCCTAACCTCCTTGGCGAGTCACCTTTTCATTTGGAGTTTGCCGATATGTCTCGATAGACACAAGTGTTGTGCACTGTCACTTTGGGCGAGGTCATGTTCACTAGGCGATTCGCCTTTCTTGCTTGGCGATCAACGATGTAAATTGTGCACATCTTTTCACACTTTTGGCCATTTTTTCAAATATACATCCTTGCCTTGTCCATTTGCCTTCATAGTTGCAAATCATCAAAATATCATCAGAACGGGACAAAAATAGGCATTGAAGACACTAGTTATTGAGCTAAGCAAGCCTCAAATGAGTGTAAATCCACCACTCATCAGAAGTCTAACAATACAACAATAACTAAGCAATAAATTATAGGAGAGGGAGGAGAAAATATATATAAGAAGTGTAGTTAAGAGATTTTAAGAGTGACTTTTTTTTATTTTACATATAACAATTAATTTTAAATTTTAGAATGAGAAAAAAGGGAGAAAAAATTTAATTGGAATCCATGGAGTGCAACATCACATTTTCTATTTATATTATAATTAGATATAGATGTTTTCAAATATTGATTCCACAACTTTCGTTACGCACACAATTAGTAATCATAAGAATGTTTACCTCCATTATTCATAGGAACTTATACTTTATTATTTCTTTTATAATTTTTTACATAAATGATTGGTTTAATAATATTGACATTATTTTGTTAAAAAAACATACTACATGATTTGATACGCGTCACATCATATATGTGTGTGTGTGAATTTGAACTTTTTGAGTGGGGTGGATGGGGATGGTCGAGGGAAGGTATGGTTCTAAAGTAACCGTATTTCTGGGGTGAAATAAAATACACTACTTTTTTATTTATATTTTGCAGATGGATAAGCGTCGGGTTTAGGGTTGCAGAGTGGTACAGTACTTGACTTGTTTCTGGGGAATAAGTGAAGACTCATTTTCTTTGGGCAACGGCGAGCTGAAGATGGTTGCTCCGGTGAGCGTGAGGGTAAAGGTGTTCATCAATCGTTTTGATACTATTACTCATTTAGTTGGATATCTTTTTTATTCTTAAAAATGTTTATATCAATATCACACCAAATTACATTTTGTATGATTCAATTCCTCACAGTACAATTATTCAGAATTCTTCAAAGCATTTTCAAATTTGGACATTTACATTTGAATTATTTAGTCTTTTAGCACATAATTAAAGAGATTGTTCGCCAATTTTTGTACACAAATGAAGGAACATAAAGCAGCATAATATCAAATTTTGTTCAAACAAGTTACTTTGTTATATTCAATAAAAAAAATACAGTTCAACGTAAAATTAAGAAACAAATCTAGTTTAAATATAAAAAAAAATTCTCTAAATCACATCTTCAGTTGCAAACAGCAAGATGCTTTAGAAGTACAAGATTTAACATTTGAAACATATCGAATACAACAACACAAGAAGCCTACATACACTGACATAGTTACCCCATAAGAGAGCAAGGGACATTTAAGATACTGAACACAATTTAATGTGTTATGTGGAGGTGTACAATATGTCTATTCCACTACGAACACCAAAGACTGGATCTTAACAGTAAGCTAGGGAATAGGGATTCTAAACTTCATAAATCACAATCCTTGGCTCTCCAAAAATAACAAGTGAACACTGCACTGATTAATACATAGCTGCTTCTAATTAATTGCAATGTAAATATCACCACTACTAACAAAACTAAATACCTATAATCATTGAGAAGATTAGTTTGACCGTTCCATCAGTGGATTAAATCTGAGGAAGCAAATCCTGCCCCACTACATCAACGGATTAAACATGGTAAGTGAGGGTGAAACTGTTTTTATCGGAAATTGATATCCTCTGTTGGATTGAAGAAAGAAGTGAGATGATTGGGCAAACTCGCTGGTGAAGTCATAATTTGTTTCTTTCCTGAATGAACAGCAAGGGGCATATTCATGTGTTTAACTTGATCGCCGCATCAAGTCCATCCACTGTGTTCTGCTGTGACCAAAGTTGTGCATATCTCCCAGGCCTTGATAGAAGAAATTCATGTGGCCCTTGTTCCACCACTTTCCCATTCTCCAAGACTATGATCTGGTAATCAAAAACCACATGTCCAATACAAATATCATCAATGTACTCTACTAAGTCCAACTTCACCAATCGCAGGATACAACACATTTTAACCATAATAATGGGAAATGTCGACCCAAGGACAGCATATCAGATTTCAACTCTTTGCACTAGTGATATAGTTGAACAGCTTATAACCAATCGTTGTCCATTAATTATAATGTTTTTTTACATTAAACAAAAATGATTATATTCTCAGCCAATACACAAAATATATTTCTGGTTTTGTAAGGTCCAAGAAGAAAAGGAATTTTGTAATCACATCTGATGAAATAAGTTAGAAGAAGAGAAGAATTTATAACTACACAATACTGATGAAAATCTGTAGAACATATTATATACCAGCCATTAAAAAAAATGCAAGGCAATGCACTCCTACCATCTTGAATCGTTCACTTTATGCCAATGGTTCATCTTATTTACATCTTAAGATACAAATTTAGCTTATAATCCCTACGTCCCAAAGTTGGTTTCAATTCGATTAAGGCACGAGTGTTGTGAAAGGCGCTCGCCTTCGGCGAGAGGCAAGGCGATGCCTTGTCGCCTATTACTAGTGAGGCGATCTTGCAAAGGCGAGTGGTGACGCAGCCAGGCGAGGGACAGAGGCGTCGCCATTTTTTTTTAACAAATTACATCGATTTGAAAGTTAAAAGACAATATTAGGGTTAATTTGCACAAAGCCACAAACCGCGACTTTATTCTCCAAAGTTCAGACTTCAAGTACGTCTTCTATGTTCTTCTCTCTTCTTCTTTCTTCTTCTTTCACAACTCTTAACCAGTATGCCTCTGTGCACAGCTTCTTATTCGTCTGTTTTTTGACTCTTTTATATACTCTGTTTTCTATTTTTCTGCAGTCTGCCCATTTAAAAAATAAAAATAAAAATTCTAGTCCTAATTTTTTTTTTTTAATAGATAAATTCTAGTCCTTCTATTTTTATTTCTGCCCAATTCAATTTAGTTATACACTAATTAATATGGTAACTATTTTCCCAGAAACAACAATTGCAATGGCATCTTATTAATATGAATTATTGAGTCATTCCAGTTCTAGACTTTAGTATCTATAGGGATGGCAATGAAGCGGGGCGGGGCGGTTGCGGGGGCAAACCCGCATAAATCCGCAGAGAGACTTTAATCCTCCCCGCACCGCCCCACATAACTAATTTACCTTTTCAACCCGCCCCGCATAAACCCACCCTGCATAAGTTCTCTTATTATTTTTGTTCACTTTGTTATTTAGCTTTAACATTCAACTATAATTTTTTTTAATATTCAATTTATAAATTCTAATTATGAAACACAATTAAAAAATTTAACATGAGCTGCAATTTAAAATAAAATAAAATCAACAGTTACACAGTAAAGTAGAGGCTAGAGTGATTAGGCTAGAACATCAACACTTGCACTGTAAACCCGCACCTGCCCCGCCCCGCTAAGAATTGGAAAAAATCTATTTCAACCCACCCCTTATCCATCCCGCACCCGCACCCGCAATCATGTCCCCTACCCTGCATAGGCCTAAGCCCGCTCCACTCCACACCCGCCCCGCCCCATTGCCATCCCTAAGTATCTACAATCTGCTATCTACTCTTAGTTTTTTATTTGAAATATTCGCTAATATGTACTATTGAGATTTTGGTTATTTATATATGCAATGAAATATTTTAATTTTTTTAAATCAATTGGTGCATCACTTCAAAAGGCGAGCGCCTCATGGCAAGGCAAACCCTTGTCGCCTTTCACCGTCCAAAACACTGGGCACGATTACTAAGGTATTAGTTTGAATTTTGTTGTATCCAAGTGAAACGTAAAAGGGTCAACTCTTTTAAGAAATAAGATAGTGTTTGCAATAAGACAGGATCCTAGAGTTACTTTAATAATAGAGTATTATAAAGTATTAGTGTAGAGAAAAACTCACTTTTACGAGAGAAGAAATAATTTTGGGACAACCCAAAAATAGGAAGTAGGGTAATTGGATGGTGGGGATATCTATCAAACATAAAGATGCATGGAATACTCATTACCATATCTTGAACTCTAACTAATATTAAATTTGATGTGGATTACAATAACTTCACCTCTGGATATATCAAAAGACATTTCAAGAGAGCACCAAAATTATGCCAAACATAAACAAAACTCGGTATAATTTGCCCCCCCAAAAAAAGAATATATATTGGAGAAAGAGTATTCCATATGGAATTTACTAGAACACATACCTCATCACATTGCATAGCTGTAGTGAGCCTATGGGCAATAAAAACTGCAGTCCGGTTATTTGCTAGAGACTTTAAAGCACTTAGTATTTCTGATTCTGTCGTGCTATCAAGTGCACTCGTGGCTTCATCACAAAGCCTAACAGAGAAGGAAGAAAGGGTAATACAGAAAGGAAATCAACAACAATCCTCTCTCAATTAATAGATGGTCAGTAAAAGCCTAGCTGCCTGATTTGAAAGAATTAAACTGCAGTTAACATGATAATCAGCTCAAGATTATACCCAGGTTAAGGGCCTAAACACAACATTAAAATTCTATCAACTCAAGATTCTGACAATAGAGATTTACTGGGCAGCCCGGTGCACTAAAGCTCCCGCTATGCGCAGGATTCGGGGAAGGGCCAACCACAAGGGCCTATTGTACGGAGCCTTACCTTGCATTTCTACCGGAGGCTGTTTCCAAAAGAGATTTTACTGAGCAACTAAAAATAGAGGCAGCAAGTTTCATGACAAATGATGCAAATATATGCTCTCTGTAACAGGGTATTTATATGTGGATGAAGAAGAAAGTACTTCAATGAATGGAGAAAAAAGCACTTCTGAGAAGATAGGCAGAACCAACAGTGACATCTAAACTTGTCGGCATAAAGACATGCTAGACCAATGGTCTTAACATTGTTACATTCTGAAAAGAGGATATCTGTGCCTCTGTGGTAAGCTGTCTGAGCAAAAGGTCTCCCGCAACATGCCTTAAATGAGCCGTCTGAGAACAATACAGGTCTATAAGCCAGTACCAGGGGCAGGTGAATTTATACACAGGAGACAAGACAGTTAAGTGTATGTTGTAAAGGTAAGAAAGACACTCCCGGCAAGCAATTGATAAGAGATGAAGTTGTATAGACACCAAGAAGAGAGATGATTTAAGGGAACATGAATCATAGGAGCATCTGCTAAATTGTACTCGAAACAACTAGTCCAAAAGTAATAAAATCAACATATTTGCTAATTTAATTTTTCTTTCCAGGAAAAAACCTTTGACCCCAAATGTTATGGAAACTGTTTCTGACAGTGAACAGCAGAAGAATGACACTTTTCAGAAAGTTCTTATTTGTCTCAAGTGCCTAATCCTCATAATTAAAATTGACTCTGAACTGTACTAAACAAATGATATAATTCTTTAAAGATCTACAAACTGTTGTTCTTTTACTTGGAAACTAAGGACTAATATATGAGCACATACAGAAAATGAAGTAAAGGGAGATCCCTGAGCCAACACAAGTTCATTATACTAGTAGGTTGACAGATGAACTTACAATATCGCAGGCGCTTTAAGGAATGCACGCGCTAGTGCAACTCTTTGCTTCTCACCACCACTTAACTGCAGGAGATGGAAAAGAAAGATAGATGTCACAGAATGAGTCACAGGCATATATGACTTTCTGAAAAACATAGAAGAACTGGAAAGCAAGACCTGTTGATAAAAAAGAATGAGTATTTGGATGAGTGTTATGTAATCCCAAAATGATTTCCCATTTATTTTTCTGCCTCACCATAACAACAATAATACCTCAATCCCAAGCTAGTTGGATTGGCTATATTGATATTCACTATTCATGGTGCTGCATTTAGAGCTCTCCCAATCCAATATTCAACAATTTAGTTCTCTGACACTAGCAGTTCTCGACATCTTCTACTGCATTTACATTTCTAACAAGATCAAAAGGCTCCTAGCAAATACTGGACCCAAATTAAAGTAAGCCATGCCCATATGACTAAGGCTTCATTTTTGTTTTTGCACTTAATGGAAGTCTTCATCTTAATCATTCGGATCTCACTCATTAAATCTGTTTGTTTTCAAGGTCTAAATCTTAATCATTAAGTGTGTTTGTTTTTCTTTTTTTACAACCACTTAATGGGTATGAATAAGTGTGAACAATTAAGATCTCTAATAAAGTTTTAAAACCATTAAAATGTCTATTTAAGAATTTCTATAAAGCACCGCTACTCCATCTACTTTCACCCACCACCCACAACCACCATTTCAGTCACAACTACCACCACCTAACATCCACAACCCCCATCCTGAGCCCAACCACAACCACCACTACCGTCAATCACCAAAATCAACCGGCATCACCATTAGCCATCATTTGCAATCATCCACCAACCATTATTACATTCATTAATCACTATTAATAATTACCATCATTGGTGAACATTATATATGCTAACGGCCATATCATTCACCACCACCATTAGTTATCTGTATCATTCCACTACTAATTATCAGCCACCAACAACCACGGTGAATAACTATTGCCAACCACTATCATAAGATACCCACAACCACCATCATTTAACACCTTCCTAAATTGACACACAATCACCATTGTCCCCACACCAATTGCCATATAATAATTTTAAAATATTTTATTGATATAATTTTAGATCAATTTAGTATTTTATTTGAATTTTATATTTATTATTTTTTAAAGGACAAATTTTATACATTCATATGTTGAGAAAAAAACAGTCTTAACTATTTATTATTCAAATCTTAATGCAACATCTTAATATTTAGATTTAGACCTCTAAATCTTAATGCACGTCTTAATATTCAGATTTAGACATTTTAATCTTAATGAAAACAAATGAGGCCCAACTCTTTATCCCTTCTAATTTGTATCCCCTATAGGAATCTTTTCTCCTATTGTGCATCATTTTATTGTTGAGTTTTGTTTGCATTCCAAGAGATTGTAGGTCTTTGAAGTAATTCCTTCCATGTAATTTTAAGTCTACCTCGTCCTCTTTTGAAACCCTCAAGTACCATGGTTGTACCTATGGACATAGAACATGACAAACCATCTCAAGTGAACCTATTTCATTTGATCCTCTATGTGCTATTTGCATCTTGACATATGTCATCATTTATAATCTTGGCTGATCTTGTATGACCGCACATTCATCTAAACATTTGCATGTCTACAACACATGTTGGACCTTAGAAGCCAAACATTAACTCCGTAAGCGTTGTTGGTCTTTCAACCATTCTATCAAACTTGCCTTCCACTATGGTAAGTATCCTTAGGGATGGCAAAATTAGCCGTGAAAACATGACTCGCCCAACCCGCCAAGTTTGGGTGAGTTAATGACCTACTCATTTAGTAATTTAATCCATTTTGACTGGCCTAAATTAGCCCTTAAAGTAGGGCTGATTTAGGCATTTAAATATGTTATGCCCAAATTGTCCCATAAGAAACCTCAAAAAAAATAAATTTGTAAATTGTTAGTTTTGCTTGGTAACTAAAAACATAAGAAAAAAATCAAAAATTGGTAACAGTTAGGCAGGTTACAATGGCCCATTGCTTGCCCATCTTGACCCAACCCATCTCAGCACAAGTAACACTTGGGCGGGTTAATGACACCCAATAAATTAAATCAGCTCATTTTGACATTGCCCAAATTTAGACCAAACCAACACAATTGTATCCTCCTATCGTATAACCTGTAGTACTTCTCTACTCTAACTATCCTATTTTAATTTAATATGCTTCATCTTAACCCATCATATCATTCTCCTTAAATATCAAAGCTAGATATCTGAGATTTTTGCATTTAGTCACCACAATCCCCACTAAATTCATCTTATTTCACTCTGGTTGAACGTGTAGTACATATAGTCAATATTACTCCTACAGTTCTACTTATCTTGTAACCCTTATTTTCAAGTGGCTCCCATAATTTAAGCTTTTGGTTGACACCCTTGCTAGTCGTGTCAATTATCTGCAAGTATCAAACACCATGACCCTATCATGTATATTGTTTAACTAGGATAGATAAGTACGAGCTTAATGCAAATCCCTGTTGTAAAATGGTAAAACCCATAATTGTTAAACATCCAATTGTATCTCCTACCATTATACTTACATTAGTA
This sequence comes from Solanum okadae, assembly GCA_036553675.1. Lineage (NCBI taxonomy): Eukaryota > Viridiplantae > Streptophyta > Magnoliopsida > Solanales > Solanaceae > Solanum > Solanum okadae. The sequence goes on along the minus strand of CM071686.1, from coordinate 30,723,161 downwards.
ACAGTTCATGCATAATTGGTTTAGGAAAATGATCACGACAAAAGTATAGAATGTCTGATTTTAATCCGTGTATGCTCGCAACTCTAGATAACCAGAAACTGTAACTTCAAATCCAAAAGAAAAATGTTGATGACTTGTACTGATAAAATCTTTAGCTACTATCAACATGGGTTATCTTAGTAAGTGATGCATATGATTTTGCGTGCCCATGACATGATTACTCTTCCATTCCTACATAGATGGATAACCTTGGAGGCAGGGCAAAGAATAGGCCTAAAGGCACCAAAACATGCTCCTGCATATAAATAGAGCAAAATGAGGGACTGAAAAAACTCACCTTTAGTCCACGTTCTCCCACCACTGTAGCATACTTCTGTGGGAATTTTATAATAGTATCATGGATTGCAGCTTGCCGAGCAGCATTGTACACCTTATTGAACCATTTCATTTTGATACAGGGGGAGAGTTAGATGATGTAAGAATTGCCAAAGTTGAAAGAGAAGCAAGTACAAATTATTAACAGACCTCCTCCTCGGAGGCAGAGAGCCGCCCATAGCGGATATTGTGAAATATAGTATCATTGAAAAGAACCTGGAAAAACAAAGAAATGGTTGTGTTTAACCCACACATTTTGCAGGGACCATGCCGAATATTAAGCTTGATAACTTATGACAGCTTACAGTATCCTGTGGAACCACGCCAATAGATTTCCGAAGACTCTTAAGAGTAACCTTCCGAATATCTTGACCATCTATTTTTATCTGCCAACAAAAAAATGCCAAAAAAACCCCTAAAGATCCAACGAAAAGAAGAGAACTTTCGCCTGAAATGTAAATTCACTTCTCCCATGTACAATCATCAACATGAGAACATTTACCATTACATACAGGTTTTCAAGTTTGCTTCCATGTTTAACCAAACTAACAGTCCTATTCACCTCCATTTTGTGTTCTACTTTTTTAATCATATAAACATCCAGTGAAACAGGATCAGTATGATTATATGTGGAATATGACAAAACTCATTCCCTGATATTGTGAACATAAGAGGATGAACTTTCACTGCACATGAATTTGCAAATCGGTTGATGAACAGTTGATGAAAGTGCAACCAGTGTTATGAAAGGCGCTCGCCTTTCGCCTTTGGCGACAAGGCGAGGCGAGGCAACTTCAGAAAGGCATGCCATGGCGACAGAAAGGCGTAAGATGACGTGATGTGGCGATGCAATAGGCGTCGCCTTTTATTTTTTTTATTTTTTTAAAGGTCGAACTTAATAAATAAAAGCCAAAATTAGGGTTTTTTTGGGTATTTTTGCAAACTTGACCTTCGCAAGATGCTCCTCCTCTTCTCCTCCTATTTCGCGATTGCTGCTCCTTCGTGGAGACTTCTTCTTCGCGAATCGCAATCGCGACTGTTGCTCCTTCTGAGGTACAAAATCTTATCTCTAGTTCTTCTCTTCTTCTCTTCTAGTTCTTCTCTTCTTTTCTTCTCTACTCTCTAGTCTCTACTCTGTTTTTTTTTTTGGTGGAACTACTCTATTTTATTTTATTTTGGGTGGAACTACTCTGTATTTAGAGTTTGAGACTATGCTTGGTTCTGTACTTCTGTGGTAGACTGTAGTGCTCTGCTCACTGGGCTGGAATTTGCCTATATTTAAAAAAAAAAAAATTTGATCCTTCTATAATTATTTCTTCCCTACTTAATTTAGTTTTATACTAACTAATATAGTATTTATTTGTCCATAAATAGTGAATTCAATGACGTGAGATGCTAACAAAGAGGGACATTGCTAATGAATGTTATTGTTGTTGAGATTTTGGATATTTATATATGCAATTAAATATTTTACATTTTTTGTATTAATTGGCGCCTCAATTCAAAAAGGCGAGCGCCTCGCCGCTTGCCTCGCCGCGTGGCGAGGTAGGCCCTTGTCGCGTTTTGTCGCCTCTAGCCGTCCAAAACACTGAGTGCAACTTTACAAAAGTAGGGCTTATCAAGCACATGAACAAAGATTGATCAAGACATTGGTCAGATTCCTTCTCACAAACATACTTTAAATTATATGCCATGAGTATTTCTTGCAATAAAAGTCCCTAATCAGCAGTTTGACAAGCAGTGCAAGTAGAATTCAGCCAATGATTTGTCAACATACGAGTTGTAGTAATAGTCAGTCGGTCTTCCCTCTTGAGATAAATGCTAAAATATCAGTGTCCTCGTCATGCATACCATTTAAGGCTTTTTAGTCAGTTTTCAAAAGTGATCATTAAATAATTGAAAAATAAATAATTTTCAAGAAAAGACTAGCAAGAAAACTGCTATAATTTTCTTATTCTATAAGGTGAAAGTTGTGCAAACCAACAGGCCCTTAAATTGCGAAGGCAAACAATCCAAGTTTAATATAATAAGAGACACCACAAGGCTCTCAAACGTTGTCATGAAAAACAGGCCCAAGCAATATGAAACCTGATCTCAGTTCAATCCCACATTTATTAAATACTGTTGATGGTCACATACTGTTGAACTTTTTTTTTCTTGCAAGAAAATTCATTTGTCAGAAATCATTTAATCCTAATTGGTTGGGTAAGAAAAATTTCTTTTAAGAATAAAGGATCAATGATTTGATGACAAACTAAATTAATTTTTGAACTTTGTTTTAATGGATTTAAGTTTTTCTGAGTTTCATCTCAATCTAGACTTTAATCACCATTTCTTTTCAAGCATGAACCATTGTTACATGAAATTATGAGTAGTTAACCAAAAAACACCAAAACAATCTATTTCCAACTCTAACTAGAAATTATATGGCCACAAATCCATAAAATATAAAAATATCTTCTTCAATTTATGATAATAGTCAGGTTGAAATCATTTTGTATGCTTTAAATTATGTTACAACATCAAGTTATCTTTGTCTCTTTGATATCTGCTTATTCCCTAGCAAACTTGCTTTCTTACAAATTATGATTTTAGTAAATTACGTAGTGATCTAATGCCAGACCCCACCTAGTGGGATTTCACTGGGTATGTTGTTGTTGTTGTACGTAGTGATCTAATGAGAAAACTTAAATAATGAATAATACATGATTAAGAAGTGATCATATTTCTTTAATGTGCCTAAACAACGTAACACAAACTACTTAAATCCAACTAAAACAATTATGTACTTTAGTCTCTTGATCTTGGGCCCGAGCTCAGCACGGGCTTTCCAGGACTAGTATAGATAAGATTCCACAATATTTATCAACAACAACAACATAACCACTGCAATCCCACAAGTGGAGTCTAGGGATGACAGAGTGTATGCAGACCTTACCCTTACCCTTGGAAGGTAAGGTAGAAAGGTTGTTTGCGATAGACCCTTGGCTTCCACAATATTAATCCAAAAAAGGAAAAAAATGATTCCGCAATGAGGAAAGCTTTTAATCTTACATTTCCAGAATGGGTGTCAAAGAATCTGAAGAGCAATCTAAGAATAGTTGATTTGCCTGTAACAGAAAGCAATATGAGGATCAGGATTCAGGACTAGTAAAAAATAGCATAACCAATACGCATAACTGTATGTAATCCCTAGGTTCCACACAAACATCCAATCGGCAATGAGATCCCACACTTGAATATTTATAGTGACACATAAAAAGGATTCTACAGTCAGCTAAGAGGCATCTCATATATTGGTCAGATCTGGGGCAGGCTTATATTAAAATTGAAAGAATGATGTTTCCAGAAAACTGACGAAGAGAAGGAAAAACAAGAACAACCTTTTCAGTTGTTTGCAGCAGAAGTCCTACGCCATATTATCATATTAGTCAAACTTCAAAAAGTATACACATACAATTCGATCAGGAGAGGGGCATTATCATAAAAATCTTAAAACGAGCATCTCTAGCTATCCAACTTCAAAATGTATCCCTCATTTTATGCATCCTAGAAGCTTCAGAAACAAAAGTAACCTATGCCACAGATTGGTTCCTTTAAGTGCTGCCATCTGAAGATCTTTACTACTCGGATAAGCATTTTTCACTCGCGCCTGTTAGATTAGATAGCTAAATGATTTGTTTTTGCTTAATATGCAGCAAATCCGGGCCTAAATGGATTAAATTCAAAGTTAATAGACAAATTAACTCTGAAAAGTTGAAACAGAATAAGGAACCATACCACTGCCACTTGTTCCTACAATAGCTACACTTTTTCCAGCAGGAACAATGAAAGAGATCCCATCTAGAATCTTCCTTTCTGTCAAATAACTATGAAAAATGGAAAGAACAAGCATCAGCAAGCATATTTACTAGTCTATTTGGTGCCACAGTAGAAAAAGCAACCAAGCCTATCTACTTAAACAACTATACATCATGATGAGTTTCAATATTCAACAAAGAGCAGCAGCTGTTCCATCAACCTAACAACAAAAGCTGCAGAACCTAATGTGATTTGGAAAGCTCCCTACTTCCAAAGTACTAAGAAAGCATTAAGTATATCAGAATAGCATTGCTAGCTAGAAAGACTTGTAAACGAGCCCATAACATGTAATTTGCTTTAGGATGAAAATGTGACAAGAGAAATTAAGTATCTCAAAGCCCTGACATCATAGAGCGCTTATATGAGAAGAAAAGGCATGATCAATGACTATGAGATAGAAACTTTCTTTTACTTAATGGAAACAGTGTATTCATCAGGCATTTAGGGAGTGCTGGCCACTCTATTTACAAGTTCTAAACAGAGACAAAAAATCTATTCATCTTACAAGAATTAGTTACAGATCTTTACAGGGAACCTGTAAAATCTACCAAGGATTCATCATCCTCTACCAAGCTTTCTTCACACCAAAACTACAGAGTTAAAATACACGGACTTCAATCCTTCTATGGAACAACTGTTGTCTTCAAAACACCTTTCATCCACCAACAGAGACAAAAATCTTGTTCATCTTACAATAATTAGTAACATATCTTCACAGGGAACCTGTGAGATCTACCAAGGATTCATCATCCTCTACAAAGCTTTCTTTACATTGAAAATACAGAGACAAAATACACTGACTTCAATCTTTCTATGGAGCATCTAGTGTCTTCAAAATACCTTTCATCCACTGTCAATGAAGCCATCCCTTACAATACACCATGTGAAAAGATTTCTTCTTTCTGGAATCTGGAGCTTTACTGCCCACACTGTTTCCAATGCCTTTCTTCTCCCCTTCCTCTATGAACTCCCTGTAGCATGATTTTACAGGCAAAAATTCCTAATCCCCTTTCCCTCCAATTACAGCCTGTCCTCCCTCTATCACTCCATGATATCTCATTCAACTCCCTCATCCTCCTTTTTGAAACAATCCATCAGCAAGGTAAGTTTACTCTAGGCTAGTATTCCCACACCATAACTCCTTCCAAAGCGAACTCCCATTATGTTCCACTGACATATTTCTACCATCAATAATTTCCTTCAGAAAGTGCTTGTACTATTACAACCACAAACCCAATATGTTCCACCAACATATTTCTACATTCAATAATTCCCTTTCATACACTTACCCTATGCGCACCCATTGTTCCACTTGAGTACCAACCATTATCGACTGTGCTACATTTAGCAATTATTACCTTACAATATAACATTTTCCTCATGGGTGAATATCCACAACCATTTTACATCAACGTTATGTTAAAAGATTAGAAATTCTCTATTGGTGTTACATGTACAAGCTGACGGCCAAGGATACAAATCACATATTAGTGCACAAAGTAGAGAATCAGTTAAGCCTCGAAGTCATGGTTGATGCAAGTACGGTTAACGATGTCATGTTAGGTCGGGTATTCAGAAGTAGGAAAAAAAGATGGTGGCCATGAAATGTAGTGCCACTCACACTCATATGGACTCTTCCGAGAGAGGAACATGACAACTTTTGAGGGAGCAGAGAAATATCTTTGTACAAATTATGGTAATTTTTTGTTTCTTTTACACTTTTGGAGAACCCACAAGATGCCAGTTAGTATATATGAATGGGTTGTCTTTATAGAGAACTTGTTTTTTGTGTAGATTCTCTACTGTAAATATGATGATTAAGAATAAATCCAATCACAAGTAACCTCAATTACAAATTGCAGTTATCAACAAGCAAGAATTCTCAAAACAACATGTGATAGTATCATTGTAGGCCAAATTGATGAAACGACTCATAGTTCAACTAAGTCAACAGTCTAACCCAGACTGGGATTGAACATTCAATTTTCTTCACGGATTATACCTTGTCAGAGTACATCATAGATCACCAACCAGAATGTTTGCTAATGCATGTCTACCTATCTTACATAGAATTTGTACAAATTGATGACTGAGTGAAAACACGCACTTTAAGGAAAACTATACTATTCTAATACATCACAATTCATCCAAAAAATATAAAAAGAACGAAGAATTAGAAATGCACCTGAAGTGAACATTCTCAAATTGAATGCTACCCCCACTTAAATTAAGAGATTTTGCATCAGCAGCATCTCTGATTTGAGCTTTTTCCTGTGTATGTTAGTCAGAGATCTGCTCAAAACATTTTATGTATATATATATATATATATATATATATATATGCACAAGACATAAAGAACATGCATGTGTTTTATTTATTTTTGATAAGGTAAATAGACTTCATTAAAGTAGCACCAAGGAGGTACTCGAAGAAACACAGGTTACAGCAAAGCTGTGACAATTACAGAACCAAAAAACCTATGAAATCCACAAGCTGATCTAAGTTTTGAAATATGTTTCCCTTACAACAGAAGTACAAATTTGAATACATCCACTCTATAGAAAAGCTATATTACTCTATCATTCTCAAAACATCTCTTATTCCTTTCCAACCAAATGGTCCAAAGCATGCACGTAATGTATCACTATCATATACATGAATTAATTCTATATCACAAAAAATGGTTCCTCAATAAGTGTCAGATGTATTTCTGGTGATCATTCATTTTATTGTTTGTGACATGAATAATGACAGTTCAATTTTGCAAGGACATGCCATGGCAGGTTGAGAAAATATGTTTGTAGCCAAATCACCATTTCTGTATCATGAAGGTCTACTACCAGAGTGATATAAAGGCTGTAACGGATAAAGAGTTACACGGCTTGATGTTTGGAAACTAAACGTTTAATACTTGTAATGTGGAGCCTGTGGCATCATATTGGTGCACATGAATGAAATTTCTCTTGATTTGTTAAAAAGAATACTGAACAGGATAATGCACAACACAAAAGAAGGGCATTAGTTAACCTTTTACCTTTGACCAGTGACCACACATTGCTTCCTAAAAAAGAACTGAAAATAATTCTAATATATCGCAAGTGGGCACATCACATGATTCACAACATAGTAATCCCCTCAGAATATGACCTCATTTTTATCACTTCAATTAGTAGTATGCAACCTAATTCAGTTTGGGGAAGATAACTTTATTTAGGATAACAGAAGATGTAAGGAAATTAGATTAGTGTAACATCTCGAATTCGAAAAGGAGGAAAAATTTCAGGTTTCCAAATCTGGTGCCAGCACGGACGAACCATCGATGGTTCATAGGTTGGACCACGGACCATAGGTGGAACCATGGTTGGCAAGATTAACTTTTCAGAAAGTGTCAAGTCCCAGTACTTTTATACGGTTCACCACGACGGTCCGTCATCCAATGTACGAGTCGTAGATAGGTCTCGTAGGTGAGTCTTAGACTTAGAGATATTTTAAGAAATTTCAGTTGGACCCACAGAGGCAATGTACGGACTAAGACTGGGCACCGGAACGGGTTATACCGGTACCGTTCCGGTCCGGTAGTATTCGGGACGGAATGGGATACATAATACATTCAACCGGTACTCGGAACGGGACGGTATCATGATTTGGTACCGGTACCGGTTCATCCCGATTCCGGTCCGTGAAATCTTTTTTAAGAAAATTGTAATTGTAATACAAATTTGAATAAATTGGATTGGTTTTTTTAATTTTCGTCATTGTTTTATACTTTTATTAGCATTTCTTTTTTGTTTATTTAATTTTTTAAAATTACAAACTTAATTCATCAACTTCAAATAATATAAACCTAAAAACTTTAAAATTTATAAATTTAACAAATTACAAATTTAAGTTACTTAAATTACAAGTTACAAGTTATAAGTTATAACTTATAAACTTCAAAAGATTCAAATCTTGAAAACTTATAACATAAACTCAAAAACTTTAAAAAAAAATTAACTTTATTTAACTTAACTTACAAACTTATAAGTAAAAATTAAAAAAATATATCTTTAAAATAAACTTAAGTAAAATTACAAACAAACATTATAAATTTCAAAACTTAAATACTTTATAACTATTAAACTTAGAAAAATAAAAAAATAACATTCATATTTTCGTAATTCAAAATAACTCAAAAACAAATTATTATTTTTTGAAATAGCTATATGTGCCGTCCCGTTTATCCCATCCCATTCCATTCTGGTCCGTCCCGGTTCTATCCCCGTAATTTAGTGGGACGGGACAGAACCAAGTTTCCATCCCGGTAATTCTGGTCCAGTCAACAACCTGGCCAAAGTAAGAGAGGGAAAGTAAAACTTGTTTCTCCGAGGCACAGTCATTGAGGTAATGACCTGGGTCTTTATCTGAAACTTCCTTCCCCCTCTGGTGATCCTTCCGATCACCGGAATCAACCCCTCTTTCTTCTCCCTTCCTCCCACTCATTCCCCTTTCTATAGACACCCATTTCCTATATTTTCTGATGGAAAACACCATTCATTTTGCTGTGGGCTTCAAGTCTTATGATCTTGCAAGACTCTCAGGGACTGCTGGGGATTGGTATGACTGGACTGAGAGAAGCAGAACCAGGACTCATTTTACCAAGAAAACTATGATGTGGATACTCCAAAGACTGAAGGAAGCCTCCTTGTCTAAAGGAAACTCAGTGAGAAGATGGAAAATGAGAGAAGATTTCTCTGAAACGTTTTGCGCAAGAAATCTCAACAAGTATGGCAGATACATCAGCATTATCAATTTGAAAGGCAAGAGGAGATCGGTGTTGATTATCCCAGAGCTAACACTCAACTCAGGATGGACCTTTGTAGCAGAAAAGGTGGATAGGTTCATTAAATCCCAAAAGAATGAGCTACCCACAATGGAGCATAGGTTGACTGACAAAAATATTCCTTATTCTGAAGCTCTTAGGAGCAGTAAATGGTCCAGCAGGGATAAAAGTTTCATAAATGCAGATTCTATGTTGAAGAATTCCGGGGGTGGAATAAATGATGTAGATGTGGCCAGTACGTTTACGAAAGAGGGGGGTAGAATATGCATTAATGATGAATCATTCTTGCACAATGAAGTATTGGAAGAAGTTTGGTGGGGAAATTCAAGAACAGAGTAAATGTACCCCTTACTCTTGCAGAGATCAGAAGGTGGTCCAGTAACATTTGGAAACAGTCTCACGGTCTGAGCATCTACGAGATGGGCAATGAAATGTATAACAGCAAGAGTGGACCAAATAAAGAGAAGATAGTGCTTCGTACCACAGCAGACGAGAATGAAAGAGGTGTCTATTCCATTAAAGAGCCAACTTTATCATCACTTATATCCTATCCTGACTGGGTAAAAAATGTTATAATGCTTGTATATCCAATTCTTTTAAGCTGCAGAAATAAAGCAGATAGTCACCTAGAGACACAATAGGAGGTACAATATCTTATTATGAACTCAGGAAGCAAGATACGAGAGGCATCATCTGATACCAGAAATCTTACGTCTGCATATTATGTTTCTGCTCCAAAATTCGATGTCATGTGCCTAACTGTTCCCTCTATAATTATTTAGATAGCACAAATGTATTTAGCAAATAAAACAAAACAACAATGATATCAAGGAACTGGCTGATACCTCTAGTAACTGAAACATTGATTTCATGTCCACTAGACTTTGGATAGTCTCACGATATACGCTACCAAGGAAATTCAGCGGAAGTGATAGCTGGAACAGCAGCCCGTTTACCATGACCTATCAAAAATAGTAATATTTCTTATTAGAGTGCTAGCACTGCAGAAAAAATAATCACTCGGCAAAGGTAATTAGAGAAAAAGTTCTACCAAGTCACCAACAGTCATGACACCATTCATAATCCCATTAGAACATAAAACCATAGCAGCTGAGAGAGCTATACTGAATATTGCACTTTGCCCAAAGTTTAAGATTGCAAGACTACGTTGTGTCTTTAAGGCAGCATCTTCATATCCTGGAGACAACAACATAATATCATGATTGCTTTTCAAAAATGTTCTGATTATGAAAGTTCTGAACTGCTGCCACTACTTCTTTGCTTACTATTTCCCAGCAATTGGTGAAGAATTCAATATGTCTACTTACTTGGGACAGGTAGACACAGCCAGGAACGAATTTGAAACGTTGTCTGCGAACGTGGAAAAGCAGAAAGAGCACTGGCAGACACTATTTCTAGTTCTTACATTTGTTGGACTTCCTACTTACCATCATTCAGTGCGTTTAGATTTTAGCTAGTCCTACCGTTCCTACAATTAATGAATTATTCTCTCGTCTACTTCGTCGTGCGGCACTGCCCAGTCACAAAGTATTTTATCACCGACCATTGTATCCTTTGTTCTCGCATCTCAAATCATAGAAAAACTAACATATCAATCTACAGAGAATCGGCGAGGAGGTAGTTTTGTGAAACCTAGACCCAAGTGTAGTTATTGTCATAAGCTTGGATACACTCGTGACATAAGTTATATATTTTGCATGTTCCACCACCTAGTCATGTTCCTATTGCTCTAAAGGAATATAATGAGTTCATTCCAAATCGCGCAAGTAAGCAAACATCTCCACAAGTAGCCTCTATCGCTCAACTTAACTGACCATCCAATAATGCTCATATTGCTCAGAAAATATATGATGAGTTCCTTTAGTACACTAGTATATAATAGTTTTAAAACCACAAGGGAGAAAGAACATATTCTTCTGTTTTGACTCATCGCTAGATTCCATAGCAAAGTGTACACTTACAGTGAAGCAAACCCATGTTTCTATTTTTCTGATAAGGTGAAGCCAACCCATGTTTTGTTGAAGGGAAGCCATGTAGACATGGTATCACCATTCTGTGAAACTGAATAAATTTCAATGATTTATGTTTTTCTTTATCAAGTAACTTAAATCATTATAAGGTTGAACTTCTCCTGTACTTTACCTGAAATTTGGACTTAAACTAATTGCCAAAAACTGTGTTAAATCATAAATGTTAGCACAGTTGATGCAATCTGATTCACCCAACATATACAAAACATAATAAAATAACTTAAGAGTGCAGAAGAGCTTAATATATGATAGGGAAAAGCCATAAGGCAATACAACTTACTCTTTAAAAAGTGATCGTACTTCTCGGTTTCATACACCTCATTGTTAAAGTACTTCACAGTCTGAAGAAAATGAAAATTGCCAACACAATCAAGTGTATTGCACATCAGAAAATGGATAAAATAAGCTAATCATGGTACATAGAAACACAAGCTTACCTCATAGTTGATAAGAGAATCTATTGCTCGTGTGCTTGCATCATTATCAGCTTTATTCATCTCCTTCCTAAACTTAGTTCGCCACTGTAAGATACAAAATGAACAGGAAGTTTTGGACAAAAGATACTAGAAGCCAGACTCACTAAAAGTTACTGAAATATCAGCTATCACCTAGCTGCCACTAGTATGACCAATGAATAACTAAAAGATAGAAAGGGGCATGAAATCCAAAAATAGAAGACCTTTCCAAATACTTGATGGGTTTAGTTCGTAGATAACCTGGGTAATACTTAAGGTGAAAGCAATATATGCGGCCACTGACAGTGATGTGATCCATGCAAAGGAAGCTCCAAACTTGTATGCAAGTATACCTGATACCATTGATATCTGAAAAGGTTCATGTTAATACAGTTGGAGAAATACTTAAAGTAACATGAGAAATTTAGGAATTTTTAATCAACAATGCTGCCTTTTGAATGATGGAATAAATGAATTTATATACCTCCAATATCGTCGGGAAAACATTGAAAACCATTGACGAAAGAATAAAATTGATAGCTCGGCTACCACGGTCAATGACCCGATTAAGACCACCTGTTTCTCGACTGCAAAATGCAAGAAGAATAAAAAAACAAATCTATCACATTCAACAAATCACCTTCACAAGAGCAAAACAGATGGAATAAAATTTAAACACTGGGATATTTTTAAGAAGATATAAGATATAGACAGTAACTGTCCTAAGCATCTTATTATGGTGACATGGTACCCATTCACCAAGGACCTTGGCGTCAGGAAAGACTAAGTCAATATACAACAAAGCCACAAATAGATGAAACTTAACATAGAACTAAACAGAACCAAGTTCACAGGATAATAACCCAACTGGTATGCCTTATTTAACTAGGTCTTTGAAGGAAACAGACTATTCGACTGATGAGGCTGATTGCATTAGTTATCCACTCAGACTTCAATATTGAACAAAGTGTGAATTTTCAAGGAAGTAGGTACTTAGTGTAAGTCATTATAAGAGTGGATTCTTTTAAAGCATAGCCTTCAGAATATATTGTTTTCAATGCTGGTAGAGCAGCAATTTACATTTATGTCATGATATCTTTGCTTCTTTTTTTGAACACTTTGTTCTCTTTGAAGCTAGAATGTGATATGGCAACAGGCACAGTTTTAGGCCTTCTATTCAATCATTGGCACCATGTTTCTACAATGGGAAGTTAAAATCTTGTATGAAGTGTAGATGCATTTGCTTTGGTATAATATTCTGGGTAACTAGGTCTCTGCAGCCGCAACATACCTCACATAAAAAAAGAACTACACGATTATTCCTACTTCTAAAAGATAGAATCGAAGCGTATACCAATGTTTTGGATGCGAAAGGCAATAAAAGATGACAAGGGTCTACCTCGCCACAAGGCCACGCGAGCGGCGAGGCACTCGCCTTTTTTCAGTGTGGCATCAATTAATACCAAAAAATAAAATATTTAATTGCATATATAAATAATCAAAATCTCAATAGCAATAACCTATTAGCAAATATTTGAATTCAAAAAATGAAAATAGATAGTAAATACTTAGGGGTCGTTTGGTGTGATGGATAAAAGAACTTAATCCTGGGATAACTTTTAAGCGGCCTTTAATCCGTTGTTTGGTTGCAAAAGTTGAGATAACTTATCCCAGGATTAACAATTAGTCCTGGGATAAGTTATCCATACATGGGGTGGAATAGTAATCCCAAGATAGCTTATCTTGGGATAAAGTAGGTAAAATAACAAAAATAGCCCCCCCTTAAACTCTCTTTTTTACACCACTTTACATTCATGTATATTAACATAATTTTTCACAACATTTATAATAACATTCACAACCTTAATTATTAGTTGTTCTTATGATAATATATTTTTCCATTAAAAAATTATATTTTATAAATACAATTTTTATATATGAATATATTACAAGTTGAATTTATTTGCCTAATTCTTATGTTTATTTTTATTTTGATTTCTCTTAAAATGTTCACTCCACTACTAAATTGCATATTTTTAATTAAATAGTTTACTAGTCACTTAAAAATTATATTTTATATATCAATTATAATGTAGATAACTTTAATGATATAATTTCTATTACTTTAATAAATTTAAATTGAAAGTTTTAGTTTTAAGCTAAATAAGATGAATGTTTGGTTTTAAACTAAATAGGATGAAAGTTTTATTTTAAAGCTAAATAAGATGAAAATTTTATTTTTGATCTAAATAAGATGGAAGTTTTATTTTTAAGTTAAATAAGATGAAAAAGTAATTTTAAAAACACACAGTACAATCATGGAAATGCACACACAAAATATATAAGCTAAAATAAGATGGAAATTTTATTTTTTTTAAAAAAGAATAACTAATTAAAGCTTGCAAAGTAATTGTAATAAATAAATAAGGTGGAGGGTATTATCGTAAACAAACTTATTCTTAGAAATTATGCAATGAATATAAGTTTGAATATGACAAACCAAACAAGCAATAAAAACTAATCCCATCATAACTAATCCCAGCATAACTTATCCCAACATAATTTATCCCAGCATAACTTGTATTCAAACCAAACGACCCCTTAAAATCTAGAACTTGAATGAGAAAAAACAAAACAAAAGTCAAAACAGTGAGGAAAAAACAGTGGTAGATGTAACTCTGAAGAAGAAGGGGAAAAAAATAAGGCATTAGAGGTGTGGAGTGGGGTGATAGAAAGGTGCAACAAGAAATTGTTTAGGTGGAAAAGTCAATACCTTTCACTAGGCCACAGACTGACCCTTATCAAGTCAGTACTTGATGGTCTTCCAACTTACATGATGAGTCTTTCCTATACCCAAAAGGATTGTAAAGAAACTCAACAGGGCAAGGAGATCCTTTTTATAGCAAGGAAATAAGGAAAAGAGAGGTTATAATCTAGCGAAGTGGGATGTGCTAACCCTCAGTAATCAGCAGGGGGGTCTCAGTCTGAAGAACCTCAACAAACAGAATACTTCACTACTGCAAAAATGGCTCTGGAAATTTTGCGCAGAAGAAGGGGCTCTCTGCAGAAGATTTATAGAATGGAAGTATGGTTTACTCACTCAATGGACAACTGAGGACGTCGGGGGTACCTTTGGGTGTAGTGACTGGAAAACCATAAGAAGATTATGGTCCCATTTCAGCAATAATGTCTCTATCACCGTCGGAAATGACTTAAGAACTGATTTCTGGAATGAGGTGTGGATTGGAGAAAACAGTCTTAGAAACTCCTTCCCACACCTTTACACTTTAAGTTCACAGAAGAATGCCAGAGTATCCCACGTTTGGAGCCAACAAGGGTGGGACCTAGTATTTAGAAGAGCACTGAATGATTGGGAAATTGAGGAAGTGGCCAGTCTGCTGGAAGTACTAACTCACACCCTACTTTATCCATGAGGTCTGACAAACCTAGATGGAAATTACACATTAAAGGAGTGTTTACAGAGAAATCTTGCTACTGGGAACTCAACACACTACAGACAATGCTAGACATATGGCCTTGGAAGCTAGTGTGGAAGACCAAATGTGATAGTAACCAGAAGTAGAGAACCGACAAAATAGAACAAAGCAAGTAGATTTACTGAAAATAGTTTGTGCAAGTATCTTAAACACAATTATACAGATAAAGTTGCCTGTATGGAGAGGACAAGACTCCAGAAAATAGTAGTTTTGATTCTTAATTACATAATACCAATAACTAATCATGATTACATATATATAGAGAATATAAAAGGATAAGACTGACACTATAAACTACAAACTAGGAATAATAACTGCTAGACAACTGTTGTAGCAGTTGTTAGTCAAGAATTCAACTCTTTATTCTTTTGTCGATATTTTCATCTAAAGTACATCTTCAGAGGTGGGTTGGTATCAAAATGTCCTCCAAAGGTAACTTGTTTTACTTGGTTGGTATGCAAAAGGGCTTGCCTAACCCATGAGGCACTCCAGAAAAGGGGCTGGCAGATCTGCTCAAGATGCGCATTGTGTGAGCAGGATGCAGAGGCCAATGCTCATTTATTCATGCATTGTAAGGCAGCTATGAGTTAATGGAACATGTTTTTGTGTCTGCTAGGAGTTAATTGGGTGATGCTTAAGACAACATTGGAGCTCCTAAGCAGATGGGAAGGTATTGGGAACAGAGGAAGAAAGGAGCACTGGTGGAGAACTATCCCAGCAAGTATATGGTGGACCTTATGGAAAGAAAGAAATTCAAGGTGTTTTGATGGTCACAACAGTTACTTACAGAAGATTGGAACGAATTGTATAAGCCTTCTGTATTTTATTTTATTTTTGAGAAGGTAACGATTTGTATTATAAACCAGTACTTATGTAGTACTGAAAGCCCCTTTACAAAAACGTATGAAAATCTAGGAACAAAAACAGCAAGTCTAGCATGATTCTAATACTTCTAGGATTGCTTCTGCATCTACAGGGGAACTCTTTGTACACCAAAAACATAATAACAGAATACAATCTGTTTTGATCATTTGTAGGGATCTGCTTCTAGCATTCCTTTCTCTCCAAATGGTCCACCAAATGCATGCTGAAATTGTCCTCCAATAACGTATGTTCTTTGCCTCAATTCCTGCTTCCTCCCAACTTGAGAGAGTGTCAACAATCTTGCTAGGCATTGTCCATTGAATGCCTCTGAGATTGATGAAAATCTTCCACAAATGATCAGTGATTTTGCAATGTAAGAACAAATGCCTAACTGTCTCAGCTGCCTCCCCACATAAACAACAATGTGTCACCAGAATGTTGTTTCGTTTCCTCAGATTCTCATGTGTTAGTATTGCCTCCTTTACTAGCAGCCAAGTGAAGCATGCCACCTTGAGTGGAATTTTGGTTTTCCAGAATTGTCTCCAAGGCCAATTGAGGGTTAGAGGAGCCCTGTTCATGACCTTGTAACCTGAGCTCACTTTGTATCTTCCTTTGTTGTGCTCTGTCCACCATAGGCAGTCCTCCCCTTCCTTCAAACCTTGAAATGATTCCAACCTTTTAAAGAATTCAACTAATCTACAAACTTCCCAGTCATTTAAATTCCTTCTGAGATAGATCCCAACCTTGGGGAGACCACATTTCAGTCACTGTTCTGTCTTTATGTAGTGCTAAGTCAAAGATGTCAGGGAAGATCTCTGACAAATTTTGATTACCAAGCCATCTATCTTTCCAGAATTGTGTCCTGACACCATTGTGTACTGTTATAGTAGTATGATTCCTTAGGAAAGGCCACCAGTTCCTAATTGATCTCCAAACAGTAACACCATAGGGATTGGTTGCTTCCTTGGTGACCCATGAATCCATCTCTCCGTACGTCAGTTTAATCACCTTGCTCGACATTGAGTGTGGTTCATGAGCATATCTCCACAACCATTTCAGCTTTAGAGCCTTGCTTTGGTTCTTCAGGTAGGGGAGCTAGAAGATTTAGTTGATTTTATATAGGAAACTTGTAAAAATACCCTCTTGGGTGTAGAGGACACTGAATCCATTATAGATATCGTAGGTTCCTGTTAGGATTCAGATTCGGTTTTCTTACTTTTTGACAAGCTGTAAATATGGTTTAGTGCAACCCATGCACTGGCTCAATGAATATACACAACGTTACCTTCTCAAAAAAAAAAAAAACACCCTCTTGGGTGATGTAAGTTTCCAATTCATCATTTTTGGATGATGAATTGTTTGGTGTGAATATAAAGTTACCCTTTTCTCAAAAAATAAGGAAAAAGAAACAGAGGAAGAAGAAATTAGAAGAAGAAAAGAAGAAATACGTGTTGGTTGGACTTTGGAGTCACCGGAAAAGTATGGCTGGTCGCTGGAGAAGTCTAGCTTAGTCGACTGGTTTCAGTCACAGTCTAGGAATACAACTTTGTAAATTTGGAAAGAAAACCCTAAAATCACCATTTAACTTTTAAAACCCTAAATTGGTCACCTTTTTTTACGAAAATACAAAAGGCGACGCCTTTGTCGCCTTTTGAAGATGGCAGCGCCACAAAGCTAATAGGCTATGAAGGGTCACCTCGCCTCTCGCCATTGGTGACGAGGCGATTGCCTTTCACAACACTGGTGTGTACATAAACAGTCCAGGCTGGTGTTAACCTTTTTGCAGCACCGGAAGACAGAAATGAGGGGATCTTTCTCCTAGAAACAAGAGAGATATTGTATGATAGCTTTTAATCACTTTCGAGGTCCAACAATTCAGCTGTTCCTCCAATTTAAAGACGAGACACATGAGAGAATGGGGAAGGAAAAGGAGAGAGAGAAGAAAGATGCGGCAAATGCTATTTCTGAGGCAATGCAATAATAAAAGCACATAATTAGCTGCAATTCTTTAGAATAGAATATGCATAGTCATCAGGTTAAGAAGAAAGTGTGTCAAGAAATACCTAAGGTGATATTGCAGGTCGAGTTCATGCAAGTGCGAAAAGACCTGCATACATTAGAGCCTGTTATGTACATCAGCACATTAAAACAAAAGATTTAAGTAAAGTAAAAAGATATGACACGATCAAGACTCGTGCAAAGCATAAATGCAATTGAAAATGCAAAACTATAAACATTAACTGATGTCAGATGGAACACGGGCATAATATTTAGCTAACATACTAGATGATCACTCATCAAAGGACACCATTTTTTTAATATAGTAGTTAAACTCACTCTGGAGTTCGCACAAGGACTAATGGACACGTGCAGAATATTTTTTCAAAGCAGTAGTGTCCAGCAACCAATGGAGACTTGAAGAGTTCTATTCAACTTTGTTATCGAAGCTACACCCTAAATGGAAAGAGTGGCAAATGTGCATACAAGCAAATTTATCACTTCAACACATCAACTGCATCTTATAATCTTCTGCTAACTAAACTGCTATTCTCACATAAGAAGCAACAACAAACTAAGGAGATCAATTTCTTACTTTAAGCACTTCAATGGATAACATTTGATCCCCAAATTTGAATTCATCTTTTGAAAACTTTGCAATTGTCACCAGTATTTCCACAAGAAATTAAAACAGGAAACATTTAAACTGTGACCCACTGTTCAAACAATGAAAATGGATGACAACATGGTCAATGGTGGGTCAGTGATTTGAAGTATGTTAAGTTATTCACCTTATTATCTTCCCAAGTCGAGCCAGGACGACCAACTTGAAACAGAGTATTGAACAACACTAAGGGATATACACTATACAGGGACTGAGACCCTAGACCTGCTAGTTCTAGGTTTAACCAGAATATTTCAAAACATAGTAGGAGAAGAAAGGAAATTTCTATTGGAGGATGAGGAGAGTACTACACACGAAAAAGATGAAAATCTTCCTCCTTTTTTCTTTATCTATTACGCAAGTAGAAGAGATTTAAGTCTTCTGAAGTCCACTTTCCCACTTTGAAATGCCCACATTTTTCAAGCTGTAGACACGGGAAAAGGCTCAGGGGTAAATTTCCCATCTCAATTCATCTTGCATAATTTAACACAACCATCCAAGATGGTCTCTAACAGACTGACATAGACCAATATTCACCTTTGAATTAAGAACAAAAGAGCCTAACTTTGGACAAATCCATGAGATACTATTGTGATAGTTTTTCATTGACGAGCCCATTGTAGACACAAACAACGAAGTGTAAGCATCTTAGTATATCACACATCTGTCCAAAGATAAGAATGTAGACTCTATCTCCCAATAAGCGCATCATCTACAATAAGTTTGGATCTCGGGTCAATACCCCCACAAATTTATGCTCCATTCCCTCAGAATTCTGTCATCATTACGAAAGTTACCCAAGAAAATCTAGAAATGTTGTGGTTCCTGTCAGTGACAACTAATCTAAGGAGACACAGAAGAAAATAGGCTGGCAAACAAACCAAACTCCTCTGTACCTTCCGTGAAACTGACCGAATAGTGCGGAGTGCGACCTTTGAGAAAATTGCAGTTCGCAATTCTACACACAAAAGAAAGATGAAGGCATTTAGAAATATTAAAAGAGAACAGAACAGTAAAGGACTTGCTGATGAGGAAAAGGAAATAAATATCTATCTTCCATTGACGCATGAAAATTATATCTTTTAATGATAGAAAGAACAAAAACTAGCAACTCTGAATCTCAAGACAAGCACAAGCAATTACTTCATAGGTGTGAAGTACCGTTGAAAGCGGATGCCCCTGATCGTGCAATACCATACCCAATCAAGACCGCAGCAGGACTTACAAAAAGAGCCAAAACAGTAGAGTTTGCAGTAGTAAACTCTGCAAGCGCGCTAGCATTCCCAGTTGCTGTTGACAACCAATCAACAGCAAGCTTAAATAAGAATGGTACTTGAACATTCACAACCTGTTGCATGAAATGCACAAAAGGTCACTGCTTTGCAATAATTAATCAGCAGAAAAATCAATATTCATCCCCCGTTTGGCAACAATCTCCACATAATGCCCATTCCTTTAGAAAAACTAATAACACAACTAACTCCTGAAGAACTAAAGCAAGTTCCCAAGGTCCGAATCCCAGAACCTGCCTAAGCCTTGGTGACACTGGAGATCAGGGTCCCAGTGTCTTCCTAAGCGTGGGCGGCAGAGTTAAAGGATCCCTCCCTATGCTGATGGGAGAAGCAATGAATTATCCGCAGTCAAGTACTACCATACTAGAGTAAATAGATAAATAAAGCAACTAGAAGAGAACAACTCTCATACCTTTGCACCAACTAGTAAACTCAAGGCAGCAATGACGCGAAAGCGGAACTCAAAATTATCCTTCATCCACAAGTATTTAGCGAGAGTGCTTATAATTCTGGCATTAGATATTTGATCGGCTTCCGTTGCAGGCTGAGTTTGTTCCTTGTTGAGGAGAGGCTTTTTTGTGCCAGCATCATCAGTTGAAGATGTTGAAAACATGGCATACCCATTTGATTTCCCATCCTTTAAACCAAAAATAGTCAATCAAAGAGAGGTTTACAATAATAAAATTTAAAAAAAAAAGTAATAAAAATGAAAAGACATACATACAGGGTTTTTAGCAGGGAAATCAGAAATGAATGCCTTGATTTGTTTGAAACCAGTAGAAGTGGTTCTTGAAGAATCCCATGAGTATCGTTTAATGGTTGAAAGATGAGTTCGATAACTTGGGGATTTTAGTAGTTGGGAAGGTAAAAGGCGAGAAGGGATGTAATTCAAAATCATTTTTTGTGCTTTGTGGAGCAACAACTCCCTACCCCTAAAACACCTCGAATAGATACTACCTTGCATTTTTATCTTACTACTTAGATTGATGAAGATAACAACTATGTGTCTCCGATCAAATCTAAAAAAGTCGCAGTCGCCGCCGCCGTCACCACATGAGGACGCTGCCAACCGATTTATTTAGGCCAAATTTCTCTCCTTTTTTCCTTTCTCACCATTTGTCCCTGCCTTGTTTGCGGATTACAATAATCCACACTACTAGTAGTAATAATGTGAGGAAATTAAATAAATGGGTCAAACCGATTTAAAAATGTAATTAAGTTAATCTGGGATTAAATTAATATTTTTAAAATTTTCTAATATTTTATGAAATACAAAAAAAACACTACATTTTTTAACTACTTTAATTCTATCCAAATTATTTTTTTTAAAAAAATAAACGAAAATAGAATTTTCTCCTTCTTCTTCTCTCCAACGTTCTTCTCTTCTTCTTCTTCCTTAGAAAATCTGACTATCATTCTCCTCATTATCTTCCTCCTCATCTCTGGCCGTTACTCTCTCTTTTTGAATTAAAGGTCGTGTTCGACTTAAAACGGGTAAGTCATATTTTTGAAAGATTTTATAATTTTCAAACAACACACTCTTGATACTAAGTTCGTTTCTTGGGTTAATGAACAAGAAATTGTTCTATATATGTCAAAATTGAATAATTATGTAATAGTACCTATTATTTCTTTTTT
This sequence comes from Solanum okadae, assembly GCA_036553675.1. Taxonomy (NCBI): domain Eukaryota; kingdom Viridiplantae; phylum Streptophyta; class Magnoliopsida; order Solanales; family Solanaceae; genus Solanum; species Solanum okadae. The sequence continues at coordinate 30,701,643 of CM071686.1, read as the reverse complement.
ATGAAAGAAAATCATCAAACCCAAAAAAACCCTAATTTTTAAGAAATGTATATGTATTGTTGTCGTTCAGTGAAAAGTCATTTTTTGTTGCTTTTGTTCTTCTTTTTGTGACCATTATGTTCATATGATTATAGAAATATAGCACATTCAGTTATCCAACATATATTTCATTTGTTGAAAGAAGTGTCGTATGTAGCAACATAGTAGTGATATGTTGAAACAAAAGAAGATTCATTTGTTGCAACAGATTGTTCATTTGTGTCAACAGAAGTATAAATTGATACCACTTGTTATTTTATAATCCGTTGTAAATTCTCAACTCTTTTGTTTACCTTGTAGACAAATTGTCACCAGAAGGTTCACATGTGGCAACAACTCAATTTTTCGTCGGTGTTGCTTCCTCTTCTAACATCAAATGTTCTTCTGTCAATGTAAAGGATGTGAGCAACAACATGATTATGTTCTTACTCGTGTTAAAGAAATCACTAATACTAGTAAGGAAATGACATATAATATTGATGGTCATACAACCAAGAATATTTCACATATAGAGACTATGGAGTTTTTGTTCCTGCATACGCTGATTTTTTGAGTGATGGACTACAAGTACCATCTTCTGAAATTATTTCTCAATCCCTTCACATGAGATATGCTTCAATCCTATGGAATTATGGGATTTTAAAGGCTCAGAGTGGCAATGTTAATAACAATGAAGACCCACATAGGCCTAGACCTAAAAAATCAAACTCCATATCTCTAGATGAAAATGTTATGGTCACCCTCATTGATTAGATTTAGTTTTGATGGATATGTATATCATTTTGAATTACTTTTTTGTTGATAAGTTATAAAAAGTAATTGGTGAAGTGTTCCTTTTAGCTGATATATTAATGGTTAATATTGTATTTATTTTGTTGGAACAACTGTTATTTATGTAGGAAACGAGGAAACTATGTGGTATATGTGGCAACATGTATAACCTCTGTTGTAAAAAATCACACAATTATTTGCATGTGCCCCAACATAAAGGTTATTTGTGGCAACATATATAGCCTCTGTTGTAAAAAATTACACAATTATCTACATGTGCCCCAACATAAAGGTTATTTGTGGCAACATATGTCACTTTGAATTAACATGTCTACATAAAAAATGATCTTTAGCGACAATTAATTAACGGCAATAGCTCAATTGCCGCTAAATATGTATTTTTAGCAGCAATTAGCACTCTTTGTATATATCCCTAAAGCATTTAGCGACATTGGATCTAATAGCACTTAACTAATGTCGGTAAAGACTTTAGCACTATTTATTAATGTGTTTATTTATTGCCGCTAAAAGTTATTTTTGTTGTAGTGTGTGTTGCAACATAATATTGCCAAAAAAAATTAAAAAAGAAAAGAAAAACACAATCATCTATATAAAAGTCGCTTGGGGACGAACAACGCTTCATATTAAAAAAAATCGACTTTTCGTTTCTCTTTCTCCACTCTCTCTCTTCTATTTTGTTTCTCCTCTCTATTTCTTGTTTATCCATTCTTTCTCCACAAATCCACTTGTTGTTGCGATATTTTCTACAACATAAAGTGTAATCTGTTGTAGTTTCTTTGTCTCTACAATAGTTTCAACCGCCTCGTTAATGTCGCTCATTCCTTTTATTGTCGATATCTTCTCATGTAAAATTAAATTAGGATTTTCAAATATTTGATGATATTAAATCAGGAGCTTTTTAGTGGTTAATGGTTGGTTGTTATTCTTTTTTTTGAAATATTATCTGGTTTCAAAAGGCTTCAATTTGTAGTTAGTTGGTTAGAATTTAGGAAGGGTTTTGTGGTTGGTTGGTTGGTTGGTTAATGTGTGGTATTGAATCGTATTTGGGGTTTTGTGAGAGGTGATGTATTGTTGTTTCTTGTTTCTGTTATTGTGTGTTGTGTTGTTGTTATTTTTGTTAAGAAATATTTGATTTTGTGGTTGATTGTTGATAAACTTTTCCAAATACAAATATAATGTTCCCTATCAAAAGAGAAATTGTAGTAACAATTGAACCAATTGACACAAAGATCAAGAAGAAACCTAGGATTGAACTGGTAGGAAGAAGAAGGAAAATTCTTGTTCCTCTCTTTTACAAGAGCTTGCATTCAAAACAGTTTCTTCTCAAGTAGAATCACGAGTTTCTTTCGAAGTAGAAGTAGGAGTTTCTCAAAAAGAACTTGATGTAGAGGAAGAAGGACAAGAAAAAAATGAGGATGACGAAGACAGAAAAGATAATAATGAAGCTGATGAAGAAGGACAAGAAAAAAATGAGGATGAGGAAGAAAGATAAGAAAAAAATAAAGCTAAGGAAGAGGAAAGAGAAGAAAAATAGAGGATAAGGAACACATACAAGAAAATAAAGAAGTTGATGAAGAAGAAGGGAAAAAAAGAATTGTTGTTGGGTCAGTTATGGGTTGGGGTCTGCTCATGAAATGGAATAGTTTGTATTATGGTGCAACTTATTCGTATTCTGTTGCAGTTGATTCATATTTTGTTGCAATTTTTGTAAATTTTGTTGAAATTGATTCATATTCTGTTGGAACTTTTTAAAATTATGTTGCCATAAATACCAATTAGATGGATATATTAATTGATAAATTAAGTAATTTAGTAATTAAAAATGTTAAATTGGACCATATTCTATTACATTAGACCATAATTTAGCAATAAAAAAAATGCTATAACACTATATAATGATGATCTATTGTGTTATATTAATTATTTAGTCATTGGATAATAAAATAGTGGTATAATACTATATGTATTGAATAATTGATAAATTTGATGAAAATTGTTACATTTTTTGTAATTAGACATGCTATGACACTATATATTAGTATTACATGTTGTATTAGGTCACAATTTAATTGAATTAATATGAAAAACCACATGTAAGGTTATCCATATATTGCAACATATGACCTATAAGTGGAAATTTCAACACAAAATTGACCATATGTTCCAACAGAATATACATAAGTTGTCACAGATGCCAATTTGATGAATGTATTAAACGATAAATTAAGTAATTTAGTAATTAAATGTTAAATTGGACCATATTTTATTGCATTAGACCATAATTTAGCAATAAAAAAAAATGCTACAACACCATGTATAATGATTCTCTATTGTGTTGTATCACTATCATATGAAATTACTTAGTCATAGGATGATGAACTTGTGGTATAATACTACATGTATTGAATAATTGATAAATTTGATGAAAGTTATTACATTATACCATAATTTAGTATTTAGACATGCTATACCACTATATATTAGTGTTACATGTTGTATTAAGTCACAATTTAATTGAATTAATATTAAAAAAATCACATGTAAGCTTATACATATGTTGCAACATATGACCTATATGTGGTAATTTCACCACAAAATTGACCACATGTTCCAACAAAATATGCATATGTTGTCACAAATGCCAATTTGATGGATGTATTAAACGATAAATTAAGTAGTTTAGTTATTAAAATGTTAAATTGGACAGTATTTTATTACGTTAAATCATAATTTAACAATAAAATATTATAACACTATGTATAACGATTCTCTATTGTGTTATATCACTATCTTATGGATTTACTTAGTCATTGGATGATGAACTTGTGGTATAATACCATATGTATTGAATAATTGATAAATTTGATGAAGGTTGTTACATTAGATCATATTTTGTAATTAGACATGTTATAACACTATATATTAGTATCACATGTTGTATTAGGTCACAATTTAATTGAATTAATATAAAAAACCACATGTAGGGTTATTCATATGTTGCAACATATGACCTATTTGTGTTAGTTTCAACACAAAATTGATCATATGTTCCAACAGAATATACATATGTTGTCACAGATGCCAATTTAATGGATGTATTAAATGATAAATTGTCACGACCCAGGGTGATGAGTCCACAAATTGAACTCATTTAAGGCTTTATTTTGATAAGATTAATGTCCTTGAATGCTTATTTTGTCTAAATATCTGATGAAAACTCTTAAGTTTCAGATATTTGAAGTTTTAGTGAAAGCATAAACACTTAGGCACAAAAAGGAACAAAAAAGCTGAAAAGAACGAAGAAGATGTAGCCTGAGCATCGCCAAGCACACTTGGCGATAGGCTGAAGGGATTCACTCCGCCCTTTAAACTACAACAACTATGATATATAGCTACGAAATTATTAGCTACGACAATAAATTCGTCACTAATTGTTCGCTTTTAGTGACCAAATTTACTTTTTGTGCTTAATATATGAGACATATACTTATAGTGACGAAACATAAAAAACCGTGGCAAAGTATTGTCCACTAAAGTTTTCCACCAAAAAATTAATTGGCGCCATTTGTTAAGTAGTGTTAGTCACAATTTAAAGTTATCAGTGACACATTATTTCGTCACTAATAATATATCTAATTCATAACAAATTATTTTTTGTCTTAAAATTTATTAATTTTTTATACAAAAAAATTTCATTTAAGAAAATATGTTGTTACAATATCGACAAATTAGAGTTTGTAGTTAAATATTATAAGTTTTAGCTATTAAAATTTAGATTTAATTATGACATTTATTTTCGTCACTAATAATATAAATAATTGGTGACAATGATTTTATTGTCTCTAATCAATCTGTAATTTAGTGACAACAAAAAAATTGTCACAAAATATGTAAGGTGTGAAATAGCGATGACTTAGAGTTTGTAGTGAATAATTCAACTATTTGCTACGAAAAAAATTGATAGCTATATCCAAAAAATTTTTTGACAACAATTGTTCATAATTACAAGTGACAACATACAAAAAGAATAGTACAAGTGTTTCATAAGAAATAGACAGAGTCCATTCATTAATTGGCGAGAGAAAATATTAAAACCAATGAATTCAGTTGATTTTGTAACAATGAAAAAGTTTAATTCATCAATTTTCTTAAATTAGGCAATTATAAAATGCATCATTTGAAAAATACAATTCAGGTTATAAGTATTGTGAGTGGGGTACGGTTCTACCACTAGATCGCTAATATTTGTTGGTTTAACACTTTTATTTTTTATTTGATCACTTTCATCGATAAAGATGATAGAAAAAATAATTTCTCAATTCTTGGTGCTAATTTTCGTACGTGTCTATTGAATTGTGACTGGTAAACTGCATATGCTAAGTCGATCTATTTGATTCTGTCTAAAAATATGTACATATTTAATAGTAATTTCACATACGTACGTAGAACAACTATACAGAGATAACATCGACTTACAAACTCAAACTTTGCAAATGTGCGAAATATTTCATGATTTTGTATTAACTTTTTCCATCAGTGTGAAAATTGAAATAAACTAAAAAATGAAAGCACAAATAAAAGAAATGAATCAACTAGGATTTCAAATATACTATGATGAAGTACTATAGACTATAGTTATGGATATCGATGTTTTTTTCAAAACAATTGATTAACTGACCGAATTGAACCGATTATTCATTTTTTTAAAAATAAAATCGAAATTTTAATTTTATATAAATTTATAATTGTACTGAATAATTTTTAAAATTTATAAAAATAAATAATTAAAATGATAGAATCGTACTAAATACATTTAAATATATTTTAAAAATATATAGTTTAATTAAAATATAATCTACATTTGAATGAATTGTGGGTGGTAAATTCATTCCTTTGTGTATGTGTATAAATATTCATATAGTATATTATTTCTACAGAAGTTAAATTTGAAAGAAGTGAATGAAGTTAAAAATAAAATAAAAATGAGAGACAAGAGAGAGTTGATTAGATGGTTAGTACTCCTCACTTCCAACCTTAAGGTTGTGAGTTCGAGTCCCCAGGAAAGCATAATGTGGGAGCTCTTGGGAAGGGATTAAAAAATGTAGATGGGATATAATAGAAAATTAACCTTTTTTATAATAATAAATTTGTCCCTAATTAATATATTTAAGAACAAAATATTTTTTTTGTATATAAAATATAGTCATTAGTGACAAAACTAGATTTTGTTCAACTACGAAATACATATAACTTTAGAGACAATTGATGTCGTCACTGATTGAAGTAAAATAATTAGCGACGATATAATTTTGTCGGTAGTAGTAACCTTTTTAGTGACAAAGCATGCTATTAACTACCAAAAAATATACTTTTTACGACAAATAAATTTGACAAATGTTTAAGCATTGGGACAATTTTTCTTTTTGTAGTTAATATAATACTTTTAGCGACGAATCACTAAATCGTCTTTGTATACTTTTAGCGACACACATTTAGTGACGACTGATTGACGAATTATTTTTCGTCTCATTCAGAAGACGAGCGAGTCGCCGAGTCATTCAGCGACATCGACTAACTTCGCCGAAAGATCCGTCAACGCTATTTTCTGAAGTCTATAAATACTAAACTTGTTATTAATTTTTAAGAGAGTCGAACATTTATTTTAATTTCCAGAATAGAATAGTACTTTTTTGGATATTTTCTCTCAAGTTTGGAGAGGATTTTTGGGAGACTTGAAGAAAGAAGGATTTCATCTTCCCCATGTTGGAAGTGGGTCTTCTCCATTCTTCTTCCTTTGCTTAAATCAAGGTTTAATTTTTTATACCCATTTGATTTCACTATCATTTTAGGTGTATTTTGTTATTTCTTGATGTGTGGCTAAAAACCCCCATTCTTGGGGTATGATTTAGCAAATATGTGTTGATATTATTGTTGGGTCTTGCTTGCTGATATGTTAAATGTAGTTTTATGGTGATTTCACCTAGTAGTTGTGGTTTGACCTAAAGGGTTTGTAGTTGCAAATACAAGCCACCCATGTGTTTTCGGCTTGCCCAAGAGGGAGGTCGCGAAACAAAGACCACTAGACTGATGGCCTAAGGAGTGGGTCAACATGAGGTTCAGCCCGAGGGGGTAATCATATCCTAACACTCAGCTCGAGAGAGTGAGTGTGGTAAGACGTAGGCTGGTCTTCATGCGGCAAATGGGTGTCCGAGAGGAACGCATTTGAAATGGGGTAAGTTGCCCGAGAGGGAACTTATTTCCATTTAAAGCTTAGCCTAGTCACTATTATCTTACAAATTTCCTTTCAAAAGCATGCACCCAACTACTTATCTCAACTTGTATTGCGGTCACACCCCAAGAATTCTTACCCATACTTGATTTTTTTGTTATTTTTACTAATTGTGACAAAACCCCCAAATCGATATTTGACACTTCCGTGTCACCCCCTTTAATTTACTATGTTTTTACTCGTTAATGTCTTTAGCTCCGACTAGTTAGAACTAAATTTTATTTTTCTATTAATTCTCAAAACCACTCCCTTGGGACACGACCCCAACCTTTAGTTGGGTTACTATATTAGCGACGATTGTAGACACTCGTACCGTAGGTTAGTGTCGTTGGTCACGCTAAGCATCACAGGGGTACCCCCTAGACGTAACACGACGTACTTGACCCTGAAGGGGTCTCATACAAGCCCTTAGCATCATAACATATGTAATAGAAATAGAAATACAGAACAATTTAAAACATTTACAATCTAAGTCACATTTCATAAAAACAAGCGGAAGTGTTTCTATACTCTTTGTCTCAAACCATCTAATAAACGCTTGAATAAAAGACTTTGGGACGCAGCCCATACAAAGTCTAAAACATAAAGAAATGACATAAAGGAAATAAGGGTTTGTCCTCGAAGTTATAAGAGCATCTCAAAATGGTTAGTCAACATAAGACATAAGCATAAGAGATAATAACATAGTCTTAACATAATCATCATAGTCATAGCCTAATCATCGTAGTCATAGCATAATCATCATAGTCATAACATAGTCTCCAGCATGAGCATCATATAAACATAAGTCAACATAAGACATAGTCATACTCATATAAGCATAATAGACTCTTAGTCCTCTTTACCATAATAACACCATTCCCAAGTAACCTCAAAAGCATACAAGTGCAAAGCAAGAATAGCATCCCATAATACTACCCAAGCCAAATATTCCTTTTTGGTCATCTTAATCAAAGCCTATATACATGGTCAACTCATAAGCTCTTCTTACAATGAGGGAACCATATTCCTAGGTAACCTCAAGACACACTTGTTCAATGCATGAAAGGCATCCCATACTACCCTTTACCCTAAGCATAGCCTTGAAGTCATCTTAGTCATACTCACCCTCCTTTGGTCTCATTATTAGTTTAACTCTCATAACTAAGGGAATCTCTCACCTTTAGTCAACTATAACTAGGAAGGGTAACTATAACACAATCCTATCAAAAGACTTTTCTTTAATGACCCTAAGTCATACTTGTGCAATGCATGCATAGCACCCCATAATACTATACATGCTAAGTACTACCTTTTAGGTCCTCATATTAACTCTTCTTGGTTTGGAACCTAGTTTATCTCATAACTTTAGAACACTATGAGGTACTCTCTTAGCACATCTTAGTCCATTATTAGGTTGAACCCTATGAGATACTTCCTTTAGTATGTATAAGTTCACTATTAGCATGGATACTATGAGATACTTCATTAAGCATGTCTAAACCCCTTTCTACTTTGAACACTATGAGATACTCTCTTGTATGTCTAAGTTCGTTCTTCACATGGACCCTATGAGATACTACCTTAAACATGTCTAAGTCCACTTATACTCTTGAACACTATGAGGTACTTCATTAAGTTAGTCTTAGTTCAATTATGCTTTAGAACACTATGAGATGCTTCTCAAGCATGTCTTAGTTCATAGTATATGGAGATTGCTACTAGGAACCTTAACTCAACTATGTGAAGGTTCCCATCTCATGAGACTTAACTTTGGGAAAACCCACACTCTACTACGTAAGAGTTCCCCCTTTAACTTGGATAGTCCTCACATCAACTAGGTGTGGTTCTCCTTTCTACTTGGAGCTCGAACCCTCTCTTGTGTGACACTCCATCTCATTGTCAATATCCACTTGGAGCCAAGCATACACCCCAAGATTTACTTGTTAGGCCTTGCTTAACACTCATAACTCATGGAAGAGTGTCCTTGACAATCCATGCATGCTCAAGTGATTCTATCTCTTTCATCTATTAAGCATTCCTAAGGTAGGTTAGGTGAGTATATGCCTTTCACCAAAATACAACCTATTAGACTTCTATTCTCTTTTAGACTTTACTCTCAAAGTCTTTACATCAATAGTTAATCACATTAGGTTCACCCTAAAGCTCTAGATATCATGATCACAAACCCTACTCTCAAGCTTTCTTTCTTAATATCTTCTTTATACCTAGATTTCAAGGTAATTTGATCACATCTTTCATTACTAGGTGATTCTAGTCTTAATTGATCATAAAGGTTCAATTCTAACTTTACAAGTCAAGATCAATCATATACAATAGAGTCTAGTTCAATTCATGATTATATGATCCTAACTTTGATCAATTACTACACATAACATTGAGAAAGGAAGATCAACTATGAACCTTCAACTTTTCCTCTAATGGCATAAACCCACAAAGATCACATTCATCAATTTAGATTAGGGTTTACCATAGAAATCACATGAAATCATCATAATATCACTGAAAAAAGCTAAATCAATCATAATTGGGTGATATCCACTAGATTGGAATCACGCCCAAACCCTACCCACAATGCAAGCACAACCCTAGCTAGAATTGGGTTTTTGATTTCACAAGTGGGGAGACTATGGGGGCTCTATGGGTGGAAGAACCCATAGATGATTAAGCTTCACATACATTGATTCAAGGCCCTAAAGAAATCTTGCTTCAATTTCGACCTATTTGTTGCCCTCTTCCCGTCTCTTCTCCTTCACTTCTAGAGAGAGAATATTTGGAGAGTGATTTGGGGTCTTAGATGAATGAGTTCATGACTTAGTATTAGGGGTATATTAGGCATTTATAGGTGGCTAATTAACTAACTAACCGACCTCCCTAAGCCCCTAGTTAATTACTAACTTAATTCCCAAAGTCTCACTTAAAACTAAAACTCTAAAAACTGGCAGCACCTACGACTTCCCCACCTATGGACCGTAGGTGGGGTGACGGACCGTACTGCACCCTTCGTGGGTGTGGTCTGAGGCATTAGGTTGCAGGTCTGTGCAGGCCTTGACCCACGAACCCCTACCTACGGGGCGTGGGTCAACCTACTCCCAGTAGATTTCAATCGTAGGTCACTATATTTTGCAGATTTGGGGACTTATTTTGGGGTCCCCTTCAAGGAATTCTTGGGTGGGCCTTGGTGGGTCGTACCCAAACGTTTAACCTTTAAAACCCCTATCTTAAGTCTGGGAATCCACTGGTTCAACTCTCTAAATTCTGGGGTGTTACATAAATGAAGTAATTTAGTAATTAAAAATGATAAATTAGATAATATTTTATTACATTAGACCATAATTTAGAAACAAAAATGTTATAACACTATGTATAACGATTCTCTATTGTGTTATATCACTATCATATGGAATGAGTTAGTCATAGGATGATGAACTTGTGATATATTACTATATGTATTGAATAATCGAATAATTTGATGAATGTTGTTACATTGGTCCATAATTTTGTAATTAGACATGTTATAACACTATATAATAGTGTTACATGTTGTATTATATCACAATTTAATTGATTTAATATCAAAAATCACATGTAAAGTTAACCATATGTTGCAACATATGACATATATATGGTAATTTCAACACAAAATTGACCATATCTTCAAACATAATATACATATGTTGCCATAGATACCAATTTGATTAATGTATTAATTGATAAATTAAGTAATTTAGTAATTAAAAATGTTAAATTGAATCATATTCTATTACATTAGATCATAATTTAGCAATAATAAATGTTATAACAATATGTATAAGGATTATCTATTGTGTTATATCACTATCATTTGAAATTACTTAGTCATTGGATGATGAACTAGTGGTATAATACTATATGTATTGAATAATTGATAAATTTGATGAAAGTTGTTACATTAGACCATAATGTAGTAATTAGACATGCTATACCATTATATATTAGTGTTACATGTTGTATTAAGTCATAATTTAATTGAATTAATATCAAAAGCCACATGTAAAGTTATCCATATGCTGCAATATATGACCTATCTGTGCTAATTTCAACACAAAATTGACCATATGTTCTAACAAATATACATATGTTGCCACAAATGTCAATTTGATGGAGCTATTAATTGATAAATTAAATAATTTAGTAATTAGAAGAGGTACATTAGACCATATGTTGCAAGATGTAAGTCATATGTTTCAAAATTGAACATATGGAACAACACATTGAGCAATGTGTTGAGACTTTTTGTTACTAATGTGCGTATATGGACCAACAAAATATACATATGTTGTCACAGATGCCAAATAACTATATAATATGGAAATAACAGAATATAGGGATATATTGTTAAGAGTTGGTTAATGAGACAAAACAAAAATGATAAGAATGATGAAATTATTTTTAGAAGAAGAGCGCAATTGATGAATTCACATCGATAAAACCATAATTTGGATCTCAGAAAAACATGTACATCGTGTCGTAATGGAGAAGGAGATAAAAAATGTGCAAAAACTCTGAATAAGAGATGAATGAGCTCAACTAATGGAAGAGATAGAGGATGCATCCAGATCCTCCACCATCTCAAGTATTTTTTAAATTTTATGTTTGCTTTCTATATTGGTATTATAGTTTGTTTCACTTAGATTTTAGGGCCAAATCTAGCTGAATAGGGTCTGTTCTAGTCCCTTTTGGTATTTTGTTATTTTATAAATAAAAAATGGCCCTATGAACATATCTTGAATAAAAAAGTGTTAAAAATCTTATTAAGTATTTAATGAAGTGGTCTAAATAAAAAAAATCTAGAGAATTCGTATAAATGACACAAACTTATTTTGTGTTGACTTGTTCAAGTTTGATTTTATTATTATTTTGATTGTAGTCAACTTAGATAGTCGTATGACAAGCCTAAACTAGAAGAGTTTCATACTACAATCCCAGCCTACCATAATATCAAAGGAGACGACTACACAAGTTTCTTAAGAAATTGTCATATTGATGAGGTTCTCACATAAGGATAACTTAAATTTAATCTCAAATATTGATTTTTACATTAATTCCAAGGATGGGGACTCATACCAAATGAGACCATTGGTATACGACTCTAAATCCACTTTTGAGAAGAAACTACAATGGACATGACATGAATTTCTTTCCCTAATATTTTGCCAACAAACTGTGTGAAAGAATCCTTATTGTCATTGGCTTTTTTGGTGGGTACACCAATTTATCTAGACATGGCCATGATTTACAAAACAAAGCCAAATTATGCTAATGTGAAGGTTCTAGTCAATCTATAGGCTAGTCTTCTTGATTATGTAAGAAATGACATAAAAGATGAAGCTACATGGGCTATTAAGACAATCAAGGTAAACATACAATATAATTACATACAAAAGTATTGTAGAGAATGAAAGTTAAAAGGACATAACATTTATAATGTTGAATATGCACCTTGCACTGGAAATATGAGAGAATGAGAAAAAGAAGGAGATGGATATTCCTAAGAAAAATGAAGTCAGTGTAACAAATGAGAAGGTAAGCAATAATTAAAATCACACGAGTAACAATGTATTACAAGCGACAGCAAAGGAAATCCAGCCTACTAGGCCATTCCCAAGAAGGCTTACCAATTGTTGGGAACCTTGCAGATTGAACTGCAACTACAAATGAGAAAGGAAAAACAAATAAAAATACACACAAAAATCAAAAGAATGGTAATGATAAGTGGGAAAAAATGACCTCCCTCAATCAATATGTTGCCTTGGATATTTAAAAAGTATCAGGAAATAGAAAGGAGAATCTAAATATAATAAATGAAGTAAAGTTGAGAATAGGACCAATGGTAAGAGTTTACTGGCCAAAGAGGCTCCAAAACAGATGACATACCTAAAGTTCATGTTGATGATATCAACAATGTAAAGGGTGACATACCAATGGTGCCAAATGTTGATAGTAACAAAAAAGACGAAATGCACACTCTGGAGACAAATCAACTACAATAAATGATACAAAGGCCCATAGTAAGAGGGATTTGGGCCGACCTAGTGGTTCCCCCACTAGAAACTGGGTTGAATAACTCATCAAACCTAGTGACCTTGTCAGCATCGATGAAAAGAGAAATAAATTTAGTTATCAGAAAAATTAGTGGATCAATATGGAAATAACGGTTATAGGAACCAGAGGGTACAAATGATGAAGGTGAGATATAAGAATAGTTACTAGGTAAAAGAACCTAACTCCACCTAATAGTGATGAAAATGAAGCTGCAAAAATAAAGGAAGAGATTGACCCTAATGCTTCCTATTCAATATTATATGTCAATCATCCTAGTATAAAAGAAGATTCAAGAAGTAGTAAGGGCATTGCCAAATCAGACTACTACTTTAGATAAGAGTGTCACAAAAGAATGTTCAAAAATAGAAGATAGTATTATAAGGGTTACGTAGATTGAAATGGATAAGGGTGAAGATGAAGAGGTTCCTAGTGTTGATGAGCAATAGAGTTGAACGTAATTGAAAGACAACTCAATCACATGAACTAACAATGAGCTACTCGAAAGAGAAAAGGAATAGAGACTCCTATTGATTGATTCTCAAAATTGTGTATTACAATAGAAGAAGCTAGTATATATAGCTCATGATTCAACGACTTGGTAATTGACTTTCAACTAACTACATGTGAGTTTGTTATAACAAACTCATTACTAAGACACTTCTACCCTTAACTATCTTTAACTATTTTTAACTACCTTCTTTAACTAGCTTGTCAACAGGGAATATCTCATTATTCCCCTTCAAGCTAGGAGGGACAAATATGTTGAACACTCTTAGCTTGGATAATAGATATTCATGTTGTAATGTGGACAACCCTTTTGTCAACACATCTGCAAGTTGTTCTTGTGTAGAGATGTAGTTTGCTTTGATCAGGCCTTGTTGTAGTCTTTCCCTTATGAAGTGACAATTAATCTCTATGTGCTTTGTTGTCACGACCCGGGAGCACCCCCAAGTCGTAACAAGGCGTACTCGACCCCGAAGGGGTCTTATACGAGCCACATAGTCATTCATTGCATTCAATAATGAAAATAGTGCGGAATAAAAAAAAAACGTTTACATCCACACATTTAAACTTCTTAAAACAACTTTAAAAACACACAGCGGAAGTCTAAGTCTCACATGGCCATCTTAGACACAGTCGCAAAACATAAGTAGGGACACGGCCCTTTACAATCAAAAGAAGTCTATTACATGAACAAAAGAACTTAAAAGTCTTATCCTCGAATCCATGAGGACCTACCAAGTCTTGGAGGAAAGCAATCCAACACTTCAAACTAGCTAAGAGGGATCACTTGCCGGAACCTACACTTGTAGTAAAAACATGACGAATATGGGTTAGTACACAAAAATGTACTAAGTATGATGACCATGCAAAACATGCTTAAAAAGGGACATTTTAGTTAGAAACCATGCATTATACCACATTTTTGAAATATCATGAACAATAGCATAAAAGACATACAAGACAAGCATAACATCAAGTAAGTCATAATATCACCTTTAAACAATATCAACATGAAAACCTTTACCTTGGACCTTCACCTCAAGAAACCCTTATGCTATACCTCGTGCAATGTATGGATGGCGTCCCATACCACCATCCATACTAAGGCACCACATTTAGGTCACTTAAAGTAACTTATCATTCCTTTCTTTCACCTTTGCACAATATTCATACATAAGAGGTATATCATTAATTAAGACATGACAAGGGAAAATAACTCGTAATATAACCCAAGTATAACATGCATAACATATTAAGCATTTAAGAGCCAACATTCTTTAATAACCTCATTTAGGGTACATTCATGTCACATTCATTAGGATTTAGAGAAACTCACTATGACCCTCTCCAAGCCTACTCGTGCAATGTATAGGTAGCATCCCATACTACTACCTACACTTTGTAGAACCTGTCAAGAAACCATAATGAAATCTCACATGATGGGAAGTAAGCGTTTAACCGACATAGACCATGAGAGCTTGTCATGGAATCCGGTGTCATGAGTCCCCACACCGAAAAGAGGTGGTCTACTTGCCTAAGGAAGACCGGTATATATAGCTTAATGGATCCACTAGCTTCCTATGCGGGCACATAGTTTATGGGATAAGGTAGACGATCATTGAAACTCATGCCTAACTGTCGGGGGAGTTTCCATCTAACCAAATCCGCTCGGTGCTTAGCCTACATTCCCATAGAATAGTTCATTACTTTGACATCATCACACATGAAAGGGTGCCATAAGCCTACCGATTCAAGGTACATTATTTAACACATGAAAGGGTGCCATAAGCCTACCGATTCAAGGTACATTTAGGAAAGCTCATTAACTCCTCTTGAAAGGGTGCCATGGGCCTACCGATTCAAGTCTCATCATTAACCTTTATGGAAAGGTGCCATAGGCCTACCGAATCCAAGGTTCATTACTTATCATTAATGGAAGGGTGCCATAAGCCTACCGATCCAAGGATTCAACAATCAACAATATAATCATTTATACAAGAAAAGGATGCATAAGCCCTACCAATTCAAGGTACACTTTATATTGAAGAATCCTTCATATTATATCATCAACATTCATGAGTGTCATCAACACATCTCATAACCCAAACTTTAAAGCATCGATTCATCAATTCTCCATAGTTGGACATTTTGTCAAACACCTTGAAGGCATGTAATGAAATCAAAGAGCATGGAAATTAGGGTAGTAATTATGCAACCAAACCAGTGAACAACCTACAACAACACCTTTACATTCATAACATGATCACATTATCTTCATTGAATTCTCATTCGTATAATGTCATGATAACACTCCAATTTCTCATACTATGCCTTTAAGGCCATAAACCTCACATACCAATACACCAACAATACACCATAAAATAAGCATGGGTAATGACATACTTCAACAATCTAAAGACCTTTAAACAAGTTTGATTCATATACATTCATTATCTAGCAACCCACTTCATAAAGGCATAAACTAGGAATAGAGAGAAATCATGGGTTCATGGAGTATTTTCATCTTAAATCGTCAATACAACAACAATATAATCATAAAGTGCCATTAGAAACCTTTTAAAACCATTTGGTGGAAGAACCCATGAGATTGAGTGAAAACCTAGATTTTTCATACTTTGAAGTAACTTGGATTTGGCTCCTTGAATGGAAAATTAGACAAGGATCAAGACCACCATACCTTTGCTATGATCTCCCACGAAAATTGATGAAGACACCACCTTCAAACCAAGCCCTAGCTCCAAGTTCTTGACTTTCTTAAATGGAGGATTGTAGAGAGGGAAATGTTTTTAGGGATGGGAATGAACTAATGGTATATAGGAATAACATAAGTCTTTTAAAAAAATGGTCCAACACTTAGAAAAATTTTCAGGCGGGTGAACAGTAATGAACAGTAAAATTAGCTACTGGAATTTGCGTTTTCTGCCGGACAGACTTTACGAAAATGGGCATAACTTCTTCGTCCGAACTCCGAATGAGATGAAACGAAGTGCGTTAGGTAGCTAACTCAAAGGGCTTTCCATGGATATATAATTTGCCACCCAAATAATTTGTGTGCTAGGAGATATGACCCTCCAAAGTAGACCATTGAAAAAGGCTTCACTTTGAAATTTCGGATTTTGATACGGTTGCTCTAAAATTTGGGTTAGACCCATTTCCCACTCAATTTGACCCCCTAAACAAGAATATGAAGTCGGATTTTCGAAAAACGAAACGGATCTTTTTATATAGAGCTAAACACGTTTCCGGTAACTTCCGAAGCACATTTTTAAGAACTTTTTGGGTCAAATTCAAATATAATCATTTCATTAAGTTCTCGACTCCAAACTCACCTGTGAGGCTCTAGTTTCACTCTATCATTTTCCGAGTCGTTACATTTGTCCTCTCATGGTACACTTGTTTGCAACAATTTGTATAGCAGCCTTACTATCACTATAAACTTGCACTGGTAAATGTGCTTCAACTCCAACTTCTTTTAGCATTTCAAGCAACCACACCAACTCTGAAACAATAGAAGCCAGACTCCTGTACTCGGCTTCAACTGGGCTTTTGGAGACTGTGTTCTGCTTCTTGGCTTTCCAA
Source organism: Solanum okadae (assembly GCA_036553675.1). Classification (NCBI taxonomy): domain Eukaryota; kingdom Viridiplantae; phylum Streptophyta; class Magnoliopsida; order Solanales; family Solanaceae; genus Solanum; species Solanum okadae. Next base: position 30,684,335 of record CM071686.1, on the reverse strand, counting down.
GACACCAAAGAATCACCTATCTTGACCATGTATCTTATAAAAGACCTTCTGGTAAGTGGACAAGAAGCTCAGCCTGCATCACAAAATCTAGTTTCCTTTTAATTAGAAGAACTTGCTAATAACAGACCTTGTCAAGGTTCCCATTTTAAGTGTCTGTCCACCCTTAATGCAACCTCCATGTGTGACTTCTTGGGTTGCTGTAGGAACTGACTTACTATTTTAGTGCTAAAGGATATATCTAGTCTAGACATGTTAAGATACAATAGCTTTCCAATCAGCTTCTGATATGCTGCCTGATCTATCAAAGGATCCTCAGAGGCCTTGCTATTTTCCACTTGCTCATCATATTGCCTTGAAGTGAGTTTGACATTGACATCAATAGAAATTCCTGCAGGTTTGGCTGCTGACATACCAATTTAAGTTATAAGTTCAAAGGAATATTTCCTTTGATTCATCAGTATATCTTCTGATGACCTAGTGAACTCAATACCTATAAAGTATTTTACTTCACTTAAGTTCTTCATTTACTTTTGTAGTGACTGCTTTGTTTCCTCTATCAATTGAAGATTGCTTCCAGTGATTAGCATATCATCCACATACACAAGTACAATACAAAGTCAATAATCATACTGACTTTGTTTAAACTTGAGACTAGTGAAAGCTTCAGTTAGCTTGTGATTCCATTGTCTTGGAGCTTTTTTAAGCCCATATACTGACTTTGTGAGTCTACACACATTCTCCCCTTGACTAACGAAATCTTGAGGAAGTTGCATATATATTTTATTTTCTAAGTCACCTTGTAGAAAGGCATCGGAAACATCCATCTGGTGAATATACTAATGCCTTGAGGCAACAATATATAATATAGACCTCATTGTTACCATCTTTACCACAGGTGAGAAAGTCTCATTATAATCTATGCCCTCTTGTTGGTTGTACCCCTTAGCCACTAGCCTTGCCTTAAACCTAGCTATTTCCCCTGTAGACTTCTATTTGAATTTTATATCTACCTACATCCTATAGGTTTCTTCCTATGGGGAAAATCAGTGACTACCCAAGTCTTATTGTTTTCCAGTGCCTGCACTTCAGCCTGCATAGCTTCTACCCATTTGTAATCTTTAACAACCTATGAGTAAGTGGCAAGTTCTTTCAATGAAGATGTAACAATAGTGTAGCATTGATGGGAAGGGGTAAGGTGACTATAGCACATGTAGTTACTTATAAGATACTTCACTTTGTTAGATGTAACAAAGTCTTGCATCTATAATGGTTGTAGTGTAGTCCTGGTAGACCTTCTATGTTCAGCTGATGCAACGACCTTTGAACTGGTGCTTATTGAATGTTATCATCATTTGGAAGATCTACAATATCATACTCTCTTAATTGATCAGTTGTTGCACCTATCTGATCACTTATGCCTTTAGACTGATGTGTAATATTGACAGGCTCCTGTTCACCTCTATTACAACTAGATGACACAGGAACTTGTGGATCCAACTCTTGGAAAAACACCTCTGAGCCTCGTAGCACATCCTTAAACATGTGTTGTGCAATAGTTTCCTTAACATGTGAGAAGGGAAACATATCTTCTCTGAATAAGACATCCTTACTTACAAAAAAGGTTTATTAGAGAGATCAAATAGGACAAATCCTTTGTGAGTTTTTTAGTATCCCACATGGATTGCTGACTTGGATCTTGGTAGCATCTTATCATGTTCATTCAGACTCTTTGCAAAACATACACTCAATTGTTCTGAAATGAGACAACCTTGGCTTACTGCTATATAACCTTTCATAAGGAGTCTGAAAGTTGATCACACTACTAGGAATACTATTAATGATATAAGTTGCAGCTAGCACACAACGCCCCTAGTATTTCCAGGAATCTTTGCCTGAAACCTTAATGCTCTTGTCACTTCAAGTAAATGTCTTTGCTTCCTTTCAGCAATCCCATTCTAGTGAGGAGTATATGGACAAGACCTCTGATGAATAATCCCCAACTCTTTAAACATGGTTTCACTGACTGAGTTGAAACTCAGTACCATTGTCAGTTCTTATCACCTTAACAGTCTTAGCAAATTAATTTGTAACATACTTAAGAAATACTTGCAATGAAACACCTACATCATATTTATGTTTAAGTCAAAACAACCAAGTCATTCTTGAGAAGTCATCAACAATAGTAAGAAATTATTTATTTCCATCAAAAGTAGTTGTATTATATTGTAACGCCCTGGAAACTAGTAGGCTAAACTAGAGCTTGACGTTAGGGTTTAGAGTCGTACAAGTACCTCCCCGTACCTTAAAATTCATGTTTTCGTGTTTGAACGTCAAGGCCTTAACCCCAAGGACTAACCATGGGTCCTTGAGGAAAAGACCCAAAAGTGACATGGGCAGTGACCCACGAGGGCAACCTACACCCCGTAGGTCCACTCACGCCTCGTAGGTGGGGGTCGTGGGTCAAGGCTCTAGAAATTAGGCTGCAGAACCCCAACCCATGGTTCACCAGCACACCACGTGGATCCATCCACGGACGATGGGTGGGTGGCCGTGGGTCACACCTGAAACTGCCATTTGGCAGTTAAGCTTAGGGTTCTTATGGGGTTTTCCTTTTTAATTAATTACTAAGTGGTGTCGTTTTTCACTAAAATAAACCAACTATATTAGTGTTTTAAACTCCTAAACTAATTCATCTCTCTCATTATTTCCAAAATCAATTTCCAAACTCAACTTCCCCAAAATCTTCTCTCTAGAACTCCAAGGAAGAAGAAGAGGAGAATTGAAGCTAGGGTTTGAAGAAGAGGACTCACTAAATTTCTTGTAGAATCAAAGCTAAGGTATGGTAGTTCTTCATCCATGGGTAGCCTTCACCCATGGAGCCCTCTCCAAAAACTCCTATTTCAAGTTAGAAATTCCAAAACCTAGGGTTTTACTTCAATCTCATGGATTCCTTTCAAATTCCTTTTAATTTATTGGATTATGTTTAATTATGGATATATTGATGATTTTTATATGATTTTAAGTTGAATTCCTCAAGAATCCATGAATTCCCATATTTTCCCAAATTGGATCTAAAAGTGTGGGTGAATTGTAGAATGAAATCATGCTTATAGTAATAGTAGTAATTGAATCATGTTATCCTCCATGTCTAATGTAGTAATTCTAGATATGTTGGTTGAATGTGGTCTATGGTCCTTGAAGGGTAAAACATGAGAATTGGCTATGTTTATGAGGCTTATGTATATGCATGTGGGTCACTTTTAGAGTAAAGTGAATATGATTATGATCTAATTGTTGTGTTGATTGGATGATTATCCTCATGTACACACTAATGTATGAATATGGTATGATGTGAAAGGTTTGTCACATGTGGTGATTCTAAGGTTGGAAGACTAGTCTCACCTATTGAATCTATGAGCTATAGTATGAATTATATTGGATTGAGTGTAAAGACATTATTCCTTTAATATGAACTTAAGTCAAGACTTAATAGATAACTTATGGGAATTAATGCTTAGCACCAAGTGGATATGAATATGAGATGGAGGCTTATACTATAGTTAAGTCCGGCTTCCCTTGAAAGCTTATACACTAGTTGAGTCCCACTTTCCAAATGGGTTCCTTTTACACTAGTTGTGTCCGAGTTCCCAAAGTAGGTATCTCATGAGATGGAAACCTTCTACCCTAGTTGAGTCCGAGTTTCTAGAAGCAATCTCCTTATCCTATAAACTATGTGCCCACATAGGTCTTTAGCTACTGGATCCACCTAAGCTATGAGTTTGGTTCTACCTTAGGCAAGTAGGACAACCCCTTTTCGGTGTGGGGTAGACACCAGATTCCATGATTAAGCTCACATGGTGTATGTCGGTTAAAGCTAATCCCATTATGATATATGAACAAGAATATGAGTTATGAACTATAGTTACTCAATAAGCTTTCCTTAGTGTGAGTAGGATTATAGGATCATATTCATGCATTGCGCAAGGATGCTTTGAGGGTATTTATGGTATGTTTCCAATATGATGTGATGAGCTGTATGTTGAATATGCTTATGACTTATGCTTTTGCACTAGTATTCATGATGATTCCTAAATTTGGTAAAGTGCATAGTTTTAAAGTAAAATGTCCCTTTTTGGATGTTTTAAGGTTTTTATGCATGGCTACCATACTTAGTGCATTTTTGTATTAACCCATATTTTCTACATTTCTATAAGTGTAGGGTCCGGTGATTGAGGTGATCTTCCTTCTTGATCAAAGCTTAGATCGACTATTCTCCTTGATTTTGGTGAGTCCTCATGGTTCGAGGACAAATGTTGACTTTCTAGGTTCTTCTTCTTGTACTTTCATTTGAGAACTATGTTGTAAGGGCTGTGACCCTCTTTGATACTTCGATTGTAATTGATGGCTAATTGAGACAAGTCTAGACTTTCGCTTTGATTTTATGAAACTTTTAGACTTAAATGTGTTTTTATTCTTATTATTCTAATGCTTTATGTTATGATATGCTAAGTGGTTTACATGGTTCCTTTCGGGGTCCTATGTGCCATGACGTCTAGGGGGTACCCTTGGGTCGTGACAAACTTGGTAATCGGAGCAAAAGGTTTAGAATGATTCTAGGATGATGTCTCATAAGCCACGTCTAGTAGAGTCTTGTTCATGAGTGTGAAGCGTGCCACATTTATGAATGAGAGGCTATAAGATGTTAGGGAATTTCACTTCTTTCATTACTCTTAAGTCGTGCCATAGAGTTTAACTCTATAAAGTCTTCTTTCTTATCCTTTTCTTGTGTCTTTAGGAAATGAATACACGAAGGGATAACACAAGAAGGGTGGAAGAGGAGAATGTGAATCAAGTATTTCCTCAAGGTAATCAACCTCCGATTGATCCCATAATGGAGAATGTGACCCATGCGGAGTTTAGGTCTACTATCCAATTGTTGTTTCAAGTTGTGACAACTCAAGCCAATAGATAGGTGATTGCCCCTATGAACACTAATATGAATTCCACATCTTCTAGATTGAGGAATTTTGCTAGAGTGAACCCTTTTGTGTTTCTTGGTTCCAAAGTGGGAGAGGATCCTCAAGAGTTCTTAGAAGAGGTTTATAAGATAATTGATGCCATGGGGGTTACATTGGTAGAGAAAGCAAAGTTAGTCGCCTATCAATTGAAGAGTGTTGCTCAAGTATAGTATACTCAATGGAAGAACACTAGGCCGGTAGGAGCGGGTCCAATTGAGTGGGAAGTGTTCAAATTGATGTTCCTTGATAAGTTCTTTCCCCGAGAGTTGAGGGAAGTTAAGGTGGAAAAATTTGTTAACCTTCGTCAAGGAGGTATGAGTGTTCAAGAATATTCTCTAAAATTTACCGAATTGTCCAAGTATGCTCCGTCTTTGGTGGCGGACTCAAGGGATATGAAGAGTAGGTATTTGACGGGTGTGTCTAGATTGGTGAGAAAAGAATGTCGTTCGGCAATGCTTCATGAAGCAAAACCATTTTTATGCTCTTCAATCCCGAGGTGAGGCTCTTCTAATCAACGGTAATATTCTCTTTCTAACGGTAACTAGGACGCAAATATACAGTCCCACTAGAATAGCCATAGCGCCGCCGACGACGGTCATACGACCCCCAGACCGAAGCGAAAATAAACATATGAAGGAGACGCACCCTCTCCAACAAGAGTCTCCCTCAAATTCCAACCACAACTCCTCAAATTTGAATCACAACCTAGGGATCACTGTTCATCTGTCTGAAGAGGAGTTAAAGTGGGCGCAATAAATTATTTCCTTGACCAAATCTTGAATGATTCATCTAATTCCAATTGATGGAATGGAATCTACACTTCAATATCTACCTAATATCTCAAAATCACGCAATTCTATCTTACCGTTTGAGAGATCTGATCAGGCGAATTTTGGGAGAGAATCACGAAAATTGCCTTCAAACTCAAATGGAGTTTCACCGGAGACGAATGAGATTCAGGGGAAACAAAATACAGGTTTGGACTCCCCTCAACTCAGCGCCTCCAAATATGTAAGTAAAATTGATGTGAACAGATGACACAATTCCGGGGAAGATTCAGGCGAACTCGCCGGAGCTCAGGCAAACCAAAATGTCGAAGATGGAGTAAATGAACATCACAAAGAGGCAAGGAAGACCATCCCTCAACAGAGCACAAGTGATAATTCACCTATGAAATTAGCATGTCAAAGTGACATAAATTCTAAGCAAAATTACAATGATGGAGATTCACAAAATGCTAACAAAGAACAGGAGAAAGAGCAAGAATTGAATCAAAATGGCAACAAGGAGGTAAGTTCCAAAAAACTCAATTCACAAGCTGAAAATTCTAATTTGTATGCAGGTGATCATCAAGACAAAAATGAGATAGCAATTTGGAAAATTAAGGCCAACAACAGCTCTAATGGGACTACCAATCAACAAAGTGAACAGGTTACAGAGGACCACACAAATATCAATAACAAGAACATGACAAGTAAGTTACTTTATAACTTGCAAGCTTCCCTGCAATAATGTAAAATCTGTGAGTCAAAATGAGCATGAGAAGGGTAAACATGTTATGCAGGAGGATGGAAAGGGGCAGAATGAGAAACAAAATCACATGGGAAACAAACTTGTGGATCCTAAAATCCCTCCCCCTATCAAGGTGTCTTCTAACTTTGATACTTATAGACCAAACATGCAAAAAACTAACCAAAATAACAACCAACAACAACAGAACAGACCTCCTACCAACAACTCCATTAACAAAAACAACACCAATCAAATTCCTGACCCCCCTCCCATTGTGGCTTAAACCTTAGCAAATAGGTTGAGAGTTATCCAAGACTGTAACATCCCACATGCATACATAACCCCTCATATTATTACCACTAAGCAAGGATATCCCTCTATAACATTTCACGAAGAAGATTTCATGAACAAAATGGCGGGCAGATGCATGTACACCTTGGTGGGTAAATTCACTAACTCCATGCCCAAAATGGAGGTGATCAGAAAAAGCTTTGTTGCTCAAACTCACCTTATTGGAACTGTTAAGATTGCACACTATAGGTCGAGACATATTTATATTGATTTTGACGATCAAGCTGGGCACATCAATGTTTGGACAAAGCAAAAAATGTTTATTGCAGGACATTTAATGAAAATACAAATGTGGAATCTAGAATTTAAATCAGAGGAGGAGACCCCTGTAGTCCCTATTTGGATCACACTACCTGAGCTACCTTGGCATTGTTACTATATGGTCACCCTGACTCCTATACTGTCACCTATTGGCAAGACCTTGTATCTTGACACAACATTTATGCAGAAAACTAGGGGTAGTGTGGCAAAAGTCAGAATCCAAATAGACCTGACCAAGGAAAGACCTAGACATGTTTGACTGGGATTTTCTGAAAAAGATCCAACTAGGGGAAAGTGGCAAATTATTGAATATGAAGAGGTGCTACCATACTATCTTTACTATAAACAACAGGGTCACTTTGTGGGAACATTCCCTATGAAGACAAGAGATGAAGAGTTCAAGGAAAGAACAGAAAAGGAAGCTAGCAAGAAAGGACAAGATAAACAACAAAGTACAAAAACCAAAAACAATCAGCCACAGGAGGAAAACAGAGCACAAATGCAATCAAAAAATAAGAATCATGCAAGAGAACCAAATGTTATTACTAACACTCATAAGGAGGAACAATGGTAGACTCAAGGTAGAAAATGAAATAACAATCACACCCAAAACCAGGATCAAGGTAAGGCAAAAAATGCTCAAATGCAAGTAAAGCAGATCAAGGACAATCAAAATCAGCAAAACATGCAGGGAACATGTATGAATGCAAAACCATTGACAAATATTGAGAGAGAATCTGGTGCTCAGATTCCTAAAACCCCACCCCCTGTAATTGATGTGGATGATGATGATCATTGTCTTAACAATGATACCCCTTCCCCTGTAATCCCCTCTGTTGTGGCTGATGAAGTTTGTGGAGGGAGGATGGTTGTGAAAGAGAACCCTACTAACATGTAGGAAGGGGAACCTAAGGGCAGGGGTTTGACTCAAGCTCCTGCTACCACTGTAAAGGTTCCTCAAAAAAATGCTAAATCAGACTCAATAACAAATTCCAGAGGCAAATGAACATGTCCACAGTATTACAGAGAAACATGATCAATCCAAGGGGTCTATGGTCAAAGATATGGGGAACAAAGCCAGCACTAGTGGACAAGTGAATACACCAAATAACAAACATATATGCCTAGTAAGAAAATGAGAGAAGCTATCAAAAAGAGACAGGGGTTAAATGCATGTAAGAAATTCATCATGGAGGAAGAACAACAAGCTTTGGATGTGATCTCTCTCAAAGCTAAGTCCAATTCTCCAACTCCCAACAAACCACCTGATAAGTCCAAATTGCAGACAACAGGACCACCAAGGGATGAGTTTGATGTTGAAAACTCAGAAGATGAAGTAGATGCAGATAATCAGCCCTTAAATGTCCAGGATGAAGATGATGAGACTAGTGAATTGTTGATTAAAGCCTTCAGTCCTAATAATGATACAAAATTGGATAAGGAATTACAACAGGTTACCAGCAAACAAGGCCTTTCCCCAGAGGCATACACTTAGAAAGGATTCCTCTCAAGAAATCTTCTATTCTTGTTCCTGGTACTGCAGGAAGACCAAATACTAAGCTATTTACCTCTAGATCTTCCCAATGATAAGTACAATCATTTGGAATGCAAGAGGGATCAATACCCAAGGTGTTATTGAAAGACTAAAATATCTCAAAAATATTCACCACCTGTCTGTCATTGTTGTTTTGGAACCATTTTCAAACAATTCCCAAATGCAGCTTTTCAAAAATCAACTTGCCATGGATTTGGTAGTTAGCGACAATAATGGGAAAATCTAGCTTTTTTGGACTCTTGACATTACCTGTAATGTAATGGAGACAGATGAGCAACAAATTACCTGTGAGTTTAAGCATGTTGAATCTCCAAACACTTTTATAAACACTTTTGGCTATGCCAAATGTAAGGATCATCTTAGAAGACCTCTATGGGAGAGGATGTTACACTATGCTGATGTTACTAAATCCACTCCATGGTGTTCAGTTGGGGACTTCAATGTCATTACTTCTACAGAGGAAAAATTAGGAGGGATTCCTTATAACATGAGAAAAACCTTTGAATTTATTAGCATCATTGAAGCTTGTGGACTCATGGACTTGGGCTTTAATGGACATAAATTCACTTGGTCAAATCAGAGAGGTATTAATTTCAGAATTTGGAAAAGATTGGACAGAGCTATGGCTAATGATAAATGGCTAGAAAGCATGCCCCATACAAGCATCACTCATCTTCCTTTTGTAGGGTCTGATCACTGTCCAATTCTAATGGAAATAAATGCTAGAACTGAAAATGTCATCAGATATTTCAGATTTTTAAATTGTTGGGCTGATCAAACTTCATTCCTAGACAGTGTCAAAGGCTGCTGGACCAGGTCTGTGGAAGGAGATCCTATGT